>OX384535.1:1326104-2649709 GCA_947538915.1 Tenthredo distinguenda
TTAATAATAATAATAATGCTAATAATAATATTAATAATGATAATAATAATAATAATAATAATAATAATATGTAATGTGTAATAATAGTTTAAAAATTTATAGAACAATAAGAGAAAAAGCAACTACCTATTAATCTAGTAGACTATTTATTATAAAACAAAAACAAAAATAAATTTAAAAAAAAAGAAAAAGAAATTTTAAGCAAAAAAAGAAAACTGGAACAAAAAAATAATTATTTATTACAAACAGTAGACACTGTGCATAGATGATATTAATTAATCATGAAATTTCGTATATAGTATACAGTTTTCGCGAAGTGCATCGATCCGGCACGTGTGTATAATGATTCTTTGAATGGTATATCGTGTGTATGCGATCGAATCTTACAATTGTAGTCTTCTTCTTCTTCTTTTTCTTCTTTCTCTTCTTTTTCATCAACGTATCAGATTTTGCGAATCCGGCTCGGTTAGCGATTAGAAAATTTCTGTAATATTCGGACGCTCGAATGATGCGACAGTATGTGGTATACGTGGGATATGAAATTTAACGAAAACGCGTAGGTGGTATAGCTAATGGAAACTTGAATGAAGAAAAAAAAAGAAAAAAAACGAACCGTCATGTATTAGTGCGCGTATGATTGATCAAGATGCAAATACTCTTAAACGGAAAATAAAAAAATAAAAGGAAATTAAATTTTTGAAATTGTGTAAAAGGGTTAATGTTATATATATATATATATATATACATATATGTATGCGTATGTGTGCGTGTGCGTGTGTGTGTAAAGGCGTGTTTGAGTTCATCATTCGTTCGACTACCTCGTATTAATATTATTATTATTACTGCTATTATTACTATTATTATTATTATTATTATTGTTATTATTATTATTATTAACTGTCTCGAAATTTGTTTTTATTAATTAACATTTTGTAAATTTTACTTATTTCAACCTAAGAACGGAAATTAGAGCTCAAAAACGCCTGAGGGGTCTAAATACCTATTTCGATGTTTAAGATTAGAAAGGAAAGAAAGAAAAAAAAAGGATAAAAAAAAGCACAAATCGAAGGGAATCCAGTACAGCACTGCCAAATTTTTTATTTTATTTTTTTTCTTCTGACACTGTATTCAACTTCGTAGACTGAAACTATATAATTAATATAAAAATGAAAAAAGAACGATAAAGAACGAGATGAGAATAAGAAAAAAAAAAATCATTCACAAATTAGGCGAATAAGGATTAAATAAAAAAGAAAGAAAAAAAAGAACAGAAAATAATTCTTCAGAAAATGGGCAGATGGAAAGAGGGCATAAATGATATCAAACGTGAATCGATATCTGTGTGGTATAAATTGTAGGTGTACGTGAAAAGTCTTCCTCGTCTTCCTCGTCTTCCTCGTATGTAAAGCAATAGAAGAACTAATCCGAGGGGTACATAAGTTTGGTCGTTCAGCTGTGTACTCCTAATTAGATATTTAAACGCGCGACAACGTGCCTGGGAGCTGTCGCGATCGATGGACGTTATAACATATTGTAATTATACCGTAATATTCTATAATACACGAATCATGTGAATTCGACGTATATCGATGATATCGTCGCTCGTATATATGTATACATATATAGTGCGTCGGAGAGTGTACATGGTCGAAGAGAGAAAAGAAATTGGAAAAAAATTTAAAGAAAAAAAGAAACTCCAAATAACAAGATACCGTCGCTGTTATATCTATATGTATGTATGTAAACCTACCTACGCAGAGATCGCCGCCATAATAATTTTTAGAAATAATAAATGAATTATTATTAAACAAGTATAAAAAACAAAAAAAAAACAAAAATAATCGACTAAATCAAATTTTTAAACCCCGAACGAATTTCCTCGTATCTCTCATAACGCAATTCCCGCTATATCATATCCTTATATCTTTAATTTATTTTATGTATACATCGTAACTAATATTTCGCAACCCTGAATGTAATTTTCCGGTAATTTAAAATAAACTTGTACACGTACATATGCACACGTATATACGTGCGCGAGTTCGTAGCCTCACGTGTCGCATGAACGACCTTGCATAGTTACGTCATCGCGTTACGTCAAAACTGTCTAGTCTACGTGACGGTAGACATGCATTACATTCCACTCGCGAAATTACGTTAGATATATATAGATGTAATTTACACATCGTACCAAAAATAAATTTTTAAGAAAAGTCGATTCAAAGTTATAGAATTTGTAAGACGAATTGGTTTTTTTCATTCTTTTTACTTTACGATAATAAATATAAAACGCACCTTTGAATCGTAAGAAGTAAGAAAAAGAAAAAAGAAAAGCAAAGTAATTTCATTTATCGAGACTATATATTTGCTGTCTCATTTTGTCCCAGGAATCGTACCCGCGCGTAGAGCCGCTCTAATCATCCGGCAGATTTGATCTCCCGTAGGGTGACACGGACTCAGGGTGGTCCGGCTGTCACGAAATCTCAACGGTACCCCGATACTCGTCACCGCGGGACGGCGATCTACTGTCAAACGTACATTGGACGTTTTTTTAACCGAGCTACGATCGGTACGGGACGGAAATAAGCTTTTACCCAAATTCCTGAAAATCCTTCGTATAACAATCTTACAGTTATCTTTTTATTTGAGACCATCGCAGAATCCACCGACGTATCTTCCGCTGCTAAACTTTCGAGTTCAAGGTAAGAAGGCGTATCGTCAACTTTATTCATATTTTCACATATTTTTACATATTATACCGTTTTCCCAAACGACAATAACACAAATTCTACAATCGCTTTAAAATTATAACCAATATGATCTAAAACTAGTGCAAATCGCGTACAATGCCCCGGTGGTCTCGTTATCGTGTTGCAGTATATTAGAGAAACGAAGATGCTGGTATGCGTATTAGCGTTATCTCGCTCATTCCGTTAAAACTCTGTTTTTCTCTCACGTCACGTCACGCGTACGCGTGAGCAATTTGTTCAACATTTTTTTTTCTTATCTTTAATTTTTTTTTCATATATATATATGTAATACCAGAGTTTTTATGAATGGGAAAATAGACTCCGCAGAATAATAAATAATTATACGAATACGATGTATTTATATATTCCGCATTATTCGTCCGGTCTAATCCTTCGCCTCATCGATCATTCTACAACGATAGTTGAACCCGAAGAGATTGAATTTTTTGATTATAAGTATACACGCGTACCTATATAACTTCGCGTAGTTATTATGACCGTCAGTTTAGCTGAATAATAGATATAGAAAAGGCATTGACCCGATACATTAAACCGAGCAATTCATTGTCATTCGAATCTTGAAAGTATAAAGAACTGTTATACGCTCTTGAAACAAATTGCTTTTTTCTTCTTAACGTCAATAGAAACGCGGCTATCGAATTGACCCCGTGCAATTATTACTCCCCGTAGATGAATAGGCTAATATCTTTTCAATTAATATTCATCGTGCAGTTTCTTGCCTCTGTGTATGTATATGGATATTATTTAATCGCTGTCGCAGCTGAGCTCTTATATTGTTAAAAACCCATAGACGTCAAAGAAACTTTAGCCTGATCTGAGGCTGGATTATAATTAATGGTACAGAGTATCTTTTTGCCCAGGTAGCACCGTTCAGTCACGCGTATTTTTGTCCATAGCGACTATTATTTATTGACTGTGAAAGTGGGAAATAGGAAAAACTCCAATTAGCCAGCTCTATGCCGGTGGAGTCTGTTTATAATCAATGCCGTTGAAGTATAGTAAAAAGTTTGAATTTTTTCGATCAGAGAAGGGCACGGTATACCTACGTTACAGAATTATCATACCCATGAGGGTACGTGAACCTATATATGGTTAAAAACGCAAGAACAATAGAAGATAATTTTCACTCATTTAAATGAGAGAAGATCGAGAAACACGATACGGTTTTAAAAGCCGTGCCGCAATTTCTTAAGCCTCGGATCTCCCGAGTCCTAGACACTCGGTACGTATTAATTTCTAGGATCCCTTTGAACCCTCGAGCGTCCCGGCAGCTGCGGAATGTCACTGCAGATTAAACAGAGTCAAACGAAATTATCTGAGAAAGTTTTTCCGTCTATTTTTTTTTTTTTTTTTTTTTATTTCCTTCGTTCTATTCTTTTATACCGAACGTCAGTACAGTTTTTCCCACGGCGTGACGTAATCCCCCCCCCCCCCCCCCCATGCCCTTCGGTGCCGTAGGAATAATCTGAATCTAAAATAATCAAGATATCGGCGCGATCGTTGCACTTGTCGCGCGGGGGCGTATACACAGACTCCAGACGCGTCTGCGCTGGACCAGCTCTTTAATTCTTTTCAAACGAATTTTGTTGCATAACGTGATTGTCTGTGCCCGAGAAACGGGCAGCGTGTAGGTTACCTTACACGTTAAATTTCTATGTTAACAGGCGTGCGCCGCCTGCGGGGTAACCTTATACCGTATACGTATCGCGCGTGTGAATGCAAAGATTTATTCAGTATTGTATTCAGATGAGAGTATCTCTAGTCCGAGATGAAGCCGTTGATATAGGTCAACAATTCTCGGGAACGGTCGATTAGTTTTTTATTTTTTCTATCTTTTTTTTCCTATTTTTTTTTTTTACTCTTTTTTTGTCAACTACACATATATTCAAATGTAGGTATATAGCGGTATATCAGAATTCGGTATCTTTGATCCTTTATAACAGAGGATGATTTTTTTTTTCAGTTTCTTTCACTCGCCCGTATACCTTATTTTATTTCGCTTGGTTCCACGAGGAGATAAGAAAGGGATGGAAAGGTAGAAAATAAAAAACTGGGTCATCGTCAATATTATATATATATAAAAGTGCTTTATTATTTTGTACGTCTAAAAACGCTTTTCATAGAAGAATCATAGTACAAATATACGTATATGTACATAGTGTCCGAGATATTATTCAATAGTAATAAAAAGTTATACCGCAATTGACGCCACTTATACGAGTGGCGAATTGTGTACGTATGTGATAAAGGATAAAAAGAAGATTACGGTATGATTATATATTTGAATTGATGTACAAATTTTTATGTGTCATACGTGCCCCGGAAATTTATATTTTATAGCTACATAAAAACTGTATACCGTAATCCTGTACAGTTTAATCATTACATCTCCGCCGCAGCGAGTTTGGCTCTTATAAATTTCAAAAGTGTGGTTTTCTCCGTTACTATATGTCTATATGGGTATGTTACACTCAATCAAATAGCTTAGAGCGCGAACGAAACATGCTGCGGCAAGAAACTAAAATAAATAATACGTTTCTGTTTATCGCTCGAATACCACAAGCCTGTGCGGTCGGGTCGATGTTACGTAGCGTACGTATAAGATTATTTAATACCCGAAGGATTAGAATAAAGTTCGAGCTCAACAGCGCGAAAAAGATATCGCGTGTACAGCTATGCATGTGTGCGGATACGACGCCACACATTTGAACGAATCGATTTTGCGCGCGCCTCGATCTATCCCGACTTTAAAGTCGAATAAAACGCGTATTCTGTATGCAACGGCATAGTTTCAGAGCTCAAAACTCTCGCTAAACTGTCTCCGAAGATTTTGGTATATTTATAGCGGTCGAAAACTACCTGAGAAAACTTTTTCTCGTCTATATTTAAACTATCGAGTCGCGTTGGCCGGCTCTAAAGTCCGATGTGTGCGCGCGCGCGGCGTGAGTATACGGCATGACGTCACCAAGATGGCGGCCTTAGCTAGTCTGTCAAAACGTTTAGCTCTCTTTTCGTCTAGTTTTAGGTGTGTTTACCGTGATTATAATTCGTGGCATCACCAGGATCGGTCAAACAAGTTCAAAACAAGTGTCGGGTGGGCGTTGGGCGGTGTGGTCGCTATTTATTTAGCCGAAAAGTATTCCAAACAAAACGTCGTCCATGCCTTCAAGCTGCGAAAGGTAACGTGCTATTCTCCAACTCAATAACATATCATTCATACAATTATCCATCGTTATTGTCTTACTCTATCTCCCCCCTAATTTTAAAGTATTTTCTTGGATAAATCTGTAAGAAGGTTGTCGATTCCAATCTAACGTTTCAATCTTATCCAATCTTCGCATTTTCCGGCTCGCGGTTATAACATAATGTTTTTAGAACGGATTTCACGTTGCAAAGATCTGACAGCTGTGAGCTTTTCACAATTTCCGAGTCAGAGACTGTGCGGATATAACCAGCGATAATAATTTTATTTCCTTCTATTTCTCTCATTGTCAGGTTTTATATTAATAGGTTAGGTTAGGCAGGATATAGCGTCGTTACTTCGTAGAGTTTACGTTATCGGATTAATGCGTAAAAGATAAAGTAAGGATCGGATAACGCTGAAGCAATCTAGGCGTACTTTAATCCTGTAATAATTCTAGAGACGAGAGAATTTCGGAGGTATATATGCGCGTGTTATTGTACTACATCTAGTTGTTGGTATAAAAAAGCGAGGCATCAGCTCGTTGGGTTTGTCCTAGCTGCAGCGAGTGGTAGAAGTATATAAGCGAGCCGTTAAGAAGTTGTAAACAATAATGTAAACGAGGTAAAAACAGCGAGGGAGTAAGGAAGGGTTGCGTTACGTTAAACAGACGTACATAGCGTGGCATTTAGGTTTATAACATCGGGATGAGAATAACGCACGGTTTCTTGGCATTTTTCGAAACGGCGTATAAACCCGAAACGCGTTTTACGCCCTATGTTATGTCTGTCTTGTGTTTTTTATCGCGACTCCAGGGTTCTAACTCCTTTCTCGCCTCGCCTAGCGCGGGGAATCGACTCGGGGCGAACCCCCAGCGGTTAAATGGAACTGGAGGGGGTACGGGGTTGGGGATGCCATTAATTACGTTTTATCGGAATTTAATAAAACACCGAGCGAGTCGGAACGGCCTCAACGCCCGTCGGACAGAGATTTAAAGATTCTAGTCTTTCTTTATGGGGATTCGACCCGAAATACGAGATTATCCTTTATTATCCTTTATTCCATAAGCGAGTTTTATATACTCGTCTCGTTTTATCGCGTTCAATAATTGGGGATGAAAAACGATAAAGAAATCGCTTCGAGTTTAGTTATTCATTTATTCCATCCGATAAATCACGGCGATGATTTAGGTACAGATCAGATCAAAGCAAAAATCTAACGGCAATAAAACCACCACGGAATTACCCAACATTGAAAGGTGATCGGTGTAGTAAATTAACGAAATCGGAGTGACCCTAAATTCCTGTCACTGCCATTAGTCGCCCTGTGTGGTCCGCAGGTTCGATTCGAATTTCTAACCAACTAAACAAATCGAGGCACACCCACGCGTACGATTTTTTATTTTTTTTTGTTATTCATTTTTTACAAATCGACGCTTTTTTTCCGATGCATTTCTTCCTCTATACGATAATTCGACGACCAAAGAAAAGGGCGAGTGTAAGTCGTCTCGCATTCTGTATATATCTCGGAAAATAGGCTTATCAATAACCCCGTGAAATACTGTGCTCACTATCGAGGACCACACGCAGGTCTTAATGCGAAGATAAAACCGCTCGGTATTGGTACAACGTACGGTACGGTATACTTGACAATGAGTGAGTTTACCGGGAACTCGGTAACTCGGAGATGAAAGAAAAAAATGGGGAAAAAAGTTCGGAAGAAAAATGAGGTTTTAGGTATCCTAACGCGCGGTGATTCACCTCGATTTTATTTTATTTTATTTTTTATTTTAAGTAGGTTAAATACGCGTGTACGATTCTTTTTCTCATCATCGTCATTATTCTCTTGTATCTATATACGTGCCTTCGGAGTTTAGGGTCAGTTTGATCGAGGAGTCGAATCAGTCTACGATTATCTCCTCCTTTCTTTCCGTGGGTGTAGTAAATTTCATTCAAATTGTCTTTATCTGGGATCAGAAGATCGAGTTTTAGGGTAGGTCTTGAATTCTTTTATATCCAGCTGTACCTGTACCTGTATAAGTATCCGTAACGATAATTATCGATCAGAATTCTCTGAATATCTATCCGAAGGCGTGACTACTCGTTTAATTAATAGACCAAATTCGATCCGATCTTTCTCTCGATTTAAATAACTGGTAATTGTCTCTAATTATTTTTTAACCGTCACAGAATACCGTCTAGACCCGTACGTGTAGAGCCCTTACTTCTTCTCTCCTTTACAAATTTTCAATTCGAATTTTTCCCACCTAGGAAAAATGAAAAATCATTCAAAATCTAATCTTTCATGATTTTCGATCGATTTTTATGCCTATATAGATGTTGAAAAAAATTATCTATAATATCTATAATTATCTATAATAATCAATACAAATGCGCAGGCATTACTCCACGTGTATAGTGAGTCTCCTTTGATACATATACCTGTATTAAAGAAAATTAGTGTCCATTTATGAGAAGTTATTTACTATAGGTAACATATATAGCAAATTCGATTCACTATATC
The DNA here is from genome assembly GCA_947538915.1 of Tenthredo distinguenda. Classification (NCBI taxonomy): domain Eukaryota; kingdom Metazoa; phylum Arthropoda; class Insecta; order Hymenoptera; family Tenthredinidae; genus Tenthredo; species Tenthredo distinguenda. Next base: position 1,334,580 of record OX384535.1, read on the forward strand.
ATTTAGTTTCTTTTTCTCTTTCTGTTCAATTAGCCGCTTATTGATACAGTCTGCAGGTATATAATATATATATATATATATATAGGTACTCAGTGGCTTAATTATTCCTCATTTCGTTATCTATATATATTAATTATAATAATTATACTCCGTATTTCATATAAATGAGATATATAGATACAGAATTCATAAATCCGTTTCTCTAAAGGAAATATACACGTGAGTCTTGATATTTTTATTCCGCGACAATTTTTCGCACACTCCCACGCGGCGGAGTTGTAAACGAGGAATCGTTTAGCGTGCGTGACCCGCCCGCGCTGTCACGCGCGAATTTATATACGCCTCACTGAGAGCATAAATGAGGAAGAGAGAAAAAGAGAGAGAGAGAGGTATGAGTATAGTTGGCTATGTATTTATACCTACATACTTCCGTACGCGTATACATACACATGTGTATGTATGTACAAGAATGGAAATTTACGAAATAACAGATTCGCTATCCCGCGAACCACTCTACTCCCCGATTACTATGACCGCGCATATGTATATACGAGTATTACAGTACGAGGGAGTGCAGAATAAAGTAGTTTGACTGATTCGCCCGACCAAAGCTGCGATGGGATGCTGGAGCCACTGCGCTCCGTTCGCTAATTGACCGAGAGTATAAATCATGCTTTCATACCTATAATACGCCGTACCAGTGTATATATGTATATTATTATATGCTATATGGTAGATTTGAGAGAGAGAGGTAAGGGTAAGGTATATAGAAGGTAATTGTAAATCCTCGCGATATATATACCCGCGACGGTCGCTTGACAAGCGTGAAAAGGTGCGGCTGCTAACTCGCGGACTCCGCTGGTAGGTACCTACATTACGGGATGTGCCTATCTAATTACCGGAAATTTCCAACAAATTTTTTCTCGTTTTTTTCTCTTCTCTCAAGTTATTCGTAATCATGTCTATTTTACCTATTACACCCATATACAGTTTACATTTCACACTGACTTAAGAAATTCCTCAAATTTTGTAACCTTTTTTTTTACCTTGTTTTCTATTTAGTTTGACATCGTGACATCATTTTTTTGGTATTTTTTTGGTATTTTTTTCCCTCTAATTATTCATTAGAATATATCATTAGAAAATCACGGAGAATCGTTTCGTTTTTTTAATTTATGATCAACGAATAGGACGGGTGACGAGAAAATTTGTGAAAAATGAAAATTTTGAACAAATAAATAAATAAAATAAATATAAAATAAAATTTCACCTCACCGATCACCTCAAGTATGACAAATTATACAATATGACACCTTAATTGTTTCAAATTTTTTATTTTTTTTTTGGGTAGGTACAGTTTATATCATGTAGCTACTTAAAACTTCCAAAAGTCCATAATCCTTCGGTAGTAAAATATTTAATATACAGTCCTCTAGGGTGTCTATGATATGATTTACGAACTTGTTCGAAGAGTTACTCATTGTCGCAGTCGAATTGTTATTAGGTACTCTACTTTATACTATACGTTATATTTATGGGAAACTATCTTCTCTTCTAAGTATGACTTTTATGGTACTAGAAAAATATACCTATTTTGATTTAGCTATTTTATTTTATTTTTTTTTTTGAGAGAGAGAGAAGACCAGACCTCTTCTGAAAAATCGTAAAACGCGACAACACTCGGTCACGTATATATACACACATCGTTTGTGGTTCGGATATCGGTGCACCCAATACTAAAAACTGTGCATATCATAGACCGAAAAAAAAAGAGAAAAAAAAATAATCGGTTGTAAAAACGAGAGGACCGATAATTCTCTCGAAATTAACATTTAAATTGATTCTAAAAAATAAATAAATAAATAAATAAATGAATAAATAATTATCAAAAAAAAAAGGGAAGAAAAAAAGGAGCCGTATCGTTACATATCTTGGAGAAAAAATCTACACACGTATGCGAAGGAAAGTTTTTTTTTTTTTTTTTTAGGATTCGAAAAATTTCAACTGCAGCTACCGCGCAGTCGGATTATCAAGGTTTATCTTGATCGCAATAGTTTTTCCGTTCCCTGCACGCGGGGTGCCGTGTAATAGCGAATGGCTTAAACCCAAAGTCTCAAGGCTTATATTCTTATTCTTATTCTTATACTTCTTCCTCTTCTCTCGGATATACCGCATATATCCCGCAGGGACCACCTTGATTGCACGCTCGTAAAGTTGCAAAATTATAGCATCATTTTTAGATAATATCTTACCTCGACGTCTAAATTATCCGCTTATCCTTCAGAACCAGATAGGCTCGTTTCTTCGGCTCTCGAGGGAGAGACCACGGTCATTTTCACTCCCCATTCTCCGCACTTTCTTCTTTCCCTAGATATACCGAAATTTTTGGATAAGACAAAAAGAAAAAGAAAGAAAGAAAGAAAAAAAAACGTAAAGGGTTCAGATTTTCGGAAAAATACTATCGAAACTCTTTCAAACGAGATACGGATCGAGGAAATCTTCCCAGTCGCTATACCCTGCTCGAATTACACCGTTTCGATATGTGTTTCCGTATAGATAAACGCTTTATTTTCTCGATGGGTGGGTCGCGTTCGAATGTTTAAAAAATAGATTTTATAGACGGCGAAAAGTATACTTCGTTCGATTTTACCTCTTTTCAAAAAAAAAAAAAAAAAAAAAATAAAACTACGGTGTCTAATTATTCTGAGACTTTACTTCTCTGCTATTCACCGATCGTTCGATATTTCAGTATGATATATTCATATTTATAAAAATTGGAAAAGGAATTACTATATTTTCTTCTCCCTTTCTGGTCTTTCTACAAATTACCTTTACCTTCTAATTCAAATGACTTATAATCTATAAAAATTCTCCTCGATATCTCTCCCATACGCGTAGGTACTCCGGCAGCTTCCGAGGCAATTAAAACTAATTATAAGTGCAAATCGAGTTTCGCAGATACTTAAATACAAACGTGGGATATGTTCAAACTCTGCGGATGGTAACCGAGCCGAGTTTTCCTACTACAGTGATTAGTTGCACGTGAAATAAACACAGATTATATACAAATGGACCGTATACATACACACACACACACCTACACACATATGTTAATAAAATTCGAATCGTTTTCTTTGAAAATGCATTCGTATCGCTTCTGCGAGACCGATCGTAGGTATAGGTATGGGTATAGGTAGGTATAGGTACTCGATTAAAATTATGCAGGAATCCGGTATAATTAAGTGTTTTTAATTGGCTTGATTAATTATTTTCACCCGATCGGATCTCCACCCAATATCTTTTTATTTTTTTTTCATTCTTTATTCATTTATCTCTTCATTTTTTTCTCGGTTCACTACTCGCAGCTATACATATATACTGAAACGCATGACAATTCCGCACCCCTTATTACCGTTTAATCGATCTTTTTACTTCTCGATAAAATAACGCGGTTCTGTATCGCGCTGTTCCGATTCGACGCGCAGCATCACCTCAATTCCCTCTTACCCTTTTATCTCATTCCATGTATTTCTCTGTCTCGTAGTGCATCGTAACAATTAGATGCATAAATATAAATCCACCCACGGGGCGAGCTAATAAACGAGCATGTCGTCCGTCCGTTCGTCTCTCCGTCTGTCTGTTCGTCGGTCTCGGTCGGCGCCTCTCTGTTAAATAATCTTCAAGGGGTCACCGCCTTAAAACTTTACCCTAAATTACGTCTCCCTTATTATTCAAACCCCAAGTCCAAGTCCAAGTCCAAGTCCAAGTCCCTGGCGGTCGAAAAGAGCAGAGAGAGATCGTATACGTACAATATATTATATATGTACTCGCACGGAGTTGACGCATCTCTTTAACTTAATAAAACCGGCACAAGTTTATCATATTCTGTATTGCAGGCAAACGCAGTTTCAGGTTTAAATCGGTCGAATTATTTAGAGGCGTAGGATTATTAATTAATTATTATTATTTCATTTTTGATTTTGATTTTTGGATATCAAAATATTCGACTATACGTACTTATATTAAAAGCACCTGCAGACTTTTTTTTAATACGTATATTTTTTAATTAGTCATGGTGATGGATGGGGAGTGTAGCGAGAGACCCGGAAGTATAATAATTGTGTCTTAATTTCAATCAATTAGCGACAATCAGCCTTCACCGCGCATATCGTGTGAAACTCTAATTAATTAAATACGGTGGATTATACGTATATATTTTATACTTCTCTAGTTTCTGTATAGCATATACCACAACGAATAACGTAGTAGCCTAGTCTAGCTTGATACATTTATCTTCAAAGTTGGGAGTTCGTTGACCGCCATAGGGTTAAAAAAGCTTGCAAAAATTTCTGAGATCAAATATCAAATTTAATAAAATCAAATCGATTGGAATTTTCTTTTTTTTTTTCCTTTCATTCTTGTCTTTTTCTTTCTCTCGTTTCTATACCTTCTATACTACTCTATATATACAGGATATTCTCGTTACACATCTGCCATGAACTAGACCTCTCGGGGTGAGATCGTGAGCGATGAGGCACCCGCCTCTTTTGGGAGGATAGGATATGCTCTCTTAAATTCCGACACCTTTACGGCTGATTAAAACGACCCGGTGCTACTACACTTTTATTTTTATGTTGAGACAGGTCGCCACTCAGCCACCTAGCCACACTGTATATATAAAAAAAAAATATATATATATGGTTTTACACTTATACTCGTAAGCGAGGATATGGCGACCCTATTCCCTATATTCAACAGCTTAAATTTTCACCTTTATAAGACTAACGGACGTTTCAGCGATTCGTTCTAGTTTTAAGCTCAGTGGCTGATGAAGTGGGATACTTAAGTTTCTTTCCTTTTTCTTTCCTTTTTTTTTATTTTTCTCCTCGTTATTCAGATACTTGACTATTTAATTTGACAGTGACGTATCAATGCTCGTCAATTATTATTACCTCGTGGGTATATAGATGTATACATTTTCTCTCCAACATTTCAACGCTCGACTTTTTGGCTCTGACCACTTTTCTCTGATCATACGAGACTGACAAATGACTGACACTAGATTTTCTGAAACTTTTTAAAAACCCGGGTCGTATTTCGTTGTACATATACCATAGTTTGAAATTCACCGCCGTGCACACGTGTTGCACATCATGACTTTTCCAAAATCTCAAATTTTCGATCTATTATCTAGCTCGAAACGTGCGATGATGAACTACATATCTACACACGTTCTCATTCTCGTATACTTTATACTTTATAGCCAATGATATATCCCACGCTCAATACCCCCGGAGCTCGTGAAATAAATTAACGATCTCGCAGGGTACACTCTCAGTTAATCAGTTAGTCAAGCAAAATCTATACGATTAATTGACACTCATTTCGCGTCCCTATATGACGTCATTATATCCATTTAAATATTATTTACGACAGGCCATAACTATTGATCGATCGTTTGGATATTATACACGTTGTTTTTTCAACTACCATATGTACAGAGACAGTCTAGCTAAAAACCAATTTTTACAGCTTAGGTTATTCTTATTCTTTGGTTTCCCAATTTGAAAAAATCATCGTCGCTTATACTCAGAGCCTGCATTCAAAGTCATCTTTATAAAATATAAATACAAGTTTCTCGATGCTCGATGCTCGGTATAAATTTATCTCGTTAAAATCACGCAGCATCCTGCTGCATGGACCCTGGGATCGCGACTCTCTCCATCTCTTCGTCCCTGATTGAACACAGCTCTATTATTCGCGATGAAAGAATAGACGCCGCGTATATACATCGGTTGTCAATTATAGTTCTTGTTTCTACGTACGTAGAGAGGTTCCCGAGACTGCAATAACGTTACACGTATAACTAGAACGATCCGGGGTATGCGCACAGCGTATATATTTCATCCGAACGATCGACTCGATCCAAAATGCTCGAGGCGGTGCGGATTGAATTGATAAGTTTTTTCAAAAAAAAAAAAAAACGCGAAACTTGTTGCTATACGATAAATATATCGGGCCTCGGGCTGAAACGCGATTAGATTTATTCGATTTCTGCGTATATACGTATGTGTGTAATACACGGACCTGGAAATACCGGTAACCGATAAAAATCTACTCGCTTTCTTTCCCCTTTGATTCTCTATTCGCTGATACGAGTAAAATCGAGTCAAAAATCGTTTTTTTTAAATATTTTTTTTCGTATTTGAGATACGGATAGAAATTTCACGTCGTACGTACCAGTTTGTAATTCTGAACGTATATCGCGTAATTTAATCGTCGATTTCGCGACTCGAGTTACCCTCGACGAGTTAACCGATCGTTAAGATATCCCGTATGTGTCCGATAAAAGTTATTTTACAAAGAAAGAAAATAATGCAAAAGAAAAGTCGAAAAACGATCTGAAAAATACACGAAAAAAAAATCATCGGAATTAAGTCACCTCTTCTCCTAAGCGCTGCGTAAGAAACGTAACGCGAAGTGAACGATGCGATGCTCCGTGCTGTAGGAGCGGATTATCGCATGTATGTAGGTACACGTATTTATATATACCCCGAGGATCTGGTTTACAAGAAAAGGAGGAAATAATTCACTTAACCGAAGCGGCGGTGGCGGCGGCGGTTCGTTTTAAAAAAATATTATCATGTTAAAGCAATTTTGCGTCGCGGCGTGTCGCGTAAAAGCGACGTCAAATTTCATATAAAATAACCATACATACTCGATGTGCCCTGAAATTAGCGGGGATTAATTGACACCGTAAGAAAGTTTCAATCATTTTTCATTTTTTTATTTGTCACGGTGATGCTGCTGTTATAACAGATGGTAAGAAAATGAAAAAAAAGTGAACGAAAATACAGCTGCACCGGCACACAAGCTGATCCATCGGCTTACACGCCGATCAACGTTCTTATTTCCCTCGCTTCTCTTCCCTTTTTATTTTATTTTTTTCTTATTTTCTTTCATTTTATTTTCGTCATACGTGTTGTCGAATCGAAACACGATATTCGGGGATTTGGTTCGATTCTAGAAATAAAAATACGTACCGCCATACCTCTGCAAAACTCAAAAGTATCGCGGACTAGCTGCGGTGTGGGTCAATCGCAAACGCGAATGGGAAAACCTGTTCTTATTAGTTCTCTCAGGTGGTATCGATGATTTACAACCCGATTGATGATCGAAATCTACGACGTGTTTAACCAGAGAATAAAAAAAAAAACATCTAATTTGCAATCATTTTTTCTCAAATTTCTCAATCTAACAGAAAACTAAATCCTCTGCGCGTGTAGCAAACGACCCTAACGTCGTATTCCGCTCATTATACCCCAGAGAAACGATTCTATACGAGGTCGATAGATATCTGTCTTTAACACAACCGTGATTTTCTTCGTTCAATTAGGTTACTCCATAAAAATCCTATAAAAGTTCATCCGACCGAGTAAAGTGCCTCCATTTACCTCGTCCCTTGACTTTTCCCTTCCGCCTTTTGGCTTTTGGCTCTTGGCTCTTGGCTCTCGCTTCTCGCACGGGTCTGGTTCGATAGAGATAAATTGTAACCCGAAATAAAATTCGACTATGTATACCGAGATTTATTTTTTCTGCACACGTGAATGTTATAACTGTTCAATTAAGTGTCCGGAACACTTCTTTTCCGAGTCTAAAGTATATGTTTTTCGGTACTCCGAAGTGTTAATTTTAATACAAATAAACCCATAGATACTTTACGACCATAAGTATTGGTTCGTTTGTGTATATATATCTTTTTGATTTAAAGCTGCTTATATTATACGAATGAGTGTACTTTGGTCGCCTGCAGAGTGGCCAGTACAGTTTTTTTTTTTTTTTTTTTCTTTCTCTTACGTTCTATACACACGTATATATGTATATATAGTGGATTTGGGATTTACTACCGACTATAACACGCGCCTACTGAAAATCTCTCGATCCCTCTAATAACCCTCGAGTTTAGTAGCGCGTGCAGGGAAATCGAGTTCTTTCAATCGTTTAGAATCCGTGTATCCCATATATATATATACATACATATATATATTTCGGTAGGACCATTTTCGGTGGTCCATAGAGAGTCTGGGCTCGGGTATATACACGGAGAACACTATAGACGGAGACCAATAACGTCTTAATTACCGAATACCATAAGATTTAAATCCATATAAGATTGTTCTTTTTTATCCTACTAGGCTACAAGCAGCCCCGCGGTGCTCGGACACACATTTATATCATGTTTCTCCGCTTCTTTTTTCCAATACCTATAAAATAAGATCCTTTTCTTTTTTTTTTATATGGAAAAATGCGATTGAATCAAAACCTCCGGTTCCCCGTTGAATTTTCTCTCATTTTTCTTCCTCCTTTATACGCTTTCTCTCGGATTTCTCAATCCCCCGCAGCATTTCCATCTCATCGATGGTCCGACTCTAGTTGCAATACCTGGGGTAAACGGACACTGCACTTAACCTGGTTTACGACTATATCCAAAATGGTAATTACCTAGGTTACATCGGCAATTAACCCAGTTTATAACCCGTTGCCCGGGCAATTCGAAACGCCCTTTTATCCCTTTCGATGCTCCCGGCGACCCTTCTGACCAAAACTGATCACTACACGACATGGGAAATGCCTCGATACGTGTCGTACTCAGTCCTGTACCCTCAGTCTCGGGTAAGCTTTATGTGACACCCTTATTTGGATCGTGGTTAAGGGTCGTATAGCATCGGTTCGTCTCTATTCGTAATGCGATAAAAATTGTAGAAATTTGAGGAGAATTTTATCGCTTTTTACTCCGTTTTATCAGTTTTCCTCTCTTTATCGATTATATAGGTATATAGTTTCTTGGCTACTTGACTAAGTAACAGATATAATAAGTAAGAGAAAGAAAAATGAAAAAAATAGGGAACAGGAAGAGGAAGAGCTGGGTTTAGTGGCTCCATTCCGACACGGTTGATTTCTGGGTTAACTGTTTTTCGGAGAATCTGTTATTACCCTAACTCGGTATGGTTATATGGGAGATAGTGCAATTGTATCGGGAAGAAGAGATTCTCTTTGAGTTTTATATACGTATATGTATAGATATATATAAATATATATTCTTGAAATTTTATCACATTTTACCCCGCGCGACCTTTACGGGACCTGGGTGCAATATCGCATCATGAAATGTATGGGTTAACGCGTTATTTCTTGGAAAGTTGAGTTTAGTGAACGTCGTTATTATACCAGAGGCTGCAAACGTTGACTCGAAACGAAACTAAACTAAACTAAACTAAACTAAACTAAACTAAACGCTACGTAACTGAAAACGCGAAATAGTTTCAAGCGGAGATAGAGGTAGTCAGATATTCTTGGCAGGTATTCCTCGCCAGAAAGTATAAACCGCGAGACGTCGTTCATCATTGAGGTCTCTCAGCCCGAGGACAACTACGTACATCGCTAAAGTTCGCGGGGAGGTAATAGCTACGAAAATATCCAAAGCCATTTCGTAAGTGAGTCCGCAATAGCGAAATATCCTCGTGACGAATACCTATACATATATCTTATTTTTTCAATTTATTTTATTTTTTTCCTAATTCGTTTATTTCAACACCGGCGCTATGAATCCCTCCGGTGTACCCGATCTCGTACAGAGTATAATTTTTCTCCTCGTGATTCTCTATTCGCTATATATGTGTATTCTTCTTTGCGCAAAGCCGCGCTTTGAACCGGTGTCGATTTCAGAACCGAGACATCGAACCAGTTCGCGAATTTGTGGTCCGTGTCAAAACCCGATACCTCGCTTCCTCTTGGGGCTCAAATTTAACCCCCGGTTCTTATTTTTTTTTTACTTTTTCCCTTTTTTTTCCTCAAGTTTCTTTTCTGTTCTTTTTCATTTTATTTTATACTTTTTATCGATACCAAAAACCGTACCTTGCATTCATTCTCTATACCTATCTTCACTATACACGTAGTATTATAGCATATACACCTCTGCGGCTATAGATTGGGAACCCAGATCCTCAAAAGTTCTGTATAGGCTGTAACGCGATGCAGTTAATCTTCTTTGAAAGAGTATACATATATGTATATATCGGGTTCTTTGAAGACACCGTACCTTACATATATATATATATATATATCTATATACATATACTAACTTGCGTTGCGTAGAACGGAAATTATAAAGTCCTTATAAACGCGTACCTATACTATGAGAGTATATACACCTACCCACACGTTTAATCGGTCGATAAAACACCCGTCTTATAATTACAAGGCCTCTAACAGACCCTCAGGCCATTAGATGCAATGTCTAATAGAGACGTGCATCTATATTCTGTATACCTTCGATATTAAAACTTCTATACCTATATAAATGCACCATAATGCGAGCGTACACGCCTTTATCGCCTCGGTTTTAATTATTATTGACCCTCTGCTTCTTCTTTTCTTTTTTCTTTTTTTTTTTTCTTTCGTTTTCTAGTTTTTACTATGTACCGTATTATATTCATATCTTTCATAGATTTTCTCACAAACCCTTTATAGGGTAATGAAGTTTCAATTTTTTCTATGTATTACTATTATCATTATTAATTATTATTTCGTATCGACGTTTCATTGAATTTATTTTAAACTATATACACATGTCTCTCTGACTCATCGACTATATACTCGTATGCCATGGTGCGGCGGTACCCCAGCAGTGGGGAAACTACGGTAGACGTCTTCGAGACGTTGTACCTACTTTTGCGACAACGACGACGACTGGTTTTTAGTTTACTTTTATTACTCTTCTTGTTCTCTTTTTTTTCTCAAACTTTTTTCTTTTACTCCTCGTTCGTTCGTCGAAACTTGTACGTACACGTATACGTGTATTACTACGTATACTTTTACTCGTTTTCAACGCCCCAAGCGTCGTTATTCCGCTGCTGCCACGATCGCGACGCTCTGAATTACGTACGGGATGTTTGAGAGGAGGATGAGGTCGTTTTACGCGAGAATTAATTTTGAATAACTTCAATAAACAGAAACTCGTTTCTTATTACCTCGTACTTGTTATTCTTCCATACATATATATGTATATACGTGTACCTACTTATACGGTTCACTATGTCTCAATGAATTACTCGCTCGCTTTCGTTTAACTGGTTTACATATCTATATACCACCTCACGGCATATTTGATCATTCGCACTCAATTACCTTGCGATTTCTTTGTGATAACGAGATCTGTACACATTCGTGACTAGACAAATATATACGTTATTTTCCATTTCCGGATTTCAATTTTATAGCAAATCACAGGTTTTAGAAACGGTATTTACCCCGAACTCTACTCGTAGCTGATTTAGAAAGACTTTCAAACTAAGAACACCGAAGTTTCGAAATTCCCAAGGCTCAAGATCCGAAAGGGTCAAAAATCCGAAATTTCAAATTCACGCATGTATTATCATTCAGCGTTCGATGACTCGGGCTGTATCGATCGTATCGAAACCAATAAGGGGTCAAATCAATCGTCTCGAGATCATCTTTTTGGAAAAGTCGATAAAATGGGTTTTCGTAAAGAGGTTCTCGATAAGAATGAATTATTTTTTCTCTTCGCGTCCCGTGAAATAGGATTTTTCTGGACTTTAGGAGTTTCGAGCTGTCTGCATCATCTCGACCTTTCGGAGTTTGAAAATTACCAACCAATCATATCGATTTGTATCAATTAATCATTCGTTGCCTCCTTCCAATCTGTAATAAATGAATTCAAGAAAAAAAAAAAAAAAAAAACTCGTTTCAATCCGGACGATCAAACGAAGGGAAAGAAGTGAGTGAATAATGACCCCGATGCGGTTACACCAGTAGAGACGATGAGGTGCGATCGACAGCAATTCCGAGGTTTCATGCAATACGTGCCTGCATATACGATCTGTTACAATTTTCTTCTTTTCCTTACGATATATCTACGATCGGGGTAAGAAAATGTCCGCGTAATTGCATACACTTTGAGATAAGTGGTGCGGATAGAAGATATAAACTGTTTATCTTCAAAGTAGGAGAAAAATTTTCATCACAAAGTACTCCTTCAATATATACACACATATATATACCATAACTTATAACGTGTAATATCTTCCATTTATATAATTCTAACTCTACTATGTCGTTTCTTATCTCAGTCTAGACACTGTATCAATATCTGACAGCAGTTCGCAACTTCTCAGCAAAATTCGATCTGACGAATGTGTATATGTACGATAAAGTTGGATTAATATTATCTAACCCCCTACCACGGGTTATTAGTTTATATTTTAATTATTCAAACTAAACAAGATTCGTTCGGCTTTCTATAATTTTTTTATTACCCGGCTGTACTACCTTAATTATTCCTCTCGCTCGGGCAAATCCTCCTCATAAGTTCTTTACGTTTCTACCCTCGAGCTCAAATTGTTATTTATTACCTCGTAAGCGCGAGCGCTTCTACACCGTGTATGAAATGTACGGATGTGTGTGTATGTATGCAGTTTTAGATGAAGAAGGCTCGGGCTATGGCTGCCCACGAAAATCCCCATTAAATCATACTTCCGAATATTCAATTACAACTATTGTTTTACCCACGTCTAACTCCTCAGATTTACCGCTAATTAATTTCGGACAAATTGCCGCGCACGCGCGCCCCACAAATATCATCAGAATCTGCGTGTAGGGGGATGGGGATTATCTTGTACAGGCTTTAGTGACGGGATATTAAACTCCGGGGATAATTCGACCTCGTAAATCTCAAGGGTCTTAAATATTCAGCCGGACGATAATGAAATTTAACTCACGAAGATATACGTATATAGAGGATCGAATTGCTTTCTCTTCTTCTTCTTCCTCTTCTTCTTTTTTTTTCGTATTCTTGGGATGTTTGGAAATTTGTAAAACAGTCGAGTTTTTCTATAATAAAAAAAAAAAATCGCTCCGTAGATCGTAACTCGAGTATTTTGATCGGCGATAAATTAATTACTCCGGACCAACTGCAGGGAGCAACGAATCTCGAATTTTATCGCTAATTAATGCAATTATTGGTACAGCGCCTCGGAAAAATATACGTGAAACTAACGTATGGGTATATGTATATAAGCTTGTCGCACGTAACGCTACTAACGGTGGGAGCTGACCAATTAAACGCGTTCGGGAATCAAGTTACAGAATTTTTTCAAACCAACTTAAATCACGGGAATAGTACGTGACGGAGATACGCGATGAGATAAATTCGAGATTTATTCATTTACTCATTTCGCCTTTTCAGTTTTTCATTTTTCCCTTCTTTTTTATTTCTAATCGAACAACTATAATCGACGAATGTTCACATCTCCTCGCGCGTGTGTAATGATCGTCATTGATTTTGACAGAAATGATGAAAGAAAAAAAAAAAAAAAGATCACCGTATCTCCTTCGACACCGAAATATCATTCGTTTTCTAATTCGACGCTGAACTGCAGAGTTTCGAAATTTAAAGTATGCCAATAAATATCGTCGGAGTCTGTGTTTCTTAGCTCGGTGACAAACTACCTTGTCCACTAAAATGCCCTGTTATTCTACCGGTCCGAGGAATCTGATCTCGAAACGTTTGGGTCCGTATATATGGAATCTCGAGTCGGTGTGTGAAATTTACGAGAGGTGCGAAATCGTCAGTCGTTCGCGAATGTGAAAAAAAGAAAACAACATTTATCTTCATAGCTACTATGTATATCTCATTTCATTTTATTTCTTGGTCATTTTTCGACCGAAATTGGGAAAGTAAGAATGATAATTTCGAGGTGTGGTTAAGAGCGCAGCGGATCGTGACGAGGACAACTTCGGTACCTTATGGATCAATAAAGCCGATTTTTATCCGATAGATCGACATAAAATGCTCAACGACCCTAGAGCAACTACAACTAAGGCCTCTCCGAGGTATACCTTCAGGTATTGAAATCATCCGAGGCCAAGGCAAAGGCAAAGGCGAAGGCGGAGACGAGCACGCCACGATTCAAGGCTTCTGGACCACCCAGAGACACAAGACATTCTAGAATTCTAATAAATTAAATTTCACTCCTCCTTCATGCTAGGTATAGACGCACGTGAACACATACGTAGGTACAAGGTGACTAGAAAATTAATTTTATGTCATTAAAAAAAAAAAAAAAGTTATATCTATTAGTCAAAAAATTTAACTAATAAATTTCACTCGCGATGATGCGGGGAAGTCTGATTAAAATTATCGAGGATTCAATCGAGGCCATAGGTTGCAAGGTGCAATGTGAATGAATAATAAATTATAGTGTTCCAGTTGCGAAAAAAAAAATTATGCGACTATAACTCCGGCAATTCTTTTTTTTGTTTCAATGTACTCGTTTAGTATTCGCTTCGTGTATGTGTATACCTGTAATTACAAATGTATACATGCGTATATGTACTCGGTACACATATACACAAATATAGAAATAAGAAGCTCGCGCGTGTCTCTTTTACTATATGGTAATAGCTGTGCTCTGATGTGGCGCGTATAACTAGATACGTACGTGCATACATGCATACATACGTACATACTTACACCTTACGAAATCGTAAATATTCGAGGATCGTTTGTTGTTTGTTTTGAAAAAAAAGATAGAAAAAAAAAAAAATAACTCACGTACTTAGGTATATCCACCTACCTACTACAAGATCCCCTTATTTTTCCCCTTTATAAACATTTGTACATCTGTTCTTTCGACACTTGAATTTATTGAATCGGTTCTTACTTAGATGTTTAGAGAGACGTCTGGATCGCCCAGGGTCTTTGGTTAAATATTTTTCATTCATTTTATCAACGTGAGGCGCGATACTATACCCTACCCTATATAACTACTAGAAATTTGAAAGGAGGAAGCGGAGAGAAGTTTCATTCCCGTTCGGTAGTAGCCTCTCTCTCTCTCTATTTTTTTTTTTTTTTTTTCTTCATTTTTTATCATTAATAAAAGAAAATATTTGACTTTTGAAGAATTTAGAAGAAATTTAAGCTACCTGAATAGCCGTCGTACCGCTCAGGTGATTCCTATGCAAATATAACAAGAATTACCATGCGCTGAGCATAAAGCGAACCCTCCCTATGAACAGACAAATACTGTTATCTGATTTCAATTTCTTCGGTAATTACACCTCTTGGGTTTCAGTTTCTTCAAGTATAGTAATCGATTGGTAACCAGGCCTCCTCTTTCAATTCACCTCATTCTCAATACAAACCGTAGGGTTGAATATAATCGAAAAAATATCGGGAAGGAATAACGCGGGCGCTTTGGTATTCCTGCGCAATTTGTCGGTAACGAGATACCGATTATCTTAAATGTCCTCGCATTAGCACTATCCCCGGTATATAACACGGTGTGTACTTATGTTCACGGCTAATTATCTCTGCGGAGGTAAACCTCGCGGTTTATGTATACCATATCCGAGAGGATGGTTGTTCCTAATTATTTAAACCGACCCTTATCATATCTGGGTAATAGATTCTTACACACACACATGCTTGCATGTATACCTATATACGTACGCGTTAATAAAATTACGAAAACGTAATACAATATAAAGAAAGAAATTGAACGCGACGGATTTTTCGATCGATCTACGCCCCGCAGGTTTAACGTAATTTTACCTTCGGGATATAAAAGGGGATAGGGGAGAACCTGTCATTACCGGGAGCACCGACATGCGATCTCTTCAGCTACGTATATAAGTGCGCTAAATGGACCGCTGCGTTAACAGCACCACGCATTAAGAGACGAACCGCGGTTTTGCACGGGTGCAGTCTCACCTATTCGAAGCTCCGATCTTATTCGCTGGGCAGCGGATAGCTGCGGGACGGGAATCTTTTTGCGAAACGTGTCTTAGGTGCAAACCGAAGAACACTTTGGACCCTATCTGATCGGACGTGCCCGGAATATCGATTACGACGGTGAGAAGTGAAAACCGCGGAAGGAAAAATCAAAGTGGGGGAGATTTCGCGATTCTCAGACCAAATTCGAACCTTATTAAGTTCGAGGGGGAGGATAGCTTAGACTTACCTACGTATATACGTATAGGTAACTTATTGTTAGTCACGGACTGATCTTGGACCGGACCACCCAAAGAGAGATTTGCCGGTCTAGACACTCGCGCGCGTGTTCGAAAGAGGATCTTAAATTTCAGCGTAAAGAATCACTCGTGAAATTATACCGATTTAAACCGCCCTCTCTATTCTCCGGCGATCGGGTGACGCCCTGATGTTTATTCGCGACTCTGTATTTATACGGGATCGAATTATTTCCGAACCCCTTATTTTCATTCCCTTTACATTTATACTGTACGAGATTTTTTAGGCAAATTTTTTTCGATTTTTTTTTCAAGCTATTTTCTCGTACGGCTACCCCTGCTACATCCCGGAGAGGGAAGATTTTAGATTGTGTAACGCGAGCTCACAAATCAGGACCCTAGAAAAAACCGCACCTGTTCTGTTCATTTTTGGGGGGAAAAAGGAAAAACGAATAGTTCCGCGGCTTTTTTTAAATTTATGCGACCGCACTTCGACCGTGTTTCTATTCCAGAAATTTCGGTTTCGGATTCTTATTTAGAGTCCGATGAAAATACAATACCGTCAACGTGCCAATCCTACGCTCGTCTCTTCGTTTTGCTTCACTGAATCCGAACAAAAAATGAATAAAGAGAAAAGAAAAGAAAATAGAAGATAGGAAAACCGATGAAAGAGCGAAACGAATCGGAGTGACGTTCCCTCCGGAAGTTCGCTCTTTCGTACCGATTTCCACCTGAGCGAATAGAGATCAGCCGGGAAATCCGCGTACTATTCGAATGACGCATCGCGCGGTGTATACATGGGTCGATGAACTTATACTTACCTATTCGATCATGCGAGTCTTGTGTCATTTGGATAAAAAATAATGTAAAAATCTGTATCAAAGAAAGAAAATCTATCGTATGTCTACCCTGGCTCGTAGATACAACCCTGCCCTCCAGTTCTGCCCTATACACGATACGCGATTTATAGAAGCCGCTGATATTTTTACGCATCGTCAACCTTGTTCCTGATCCGCAAGAGTTGAGTTGAGTCGAGTCGAGTCGAGTTGAGATCGTGCTGTGTTATCGAACGACTTGACTGCTGCATATCGTGCTACGATATATTCATACATATCTATGTATGGATGTACGCGTTTACACGCGTGCTGGCTTGTAGGGAACGTATAGGGAAGTTCGTGTATATAGGTACATGTGTATATATATATGTGTGAATAAGAGAGGGCAAACTGGTTCGTACTTCTATAGATAATCAGGGCCCTGTTGATTTTCTGTAAGAGCAGTCTCCGCATAAATTAACTTACTCGACGCGTCGAGGTGCCGCGGCGCCGAGCCTACGAGCTCCTCTTTCCCTCTTCGCTCCTCGCTCTTTTCGCTCTTTGCTTTTAACGTGTGCCGATCACAGCACTTGTCCAGGTAATTGCTGTATACCAAATAGATAACTACCTTCCTTTATTTACTTTTCTTTAGTCTCGGTTTTTTACTCTTCCCAGCGCTTGTTAGCGGTCTCAACTCTCACGACGTACGCGTATGCTGCTGCGGCAGTCGTTACACCTTCGTTTACTCCGAAATTCACAGTAGAATTATCGTCACTCCCGACCAAACCGAGAAACTAGTCGTTTTATCAATTATTCCTAAACTTTCAGAGAGACGATGATTTGCACAAGGCGGTTAGACTCACAATGCGAGAACGTAGATTCATCAAATTTGCTTCCGTTGAGTACGACGGTCAACTTTACATGACACCCCAAGATTTTCTCGACAGCGTGGTCGAGTCTTTGCCGAGACGTAAGTAATTATTTATTCAATTTACCTAATTTATATTAATCACCGTCTATAAATCTTTAAACAAATTGTTTTCAAAAAAGTGATTCGCACTCTTTGAATCGAATACCGATTCACATGATAAAATAAGACTGAATATAAATGAAAAAAATTTGACTCTTTGCTATTTCTATATCGGCTCGCATACCTCACCTTAGTTGCCAAGGTGCAGTGAGATGTTTTCATTAATCTTTAGCCGCGGTGGTGGGCGAGGCGTGAGATTGAAAGTCAATGTCATCGTCGTCCCTCGCGTACACGCACACGTGTATATTATAGTATAATATATACTGTACACGTATATACAACAATTCTCTCGCGATCTTATTATCTTAGCAAATATAAACGTCATCTTGGCGAGAGTTGACGTTCTATCTGACATCTCCTTTGCATCTTACTTCGCACAGCACGACTGAAGAGGCGGATTTTGTCCGACAATGAAATCGAGGTGATGAAAAACGCGACTCCAAATCTCAGACAGGGGAGTCCGCAGATGTTTCGCACTCTTCGAGACAAGGGTGAGTTCTTCTTCTTTTTTTTCTCTCTCTCTCCATTCCCCAGGGTTTTATTTTTTATTTTTTGAGGAACAAAAGAAAAAGAAACAAAAAGTTGATCGATCAATAAATCTTGTCGCAAGAAAAGAAATAAAAATAAAAATAAAAGTCTGTTTCTAAAACCGGGTTAAATCGAGGGTATTAAAATATTGTAGATTAAACTGAGATCCAGACGAAAGGAAGAGTGTTTCGGTTCGTCACGGTATTTATCCACGGCTTCCCATGCCTCGAGAACTCCGCCGGTATTTATTTATGGGCTATTCCCTGCTTGAAGCAGATTTAATATTATATACGCCTGCCGGGAGATCGGGACGAGTTCACTGGGCTTAAATACTATACAAATTTTGAAACCTCTAAATTTTCCGCTTATTTTACCGGTTAATTCTATAAATTATTATATTCCGACTATATAAGACCCATCATTTTTATTTCCTTTCTTATTCTACAATTCATCGTATATACGCCTTGATTGATTTATTACACCTACCACTTCACGTAGCGTTGTAGTATACAATTCCTTCAGTCTTTAATTTCGAATCACTAATCGCCTCGAATAATACCATATCTACGGATTACCTACCTTCTAATTTGTACCACGTCCCAAATTCGGCGACAGAAAAATTCGTTTCAGTTTAATTTTTATCTTATCTTTCGAATTACGGACGGATGTAGACGTATCGCCGGGAAAATATCTTTCCCTCCTATATATACCTTTTTTTTTCTATTTCGCTTTTTCGAGAATAGAACGTTATAAACGAGACTTTACCAGGAACATGAATTGGGCGGGAAACTGATCGATCTCTCTTTGAAATCCCGTAAGTGTTTCGGGAACACCGTCCGCGTCCCCTTGTACTATGGTCTGCGTTAGTCTTTCAGAGATCCGTTACAGAGAATAGTCGGCGAGTTTCATGGCGGTCCACTAAAGCCCACCCCGGAGCCCCGTAGACCGTACATTTTTAATGGCACCTCATTTTTCGGCATCGATTAGTCGGTTAGTTACCCTTGTTTAACGAGCCTCGTGTAACTCGACGCTAACTAAACTCGCGATGAAAAATCGGGGGAAAATCTTCGACAACTGTCGATAGAGATTTTTTTTCCTCTTTCTTTCTTCCTTTTTTCCTTTTTTCCCTTCAGGCAAATTCGATTCGTCTGTCCCATTCAAATTTAAGGATTTAATTCCGTTCTGTTTCAGGGATCGTTTCCTACACGGAGTATCTCTTCCTTCTTTCGATTCTAACCAGTGAGTCAATTTTCACTTCGGTCCAAAAAATTGTTTGGTATGACTTTACGAGTAGAATTTAATTATTGGTTTAAAAAATAATGTTTTGAGAACGTCGACGAATTACTTGTCTCATTGAGTCGTCCACCCCCTTGTTACGGTGTTTATTTATTTTTATTTTTTTGTTCATATACCCCGTGAGAGATGAAGAAAAGAGAAAAAGAAAAGAAAAAATTAATAGTCGTGTTATACTTTTAACGGACTAGACTCCCATATATTGTGTATCCTATTTAAGATAACCCTCCCGGGTACTCTACTTTCTGACAAGACGCGATGGTTCAATTCGACTTTTCCTCTAGAACCACAAACCGGGTTTCGGATCGCTTTCAACATGTTTGACATCGATGGTAACGAACGGGTGGATAAAACTGAATTTCTTGTGGTGAGTGAATTTGCCTTATACTTTAAAATACGTATAACGTTTGTATGTGTGTTATGGTCTGGCTGTTGAAATTCGTGATACGTTTTTTCTTTTTCTTTTTTTTTTCTTATAAAATATATATTTATATCACGGGTTCATGTATCTTATTCTTAATAACACATATATTATATCCGTCTATTATTAAGATTCCAAGGAATTCTGCTACTCGGATGAATATATCAAGATTATCATATACCTACCTACCTACCTATATATGCGGCATATATGTATCTGCATAATAAAAGTGTTTAAATTTATACGTAATAAATTTTCTCGCTGATTAATTCTGTGCTAGGTGCGGAGCTGAATGTACTACATACGCGTGTGTATGTAGTATATCATACATACGTTTAAAAAGAAACAAAAATATTTTGAAAAAAATAAAAGAAAAGAGCAAGTAAAATAAATATACAGCCTTGGTACCTCCGTAACTCAGGTAAATTTTTGAATTGCTCCGAAACAAGAAAAAAAAAAAGATGATAATAATATACCTTGTTACCCTATCACGGTGATTCGTATTTAATTGAATTTATTAATTACCTATACACACATCTCCAAAGAATTTTAAGTGTGCGATTTTGTAGAAGATAATTAATCTTGATTTTTGTTAATTTTTTTTTTTTTTTCATATTCCATTTCATTTACCCGCTTTTTTTTCTCCAACGAGTTAATCAGTTTGATCGTTTATTTAATCGTAGCGAAAACAAACCGAAGAATTCTTCGGTACGATAATTAAAAAAATTCTGGTTTAATTAACAATCTAGAAGTAGAAAGAAAAAACAAATTTGAAATGACATTTCTGCAGATCCGACGACTGCTGGGTGGTAGTCTTAAGGAAAGGGATCTCGACGAAGCCACGTCACGAGCCGTGAGTTTTTATTAAATGGCTTCGAAAATCAAAAATTTGAACCATTTAATCGAAATTGTTTTTTTGTTTTTTTTTTTCTTACAAAACTGACCGTGAGATTCGCTACTCCGTCAGTCAGCTTGACGCTTGCCTATACACGTATTACAGTCGCGTCATTATTCGTCCCGAAAATCGCGTGGGCTAACTTAAATTATATTGTAACCATTATTCGCCGCAGCTGAAATCGTGACACACTTACCCAAATTGTTCTTGTCTTTTCATTTTTTTTTCTAATTTTTTTTTTATTTCTTTGTTTTTTCCTTTCACACTCCCGTTCTCCCCTAAACTATAATTTTTGTTAAATCCACTAACAGCTGAAGCCTGCCCTTATTTTTTATGTCAGTCAATCGCTTTCTAATTCTCCCTTATCAAAAAATATTCTAATCATTGATTTCATGGTTTATTTTTCGTTACTTCTTCTTTGTGTCCTAAATACTATCTGTACTCACTACGTCTTACAGAAAAGATCGTTTATTCTTGTGGGAAGGGTTTTTCGTTAATTGTTTCATTAACCATCGAGTCTTTTTGCAAAGTTTGCACATTACCCATATGATTTTTGGGAGCTAATCTATCACCGCTATTCGGTTAAAAAAAAAATATCGACAATTCCAAAACGTATGTACATATAGAAATACGCCTGTCGTTTTCGTGAATTGTTATTTCTTTCATTTCTTTTCTTTTGCAACCGAGATAAAAAATAAATAGAAACAAAAATCTCGTCAAAGACTAATTTATTCCTTTTTGAATTTTATTTCAAACTGTTAGTTACGTTCCCTTGTTGCTCCGAGCGAGGAGGCTCTTCGGTCAAAGGCTAAACTACGTGACACAAATATCGTCGAGGCAAATCAAATCATCTCAAACTCATACGTAAGTCTGAATATTAAAATCCTGAGTTCCTGAGTGCGTTTATTAATCAACTATACCAACTATTGGCTACAAATTCAACGGTGGAAGATCCCATGTCATCGTCTATTCACTTCGTTCTCGTCAGACCCAGGAAATGTCATTGTATTCTGTCGCACCGACGATATTGTATGTGATCGTTTATTTCAGGTCTTATTGTTCGCAGCAAATTCGTTTAATCGTATCACCTGATTTATCTAGTTTCATCGTATTTTTTTTACCCCGTTTTTATCATCAGATTTATTTCTGTTATTTAGATGGAGAAAATTTTCAGTCATGCTTGGCGAGGTAGACACGGCGGTACAGGGCAGATAGAACCGCAGCCTGTGGCAGATACGAAGACTGCGGACAGTACGATAGTCGGAAATTTTGAAGACGATCAGGCAAGTCATTAAGTAAAATTAAAAGTTACTTCTTTTATCCCTGGTTTTTAATTTTCTTTATAATTAAAAAATTATTACTTTCCTCTATTTCAGGGTCTGCAACGTCGACACGCGGTAGATACGACACTGACGACACATTTCTTCGGTAAAACCGGGACTGACGAACTGAAATACGAAGGTTTTCGAAAATTCATGGAAAATCTACAACGCGAAGTCCTGGAGTTGGAGTTCCACGAGTTTAGTAAGGGCCATGACACCATTTGCGAAATGGATTTCGCCAAGATTCTTCTTAGATACACCTACCTTGATACCGACGAGTAAGTATAGGTGTAGAATCTAACATACTCTGTCTATTACCTTGCAAATAAAACGTCTAACAAATTGTCTAAACTTTTTTATCTCTCGTTTCCAGATACGATAAATACTTGGACAGATTGCTGGACCGCAGTAGTCAGGAAGTAGGCATCAGTTTCGAAGAGTTTAGAGTATTCTACCAGTTCCTTAACAATTTAGAAGATTTCACTATCGCTATGAGGATGTATACTCTAGCCGATCATCCAATATCCAAAGGTAAATCGAGTCTTTACTTTATTTGCAGTTAATAACAGTTGAAAAATTTATCTCGGAATCGAATCACATTTTGCTGTATGAAACTACTCTTGTAGTAGAATGAAATGATTCTTTGAGGAGTCCAGTCTTTTCTACTGAAAGTTATACATTTGGGATTGTAATCTTATTTTTTATATCGACAGATGAATTTCATCGCGCTGTGAAGATCTGTACAGGCACTAGTCTAACCACCCATATTGTGGATACAGTCTTTGCCATTTTTGACGTCGATGGAGATGGCCAGCTTTCGTACAAAGAATTCATCGCTATTATGAAGGATAGGCTTCACAGAGGATTCAAGGTATGGGTAGACGTGGACTTGACGATTTTTTAGGAGCCAATGAATTGCTGTCGCTTTAATAATTGTTTTAAATTCGTTATCAAGTCTTTGAAATGTTGTTTTTGTCTTTTTCGCAGTCGCAGACGCGGAGCGAAGGATGGGAAGCATTCAAGTTCTGTTTGAAGCAAGAAATGAAGGCACCGTAGATCAAAGATGAAGACTATCTTGGATTTTGTATCGGCAGAGATCATCAGTGCATTATTCTTAACGACAGTGCCATTTGTTATATTTATTTAATTTATTTTTCATATTTATGCGTGTAATTGATTGTTGAAGAATTCATACACTTTGAGATATTTTTTAAACAGCTTGATAAGCATTGATGCGTTAATTCTGAGTCCTTTTTCAACTCGATGAAATCTGTATAAGATTTTTGTTGAAAGACTCAGTGCTAATATTTGTTTTGTGTGTTTATTGAGATTACTTTATTATAAATGTTACCATTAATTTTAAGTTGTAACCAATTCACCTCGTTTACTGTTATCGATAGAGTAATATTGTCTTATATACTTCTGTAATTATTATTTTCCAAAAATATCATTTTGAGACAATTTACTCCAGACTATTCATAGAATGACGCTAAAATGTTTGGCGATGCGTCTTATATATTTAATTACGGGTTCTCCAAGAGACGATGCATTGTTTCTGTAAAGAATTTCTATAATATTGCATATTCCGTGTATTTTTGAGCGTAGAATCAATACTGATAGCTGCCGGGATATCGAATCAGAAAATAATAAAGTTCCACATCAGAAAGCAGCTACAAATGTATTTATTTTACACTCCTGATCTACTGGTACGGCTATGCAGTACTGAATTATTATTTTAAATTTCCTGGGAGCGCGGCAGGTAAACATGAAAGATTCTGTAGCATAATTAGAGTACTTTCGTCAGCGCGTAATGATTTCCTCAATACTTCTACGTATGACCATGCTTCTATGGCAATAATTAACAGTATTTATTATGCCAGACATTTAGACTGGCTGCTTTCCGCTAATTTCGGCAAAAGTTGTTAATAAAAGCGTCGTCAAGATAGCGGACACCTTACTTTTAGGATTTTATTCACATAAAATCGGCTCACGGGGTGCCAAATGGTATCGCCATCTCGCGGTCAAGGTGCTGAACTACTTTTGCTGCGAACATCGATGCGCCTTAGTATATGCAACTTTGTTTACGAGCCCTGCATGCGGGTTGCATCCGATAAAGTGCACCAACTTGGTGGCAAAAGTAGTTCGTCAATTCGACCGCGAGATGGCTATACCATTTCGGACCCCGTTGGCGGAGCACTGACCTAGGATGGGGCACCTGTCGTAAAGTCAGTGGCCCACGTGGCGTCAAAGGGTTCGCGTGGGAAGTGTGTTAACGCCCTATAGCATTTTAATGGAAATACTTCGCACTCAGAGAAGTGGTTGCGTAATTAATAATGTATTCATTTAAGAAAATATATTCTTGTCTAGCGATTGAGTACTGTAATGATTGATAGTGATATAACCGAGGATATAACAGCACTCTTCCTTTTGCTACAGTTGAATTATAAGAGTTCGAATGCCACCGTCAATCCAGTATTCTATTGTTATATTAATTAGTATATTATTGTAATACAAATGTAGCTTATATCACGATAGCTTTATAGTATGTATGTACATATTTACGTTTAAGAAACAATTACAAATTGTAACTAGCTTTGCCAATAAGTAAATAGCAATATTGTATCGATTCTGCATCAATAAATTTCCAGGCATACCAAAAATCAATTGCTTCGTTATTTTCCACTTCTCTTCCCTGCGGCTCTTTATTTATTTTTATTTGATTCAAATTTTTACTCGGAAATCGACTTCGTATCAGGAGAACATCTGACCCGAGGAGGTGTGCTGAAATTCTGGATATGCTTATAGATATAGGCATACATACGTGTCTTCATGCACGTCTCTATATATATTTATTTATACTAGCATTTTCGGAGTTAGACAAATTTTAACTCGCAAAATTTCGCTCCTGGTATCAGGAGAACATCTGACCCGAGGAGGTGTGCTGAAATTCTGGATATGCTTATAGATATAGGCATACATACGTGTCTTCATGCACGTCTCTATATATGTTTATTTATACTAGCATTTTCGGAGTTAGACAAATTTTAACTCGCAAAATTTCGCTCCTGGTATCAGGAGAACATCTGACCCGAGGAGGTGTGCTGAAATTCTGGATATGCTTATAGATATAGGCATGCATACGTGTCTTCATGCACGTCTCTATATATATTTATTTATACTAGCATTTTCGGAGTTAGACAAATTTTAACTCGCAAAATTTCGCTCCTGGTATCAGGAGAACATCTGACCCGAGGAGGTGTGCTGAAATTCTGGATATGCTTATAGATATAGGCATGCATACGTGTCTTCATGCACGTCTCTATATATATTTATTTATACTAGCATTTTCGGAGTTAGACAAATTTTAACTCGCAAAATTTCGCTCCTGGTATCAGGAGAACATCTGACCCGAGGAGGTGTGCTGAAATTCTGGATATGCTTATAGATATAGGCATGCATACGTGTCTTCATGCACGTCTCTATATATATTTATTTATACTAGCATTTTCGGAGTTAGACAAATTTTAACTCGCAAAATTTCGCTCCTGGTATCAGGAGAACATCTGACCCGAGGAGGTGTGCTGAAATTCTGGATATGCTTATAGATATAGGCATGCATACGTGTCTTCATGCACGTCTCTATATATATTTATTTATACTAGCATTTTCGGAGTTAGACAAATTTTAACTCGCAAAATTTCGCTCCTGGTATCAGGAGAACATCTGACCCGAGGAGGTGTGCTGAAATTCTGGATATGCTTATAGATATAGGCATACATACGTGTCTTCATGCACGTCTCTATATATGTTTATTTATACTAGCATTTTCGGAGTTAGACAAATTTTAACTCGCAAAATTTCGCTCCTGGTATCAGGAGAACATCTGACCCGAGGAGGTGTGCTGAAATTCTGGATATGCTTATAGATATAGGCATACATACGTGTCTTCATGCACGTCTCTATATATGTTTATTTATACTAGCATTTTCGGAGTTAGACAAATTTTAACTCGCAAAATTTCGCTCCTGGTATCAGGAGAACATCTGACCCGAGGAGGTGTGCTGAAATTCTGGATATGCTTATAGATATAGGCATGCATACGTGTCTTCATGCACGTCTCTATATATATTTATTTATACTAGCATTTTCGGAGTTAGACAAATTTTAACTCGCAAAATTTCGCTCCTGGTATCAGGAGAACATCTGACCCGAGGAGGTGTGCTGAAATTCTGGATATGCTGATAGATATAGGCATGCATACGTGTCTTCATGCACGTCTCTATATATATTTATTTATACTAGCATTTTCGGAGTTAGACAAATTTTAAGTCGAAAAATTTAGCTTCTGGTATCAGGAGAACATCTGACCCGAGGAGGTGTGCTGAAATTCTGGATATGCTTATAGATATAGGCATGCATACGTGGCTTCATTCACGTCTCTATGTATTAATTTATACTAGCGTTTTTCGGAGTTAGAAAAATTTTAGCTCCAAAATAATTGCTCGTGGTATCAGGAGAACATCTGATCCAAGGAGATCTGCTGAAATTTTTGGCGAGAAAGAGGAATAGTGTATATGCATACGTATCTTCACGTATGCCTATATATTTACTTATGCCCGCGTTGAACGTATGTAAATATAAAATTAACGTTCTACCGGCTTCTATTAACCGGCAGAACGTAGTTAAGAGGAAGAAAGGAAGGACGGAAGGAAGTAAATAAATATCTACTGAGTATGCTGCTGTTAAAATTGTATATTTATTGTATATGTATACGTTTATAATATTCATTTGTATATCCTATAAACAAATATATTATTCACAACTCTTACGGTTGTCGACACTTATAATGTGATATCAATAATAACATTAATTGTATAAGGAAGGCAACTGCAGGAAGCTGGACCACATAGACCAATGATGATGCAGTACAAGTCTAACTAAAATTTACTTGTCCTGATAACAATTATATAGGCACATATAAATGACGCTCTGTCACGTTAGTTTACAATTGCGAGATCCTTTATATATCTACGTCTCTTAACGGCGGACTAAACTCTTCACGCTGGCCCTCTGGGACCTTTTCCCTTTTCTACGAGGGCATAACTTATACCTATAACATACTGCGTCTGAAAATCGCCCTATTTATCTCAAATTTATTCACGATTCGTCACCATCGCAGAGTTATAAATATATTCAGAAATGTTTTATTTTATTTCATCATGACATAGAGTTTCTATACAATATAACATACAATAAATTGTGCGATCGATCGATCGATCGTCGGCAACAGCACCGACGACGACGACGACGAAGAGGACGACGCAGCATATCCTAGCTAACTCGACTTGACCATATTGAACACCGTTCCGAGTTTCTTAAGCATAGAAAAATAAATTACAGCTAAAACTTCGTATCTATATATATATATCTCTCTCTTGACACAATAATTTACTACGTTAGATACATAATATGTATTCATGCGTGTATGTATGTATGTATGTATGTATGTATAGGTATGCGTAGCATATTATAAATATATGTATACAATATATTAACGTAGGCACATATAGGTAATATGTATATGTATGCACCTACCAATAATATCCCTACTTCATAACTATAGATTTATATTACTTTACACGTATTAGAAAATATAATGCCTCAAATTCGTAAGAATATATTTATGTAAAATAATTCGCGAATTGGATAATAAACTACATATGAAATTCATTTAGTCAATTTTGTGCGGCTTTTCTTTACTAATTATTTATCCCAACAAAAACGTATATAAACTATTTTGATTTTGCTTTTTAAATATACATACGAGGGGGTTTTTTCAATGTACACACATATATACGAGCGATGAAAGAGGCACTTTAGCTATAAGCATTTAGAAGGTGTATCGCAATTAGTAATAAATCGAAATATGCGCGTATATAATTAAAGTAGAAAGAATAAGAGAGACTTTCATTCAACGACTAACAAGTTACAGGTAGAGATCTGTCCGGGGAATAATGCGCCGTACTTTATCGGACCCAATAATATATATCATCGCCCCACTCCGGGGTGCATGGAACTAAAATAATACGAAATCATTACTATCTGCCATAATCCGGGCATTTCATTACTTTCACTTTGGTATTTCTAATTATATCCAACGCGCCGAGGCGTTCCTTTTTAGCCGCACGTCTGCTATATCTAACCTATATATATACGGGGTCCCACCCGCACGACATCGAGACGTAATAATATAAATAAGTATTTTGGGAAAAAGGAGGGTTTCTTTACGGGGTCGGAAATCAATGAAAATAGATTTAAGTTCTAGGGATAGAGATTCTGGGTGATAATATCTGGACTGGAATAATAGTATACTGACGATGGAATCTCAGCTCTAAATCAAATATCTAATATACTAAAAATCTAACGAGAAACAACAAGAAACCATCTGTCGAACCTGAACCGATGATCAATCTCTCCTTATAACTTTACTAAGATAAACAGAAATTGTTAGGGATATGAAGAAAAAAAATAGAGCAAAAAAAAATATATATATATTATGTATATCTATATTACATATTACATCGATGATAGAACTAATAATAATTAATGGTCGCTTTCGGATTATTAAACTGCGTTTTATCGTAAATTGTGAGAATCGGTCTGCACGGGCTCTTTGAATGAAAATGAAATAAGAGAAACAGGATAAGAATGAGAAGATCTGTTAAGTATCTGGCCCTAGTATAACAAGAAGACTGTGGAACTCAAATTCTGTATTTTCTTTTCCCCGCTCTCTGCCGCGATGTCTTAATTATTAACACAGAAATAAGAAATTGAGGAGGAGGAGCGAATGTAGAAATTATCGAAATACATATACGTATAGCTAACGAAGAACACATGCTGACCTGACTGACCACCGTCGTCTTACCCGCGAAGAGGCTGCGTCGTGCGGTACACACGTTTATACTATATATATATATTCACCAGGCCACGTCGACGACCGGTGTGTGCTTTGGCTGTAGCAATTTACCTGAAATATTGAAATAAAAATACGTTTATATGGAATAAGAAACAAGAGCAATGATCCGTTCGACTACGATCAGATTTTAATAGATGTACGTATAACTTACCTACGTAGTTCGGAAAACCAGGTAGATTAAAGGTACGTTGTATAGACGAGGATTGAACCGAGTATGAGAAGCGACCTCGAGAGAAGTAGAGACCGTGTAGATGCTGCTCCAGACTTTGATCCAGCTAGAATGAGAGATATCGATGAGTACCGATTCACGAAAGTATCGATAAGCGAGTCCCGTTTTATTTTATTATCATTTCACAGGTGCATTAGTTTCCAGCATTCGTTCCCAAGATCATGCGTTGAAGAAAAAAAAATGATAAAAGTATTACAACATGTAAGAATATATGTACAGAGATACAGATGTAGATGCAGGGATAATCGTATCAATCGATTGAGTGCAAGACGTACCAAGGTCCGGTTCGGCCGTGATATTTTCTAAAAATAAACGTGAAATAAATCAGAACTGTGCGAATAATATAAATATTTATCTTAACGATTTGATATCGGTGACGAAAATAAATGTGAAAAAAAAATACATGTCCATATCTTTTTTTTATATACACAGCTGGTAGATACACGCTGTACTCCGTATCTGCGGACTCGTCGTAAAGCTGTTCGTGCGAATAACGTTACAATATAATTGATTTACCATTCAATTAACATCATATTCATATAATGTAATGTATTTCAGAGCTTAAACTCACCGCCAACAAATCTAGCGGATACACGGGGCCTAGGAGACCATCCAAATTCGTTCTGAGCTAGGAGAACCGCCTCGTATTTACCCGCCTTGAGACCATCGAGAGGATGCCTGACGGTGAATGTGTTGCTCGTCCCATCGTCAGAAGCTCCGGGGCTAGCGATTTGCCAGTTCTTATCACCCTCCCTACGATATTCCAGCTGGAATAATAAAATAAGAAAATCACGTATAAAGTAAAAAGTGCTCTATTTAAGGGGTGATAATCAAGACCGATCGGAACACCCACCTCGTATCTCAGGATCGGAGCGTCGCTTTGCACTACCCATTCCAGGATCGGAATCGTACCATCCGCGGAAGTGTCCACCTTCACGAACGTCGCTTCTCTCGGAGTACCTGGAAACGAATGCGAATTAGACGTCGCCGTGTGAAGGGGATTTTTTTGGTTGATAAAACCGCATTTACCAACCCGTGAGTTCGATTAATCTCTTCGCTTTCCCAACCGAGTTCGTTGCCTCGCAGGTATACTTTCCGAAGTCCGATTTCTCGGTGTGACTTAGGACCAGGGTGTGCTTAGTCTTCTGGTTCGGTAATACCGTCTTGTCCTGTCTACCTACGGCAACCTTTTTTCCATCCTTGAACCAGGTCACCTGGGCATAGGGGTAGGCGTCTACTCGACAAGTCAACTCCGACTCCAAGTGTATTCCGGTGTGTACTATTTCAGTGTCCACTTCGATCTTCGGTGCATCTGTGAACAGGACAAACATGCGGTTTGAATCAATGAACTTTTACCGATGAAAGACGATCGGCTACTTAGTTGATGATCGCTACTCACGATGAGTTACGACGTAGATTGGATAGAGAGTCGGTTTGCTGGTAGGATCTTCTTCTACGAGGCATTGATAAAGCCCGGCATTACTTTCGGTCACGTTATGAATAGTCAGCGAACTTCCGTCCTTGGGAAACTCGTCACTCTTCACTCGTTCACCCTGTATCGTAGGGTAAAAGAAATAACGAATGATCACGAATGGTTTGTTAACAATGATCATGAGACGAACGGAAGAGGGTATAACTTACATCGTGGAACCACTTGATCATCGGCTTTGGTTCCCAGTTCGCTTGGCAGGCCAAGTGGATGGTCTTGTTCGGTTCATTGACTTCGACCCTGTCCGAAGGCAGGACAAACAAGTGCTTGGAGATCCGGACGGAGTGTTCAACCTTCTCTGGAGGCTCGCTCGTAATATGGCAGGTATAATTGTCCGAGACGTCGCTTTTCGTGAAGTTTTTTATTATTAAGGTATTGTTGTTTTGCCTGAGGATTCTCGTGGCGTCATCGCCAGTGACATCTGGAATATAGTCGTGGTACAACGGCGTTTCACCCCTCTGCCATATGACCACAACGTCTTCTGCAAAAATCGAATTTCAGGTCAGGTTGAGAAGAATATAGACGAAAATCAGAATATGTATAATAATTCGTACGAACGTGTGTTTGTGGCATTGCATGGTAGGTACACATCGTCCCCTAGACGTACAAGCAGCTTTAGAGGCACAGTGTTGATGTGCGCCGATGGGGTGTTCGCACCCTGCTCAGCCCGATTATCAGGCTCATTATTCTCTTCCAATTCGGAATACTCGTCCCCATCATCAGCCGGATAGTCGCTGCTTGTGTCTGGCCTGCATCCACCTGTGGAAAAATATCGAATTTGGGTAACCAAGTGTATCTATAGGGAATAATTTTTCGAGGGCGTAAATTTTGAATTTGCATGATTATCGCTTCCCCGTTGATGAGTCTTTTCAGGTTTGTGATAAACGGGGAAGGGCTGTAGGTTTTCATTCGATTTAATAAAGATGGACGATCATTTTTCGTGCTCAGTGTTCTGCACAGGATATAAAAGTACTAATCGTCCGACCTTTCGTCGACCCAGAAGGCAGAGCCACCGCAGGATCATATTTCACGGCTTGGCATCAGCTCGCGGAGGTAGGACACGCACGTGGGGTGAATCTGGGGTGAAATTGAAACTGGGGCAAGCAAACTTGTATATCCGTTCTCCACCCCTCAGAGCAAACAGCTCTCTACGCTAATTCACATGCAGTATGGGGTGCGAACGTGATTGCAAATTCTCACACATACATCAACCCGCGCGCACACGCACAGCTACGTGTGTGCGGACGTACATATATATCGTCTTCCGATAAGAAATTAACCGCCTACATTCCGAACCGTTGAATCAATGTCACACGGTATACTATTCAGACACAGAGGAATATTTAGACGCCCACCGTATGTAACGTAAAACACAACGATGACTCCGCGATGTATCATTATTTATTCTTGGTCACACCGCGGTGCACCGACTGACCACACGACCGTCTACTTAGGTATGCATAAAATTAAAGATGACATATATGCGTTGTGTCACACTTTTACAATGCGGAAAGATCGTTCAGTCTAAGGATATAATGCGGGGTGATTAATCGACGTCGATCACGTCATGTTTATAATCTTTTCATTTTATATCTTGACAAAGGAGGATCCGAAAGAACAAGCTGTAGAACCTTAGCTTCGTCGTCCCTCCGCAGTGGTTTAAGGTCGGGATATAAGGGCGAGTACAGAGGTTCGGTAATTTCAAAACGGGTCGTAGAAAGGTGGGGAAACGTCGGGGTTTTGTGGGGGTGAAAAATGACGGCCAGCTAACAGCAGCTAGGTTTTATATCTGGGTTAAAATGGCCGTCTGGCGCGTGTGGCTACCCCTAACGATGCCTGGCGCACCAGGCGGGCGCCTTTTCGGCTCTCTTGTGCCCAGGAGGACCATATGCCCTTACCCCCTCGGAACCCGTGGCCCGTAACGCGTTCTAGTTTTGTCCAATTACCAGCTGGTCCGTTTAGGTTTAGGTAGGAGAAGTGTGACGCCGACGAGACGAGAACGAAGCGTCTCGACGGACGTGGAATAGGAGAAGGAGAAGTGCCCTTTCGGTCCATGAAGGCCAAGGTCGATTTTGGACCAGGAGAGGGGCACCGAGACCACGAATGTGGCGAAATAAAGAAGAATAAAAAAGAAACAGGTCAGCTTATGAAGATAGCTGAGAACCGCCATGAGACACGTCCGTCTAGCCCGCACGGTGGTGAAGTCATCGGAAAACTAACCGTTCCTACATACCCGCAAACTCATGACTTTACGCTACCAAAAAAGTCCCCTAGAATGACGCGATCAGAGGCGACAAAACTAATCCTGATGTCATCGCGTCCGCTATTACAGCCACTACGTTTTCGATCGTCGTATTCATAACATCCAGTCATATGTGAGCCTAGAATCCGCACGTGAAGACGTACTTCCTATAGTATATAGTGTCTTGAAATTTTCGTGTACATTTTTGCGGCGAAAAATATATACCTACATGAATTTTTACATGGTATACAAGGCAAGGTTATTCTTTGTACGTTCACATCGGGTAGATCCAAGCCGAGTTATATCTCGCTGGGCGTCGACGAAGTGACGTAAATTCTAACAGCGTTTTAACGGTTCTCGCCCCATTGAGTTCCCATATAGCATATAAATATAAGCAAGTATATTATCGCCCGACAGTAGTCTACGATTTTGAGCTCTGCTATATATATGGTCGGATATATACATATACTCCATAGACATAATATTGGTATATGTGGAATACGAGTATCTTCGGCGTGTTACGCATCGGTATATACGACGATCGTTGAACGGGGTCACAAAAGGTTTTACTCGGTAGTAGCTGCTGCCCGTTATACGAAATGTACGTGATGTCATATGATATGTACAATGTACAATGTACATTCATACATAGATACATACGTAAGTATATGGTATACCGGTATAACGCGACACGTGCCATCAAAATCTATTTGTTTGGTACAATACACGGTGCAGCTGACAAGTCTGGTAATGATAAGTTGGGCCGCACGCTGATTACCACCGCACCGCACTACGCTATTACTGATTACACTCATTGTCAGAGGCATGGTATGGGCGGATTATTATACAGATAGAATAATATATCTCTGTATTAAGTATATGGTAAAATTATGTTGGCGTTACGTAGCTCGTTCTTCACGACGATAACGTGTGATATGTATTTATATGTCTACGTGCATCACGTACACGTAAAAGTATAATTACATACGTCTACTCCAAGTATTTTCAAATTTCGCGCACGTTTTCTTAATACCACAGATTTCTATACGTACGAGAGACAAAAGTTTCTCGTATATTGTTCGACATATGCTATACTATGTATGTAGTACCTATATGTGAGAAACGGAATTCTCTTTCTTGGAATGAAAAAATGAAGTGTCAGCGGAGTGTTTGATCAAGTGGGTAACACATACGAAATATAGATCGACCCGATTCTGACAGAGTACGAAATTTTATATCCATGTACGTATCGAGTATCCTACGCAGTATATCCGCGACATACACCCTCGTATAAGCAGAGCCAGAACACGTCGATGCGGTAATATGTACAAAAATAGGTTCAAGCTGTGGCGTATATGTATGTATATGTGTGTCTAGTTGCCCTTCCCTGCCCTGCCCTGCCACATCGAATCCATATGGATCTAGAGCCGTCATCATCAGCTAGAACGATTTTCCCCTTTTCTTTCCATCCCAGTTATTGATCATCGTCGATTCTTGTATATAGTACATTCTAGCCTCGCCCTGTGATGGGAATTAAAGGAGGGGCCTAAACAATGTCGCACGCATCAGAACCATCTCAATCAATTACACGGAACACCATCTCTCTCTCTCTCTCTCCCTCTTCTTATTCTCTTTATGGCACAATCGTAATCATCTTCAACGACTATCGGGCGTCATCACCGTCCTTGACCGCGGATCATTAGATTTCAATATAGCAAGGTCGCGCGTCTCGACAATCCAGGGGTGAAATACCACCGTACCGAAGGGGTGGATGAATACACGTTACCCAACCCCGATCGACGAAACCAATACTGCAGTCAAGCTACGAACAGATGCGACTCACTAAGAGTGACCTATTATTAGCGAGAACCGATAGGATGGATCCATGGACCGTGGGTGTGCGGTTGTTCGATATTAGACAAGAGTCGATGATTTTAGATCCTCTGTGTATATATACATATCATATGTGTACGTATGTGGTAACGAGACCTTGCGCATGGTAAGGAAACCAAGATGTATACCTAGAGCGAGGAGTAGGTACGGTAATTGAAATAAACCAGACACTGAAGAATTGCGTACGAATTTATAATACTCCCAGTGGCTTTTCTTCCTCTGTTCAGATTTCCTCTAGAAAATTTATCATCCGAATCCGCGGATGTATCGTAGATTCGCGTGGGCGGATATTTAACACATGTGTATTTCTTTGGATGAGGAATGAGGAGAGATGGAGATGGAGGAGGATGAGTGACCGACTCGAAGTTACGACTGGGTCAACGATCATTACCCGAGTTGAGTTTACAAGGCTCCTTGGATCGGAGCCGTAGGGCGTGTACGTGTCTAAATACGGACTGGGTCACCAATTGTAAGCACGAACCATGGTGCAGACGTAAATATATGTAGGAACCCGGTGTGCCGAGTAAGAGTAACGCTCAGACCTGGCGATGATGCTCCGGAGCAAGATTGAGGAAAACGTTTCGTTGGCTGGTCGAAGGTTGCCTCTGCTGTACGATACGGTACAGCATACGACGGTACGGCGGTACGACGGTGTTTTCTTTAAATAGATTATTGTCCGCGGGTGTAGCCCGCCACCTATATACATATACACCTAGTTTTAGATGCGTTGGTAGTGAACGTGCCCGACTATACAACACCGCCCCAGTTCCATACCTCGATAATATATATTCCGCCATCCCAAGACGCTCCCGCTCAACGAAATTAGAGACGGAAGTGAATATTCAATCCTAGCCTGCTGCACACTGGTGCAAAGGGCCGTGCAGACTGAGGAGGGACGCCGTGCTGCCGCTGGTGCTGATGCAGCCACCGCGGAATGTCTCTGGCACCAGTTCAACGCCCCATGGTATTCGAGATCGACGATTATCCGTCTTCTCACTTTTGCGATTCCCGAAGAATTCCGATAGAGAATCGTACGCGTCATACCTGAATACCCATTTTACAAAACGGAATAAAAAATCGCCTCGGAACCCTGGAGCGTGAGCTAGACTCGTGCCCATAAACGGGGAAGATTTCGGTCGACCGTTAACCACGACGTGCAAACTCGGTATCCTGGTGCGTGATCGGGACGATAGCCGTTACCAATGCTCGGTCAACGATCGCCCCATCATTCGAAGAAACGATTCGCAAGGTTCTCGATCGACTCGGAGCCGGTCTGAAGGCACAAACCTCGTTAAACGAGTAGTCGCTCGTATAGACCATATACGGTACCGTAACCCAGCATGGCACAGGTGCAAGTTCATGCTTCCCCACGAGACCGTATGCAAACAATTATCAAAGTCTGACTACTCTGCACCGAGGGGGACTCCGGTCTCGATAACGAAGGTACACAAGAGTCTCGAGTCTTGAGAGGGTCTCTTATCATCCCGCAGGTATACGAGGGTACAGGTGCTAAACCACACCAACATCAGACGTTTACCTTATAGCGTTTTATTGCGCTTCGCGGTAGGTGGGTACTGATACAACAGCAGCTCCACAAACCCGTGGATCTGGCTTCTCCCTTGAAGGAGACCTAGTCTAGTATGGATTGTATTTTTATACCCACTGGATAATGGGACCGAGAAAAGTTGTTGTTCAGTCTATGGGTGGAGTGTGTGAAACCGCATGCGCACGGTAGATTTTATTTATAGGGTTTAGGGGATGAGCCGCAGTCGCGTTCTTCGCAGGAATTCTTTGTCCCCGTAGGTTTGTACGGTTATTAATCTCCGGAGGCTTTTTAGTCCCTTGAATTGATCATTCTTCGAGTTCACGGTATACGACTGTAACAATCGTCTCTTTCATCGAGCCTGTATTATTTTACAGTAGATTTTACTAACTGCTAGTCATTTATTACACACGATTCTTACACCATTACGGTACTGTATAATTTAATTAGTGATAAAACCATCCGATATGTATTTTCACCCACGCGAACGTACTTCCAGTGTGGGGAAGTTCGTATACTGGATACACATAATGCAGGCTATTCAAGGAAGGCGACGAGTCAAGACGACTGGAGACGTACTACTACCACGCGGACGTAAGAAAAAGGAGGAAAGAAAAAAGAAAACGCACCGTGTCAATATCCGGTAACGATAAGATCTCTCACCCCTGCCTCTATATGTACCAGATCTGTTGGAACCGTATGTTATAAAACCCACGCCAACGAATTATCATCTTCAAAGGTTGTTTCCCACACTCGAATAAGTCTGCGCGATATTATACGCGTACATGTATACCTACCTACCTAAAAAAATCATTTTCCGTAGATAATACTCTTTTACTTTCAACGTGAAAAAAAGAACCCGCGACGATAAGGAGGCCGTTAAATATTATCACCTTGCGTATCCGAGCACGTTCTGTAATCGTGTTACTTTTTAATTAGCAAACTTGGTAAATTTGCACAAAAATATTGTAAATTAAGAGAGGAAGTTTATCGCCCATCAGATTCCCGAGAAGTATGTAATAAATTTATCTGCGATTTTGGTACGTGAGAAAGGAAACCGTATCTGCTACAAATTAAAAGTGGTTATCGGAGAAGTGTGGAGGCAGAAACGTTTGGGAGATATTTTTTTCGTCGTTTCTTTTATTTTTGGCACTAAAAGGTAGAGCGGCCATAAGACGTCGGTGGGAATTTTCGACGGCATAATTTCATCGTCGTCGTATAGTTTGGACTGGGTACGATGACGTGATCCGTATAGTTCGTATATCCAGTGGCCGAGTCCGCGCTTGCGACTGACTGCATGGCCACGATATAATTAGTCCGCGTCCTTTCGTGACATCATCGACTTTTCGATGTAACGCCTAGCAGTCGTTAGAGTCTATCGCCTACAGCCCCGCTCTCTTTTCTTAGGATTGCGCATATCCAGTATAAATAAATAAATAAAAAGAATCTCTCATATTTCAAACGAACCAGATCGTCATTCGCCCTCTGGACGTATAATATGTAGGGTAAGAAATCCCGACGTCTACTCATACCCACATGAAAACCGAAAACGCCGACGTTCCGCAGGTGCTAAAAGATTAAAAAAATATTTCGCCGTAGCGCTTATCGCGCACAGAGCCTTTGCATGTGTATGTATACATATGTGTACGTATATATGAGAGGCAGCAGCGTCCATTGCGTCGAATTACGTCACGTAGGAAAGGGCGTCGTGTTCGACGGTTAAAAAACGCGGCTTTTTACTCTACACTAATGCAAGGGTGGCGTTGAACGACGAGGGGGGAATAGAGAGGAGAGAAGAGGGTTTGTTAATGAAATTGACCGTTTCCGTTAAACTGCCCCAAACTGGGTCGTCAGCGTATAGCGTGTATATGTATATAAGTGAAATTCTGAACGCGTATGCACATGAGCACACGTCCGCTGTCGCTTGACCGAGCATAATGCCTACGGGGCTATATATTAAACCGACGTCATAATACCTGCGTACCGTAAGCAGAAACGTGTGTAGGTATGGGTAGATGGAACCTCGACCCCCATGTAACCGAAAAATGTAAAGAAACGCGATTCCCCCGGTACCAGCATACCCGGAAATTCCATTCCGGGGTTATACACCTACCAGGTTTAGGGCCGTTACACGTATAACGAACGATTATCGCGTCTACGACGGTTTTTAATAAGTAGGTAAAATTATATTCCTCGAGCCTTGACCAAAACGTAAATACGTATTATACCTCTCTACACAGGTATACCTCGGCCAGTGAGAATCGTTTTGAAACACGTTGATATAGGCAATGTGTTTGCATATGCTGGTATTCGATGGATATTATTGCCTGCGTAATATCATTGCACAATATCCATATACCTATACACCTATGCACACATACGGCCAGGCCACGCTTTAAAATGTCTGCACTGACCCCATGGTGTATTTTTAGGAAATTTTCACGAAACGTCGAGTCGAGGTGTACGCAGCACCGACACACGGATTTCGATAGAGATTCATTTCCATTTGGATTTCCATTTAAATTTCAACCAGCGTAAGAGAAAGAGAGAGAAATGGATCTATTATAGTACGTAACCACACTCGCGCAGTCGCGTAACCCCACAACCTCTTCAGAGAACTAATGGTAGGAGTAAATACCGATAGGCTTGTGTAGGGCATATGCAAGCGGTCAGATCTTGCACAACTCGGCGATTGCGGTATCAGTATCGGCAAAGACGCATCGCGTTATCAAAAATCTGAGCCTCGATGGGTAGTATACGAGTTCAGAGGTCAGATACCATGAACTGAACTAGCCCAGATCGAGTGCACGCATGTGGATGCAACTGAAATCGAGAATTAGGAGAGACACGAAGTTTTTCATCAATTCGTACAATTTACTTCATCACTCGATGAGAAGCTTTAGCGAATTAAATGATCTGACCGTATGCCATACCCCGGAGATATTTTGCGAAATATTTGCGGCGCCTGTCAGGACCGCGTCTAGAAATTTTCTGGATCCCTTCACCATTCCTTTCAGCTCTCCGACGTTCTCTCACGTTCTCGGTTTTAACCGCCTCTTCAATAAGACTAAATTGCTTAATTACTCGCGCAAGTTTTCAACTTCTAAACAGCACAGCACACTCGTATAAGCATGCCATAATCGCGTCATAATTCTCGTCCCGGTTTGGATTCCGAGCAGAAGAAGGAGAGCCGAGACAATATGTGCCGCGGACTACCTCTACTCCCATTTATGTACATAGTACGCGTAATCTATGTTATTATACACACACCTAATGCCGGCCTTCGGACGCGCTACTAATTTGCAAGAACTGACTGATAAGTGGGACGTATACGAAGCGCGCGAATAAGAGGTCTATAATAGCATGATCGCTCCGTTTCGCTCATTCATTCATTCCGCTCTTCACTTTCGCACCTGCCGCTCACGGATCCATGGGATAATCGTGCGTTAAAATATCGATGGACAACGATATCACCCGTTAACGCGATGACCGAAATATGAAATCCCAGCGAAAGTGTAGTTAGTTGAAAACGAAAGAGCGGGGATCAGGACCGGGTCCCTCATGGACACGAGATACTCAGCCTTCGCGTATCTTTTTAAAGATCTCTAATAAAACTTCGGGATACATCAGCTGTACGCCTACGCGCCCGCGTCGCAATTCATGCTTGCGAGGTTCCGCAAATTTAACCGTATGGCTATAAGAATGAATGGTATAGGTTCTGCTGACCAAACAGCATCTGCCGGTCCGCCGCTCGCAGCGAGATTCCATACCTGGAATTTTTCCTCACAATCGCCGGGGGCTAGGTACGATCGGGGACGTCCAAGTTACCTTTGTTACCGTTATATAGGTACGCCTATGTATAAACGGCCCCGTGGTATGTACATACATACCATTGCGAATTCATAGCGGTCAGATTCTGTTTGTTAAATTCCGGGATATTTTTCGCGAATTAATTACGACGAGGAGACGCGCAGAAACCAGAAATTAATGAGTCAACATTTCGATTCAACAAATGTCGAAGGTTGTGGGCCGGGAGCGATTCGCTAGGAGAATAATACGAGCCGGAATCTAAATAATGACTCGCTATTTAATTCGGGTTAAATGATTGATTGCCTGCAATAGAGGAACGCGTTCACGACGGCGATACGCTGTTCCAATGTCTTTTTTCGAACAAAATGTTCGTCGGAAAGGCACGAAATTTCAATCACGATGCGTAGTTGGAACAATATACAAATTACACGGGGATATGGTGATAACGATGTCATATTACGGAGTGATAGCGTAAACTTACCATGCGCGATGAAGAGCGTTGTAAACAGAGCAGCGATTTGTAGGATCCGCATGATTGCGACGTCGTTTATTTATCGATCGCTGATTAATTCGATGATCTACGATCGGCGCCGGCTCGGCACCTCACTGTCTCACCGCTCACGTTATCGGATCTTTTTCTGCGGAGATGCACCGTGGAAAAATTTGAGGAACTTCGATGCGAATGGCACAATATCTACCTACGCACAAGTGTAACACGTTTCTATCATTAGCCCCGGTAACTCGGCGACAGGTTTCTCCTCCTTTATCAATTATCTGCGCGTGCGAGGTTCCGCAGACCGAGGGGAACTAAACGTTGAAACCAAACCGAAGAGTGAGCAGCTAACTTTCTGATCCACAACGAGTACGACGTAGAGGTGGAGGTGGAGGAGCGATAGAACTGAGGAAACTTGCGCGTACCAGATGCGCGTTGTGTTTCACCGGCAGAAACTAATTCTTTGAACTAGGATTAGCGATCAACGCTTTTAGCAAATGACATATACGAGTTTATAACTCTTTCCGATAACGGGTGTGTTTAAGGAAAAGAATTCCGTCATTTCTAAATTTGGTTTAAAGATATGTAAGCGGAATCAGCGGTTTCCTCACGTTTCTCGTTGTCGTTTCTTAGTCCTTTACAAACCGAGTCATTATATGCTTGTACTCGCTTTGTGTCCGCACCTTGAGACGAACTCCAGGTGTACAAAACTCGAGGAAGATTATCTCTATCCGGAGAACAATGCTCGCCGGTATATGCCCTCTATTAGCATTGTACGAAATTCCGTGGATTAAATTTCAATTGTGTTTTAGTTAGCCGTGAAACGCTCAAAACGCTAACTAATCGCCTCTAATTACTGTAATTATATCGTATGGAGGGGATCGATGGGTTCTCACGTCGGTAAAACCGCTCGCAACGATCGTGGGTAACGCGCCTCTGGGTGCGATGCGTACCTTCCGGCGTCGGTACCGTTCCAAACTCGCCGCGCTTCTCCAAGGACCATTATACCTACGCCGAGTAAACCAGCTGTACTTCTTCGAGGAACCCGGTCCTTCCCGGGGCTCCTCCTTTGCTCAGGATCAGAATTAAGGAAACTCTTTGCTGCCTGAACTCGTCATATACTAGAATTTATACGCGGAACCGCGGGATGAACAGGGGGTTGCTAATTCTGAAGAAAACTTCTTTTTTCACTGTAATTGACTCAGGGGTAGATCTTCTATTTTTAAAAATTTTTTTTCCAACGGCCACATTCTTCCTGCTTATTTCGAGACCTCGTGAGCTCAGAAATTCGGAGAAATACGGATTTGGCAATACGAAATGTCTCGCGCCGTGCAGCTGCTTACCTGCTCCGCGCACGAGGATGATGACCGTCTTCTCGAGACAATGATGTTCTCTCCCGAACTTTGAGACGAGATTAGAGAAAATTTGTTCGACTGACTGGGTCGGAATTTTCTGTGTCCGTTCATTGCATGACGATGCTTAAAATCTATCAACGAAACACTCGGCAATTTTTTTGTCACGCGAATTACGATCGAGGAAATGAATTTTCAAAAAAAATCTATAACAGACCAAAATTTTTGTAGGTGGTGCCCGAAAGGATGAACGTACGTGTGACAGGACTTCTGATCAGATCGATCATCTGGATTGATGCAAGAATTAACGAGTCAATTATTTATGGTAAATGAATTGCAAAACTCGGAGATTTGGTTGGAAAACTGTTCTTTGAAATAAATCCACCGAAGCGTACAAAATGTATTTCATTTCCCGAGCTCCTCGAGGGTTAAAGCGATTCAACAAGTCTGAGAAACTCGCTCGGTCTTAACTTCGTAAAAAAAACATTTCAGTTATAAAATTTGGCGTCCGTGGGGTGGCAACTCCATAACCCAATGTCCCCGGATTGTCCAGATTGTTCAATATAATATACATATATACATATACACACACCCATTCATATGTATACATATATACGTAATGCAAAATTTTTGCGGTTAAATCGCGAGCAAAACGCGTATCGGTGTGGCGCGACAGTCACCCTCAATCCTCGCCCTCACCCTCACCCTCGGCGTCGCCCTGGACCGCGGCGTGATGCCGACAGTCGAAGTCGAGACTCGGCGCGCAACGTTCCGTGTCTCGTTTAGTGGTACTTCGCGGCACACGGGGAAGTTAGTGAGGAAGTTACGGGTGTCTGTTTCACCCCTAGACGAGACGTACACGTTTCGTAAGATCGGAAACTTGATCGCGATATAGACCAAGGGTATACGTCAAACTTACAAGTTTCTTGGGTCCGAAGTAGATGCACACGTATATAATAGAACTTTAGGTATACAAATAGCTGGATATTTGGTCCGCGCCATTCATCCCTGTCTGTTAAATTAATGTAGGACAAACTATAAGAAACTCCAAGTGAGATAAGGATGGTCGGAGAATCGGCCTCCTCCTGCCTCCGGTTTCTATTCGTGTTGGTCCTCCT
This sequence comes from Tenthredo distinguenda, assembly GCA_947538915.1. NCBI lineage: Eukaryota > Metazoa > Arthropoda > Insecta > Hymenoptera > Tenthredinidae > Tenthredo > Tenthredo distinguenda. The sequence continues at coordinate 1,378,076 of OX384535.1, forward strand.
CTGCAACGGTGAGTCCGCATCCCTTGCACGCCGTTTATCGCATGTCAAAAACTCGAAAAAATCTCACGATGACGAGATAAATTGAAAATTTTATTTCGAATCTTAAATTTCACCGTATTAGTCGGAGTCTTAGATATCCCCAAAGATTTAGATGGTACCGTTTCTCTCTCGTCAGCGCGCATTAAAATCTCTCGCCTGAGGTATGAGCGTTCCTCCGGATGGGCCCGGGTCCGTTGTTTCACCCTGCGTGAGTTTACTCGCGACTTTCAAGACGGAGGGTGAAGAAAAGTGCAGAAATTTAATACCGACGTCCCGGCGCGTCGCGATTAGAGACGTCCAACAGAATCAGCTGGGCTCGATGTGCAAGCCAAGTGGTTCTCCGAGCCATGGATCGCACTTTTGATCGCTTTCGACTGTCTTCCGATATCTGAAAACGGCTTTTTGCAAATTTTGAAAAAACCCGAGTCCCGTTCGAAGGTGCAAAAATTCTAGCTCCGAAAGGAGATTATTCCAACGATTTTTCAAGAACCGAGCTCTGGCGCGGGAATCTAATAAATCTGTCTAGAACAGAATGATTTATCCAACCACGGTCTCCGCGCACTATACACTGATATTATAAGTAATTGTAACAAGTCAGTCCCTGAAGATGACCACCGCCGTATCCCCTTCGCCTTTGTACTCTTTCAGGAAAAATACGTCTTGTCTTCCATATAAACCGATTTAATACCTACCTTTTTTCCGAACAATAAAAACGCACGCATATTACAGCTTTTGGCATAGATGTTACGTATCTATACCGTATACATTGTTCTCCTGCTCAGAATCGTGGGTTGGGGTATACCGGGTGGTGTACAATATATTTATATATATGTATATAGATCTATCCCGACGCGACGCGTTGGTAGAACAGATTCGTATGGTATATACATATATACACATAGAAAAGCCGCGCGATGATGAAATTTTTCGCCTCGACCATCCCTTATCCGTACGCCTCGGCGCTCGCCAAATCAGTGAACGTGGACGAGGGGGTAGTGGATAGGCAAGGGTAAGGGGTATGGGGCAGGGGGATAAACGGCAGATAATCCGGGTGCCTCTGATTGCGAAACACCGTCGGTCCATCCGTCCATCGCCATTCGTCCGCACGTCCGTTCATCCGTCCGTTCGTTCGTTCGTTCATTCGTCCACCGCATCAATACCTACCAACCTGCACCCATATTCCGAACTCACTCCCCGCATAGAAATCAATCGGTACAACGAAGTCGCGCGTGGGTGGTATATACACCCCCCCGAACGCGATACATCCACCGACCGAGGTGTATGCGACACATCGTATACTACACGCATCCCTATATATGAAATAATACATGATATATACGGTATAAATTTATATTTAGACTCCGTATATACATATATATATATATATATGTATAAATATATGTATAGACATACATGTGTATGTATATATAGGCACTTCTTCCGCCCACTTGTAAAGTCGCGGGAACTGTGCTCCCGCGCTTTGCGCTATACGTTATATAGAGTACAGTAAGGGGTTGAAAGGCGTTAGACTTCCACGGGGTACGTTCTTAGTCCTCCGGTTCGCCACGCGGTACTTGACTTCTGAGGTACGCGTCAGAGTGTTTTGCATCTGTACACAGTCGACTGTACTATAAGTTTTTACCTCTGGAACCGCGGAGCTTGAGGAAGAAGAATTTAAAGCCTTTTTTCTTGCTCCCTTCTTTTTTATAATGATAATTATTATTATTTGGATGATTTTTTTTTTTGTCGCCTTCTGTTCTTTTTTTAATATATCTTTTTTTCTCACTTTTTCTACGGTCATTCGTTCCGAGCCGCGCGTGGGTGCAGTTTTTCGTACGCCCCATTCCTGGTACGTGACACGTACAGGTATACTGTGACTGGATTTGCATAAAGTCCCGCATAGCAAATTGTGAATGCGGCCGCCAGGTTTGGAAATAAAATATGCACCCGCGCGCGTTATTCCCGAGGCGTGGCACGGGCACGGGCACGCCGGAGGCGCGAGGCAGCCGTCGCGAGAACGGGGATGTGATTTAAGGGGTTGGACGGTGGTACGCGAGGACGAATAAATTTTCTCACAAAGAGAAAAACCAACGCATGCGGGACCTGCCGGTTTCACCCTATTCCAAATCTTTTCTTTACTACCCCTAAACTACACGCGCCCACGCATATAAATATATACCATAAAATTACGGTGTATATAATACAGGAATTACCCTTGCCTATGAATTATCACCCATACAAAATATTGAGATATCTACTCCACCCTCTATACACGGATAATTATCGAGAGCCTTGTCATCCCTGTATACGTATACATGCTCGTAGGTAAACATAATACGAGATTTGATACGCGGATCACCAACTTCCGACAAAAGGGATACGCGATTCTCTCCTACGCCAGAGGGTGTAGGTTAATAACACGCGGTATTATAGTAGACGTATAGACACGTAAGTAAAAGGGCCTTCGAGCGTGCATATAAGGTACCGTTCACGCGTTACGCATATATCCTCATATCGGGTGATACCCGGTACCCTGTCCTACGATATTCGCATTGCACGGTACCCCGCGGTATATAGGTATAGAAAATAGTTGCATGGGTATAGGAACACCCGGGTCGTCGTACGCGATGCTGACGATGCGTTTAATTAAACCGCGGGACGCGGGGCCTTGCGCTCAGCTATCCCTGGTGCAACCCCCGTCCACCCCTCGCACCGGTATTGTTTCTACTGCATGAAAAGTTCTGTCCTCTTGTCCCACCCCCGACCCCTAGAGCTTGAACCATTGTTACAGACCGTGATAGTTCCCGGGCCACCGCTTATACCACAGTTTATGAACCTACAACGTGCGCATATAAGGCATATGTATATATATGGGGAGAGAGAGGGAGGGAGAGAAGCATATAAGTACGTATACTTATAAAGCGATATCTTGGAGCTACGTGAACTCATCTTACGCGAGAGAAATTTTTTTTTATTTCAAAGACGTATAATTATACGACGTCGAGAATTTGGTCAAAAGCCCAGATCGGGGTAGTACGATTTTATAGCGTTAGCCGTGTGACTCGTCATCGTCATTTTGGGATGCTCGTCGCGTTTCGAGCTTGCGTCAATATTGATGTTCGCAAAATACACTCTAATACGCTGTAATGCGCCATTATTGCCGAACATGGGCGACGCAGGGACGGCTTACAGGTCTGGTCGGTCCTACCATTAAACCGCTGATATGTAGGTATAAAATACCTCTATAGGTAGAGAAACGTGTAAGTGTTAGTTAGGGCGTTTATACCTTCCATCCCCCGCATCAAAATCCCGTCCCTATATTTTATACCGCGTATACCATATGTGACGAAAAAACTGCACTTCGACTTTCGGACTACTTATTTTTTATTTCTACTTCCGGTCGAGTCCGCAGCTCAAAAAGCTTGGATTGCGTGCCCGGTGACCTGCGGCGAATTCGAGTAGACGGTCAATGAGTATGAGCGAACGACTGGACTGAACTGGACTCACGTCAGTTCTGTAGGACGACCAAAGCAACATACTACTGTGTATATAGTATATGTTATACATGTATAGACGGGTGTAAAGACCAGCAGGGAAACTCTGTGTATATATATATACCGTTGCGGAAAAGGTCCCGTAATTAACGCTAATTGGCCCCGGACGTTTGACTCGCGCGGCGAATCCGTCCCGCGCCCTCAACGGCCGCACCATTCGTTCGTATACGTTCGTTCGTTCTTTCGGCTAACGATGAACAAATATTTAACAATCCGGTGGTAGTACATGACCTATAGTCGTCGACGCGTGCGTTAGGAACGACTTTTCCTCCCTTTTTCGTTTCTTTTTTTTTTTGCACATTTTTTTTTTTTTTTTTTTTCTATACCAAACCGAACATATATCAGCATGCTTAGAGGTTTTCGCGATACGGTACATCGCATATCATTATACCATACGCAACGTTCGATATCTGCAACAAATATACTATATTTCTATAGTATATCCGTGTTTTGCGGCAGATATGCACCTTTCCATTTACCTGATTGAATATGCTACATCTATATTCGCGTGTACGTAGGTATATTTTGTATATAGGTATATATGTATAGGTGGCGTTTTAGGATATATATATATATATATATATATATATATATATATATATATATATATGTACAGCAATATATAAAATAGGCAGGTAGATATGATTTACGGATCTGGGATCCCGGGGGGCGATAGAGTGCGACAAATTGGGGCGTCTCGAATGATATCTGGAAAGAGGGTCAAACGCGCCCTCGCGTATTATATAGGTGGATATAGGGAGAATTTCGGAGACGCCTGAGTATATAGTGTAAGGGTACGGGGTGTTCGGGGGTGGGTTAGGAATACGTTACGTTTTACTGAACAACGGTGAACTTATTATTTGGAACGACGCTCAGCGAAGGTATACATATATTATATGCATGTACATAGGCATATATATAAATATATATATATTTATATAAAAGGCCTTTGTGAAAATAAAATGGGGCTGCTACCACCCCCCGCTAGTACTCTCAGCGTTCACAAAATACGTCAAAGTACGATACCCTACGTAACGTAGGTGGGTACATGCCCGTTCCCTTACTCCATACTAAAACCTACCGCCTCTACCCACCTATACGTAGCGGGTATTATACGGTGCAGAAACTGAAAGGTAGTACCGCGGGGGACCGGGGCTACTGAGTTTTAAGAAGCAACGAGCAATACGCTTCCGCACAGGTCTATGTACTCGTATATTAGTCCCGAGTGGTTAAGTGCCTCCCCTAAGGACAAAAGACGTCTTAATTGCGGGGAAACCTCTCGAGCGAAGACCATTTATAATGAATAAGTAACGATGGCGACGAGACGCGACGCGAGCGGGCCGCGTGCGCCCGGTAAAGCCTCTTATACCTCTCGAGTCGGCATCTTATACAGCTATGTACTACATAGATATACAGTGAATACAGTGTAAACTACGTGTCAGAGTAGATTCTCGAGGACTGGTTGATACGACGGTATAAGGTGCCTATTGTACGATATACTTACTCCTATCTATACACAAGGATCAACGGATCGTCCTGCAGCCTGCTGCATGTACAGCTACTCTGACGTATACGCGTATATTATACTATGTACAGCATATAATGTAATGCAGATATAAACGTGGTGGGGAGACTCTTCATCGCGTCAGTTACACTGGAGAAAATGATGATAACTAATCGTTACTAATTCCCGAAAATTTATATACAGAAGAAAAAAAAATGAAGAGAAAGGAATGGGAAGACGGATTAGGGCTGCAGCGAGTCCTATGTAAAGTCCATTCTGTAACTTATCACGAGACTGTGAGTCGCCGTTGAAAGGTAGGTACTTGCCCGACGTTTCCTGCCGTTATTAATTGGAGTGGGAGAAAGCAGGGCGGTAAAATGAGAAGAAGAAGAAGAAGAAGAAGAAAAAGGAGGGAAAAAAAAAATGAAAACGAAGAAGAAAAAGGAAAAAAAAAAGAAAAACTCGGACTACCGCTGGGGCAACCGAAGTTGCGAACCGAGCTGAGCCGAGATTCAAGTTGAACAGGGTGCACCGGGTAGTTAAGGGGTAAAGGGGCTGGCTCGTTAAGGCAATGAAATTAATTCGAATCCAGGTATAATTTAATTATTTTTAACAGTTCAGCGAACCGCACCCACCTCGCCCGTACTTATACGTATATGTATATCGCCGGTATACTATATAGGTTCGCCACAGAACTTGAGACGTACGGTCCGATATCCCTCTGATATATAAATTGAACCTTGTGCAGATTATTGCACCCGTATACATATACATATATATATGTAGTATATGCCGAGAGACGCGAGAGATGAGCTAATGTGTGTCATTACGTTGTATGTGCTACATAGGTAGATATACCTACCGAAAGACAATAATTACAAGCTTTCAGTGAGACGCATTGGACCGTGGAACTTGACGAGGGTAGTAACTACAGGTAACACCTACTCTGATACGGGACACGGGTATATGACATACCTGTGCGGAAGGGTTGGTGGTCCCGCAGCGGCAACATTCAACCCTCTTTTCTGGTGGCCTTTTCACCCCTCGACATCTTCATCCACTTCAAGGGGAGCGGGGGCGAGAAACGGCAGTTGTAGTTACCGGGCAATTAACGATTCATCTTTCTCTCTTTTTCTCTCTCGGCCCATTTCCTAACGATTCGCTCTGATGAATCATCGTGGGATCGAGGCGCCAGAAGAAATAATCCGTTGTGCCTGGAACAGATAATTTCTTTAATGTACTAACGCAATAATAAAAGATGTACAAACGCTGAACTCGACTTGTGACGGAAACAAGTTTTTTCATCTGAACCTTTTCACCCAAAAAGCAAAGTTGCGAAGTTTTTGGTATATGGGATGTAGCGAGGTACGAACGGCACACACCTCGTCCTCGCGAGTCGGAAGCATACCAATTATCTACCGACCTGAATACACGTGAGCTTTGACGGAGGGTAAAAGACGTGGAAAATTTTACGAGGGGAATACCAGGGGTAGGGTGATAATTGACTTGCGCGAACGAGGCGACAATTTTTGGTGAAACAAACTGTTCCCAAAGGGACAGGCGGGGATTTTCGCCAGCGAATGAGCTGGGCCAACAAGGATCAACGAGGGTTAACGAGAGGGTCACCGGTTGATCAACGCGTGGAGGAAATTCGTTGCACATGAGGGGTGAAAGAACGAAACCCTTAAGCATAGATATAGGTATACGACTCTACCTCTACCTAGTGACGTACGCTTTATACGCGTATAAGTATAAGGTATAATAGGAAGAGGGTAGAAGCGTAGATAGAGTTTGAATGATCAAACGACCTCTTGAATCGACGCGCCCGTTCGTGTATCCGTGGCTCTTGACGCCCTCGACGGTATAGAAGAGGAGATTCACGGGTTGCGATTCACTAGGTGATATACGGGGTGGCAGAGGGGTATAGTTTATGCGAAGTCTCGGCCGAATATGCTCGTGCGTAAGTTTACCCGTTTCCTATACATGCCTTTATGCATATATGTATATACGTATGCATGTATGTAGGTACGGTGTACCTTTGGTAGATTTGGGAGATAGAGGTAAAAAAGAGGAAGGGTGGGGGATTCCGGGTTAGTAAAGGGATGGGGATAGAAGTAAATAAAAAAAAAAAAAAGTAAAAAAAACGTCAAGAAAAAGAAGAAGGAAGAGTATAGAAATAAAGAAAGAAGAGGGCGAAAAAGAGCCTTGAAATCACGCGAATATCCTCCGGGACAATAGTAACCCGGTGGTGAATTTCTGTTGAAATAACAGTTGAAAGCACACGGCTCTGTGAAAAATGTCGTCCCTCGCGACTGCAAAGCAAATAAAATAGAAAAGGGGCAGAATCCACCCTCCCGCCACCACCCACCTTTCTATACCGAGCTCTTTCGCTCACTCTCCTCTTTCTCTCGTTCTCTCTCTTCTTCTCTTTCGCTCTTTCCGCGTGCCTATATGTATATTGTATGTATATGTATACGTATACGCGAACCTACACTTACCCACACAGGAGGTATATATATACGCGCATATATATGTTATATATATATACTTGTTGTGGAAAATATACATATATTTATACATATATACATATATATGAAATTCAGCTTGGTGTGTACGGACCATGGCTATACGTATATGTATAGAGAGCTCTGGCACTCCCTCGCAAAGGTTTTCCTCTCGCGTTTTCGTTTTCTCTTTCTCTTTTTATCTTTTTATCTTTTTATCTTTTTCCCTTTTTCCCATTTTCTCTTTTTCTCTTTTTCACTTTTTCTCTTTTTCTCTACCACCCCCGCGGCCTGGCAGTCGGTATAGCGCAACTCGCACACATAAACACCCGCACCCACACCCACGTAAAGAGGAGTACTGTAGAGTATAGAGTGTAGAGTGTAGAGTGTAGAGTGTAGAGAGCGGAGGGCGACCGCCACCATAAACACAGGTTCGCACATTTGCACAATCCCGGCGATGCGGACGCTAACCCGGCCGTGGATGGTGGCGGAGTGGGTTGCGGTGGTTGGGGAATAATGCTAAAAGCGGCGGTGCCACCAACGGCGGGTGGTGCGTTAATGTCCTGTTTTTATTTTGTTCAACTGCTACCCCTAGCCCTTTACCCCTCGTCCTCTACCCCTTGTCGCACTCTTCTCTTCCGTCACTACCCACAAAAATCACCCTCCATCCATCTCGCGCAGAAACGACCGTGTTCTAGTTATACACAATCGAACAGTTTTTTGAACGATGAGTGATGTCCCCGTATGTTTCATCCACCTACCCCACGCGAATGATCATCCACTGAATTACATACCTTCGAGCACAGCTGTTACCCTCCACCATCCACCATCCACCATCCACCATATCCACCATCCAACGCGATACGTCTTCGTTTCGCGAAAAGTTATCGCATGAATTCGATATCAAGCCAGGTAATGTATAAGTGGAAAATTATTGCTCACTTTGAGGATAAACGTTGAATGAACTGTCGTTCTCGATTGAATGTCGCGAGCAGTCTGGAGCCAGAGACTGGAGAGAGTGAAACAGGCAGGTAGATAGCCAGCCAACGAATCAACAGACAGATATACAGACGGAGAGATAGACAGACAGACAGAAGGTAGAAACGAGGCAGGCAGTAAACCTCGGTGGGCAAACGGGCACCGTTTGATGTTGATCACGCAAACGGATTAATCCACGTGTTATACGTTTCGGACGTGTCGCGCGCTTGCAGGGTTGTACGGGGTCGACTGGCCGCCTCGACGAGGCAAAGGTGGTACAAAGGGAGAAATTTAACTCGGTGAAGCCCGTTTGTCAAACACAAAACGTGGCTTTGCCTCTGCATTATTTGTACCGGTGGTAGTAGCCCCATACTACATACATGTACATATACCTATATATATATTTATATAAATATATATATATATATATATATCCATATGTATGTACGTACATATAATATGGATATACCAGATATACCAGGTACACACGTACATTTCGTCTGCCATTTCCAGGAGGATCAAGCGCACGAATGACCCGCTATGTGCACACATATAAAATTCTCTCTATATATATCGAAAGCCTGGGTATATAGCTATATAAAATATATTTCGTCGTCGTCCGAACTCGATCGCTCACACCCCCACCTACTCAAGGGTTTTCCTGTGCTGGGTGTGCAGAGCGACAGAATTGTAGGTAAATGAAAAATCTTTGCTCGCTCGTTTCCTTTCCTCCTCATCCCCCGTTTCCTACCATTTCCTTACCTCGCTATTCCCCTCGTCCTCGTTTGTCGCAGCATCAACGCTCGGCGAGAGTGGTGTTATCGTCGAGGTCGTCGTCGTCGTCGTCGACGTCGTCGTCGTCCTCCTCCTTCTCGTCCTTGTCGTCGTTTTCGTTGTCATCGTCGAGCTGCGTGCCCGCGCACTCGTTAAACCCCCTACCCCCGCGGTATATACTACGCGTTTACGTACAAAATATATATCTATGTATACGTGATTGTTCCAGGGTGCCTCGGGATTCAAAAGTTCGAGGAGACGCCGGGGTACACCGAGGTGAACCCGGGCCAGGATGCGAAACTCTCATGTCGCGTACTCGGCAAACGAGGACAGTGCATATGGCAGAAAGACAACAAGGTTTGTATCTCATCAGCCACCCATTGTCTCCTCATATCGTATCCGCATACGTATCATACCTAACAAGTCTTTCAATTTGTATACATACTATACACCAATTAATCGGCTTTTCTTTAATCGTTGAGACTCAAGGATCGTATAGGTATACACGTAGAAACGTCGGGCAAACTTGTTGCTCGATTATATACATGTATGTATATATGGGTCCGAATTAGAGGGTGTGAAATAGCAATGGGTACCCTTAACCCGGGGAACTTGAACATACACGATGAGAATGCGGATGATAATACCGCTTGATCGTGTCGGTGTTGGTAAACTGGTGACTTTTCAAATCTCATGGAATTCAGTGCCATTTCCTCCCGTGCAGCACGCTTTTATATCTGAAAAATACAATTATCGTACCCCCTGCGGGTTCGCGCCATTTCGTACTCTCCCTCTCGCTTGTTCGTCTTCGAGCTCCTCTACTATCCCGCTCGTTTTGCCGCCCTACCATCCGACGACGTCGTGCTACATAAATTTCAATCCGACGAGGGACTTTTAAAAAAAGCAATGGTAACGCCGTGGCGTGGTGCTCAGATTAAAGCCAACCCCAACCAGGCTCTCGACCCGGACCCTGTACCGGAGTAAAATCACCCTCTCTCGCTCTCTCTCTGATATTTCTCTCTCTGCACCCCTCTGCGCCTGTTCGCGATCGAGGAATATAAATATCGAGTAAAGGAGGGAAGAATCGAAGAACGGCGTCAAGGGGAAGAAGAGGGAAAAGTGAAAAAAGCAAAAAGAACTCGGCTCGCTTCGATGGGCCACGGTTCGATTAGAATTTCAGCCGCATCGGGGATGATAGAAACGAGTCCTGGGGTACTTGTACTTATCGAGACGAGGTCCCAAGGCAAACGAGTGCACTCGCCTTTTCGGAAGAATTTCATCCCCTCTCAAACGTATTACGTGAAACATAAAGCGTAGAACCAGCATATAGATACATGAAGCTCGGTACCCGCATACTACTACCACCCGCGCCCCTATTCGTACCCCGACGTGTGTCGGCCGCGGGTGCATTACGCTGATTGCTGGTCGTGGCCTCTCCAGAGGCGGGAGCCTCTAGGCCGTGAACGAACGTGCAGGAGGGTAAGGTACGAAGGTTGACGGGGTAGATTGAGACGAGCCGCGCAGAAAGCGCGGGGTTAACGAGCCGGGATTCAGCCGACGGACGGCAGACCGCGAATAGATTTTTTGACCCGTTTACAGACCTTGGAGAGACTCGGAAGCTATCTATCGGTTTATTTTATACTAAAACCATGAGAAATTGCTATCAAATCGCGTTCTAAGATATGTGGTAGAAAACGTTAATTAGCGGCGCAGTTGCAGGAAGCGGATAACGTGCGTTTGCTGATACGGATAATGAAAGACGATGTATTACGTGAGGAAGTAAGTTCTGGGGGTGAGAGAAGTAACGCGTTGTGACAAGTACAGCCCCACGTCACGGCATGTACCAAAATGATTTTCTTTGTAATAACAGTACCTACCACGAACAAAAGAGAAAATTTCATCCCTCGATTAATGAGAAAATAAAAGTTAAATTCACCTTGAATCTTGGGCATCAGCTACCCCTGACTTACATCAGGCTTAAAGGAGTTTTAGCAACCTAAATTATCCGTGGAATATTTAGTAAAGAATATATTCCCGTTCCTGGTTTGAAATTGTCTTGCGAAAATTGCAAAACGTTTGTCAAAATCGTATATGCAAGGATTTATTCACCGACTATATATCATTACACCGGCTATTCCATTACCCGAAAACGTCGAGGAAAATTGAACTACTTTTTCATCCGCTTAGCCGATCGGAATGCAGATGAAGAAATACGAGTGGGCAGCTTCCCCGGACGTGGGGGACTGCTCGCTTTGGGTACGTTCAGCCGTTTTGGAATTCGACGATGGTATTTGGCAGTGCCAGGTCACGGCAAGTGACTTTGCAGCACAGGATGCACTCACATCTGATCCGGCACGACTCGTTGTTCGAGGTAGCGACGTATTTATATTTAAGGGAGGAAGTCTCCCTTTTTCTTTTCCTTTCTATTGAAATGGGCGATTATCCTCTTCATCCAAAAACTTACGTGTGTAATGATTACAGTCAGTCCTCAACGACCGCAAATCGAATACGGAAATACGGTTATACTACCGGGCAGCAACATCACGGCACGTGCCGGTGAAGTCGCACCCCTAAGCTGTGCGTCCCGGTACGGAAATCCCCCAGCATTGCTTAGATGGTGAGTTTCCGGAATGTCCGCCTTCTTTCTCTTTGGGTTTTTGCATACTTTTACTTTCGGGATTGGGTAAAACTTCGGCGGATTTTACAGACCGAGAACTTACTTTATGCGGATACAAACGATTTTAAATACATATTTATTCAGATTATACCGGGAAATATTTGACGGAATAACATTTCTACATGAAATGATAAACGTGAATAAATATATCCCGACGTTGACGCTCGAAGAATTATTTGAAAATATTTTCGTTCTAATCAGCGATTCTAAATTCCAAGTTTTTAATGAAATTCTATAACTTTTACTCCAGCAGGTTTGTAGCAACTCTATTTCTCTACCCTCCTACCTATGTATCCTTTTTCTTTTAGGTACCTCGGTGATACAGAGGTACGACCACTGCGGCCGCAAGTAAATTCCACAGAAAAGGAAAACCCTCGGACTTGGGTGGCTAAAAGTATCGCTGAAATCCTTGCTGAAAGGTCACGATACGGTGAGCCAATTCGTTGTGTCGCGGTACACGCTGCCTACGCGAATCCCAGTTCTACTCTAGCCACCGAGGTCCGTTTCGACGTACGTTGTAAGTACTTTCGAAGTCTGGGATTAATAAATAATTCCTTTCCGATCGACATCCTATGTAAATCTGCATGAATGTGTAATTCCCTAAGACGCGCCTGAGACGCGACTAATCGGCGCACCGGTGGAAGGAATCCATCTCGAAGAAGACAGAGACCGACTAGCTGTCAGATGTGTCGCGGACGCAAACCCACCTGCTTCAATACTCTGGAAACGATCGACAGGACCTGGGGGATCGATCGAAGTGGCAAGTGTTGGCGAGACTCTAATTGCCTCGCCGATTCGCAGGAGCCATGCGGGAAGATATTTTTGCGAGGCTGCGAACTCGGTTGGCGAAAGCAGACCACTTTCCTTGCAGATATCCGTGAACTGTAAGTGTCGACGAACCTATGCCGTATAATTGATAAACGATCATCTACACTCGCTATCTTCCTCCGTGCAGATCCACCCAAGATAAGTTCAGTCGGTCCTGATCGCCTCACAACTGCTCTTCTATACTCAGGCGCATCTTTCGAATGTCACGCCGACGCCATGCCACAGGCTGAATACAGGTGACTGTGTAAAACTGAGGTGAATTCTCGTTTCTCACGATTTCTATCAATGAATCTGGTTTTAGGTGGCTGCAAGTATTTCCGGACGGTCGTGAGTCCCAAGTGAAAGGCCTCGGGCCACGGTTCATCCTGACTAATGTAACGTACGATCAGCAGGGACAATACATTTGTCTAGCTCTGAATGTGATCAACGGAAATGCGCGGGAGGCTAGAAGCGAGCCAGTCTCGCTTCAGGTGGTCGGTGCACCGAGGGTAAGAGATATACCCCGTGAGTTTTATCCGTGGAATTGATCGATTGAAATTCTCCCTCTCGTTCAGGTGGTTAGACCAGGGCGTTCCGAGATGTCTGTGGTGTCGGCTATCGAGGGGGGTCCAGCGCGTCTGGAGATAAGACTGTGCTCGGACCCGCGGCCACGTGTGGTAGCCTGGGAATGGGGAAGCGTACGACTTCACGCCGGTATGGCGAAGTTAACCAGTGTCCCGATGCAGGAACCATGAAACGACGAACTCTCGTTTCAGGCGAGGCCCTGGAGTCCCGGTACCGAGCTCTGGATCTGGAGCCGTTAGCCTCGGCCGAGGACTGCTATGCAGCTATTCTCGAACTGACCAGTGCGGCTAAGGAGGACCAGAGGCTGTACAACGTAATTGTTGAGAATGACAGAGGCAGTGATCGTCGCGCTCTTATGCTCAGGGTCAATGAACCGGGACAGGTCTGTAATTTTCTCACTATTTATAAAACACTGCTCATAGTACAAGGATTTATTTCATCCCCCAGATTCCACTAGTCATAGGGGCTGTCGCCGGGTTCACCGTCTTGTCTATTCTGATAATGGGATTCGTGTGCTTTCTTCGCACCGATCACTGTTGCTTTTCTCGAAACACCGTTCCAAGTACATTGCAGCAAGTTCATTGGTAAGTCGATCGCGAAACTTGTACAAGATCTATTGCAACCGTTCGCTTCATCACTCGAAATCGGTATTCTCGTGGTATGTTAAAGCGGTAAGCCAGCCACAGACTGCAACCGAGACGTCGAAGACACTAGATTAGGGGTTGAGACGATGGAGAGAACGACGCAGCGCTACGCACACCAGAAACAAATACAGGCTCACACTCTGAAGCCGGTATCTTCTCTGCACTATCAACAGCAGCTTTACGATCCCGAACCGTTACAGACACAACCTGGCCAGTTACAGCCGCAACAGCAGCGTCATCAAAGACATCACCATCGTCCTCACCATGTAAAACAAGCCCTCCATGGTCCCCAGTGTGAGTTACAGGTCAGGCAATTAGACACTTCTACTAACGACTCTACAACAAGTCTCTGGTAACTTGAATTGCAGTCTACATTGAACGTATATATCTACGATTTAACTATATCTATACAGTATACTTATATACTCATGTCTGCGTACAAATTCGGGATATTTTTCTTCTTCCATCGTCTCAGGCAGCGGAGAACGCATAAAAAGAACAGGGAAATCTTATAGGGGTAGTAGCGAGGTGTGAGAAGGGTGAGCGGCTACGACGACGTTGTCGAAATGAAAACGTTGCTTCTTTTACGGCTCGGTGCCTGAATGGGGAAGGGTTTTTTTTTTCTTTTCTTTTCTTTTTTTTTCTACTTTTATGCATCGTTTTATCTTGGTTACAGCCTCGCCTCTCGCGGTACCAGAGTTACAAAGAAGAAGACTGATCGAGTTTGAACCTACATTTTCAACCTATTTTACGTAGGTATATCTAACACACCGAACCATGCTTACGAATACATTTTCATTGAAATTGAAATTATCGAACAAAAAAAAGACCGATCCCACGTTCAATAATTCTTTCACTAAAGGCACCATGATCAAAGATCATTTTGGGCGTGATTTCAGAATGGATCATTTCCTCTAAATCTACATATTATGCATTATTATAACTATCGTCGTTGTTATTATTATTATTATTGTTATTATTATTATTATACCCTTAAAGTTGAGATTTGAGGATGAAAAATTGGGTCTCAGTATTGAATCGAACTTGTCGAGAACCGCGAGATGTATTGTGGTATAAATAAGGGATGAGGAGCGCTGCTCTTCCTCGAGCCAAATCGAATCAACTGACAACAAAGCCCTTCTCCGCGTGGCGTTCTAAAATTCGAGCGAAGATCAGAAGCTAAAGCTCAAAACCGTTGAGAATTATTATTCTGTATATTGTATTGTTATTCTTTAATTCTCTGTACACCTCGCAGCAGAAACACGAAAAACAAAAATTAAAATCTCTATATATATATATATATAGGTATATATACATATGGTATATAAACGAATGTAAAATTGGATCAAATAATAAAACAAAAAATGAAAAACTGGGCAAAGATCAAAACCAAACAGATGTTTTCGCAAATAATTTTTCCAACACTTTGCACTCACCTATGTATCCACGACTGTATACGGCTAATCTGAAATCCGATCAGTCACATTCCGTGAGGATATAACCAACGCCGAGTACCGCTAGCTACGACGTTGAAACTTTTCTCTAGGGAATCGCCAGCCAACCGACGAACTAACCCCTGCCAATCGACGTCCGGATGATCCGCAGCCGCACCCATATTTGCCTCGTTGGTTTTGCCAAGATCCTTTCGACCTTGAGGGGGTAGGACGTCCGATGATGTGAAACCGTCGTCACGCTCCTATCTGAGCCCGCAGGTTAATCCGCAGGGGGGAAACGAGCCCAGAAGAAAAATTCTCGCTTCGTGTTCGTACATTTGCCGTCTCTTTCTCATTTCAGAAACTTCCCACTCATATCGCGTCAAGGGCTTCTTCTCCTTCGTTGGGTTTACCGGTGTTTCGGTTTCCGTAACCCTCGAGTATCATCCAACTTCCCGCGAAATATCTCAGCGTTTTTTAACGCTATTTCTTCGGCTTTCTACCCGGATGGCAGTCTCGTGGGTTCTGACAATCAGCCTTGTCATAAATCATCCCTCGAGCCTTATCAGAATAGGAAAATACGAAAATTGAATAACTGCAGACAGACGTAAGCACCGTGTATCCCGAGCTAAACGATTTAGGTATTTTTTAAACAGCACAGTTCAGGACACGCCTCTGGTTTCACAATCTAACTCGCGATGTACTATATCGACCCACAGTGCACGTGTTACGTAATTTTGTCTGACCATGCCAGACTTCAATCCCGTCGAGCTAAATGAACGAAACAAATCTGCTTTCCCACGTATCTATGTAATCACGAAAAAATCACGAAATCCGCGGTGAACTAGATTATCACATAGAACGGAGTATAAAGTATCGTAAAAAGCGGGATTGGAACGCGTGCTCGGTTTCTGTGGGTTTAGAAAACCGCGCGGGTTCCTTTTTCCGGCAACACCTCTAATTCCCGTGTATGTACTCCTTTTTTTTCACGCCGTACCCAGCAATTCGAGATGGGTTTGACCGTAGCACTCGCACGCTATAACATCGATTCATTGGTGTATCTGGAAAATAAAAAAAAAATCGTTTTCCAGGCTTCGCACGGTTGTACTGTGCAAGAATCACCCCGTTGTTCGGAGGGCAGGGGAGTATGGTAGATTGGCGAGGGAAGATTACACCAATTACCTAATACCCTTCCTGGGCAGTAAAGCCATGGGGATTATTTGATCGTGATGTACAGGAATGATAAATAAACGGCTAATGTAGTTCTGTCTCTATTGTCATTTGCGCGAATTTCCGACTCGGATTCAACCCTATGGTTGTTCAATGATTACGGCTTGAATTATGGCCTAAAGCTCGGCGACCCAAAATTTAAAAACCGCGGTGAATCGCGCGTGCCACGTAATCGGATAATAATTAGCACCCTTCGTAAGTATTTCGAAAGTACTTGAAGGTCATAATACGGAGATCGGCAAGAACCGCGAACAACGCGCGTTTGGACATAAAAGAAAAAACTTTTTCAAGCTTTTTTGGCTAAAATTTAAGAACGTCGAACAGCCTGGCTACGATACAGGGAACTACCGAAAAATGCAACCGAAAATTGGCGAACGGTAGCAAGGTCTGCGTTCCGTGTCGATAAAAAAAGGACCTTTGAAATTACCGCGATAATTTTGCAACTGCCGCCGTCGGTGGAACAGTTTTCAGTGTTTTACCGTTGTCGGTCATACTTCCGACTATCGATAAAGAATCAAACCACGCGCATGGGTTCTACATTCCATTGAACAGACGATTTTATACATTACAGTGTATATTACTAAAAATTCCCTAACGAGAAATTTAAAAAGATGTAAGCTGAGGGCGCTTCCGGAACGCCTAAACGCAGGCAACCGAATACGCGACACCTGTTGCTTCGCTTCGCTATAAGTAGTAAAATATTATATAGCCAGACAACAGGTGTTTCGTCGTTCGTTGAGTAGCCTGATCTCAGGCGTAGGATGCGACATTTGAATAATAGAAATGAATGGTTACTAATTTATTGTATTATTCTTGTACCTGTAATGGATTTGAAGTATTGTTGAGTAATTCCTTCTTCGTTATAATTCATTCTAGGCAATTGCGTAGGATTGAGTAGCGTGATAGAATTTGAACGTGAAGAAGTATTACCTAATCAAATTTATTTTTACTTAATAATTTCATGGTACAATCTATGCCTACTATGATATATAAAACAACGTAATGGTACAATATGTCAAATAAAAAAAAAAAGGAAAAAGAAAAAGAAAAAGTAATAGACGAAGTGAAGAAAAGAAAAGAAAAAAAAAAATCTAAACCGAAAGAAAACAGAGAAAGAAAACCAACAATACAATAAATAACGCCCAAAAAAAGAAAATGTTGAGTTCGAGGCATTACTGTAGTTACTATACGTCGTCGGTTCAATGGTTTATTATACCTATAATATAATATAATATAATAATAATGATAGTATAATAAAAAATAAACTAAATTGACATTATATCATAATATTTATGGTAACGCAGCTGGTACGACGGTATATTTTATAATATATATATATATACTATATATACTATATATATAATATATATTATATAAAGTCTAATGAATTATTAATAATGTACACATTAACGTACGTATGTAATTCATTATTAATATTGTAATTGTAGCAGCCTCACTCTCTAATAATACTAAATATATATAATATAATAATGGTATATAATGCGGTAATAATATTATTATTATTAACGTGATAAATAATAATCGATAGAATAATAATGTATAATAAACAAATATTACTAGGTATTTTTGTGGTTTTATTAGTTTTTTTTTTCGTCTTTTTTTTCGTTTTTTTTAAATATTTTTTTTATTTTTTTTCTTTTCTTTTGTTTTTTTAAATATTATATATAGTAATAATCACAATAGCGTATTCTGAAAAATAGATTAGGGTCCCGTGGACGGAGAGGACGAAGACATTTTTGTTAAGCTCGAGAAACTGGCCTCTCATACACAACTCTAATACGCAATTATAGAATTCGGCTTATTATTACACCAATTTACACCGCATTGTATCATCGCCGAATGACAAACCGATTTTCCTCTTATATTCTCGAATTTTATTCATTTTCATTTCACTTCTTTCTTTCTCCCTTACTTTCTGTATCTTTATAATTCGAGGGAAAACGACTTTGGGCCTGCGCGGGGCCCGTTTGTCATATACGTCCATATAAAACGCGGGCAAAAAATGTATCGTAATACACTTAATACCGGAAGAAGAACACTAAGGGTTTTCTTTCTGTTTTCGAGGCTCGGCTGGCTCTTGCGTATCTTCGCTTCTCCGCCCTGGGAACCCCCTATAACAGGGCACTATGAACAGCAGTCTGCTGGCTATAAGTGACTTTTCAACTTTAAAACTGTTCTTTATCCTTTCTTCTCGATCCCTTCCCCCTTCCCCCTACCCCCACACCCCCGCACACCGTCGCAAATATTTATCATTATTTTTTTTATTATTATTATTTTTTTCTTTCTTTTCTTTTCTTTTTTTTTTTTCTTCCTTTCTCTCTTCGTAATATTATATCTTCGCACCGCGCCGAAGATTCGGATCGCAACGAGCACCTTTTTAAAAATAATTATTATATCAATATTATTATAACGAACGAATTATAATAATGTATAATTGTTCGTTAAACGCGGGTATATCATAGGTAATGAACGTGAGATTACGAGTTTGCGATATAAAATTGTGTTTTTTTTTTTCTTTCTTTCTTGTTTTGTAAATTGTAGTTGGCAGATTCATTTATTTATTTATTTATTCATTTATTTTGAATTAATTGATTAATTAATCAATCGATCAATTAATTCATCGTATTATAATATGTATATGTATAACTATATTTTCAGGATAAATAAATGATAAATTAATTAATGGCGCGATTTAAAGAACGGTATACATAGGTATATGTATTATATACCTATATAGTATATTTTTATATTACGTATACCTATACATATTGAGTATACTGCGTCGAGTAATCGGAATATTTGATTGTTTATCATTATGGGGACGAAAAAGAAAAAAAGAGAAGAAAAAAAAAGAAAAAAAAAAGACGAAGAAGGGAAAAAAAAGATTATTCATCGTTTTACTTTATACATAATACATACCTACATGTATATCTGCATAATTATGCATTCTAAATTGCATAGCATATAGGTATATATGTATACATATGAGTGTAGTTATTTATAAGGTGTCGGTTGAGGAAGGTGCTAGTTAATCCGCCCTCCATGTGGTAGTCTGATAGTATAATAAGTTATATTCATTATTTTTTTTTTTTTTTATATAAGAAACTGCGCCCTGCCAGCATGCCTTTCTACGTCAGCCGTAATAAACCTGCACTACTGTACAATTTTTTTTTTTTTTTTCTATTTTACTTTTTTTTTCACTTTTTTTTCTTGATTTTCGTTTACTTTGTTGTTTTTCGCATTATGATATTATTTTATACTGTAGTCATTTTTTTTGTTTTTTTTTTTTCCTTTTTGTTTCTCATTTTAATATTATATATGTATATATATATTATATTAGACGTACGCGCCGCCGTGTCTCTACCTCAGCCTACAGCCTACTACCACCTACAGGTATGTCATCGTCGTCTCGATAGTCTCTCTTTAATTTTCACTTTACGTTATAAATAATATTGTATATTAATTTCATATCGTTATATATACCTATATATAATATAATATAATTATCATTAGATAATAATAATATACTTTTAATAATGCGTTATCATCTCGTTAATTATCCTTTTTTTTTTGTTTTGTTTTTCCTTTCTCATTTTCATTTTTTGGTATTTTTTTTTCTCTTCTTCTTTGTTTATTATTATTATTATTATTATTATTATTATTATTTCGAGTTGCCGCGATAGCATAGATAATAATCATAAACGTATATATAATATGCATTTATATATACGAATTAATTGAAAGTATAATAATATAGGTGTAGTATACGTACCGCATCTTAATATCCACCCCTGGCGTGGAACGATATTATTATGCGATAGAAAGATCTAACAAATGTTGATTTTTTGTTTCTTTTAAATTTACACCCTCGTCGCCCCACAGCCCGATTTACATACTAAACACGACGGCGGGCAGCCAAGCGACTTCGTAAGGGATTAAACAATGAACCGATACTTTCATAAATGCAACTCTGATATCATTAGAAAAATTGTTCAATCGATGAATTAATTGATACATAAATGAATCGATAAAACACGAGTTTCAAGTCAAGCTTTCTTTCTTTCTGCTTATACGATAGTATGTCTTGTGAATTTATGAGATTCGAATAGTACATCAATGATATCCCCTCTCTTTCTTTATTGTTCATTGTTTCCGTTATCGAGAAAAAGTTTCTCCCGTTCAATTGAAGAACATTTTTTTGTCCCAAAAACGTGATTCAATCACCAGAGTTACATTTAGGTAAGTATTCTTAATTTGAATATGTGTAGGTATAGGGCCAGAACTGCAGCCCATTACAAAACGCATGCTGCTGGGTCAGTCTGCAGATGGTATATTGTAGATACAAGCCTAATCTAATTAGTTTTGCAGTAAAAAATAGCATAAACGGCACTGTATTAGGAAGAAGCAAATTACGTGTTATTTATATACTCTGACTATTTATCATCGATAGATGCTATATAATTTTTAAAAATCTTTATGTATCGTTTAATAATAATAATTACTAAATATCATACTGTTATCGTTTTTGTTAAATTTACTCATTATTATTATTATTATTACTATTATCATTATTATTATTATTATTATTATTATTATTATTATTATTATTATTATTATTATTATTATTATTATTATTAATATCATTAATGTTATCATTATCATTATCATTATTATTATTATTATTATTATTATTATTATTATTATTATTCATCTATTTTTACAAGACGAGAAATTTATTCTGTCGAGACCCTCGAAAGTCTCCCGAATTATTTTCATTTATTTATCGGGAGCAGTCAAAAATTGTATTTCCATATATATATATTTTTCTTCTTCTTCTTCTTCTTTTTTAGCTTAATTACAACCGCGAAAGAAGTTCGTTTTACCCCCCCCCCCCCCCCCCCCCCCCCAATCAATTTGCCAATGAAAGCCTTAATAATATTATATAATATGTAGGTAAATATTTTCTTACGAAAATCTGTATACAGGGGGTTCAGGGTATATGGCAGGACGGCGCGAAATGTCCTTTTATTTTTTTCAATGCTTGCGAATCGAGATGTTGTTTAATTAACGAAGAGACGCGTTGTCGCTCTAGTTTATCTCATTTTCTCTTTTTTTTATTTTTTCTTTTTTTCCATTTTCATTTTCATTAAAAGCTATATATATATATGTATATAATACGGCTCCAAGAACTACGCGAAATATATTAGATCCTGGAAAAGCTTTTGAGTTATTAATATGAATCTATGAATCTCTACAAATCCCTTCGGGTACCTATATATTCATATATATATATAATAATATATAAATATTATTTATATTTATATATATAAATATATATAAACTAAACGCTAATCACTACCAGCTTTAATTAATTGTGTACCCGTAGCGTCGACAACGACGACTATTCGTATATATATTTTTAGAACTAATATATATTCGCAGATTAGTATATAGGTATAATAAGAATGAAGGAGAGATAAATGATTTGCGTTATTATAAATTTCTTTTTTTTTTCCTTTTTTCTTTCTTTTCCTTTTTTTTCTTCATTACGCGGAGTAAAACTTTCTCCTTTCGCGTTTAACGCATGCTATGTATAGTATGTATATTATTATGTATGCATTTTTTAATTTATTTTAAGGTATTTTTTTTTCTTTTTTCTGTTTTTTTTTTCTTCCTTTCTTTTTGTTTTCTTTTATATATTTTTTTGTTGTTGTTATTATTAGGTACTAGATTTCTTACGCCTCTTTTTATTTATTTAATTAATTAATTATTTATTTAATCATTTATTTATTTATTTATTTATTCATATACCATACGACCCCTAAGAAACTGTAAAACTACGACGTCTACGGTGATGAATTATAACGCTATTAGATCTCGATAATAATAAGATCGGATAAATGAATGGTAGTATATATATATATATACATTTATATGCATATATATGTGTATATATATATACACATAATATTACGATATATTATAACTGCATACATTCCTACCTAGGCTAGACTCCGACGGAAAAATATATTTATAAAAAGTTATAATATTATTATATTATATTATATTATATTATATTATATTATTAATATACGTTTCAAGCGTTCTATATACCTTACTAATCCTCTATTATTTTACTTCTAAGCTCCAGTTGTCCTAATATAGACAACATTACGCGGTCACTAAAACGCGTCTCCTGTATATAATAAAGGAGCAGCATTGTCATCATCATAATCATCATCTATTTCATTTCCATTTCCATTTCCATTTTCATTTTCATATCCATTTCCATTTCATTTTCATTTTCATTTTACTTATAAATAATAATCGTATTAACTGGCTAAGCCTCTCCTTCTCTTCCTCCCCCTTAAATATTAAATAAGAATTACGCGGGGTCTAAAAATACCTGCATCTATAATTAGTTCATTAATTATAATCAATTAATCAATCGTCGATATTTATTCAATCGGAAGGTATATTTAATTTGCTGGATTAAATAGGTCATTCGCGCAACAACGCGTCATTATATCAAGACAGTGTCCCCCAAACTAGTGTATGTGTGTATGTGTATGTAGTTTTTATTTATTCATTTATTCATTTATTTATTTTTATTTTTTTTTGTATTTTTTTGTTTTTTTGTAGTTTTTTTTTCGTTAACATGATTATTTTAAAAATTCCTCAACAAGGTGTATACCTATACCCTACGTATATCGGTAAGTATATATACCTCCTATTCCATAAAATGATTTGTGCTTTTTTGCGTACGTCGGTTGATTTCTTTTTTTCTTTTTTTTTCAATTTCATTCTTCTTCTCTTCCTTCTCTCATTTCTTTCATTGATTTATTCATTTTTAATTTTTAATTATTTTTTTTTCTTTAAATACCCTATGACTCTTGTTCGTCGGTTGAGGGCTCGCGCCTCATTCTTGATTATGATATAATTGATAATTGATAATTTGTTGTTTTCTTTTCTTTCTTGTTTATTTTATTTTATTTTATTTTTTCTCTTCTTGCGTTTGTTCGTTTAAATTTAATTCATATAAATTATAACAATTCGATAACTATATTGTGCGCCTCTAACGATAACCGATAACCATCGTCGCAATGACCAGCGGTGCCCTAGTTATTATTTAGTATAATTAATATCTTTGGTATCTTGCCTGAGTCTTTTTGTGTAAAAATCACTTGAATATACATATTATTAACACAGTGGGACCAGTCAGCTCTATATATCGAAACTTAAGAAACGGGTTTCCAAATATGAGCAATATACACATAGATGCCTAGAATTCAATGTAAAAAAATCAAAAATACAGATATTTAAGAAATTAAAGTCAAATAAAAGAAAAAAAGACATATTCTATTATTAAAAAAAAATAAATTAAAGACGAGATAATATCAAATGGCAGCGTTTGTAATCGCGAAAAATCTGCATAGTCTTCAGCAGTCTAACGTAATAGTAGTAGTAGTAGTAGTAGCAGTAGTAATAGTTGCTGTGTAGTAGTAGTAGTAGTCGTCGGTAAGTAATTGAGTATAATCAGTATATCGTTGGGCAAGTAGTATCGTATCGTAAAGAAATATCGTTGGACTGTAACGTTTAATTTTCCAACGAGATACGAGACAGTGTTACCCATAGAGTTTGGCTTGTATGGAATTTATTAACAAACTTATAGCGAGTTATGAACACGATGAAAAATTTGTACTGTCGGTAAATAAATTAGTAAAGTATGTATGTATCTTTACTTGCCCAAAAACGCCGAGAGAACGACGAACTAATTAATTAAACGAGAGGCCCGATCACCAAGCCCAGCATCTTTTACGGTCAGTCTTTGCGCTTTGGCCAAAACCTTCTGAAGCCTCGATCTGTTTCTGATCAATTAATAACTACACCCTCTTGTAGAAAATATGATATTAGTGTTACCATTAATTCACGTCGAGGTCCAGCTCGTATCAAAGTTACTTTATACAATCGAGGAAATTAGGGTCACATTTCTCTTTCTTTCCATTTAAAAAAACACGTATTTCTTTCGTAATATACATCTTTTCACCCCAGCGCTTTACTCGTCGAATATCAATCTCGATAAAAATGTATATCTTCATTTCTTTAGAAACGGAGGACTTTATGTGTGGATGTAAATATACATAGACATGTGTAGATACGTATGTTATGTCGTGTATAAAGTTTGATTATAAGAAATAATAATGAAAAATAAAATTGGTGGCCACATACATCATCATCGGAGAGGACTCTCGCGCCAAGTTTCATTATTATTATATTTATTTTCATTTTGTTATTTATTTATTTTTATTTTTTTTGTTTTTTTTTTATCTAAAACCCGTTGATCAATCGCCTAGAAAAACATCTCGTCATATAGAATATTATTATATCACATACGCGTTACTTCTAAACACACCGAAATAAGAAGCACTTTAAGATAGATGTCACGATACACCATCGGGCTCGGTAAATACGAACAGATTATATCCGTTACCTTTTCTTTCTTTATATTTCCTCTTTTATTACGACAACCGATTAACTCTCTCAACTCATGCTGTATGTGATTTCTAATTATTATAATATTATACGTATTCAGGTATGTACAATGTACATACATACATATCTATACACAACCCCTTGGGTTACCATCCGCCTAAATCTCTCCCTCTATGTATATCCGTAGCACACAGAATTTCAAAATGACTAAAAACAAGTCCAATAAAGTATCGAAATTCATTTCCATAGAAACACTAACGGAGAGATAAAAGCAGCAGGCAGCTGGAGCGGTATCGACAAAACTAAACTATTTGACACTACACGACCGGTGATAACGGTTACTTTAAAGTTACCAATATTAACTGACGACTAGGTATCAAGTTTTATTTCTTTAAACAAAATACGCAAGACCGATATTATCCTCACGTATTATTTTAAATCTCTCTCTCTCTCTCTCTTTCTATCTCTCGGCGGCAAGTGGCCACAGTTTTTTCACCGCATTATAATAATCATTATTATTATTCTCCTTCGCTTCATTCTCCTTCTTCTTCTGATTCTTATTATTATTATTATTACCTCTTTGCCTGGTAGCCATGGGCTACGATCTAATTATACGAGTTACGTCGTAAATAACCGACGGAGACTATGATCGGTATATGAAACTGCATGGCGGTGTACGAGGCGGTGGTGGTGGCGGGGTAGACGCACCGCCGCCAGGACCACCATTTCCGCCTACCCCACCCATGGGTATCGTAACAAGGGTCGGAGATGGCGAGGAGGAAGGGGGTGAGGGCGAACTTGACGATACACTGGAAGGTGGCGAAGGCGATTCTAGCGCCCTGGGACCCGCCAGTTCCCTGGTGGATTGTCCTCCTCCCGATGCAGCGCGACTTCTGCCCGCTGATCCGGCGTGACGATTACGCGTTGGCCGACCGAGGCTTCGGTGGCGGCCCCCTCCTCCCTCCTCGCTCATTTCTCAGAGATAAACCTTCTTAACACTTCGGGTCGTTGCGAAACCGTCCGTACGACGATATGCGTCTCCTTGATGAGATCGTAGCGTACCAAAATTGTCTCTTGGTCCTCGGTAACCGTAACCGTCTGGGAACTGGAAGAGCGTCTCTGCTGGAGTCGGCGGTGGCTTTCTCATAGTTCCTTTTGGCGAGTGCAGCTTTGGAGGCTGCGGAACTAAGACTGGCTCCGCGTACGTCACTTCCTCTTGAGGCAAAAGCTTTGGCTCCGGCGCTAGCCTGCTAGAAATATCGAATTCATGACTTAAATTAATTTTCAGACTGTCTAAAGGGTTTTTAAACGTTTTCAGACTCAATTTTTTCACACCATTTTAGTTGTAACTTGTGATTGTGGTATTTCATACATGAATTAATTTCCAATTTACATTCCTGAATAATATTTGAATGGATTGATTCTCTTTGTCATTATTTTTCGAGTCTTTATAACGTTTCTCTTGTATTACCTGTTCACAGTTTGTCGTTGTTCAAAATATTCGTACTCCGTATCGGGATATGGTAGATTGTCATCTTCGTCCTTTCTGCACTTTCGACCGCATAGATATCCGGCAACAAAACCGACCAAGAGAGCTGCTAACGCACCAGCAACTACAGCCATTACCAAAGTTTCTACGGAGTACTGAGGCGGTGGTGAATCAGCTGCTGATACCGCAGGACCTGATTATAAAACATCCAAGAATTATTCATTTGTAATCCTAAACTTGAATAAGTCTGTGGCAAAAGAGGGAGAATCCTTATTCCCACATAATAATAATGAACAAAAATCTGAATAAAAAGAAAACTGAAATAGATAAAAATATTTTTCAATCAATATTGCGCTAAGACGGGAGTAAAAAAGCCCTTGGGCTCACCTGAGTTCTGCTGCTCCTCATTCTGCATAATATTAATAATCTCTCCCCCCTGGCTCTCCTTATTAGGAATCATAGAATCCTGAGGAAATTTATTTTGATTCGCTGATATTGCGCCAACACTGCCAGCGTCTTTATTCACAGTCTTGCTAGATGGGCACGAGGCATGTAATCCGCTTGCGACGCTCTGAAGAAATCTGGTAGCGTCGGTAGCCGCAGGTCCGACAAGGGCACGACATTTTCCCTCGATCTTATCCCAAGCGCAGTAAGGATCTTGAAGAGCTACGCACTCGCCACAGGACAATATCCTGTCGCTGTAGCACCGGTGCAATCTCAAAGCTTGCACCTGACCATCAGCTATTACAACCAAACGACCATCTTCTAATCCATCGCCAGCTTGAGAGGCACGAACTACCTTTATACCCCTCACTGGTACCGTCGCGGGGAAGGCCTGGATCTCCTCAATCACAACAGGACTAACCCGCTGGTGGCTGTCCGCTGAGTCAGCGTTCACAGCTTTTATCACCTTCCCGTTATCCGTGCCGATGAATAATACGTCGTAGGTTTTTCCTCCAGGGGTTTTAACTTGGGGATCTACCGCTATTTGCGTGAAACGGTAACTGGAATTGAAGAAAGAGAAAAGAATTAGACTGCGTTGTTAAAAAAATACGATTTTGATAAGAAGAGTGGTTTTTTGGGACCAGAATTCACTGTTTGATAGTCAAAAATATTATTCATGAATTAGAGAATGTAGTAATGGAAAATATTGATGAATAAAGGCTTTGAATCTTAGTTTTACGCTACTATTTGATTATTAAACTGAATTCCTACAATTTCCAGGTATTCTAATTCCATGATCCTTCTTTACTCTACAAACTACATAAGTATCTCTAAATTAGAGAACACAAACTTACTGAAAGCTCGTTCGTATGACAATAGGTTGTCCAAAGAAGCTCGGCACAGATTCATCCATCAAAGAATGGCTCTTTATAAAATTGAGGGTGAGATCTGGCAGCGTTCGAGAGTCATTAACGCACTGTCCAGGTCTAGGATCTGGAACCTTAGCACTCTGTACTGGAAGCCAGTTGGAATTAAGAGCGCTTTGTTCCTTGAAGTTGCCTTCAAAAGTATCGGCAATATCCTGCAGCGAAAATGCACACACTGCTGAACCGCTAATGCTGTTTACTGGTGTTGTAAATGTCCCGTATATCAGCTGAGCAGAAACTCCGCCGTATTGTCCTGATATCAGCTCTGTAGTGGATTCTGCAAAGGGAAATTATAATTAGTTGTGTGAAAAGGAAAAGAGCGGAAGAACATTCGAGTAAATGAGTTCATATTTTATATAAGAGTGCTTACGAATCTCGTTAAAATAGAAAGGAAAATCGCCAGTAACTGAGCAGTTTAGTCGAGATTTTAAAAACGAAGTCCATCGATTTCTAAACCGATGCGGTCCTCCACGATCGTACTTGCACACCCTAGCCACACGAGAGTAGACGGCCTAAAATAGTTAATAATACAATAAAATTATGATTTAGGTGAAGCAGGGGAAAGATCTGTGTTCTTAAGGCTCCAGGAGAGTCTTGGGAGCGAAAGAAATCCATATTTTTGTATATCGATAGAAAATCGTGTATTATATTTCATGGGATTTATACCTTGCCACAGTTTATGTATTCAACAGCAGTTTCACGGAAAAAGAAATACACAAAATCCCCCTGGGTCATAGAGCTGACGAAGTTCGGAGCTGGAAGAAAGAAATGAAAATTATCAATCCATTAGGTATTACATAATTTTATTCTAACTTTAGAACGAGTGCACGCAGCCGGCAGAGTAATATTTTCAATAATTCTCAGAACTGGTATTAAATGTGGAAAAAATCGATCAAGGGCCTTTACGAATAGGGGATGAATAAACGCGTTTTTAAAGAAGTGTTGATATCTCTGGAGCCGTTCGTGCGATTTCAATGAAATTCGTATGGCTGGTACTTCTTAAGGCACTGAACGTTTTCGCCAAATATAGAACGATTTTATAATCAAATATGGGAGGGGTGGCAGTTTGAAATTTCATTGCTACACAGCTCGATCACTGTTGGACCAAATTCATGGAAATCACCTTCCCCGATCTCATTGTCGCATCCATCACAAAAGTTTCTCCGCCAATTTCAACATCCGTAGTTCACACCGTGCAAAAATATCCCCTGAATGACTAGGTCAAGCTTAAGCCCTGTAGCCGTAATAGCTTTCCCAAAATCCTGTACGAAGTAGCGTAAAAAATATAATTCGCGATACGTTGCGAAAAAAAATGACGAAAAATGGATTTCGCGGTGCGCCGAAATCCCTCAACTATTCCGAACACCATTCGGACCGAAAATCGTATAATTTCATGAACAATTCTGCATTCAATAATAAAGAAAAGCATAATTACCATTCAGGCTCATAGAGTCGTACTGTTCCGTCTGTAGCGGTTCGCGATAGATGATAGGATCCATCCCCGAGAAGTCGGCGACTGTACCGGTGTAAAGTTCACCATCAACGTATACGAATGTACTATTGTGTTGTGGGTCATAGGGGCAAACCGCCTGTCCCGGCTTCTCCTTTGCCACGGTGTAGTTACCGGCGTGGACTAAGTAGTCGCGACACACCGGTTTAAAGGCGTTCGTGGCACAGACGAGGAGATTACTGGGTCCCGTTTGGGCAAGGATTCTAACGTAATTTTGGCACGTTTCCTCGTCCTTACCCTTCACCACACACATTTTAATGTCAGTTTCCGGCGAGTACCACGTCAGACGTTGCTGTTCCGTTAGATCAGTCAAGCTCAGGTTGTGGACCAGATTACTAAACAGTGATAATTAAATGAAATTCATAATTTTAAATACTTTTTTCATTTTTTTTTTTACATCATATATTTTTATACGGATTTGTTTTATACATCGGTATAACCGTTCGTAATCTGCTTACCGTCCGCCTACGAGAAGGTAATTCCCGTCCCTAAGTACCAGCCGAAAGTAATCCGTGTGTGTCTCGTTTCCCGTAAACCTGAACACGTCCTCGGCTCCTGAAATAAATAAATAAAGAAATGAAGGTATAAATTACTGAAACAGGGATATAGGATTAAAGAGCAGCGTGTATGTAGGATAATCAACGAAGATCTGCCGGATCGGAAAAGAAAAGTTGGAGGGTTTTGTTTTAGTTGAGTTTGAAACCATCGGTTCTTCGTTAATTTTACTTTTTTTTTTCTTCTTTCTTTTCTCGTTATTTGTAATACAGTGAGTGAACGGGGAGAAAGAAACCGTCGAACCAAATGTAATTTCCATCTGTTTGTTTGTTTGCTTTCCTTTTTTGTTTGAACAATAACTGGTCTCCGATGAAATATATGGCTAAATAAATGTTTTCTTATTGTTAGTCGAGAGACGTACACGTATTGTTCGATTTATACGAGGGCTACCAATTGATCTTGTTAACTTGAACGCAATTTAACTGATTTTTATCTCGACTAAATTCGTTTGATCAATATTCCTTTAACCTAATAACCTTTCTCTTATACTGATACCTATATATACATAATATATATATATATACCTCATACCTTATATTATAGACTGTGCGTAAAGAGATATGCGAGAGGCAAGTTTTCGTCCAACAAGTTCAAACTCTCGGGAAAATATTATAATTTCTTTACAAACTTTCTATATGTATATATAACGATTTTATGTACCCATAATATATACCTATAGGTATATCAGACCGAAAAAAATTTATATACATTTATATATATAGGAAATTAAAACTGAATGTAAATTAAACCAAATCCTATATATAAAAAAAAAAAATCCACATATTTTAGTTATATTTGGGGGGAAGTATAATTTTGGTTGTCCTAAAAATAGTATAGAGTTCGTTTTTGGACGACTCGGGTCTACATAGCCGCTGCAGCACATCTGTTGGCCACTTGTAGTAGGGCTGTTAAAAGTCGCTGACTCGGGGCTTACACGAACCTACATCCATACATAAATACGTATACATAGATAAACGAGGTGTATAGTGCAGTGAGCAGCGAGCAACAGAAGCAATATACGATGAGAAAGAGGGTTCGAAGATTGAGATCCTGTCTGTTCCCATTTCGCTCTCAAAGAGCACAATCTATTCGAAATTACGATTTCAACCCACGTCAAAGAAAAACTTTCTATATACTGTACAAAGAGTTTCATATAATATATGTATATATTTCATTAAAAATTTTCTAACAAAAAAAAAAAAGGCATACATGACGAGAGCGCGAAGCGCACACTCGATATTATGCCTACACCGATGAAAAAGGTCCTCCGTTATCCCTCCCCCTGGACCATTTGCGGCGCCGTTCCGCAACGCTGCAGGGATGATTATTACACCTCCGTGATCGATCCTAACGAACGCGCGGAGCAGCGGTTGTTCTCTTTCTATTCATTTTTATTTATTTTTCTTTTTTTTCTGTTTTTTTTTGGTTCTATTCTCTTCGACATGGCTTCGCCCGATCCCTGGTGCACATCCCCGCGTATAGATTCCAATTATCCATGAATATGTATAGGTATATATTATATACATACACGTATACAGAGTATTGTATGATACCTGTTGCCCGAAATCGCGAACCGTTATTATCCACGCGAAAAGGAAGTAAAAAAAAGAAAAAGAAACGAAATGGAACAAAAAAATTCCCGAAACTCATAATTTCTCGATTTTTGGTAAAGTCAATACGCAGTGCAGTATGCTTCCTTGTCGTAATCATACCTATGTAGGCCCAGATACTTGATATATTGTATCGTTATAGGCGCGAGCGGACTAGGTCGAACAGATTCGGTTTCGTAGTAAGTAAAAATCTATAGATCGCCTCCGCGTTCGTCTCCCAGCATCCGCAGCTACTTATCTCCTATCTCCTCGATCCTTATCGCATGTTTCTCGCGCTTCCGCGTATATGATATAATAATTACAGGTTTCGCCTCTGAATTCAACCACTATACGTTGTATATGGTTATATGTATACCTATATATATCTAATTGCAACTCTTCTTGGCTTCTATTGCTGCAATCGTTCGTCTAACACCGAACCTAGGGTGCACGACGTCAGGCAGAGGCAGGCATCAGAACAAGCAGAGGAATGAGGGGGGATCAATAACACGCTGCTCCTGCCTGCCTTTACTCACTCTCTCTCTCTTTCATTCTCTCTTTTTCTCTCTCTATGCTATATATTGTATACCATTGTCGTTGTATTACATATTAGATATATTCCTATATATTGATTGATATTAGCCATATAGCTCGTATATAGTTTTGCTAATACAGCTATAACACACGGATAAAAATATACCTATATATAAATATATATATATTATATAATCTCAGCTCGCAATACGCTTTTTCTCTTTCTCTTTCTCTTTCTCTTTCTTTTTCATACCTATACTCGTATAGCTATAGATCGCTGGAGCAGCTGCCTTTACGCGAAGACGGTTTATTACATCGCGTTGCACCTGCACACCTGCGTTCGTACCTCGATTCTCTGGATATACATCATCACCTGGCCTGGCGTATATCAGTTTTAAAATGAATAAAAAAAATTGTGAAAAAGTTGGAAAAAGACAAGAGAACTAGTTCTAAGGAAATTCTTGTGATATTATTATCATAAGCCATTCTTATCTAAAAATACAAAGCATTCAGGTATATACATATACGCTTTTTATTAAATTGCGATTTTTTTGCTCATATTTTCGAATCTTCCTCGTCCACGTTATCCAGTGAATATAATCAACGATTCAAGAATGAGTATAAAACGCGTTAGTTATAAGAGACGAAAAAATTTATCCACCTAACAATCTGCCGGCCAATTTCATCACGTACCGGTCAGACGTACGTTACATGCATATATACGTACACATACGTACTTGTATAATTACACCTTTGTGTAGTAGGTAGTTAGCTACATACCTATACCATAGCCACGTATGTATACTATACATATATATGTATATACCACCTCGCGGGGGAATTCGTCGCCGACAATTAGTAGCGCATAATCTGACAGAGAGACGCGCCCGCTTCGCGACGTATGCCTTATTATACACGGACTCCCAATACTCTGGTCTAATACGGCGTATATACATATTAGATTCTACATTCTATACATATAATATCATGTGTAGTACTGTAACCATGAATAAACATATAGTTATACATCGCGGTAAATTACGCTCCTGATAATTCCACCCGCGTAAGTGTGTATATACACATATACCTATATGTATATCCTCGCGAAATAATATACGTATATGATACATATGAACATATATCTGTATATGTATACTCGATGCGGTTTCCTATGCACACCCGCACACGTATACCTTATATGCCATATCTACCTATCTATCTATCTATCTATTCATCTATCTATATGTATATCGAGACTGCTATATAGCAGGGGGTGCACAGGTGTACAAGATAGATTCATATCTCGTATTATACGGAAACTAATAGCCTGGCGCATCGTGTAATGTTTTCCGCAAGGTATACATGGGAAGCGATGATAATTCATACCGTTACGTTCTATACACCTCGTACGTGCGAGTTCGAGTAATAAAACTAACGAAGTTGACAAGAATTGATAAAAGAATTTGATTGAAAAAGCGAAGTGAACTATATATCTTTGAATATATCATTCTACCATACAAATATACACCTATCTTGAATCTTGTGTTAGTTAATTATAGTTCCAGCGCGCGAGAGAGGTTGTTATATACCAGTATACATATATCTAATTGCATTTTCAACGACGTTATCTATTTTATTGCGAACGACATCTCTACAGCAGAAGCAGAGGCAGAAGCGGCAGCAGGCGAGTGGAAGCAGGCGCGTAGGTATCCCCGTGCAAGAAAATTTGACTTTCAGATTGGGGTTGAGCGAGGTATAGTGGGCGAAGGAAGCGCGCGGAGGGTAGGTGTAGAGGTATACGAAGAACGGGACAAGAAAGGGCGAGGAAGAGAGGAGAAAGGGGGTTACGCGGGGTATAAGGGATGAGAGAATCGGGGTAGGAGTTGCTGCTGATTCAACGCCGCACGTATAGGGGTTGGTTGCACTCGCTCGGGTCGTTAGAGCTCCTAATGAGCCGTCGTCCCACCGTCCTGCAGTAGCAACGACCGTCGTCCATCTTCGTAAGAATTAAACCGCACTGTGCAGGGCTGATGCAGCTAGATCTCTATTTCGTTAGTCGCTTTGATAATACGAGGAATAGCGTCATAATACACGGAATTAGATATACAATATCACGTTTACTGATATCGAAGAAGGAAATAAACGAGATATGCAATATACAGGTACTAATGAAGTTTCTCCCGACGCAACGTGATCGAAGAATTAGAAAAATGAAAGAGAAAGAGATCGATGAAAGTTGTATGAAACTCTTCGATCAATGATATGAAAATAAAAAACGAAAAAAAAAAATTCTCGATGACGAACTACCTGCGGATTTCGGTCGCTCGCTGTGCCACGTGTTTGGTTGATATGTGATCGTCTTTACATCTCTATCTAGGTGAGTGAATTGACGCGACGTCTCTACTCTTGAAATCGCTGTATATATTATATACGTATGCGCGTTATAGGGGTTGAAAAATAAAGGGAAGATTTGTGAAGAGATACGGAATGGTTAGGAGTAGGTAAAATACCGAGTTGACCCCCAAAATCTTGCCTGCATTGTATATATATCTCTCAGTCTTGGTCCTGCGATCGTGCGAGTTTAGTCTCTGTGTGGTATTGATCCGCCCCTCGCGGGCAATACCACGTGGTTGTTGCTCGTGGATTTTCGTACGACTTCGACTAAACTCGTGGTATATGTATACATATATATATATTATATATATATATATATGTATGTACAAACCTATATATATGTATATATATATATGTATATCCAACTTCGGGGGATTGCTGCAGGGTCCCACATGCTGCAGGGTCCCACCCCCATACAATACAGAAACCCACTTTTTGAGATGGCGTCACGTGGATTATAAGAACGGACTATATAAGGACGCCGGAAGTATTATAACAATATTCGTATGGGTATATGTATACGACGACGAAGGTAATTATACAGGAGGATCGAGAATTTCTATAGGTATTATAGTATCTGTAACTTTACCGTTCGTTTTTTCATAGGTTTGACCTTAATTGAAACGAACGATCATACATCAAATGTATAATTATATGCAATGTATCGACTTTTGTATTCGAATTGAGGACTAGAGCAAAGAGAGGAAAGAGACGACGAGAGGGAAACTCGCTCATTCCCATATGCAGCGAACGCGGAGGGCAAAGACCTTCGATATATATATATTCTACACATATATACCTCGTAAAATTTACCAACTTTGTACTTATTTTACCCTATATATTTACATAACGTCTGATATATCACTGGTAAATAAATTCATAGGCAAATTTCTTTCTCTCTCTATCACGATGAATCATGATCTCCGAATATATTATACATCTGCATCTACGGTATATATGTATATATGCACTACATAAGGACAAGAAAAATGATATATCTACCTTCTATGTAAATCGTATATAATTTTAAAAGCCCTTTTCTTCCGTCAGAAAAGGGAAAAATTTCGTTCGGAAAAAGAAATGAGAAAGAAAACGACTAAAAAAAACAAAAATGAGGAAAAATAAACGCAGTTTCGATATTTTTTTCTTCTGTACTTACCGAGCTGGACGTACATCTTGGGCCTGACATTTTCCTGCCACGCTGCAAGCGCGAGACTCGGGGTAGCCACCGCCAATATTAGCGCAAGTTGTATGAAAATAAGGGCTGCGTAGATCGGCATATCTGTTCTTATCCTCTTGCGATATATTTATGGTTATACCTTTACTCCAGATAAATATCCAGAGTATCGTTGAGTTGGATGTATGTACTTTTTTATATACACCTATATACACACTGAAACAACACTGCGGGGTATGAGGCAGGATAAGGGTGGAGGATCGGGGGTTGTGTAACAGGCTTTGCACAGACACTCGCGTGGTCACTCGCGGTCACTCTATCGCAAAAAAAATTGACGATAAAAATGACGACGATGTTAGTTTCTCCCGATAATATCCAGGCATGATGATGTGCAGCTGACGTTGAGGCCGATCCTGCAGCAGGTCCTGCCACGGCGTAAGACCCGGATAATAACTCCGGGGCAATACGAAATATTTTTTAAACGCGTCGTGTAGGAACTCGAGAGATATACTCGAGCCGTTTCCAAATCTTATAATCGCGGGTTTAACACTTCTTTAATTATTATTTATTTTATTATTATTACGACTCAAAGTCGGCCGCTGCAGCATCGTTGACCTGGAAACAAAAAATGGAAAAAAAAAAAGAAATGTCAGATATTAATATGCAGCGAGATTATTTTTACTATTCTGTACAAGACGCGTTTTAAATGTACGAGTTAGCTGCACCAATTTAAAGAAGCTGGACTCGAGAGCTGTGTTTCCATTAATCTTCATTGGCAGTGGAAATATATATACGGGTATTTATGTCGCCTTATAAAGTTGTGTGCGCGAGTTCAGTGTCTGACAATCGCGGCTTGTGAGAGACGATTTTTCAACATTCTTTGCCTCGGGTCATAAGGATCGGGGCCAAGCTGCCATTTAACGCTTCTAAGAAAGATACGCTCGCGTAAAATAGACCGATAATGGTGCATGTAACAGAATTTCATAAATCGTGTGGATCGCGTCAGATACCGGTGTTGGTTGAATGGGGTTTTTCTTTTTATTTTTCTTTTACAAAATATTATGCACTAACGACCGATGTTTAGGTAAGAAGGACCGGAAACCATTAACTTAAATTATACGCTTTGGTATGCGCGATAAATTGTATCTTAAGTACTTGAAGATAAGAAATATGTATATTGTTGGAATACTTCACGAACGGATAAGAAATATTCACAGATATACGTAAAGTTTGGAATAAAAAAAAAAGTATTTACGGTAGAATTAAATGAATCGTGAAAGCTAAATAATTTATAGTTATTCGTAGCGTAATGGATCGTGGGACAAAAAACAAACACACGCGGTGAGCAAACATGATCTGCGGGTATAAATGTATATCGCTGATAATCAGCGATAACACGATGTGCGGCGCTCGGGTATATTTATTCAGTGACAATTGTCCGCGAGTTGTCAGGGTATGAGAGCAGAATAGAGAGAGATAGAGAGAGAAGTCAAAACGAATGATAGAATGGAGAGAGAATATCGGGGGATGGGGGTTTGTTAGTTATAGTTAGTCGGTTGTACTTGACACTAGACCAGATCAATCTGCAGCAAGTATCGGTACATATTCACGCACCGAACTCGATGAATCATGTTTATATATCTCTCGTGAATCCTTACTGGCGCAGCGAAACGATATACACAACGAGTTGCAGCGCGCTCGCGAGTCGAGTTCATCGAACGCTACTACCTACCGCTGCTGCACGAAACTAAACGAAACTAAATGCGAATCGAATCGAATCGTCGCGACGTCGCAGCACGCGGTTTTTTAACTTCGACATACTTTGAACTGGAATTAATTTTTCATTGCCCCCAGCCCCCTACAGCGATCGTTTACATCTGTACATATTATTATCCCTGTATATTAAATTTACATATTACACCTATGTGTGTATTTGGTACATGTCAAAGTTTTACGTAACTATATTTCTGAACCCTGCACGCGCCTGGCTCGCTCTCTTCCTCGGCTCGTGGTCTTCGCAAAATCGATGCGGGTATTTCAGAGAGAAAAATTCTACTACGAGAGAGTATATGTATGTAGCAACAAAGCTAAAGGAGGAAGGTCGGAGGATCTTCCTGCTCTCCGTTGTCCCCTCTCGCTCTCTTGCTCTCGCCTCTTCTATTTATCTACTTGTCTCTCTATGGCCCGGTCTCCCTTTGTCATACATTTCCTCGTTGAACGACCGTAATATTTCATGTATAAGTTTTACGTTTCAGATAGGATACGTACTTAGAAAATTTTACCCATCTCGCAAAAACTAGGGGCTACTGGCTGATATGGCGATCGTTCCGGGTCAATGTTTCGTCGTGACTCGCGTGCGATGGCCTTAAAACACTACGGGGACATCAATGATGATTTCATTTCGTGTACGAAATATCGAGATCAAGAGAGGGCGAGATAGAGAGCAAGAGATAAAGGGAAGGGGGAGATAAAAGGGTAAAAAAAAAAGAAGGGAAGAAAACATAAAAATGGATCAACCCGAACCTCGTTCGTTCGTTCGTTCGTTCCGTAGGATATGAGCAAGTCGTGTATACATGTAATATACATAGATATAGAGAAGGCACGCACCGCATAAACCCTGCACACTACCACACTCGCATGGGGTAGCAGCGCGCGTCAAGTCGGAGGATGAGGATGAGGAGGAGAATGAGGAGTAGGAGGGTAAAAAGGGAATATTGTATCCGACTTACCGCAATGCAGCAATAATATCCAATAGTATAAACATCCAGTTTGAAAAACGTGAGCAAGTCTCCCGGCGTTAAATTCCCCGAAATGTTTGTTAAAAATAAATTCCCATACGTGAATCACACCATTGTTATAAAACGGGGGTTGAGACTAACGGCGAGTCGTCGACGAGTCGACGAGGGGGGGTCGTCGGAATGGTCGACGAACCGGAGTGGGTCGGTAGGGGTGAGGGGGCTGCCGCTGTCACGAGAGGAACAGCATGACCAATAAATGGATTTTACTTTACTATGGCTAAAACACCTTTCCGCACTTATTTTATCGGGCTAAACAATAAGCCGTTATTATTACCGAGCCACACTTTATCCCGACACGATACTATTCATCAACTGTTTAGTGATAAACTAAGGGGAAACCACGAGAGAAACTTTTCAGACGCGAAGGGCTACCCACCAAATCGATGCGTGATGTTACATTTCCCAGCTGTCTTTTTTGATTCTGCGGATGTACTCGGTTAGCCGCGCTATCTTACGGTTGTAGGGCGAACGCCCTTAATATGATTCGATATCCCGCCGCCATACTTCAGCGCTCTATGACCGAACTTCGGCCATCTAGTAGTCGCTATGAAGACTAGTTTTGCCGCAAGGCGGATAATTTCAAATTTAATGGAGCACGCGTGATCGCGGAGGACGACTTGTTTTTTTCTTTTTTAATTATTCTCATCTCAGTACAGTTTATTCAATTATTGATTCATTCTTTCGTACAATATTATACAAGAACGATATTTATAGAATATATCTAAACTTTTAAGTCGTTACGTTATAGTAATTAATTTTATACTCCAATTCGTATGTTTATACTTAAAACTTCACCATATTATTGTTATTATTATCAATATTATTATTATTATTATTATTATTTTAATATAACAGTAAATAGTAACGTAATAATTTACCTACACAGTATTATATGAATATTTTTTCAATTGTTGTTGTTTTTGTTATTTTTTTTGTTTAATAATTCATTATCTTTTCTTCTTTCTTCCGTTCTCAAACAGTTGCTCCGCGTAAAAAAGACACCCAGTCCTTACTAATAGTAATATATATATAACATATAATAATATAATATGTATAATATACAACGCCAAACGCTTGTTCAATTATATATATTTACATTAAAATTTAATTCAATTTAATTCAATTATTCATTCCTTAGGGTGGTCAATTTGGTTCTGCAATGCGGCTTAAACCTCGTCGAAATTTACGACACAATCTATGTTTCGCCAAAACGAAAATAATAATAAACAACTAGCGTTCATTGCGTCGATTAATATCTTACAGGGTTACGCGGTCGTCATTTTATACGGTCCCCGCGTTCGACGATTCCTCAATGCCGCTGTATCTATTTAGCAAAATTTTTCCTCCGCGCGTTGAAAAGATTTAATTTTCTACTCAAGCCTTTAAACGCGTTTATCTGATTTCTCTGCTCAATCCTTTGGGGTCGATCGATTTATTCGACTAATTGATTAATTAATTGATTGATTAATTATAGAAAAGGCACTTGAGCCTCTTTATAAATTTTGTGTTCAAAAATAAAATGCACACTCGAGGGGGGGGGGGGGGGGGGGGGGGGAATCGATGAACG
Organism: Tenthredo distinguenda; assembly: GCA_947538915.1. Classification (NCBI taxonomy): domain Eukaryota; kingdom Metazoa; phylum Arthropoda; class Insecta; order Hymenoptera; family Tenthredinidae; genus Tenthredo; species Tenthredo distinguenda. The sequence goes on from OX384535.1 coordinate 1,418,302, forward strand.
AGTGTGTGTATTTTACTTAATAAAAAAAAATCTCTCTTGAAATAAGCGTCAAGCTCTTTTTTTTTAATCTTCGCAAGCCGTATAATATGTATTATAATTGTCGGTAAAACGTCGCGAATAGGACGGAAATGTAATCACTGATCAGTAATATACAATACATAATACATACAGCTAGGTATATGTATCGCGGATTTATTCGTTCTATTTTTTAATTCATTTTATCCGTTAATTCCAGAATATGTACTTTGCGAGCTATTAGATATTTATCATTATACACGATGATTGATATTCAAATCGAAGCCGGAGAAGATAAATTCCGCTCGCAAACGATAAACGTACTATTAATAATTAACGCGAGTTTGAAAGCGTGTTGAAATAAAGAATCTGGTACAATATTATCACTCATTCACTCGTCGTTCATTCATTCGCTTACACAATCACTTATGCTATTCTTTCTTTCCTCCTTTTTTTTTCCTTTCTTTCTCTCCCTCTGTCTCCCTTTATACAATAAAAAATAATAATATGTTTTTAAGTTTGCTGCATTCCTGAAACATCATGAATACTACTCAAAGTATCCTCTAATGCATATATTAGGTGTAATGGAATATTTATGTAACCCGAGGTTCAGAGAAACTTAACATAACTGAACGCCCGTAATACGATTGTAGAAACGGCAAAACCTCAGTGGAATGAAATGATTTCGTAATACTCAACTGTACTATTTCCGGTATAAAAAGAAAACAAACCGCAGTTTAGTTTCTTTCTCAAATGACCTTCGTCAAATAAACGATTAGTAACACTTTTAGGTTCTATTATTCCTTTTCCTTTAAACTTTTTCTGTAAAATCGCGTTAGTTATACCAAAATTTAACACTCTCTCATAATATCACGTATTTTCGTATGTATGTATGTATGTATGTACGTATGTATGTATGTATGTATGCATTTATTCACGAGTTAAGCCACGCTTCAATTCGGCCATTAAGTATATACCGAAATTCTACGCAGTAGGCTCGTTAGGCAGAGTATTCGGCACCAATCATAACGTGAGAACGTAACCGGGTCACGGCCGAGGCATTGCAAGTAACATTGGATATCAATTGATAATATTAAAAATATCTAAACACATACACACACCTGCGCTCTCCCACTCACAATCATACACATACATTTTATAATATATACACGCACTATAGTACACATTGTATCGACTATTCTAGAGTCGAATAATTCGCCGCGCTAATCAACTCCAGCAAATCCTTGCGAGCCTTCAATCGCCTTTACCAATTTGTCTCTAAGTTGTTGATAACTCTCGTACGGGGGCAGATCTATCCGATTGAAGCTGCAAAATGAAAAGATTCGTTACCATGGCATCAGAAACTACATTTAGAGAGATAAGGAGTGAAAAGAAATGAAATGAAGAGAATTTGTATTTTACCACGTATGAGCTCTTGGATAATTATCCGGAGTCCCCCATTTCTCAATGGTGAAAAGCTGGGGTCCGTTGCTTCCGTAAAGTTCTTTGAAACCGTTCATTGGTACACGTGATGTTCCTGTTACAAACTGAAGAAGTCTGGCTCTCATTTCGTTGCTGAATGAAAGAACTACGCGCCAGAACCACTGGACAGTAATATGATTGGCGTGGTAGTCGCCTTTGTACAGGGTGTTTTGTTTCCAGTCCTTTACATCAATGTGTTGTATTCCGCACATCAAAAGCTCTAGCTCATGTTCGTCAAATATTTTGACCAAAGTCAGGGGAACCAACGCATTGAATCCTTCAAGGAATGCGTTCATCTGTTCTTGGACTCGTGAGACAAACCTCCATTGTATTACGGAGCTTATATATTCATCCTTGTTCTCATCAGTCAGTGGGATGTTGGCTCCATTCGGTTTTAACTCCCGCTGAGATGTGTGTCCAAAGCTTTCCTCGTCCACGCAGAAAGTCAGCTCCAGTTCGCTTGGGTCATTTTCCTTTATCCATAGCAAAGAGTTGTAGTATTCTGAATCTACGCTCTCCATGTCTTTCAGGTCAATTGTCTTGCTCAACATCATCTTGTAGAAAGGTCGGATGAAAAAAGCTGAGGAATAAAGTAAAGGTAAATGATACTTCATTGATGTACACTGTTTAGCAAGCAGAATCAAATCAAAATCAAACAATAATGACGAAAAAATCGACTGAATTTACCGTCTAGGAGTTTTCCATGATAAACAGCCATCCCTGCAATGCGTCCAATGAATTTAAAATAGTTTAGATGTTCTTCGTTGCAGACTCCGGAGAAGGGATTTATTTGAAGAGTGTAATTGTCCCTGTAATGATATTTGTAAAGGTGTGAGTCAGAGATTTGGAACGTTTTTGATCGCGGGTGATACTTACATGGCAGAATACTCAAAGAGGCCGTAGTAAGGGTTGAACATTTCCTTTGAGAGTAGGAAGAACCATTCTCGAGCAAGACCGCCATAATCTAGGCCAACTTCGCCTTCAAATTCAACCCAGAGTTTCGTCTTTAAAATTTCTAGTCTATTTACTGAGCTTATAATGCGGTAAGAGTCCTCTAAGATGTTTGTTCGCCTTACTTTTATCTCGAATTTATTAGGCACGTTATTCTGCGGGTAAATAAGCATAGAGTTTTAATGTTTACAGGTGAAAATCGAGAAGAAACTCAAAGGATTTCGTTTTACTCACCGGTTTTCTTAACTGTGATTTGAGGTATTCGTATTTACGTTTATAATCTCTAGAGTATGGAACAGCCTGAAATGGAAAACAAAATTGAAATAACTAGTATCCAAAGTGAAATACCAAATATCTCAATAAATCACTCGTCAATTCTTCCTTCAACTTACAGGCCCAGCTATCTGCGGATTAGACATTCTCGGATCTTCCCATTGCGTGGTTCTCGTATCTGAAAATTAATCTCAAGTGTTAAAGTGCCGCTCGAAAATGTAATGAATACACAAACAAATACTGTACTAATTGGGATGAAACAGCTTACTGTGATCAATGAAGAATATGCGCCCATCCGTATGCACCCTTTCCTCCCATCCTTCAGGCAACGGACCCAACTGGTCCAAATCACTCTTAGGAGTAGCTGAAGGAGCGTTGTGACTCGGCATAGGACTAGCTCGTCCTGTTCTTGGGTCTACCCACGTCGTAGTTCGTTCGTTGTGATCGATGAAGAACATTCTACCATTTGGTGCAAGTTGCATGCTCCAGCCTGGAGGTAATCCGTCGCCATTTGGTGTCTGAGCTGCAGCTCCAGCCGCTGCCGGCGACGCAGCTGCTGCTGGAGACGCTGCTGGTACTGCTGGACCGTCGATCTGCAAAGTAATCAAAAAGAAGCATGAAATATCTCATGTGAGAAAAGATTTCAGGGATACAAAATGGATTAGGCAGAAAGAATGTTGTACCTGTTCAGAGGATCGCCTGGACCCTGCCGGGCTATCGACATTTTCTTCACTCTGGGAACAGAAGGTGTAAAAAAATATTGAGCCAGTGATTTTTAGATCGAAGAACTCATGTATGTAAAAATGTTAAGGCGATTGATTTATCGAATTTTTAAAAAGTGAGGATGATCGGAGTCAGCTGGCAGTTACCACATGGAATTGATGGTGAATACCTGATCATCAGATTCGCCTAGGTAGCCGTGCTGGTCGACTGATCTACCGGATTCGGATGAAGCATCTCCGGCTACCCTTTCGCCGTCTTCCCCATCATCATCTCTCCTTGGCTCAGTGTTTTCATCCTCCTCTCGAAGGCTATCACCGTCCTTACACACACATGCACAATTTGCTACACACCGCATGCTGTTTTTGTCAGTTAAATAGCCATTTAAACCGTGAGCCCAAATATTAATAACAAACCATATGTATGGAGATGTAAAGATGGCGTTTGTTATCACTATTGTGAGTCTCTTATTCTAACAGGCAATATTAATCACAGAGCAAAGACTGAGATTGTCTATTCTTTTACCTGATTTAGTCCAGAGCCCCGGTTGTGCCGGTTTTCTGCTTCGTCAACGCTGATATGAAAGCGTCGTTGAAATTCTGTCGCTGCTGTATCCAGGTTTCGTTGCTCCTGTGTCACTCCGCCCGTCGGTGCCTGATTCCTGGAATAAAGAAAAATGCAGGAGTCAGGAAGCTGTAATTCTAGCTTCGAACGCAGAATTTGTAAGATTATTCTGAATTCTACATACAAAACCGTTGGTCTCTCCCACTGAGTGAATCTAGCTATGTGATTGACGTAGTATGTTCTTCCGTTAGCATCCTGCCTCTCTTCCCATCCCGGAGGTAAAGGTCCGTTGACTAGCACCGTCTAAGAACGAAGATTTAGTACGATTAGTGAAAAGGGATTATGACCTTTCTCTGCAGTTTTATGGACCAAAAATAAATTACGGATAAACACCTGGGCCGGTTGTTCTACGGGACTATCATTAGAAGTGGGAATAGGTTGATCCAGTAATTCCCAGCCCCCAGAATCAGGAGCTGTCTCACCATCGCCACTGCTACTTTCCCCTGTTGATTCCGAAATGTATGCATGGTAGACTTCCAGTGTGCCTTTAACCCGTGACCGTTGACTGGAATGATTGCTAGACCATACCACGATTGGTGTTAATCATTTAGAATTGTCCAAAGATTTGATAATCGGCTCTAACTGGCTTCAATAATTGGATGAATAAATCTGCTCCTCTTCTATTTCTTACAAATGGATGAAGAAATTCTTTCCGGAGCATTTAATTCATCAAGAATCAGCTCGTTACTCACCTACGTGGTCTAAGTATGTATTGCTTTGCAGGAATGACGCGTCCTTCTTGTTCCTTTGGTAGATTGATCAGAGTCAGCTCTACCATTCCGAGAAAATCATCTCTGGTCAATCTATTCTCGTCAAATACTTGCAAGATAAGTTTATGCTCCGCTGGCTTTACCTGTGCAATAAAAACAGTGCAACTTTAAGTCGTTAATACTCTCGATAACACGTTAATCTCCTTAAAAATATCGTCAATTTTATCAATCAGCATTAAAAACGGTGAAAAATAAGTTCTCTTCAACAGATCTAGACAAACTTTGGACCGTAATATCTCGTTGTTTATGCATTTCGATCGAGTATAACACACTACATTCAGTTCAAGGCTTACTAATAGGTGCTAATTAATATTGTTACATAAATTTGTAATCGTTTGATTATATCCAGTTCCCTTAATCCCTGGAGAGATTAACACAACTCAACTTACCCTGAATATGAATTCCTCTTCCCAGACAGGGTTCAAAGTCTTTTTCTTGGTCTTAGTCAGCACTGAGTCAACGTTTCCATCCCCGTTAATTTTGTTCAAATCTACTCTGACGTAAGGATCGCTGGCTCCGAATATATCCTTTTTGGCCAGTTGGTGACCGGCTATTACCTTCAATCTCAACTTGTTCGTCGCCTCATCCGCCTAGGATTCAACGAATATATATATATATTTTTTTATTGTTAGATGAATATTGAGCGTAGAGTAGATAACAAACTTGGGATTAATCGTAGAGGGATAAATCGGGCGATATTTTGATGAGGAAAATTTATAATCGTAGTAAAAAAGGGTGGGAGAAAAGGAATAAAAAATGTGAAAAAAAAGGAAAAAAAAGAAACGCACATATCGCTGAGGAGAAGAAAACCTGGGGCGTATAATTTGATGAGACTACGCCGTGAACGGAGAATAAGTCAAGCAAGGCGAGACAGGTGAGGTTGTAATCGTATAACGTATAGCGTAAAGACCCTGGACCTCGGAATAGTAAGGTCGTGAAAAACCAACCTACGTATACTAGTTGTCAGAACTGTCAAATATCGTTCGAACTTACCTCATCGACGCCGGCCGTCGGACTGTATCCGTAAACATGTTCCTCTGCCATTAACAAAACGTGGAATGAAAGTTATTATTCCCGAATCCCGAGGAAAAACGATTGATTAAACCACGAATTATTATAATTTATTATCTGCCATCAAGAAGCCTGTTCCGTATTATCCCCACTTATCGTAACCAACACGGGCTGCGGCAGTGCTACCAGACGGCCGGTCTCAGTTGTACCAATGTTAAAAAAGTTTCGACAATACTTCCCGCGACCACCGTTCGGCGGCCCGCGAAATATCCGAATCTATTAAACGCCGGGGCTCCATATGGCCCTATACTAGATTTTTATTTTAGGTAACAATATTTAGTGCGAATCAATTTTTCGAGGATTGAGGGTGGTAGAGGTTTTAAGCGGTTTATGAATGTTGAATAAATGTATGTAATTAGTAATGATTGATGTATGTATATAAGAAATTATAAAAAGAAGTCCACAGAAGATAGATATTCCTAGAATTGATGATGATGCATGGCTTTTCTTAATGCAACCTTTTTGTCGTATCGCTCTTAGCCTACATGACTATAAACTTATATTCTCAGTTGTGTGAGTTTGGAAATGACGTAGCGAGGGCCGGACTCACGTCCGCGTGACTCAAAAGTATCTCGCGGAATTACTTTAATCTTATCGGAACGAGGAAAAGTGAAGCACCGTAAACTAATCTATCCGATTCTCCAGGATCATTAAATTGCATGCGGAATACGGATAGTATGTTTCTTTAATTCGAAACCGTATTGCGATGTATTATAATATACGAACCTGTATATGTATACCTATATTTTCGAAAAAAATTTCATAACTGCATAGAAAGTTGCGCAATCTTCTCACCTCCGACACGTACGATTATTAATTATCATTATCTGTGCTCGATCATTATTATTCGTTTTCAATACCATATGATTTTTACTTAGAATGAATGAAAAACTTTTTCGCCTAACATTAGGTTCGGTTAAAAGGTCAGAGATTATATTATACGTATACTGTGTATAGAATAAACGAAGCCCGTTCAGTGTCCATGACATATTCCCCGTAGTAGTGTATATTATTTTATAAATAAGTTCCTACACACGCGAGAATAATCGTAGATATGCGCGTCGCATGTTCAGTATATGTATAATAAGCGAAACAGTTAAAAAAATCTACAGTATCATGATCGTCACGTGAAATAAAAATGGAACTGCGTTGTTTAACAATATTATATTTCATATAAGAAAGTCTCACCGTAGGTTCGAACAAAGAGAGTCTAGCGGTTCTTGATGAAAGAACCGCTTGATCCTGCGACGCCGAAGAACGACGTCGCGCTCCCCATGTATTAGCTCTTCTCCTTGGAGGCGCTGGTTCGATCCCGGCGTAGATCGGATATGTCAACGTAGCCGGCATCCTTCTAAATATACAGATTTACATATACCCGAGTTTAAAAACACTTTTAACACCCGAAAGTCACGCAGGGAAATGATTTTGAATATTATTAATTAAATACGCGGCTATCCGTCTCCACTTTTCTCTTGTAAGCTGGCTGTGCGAACATATATAGATGCATAGAAAGACAGGAATTAATTAATTAATCAACTAATTAACGTCCTTGATGTTTCGCACTATTTATTATTTATTCTCATTTATTTATCTTCACTTCTATTCAATTTACGCAGAGTTTAGTATTATTACTTATTATATTTGATATTTCACCACACCAACCCGCAGCTGCTAACGTCGCGTATATACATACAAATAAATGTATCTAGACAAAGTTCTGCCAATATTGGCTATGAGCTTGCGGTTAAGGCCGTCTGTTTATCAAAACGAAGCAATTCACCTTGTTTATTGTTATCAGTAGACGCGCATACTTTTGCTACGTAACGTTGATTTATGAAGATGAAAAAAACTCTAAATGAAAGAGAAAAGAAAAAAAAATCGTTCAATAAGTATTACAAAGGAAGCTTCTAGTCCTCTTATATTATATTATTGTTAGCTCCTTTCAACTCTTCCGTATATATTCCGAAGACAACTTGCTACGCGTTTTTATTTACGTATACATACACTACTACGTGTTATAAATACTCGATCGCGCGGTGTATTCAGCTTCGGATATAGAAAATACCACGTATACTGTTAGCGCGGTAGAAAACGATCTAGCCCGCGAGAATATATTCTTAACAATGTAGAAACGCGGACTGATAATTATCATTACCGCTAAAAAAAAAAAGAAAAATTTCCGAAAGTAGGTATTAGGTACGTAGTCAATACATACGTACGTATGCACTATCACTTTCCTACCAAAGATAAGAAATAAGACAGCCGTATAGAACGCATAGCAGCTTTAAATCAACTTCTGATAACCGTATCCCAGGTCACACGTACACACGTACCTACAGAGTTAGCTAGCTAGCAGTACCGAGGAATTAAAACACACAAAGACCTCGTACATATGTACTGTACACACATACCGTGTGTAAACACACGAGGGGATTTTGCTTGCTATTAAACACAATTATGAAGATGTTGATGATAATGATAAAATTAGATGAATATTCGAGTTTAATTTTCTTTCCTTTTCTTTCTTTTCAGAATAGATAATAGACGCGTACTTTTCGACTCGTTAGAAACTGATATCAAACTGTACTACTGTCGTCGTTGTCTAAAATAACAATAAGTTAAAAGTAATTGATATGCAGTAATTTATTCTATAATAGTTTTCATTTACATATTCAACTCACGTCGAGACGCTAACGACTTCCTGCATTTAAAGTATACATAGGTAGACACGGCTCCGTCGTAGTCGTCGTTTAACGAATACTATATACGTTAATTGTTATAATAATAATCGCTAAAAGTGTTATAACAAATTTCAGGATAATCACTGCGGTATAATTTTCCGTCATATCGTACAAGTTAATAATAATAGTTATAATACGGCTATACAATTAGTAGACAATCAACGTATACACGGTTGATAATATACATTGATATAATGATAATCAATTACATATATCAACGCACGGTTTATTCACTAATACACCCTCAACATACAACTGTGTATATGTGTATATAATAATATATAAAATATAAATAAATTAATTAATCATTATAATAGTTACAATTTCAAGCAAGTTCATTCATAATCTGGGCAGCAATTCGTCAATATGTTGTTTTATTTCATTTTTTTCATCAAAATTTAAGCATGCTACGACCCTCTTATCTCTCGCGGACTACAAGCACATATCTAGTCGCTTAATTGGGCTTTAATAATGTCAATTTTAATTCTTCTATGCGTATGTATATGTGTATGAAAGTCTGGACTGCATATATTTTTGATACATCAGCCCGCGCGACTAGATGCTAATAAACAATTAAAAACAACCACAAACAAGCATCCAACGATTAGCCACATACATATGTAACAGCGTTAGTATTGCCTGTCGGTCCCGTTAAAAATAGAAAATTAATTCAAGACCTATTCCTCAAAGGATTTTCTATTCTTTTTTTATTTTTTCTCGCTCGCTCTCTCTCTCTGTCTCTCTTTCTCTCTTTCTCTCTTTCTCTCCATCCCTCTCTTTACATTTGCGCGAATTAATCACTTGCAATAAGGAAAAAAAAAGAATTTAAAAAAAATAAAGAAAAAAAAATAATAATTCGGCAAATGTAGGAGGAAATAAATCCAAACATCGATACAATCAACAAAAACGCGTGTATATCAATTGTTCCATGATGTAAATGTACACATTGAACTAGTCTGACGATAAAATCTCAACGATTAATTAAGTTGTTCAATCATTTAATTATTCACCCATAATTTACAGTCCCAGCTTCAATCTATAGCAGAACGTAAATCCATAAATCGGAAAAAACTCAATAAACTCGATTCAGAGATGAGAATTTTCTTCTAAGGTACCTTGACGGAAGTGACGAACGTCATGGGAATCTGCTAGGAGCTATTCGAATGGAGAGGAATAACGAATTTCGGTCCAAACGGAGATCTGTATGTGATTCCAACATCCGAAAAAACTTTAGCAGGCAAAGCCAAATTGCAAAGATAAAGCCTGCCGTTATCTGCACTATGGGACAATGGTAGACCTCCTAAAAGACTAAATTTTGTCATTATTCCTGGTGTTCCAGCTGACGGTGGTTCGATCGCTAGAACTGGGGCCCTGTTATTATTTGCCCAAGTAGCTACAGACGTCACAGTCCTTGGGGAGCCTTCCTCTCCGAGGGCAACAAGTATCAGATCCGCTACGGCTGGAAGATTCTTGCAACGGGTCTCAACCCTGTTTCCTGAAAGTCTGTACAGCGATAATTCCTGCAGAAGGAATACGTCCTCAGAATTTTCAACGTATACGACAGTCTTTACTCCGTGGCTTGATAATTGACGCGCACAATTAACTCCCGCTGCTCCTGATCTGTGTGGACCGCAAAGGGCAACAACTGTTGGCCATTGATGTGCGTTGTTTGGGTTCAGTCGATGCCCTCCACCCAGTAGCTGGAGGATTATTTCGGCTCCTGCGCGACCCAGCAACTCCACCTTGTAAAATCAACGAGAATTATTAACTAAATGATTGCGTAGTTCGAATAATGAATGATGAACAAGTATAATAAGCATTTATAATTTACTCTGCGGTCCCAGCTAATGCCTAATCTATCTGCAGCACCGATTAGTTGGCGATGAAGATCGACTGTGATGCTAGGAATGACTAGGCCGTCGTCAGTTACGTATTCTCTAACGTCAGAGGACGGCACAGAGATTTGTCTGAATGCCGTGGGCTCGGATTCTATGACATTTTCATCGTGGCGATATTTCGCTACGCTTCTGGTGTTGTTTTCTGATTGCCGGACTATGTCTGGCTTCAGGGAGTTTATTTCCTGCCATACAGCCTGCGAGATTTGCGATCTTTGTTAGATTGATGTTCAATTAGACACAAAAAAGTAATAAACTTGAGAAAAATATAGTCCACATAAGTAAAACAAGATGAAATTCAGTACCTCTTTGTTGAATAGCGCCAGATTCTTCTCAAAATCAAAATCCTGTGCCATAGACTGATCCACTGGAGTTCCAAACGCCTGTTCGTCCCTCTCTAGCCATCTTTGCCTCTGGGAATTCCGTTTCTGGCTTTTGGTGCTTATTTCAGCTGCAGAAACGAACAAATTTATAAGATAGATACGTTATCAATTTAGAGCAAAACTACGTGAAGTTTTGTATGAAAAATTGGATAAAATTATACCTAAACTTATTTTTCCATTAGAAGAAGGTTCCGAGTGTGATTGTATAGTATCTAATGGCTTTCTAGCATTTGATTGTGGCTGCACATCGGAATTAGGCAATACCAATGGAGGAATACATTCTGAAACTGATCTAGATGCTCTTTTAGGAATAGGTCGTCGGACAGTGACTTTACTCGAGGTCTGTACTTCGTCACAACTCGCCACTGCTTCTTCTGTTGAAATTATTTCTATGTGTAGTATGTCCTTGGCTCTGCAATTACATATAAAAATCAAAACTTGCTGTTATCATTGTTATCATCATCGTTACTATAATTATTAATTATTAGCTGCGACGTAGGATTATGTATACAATATAATAAATTATAGGCTTAAACTCACGAAAGAGTAACCTGCGGCGAGGTGTAAGGTACTCCGTTGCGGAATGCCTTTGTTAAAGTAACCGTCTGCCCGTTGAGATCGACGATTTGTCCCTGGTAGGTTCCGAGAGATTCGTCACATTTCACTGAGACCGTGCATCCCAGGAATTGTCCAGACATTTTTAATGATCTAGAGTGAGGGAAATACAACGTTTAGAAAGTAATCTACCAACAGAGTGGTGAAATTGAGAGGCTAGAAGAATTTCTGCTGAGGACAACGCACGAAGCGTGTGCATAAAACGCGATGTAATGGATTATAAGGATCGTGAGAATCGAGGGGTGGATTGAAACGGGTTTTTCTGGTACAAAGGGACTCAAAGAATCAGTATAACGTTGGGATAAAAATTTAAAGAACCCGACATACCGATGAGTGATGCTTTCGTAGTATGAATATATACCCCGATGTCCGAAAATTCTATCACCCGGTGACCGTTGCGCACTTTGAAAAGAGGAAAACTTACGTTCTTGGATTTCTCACAACTACGTACACCTAAGACTGGATTAATCAAATAATAATCACGTTTAACTTGTTAGATGCAGATGCCGAGACAGGTTAAAGACACGGACTTGGGAATAGATAGGTTAAAAACCATCGTTATTTTACGCCAGGTACGCGCATGTATGCACACATAAACTACAGCCAGTTAGAACTAGACGAGAAACTCGAAATCCTAAACAGCGCTTCTCGCTGCGTGTTCTGAAAACTTACATTCAGCAATGTTTATATTTCCTACATGAGGCGTTCAGATCGCATTGGAAACATTCGGCTAGAAAATGTAAACTCTTTACTCCTTCTCTATGAATTTTTATTTTGCGCTAGTGGCACATGGATAAGAAAAAAGAATCGAACTTCTGCTAATATATTTCATAATTACGACGTTTCCAAAGACATGGCTTTATCCAGCACGGCGAAAATTGGTATTGGATGGTAGGTAGGTATGTAAATGGGCGGACAGATACGTGATGCATGTAATTTCAGATATATTATTCTGATATTCTGGTCTCTTGCTCTAGTTTCAATCGCCTCGGCATATTTTCACGATTACAGAACATAACCTTGTTGATTTTGAATCTCTGATTCCGCCTTTAAAAAGATAATGAACGGCGATGACATGCCTTTTCTTGACCTAAGTAAGACGTAAATAATATTATTTTTCAGGACTTTCGCAGTATTTGGAGGATTGTACGCTTTCGTTTTGTCGAAAAGATCGATAGACGCTAAACGGTATGAGACTATGAAAGCAAGAGAACGTGTACGAAACTCAAACTACATAGAGTAACAAGAGAAAAGATATAGAAAATAAAAAAATTGATAATATTTTGAGCCAGGGCAAAGTTTGGTTTGTAATAACATAAACATGGCTGGTTTACCCCAGCTTGACGAAGAAAAGCTAAAGCTTGTTCAAGATCTAGAGATTGAAATGATGACGGATATGTACAACCGCATGACTTCTGCTTGCCACAAAAAATGCATTCCGCCAAAGTACGCAGAACCTGACCTCGGAAAAGGGGAATCGATCTGTTTGGATCGTTGCATTGCTAAATACTTGGACGTCCATGAGAGGATCGGCAAAAAACTAACTCAGATGTCTATGCAGGATGAAGACTTCATGAAAAATAAAATAGCAGAGACTAAAACGGGCTAAAACTTTGCATCTAGACAATGATCCAGGATCTATTTAGTTTTGTTTAGACCAGTCATTTAAACAGCCAGTAGTTTTGTTAGACTTAATTTTTTTTTGAATCAATTATTTATATTCTCGGTTGTATGTATGTATGTATGTACCTGTTTCATTGCAACAGGTTTTAAATTCCTTGCAATTATAACTTGGCACAAATCGGATTGTCTTTGAGTTTCTACAAGTCTGTATGTAATATGATTCAGGAAAAACCGTACTTTGCTTCATAAGCTCTTTGTAATCTACTTAGTCTTATTAAATAATTATGACCGTTGATTTGTACTTCCTCTTTCGTGTTGATTATTGATTAACACTGAATAAACATCTGTTTGAAAATTTTTCGGAGTTTTCTTTCTTCTATTCATTTCGTTGTTTAATTAATACCTCAGCAGTTTTTGTGAACAGTATATTGATATTCGTAACAACGTGGATACATTTAAAACTACAATTCATCATTGGACTTGCATGATCCGACTTGGTATTAAAAAATATTGTCTTTGGGATACATAACTGGTCCTATCTTGAAAAAGAGCAAACCCGTAGCTTAATTACGTGATGTGGTTAGTGTAGCTCCTTGTGTCGCTAACGAATATCGTAAGACAAGTCTATCGTTTTTTACGGAAATATTTATTAACTAGTGAAATCAGTGCATGAAAAAAAAAAAATTTTAAATAGATTACTAATCAAGGTCGCCTTGGTCCGTCGCCGTCAATTTCCGTCCATGCTTCTTCTTAACGTTGATGAAATGATTTACAAATAACAATTGATGAATCTCGCACGATATCTTAGTTTCTTAAAAAGCAGTAACAATAAACGTAGTTAATAATCAATGATACGTCTACGGAGCTACACCGAACGTTTGCTCCAAAATTATTCTACCGACTTGCGGCATGATTCGTGCCCAATTTTTTCAGACTTAAGAGCACCATTATTTAGGTGGTTCATCTTTGACTGGCTTAGGTACTGCCAAAATTATCGTATGCTGACCCCCGCCTGCTACTTGCACAACTGTTTTCCCTATCATATGTTTTCCTTTTACAGGAACGGGCGTCTCGACGTCCTCCTCTTCCCCAGTTCCCAACTGACCACTTGTGCCCATCCCCCAGGCATACAGTTCCCCTGAAAGTCAAAAAAATAAATAATTCTTTAGTGAATATAAGTAGCACATCAAATTTAGGGATGAAACAAACGATATTTGTACCTGTGTCAGTCACGGCAAAAGACTGAGCACTCCCTGTAGCAATGTTTATGCATTTAAAGGAAGAAAGGGCCGGAACTGGGACCAATTCCTTAGCATCTGCACAGTCTGGACCGAGTCCTAGTCTCCCATATTCTTTCCGACCCATAGCGAACACTTTTCCTGCCTCGTCGAGAGCAAGAGTATGATGTTGACCGCTACTAATATGTCTCCATACCCGACCATTAAAGGTCTTGGAAATTTTTGGGTAAAATTGGGCTGCAGGTGTGCTGAGACCTGTTCAAAATTGCATAAATGGTAAACCGGAAACATAAGAGCGACGGTTTTGGGAATTCGAAATGACAAAACAGGGGCTTACCAATCTGGAAGTAATTGTTCAGTCCAAAAACGTGTATATCTCCGTGGGGATATTCCTTAGCGAATGTGCAGTAACTTCCTGCCCAAATATTCTGGAACAGAAGCTTCTTCGTCACTTTGAATCTCACTAACCCTGGCGTAAGCAATTGACCGATCCCATGCCGGTTGTATCGATCGGATGTCCTTGCGGAAACTCGTCCCAGCTGGCCTTGCTCCGCACACCCACACGTGTAAACAAATCCCTTATCCGTTAGCAAGACTAAATGGTCAGCTCCCGACGCTATTTTAACAACTTTTACACCCGCCAATATCTCGATGGGGAGCCCCTCGTTTCCCCGAGGCGTAAGTCCCATATTTCCATGCGAATCCTGAGATTATAAATCATGAAAAATTAAATATCACCCAAGTAGGAATGGAAAGAAGTTTCTAAAACGTTAAAAGTTGTAAAGTACAGTATGAATATATTTTATAAAATAGTAACTGACTCTAAAAGATCCCCAAGCAAATACTCTGCCATCTTCAAGGAGCGCTGCTGAATGAGAATCCCCAGCTGTAATCTGTATAGCATTTTCTGGTAGTTCAACAAATCCAGGAACAGTCTCTGACCCCTCTTTAGAAGTGTCTCTTCCTAGTGCTCCTTCATCGTTACATCCAAAGGACAATACTCTACCACTTTTCGTTAAACACACATTGTGCATGCCGCCGCCAGCTATGCTAATGACGTCGTCATATCCTGGAATTGGTGTCGGACGCATTCTTTCAAGTACATCTTCTCCTAGGCCTAGCTGACCTACGTCACCCTGACCAAAACATAATACCGTGCCTCCTTTCTGTATGATTTGAATATTCGGATCGGGGGAAAATCCTGAAAGATAAATAAAAGGAAATACGATTAAGAATTACATTGCGATTTTTCTTTTTTAGGTTAGATGAATATTTAGTTAGATAATTTACGGAATTTAACATTCAGGCGCGTAATAGACTTACCATTTTTGTTTCTTGGTTGTTTAGGTGCACTAGGAGCCGGCGTCGGTGCCGAAGCAGCACGTTTCGTCCCTTTCCTGGGCGGCACTGTAAAATTTTTAGGGTTAGAATTGGGGTTAGATTAAATTCCGCGTACGGTACACTTCTCACATAACTTTACAATTGTATATTTTATTCTCTTTTAATATACGTACTTGATTTCACTACGTCTACTTCGGAATAAATACTATTAAACACGTCTTGACAACTTTCGCGCCAAAACTTGCAATATTGTCGTTGGTTATAGCGTGGCGACACGACCGACCGTTGCGCAACACCTCGCGGAGGGCGGGAATAAACAGTTCTAACTTCATGGGGGGGAGATAAACTCTCGAAGGAAACGGAAGGTCATGTCGGGTTTGAACATATAACATCTGCTGCCCTCTTTGGGCGAACCCTTGATAAATAAATTTTATAACCCTAGCTTTCCCATTGTTGTAAATAGGCCAATCGGAGGGTGGCAAATGAGAGATTCGTACCATTTGTAATATGTATGATGAATCTAACCTAGAAGATATACCTGTTTGTTTATTTATTTTTTTCTGAATAGTTAGAGCTGATTTTAGTCGGGTGAACAACTCGTTAATGAATCTATCAATAAAGAGTCTTTTAGAGGCCGATGAATTCTAACATACATTCCGAGCTGATACTCAAGTCTGAGGACGAGGAGATCGAACGACGTGACGAACTCGAAGAAGACAAACTACTCGACGATATCAAATGCAAGAAGGAACAAGCCCTAGGAATTTTACCTAGACCGCTTGTATGTAAGCCAGAAAATATCAGTATTGACTGTAAAACTGAACCTATAGAAACGAAGTGGCATTGGGCCCCGGGCGCTTGGCAGGATGCAACCAGGACTAGCGCCTTTCAACCTTACAAGGTTTGGATTTTTCTAATTTAGTTATTTTTATACTCATTTTTGCCTTCCTATTACATAATATTTATAAAATTCTATTCAATTCAATTGCCCTTTTTCTTATCAATTTTTCGATAAAAAAAAAGTATTCATAAGATTCATATTTATCCAAAAAAATGTTTATTCATGTATCAAATTTACCTCCCCACAGCCACCGACGTTGTTAACTAATTTACAAAGAGGCAATACTCAGACAGAGATCCCTCAGTTATATGAAGGAAACGGAGTTACTTTTCACACTCTCGCTGGCCAAGGGGAACTGACTCCAAACGACTTACAACCAGGTGTTTGTTATTTATTTATAATTATTATTCAATCAAAGTTATTCATATATAAACATAAGGTACCTATGCTGTAATGTCTGAAAAGGACGTTTTACCAATACTTCATTATTTACAAAGGAAATGTTGATATCCCGGATGAAAAAGGACTAACGGGTTTGATGTGGGCAGCTGGATACGGCCAATTAGGAAGTGCGAGACAGCTGCTAAATGCTGGTGCAGACAAAAATTATCGTGGTTTAAACGGGGAGACTCCATTGCATCTTGCAGCAGCTTATGGACACCATGATTTGGTCAAACTTCTCTTGAATCATGGTTCTCGTCCTGATCCGAGTGACGAGGTGATTTTTTCTAAATTAGAGATTCTGGTAGAACTAGGAACTGTCTTCTTTCCGAATTTCGTATTGTAAAGCTTGGATATCTTCCAGGAAGGCAACACACCACTGATATACGGAGCTAGAGGTGATCATCCTCACGTTTGTCATGAACTTTTATCACGAGGGGCTGATATAACGCATAGAAATGTTCATAATGTGACCGCATACCAAGCCGCATTATCAAATAACGCAACTACTGGTGAGATTATTGTATGATATGATGTAATGATTGATAGAATACGAGAAAAACAAATTTCGTATTCAATATCTAAGGCTAGACTTCTGTTAAAAAATGTGAACCCTATTATTTCAATGTTTTACAGCTAAAGCAGTAATTGAAAATTATCTCATGCACCAATTGATGAGCTTGCCATCTGAGGTATCGAATTTGTGAACTATTTTCAAAGAGGGAAGAAGAAATATCAGTGTTTTATACTATAAACAACGTTCTTCAGTTCTGAATCCGCGGTTTTGACGATCTGTCTAATTTATCGACGTCGAAATAACGGACGGTGACTAGTTTTAGATAATTTTATTGTTATACTTTGTTTATCTGTAATTTGTGATAATTTATTAAAATATATCGTGCCCGTATAAGGAATGTCACGTTGATCATGAAAATCATTTATTTCTACAATATTATACTTCACACTGCATTAAAGGACAACAATGTTTTGGCTAGCGGCGATAAAACTCCCAGTTGGTAGGGAGATAGTTCTAAATGGACTTTGATCACCGACTTATAAAATAATTTTCAATTTTTTTACTTTTTAATCGACCGCTCGGTGTGCCCTAGCTTTTTCTATCTGTTGATTACTGTAGTAAAATGATGTTAAAAATCTTAATTATCGCACTGATAACATAGAGTTCCCGAATCTGTACACGTAAAACGAATGCTTTAAGAAAAGAACAAAAAAAAAAGAATTACAGCAAAAAGTATCGTAATAAAAATACTAATACAAAATAAAGGAGGAAAGAAATTGCGCGCAGTTAGTCCAAGTCTGGCACACCTTGTTATTAGTTTTGTACACGCGCACGAAGTTTATTCGATACGATAATTAAATTGGTTCAATCACTATAAACAATTCTTCTGATTACCTTTCGCTTAATATTTTAACGGTCTTTAAACTATTTCCTTATGGCTTTAAACAATTTCATAATTCTCAGTAAAGAATACCGTGTCCACGGAATGTTTGACGGGACTGTCGTCCTCTACCAGAAGTACGTCGTTGACCTGTAAAAAATTAAAAGAGACAACATTAATTCTGAGAATCGATCAATATTGACAAAAATTATCGAACAATACGGTTTGATTCTTGCCTTAATATTTGCATAAGACGTTTTTGAAGAAAAGGAGATTTGGAGGGGAAAGAAATCGGCAGGTGTAGCAGCCTGAACCGAGAATTCCATCGATCCAGACTTAGTTGAAGCATCAACCAAGGGCAATGACCATACGAGCATATTTCTTCGTGCCTCGTGTGTATATTGTCCATCAAATTCTCCTACGACTAAAGTGCCCCCCATTGGCAAAGGGATATTTATCTGCACGTCATTAAGCTCGAGATTATCTTGTTCCAACTCATATTCAATATTCACATCGCAGTCGCCTTCGCCGTTCTCTGATGGCCAACAATTTACTGCGAAGAAAAAACGAGAACATTAGCCATGGATATTCGTCTAGACTTATTGTTATCAGTGAAAAATGAAACTATTTTTCCTTTAGATTCATTGCATTGGAGGTTGAAGACACTATAAGTAGACTAACTGGAAATGGGTAGAGCTGATTCGTCTTGAGCCTGCAAACGCCATTTCAAAACACCAACGTCAGTGTTCAGGGGAAATGGCTTGGCTGGATTTTTTAGTCCAATCTGGGACTTGGCTCTGAACAATTCCTTATCGACATTTGGATGTGTCTGTAGTTGGACACCTCGGGTATCGTTGTTCTCTAACTGAACCCGAATGCATCCCCATTTCTCATCCGAAATATGCAGTGTAACCAATCCGTGTAGCTCCAGATGTTGAACGCCTCCGTCACGGCCTACGCGAACTATCAAACGCTCTTCCTGCCTCAGATGCACCCTTTAAAATTTCGTGTTATTGTTAAGACCATCAAAGAAACTGTTAAATCGAAATTGAAATAATTTTCGCGATACACACGGTTCAGTGTTGATAATTTGGGGCGAAACATGCGAAGCTTTAACGCCTGGAGCAGCTAGTGGTGCAGTGGTAACGTTTTCTCCCTCTTCCTTAAGCTGGTCAACAAAAGAATCCACGTCGCGTGATTTTCCAGAAAGCTTCATGGCACGAGGACCGGCGGACGTTGGCTTTCTGTGAATGAAATAAATGGGTAGATTTAAAATAACAATGGAAGTACCCAAAGTCTTCGGAATCTTGCACATTAATTAAACAAAGACGTACTGCGGCGCAGTGTAAGTAGGTTTCACAGGCTCTGGTACAAAATTTGCAGAATCGCCGACAGACAGGCTAGGCGTAAATCCATAGCCACCTCCGAACCCAGGACCCTTGATCCCCCCTTTCTTATTAGCCTCCATCCTCTGCCTTTGAAGTTCCTTAGCTTTTTCTCTCATCTTATTCTTGGCCTCTCTTTCCTGAGTTAGTCTAACCGCTTGGTAGACTTTCTCCTCATGCGAATCCATCTCGACAAAGGTTCTAATCTGCGCTAGATTAACACTTTCTCTGTAGCCTAAGGCGACTATTTCATCAAACGCGAATATCAGGTTGAATGCGTTGTCAGCAATCTCAATCTCTTCCATCGACTTGCAGTATTCTGGAATCTTGAATAAAATAAAACATAATTAAGCGAGGAATAGATAGGTAAATACTTTTTTCTTAGAGTTGAACAAATGCAGAAATAAAACCAGGGCTCTTACCACTCTCGCAAAAAGCCTCAGAGTTTCCAGATCCTCAAGAATGTTGCTAGCCTTTGTGGTAATAAGAAGCATGTAGAGTTTTTCAAGAGGCTGATAAACGTATCGCACAGATTCCGTCTCTACAAATGTGTGCTGTTTTCCGGTGCTCATTAGTTTCGGAAAAGCAGCCAGGAGACCCTCTATCCTCGCTTTTGTCATTTCCACAAATTGGCGGGACACGATAGCTGATAAATTCAAGAAATGAGATGATAGTTGGTCGAATTATCGCGGAGTAAAAGAAATTTACCTTAAATAAATGTTACTCACTTTTTCCCGACTTTGTACATACTGCAGCAGCGATGAGTACCTGAAGAAATGGAGTAGACGTTTACTAGGTGTGACGCGAGTTTAAATAGGGTGTCAGGTTAGGTGAGATTTTTAATTTTTAAGAGAGATTAGGGTAGGGCGAGGATTTGGATGCGGAATTATTAGATCTAGGAATTTGACATCTGTAGGGGAGTCGGTCGTGTTGAGTGACGGATCGCGGCGAGGTAAAACCGGATTAATAATTATTTCGTAAGTATTTTGTATTTGTGATATTTTAAATACGAAGTTAAGATGATTACTCACCATAATGAGAGGCGGCTTCTCAACGCCACGGAGAATGGATTCTATTCCTTAATTAAAACCTTGCCGTTTAGGGTTTAGGTTGATACCCTGGCAGATATATTCCACATTACACAAAACACGTACCACGTATACGTATCGCGAGTTAATCGAGTGCCATGATCGGAAACTTTGTAAACTTGAAGGAATAGTAATGCCAACTTTTAGAAACTACACGAAACACGATATGTATCTAGGTATGCGGGTAGTCAATGCTTTAACAGGAGCAGAAGGCGGGAAATTTCTAGAAGTGAAAAGACTCAGCATTGACTCGTTGAGCGCTCGTTGACTCATTGTCAGCAATTTATATTTCATATAGCAGATAAATAATGGATAGTAAATAATGAGAGAGTATTTAATCCGCGGTAAACATTTATATTATCATTCTGTTAGCTTACAATAAACTTACAATGTTCGTACTCGGGATTTAAAAAAACTATTTTTTAATAATAAATTATATATTAGTGTTCGAAATATTTTAATGTTACAAGAAAAAAAAAAATGTAAAATTAAATAATAAGCATATTCTACAGAGCGGGGAAAGTTGAAAGGTAATTAAATAACATATTATTATACTGAAGTAGAACAAAGACCCGGACTACAGAGTAATTATTTCAAGAAGAGACAAGCAGAGAGAGGGAGAGAGAGAGATTGAGAAAATTGATCATTAATAATATATAAAAGCCAATATTAAATATTGTATAGATCTGTTTCACATATTTTGTATAAAAAAATAAAATGTAACGATCAATTGGGCGATATACGTAACAATAATAGTGACTCTCGTTTTTCTCTCTGTTAAGAAGGGAAGCCCGGTGATTAGGAAGAATTAGAGAGACGTTCGTTGTCTTAGCGCCGAGCATAGTGTTTATAATATTCATGTATATGTATATATATATTGTAATATAAATAAGTCCTTATTCTTTATATCATTATATAATATAATGTTATCCGTACCGAAAATTAATTCTATACATATTATTATTATTACATACCTACATATGTGAATAATGAATAATGATATTTATGATAATCGGCCGCGATTATTTTTTGTACAAGTATATACCGAACTAAGCTACTACATTTAATCTATAAGTATATCATATATTCAACTTTACAAATGAAAGCGTTCACCGATTGATATACATGCGCGATATCCTGATATATCAGTTATTTAATCACTAATTTCGACGTTACATTGTGTACCGAATAGATTTTAAAGTTTGGACTTTGGAAAGACAAAGAACTATGATTCTCGTCTTTTCATAATAGGCCAGTTCCTAGTATATACATTATATCTCGCTTATTGTTAAAGACAAGTACGTTGTTGATGATAATTAAATATTTTGAGCGCCGGTATTTGTCTTGATGGTCTCAACGCGCCATTTTTAATTCATCTGGCATAGATCTAATTAAATACATTATATTCATTAAATTATTGTGAATCTTTTGGCAATATTCACATTCTATAACACATGCGACGGCTTAATAATTCTTTGCTGAATATTAGGACTCGGTATTAAATTTCTGACGGCTTAACAAGCATATAATATATCTATACTTGAAGAGATTAACACTCCTTCTTGACATATGAAAAAGAAAACAGATAACAAAAAAAAAATTGAAAAGAAAATATGCAAAAATATTAAATTAAATTTCATTCCTAAACTATTTTGCAAATTATTATCCACGTACCGATTATTAGTTAACTATATTCACTCATTCTTGTAAATCAACTCATTATTGAAATTCAAATATTTATTACTTATGCGTACGTGCGCGTCAATGTATTTTGAACGGGCGGACGGACGTGATAGATTATTCCCAACAATAATTACTTAATATAATATGTGATGAAAAGACTAACATAACTTTAATAACAATAATTTAACATATATCATCAATAAAAATAAGAGGACGATACAGTAAAGAATTAATTATTTACGCATCTCGCCGCCCCCGCCCCGAAAAAAGAGGAAAAAAAAAAATACGATTTAATATTTCGCGTGCAATGTGCTAATATTTATTAATGGAAGAAAAATAATGATCTATGAATATTATAAATATTTATCAACAAAAATAATCTCATATCCCCCCTCAAAATTTGTCATAAAATCATTAAGAGAAATTCATTGCACTTACAAGAAGCCATAATACGTGTGTATGTATGTAAAATGTCACGTTATAAAATGGGAAATAACTTAATCCCCAATAGTTGATATAAATTGATTTGGTACGGATTTTTCTTTTTTTTTAGTTTAAACTCTTTACAATTTATAAGAATGCAACGCAGTTTCAAAAACTTGGACAAAATAATAATAAACATTTCTGGATAATTGTATAGCATAGAGACGCGGAAGACGCGGCGTTCGAAGACCATGTTATAGAATCCGATC
This sequence comes from Tenthredo distinguenda, assembly GCA_947538915.1. Classification (NCBI taxonomy): domain Eukaryota; kingdom Metazoa; phylum Arthropoda; class Insecta; order Hymenoptera; family Tenthredinidae; genus Tenthredo; species Tenthredo distinguenda. The sequence goes on from OX384535.1 coordinate 1,441,571, forward strand.
AGGCAGTTATAAACACGAATATCAATATGATACGTTAGAGTTATAAGAGCGTTAAATCACTGGGGATTTGATAGAAGACAAATACGGGATAAAGTACGATCGAACCGCGCTCAATCAGCTATAATAATGATTATTGATCATTAATAGTTAGTCTGACATTTACAGCACGATAATAATTTCATTTAACGTTTTAACTACGTAGAACGTATACATATTTATAAGTGGCTATAAACTGGACGGTGTTTAGCTATCATAACTTCTATAATAAAATAAATTCCATAATATTTCTGGAGCGATAAAAAACTATTTTACAAAAATTGAAGCTGCCAGTAGTAATAGCTGGCAAGATGAAAAATCATTAGTTTTAAAAACTACAGAAAGATATAAGACCGTCTACTTTATACCACGTATTATTTTCCCTTATCCGTTTTAAAAACGGCGAGAACTACGACCTAGTTAATATTATAAATATCATCATTATTACTGTATCCCAAAAAACTCAGAGCACAAAACGCTTTACCATTTGTTTGCAGTTTGCGCAAATACGTGTCTGAGGCTTGCATTTTTTTTTCAGCTATAATTTGCACAGATTGGCTTTAGTACAAAGATGCCTCGTCTGCAGAGACGGTCAACTCTTCGTCGCTCCAATCGCTGACGCCGAGTCCCACAGAGCCGTGGAAACTCTGTGATCTTAGTACGTGGCTATTGAAACAAGGGAAAGTTGTATTACCAAGAGAAGACGAAATGAGAGTAAAGGATTAGAATTTAGAAAACTTGATTAATCATCATCTCATACCTTGGGGACAAATTTATATTCGGGCTTCTTTTAGTCTGATTAACTTTCCGCCTACCCTCCATCGCTGCCTTCATTGGATCATAGCTCTTTCGACGTTTCCAGTTCTGCATTTCTACTTCCTTAGAACTTGGAGCTACTGATTTCTTATTGTCTTTTGCTTTGGATTGAGCAACCTGTTAATTAAATTAAACATGAATGGTTTATCAACTGCTACTGTGATTTCTTCTTGAAATTAAAAGGTGAAGTTGAAGTTAAAAGACAAAGGGCTCACAGAGTTCAGATTTTTTGGTAATCGAGTGCTGAAGCGACCCGAATCTGTCCTAGCAACGACCCTAGTTGTGTCAGGGATTCCTCTACTATCACGCGGCGAAGATCTTGGCTTCGTCAAGGCCGATGATGTCTTTTTATCTCGAGGTTCGATTCTAGTTTTTCTCAGGCTACTGCAAGCAGAAATAATAGCAAGTGAATGCAACAGCTTCAGCAATGCCTAGTTAATACGGGAATTATAAATTGAGGTGGGAATAATACCTAGGGACGACTTTTCCATGATTCAAATTAGCCACAGGTGATTGAACTATTGCTTGTCTCGGTTCGTCGCTACTTTCTGTATCGCTTCCTCGAGAAAGATGCAACGAACCCCGGTGTGTGGGCCGATGCAAACTGCGGCTTGTGTCCTCGTCACTTTCACCTCCAGAATCAACTGGAGGTGGATGCCGGACTATCATACGAGCAGACATTGCAGATACAACGTTTTCAGTAGTTCGTAGATAAGAAGATGTCTCAAAGTCGCTATCGCTTCCCTAAAACGATGAAAAATGGAATTAAAATCATCAATTATTATGATTTCACTATGTCTTGCTATCATTCGACTTACCAATTGAGGGCTGGATGGTGGAGGAGGTCTAATATATTCGTTAGAATCTGTGAATTCGTTTTCATTATCCGACCAGTCTGCAGCTAGCGAAAGAGTTCCCCCTGTGCCGTGAAAACTTGCCGATCTAAGGACTGAGCTTTCGCATCTGTTAAGACAGACAATTATTAAAATCTGTTGACATTTCTACCTCAATTATGGGCGGGGATAAAAGCAGCTTACCCGCGAGCGCTGTCCTCTATACTGTGCTGTTTTTTAGATGTATCTAACTTCTTCTTTCCCTGGGCTGCCGCCTTCATTGGATCATAGTTCTTCCGCCTTTTCCAATTCTGGAATTCTACCTCCTTGGAGGTGAGAGTAGAGTTGCTTCTGCCCGGCTTCTTGTGGACGTCTTTAGTAGGTTTTTGATTAGGTCGAGAGTGCTGTACCTGTTAAAATGATCAAATTTATATAGATTGCAGTTCTAGGACCTTTCAAATATCAAATTCTTTGGATATCAGTCTGAGATTCAAGTGTGGAATAGTTCAGCCTTACATGATTAACGTTTTTCGGTGCTCTCGTGCTTATTCTACCACTATCAGTTCGCGACATAGATGGAGCTCTAGGTTTCGGTTGTTCTGTCCTCTTGAATGCTTCTTTACCACTAGATACTGCGTTTCCAGCAGATCTCCCGCGATGATAGGTTGGGGTCTGACGACTTGAGGTTGAAACCTGTCCTCCCCTAGTCTCACTGACTTGCGCCTTTCTTCTTCTCTCCTCCGGGGTTGTGTTCGGCGTTGTTTCATACTCACAGTTCAATCTGTGAAACGATCGGAGGTAAAAATCCAAGATAAAGTAATTTGGCAAAGATTTCTTAGTTTCAAAAACCGCACAAGTATCAATTTCGGTAATATCAATATTGTATTACGATGTCTGTTTAATTATCTCTGCATTTCTCACCTAGCCCTTCGTATACTGAATGCCCTATTCAATTTTATGCCCGAGGATACAGGGGGCACTGGTGATTTTGGTATCGGTTTATCGCCAGCCTCACTGCTGCTATCAGAAGCGGCGTTGAATTTCCCTGCCATAGCTGCCAGCGCTGTTCTATCATTGAGCGTATTATTGTTGTTACTGAAGCTGCTTCGTCTAGCTGAAAGCAGGCTTGTAACCTGCGGATTTCGGACCGAAGCATTGCTAGAAGATCTTTGTATTCCAGTACTACGCCGAGGAACAGGACTATTCTGGTGCAAAGTGTGACCAGAAGTAAGAGAAGGCTCTTTACTTCTATCTCGATGATTGAAATCCTCTCTATGACCATAACTCGCAGTGCTGTTTGACTTCCGCAGCATATAGGGACTGCAATTCGTAAAAAACAACATGAATATAACAACTAGGACCACCCATTTCTCTTCCACTTCTTCTGAGAACCAAAAGAAACAAACCTATTCTCTGTACAAGTAAAATAGCCGATGTTCTTCGCCTGTAGCGGTGTCTTAGCTAAATCACTGGGCCTCAAAGGTGCAATTTCTTTACGTGAAAGGATTGGACTGTTAGTAGTGAGCTTTGCAGCGGTTGTCCTGATCCGAGGTGGGACAGGGCTTGCTGGAAGTATCGGATTCCCATCCACATAGCCCTTTAAGCTGCTTCTACCTGAGGTGCAATTGGATTCTGCGGTGTCAGAAGCGTATTCCTTCCTGTCCAGAGAGCTATTGCGTCTCCCAAGTTGGAGGCGAGCCAGAACATGAGTCGGACTTCGAAGAGGTTCTTGTAAAGTAACAACCCTGTCTTTTCTAAGCCTCGCATCTGGCCCAGTGTAGTTTCTAGCGCTACGTCTGCCATCTGAGATACTATTTCTAGCAAATAAAACATCTGAGAGACTCGCACGACGGGCTGAACCAACTCGCTGCAAACTCTGAGGCGGTGTGTTGTGGCTTCGGCTTGTATCGTCGTCAGATTCACCACCGGAATCAACTAGGACTCTGTCATTGTTTATAGACTTGGTTGTTGTAGTAGTTGCCTTGGCTCGGAGATATGATTCTGTCTCTAAACTACTGTCGCTTTGCTCCTGTGAAAAGATTCGTTTGTTCAATTGGAATATTATTAAATTAAAGAGATCTTAGTGCTTTTTTTTTCCAAATATTCTCGATTATACTATTTTTTTTTCTGTAGGATTTTCAAAGTAAATCAATTTATTAACAAAAAATAAAAAAAATATATATATATATATTTCATAAAAAGTTTTAAAAATTTTTTCTTTTCTTTTGCAATAGATACAAAATAAAATTTGGGTATTTCATGAAAGTTATCTAAAAATGCTCTAACTCGAAACTTATCAATTATTATTTTCTTTAAATAAGAATTTTCAGAAATTTTCTAACTTGACAATAAAATTTTTTTTATTCTTTTCCCTTCTATATACTTACTTGACGACCCCTAGAAAGTCTTCGGGACCTGGAATGAATCGGTGAAGGAATTTTGCTAGGGCTCAGAGGGCTCTGAGGAGAGATAAGTCCCTTGGACATAACTTCTCTCCCTCCAATTGCAGAGGGTAAAGAATTGTGTTCAGCGACCTGAGTCGCCCATTCCGATATCCAGTTATTTTCCCTGGAGATGCTCATCTGTAATGATCATAAAAATTAATATCACACACATATATTCGTTAGATTCAACGTTCTATCATTATATATATTTATTTTAAGGCATTTTCTACGAACCTTAAAACTGTGGACGTATGCCTCCGAAGATTCTTCTTCCGTAACGACGCCGACGCTAAATACCCTGTCGATATCCATCCTTGCTTTCTCCTCGTCCGTATAATCCTTGTGTATAGTATAAGTACCAGCTTCGCTGACAGCCCCGTCAGAACCGTCGTCAAAATTGCTTACCTCAAGCGCGTCTAAGTTCGTTTCTCCATTCGCTTGATTATCATCAATTCTAGATCTCCTCGTCGGCTTACTCATCCTATTCTTCGTAGTAGTAGTAATAGTAGTAGAATAATTCCCGAAATTTTCATATTCCGAACTTTCGCTGGATAATTTTTCTCCCGTATCATCAAACTGACGAGACACTTTCTCGTTCGTTATATCCGTTGATAAATTGCTTAGAATTTTTCTATCGTATCTGTTATCTCCAGACGTGGAAAAAGATCGCGTTGACGATGATCGAAACCTCTCTGTTTCATGCTGCACCAATTCGTACTCCCGATCTCTATCACCACCGTTATGATATACGCTCGAGTTATAAGCGTTTATTTTTCGTCTTACATTGTGATCATCGTTGTATATATTATTCGCCGGGTTGTCAAGATCTAGAGACATATTAACGCGGCTTGTTTTACGCGTATCTTTAACGGGTTTTATTTTATCAGGCGAAATCGGTGTTTCAGTATTTAACTCTACGCCGCTTCGTGAAGAGGAACGTTCGGTGTAAGAGCGGGACATTATACCGACGTCGTACCGCTCGGGAACTGCTGGCACTTTTGAACTTGATTTTAGACCTAAAAGAGTATAAATATCTAGGTAAAATTAGACCGCGAATAAATAGTACCTCTTATGTATAGAAGTTTGTTCTATTTCTATCCTCCACCAGGTTCGCGTACGTAACTGTTTCCCGACACCTGCGTATATCGTCGGATCAAATCGTTTCATAGACAACCGCGAGTCCGACTTAGCGACAGACAGACAAACATACGTACAGACAACAGGTATGTCTACTTACATACTTACTGTACATTATTTTATACCCACGCGCTATGCGATATACTATATTATAAATTTATACACAATACATTGTCGCGTATGTTTGCATGTAGTGTGTGAATGTGTTCGAACAGGCGGAACGCGTCGCACAGTATACGAATATCAATAAGGTGTCCATGCGTTGGCCGCAACACCATTCATGGAGAAGATGACTTCATCGTGATTCACGTTACTGGATTAAACACGGACGCATGTATTCAAATGCACACATGCATACATGCGCGATTATGTATATTTATAGGTAAAACAGAAATCCGCGATACATCGTTTCTTCAGCTAATAGAAATGGGTATCGAAATATCTTGTCTCCTACACGTGTTGCTTTGTTTTCTTTTTTTTATCTTTTTTTTTTCTCACCCAATTGCTTAAGCTTTTTCGACAGTTGATCGGCTTTGCGTCTTGTATCGTCCTCTTGGTCGCTACTGAAGTATCCTTCGGAGTGTGTACTCGGGGCTTTTTGACGCTGAACTGAATTTGGCGACAACACCGGCCCCTCGGGTAATTGCTTGCTTCTTACCTCGACCTGACAATAATATTTACATCAAGAAGAGGAGGGAGAATCGCCGAGCTCTTGTTCATTCATATACTCGTGTAGTACATCGAACTTCGATCTAATTATGCGATCTTTGTGAAATTTTTAACGAAAGAAACAATTCACACACTGGGAGATAGATAGATGGATAGAGAGAGCGAGAGTAAGCCTGGATAGAAAAAGAAGACATAGGTGGGGGGTAAAGCTGGAAATACTAAACGAATTTCTATATGTAAATCGGTACACGTTACGGAGTAGGATTCTAGTATATCCATATGTATATACATGTATGTAGCATCGTATGTATTACACGAAGGAAAGTGCTGCAGCACTTTCATTGCTCTAAGACAATCCGATGTTAGAGTGATGATAAAAAGAGTTAAACACGTATCAATGTTTTGTTGCATATAACCCTTCCCGAAATCCCCATATATTAGCACACGCATGATAATTATTTTCGATATTCTTACCTTCGATGTTGACAAATTCCTCCTATGCCTCGCGTTGTATCTTTCAAATAGATTTCTATATCTCGCGGTGTCAACCTCTTTTTCATCCCCGAAATTAATCGTGAATGTTAACGGCTGTTGAGGGGTTACAGGCTCGCTAAATAAATCACTTTTCGAATCGGTTTTTGGAGATTCTTCTTCCACCCCCGACGGTTGTTCGTCGTTTTTAGATTTCTCATCGTTGATCGTGGGCTTCGTACTCCCGTCTTTGAGTCCCTCTATATTATCCGCGTCTTTTATATCGTCGGTATTATTCGGGGAAAGATTTACTCCGTCCTGGAAGACCTCCTCGTCTTCTTGGAGGTCGTCTTCGTCGGCTGTATCCGAGCGCAACGGGGAGGGTCGTAGTTCGCGTAATTCTTCGATCGCGGGGTCGTTTACCTCGGGGGATTCGGACGTCGGATTATTTTCCTCCGTTGAATCATTACGATTTCTGGAATCCGAATTACCTTGATCGTCGTTCCAGGTTATAGAAGCTGCTGTTGAAAGTGGGCTGTCATCATCATCCCGTTTTAATTTTTCCCCAACCTCCATGGTCATAACCGCATTAATGATTCAATATTTTATTCACAATCTCATCTACCACTGACACAACTTTTCACTAAAACACTTTCACACTACATACCTTCGGTCACATCTTGAACTACTAAGTCCCTAATTTAAGCTAAATGATTTTATTTCTCAACATTTTTAACCACATAAGCAACGACAGTGTTCGATGAATACGACGAATCGCCATTGAAGATACGATTGTCATTTGTCAACACTGCCGGCGCCCCCTGATGGCTAATATTCTAAACCTATTATTTCAACTCGACGAACAGGTTCAGGGGACTTCTGGCTATTGTTAAACCGGGTTACGGAAGGCCCGTGTTAAATCCACCTGACATCCATCGGCCACGAAGTGTATAGATTGATACAGACGAGGTATAAGTTTAAGATTTCGGGTTCAGCCTAGCGGTTATTTTTCTAAGCTACTACCCGTCAAAGAAAAATCTGTGTTTAATCGTAATATTAATTGTTAATTGTCAGTTATTCAAGGTAATATTATCCGCAGTACTTTGGTGTAGTATTAAGTTAACGAAATTAATCCTATTACAACACGATACTGTGAACGTTATTCCTGAAATTTTTACCCGTGTCATAAGATTGTTAAAATAAACTATAATCGATCTCTGAGTTAAATAAATTAACCTAACAAATTCACGTCCTTCAAAGCTCCGATTGATAAATGAAACAAACGCTTCGTGGATAATTATTAGCATGACAAATTCAAACGATATTAAAAAAAGATGATTGAGTTGGAGGAGACGCGACCTCTCATAAGGGACTCTGACCTAACCCTACAACCCCGTAATGCCCCACGCTACAAAGTCTGGCTTCCGCTGGCAACGCAGCAGGTATTATTTGATTCCATTAATGAATAATAACCATTCTTTGTCTAAGACAAATTTTATCCCTCATTAATTTAGCTCCGACTCAGAAACCTGATACAAGTTATCGGTCATAATTTAAAAAGCGAGGATACAACAGACAGTAAAAAATGGTTCTACTACACTCTTCACAGAACAAACATGTCCTCTCCTTTGTATACAAGCGAACCGATCGATAACGTCAGTCCAAAATGGGCGAGCCTTGATGTTCCCGTTCTTCATGCCACTGGGCATTCTGCTGCCAGCGGTGAGCGTTATGGTGTTAGTACTGTGATGAGTAGGACAATGTTGATACGTTGTTCAAATGATCGTCTTGAAGCTATTTATTTATAGGTACTTAACGCTTTGAAAATGTTTCACACTTTCCTTTCAAATCTAGATATCGTATTGAGACTATGGAGAAGAACATCGATCCAAGGCACTACGACGGATGTAACTATACTCGCGAGGGGATTGTCGTTTACTGGTCTGGTCTACCTCGGTCCAAAGCTTCCTGGTAATTTGGAAAATATTCTGAGGGACAATTCCTTGATATTTCATCTTCAAGGAGGCTACTTCGTTCCTCCTAGCTGCTGTGTTAGCCCTCCAGAACTCAGGAGATACTTGCGTGTTAGTATCCAGGCTACAGATGTCAGGGACAGCTATACCGTGAATAAATTATGCAGTTTGAGAAGCAAGATGCAGGCTTTGAAGCAGCAGTCTGAATCTGCTAGAGCGTTGAGGGAGAGGATTGCCCTCGGTTATGAATCACAGATTCCAGTTGCTTACCCAAGATCGTCGCTCAACAGGCTGTTGCAGCCTAAACAAGCTAGTAGAGAAAAGAAAACTGAGAGTTTAAGGATAAGAAAAGAACTGGAGGTCGCAAAGTTCAGGACTAAATTACTAGATCAAGAGAGAATCAGGAAAGTTGGCGAGATTAGACTTCTGAGCCAGGTGCACGCCGGTATTGTCGAAGAGAACGAGGACCACGGTAGAGAATCTCGTTTTTAATCCGAGATAAATATTGTCGTCATTATTAATGAAAAATCTCATTTACTTTCACTTTTACCCAGGTTCTGATTTGATGGGTAGATACAGGGAGCTGAATAGAGACATCGAGCGACTCAGAGAGTGGCGACAAAGTCAGACAGAAACCAGAGAGGCCTATATTCATACTACTGCACGGCTCGCCCACCGTCGAATGCAGCTTATATCTGAACTTGGCCTCATCTATCCGATATCTCGAGTATGAAAACGCCTCCCATTATTTATCTGATAACAGTAATAACTGCTATAGAACATAGAATATAGAACACGGTATAACTACTACATAGCTTTATTAATATTGATCATTCTTTATTGCAGATGGATGATGGTGGATTCACAATAAACAACGTCCATTTGCCAGACAGTGAGGCTTTGGACTCTTGCAATGACACGCAAGTGGCTGTGGCTCTTGGATCTGTTGCTCACACGACACAGATGATTGCAAGTTTTCTAAACGTACCTACAAGATATCCTATCATCCATTGCGCTTCGAGGAGCAAAGCAATTGACCACATCACGGAAAATATACCAGATAAAGATAGACAGTTAGTATTTTTAGCAATGACTAGCATTCTAGCCGATAGAAACAATAATCATTGAGCTTTCACTCATTTAGGTTTCCCTTATTTGCTCGAGGGAAGGACAAACTACAGTTTCACTACGCGGTTTATCTTCTAAATAAAAACATAGCGCAGCTGAGGTGGTACTGCGGACTTCCTACTGTTGATCTTCGAGCTACGCTTCCTAATCTTGCGTCCTTGATTAATATTAAACCGAATCCACAGTGAGTATGAGATTTGGAGAGAAGATGTTCTAAAATTCGTGTGAAATGTTTATCTGTCCGTTTTATCAGCTTGGATGGATCAAAGAGAACGTTTTCTGGCTCGTCTCTGGATACGGATCAAAGCAACCCAGGTAAATACAGACCTCCAGGTCCGCCACCGCTTCCGGCGCATTTCCCATTTCAAAAAGTGATATTTGAAAAGTGTCACAAGCAATCGAGATCGATAGGGCGTTCTAAAAGCACAAGAAGCTCGCTTGGGGCCTCTTTGGATCAAGGATTGAACAATCAGGAGCAATTATCAACCATGAATGATAAAACTAAGCGGATTTGTAAGTCCGAAGAACGCGCTATCGACGATACCACTTTGTCATTACCCAAAAGCAGTCCTACTGATGTCAGTGACGAAGCCTTTCATCATCCTACATTCAAAAGCAATACTATGGACCTTGCAAATCTTTTGTTGAATAAAAATGCTATCGTTACTCCTGTGGAAAGCAATATAGAAATTACCGTTCCAATATCTGTGACCAAGAGGAAAATCGCGGGGGATTCTGACCTTGTCGAAAGCTCCAGGCATAGGAGTTCAAACTCTGTGAGCAGCTGCGAAATGGCACTTTGCACTGGGCAGAATGAGGGTGAGGAATCTAAGTGCGAGCTAGACGGCGATGAGGAAACTTTCGCAGGGGATGATACGACAACTGGTGAAGGAAATCCGGAAGCTAAAGAGGAAAACTTTGAAGCAGACGGGAATTCTGATTCGAAAGAAGAAGAGCAAAAAAATAACGAGCCTGCATCGGCGTCAATGAACTCTTGTTCTTTTATGGATGACGCGATGGAGTACGCGAGTAGAATTATGGAACAGAAACAACGCACGGGTTCGGTCTGCAGCTTTCCAGAGGAATATTTAATAGCTGAAAGAATCCCGAGGCGAAAAAGATACGACTCTGAATCAAGGTAGCAGTAGTTTAGCGAAAAACTCGTCTGAGTTTTAATTAATGCAATTTTTTTTAACAGGGAAGGAGGCCTGGAGACGCAAAGGTTCCTTGAGAATTGGCAGAACAGTGGACCTAATCAACACTGCTCGCAGGAGGAATTGCATCATCTCAAATACGATCCAGTAGTAAGTTATAAATTGTCATGGGGCTTTGTAACGCAAGATACATATTCAGTTTAGGAAGTACGATACACATTTTATTCAGCCTTGATTATTTTCAGCCAAATAATGGATCTTTGGGCTCAAGGCCAATGCCAATGCCAATGCCTATATCACGACCTTCGAATAATGACACAGACTCTAGCGAACTAAGGACCTCCTCAGAGTATATTGACTCTATCAGAAGAAGTTCAGAAAACGTTTTCGCACGGACAGAAGCGTTGGCTAATAAACAGACCAGCTTTAAGGTGATGAAACCCAGGCAGTAATTACAAGAGGATAAAAATATGTGTAGCGATTTCTGCAAAAATTATTCATTTCGAAAAGAAAGAAATTTGTTCATAGAATTTTTAGATGCGCTCTCGCTTGCCATTAAAGAAAAATGTTTCGAGAATATGTAGAATCGTGTTACACCGAAGAAACTCAACAATAATCTGTGATACAGCGAATAATCAAAGCGATGCAGTCGCATTGGTTGTCAGTTAAGATTAGATTAGGTCTTGAAGCTAACGTTAAGAAGTTATATTGCATAGGACGAGATTCCATCCTATTATCGCGCTGTAAAAAGTTATTATTGGTATCTGTTCATTATGGCAGCTTACGCAATTGCGCAATAATATCTCGCGAATTTGTCCCATCCTGTGCGACGGACATTTATGAATATATATATGTATAACGAAACACGTACGTACTTTAATTTTAAGTTTAACGACAGATTAGTATCTAGGCCACGTACTATCAGGGCTCAAATTTGGAAATTTGTGAAGCCTGGTAAGCCTCTGCGAATTGGAAATTCAGCAGAGACTTTTCTCTCGAAACAGATATAAACTGCTGTGTATTTACTTAGATTTTAAGATCAATTATTACTTTAAAAGCTGAATTATTATGTGATTATTGTGTATATTATATCAAATAATGAAGTTAGTTTATCCAAGAACGTTTATTTATTGCTTATAGTTATGTTTATTATGAACCTTGAACAATTGTTAAAAGCTAAAACTGAAATTAGCAGTCAGAAAAGAGAACGAAGAACAATTAAATTAAATGCGAACAAAGATAACACATTACTATTTTCGGCTTACAATTACTGTATATCATTTCATCATTTAACTCTGAGAGTTTTACGATAGGAACAACAAATAGCGACTAGAAACCACGATAGTAAGTAATAAATGAACAATCGGTTCAATTTTGATCGTCGCGGCTTGAGAATTGAATTAAAAAAAAAAAAAAAAACTAGATAGTAAATATTGTCTCAAATCCCTATTTAGTAATAACTTATAGTATATAGCCTTGCAACAAGATCACTTTCATCAGTCAGTAAATAATCACAAGAAAATAGGTATTCATGTCCCAAGTTTTACCGCTTGGAATCCAAGAAACCAAGGCTTCCTAAATCTAGTCTTTTTTTTTACGAACCGAAGTCTAACTTCAAAAATATTCATTCGAGTTTGAAATTAAACTGCAATATCCATTCGACATTTCCTCCTAGCCATTTCATAGCGATTCTTTTTCCTCAATGGTACCAGTCAGCTGACTACTGATTGTCCATAAACGATCCGCCACTTCAGGGTCAAACTCCTTCTTCGGTTCATAGATTTTGCAGTCTCTGTATATATGCCCGCTCTCATTCTCAAGGGATTCCTCAGTCGCGCAGTGAAGTACAGTCTGGGCCCCCTGGAATTAGAAAATGAACATCAACCTATATAAAACTTCTCCGAATAACAAATAACGAATATATTTCTGTAAGTATTTAATCAACGCACTTGATTCGCAGTTCGAAGAAACATTAATGCAACAGGAGAGAAGATAACGTAATGAAACCAGCTGCGTTTAACGCTTCTAAATAATCCTGTGTAAGTGAAACCTGGGCAAACAGAATAAACTTGTACGCCGCTGTTTTCAGTCCGCTTTGCAAGTTCCTTAGCAAAAAAAGCGTTCGCTAATTTTGAATTGCAGTAGCCTGGGTTCATCCTTCCTTTGGTCGGCAATCCTTTTTCTCCATTCAAATTAGTAAAATCTATTCTACCAGACTCAAGGAGCTTAGAAGTCACCACGACAATTCTAAATGAAACAGAACAAACTTATTAAAGGTAAGTTTTGTAATATTATACAGATACGGAGAGACGAGACAAGTATATGCATATTATTAATGCAATACGTGCCTGCTGGGCGCACTTTCCTTCAGTCTCTCTAACAGCAGATTTGTTAGGAGAAAATGACCCAAGTGATTAACTCCAAAATGAATTTCGAAACCCTCTTTAGTAAGCGAACGTTCCTTAATGGGCACGTATACTCCGGCGTTGTTTATCAGCACATGAATCTCTGGGAAAGTCTTCAACACTTCCAAGGCAAAGTGTTTTATTGAGGCAAAAGAAGCCAGGTCAAGTTCCATTGGTATCTGCGGAAAGAATAGTATTTAAATTAATTATAATATCGATTAAAAAATGTGGTTTTACTTTTTTGGGCTAAAATATGAGAATAAAATACATAGAAATATGGGATTTGGTATAGAAATTCTTACCAGCTCCCCGGTCAATATTTCTTTTCGAATTTCAGCTACTGCGTTTCTCGCACTCTGTAGATCGCGACAGGCCATAATTATTCTGGCCTTTCTCCGTGCAAGTTCTCTAACGGTTTCTTTTCCTATTCCAGAGTTAGCTCCGGTAACAAGAAAAACACGTCCTTGGAGCGGAGTTCGACTTTGGCACCTTCCCCAGGAAGACTCGCGACATTTACGCAAAAGTCCCATGACCAGAATCACAGGGAATATCAAATAACATAACGAGGAGACCATCTTGATCGTATTAAATTTCTAGTTTGGTTGTTTATTGTCCGAATATACGACACCAGTATAACAATCTTTCGGAATAAAGTTCGTATAACAAACCTGACCTAGCCTAACACTAATACTAACACTATCAGTAACCCTAACCTTAACCTTGAAGCTCGGATGATTCCGTAGAGTCGAAATAATCTTTAGTCGCAGTTTTATGCACGTCGTAGAATTTTTTTTACCGTTCGAGGCATGGCTCAATGTGATGAGTCACGGATGAATCTCTTTTTTCTGTTTGTTTTTTCTTATTTTCTATGCTTCATGTATTCGGTATTTCAGCCGGATACTTTTTACTTTTTTAATACGCTTTTTAAGCGTCGAGTATTCAACGTGAAGTACACCACCAATGTGTGTAATAACGAGTCATGATGACCTGCGATTATCGAACTGAGACTCGATCCGTGACAGTATCACTATCGATAAGCTTGTAACGTAGTATTCCGTTTTATGTGTGTGTAATAATACAGTAGTTAATAATTATTCTATAATGAATAGCTTATTGAAGTACGGTTTTTTGCGGACAGCCGTAAAACGTGAGTAAATAAGGCGTGTGTGTATGTGCATGTTTCGTTTGGAATTCTTTTCAATCAGAAATCCCTAGCGATTTTTATTCTCAGTTAAATCGTACTTTGTACTTTGATCATTGTTCAAAGTTATATGCGCGCATGATTGCAAGTGTGTCGAGTAGCAATTGGCACCAATTCAAATTTGAATGAATAATATTTATTATAGATTCGCTGAAAATGTCGACGGCGGCTGGATCCAGCGAATTTAAAACCCTCGATGTCTCCGTACCTAAGCCGTTCGTTTATCACGTACAATTAAACAGACCGAAAAGTTTTAATGCTCTGGACAGACGAATGTGGATGTAGGTATTTTCAATTGCTGTTAATATTCGCAAAAGCGGAATGTTTATATTTTCTTTTAGTATAATATACAAGCAAGCCTCTCAATAGCGAATAACATAAATTCCCGTGCTAGCCAAGCGGCTCGATTGAATTTTTATTTTTAAAACCGTATAAAATCGTTTATTCCGATGATATAGTGAGATTAAAGAATGTTTCGACGGACTTGGAGACAATCCAGATTGCAGAGTAGTCCTCCTCTCAGGAGCAGGAAAATTCTTTAACGCAGGTAAAACGATGATTGTTGCTTGAACGCGAAAAATTGCGATCAACAATTTTTTTAAGTTATCAAACATCGTAATTTCGAAACTATGTATTTTTATTTCGTTTTGTTTTCTCTCTCTTAGGTATAGACGTTAGTATGTTAATGAGTTTTGCTCCAAAGCTTGCGGAGTGTCAAGACGTTGCCCAAAAATGCAAAATGCTCAAAAAAGAAATCATTATGTGTCAAGAATCACTTTCGGCTATTGAATTGGTAATTCTTTATTATTTCGTAAAACGAATATTCACTGAACGATGCCTGAGGGCAACCCATAATTGAATTCTCTGTACACCACATTTTAAGATCTCCAAATTTCATGAGTTTTAGAGATTTAAAAACATTTTTTGAGGCCATAAATCATTTTGCAGGATCAAATTTCAAAAGATTTCAAAGATTTTAGATGATCTTGAGGATTCGAAGAAATGATTTCATGCAATTTCATGAAAAGTTAATCCCATGAATACTGCATCACCCAAATATGTATGATATCGTCTATAAATAATTTCAAATGATGAGATTATATAGAGAAAACGAAATAACATTATAAAAGAAGCTCATTATCCATTTTTCCAAATATCAAAAATCATTGTGCTATAAACCAATCCACGAGCACTAATCTCCATACCCATCGTTAGTGTCCAAAGCCAGTAGTAGCAGCGGTACATGGAGGTTGCGTAGGAGCAGGAATGGGAATAATAACTGCCGCAGACATTCGTTACTCTACAAAAGATGCTTGGTTCCAAGTAAAGGAGGTGATTATGGGATTAACAGCTGATATTGGTACACTCCAGAGAATGCCGAAGATCATGGGATCGGATAGTTTAGTCAGAGAGCTCGTTTATACAGCCAGAAAGTTCTCAGCCGCTGAAGCCGTGCAGTACGGATTAGTTAGCAAGACTTATGACGATCTGGAAAGGTGATTAATGAACATTAGTACATCCCAGTTTTACAAACTCAGTTTTAACATCTAAATATTCTATATATTTCATCTAGTTTATTGGCTGGATCGCTTTTAATCGCTGAAGAAATATCTAACAGAAGTCCCGTTGCCGTACAAGGCAGTAAATTAAACCTCAACTACTCAAGGGATCACACTACCCAGGAGGGACTTGACCACGTCGTAAGTATCGCGTTTCTTAAGACAATAAAAATTTACTGCATCAATTCCTGGGTGTATTCTCCGTCAGATGAAAAGTTGGCCCGTCTTTTAGGCTTTTTGTTGATTCTCACTCGTAGTCGACCTGAAAACGAAAAAGATACGAATGAAAACGAAACTAAAAGTAATTTCTAAGTTTATTTTTCATATTTCATTGTTTTTTGCAGATTATGTATAATCAAGTTATGCTGCAAAGTGAAGATCTCGTTACTTCTGTCATGGCACAGGTAACTAAAAGCGAGGAACCACCCGTATTTTCCAAGCTGTAAATACTCAGGCCCTTTTTCAAGCAACTTTGGATTATAAAACCGTTTTTATCAACACCAATTAGCAAATATCTTTATTATCGTATCAGTATATCATTGGATCAGTTTTGTATGAATTCTATTTTTCAAACAAAACTATGTGAATAATGAAACAGTATAATTTGCGACATTATCAAACATTTCATTTCCTGTCCAAATTATTCCTGCAAGTTTGTTGTTTTCAATTATATCTTTTAACGTGGCATTGAAGCGTCGAAAAGGTCGCTCAGGCCCCGTTTCTTAGGCATTGCTGCTAGCCGATCAGCCTCAATTTTTTCAGCAACTTTATAAACGTTTGTATCAGATGGAAATTTGACCTAAGCAGAGGGAAAATCTCCAATTTTCAAAATCCATAAAGTCGACTATGAATGATCAGCTCCTTGATTCGGCGATAATTTGTCAAGGAGGAAGATACACTTACAATAAGCAAATTGATGAAGTGTTCATAGTTTATTTTATTGGTAGCTGGATCACAAGCCACAAACATCATCTCGTTTACTTCGTCTTGAGTATAAGGCTCTCCAAGTTCCATCAATGCTTTAGCTAAATCATCCCTCATTATATAGCCACGATTTTCAGGATCAAAAAGCTGAAAAGCTTTTAATAATTCCTCTGGCTCTGCCGGCTTGAGTCTGTAAAAAGTTTGAGAGACGTTTTAGAGGCTTTTTAGCTTGCTATATCATTTTTTATGTACTTCTCTATGTACAGTGTCTCTCATTTTCAATATTTATGTTACTCTAATGGAATATGAGCCTCACTTGTGTTCGTTAATAGTTTTGGTCATGTATTCAACGAATCTGGATTGCGATACAGAATTATTTTCCACATCCTCAAGTTGGACTTGAATTTCTTGTAGCTCTGCCTCAGTCATTACGCATCCTGCAAATCATGAATGAATTTATTTCAGTCGTAAATATATTATAGAACATAATATGATCGATTTTATATCTCATTATTCCATACCTAGTGATCTTATCATCGTTCCCAAATCCCTGACATCAACCTCCTGAATTTTGGCGGTATCAAATACGTCGAATGCGTTGTGTATCAGTTTTTCTAACATACCTGGACCTGAGTATGAAACGTATAATTGTTCATTTGCGAAATTGATTCGAGGTTGTGAATTCGGCGAAGAAAAATATTAAGGTAATTAAGGTAATGTAAAAGTTAAAACTCACCCTCTGAACTCGATAAAGACCTGCCCCTTCTCATTATTGAACTTCTACGGCGTACCTCAGTAATTTGTTGTTGCGCCATATCGTTATTGACCAAATAAAACTACCCTTAACAACCGCACTCACTGTCATTCCGTAGTTCGTAAATCAAATCAATTATTATCAGGTCTAATGTGCATCGAAAGTTCGCGGTATTATTTATGCTTTGAGAAAATTCCTAACCCGAAATTAATTCATCCTCTTTGTTTTCCTTCTTCTTTCGATTTATGTTCAGAACTATTAGGTTTGAATCCGAACACGTCACTCCGCCGATAGAAAGATTTCCACATTGACCAATACGGGAATTAGTCCAGATCCTGATAAACCAATGGGAATAGTTTTCTTCTCGATATGTCAAATAAGAGGATGTTTCTTACTGGTTCACGGAATGGCGTCGTTTCGAATTCGCGTCTAGCGGGCGAATCGTGTCTCTCGTGTCATACTGCGTATTGTTTGCAATCTAGCCGCCATATTGCGAACGCAGCGCGGGTCACCGTCGCGTGTATGGCCCATTCCATTGCTAAGAATTTTATTCGAGTAAATAGTGCGCGCGGTTTGTTGTTAAATAAATAAAATTCACCGCCATGGATCCAGCTAAATTAAAGGTGGTCGAGCTTAGAGCCGAGCTCTCTCATCGCGGCCTAGAAACCAAAGGAAACAAAGCTGTCCTCGTCGAACGACTACGCAAGGCTTTGGAGGAAGAAAACGGAGACGGTAAGAAAACATTTCGCATTTTAACTAGCCGGACTTATTTTTTATCTATACTACATCTCGTTATCAATGTCGCCAACAAATGTCGCGCTAATTCTCCGACTCCCGCCGTCCTAATAGCCGGTTTTATTCGCGATCTAAAAATTCCAACCTATTCGCAACCTGTTTAGATGCGCCCCGCGTTTTTCCCGATGCCCGGAACTCTCAGAATGCGTTAGAATTGAAACATTGATATCTAGCTTTTTATTCGCTATTATTTAGTTTTTATTTTTCGCATTTAAGCTATCGAAGACACTACCATTCTTGATACAAGTACGGAGGAGGGTGCGGACACCTCGATAACAGAATCGAATGAGCGATCTCCAGAGCCTGCTAAGCCTTCGCCGCAACCTAAAACCCCGGGGCGTTCGGCGAGAAGCTCCGTAGTTTCTAGTCCTGTAAAAACACCTTCAAGAGCAGCGGCTAAGGCTGCCGCCGCGGCACTTTCTCCGATAAAACAACCACCATCTCCTACTAAAGTTCAGATTACCGATGAGCTTCGAACGCCTTCTCCAGTTCCAGAGGAAACGGCTTCAGAAACTGTTTCTGAAGTGCCAGAACCTCCGCCTAGAGCTTTGACACCAGAAACTGTAACAGCTTCTCCTGTAAGATCCCCTGAAAGCAAAATGTATGAAAATACCATAGTAAAGACGGAAGATAAACCTGAGGAACATTCTGTAGAAGCTCCTGAAAATATTGAAGAAAGTCCGAGGATAAAGGAGGAACCCGTTGGCGAAGTTGATCAGAAATCTGATGAGACTGAGAATCGTACAGAAGATTGGACTAGTCGGCCTGTGAAGGTTGAAAAGGATCTGACTCCAGTTGTAGAGGATAAGCCTGAAGAGGAAGAAGCTGAGGAGACGGAGGAAACTAAGCTCATGGAAATTAAGAAGGAGGAAAGTTGTGAATCACCCGAAGAATCTGAAGCAGTTAATTCTGTTGGTGATAACGAGGAGAGTTCAGAGACTCCTAAGGAAGAGGTAAGTGTCAAAAAAGAGGAACCTGACAGCGGGGATGAATCAAAGGAGGAAAAAATGGACGAAGAAGAGAATAACGAGGAGGAAATAGACAGGAAAAATTCAGACGGCACTGTTTCTGTTAAAGTCGAGATTGAGAAGGAGGAAACACCTCCGGCAAAAATATTAAACTCAGAACCAACTGTTCCTGGAGAAGAAGGACCCGGCGAAGAGATAATGGGTGATCGTAAGGTCGATAAAATTGATTATCTCGACTATGACGAGAGGACACCAAAGCGCGATGATCAGGCAAGTATTTTTTAACATTTAAACAGTGATTGTTACTTACTTTTTGATCTCTTACCCAAAATTGAATTCACTACCCTATGCAACGAATTTCTGGTCATCAAGCTATTTAAGTTTTGCTTCGATTTTACTTTGACTGATATTTTATTAATTGTTCTAATTTTATTTCCATCAGGATGTGGAAATGAAGGATACAAGGAACGAGGAAGACAGCGATAGCGCGAGGGATAGAGATCGCAAAGATCGTAGGGACAGGAAACGCAAAAGGTCATCGAGTCCGCAGCCGGAACGCTACAGATCACCTCCGCCTGTAAAACCTGACGATGAACCAGAAATTGACGATGGAATCGTACTGTTGTCTTGGTGTAAGTATATACATTGATAAATAACAGTATTGCTTCTAGAGTTTATTTATTTTCGCAATGAGAATGCAAAGGTATAGAAACATGCTTCAGTCTGATGGCAATAAAGAGAATTAGATTAATATGTAAAACTTCTGATGGTTTAAAAAAAAAAATTAAAGACCATAATTTTTTGTTGATCCTGCATTTTTTACTCATGAAATTGTGCCTCGATCTGATCAACTTGTTGATATAATTACAGATGATTCTGATTTAAACCTGATGATCAATAAGGACAACTTCTGTTCCGCTACTCCAATGCACAACGACGGTTTTGGCTACATTTGGGCCGGTGCAAGAGCCTCCTTTGGATTCCGGACAGGAAAATTATACTATGAAACGAAAGTCACAGATAATTGCAGCATAAATTTACAAGACGAAGAAAATCCCCACGTACTCCGCGTCGGATGGTCCGTTGCTGGTACTTCTACACAACTCGGGGAGGAGAAATTTAGCTACGGATACGGTGGCACAGGAAAGATTTCTACCAACTGCAAATTCCAGGATTACGGAAAGCGGTTTGGCAAGGATGACGTAGTCGGCTGTTACGCAGATCTTACGGGAGAGACTAAAATAGATCTGTCGTTTACCGTCAATGGAGAAGACCAGGGTGTTGCGTTTTCAATTTCCAAGGAGGAGATAGGCGACGTCGCTCTATATCCACATATTTTGACTAAAAACTGCACGTTTGGATGCAACTTTGGACAAGACGAACCCTGGAGCACAACAATTCTTCCTGGGTACATTTCCGTCGGCGAAGTTGACCCACAGGAGAGAATCTCTGGACCTAGGAGACCGGAGAAGAAAGAGGACTGCGAAATGATACTTATGTGCGGACTTCCTGCCGCCGGCAAAACACAATGGGCTTTAAAATACGCCTCTCAACACCCGGAGAAGATGTACAATATACTTGGAACCAATACCCTCATCGAAAAGATGAAGGTGAGGATTTCTGTTCATTTGATCTGATTTTAAGACTATGGGTTATGAATTATGATTCTCCGGATTCGAGAAACAAAATCTGCTAATCTGAGTTCCTTGCTTATATATTTATTTTATTTTTGGAAGAGTAATTGACTATTCATTGTTCATTTTTTAACAGGTGATGGGTTTGCCGAGGAAACGGAATTACCACGGGCGCTGGGAACTTCTCATCGACAAATGTACCCGAGCCCTGAACAAACTACTTGAGATTGCTTCGACGAGGAGACGTAACTACATTTTGGATCAGGTGAGTCCCCTCTCTTCTATTGATTAATTTTAGATCAGCAAAGATCGCAATCTTTTCCTTCGCGTTGGGAATAAATCAAATAAATTCGGAGGAGACTTGGATTCGTATGTTTTGCTGCAAAGTAAAGCATATCCGATTTTCTGTTACCATGACTTGTGTTTCTCACATGAAATCATATTTCCTCAAATATATTACGTATCAATTCCACCAACTTGGCAATCATCGTTATCAGAATCTCATTATCAGCCGAAGTTCTCCAAGGTACAAATTTGTAAGTAATTGGGGCTACTCCTGTTTGCTTTTCTTTTATTTGAAAACATTTCAGCCAGTTTTGATGACGCATTCCATATATACATATATTTCTGATCTGTTCTTTGTTTCCAAATTTTTTCTAATACACATTCTGGACAAGATTGATTCAGTTCAGTTAAATATTTGTATATCGAATGTCATGCAACGTTGAGAAAGGTATGGATTATAAATATAAGTTTCAAAAGTGGTCAAGAACGTCGGAATCATTCCTGAAATGCACAAGGTATGTTTAGAATAATTTAAAAACTAAGCAACAAGACCGACGATGAATGAGGATAAGAGAAATTCAAAACTTAGACATATCTGGTTCATTATTCGTCCAATTATTCAGCATGCTGCAGCAGATTCACCTTTTATTTTCTTCTTTTATATTCGCTTATCTCAGAGCGAAATTCTGGGAAAATATCTGCGATTATTGAATTAATAATTAAGCAATCTTAGTGAGAAATTATCAAAATAATGTCGCGTCTGATAGACTGAGAGACATAACAGGATATGGTATCCATTCCTCACAAGACTCAGACCTATTTGGTAAGTATTTTGTGTACATATGCAAATGTATGTACATAAAGTATTTGATAAGTGAATAAAACTGATTTGAGCATAGGTATACACATAAGGAAGAAATAAAGAGCGAAGCTAAGAAGTGCCCGCTTCTTATATAATGATAAAAGGCTAAAATTTCGGCCACTAAGCGCGCCTGTTAATGAATCACGAATGAAATCTCATGACATCTATATTTTCTGTGGAACCGATACAGACAAACGTATATCCTACCGCACAAAGGCGCAAAATGAGGCATTTCTACGGGTTTCAACGGAAGGCCGTAGTTGTAGTACCAACGGAAGAAGAATTCAAGTTACGCACTGCTAAACGCGAGGCCATCGAAGGCAAGGATGTTCCTGATTCCGCGGTACTGGAAATGAAAGGTTGGTCCTTATTTTCATCGGGAGTACCCGCGGTATATGATATACTCTCCCGATTATACCCGACAACGTCTCCTACGACATCACATTCTTGTATACCCTATTATACTATACGCTATTATCTTTATTCACATTTCCCGAGTTTCGCTGATGGCTGAATTCATTCCCTACCTATTCATCGTGTCATTTTATCATTTTCCCAATTCCTCGACCTCCTTTTTGGAATTTTGAACTATTTCTGGCAAGTTTCAATCAACTTTTTTGTCTATTCCTTGTCAAAGCCGTCATCGAAACTTACTCCGCCTGACCTACGTCTTTCATGTTATCATTTCCAAGAGATTCTTTGACTAGAAAGGAAAAGACTATATCAAGTATTGTTTCTTTCATATTTTCAGCAAATTTCAGTGCGCCTACGGTAGGCGAGTCTTTCGAAGCGATTGAGTATGTTGAACTGGACGAAGAAGAGGCTAAAAAATTGATAGAAAAGTATAACAGAGAAGGGAAAGAGGCCGGCTACTCACAACAAGTCAACAAACGACCGAGATTCGACAAAGCAGACAGTCACAGAGACAGCCGTGATTCTCGCAGCAGTCGTGACAGCAGAGATAGTCGAGATCATCGCGACAGACGTGGCTGTAAGCGTTTATTCAAAATCTAAATCCGATCTTAAAGTCTCGCTATTTGCTTTTATAAGAGCTATTGATCAGCTTCGATCAATTTTATCCAACAATTCATAAACTTTTTCCCATTGATGAAATTTAATCAACTTAAATCAACTTTATCCACAGATCCTGACAGAAATCGTAACATGGGTGGATGGCGCGGTGGAAACAATGGAGGAAGCGGAGGAGGAGGATGGCGTGACAGACCACAACGTGGTGGCGGCGGAGGTGGTAGTAGCGGAGGTAGCGGTAGCGGAGGCAGTAGTGGCGGCGGAGGTCACCTTAGGCACGGAGGAAACAGTGGAGGTAGTGGATACGGCGCACCTTCCTCTGGCGGAGGTTGGAGAGGAGGAAGAGGCGGGCTTCCAGTCCCGTCTCATCGTGGTGGAAATGATCGCCGTGGCGGAGGAGGAGACAGAAGGCCTACCGGAGGAAATGATCGCAATAGAGGACCTCAGCAGAGGCAGGGAGGAGGCTGGGGTGCCATGGGGTAAGTTATAACTGAAAAAGACATTAAACAATGTCGTAATTCTCAAAGGAGACTAAGAAAATCGAAATAAAAGTTTCATATTGCCTAAATAAATCGCGAAATGAAACTAAACTTTGTATCCTAAAGCTATGTAGATGTTTAACAAAAAATTTTCAACAGTTATCAAGGCTCCCAACAACAACAACAAGGAAGTGGTGGATGGGGTCATCAGCAAGGTGGATGGGCTAGTGGTCAGTCTCAGCAAGCTAGTTGGGGCCAGCAGGGAGGATGGGGACAACAGCAATGGGGTGGCTGGAAAGGATTTGGTCAGGGAAGTTACGGGCAAGCCAGTTACAGCCAACAGAATTATGGGAATGGTAATTGGGGCAACTGGAACCAACAACAACAGTATTACAACCAATATTGGGGCCAGCAACAGCAGCAACAACAATCCGGTCAAACAGCAATCACCGGTGGTGGACAGGCCGTAAGTATGGTCAATCAATTTACTCTCAAATATTGGATGAAAAACGGATTATTTCTTTTGGGAAAAAAAATATGGCGGTATAATAATTTGAAAATTATATTTCCAGGTAACAACGACGGGAAATACGAACACGACGAACGTTTCTACGACACACACAGCAGGGTACGGTTATCCGCAAGGATGGCAGGGCTACGCTCAGGCCTACGCTTTTCCGGCCCAGACAACAACGACGAATTCTCAGCAAGCTCAGCAACAAAAGTAGAGAGAATAAGACGTTGAGTCGTATAATGATTGATTTGTTATCTATTTTTTTTTAATTTTTTTTTTTCGTCAAGATCAATTAGACGATATATTGTCATCGGTTCATTTTTAATAGTTGACCATTGTACAGCCTATCTGTTTATATAACGAAAATAAGCAACTATGCACGCATCACGTCGATATATAGTACATAGTAAATCTGTTTCGAGATTATCGAGCAAAGGGGTCAACCGATCGTTGATATTTAACGGTCTTTATTTCTTTCTTACATTTCTTTCATTCTTCATCGCCGGTGAAATAGACCGGTCAGTTTGCGCACGCGTTTCATTCACTAATATTCGATTCAACTCTAAAGAAAGGGAGAGAAGGAGGAGGACTGATGTTGTCTCCTTGCATTGATCAGGATCTGTTTTCCTTGTCACGTTCAATTATGTCGTACCGATTATTTTACATTCTAACAGATATACAAGGAGCCAGAAATCAATACGGACATTTTATTAAAGCGCAAAAAAAAAATTAAATTCAAAAAAATCATCTATTATATCATAGGCTAAATATCAAGTTTACGTTTTAAGTCATTCCAACAGTCTTTCTCTAATCAGTTTCAGGCGCTAACTACCTGATATCGACTCGCTAAAATAACAAGAAACGCAAGAACAAAAAAAAAAAAAAAAAAAGAAGAAGAAAAAAGGAATACCTATTAAAAAACTGTGCGTATGGTACTTGTTCAGTGGCATTCTTACACGATATCTACTCCGATTCCTTGATAATACGGTATGATACGTACGCACTTTACCTTACCTTATTAATCTTACCCACAAATTTATACCCATTATACATATACATATGAATTATCAGTTTTACAGTGTACAATATATTATTAATAAGCATGCGAAGAGAATGAAGAATCTTTTTCTTAGAGATAAAGGCTGTAATTTCACGGGCGTAAATGATTCGATCGATTTGATCTATAAATATATAAAATATGGATTATTGGCCGGCCTTGTTAAAGTTATATCTCGATTCTGTCATTACGAATGATTTTTAGGTCTGTCGGGGCAGGGCAGGGCGGGGGATATGGCCCGTGACGTTTGCAGCGTCAGGCAGATTACAATTTATCTATTACATTTAGATTTTAAGTAAACTTTATATAATAGGGATTACAGAGGAGTAATCGGATATAAGGATGAGATACTAGAAAGCGAAGAAAAAAAAAAAGGAGAAAAAAAACGCAAGGAGCAAACAAAAAAATAAATAAATAAAATAAACAAAAAGAAAAATAATAATAATAATAATGAGAATAAAAAAAAAAGAAAAATATGCAACATATTTTTTGAAAATAACCAGATAAATTTATTTAAATATAAACATAGTATGGAAACCGTTACTATGTTTGAACGTTTGAGATATACTGAGAGATCGTTTTATAATATACCGCGCGAGTATAAGTATAATACACTTTATTCGAATAAACAAAAAAAAAAAAAACTCGGGTTTAAACCTTTTTTTAAATAAATATAGTCAAAATTAGTACGTTTAATATAGTAAACCATAGAATTATTATTAGTTATTAAAGTGTACAAATTCATTGACAGAAATAAACACCTTGTCTATTAATTTAAGGTATTATATTAGCCATAGATTACCCCTCATTACCTCTCATGGTTTCCTCAAAATTTTGAAAACTTCAGACGTAATGAATTCCGGATTGATTTTCACGGTAGTTTGCTTTTTATCTCTTTTTGTAAAAATCTAAATATCAAAAGACTCGGGAGATCCAAACGCGGTCAAAGTCTCTTCTATTTTAATTTTTTACACTTTCTGATCCGAACCGAATGAAAAGTGAGAAAAAACCGAGTTTGATCTATGCGTCCTTTTGCAACAGCCGGTGGTTGCTTCAGGCGCGAAAAACCCTTGGCATGCTCTTGATTATATTTACATAGTTTCCACACACGCGCAGAGCGTTCGGAGGGGGTTGGCTAATGTATGTATATTTATTACAATTAAAAAGAGGATCCTGTTGAACAACAAGTGTCGAATTATTTTCGCTGATAAAAAGACCGGAAAAGAAACTAACGGATGCATCACACCGCCTAGTAGATACATACATTTGTACCATCATACCATTTTCCCTCCTGGGAATAAGGGTGCATGAAATAATAAAAGAAAAAGGAAACAATGATCATCATTAAAGACATCCTTTGAAAAATTTAAACAATACACAAAAAAAAATCTGCAAAATCGTGTCATAGGAAATCCGGGCTGCATTGAGCCGATGTAAAAGAATGTTACCACCGTGGTTTCGAAATTGTAAGCTGGAACCTTCGTGCAGAAGGTACAACCAGAGACTCGTGAGAGGTGGGTTCGGTGGTCGGGGCGGGCACAATATTGATCTGGGGGGTCTTCCCAGGGTGGTGGTGGTGGTCCAGGGGGTGATTCTCTGTCGAGGGTGAGGGTGCGAGAGGGCCAGAGAAGAAGGAGGGTGTTGAGGGATGCTGGATGCGTGGTGGTCCAGTTCGCAGCCAGCCACTGAATCGCGTTGGTAGGTCTGGCGGATCTGGCGGATCTGGCGCTGGTCTGGGCTGGTCTGGTAGTGGTGGTACCTGCTACCTGCTACCTGCTACCTGGTGCCTCCTGCTGCCTCTGCTAACCCTGGGATCACTCTATATACGACCTACTACTATTAAACGGATCAAAATCAAACCCGGTTCAAAGAGAAAAAAACAAAAAAACAAAAAACATAAAAAGAAAAAGGAATATAGATGAAGAGGAGATATGTAGTACGTCTCTTTGAACGATAATCGCCGATAAAGTAACCAGGGTGTACAAGGGATCCGTACATATAGATTGCATAGAATAAATACATACATAACAGAGATCTATCCATCCAAGAAACGTGAAACGGCGAATTTATAACAACTTTTGAGAACTTGGCTTCGAGCCCTGGGCGATCCACCACTTGGTAGAACGAAGAGACCTGTGGGAACTTGGCTGCTCGACGCGTGACTGGAATTCTTTGAGATACACTTTTATTGGCAAGAGGCTTAAATCTTGCTGTTGTCAGATTCGGCGAGGATTCGGAACGTATGATCGTACCGATGAAGATGTTTAGGAAAAATTGGTCAGAGGTGTACAGGGGTCACGCGAACCTCTCATCGACGATTGGAAATCACCGATAATCTCAGTCTCATATCGAGAGGCCCGATCCCCCGTATCGTCTCTCTGCTTACGACCAACTAACGTCAGCTACAGATTATCGCCGAATAATAAGAAAATTAAGAAGAAGGAGAGGAAGAAGAAAAAAAGAAAGAAAGAGGGAAAGGAACCCTCGCTGTGCCTTTGAAAGTACGATTGTATTTTCGTAGAGTCGTTTTAGCCATTGTCCGATAATCTGAGGACGGATTGATATCACCTCTTTGTCCAATATATGTCGTGTTTCACACCATCGGGCATCTGTCGTCTCTAGTATTTCGAATAGGAAAAGTGTTCGGAGAGGTAAACGTGCTATGAATTTCGCAGTGGATATAGTTTTAAATCGAGATTAGGGGTGTAGAAGATAACGTGACGGAGGATTTAACGTGTTGCACATCGGGGTGCTAAATATTAGTATACCATGGCATGACGGTACAGTTTCTTTTACGAGTATAAATAAAAATCTTTTAATGAAAACAAGATCGTCGTATTAGTGATCGGATTGGATGATTCAAGTTACTTTACAGAGTCGATTAGGCATTTTAAAATGTTTTTTTTTTTACGCTCGGAATCGCTTTGAGCCGTGTGAAAAGGCTTCCTCTTTCCGCATCCCTCAACCCTATCCCATTCTCTTTTTACTCCTCTGTGTTTCTACCTAACAAAGAGAGCTAAGTGCGGTTTTTTGGACGAGGTCCACAGAGAACAAGAGCTTGCAATTAAGAGAATATAAATGCGACAGAGACGACGGATGCTTGTTTGGGATATTCTCGATTGTCTAAACCGAATAATTCTTCGGGTTGCAGGGAATTACTGAAACCGAAGGGGCTGCCAAAGCCGGAAGTCTTTGAGTAAGCCGTCGACGTCGTATTTCGTCGGGGGAAAGAAATAAAAATAAAGAAGATAGAATATCGGATAGATAAATAAACGAAGTAGGAGACCGAGAGCAGTTTTACTCGCGGTTTTGTTATGACGGCCAAATCAGGAGGTCCGGAAGCTAAAGGTCCGAGTAATTAACCCCGCCGTATCGCGGAGGGCATCGTCAATTCGTAACCACCGTATCAATGGGAATTTCGCGTTCTTCGTTCGCCTGTGAAGATCATGATATAGTGCAGCGTAATAGTTTACTGGTGGAGGTGTGTTTTTACATAATATTAAATAAAAGTCGAGGTGTGCGTTAAGTAGTGGTGCGGGATTTTTCAACATGTCGTCAATCACGTCGTCGAGAACACATCGATGCAGCTGCCACCAAGGGCTGCTGCCGAAGAGATCTTGGCTCACGATAGCCTGCCTTAGGCTCATTATTCTTCTCGGCATACTGCCTCAAGGTCAGTAAAAAAAACCCTCACATACTTCTGTTCAAAAATTAGGATACGATTATTGGGGAGGAAATTACGAATGCTTCAAAATTTATTCCCTATTCTATTCTCTTTCGATTGCTCGTGGTTAAATAAAAAGAAAGTTCTTCGCTCATCCCCTAGAGAATTCTCTTGGTAAAGTAATTGGTACATTTTCTATTTTTTTTTCTGTTCTTTTCCTTCTACTTCTTCGTTTTTTTTTCTTCTGTTTTTTTACTCCTCTCTTTCACCCCACTGATTTTCACCGCTTAAAATTAATTGGGGCTCGTTCCCCCCTCGTCACTCGTATGTTTATTTAGGATCGAATCAAAGACGTTTCGGTTAGTTGGTTCTTTTCCACCGAAATCTGTGCTATTTTCGAAGAATTGTTAAACGCGATTAGGGATGTATTTCACCGAATTGATTTGAATCTTTGATTTTTGCCCGAAATTCAGGTCTATCCTAACAACCTCGTTAATTATCGAATGGCAAACATTATCGGAACTATTTCATTTAGCGCATACCCGGTACCTATACGTATATTATACTGGCTTAAAAAAATCGAGCCTTGAATCCCCCTCTGTTTGTTCTCAATTGAAAAATCCAACTTCAAGCTACAGTAATTCGGAAGTATAAACACTCCTGGTTACGTCTCTAAATATTACCTGAATTACCTCGTTCTCATTTGACCCCCTCCCCCAACCCCCAACCCCCTCCCCAGAGACCTCTTACTTTTCAAGTATACCCAAGAATGCGACGGTGCGTTATACGTCTACCACTGAGAAGACGAGAAAGAACTAAAACAAAGGAGAATAAAAATTAGAAAAAAAAAAAAATACAAAAAAGGCTTAATTGTTACTGGCTGATATTCACGGAGCACGTTTCGACTTCCTCCATTGAATAAAGATCTATACAACCGACTGAAGTATCGAAAAATAAATTTATCTCCTTGTTTTGTAGAAAATAAAAAGTCTATTTCCATAAAACAAAGACGATATTCGATCCGGATATTATTATTATTGTTATTATTATTATTATTATTATTATTATTATTATTATTATTATTATCGTCGAATAAAAGTTTACTTGCTTTTCGGCGCCTATACCAGTTTCGGAAAAGAATGTCCTGGCGTGTTACAGCGAAGTTACTCGACCCTTGCCTACGTCGTAGAGTCGTACAGGGTCTACGGGGAGCCGTTTCTTTCAATTATTTCGTGAGTCAGTGGGGATTTCTCGCCATAAAGAAAGCCGTAAGGTCGAGACCGAGGCAGAGGTACATTGGCTAGCTGATAATACGACTCCCTTTTTTCTATTTCATTTTTTATGAGCTTTGACCGCGTTAACGCGTTCGTACCTGACCACAACACACCCCTCTTATAACTGTAGACGTATACTTTTCGACTATACCCCGAGACAATCGTGTAGTCATTTCCACTTCTATAACACTATTTTTCGGAATCGTTATAACGAAGGGTAAAAGAAAAATAAAAGTTTTAACACGTTACGCGGAGGGAAGTTGGTTCATAAATTTTACCCCACTTCCTCTCTTTTTTTCTTTCTTTCTCTCTATCTCTCTTTCTCTGTCTTTCTCTCTCTTATTCTCATCCGTTTGACAATTTGTAATGGAGTCTACCACCCACTCCCTTTACCCCTGGCATCCGGAACTCTTTCCAACCTTTTAACTGAAACTTGGGGATTTTATCCGTTGACTAGCCCACTTGGCGGGTCAACCGGGCGAGGCATCTCGCCAAAATTGTTGCTTCAACGACTCTTTATCCTCTACCTCCCTGCTATACCCCTTATAACCACCGCTGCACCCCTTCCCAGGCGAGAAACTCGAGGCTTTCAGGAACCCCGGTTCAGAAACTGAGACCGCTTAAGAGAGCCGCCGTACTATAGTCCGAAAAAATTATAGGGGTGGTTTTTAATACTCGATGCGCTTCTAAAATAGATGACAAATAATCGGAGTGCTCTACTGTGAAATGTTCGAGGAAATTGAAGAACATATGTTTCGGAATTTTAATTACAATTTTATCAAATGAAAAGTTAAAACGAATTCGAGTCCTCTCCCATCTTTTTCCTGAAAGAGTCATGAGAATATGGTTAATTGACGTTTCCTTGATGTATGAAAAAAGGAGGAAAAAAAATACCCTTTTGACAACTAGGGGGTAGTATATCTGGGTATGGCTACCCCCCGACCCACGACCCACGACCCACGACCCGCGACGACCGACGGTAGACGACGACGACAACGTCGACGTCGGTAACGCTGTTTTATAATTAGGCCCGGCGGCTCGGGTGACGCGTTGCTCTCCTAATTACCTTTCCAACAATCTAGTAGTCGGTGCCACCGGTGGTCTAGCCGCTCGTTGACGGGGGCTTTATTCACTTACCTACCTTTCCGCGTGCCCTTTTCCACCGCACTAATTCTCTCTTTGCTTTTATACCTCGTACGCGCGATTTTCTATCCCCGACTCTTTCATTCTTACCAATTTCTCCCTGTTTTTTTCTTCTTCTTTCCTTCTTTCTCTTTTACACGCGCCAGAATTAATCCGACACAGACATAGACGTGTGTGTGTACGTACATACCTAACTACCCGCTTTTTTTACTCGGAATATAAACCTGGAAACGTGAATTTCTGCCCCAAGAGATTTCGCCACCGCAGCTTTTCTAAAGTTCTTTTCTCACACACGTAATCTGCATTTATAATCAAAAATGAGATCCTAGTACGAACGTTTGCTCTTTCCTTTTCACTAGTTTGATTAGATTGAAAAAATTGTGGGACAATTTCGTTGGATCTAACGTTTATTTAGAATTTATTATTCTTCTTTTTCACCCTTGGGCGCACGACTTCCGATCGTTTCTACTGATTGGTCACGTTTGTTGGCCGACGGTTAACTTCGCTGAAATAGGTACCGGAGTGCTTCTTAGTATCACCTACTTCGCTCGTGCCCCTCTCGTGTACGTACATACCCACCTCTGTAATATGGCCCATCTCGTACTTGACGAAGCGAATCAATACGCTCGGCCTCTTCGAAACTTCAAACTTCCAACTTCCAACTTCCATCTTTCAACTTCCCCAAGTGTTTACTCTACAAGCTTGTAAGTATGGTGTACGTATACACCTCTGTACACAATGTACGATTTACAAACCCACGGAGTATATGTGTGTGCACCCTGGGACGCATACACGAACAGAAACCCTACGTCGTATACACCTTGTATATACATACGTAAAGGTATATATATATATATTTATAGGTACATATGTACACGCACACGTGCAGATGAAAGTCTCCCGCGGATTCCGCGCAGGTTTCTAACAGATTCGCGCATTCGAAATACTCGTGCTTTGATCATAGGTATAAGGCATGGCTGATTGGTGGGCGCGCTTGCGCCAAAACTCATTCTCTGAGGCCCTCCAAGCTTGGAATATAGACGGATCGAATATGGAGCAGTGGGTCGGTATTTACTACGATGACTTTCGAACCTTCCCGCTCCTCGGAGGCACATCCTTTATTGCCTTGTGTCATCGTATCAGGAAACCTATACCCTAAAGGCAACGCGTCTGATCACACCGTTGACTCTCACTACTGAAAACGAGAAAATAGCGAAAATAGGTGAAAAGTATAATTGGGGTGAGAACGCTTGTAGTTCCTAGAACCCTAATTTACCTAGTCATCTCATGTAGGGTATACCGATCTCTCATTCTCGGTGTGCTATTAATTATTATAACCGCGTGCCTGGGAGTGATTAGCTGATTCATTTTTTTTCTGCTCTTTCCTCGTGATTTCTGATACTACGGGGGTATATCTATGATACATAGATACACGAGGGAGATAATCGTGCGTTTCTTTGTCTGATAACACGGTTTTTGCACGGCGCAGTCACGCCAACGATCAGCCAACCATCCGTTCGTGCGCGCGCGCGTCTCTTGGTAGTCGGGAGGGTCGTCGTAGAGGATTGGAATGATTTTATCCCGGAGGTTGAAAGGGGATACGCGGTTTGATGCAGCTTGGACATGACCACGGGCTCGGGGCTGCAGTTTTTTTTTTTTTTACTTCGATAAAGATTCAATAAGGGTACGGCGTATCGTCGGATATAAAGAATTGAAGGGAAGACAGAAAGATGGATGGGGTATAGATGCGTTCGTGAATTGCTTATTCCTTTACGTTTCTTTCGATTCCAGTCGACGTTTCGATCATCGAATCTATCTGGGTGTGAGGTATAGGGTGAGTTAAATTCGCCTCGAATTTTCCGAAGCGGGAATATCTCTCTTATTTTATTTCCGTATACTACGGCGCGATATCAACAAAGAAAAAGTCGGTATCGGTCGATGGGATTGATTTTAGCTCGTCAATATTCTCTTTGCTTCAACTTTAACTTTTACTCTTACTTTTCCCTTTCGCCAAATCTCGCTTCACCGAAAATCTGATGGAGCCTTTACTACCCCTGCAGTGTACTTTAAGAAATAATTATATACCTACCTACTCGGGGATGAAACAAAGGCAAGGTCACTCGAATATCGGAACAAAAATACCCTCTCACCTTCCGCGTGCCCGGGTACCAAAAGAGTACCAAGAGGAGTACCAAGAGTACCGCCAACGGTGGGTATACCTAACATCAGACCCCAAACCGCGGCGACTCTTCGTCGAAGGTTTTTCTGAAGGGCAGAGTACGGGGTGGAGAGACGACGCGAGAAAACTAAGGGTAGATGGGAAGCTTCGACTCGTCAGGGGGACGGGAAGGTTGGTTGGTTATGTCTCCGAGACCACGTCGAGGCCCGGGGAGAGAATGCAAGGATCGAACGAACGAGGTGGAAGCTGAATGGGCTCGGAGTGTGACTGACGGTTAGCTGGCAAGGGACGAAGAGGTGAGCGCCGAGAGGGAAGAAGAGTGAGAGGACGAGGAATCGAGGGAGGAGGGTAGAAGAGAGGAAGAGAGAGAAAGAGAGAGAGAGAGAGAGAGAGATATGGAGGGAGAGAGAGAGCTGCTCTCGACTCGGAGCCAGAAAATTTTCGGGGGTGCCTGTTGCTATGACGACCACCCGGGGCCTTTGGGCGGGCGGTTTGGTATCCCGTACAGAATACCCATCCAGAGCCACCTCGTCGCGTTCCTCGCGCCACGGTGATTTCCTCATTGTCGTTCGTCTGCAGGACAACGAGTCCAGAGAGATTCTTAGAGGAAGCGTTATCCTGGTTATAATTATCCTTAAACCTCGTTCCCAGTATCTGTCCCGCCATCAGCTGCCATGCCTGCACTCCCGAGACTCTGGTCTTCCGGTCGAGTGATCGACATTTACCAATCAGGGTGTCTCTTGTACGTCTGGAATTTCAGGGGATGGGTGAAACAAGGGGCTCAGTTCGAAAATGGTATTAAAAAGAAAAAGAAAGAAGGAAAAAAAAATGAAAATAGAAACTATATCTATGAACAAGAAAAACCTTGGAAAGCTGTCATGTATTGATCGATGTTGATCGAGATTTTTACTAAGCCGCTTTACAGGGGATTTGTACAGGAATATGTGATGGTGTAGTTTTTAATTCTCTACACTCGTAGGAGATCACGTCTGAAAAAAAAACATCATTTCGGTATTCAGGAAGAAAATATTTTTGACGGCGTAAAATGCCTTCGGTTTCATTTTCAAAATTATTTTCGAAATAATCATTTTCAAGACTGTTATTGCGGCTGATTTCGCGGCTTGAAGATCGAGGCAGAACTAGCTGTTACTCGAGTTTCCAATTCGGGGATCGATAAGCTCGCAAGATCGACTGTTGAAGTATTACAGTGGCATGAGCAGTCTGGGAAAGAGTGACGACCGGCAATATCTGTGGGATATATACGAGTACTAGATCGATGGATAGGTGGATCGATAAATGTGCGGAGCGGCACGTAACCGAGCGTTTTCAATTTGCTTCCAATTTGGCATCGCGAGTAGGTAGATATAGGCATGTTACAGGTACCTGTATTTGAATTTGTCAAAGTTTTTCCTCTTCTTTTTTCGTTCCACCGAGCGCGGCAGAGGTTTGAATCGATGTAACTAATCCTAGATTCGCCCCGGGGCGTTTAATAGCAAAGTTCTAAGCGACGTTACGGTTCTCTGCACCTCAAACCAGAGTACCTCAGCCAACATCAACCCGCGAACTACTAGGCTGTCCGAAAAGGTGGTATCCTGCTATACATCTGCCCTATCTCAAAGGACGTGACGCCGTTGAATCCTCGATCCCCATTTTCTGAATATATATTTATGTATATCTACGTATATATGTACTACGGGTACATATCCGCGTATAGATATATGCATGTATATATGGGCTCGTTTGCCTGCCGTCTCTAGGTTCCACCGTCACTCTTTGCGGGAAAAGAGGATCGTACAAAAGAACACGCGATGCGCAAACACTTGATTCGCTATTTTCCCACCGTGCCCTGGCCCGTTGCATTTCTTTGATGGTAATGCGAGAGAGATAAGCCGCTCTCAATCTCCCCCGAGGAAGAGTTCGCTAACGATATACGCGCGGCTTTCGTGGCAAAAATCACTTTTTATTTTTTATTTTTTATTTTTTTTTTCCACTAAATTTTCACGCGTATTTACTTTCTATACGGGGTCATCCGACTATGCCTAATTGGTTTTAGTTCACATTGGTGTATGAATAAAAGAGATATATTCCACTCGGACCTTAATGCTGCGCTGGAAAAGCTCCGGGCAGTTGACCATGTCGACTGCTCTTTAATATTTCATATTTCCTAACGAGAAAGCATCTGCTTGACGAGAATGGGAAAGGTAAAAAAAATAAGAGACCGAAATACTAAGTCGAGGGTCTGAAACTGCTGAATATATGAAGGGACGAACTGATAGTTGGGATATGTGCTTTGTATCGTGATATGGTATAACTTTGTAAACGTATATGTCTTTTATCTGGTCATAATCTGGACCGGCGAGAGGTCCTATCTCTCTACGATCCCTCAGCAGCCAACTAAAACACGAAGCCGACCGAGTAGGATATTTGACTTGTGGCCGTGTTTGCGGACTCGGGACTGCTGCTCCGTTTAGCTGGAAACGTTTTCGAGGGTCGGATGTTAGAATCTATGTATCAACCTATCTCCAACTAGGTGGAATTGTCTTTGGAATGACTTCAAAAAATCCAATATCAGATGATCCCCTTTTCAATAATCGGACTATATGTCATTCGATGCAGTTACCGTAGAATATGTTTTATATATTCTCACGTGTACGATCCAAACTTTCGTCCTTAAAATTGATATCGAGAAATTTTTCTGAAAAGATGGAATCCGCGGCAGTGGTGCAATTCATCGTAGGATGTGTATAGAGAATCAGACAGGCGTCAAGCGACCAAGGGTGCATGCCTCAACCGCGGTGGTAGGTAAAAGGTGAAAAAGATCATGGCTTACTTCTGAAACCCGCAGACAGGATATCGAGTGAAAAATTCCAGTTTTCTTCGACTAGCTGCCAGAACTGTCTTCCCCTTTCAATATCTCCGCAACCCTTGTATACGCGAGGTATAGGAATGCGGAATAAAATCCGAGTTTCTGCTGCAGCGTGTTTCGTATCTTTATATTTCTGAACACAACCGCTAATATCATTCTGCAAAAAAAATAAAATAAAATTCACCAACGACTTATGTTATACCTATATACATATATGTATATCAATTTTCCGATCATAACTTCCGTTCGAACGTGTTTGATCCTAATTGTTCCATGACGATCCTAAAAACGACTGTCCGGTACAAGAGAGAGAGAGAGAAACAGAGGGAAGGAGAGAAAAAAAGAGAAAGAGAGAAAGAGAGAATGAGAGATCGAGAGAGAGAGAGAGAGAGTTACGTCGCAGAAGGTATGCGAGCGTGGCTTCACTGGATCAATGGAGCCCTCGGAGCCTCGCCCGTCGCCGTCGCCGTCGCCGTCGCAGCTCGAAACTCGTGCGAATGAACGACGGGTTGTTTCCCCATGCCCGGGGAGTTAAGGGAAGCACAGATCTATTGGCTATTTGTAAGCCAAGGATCGTAAGCTCGAGAAAAAAAAAAAATAAAAAACTAGGAGAAAAAGAAAAAAAAACGGAAAAAAAAAATAGCGATGAGCTGTCTGGTTGATGAACGCGACCCAAATAGTTTACCTATACACACAGTAGTTCTTTTCCATGGGTCAGCTTATACAGTGACCAGGAAAAGTGATCAGGGATCGATTAGTCGATTGCTTTGAATTATTTATTTATTTTTTTGTTCAAGTTTTAACAGGAGGTATGATCATTTTTGTTACAGAAGGATTAGGCGGTTACCATGAGAAACGACTGCTAAATCATCTCCTAGCTAATTACAACACCTTGGAACGTCCAGTGGCGAACGAAAGCGAACCTCTGGAGGTAAAGTTTGGACTGACACTGCAGCAGATCATTGATGTGGTAAGTCGATCAGTAATGTATCGATCTAAAGGTCGAAATTAAATTGGTGTGCAGTGATGCGATGTAGATATGCCGATCACCTCGATACATAAATCTATAATATCGGTGTATACCCTGAAGCCCTGAACCCTAGGGTACGTCCGACGGAAATTTATCACTTATTCATCCCGATAAATGTGCCGAATAATTGGCGAAGTATCGTTGAACATACGTCAACGTGAAATACCTATACGTTGTACGGTACACGTAAGGAAATAAGCTCGCGACTTTGCTTTTTTTTTTTCTAAAAATTAATTCCGCAAATCCCCTGGAAGAAAAAAAAAACAAAAAGAAAAAATAACAAAAAAAACACATATATTTGTCCGTGTATACTAAGGGGATGTAAAAGGTGAAGCGATAGTGCATTTCAGCCGTCCGCGCGGAGCATCGTATCCCCTCGCACATATACTCGTTTCAGGAAGAAACTGCACGGCTGCACGAATGGGGTATGCTCCAAGGTGGTCGACGGGTCCTTCGAGCTTTACGGTCCTCGGTTAATTACAGCGTCAACAGCAGCCGCAGAGGAATCACGTCATTGCTCATTAATTTTGAGGCGAACCGCGGAATCCCGGGCAGGTTGTATACCTGCCCGGTAGGATAGGATTTGCTGCACATATGTATATGAGACCGTGGTTTTCACCCGTTTATAATATTCTCGTAAAACAGAGAAGAGAAAAAAAAGAGAGAAGAAAAAGAAAAGGGAAAAAAAAGAACCTAAGAAAATAACAAATCGTTAAATATATTCGGAGTAAATATCGTACATGCATTTATAAATCCGCTCGTATTACATTATAGCTTGAAATATATGTTTTTACACGTTGATCAGGATAAACCGCAGGAGCATACCCCGTGATGATCGGTATACCGTAAGGTGTTAATCTTACTTTCTTTTCGGCGTATAGGACGAAAAGAACCAAATACTGACTACGAACGCATGGTTGAACCTGGTAAGTCAGCGTTCCGGTATGGAGACCGACCCTCTATACACCCTCTCGAACTCTTAGCGAATTTTCATTCTTCTTTTCGTTCGATATATAAAAATTGAAAAAAAATGAATCAAAAATAAAATCAGAAAGAACTAAAAAAAAAAAACAGAAATTAATAAATTATCGTTGTTGTCGTCGTTATAGATGTTATTGTTATTGATGTTGTTGTTGTTGTTGCTGTTGTTGTTGTCGTTGTGTCGTGGTCGTTTATACCACCACTGCCTTCACCACCACCACCACCACCACTGTTAATATTATAATATTAATATATAATGCATAAACCATTCGTTTCTTCTTCTTTCTATGTTTTTTTTCTTTTCTATTTTTTTTTTTTTTTTGCGTATAATTGTTTGATACATATTGTATAACTAGAGAGAAGACAATGGTAAAAAACAATGGATATATGAAATTTGTTTATAAAAATTAAGTACGACAGGGCGTAAGAGGGTACGGTTTAACCGGCATAACGGAACGATCACGAATGATCGTCGATTGAAAACTAAATATTGTGTGTTTTAAAATAAAATAAAAGAGAGAGAGAAAAAAAAAACTCAAGTCAATCGTTCGCGTTGCCCCGTGTATTTGCATCGATGTTTTTTGATTGAAAACCAAGAGGAAGGAAAAAGAGAGAAGGTACAAAAAAAAATAAGTAACAAATTGGAAAAAAAATTGTAATAATAATAATTAAAAATAATACCGTGCAACGCGAACTATTACTAAATATAATTAATAACGCTTGAATTATTTTTGTGTACTTTGGTGTATATCGCACGTGACCTTCGCTCGCCCAGCGTAAATCGATGCCCGACCTTTGTACCATTTAAAAATTATTGTTATGTAGGCTATAAGTTATTAATGCTGCGCCAGGTTGTCTTAGTTATTGAATTTGTTCGTTCGAACGGGACGCACGATATGATCGCTCGAGTTTAGAGAAAAACAAAAAACATCCTGAAGAGAAATACGGAGCTTTTACCGAACCTGTGACAATCGCTGTCATTCATATTTCCGTTTACGTTAATTAGAGTAATTTTTTAAAACAACAATCGGAAATGAAATTTTTTCTTCACCAAATCGTGCGACATATCGTACGTTCGAAAGTACGATAATTCAAATCAGACAATCCGTACGGCTTATGGTATATACTATATAAATTCGTTCCCCCTACTCGTCCCGTATAATAATAATAATATAACAAACATATAATCGCCATATATATACACTGATATTATTACTGACGCCTGACCGATAAATGAACAGCCATAATTTTCATCTTCTTTTTGTTCTTTGTATAAAAAATTCAATTAAAACAATTCAAATTCATAAAACCGCAGTGTCGAATGAAAGATCCAAAAATTTTAACAAGGGCTAGGATACATCAGAGGGACCGGGTAGGGGGAAGGATATCAAAAAATTTAAAAGAAAACTCAAAAGAAACTATCAACAGGGGGGGAGAAAAATTTTTAGTCAAAATAAAATCCGTATACATCTATATATATGTATATATATGTGTATGCGGAGGGAAAGATGAAGAGACAGAGAGAAAGAGAGAGAAAGAAAGATATAAAAAGAGAGGGAGAGAGAGAGAGAGAGAGAGAGGGGGAGAGAAAGAGAGCGAAGAACGCGTGCGAGGGTAGGATGGAGGGTGGGTTTTCGGGGCGGGAGGAAGGTGGATAAGGGAATAAAAAAGTTCGAGGTCACGTGCCCGGTGCATGTCGTGCAGAGGCCCCTCGGCTAACATCGAAACTCTCCGTTTCTGTTTGTTTTGTGTCTATCAATCGACCAATGTGAACCTCCTCGTCATCGACTTCTTCCCCGTAAAGGACGAGAAGAATCAACTACTTATTACCAATATATGGCTGACCCTGGTAAGTCGCATTATCAACTTATATAGTTAAACAAAAAAAAAAAAAAAAAGAAAAAAATGAAAAGAAAAAAAAAATACAGAAAAAAATAACGCACTCTAATCTTTCAATAACGATTATAAATCCGACGCACACACACCCATCGACACACGCACAAAACATTATATACGTATACACGCGAGGCAGTAGTTGTTATTATTTTTATTTATTATGTTTTGTTATCATTATTATTATCATTATCATTATTATTATTATTATATCACCGTATCTTGAGTATTGAATTGGAATTTCATTGATTATATATTATGCTGTAATGAATTGAACCTTCGCCATGTGATTGAAATGTATACTATTATACCTATATATATAATTGTATCTGTCACTATA
This sequence comes from Tenthredo distinguenda, assembly GCA_947538915.1. NCBI lineage: Eukaryota > Metazoa > Arthropoda > Insecta > Hymenoptera > Tenthredinidae > Tenthredo > Tenthredo distinguenda. The sequence continues at coordinate 1,482,068 of OX384535.1, forward strand.
CTGCTACTATTACAACTACTGCTACTGCTAACTATACTACTACTACTACTACTACTAATACTACTACTACTACTATACCATCACCATTGCTACTCCTACTGTCGTTATGATTATGATTATTATTATTTTTGTCGTTAATTTATTTGAGATAATGAAGAGTTACCCCCTTATACTATTATACGTAGACGTACTTGACTGAAGTAGCTGACAATGAGTATTGGGATATGATATATACCTATACCTATATGTACGGGGTGATACAGGATTACCGCACCACGGATCATGGGCGGATTTCTTATAAAAATCTAAGGCTAAAATTCATCCACTAAAAATTTGAGGGAACCGGTATGGAAGCTACATTCGAGTTAGAGGTAGTTAGTAAGGAATACAATTTGAAGCCAAATACTGATCAATTTACACTCTTGAGCATAATGACGTGTAAGCTCTGCAATTAGTCAACTAAGACTCTTCGTAATTTGGAAATTATCAGTCCCTCGAATTTATGGCGAAGATGAATTTTGTCTCGAATTTCCATGGGGAATGCACCCCTGATCTGTGGTGCGGTTGTTTCAAATCACTCTGCATACCTATATAAACCTATATTATATTTTGAAGCAAGGATTATATATATACCTACATATAAATAAAGTATGCGAAGATACCCCGTAGACGTGTATATATACTTTGTATGTACACAACTATCACACTATACATACGCACACCGCACATGTGTATAGAATATTCCCTATATTAACCACCAGTCCGGGAATAATATATTATATATTAAGCTGTGTGACAATATATATACGTATATTTTTATATATATTGTAATATATATATTTATATACCTATTCCAGTCTCGGCATAGTATGTATTATTATAAAATATGTATGTATGTATAGTCAGGAGCGGTAGGGATAATGTGGGAGTAAATTGAAGTGGCTGCAGGGTACATAGAAGAACATGTAAAACCGGTAATCATTGTTTAATACGAAAGCTTACATCGTTCAGGATTTACCTCATATACCTATATACGTATAGTACATATACATATATGTATTTATAAACGTCGAGTTAGTAGAATTACCACGGGCTCTATCCACTGTAAGCCGCTCTTTGACTATTCAGCATATCGCCAGGAGGTAGTTGCGCATATCCCTTGCATAGAGCTGGAAATAATTCATAGGTGAATCAGGCCGTTTGACGCCGACGTGGTTCGAGATCTAATCTAATGAGTCGGTTGAACGCGACGAGCTGATTAATGAATTAATTAATCTTATTTTTATTATTCATGATATCAGAGTTGAGTAAAAAATTCGTGAAAGAAATAGCCATTTTTTTTCTGGTTAAAAAAAAGAAAACAAAAAATGAAATACAAAGCTTTTTTTGCCACGTCGTCGTATCAAACGGCAAGAGATCTATGAACTGTCGCTAACCCTCACACCCGACGAGGTCTTTCATCTGGCTCTATGATCAACGACGGGTATTGGCAATGCTGCAGTATTACAGAGAATGCACCCCCAACCCCTGCCTGCAGTGATTACTCATCTCAAACGACCGTCCTAAGCTGTATTATTTAAACGCTCTCTAGTATATATACTACCTAAGCCTAAGCGCTCGAGAATAATTATTGATCAGTCTAGTATACCTATATATGTAGATATGCGGTGGGAAGAGTGAAAATAAAATTGAACGCGAAAATTCGTTATCTAAAAATATTATCATCACGATATATTATCATTTTTCGTTATACCGCGGTCTAATAATTTCAAGATTTAACGCCGAGCGCAGTAGCATGACTCAACTAAAGACCGCACGCAGTAGTGTGACTCGATTTCAGGTCTAACGCAGTAGTATAACCCGGTTGACGCCGAACGCAGTAGTACAACCCGGTTAAACGCCGAACGCAGTAGTATAACTCGATGTCGGAGCGAGCGCAGTAGTAAGACTCAACGAGAGACCGAACGCAGTAGTGTGACTCGATTCCAGGTCTGGTGCAGTAGTATAACCCGCTGTAACGTCGAACGCAGTAGTACAGCCAGATTATGGCCGCGCGCAGTGGTATAACCCGCGGTGGTCGGCCAGAGCGTATTATAGCGGAACTTTGTACTTACATGCATATAATAATAGTTCGGAAATGTTTGAACGGCGTTTAAAATTGAAAAGGACTAAATTGAGGCTGTTTTTTTTTATTCCTTATTTTTCCTCTGCAGTTTTTAACGGGAAATTTTTTTATCGCATCGTCGAGGCTGCTTTTTATTCTCACTCTATCCTTTCGTCTCGTATATACGTATCCCAAGCCCGGGCTCTTTTTTCTCGGGTCAATGATTTCTACACCCTTAGATTCTCTCTTTCTCTCTTCTCTCACTCTCTCTCACTTTCTCTCTCTTTCTCTCTCCAGCTTCAACTCCAACTCTGAATATCTTTTTCGCTCTCTCTCTCTTTCTGTCTCTAATACTATATATGCCCCGACTCTACCTATGTGTACATATATGTATGTATGCCACATAGTTTTCAGTTAATTTTTTCTTTTTTTTTCTTTCTTTCTTTATTTTTTTTCTTTCTTCCCCGAACCGGGTGTGCGAGTCCGACGAGATTACAGGCTGGTCTTTGCCCGTAATTATCAACTCTATAGATAATTAGCTGGTATGTGATATTTAATTAAACGCGTTTCGAACTAATTGAGAGTACAGATATTTTTCGAAGGTAATATTATCACTGATATGAATGTACATATATATTATTATTTTTCTATTCTATTCTTTTCCATGTCTCAATTCATACACGCTGACCATTCTTCCCAAAACGTTGTAGGTTCAATGTTTATATCGATATCACCTTATATATATACATATATTTATATATTTATATATTATACTATATTATATAATATATACGTATATAGCATATACAAATTAGATAGTTATATATGTATAAATACATGATGTACACGTACATACATATATACATCATACACCACCATGACAAAAAAAAAAAAAAAATCTTCAAGTCTGTAATTAAAAGCAACGTGTTAAAGATATCCATGATAAACGAAGATACGTATAAAGAAAACACTTCGACGGGTTTTTCAGGAGTGTCTAATTCTCATCATTAGTGTTACCTACAGGGTACGTTACACCGTAGTAATTAATTACGTCGTGAAAATATTCCACCGGTAAGTTTTGGAAGCGTTTAAAGTTGGTTGTTTAATGGAGCTGAAATTTTTAATAACGTGTAGTTCGAAAACAGTTCACGGTTTAAACTACGATACATATAGAGCGAGATACTCCTGGAAGGCCTTTGTCGTTTACTATAAATCAAACAATCCATATGCGACATACCATGTATATAATTCGTAAAACGTCCAATTGTTGAATAATTATATTTTATTGTGACACGATCGTGTTTGTATGTAAATATAAATAGCGAATTATATACCCCCCATAGGCAAAAAGTATCGCGCCTCGATTTTCGACTACGTATTATACCGCGGTAGGTATATAATATATATATAATATATATGTCACGATATTTACATACACCCTCCGAAAGTCAACAACAATCATCATATATTCACATATTTATATTAATTTATATTTATTTCATTGGTAAATTTTCGCGATTGTAGAGGAAAAAAAGAAAAAGATTTTCGTCATCGTTTTATAAAACGTTTATTATATTATCAGACCCTGAAAAAATGAGGAACGAATCTTTATCGCATAATATCCATCATACTTCATCTAGCCCACGATTCTAGCCTTAATGTTCTGCTGCGAATAATCCGAGGCATGTGAGACCCGGGAGAATTACACGGCCCTCGTTCTTTGGGGTAGAATAATACATCTGTATACGATTACCGGATATTTAACCTTCGGATTATACATGCATAGTTTAAATGCAAATTGCACCAGTTGTCTTATGCAGCCTCCGGTTCGGCCCGCCGTTAAACAAAGAAAAACAAAAAAAATTACATTTTTTAGACCCCTGTCCTCCCCCCCAGTTACCAACCTCCGCAGCGCGTAGATTATAATGTATTATACGTAGTTAATTGTGCCTCATTATCATGTTCAACTTTCGCTTCCACTTTCAGCTTGGTGGCTTTCGCAAGGCTAGATGATTTTTTTTTCTTTCCTTCTTTATACCGTTTCATTATTCATTAAGAGGAGCCTGTACTATACTGTGAGATAATTTTTGACTATTTGCAAATTGATACCTCAAAATTGAAAATTATTTTTCGATTCTGATCGAATCGTTCGTATACGGCTCTCTTGATCAATATCGCATGTGTGTGGGTTCGGATTATCCTCCCGAGAAGACTCGAGATGAATATAACGGACGAAACCCTCGAGTCTTCGACTAAGGGTGAATAATTCGTTGATTAGTTAACGCGTGCATCGCTTGTGATAATATAACCGTAGAATTGATAGTAGGCATGACGATGCATCAGAGAATTTTCGATTTTTCTTCTTCTTCTCCTTCTTCTTCTATACTTCTACTTCTTCTTCTTCTTCTTCTTCTACTTATTCTTCCTCTTCTATCTTCCTTTATTTTTCATTTTTATTATCCTCGCGTTTATTTACTTTGCGCCACATTTTATATACCATATATTATAGTTGACTGAAGGTTGTCAGAGGCTTTTCGAATCGAGTACTCGCGAATTCAAATAGACACAATGGTCTTTGCCCTGCACTTCAATACCTCGGAAATTCGTCGAGCCACTGCAGCCTGACGCTGAATGAATATTGTTGTTGCTTGAACCGTTGAGTTTTTTATAAAAAGAAGAAAAGAACATTTCTTTTTTTTCGGTACATAGACTTTGGCCCGTTATTCTCTGCCAGACTTCACCCTGTTTTAAAGGAAAAACAAAAATTCATTCATTCTTCCCTCAACTTTCTTGAAAATAAATAAAATAAATAAACAGTTTCGGAAAATGACGGGTCCTGGTCTATAAGCTACGATATATTAAATCTCCGAATTTTATAACACGGATAAATACGTACTAATCATATTTTTCACGAGCAGGAGTGGACCGACTACAATCTACAGTGGAACGAAACGGAATACGGCGGCGTAAGGGACCTTCGAATCACACCTAACAAACTCTGGAAACCGGACGTACTCATGTACAACAGGTAACCCTCGTCTACCTTTCGTATTTTCGACCACTTACCTATTACAGCATTACATTTTATAGTGTATAGTGTGTAATGGCCATTTTTTGAGAAACGTTTCCCCGAATTTTACCGTTCATATACTTATTGGTCGGGTTACAATCACGAGGAAGGACAACGTCGAGAAATTCTATCTTTCAGCTGTGCATTTATTTGTTTATAAAAAGTCCATTTTAGCTGTCGCGTTTCAATCAGTGTCCTTTATCATCGGTTTTCTTTCACACGTCGAGATCGACGGATTAAACTGTACGTAATGAAATTATGAAACCTTTTAAGAAAAAAGAACTGACTAAAATTTGATCATTGTTTAATTTTAATAACAAATTATTCTCACGACGACATACGATTAGAATGAAATGCAGTAATTAACGTGCGACGGGTATGTAACTACTTATACCGAGCATTGTATCGCATCTTATTTTAAGGTATATTTCGAGAGCCCCTCATGCATGTTGACACATTTATTTCATATTTATTTATACTCTCGTAAATTGTTATTTCCAATTTCCACCCTATAGAAAACGACCAAAGTATCTAATGATATATTTTCATTATTGATTTCTTTTCTCTTTCCCGTTTGTGAATATCACTTCTGGTATTTACCCATATACGTATATATAAATTATACCCATAGTTGAAAATTCCCCAAGTATAAATTGAAAAGTGTTTGTTTATATTTATCTGATTTTTTGTTTATCTTCTTCTTGATTTTTGTTTCTTATTTTCACCGTATACCTGTATATATATTATATATATGTGTATCTATATATATATATATGTATACATATATATACTCGTATACATAATTATTTACCGAAGACTTTCTTACAGCCTAATATCTACAAAATCATTGAAAGAGTAATTAAAGTAACAATCTTACTAATTATTCCGTCAAAAGAATACTGAATTTTTCCCTAACCATCCCTCCGAGTGTGCGAGTGCCTAGATTCGATCGCTAATCAATATTTCCATCCAAAATCTGGTCTTTTATGTATCACGTGTGATTAAAATATATAGTACTTGAAAACATATTGACGAATCTAAGTTGCGCTGAGAAGAACTGATCTGAACTGAACACGATTACTCCCCTCGTTATATAGATTTAAAAAAAAAAAAGGAAAAAAAATTTCAACCCCTCATTTTAATAATCAAAGTATCGTTTCTTTCGGTCAGTTCATCCGCACGAGGAGGGGTGCGATACGTGTACTGCACCGTACATGTATATATACTGCACCTGCACACGACAGATTGTTCCCTGCATATATATATATATATATTATGTATATACGTAAAATGACAGATATAACTAAAAAGCAAAAAAAAAAGCAAAAACAAAAAAAAAAAAACATTACTATAACAGAATCGGTCACCATCGAACGCTACATGCGAGTTCAAGTTGCACGTATGTTGTACACGTTTCTAGTGTACAATGTGAACGTAATTTTACCTGATATAAACAATGAGCGGTGTAAACTGTGGAACAAACAAATAATGCACTCGGGCATGTAGCGTTTGACAGTGAACGTCGTAATTACACTAATTGCTATAGCTGATCGTAACGTCCTACCGCTCTCCTCGAACAATTCGTAGCCCGGACTACAAGGGCTCGTTCTAGTACATATATGTACTTACACGTAGAAATTTTAGCTTTGTTCAATCTCTCATAGTTTCGGAATACATAATAATGAAAATAATTTTAACGCGGAACGGGGTATAGTTTTGTAAATTATTGTCCAATCTTGTAGAAATGTTTATTGTATAAAATATTGTATAGGATCGAGTCATTTGGCTTCTCTGTGTTTCTTCTTCGAGTTTGGTTAAATTTCGAAATTTTGGAGGGAGGGTAAATTTCATTTGGTAATATAGAAGCTTTTTTCTTTTCGTTTTATGAGATTTTTGGGATATTCGCGATCGGGTTGTTCGGAGGGAGCGGGTTTAATGACGATGTAATTAATAAACAAACTGCGTCAGGCTACCCCGTTACTGCGGGCCACCTCATGACCGAGCCCGACGTCCGCTCCTTCAACTTTATATTTTATTATAAAATATAATATATGAATAAGATTACCCGGAGTCTATAATTTTATAGAAAATAACCGTAAAGCCGTAGGAAAAGAAATTCGAAGACTAATTCAAAAAATTTGTATTCGTTACGCCAACCAACCCCAACGGTATAAAATTTAGTTTCATAGTTTCATACTTGATTACGAAATTGTCTCTTTTCCAAGAATTGGATTATCAATTTAAGTCACGATTGAGATTGAAGTTCTTATTTTTTTACTTCCGTTTAATTTTTTTCTCAATTAATTTAATAATCGTACCTCGGGTATGAATTTAAAGTTATTCAATTAACTACATCGGCTTGGTGTATAATGTTTCCGGTAACGAACGTCATTCTTTGAAAATTCGGATGATTTAGGGGTAGACTGACTTCCAGACTAATTGCATGACTCGGGGTAGCGGAGGGAGCGGGTCTCGCGGCTCGGTCGGTGAAACCCCAACCGCTCGATTTTCTAACAATGTGCTACTTGAATCACACGCTCTTACTTCGAGCCTGATATAACCGCAACCGCACCTAAACCCAAACCTAAAATCTAAATATAAATTTTAACTTAGGCCTTAAACTTCTGATTTATAAATAAATGTAACAATTAATTATTATATTTTATTCTTGTTTCATATTCAATATAAAATCAATTAATCGATATATCAGTACAAATATATATACATATATACAAAAATATATATTTGTGTGTATGTTTATAACTAAAAATATCATAAATATAGAGGAGATAAGAGACGAAAAAAAAAAATTAAAATTTACTAAACTTAACAAACCTACATAAATGATATCAGGCATAAAAGAATTTAAATACATTCTCAACTATGATATAAAATACGTTTGAAATATAACGGATAAATTCGTGCATGTCGATGTTAAATTTACATAAAAAAGAAAGAAAAAAAAAACAGTCAAAGACAAACAAGATCAAAAAAAAAAAAAACAATTGGAACATGTCGACTTTTGTTTATTCAAAATGAACCATGGTCTAATATATAACGTTATATATATATAAATGAATAATTATTAGCCCGTATACAAATGCACCGCTGAATATTTTTTTTCCGTTCATTTGGAAAATATTTGTCAATTTTTTTCCATTTTTTCGCAATTTTTTTTATCGCATTTGATTTGAACTTCTACTTTTTCTTTTCTTATTTTCTTTTTTTTTTTCTCTAACTCTTATCTCTATCGACGAATCAATCATTTACGTTATTGCAGAGTTCGCTGTCCCATCTGGGACGCGAAAAGTATGTATAATATTTATACACATACCTACCCACCATAGGCCAGGGTCAGACTGCAATCAAAAAACTTTTAACGGATAAATTGAGTTTTGAAAAAGAAAACTTTCGTCTTCCCCCTTACCCCCAGTACGACCTATCGCATGTATGTTCAACTTTTTATCTAACGGAAAAAAGAAAACCAAAAAAAAAAAAAAAAATATCTTACCTCATCGCTGCTAGATTTTTTTTCTTTTTTTTCGGAATAATTGTATGCGATTATATCATGTTCAACATATATATATATATACGTGCAGCATGCATATCACATATGTACAGAGCTGATGTATGTATGTTCACTTGTGTGAAATACAAAAAAAAAAACTATATGATAGGCATATTTTTTTTTTTTTTCTTTTTTTTTCCCCCACCGATAAAATTACGGAAAACTATATTAGTCTGTATGATATATATAGTACATATTAACGGATGGCACTCTCATGATTATCTACCGTAATGATCGGTAATTATCTCTTGAAAAACAAAAACAAAAAAAAAAAAAGAACCGATAAAAAAATATACCTAGGTCGTTAAAATTGACGCGCGATATCATTAACGACTCGACGCCTCTTCGAGGGCGTATAGAGTTTCGTACACTGCTGTATACTAGTGCCTTTATTTCAACGATGATTAATAACGAAGAGGAAAAGAGAATGGGAGAAAGGAACATAAAAGAAAAAAAAAAAAAAGAGAGAAAAGAGAAGAGAAAAAAAAATGCGGGTGTGAGGGAGAATCACGACGATCTAACGGGTAACTTGTTGCACCGAGAAGGGTGAACGACGTCACCCGTGTTCACCAACGCGACGCGACGCGACGCGACGAGACCGCGACGTCCCGCGGGAGACAAGGCGCGGGTGGTGCGCAGGTGCCGGAAGCTGGGAGAGAACTTATTCATCCGGAAAACCAACAATAGCCGGGTGGATCGTGACCCACTCATTGTTCCTTCTTCAAACAATCGACCAAAGGACTCAGACAATTCTAGATGAAACGTGAAAACCTTAGGGAAATCGTGAAGAGTCGGTTTGCAGCTGAACGATTCCCCGTACTTATGATCCTCGTCCTCATTCTTAGCCTCGTCTTCGTCCTCCTTCTCATCCTCAACCATCCATCCGACCATCCACGGCATACCACTTTATTTCAAGCGGTTTTTATTCCTTCCACTTCACTTGCCTTTCGCCTCGATACCTTATATAGCCGAAGATATATTCTTCGTAAATATTTTTCGTCGTACTTACTACTTCTTCTTCTATACCGATCACTTCGTCAGAGGTAACGAAGTTCTCCTCTTCGCCCGATGACCGTCGTTATTGTCTTCGTGCCTTTCTTGTAAATCTATAAAAACGATCAGTGAATACCTGAACAGGGGTTGATCTCGATTTTACATATTCCGTCTATAGCGACGTGTGCATTAATCGCACTCTGGTTTTCCCGTCTTTCATTCATTAATTCATTAATTCATTCGGTCTCCGTTATCTACTCTCCCGGCATTTCTCCTATGGGATATATTCTCCTTGTCGTAAATCGACCCCCAACGATCACATGTATTATATAGACTCTGCCAACAGTCACCAAGGTTTGAAATTCTCCCGTTTTCAACCAAAAGACAAAGGATCCGACCGACCGTGTACCTATGTATAGGTATACCTATAATATCGATCTCAAAACAGAACCACGATACCTTGTACCTACCAGCTACCCTCTAAGGCTACAAGTACGTAACTATCCGATGCAGAATCATCTACCTGAATTATATATACATCTTATACGTATGATATTTTCATGAGAGAAGAATGATCTACGGTACGATGGCGATTTTGAAAGTACGAAATTATATGGTATACAAATTCGTCCAATTTAAAGTTCGCGAGTTTAAGATGTGTTGATATTTGATGATAAAAAAGTCCTTTTGACACTTCAGAACTCCTGTTTATATAGTTAGTTATGTTAACTCGTCAAAGTTATACCGTAGTTACTTGGCTCCTTGGCTGTGCTTGTGGCTTATACTTACACAATCTACTTCTGTGTACTTAGGGGTACACCAACAGTTTTGATCCCCTAGGTTCAAAACCCAAGCGACAAGTACGAGCTTACGTATACCAAGGTATAGAATTTTAAGCACGTGGAGCACCGGCACTTGTCAGATGTCGAATTAACACCCATCAACCCCGGTTGCTCGCAATTCTCTCTCGATGCGATGTACGAAATTCATTATCATTATATAAGGACGATTAATACATAAACAACGGTAACGTATTCATTCGGACGGTTTAATATAACATATAACGGTAATCGCAAATTATAAACATAAAATGAAAATAAAATGATGATAATAATGATAAATCGTGATCGCGAAAGGAACGGGAAATAAGGGAGACGATTCGTGATCGTAGATCGACGGGTAAATGAATAATAATGATTATAACGGTAAAACTAACAATAATAATGCTGATATAATAATATGGTATATTGCTACATATAATATATATGTATATACTCGTATATATATTATGTCGTCGATATAAGAGGATCAGTTAATCATGAGAAATATGATTATTAAAACGTTAGCGCGGTTGAGGGTTTCGACGGGACATACCACACAAACGTGGTGGTCAAGCATAACGGCAGTTGCCTGTACGTTCCTCCGGGCATCTTCAAGAGCACATGCAAGATAGACATCACTTGGTTCCCCTTTGACGACCAACACTGTGACATGAAGTTCGGATCCTGGACCTACGACGGGAACCAGGTACACTTTTCCCTCGATCCTCAGACACGTCACCAAAAATAAACACCACCCACGATCACCTTCGACCTTTAAATTCAACCCGATATAAACACCAGACTCGGTTATACATATACACCCACGCAGGCACGCGTACAAACACACTATATATATATTTATAAATATATATATATACGAACACGCGCGAGGGACACCCGAAATTTCGAAAAGAAAATTTAAGAAACTACGTATACCAATGAATATCCCGTTTGTATTTATTTCGCAAGACCCGAAATACTGTGATGCAGGAAAGGAGTTGAGGAAATTCGCGATTATTTTTTTCTCACAGTTTTTCATTGATCTATATTTATTCCGGGTGAATACCGACAGATATGATATAGGGACGCGGAGTGGTTTTTTTTTTTCTTTTCAAAATCCGATGGAATTTCTTTAATCTTTCGATATCACATTTATAGGTACTCGGTTCTCTTCTGTCTTATAATTTAATTTTTTCTATTACTATTTTCCAGCTCCATTTTTTTCCTTCTTTTCCTTAATTTTCTTCTCTTTTTGTACGAATTCGTCTCCCCTACCCTCCTTCGATTCGAGCTTTACCTCTTTCGAATCACTGAACTCCCGTCAGTCGATGAAATGTGTCTTATCAATCGTCTGGGCGATTTCACTTTCGGGGAGAATGGGAAAGGGTGAAGATATTTAGACAAAAATCGGAAATCGATAAGCAAAAAAGAGAGAGCTGGCGGGGGGATTAGATTCGTTTTGAAATTCCATCAGATTTTAACTAGAATCCGGTAAAATACATAATTTCAACGATTTTTGCATATCAGTCGTACCTAATACACGTATACATATATACCTGTGCACGGTGAATAAATTCGGAATGGATCGCGCTATAGTTTAGATGGTTAGTTTGCTGGTGCTTTAAAATGCATCCGATGTACGTACACGAGATATTCTCCGTTTCGGAAGCTTGGTAATTATTCCGTCACGACGACGATGATGATGATAATAATTGTTTGCAACGGATATAATGAAAATAATTGAATTCTAGTACCTATATCCGATATTGGATTTACCCCGTTGACCGGTGACGCAATTCTTCAAAGCTTCCGAGCTCCGGAGAAGAGGGATGATTATTATCGTTATATTAAAAAGAAGATCAAATATATATATTGATAGTATTGAAATTTAAAAAAATCTCAGAGAAATAGTTAAGAACATATGATATTATTCATTTTTTTTTCTAAATTTTACTGGGATTGTATAGAACAGAACAAAATACACTCATATATTATGCTAATTGGCTGATATTGCTTGCCGGTGTTTGCTTCTCGTGCAGCTTCTGTCGAGGCAGGCTTTCTTCATTCGATGAAACTGCTCAGAGTGTATCCCATTTCGAGAAAAAAAAGAAAGAAAGAAAGAAAGAAAGAAGGAAAATTTGGAAAGATGAGAAAAATAAATATATATGTATAATATCACACGAACCCATATAACCCGATGACAAAGCGATATGTATCTATGTATATGAATGGAAATTATTGTACATAGATATATATACGTGAAATAATATATACCGCCACATTCACACGTACATCGACCAGTCAAAGCAGGGACCACGTGATTATGTCTGAGCTGAGAACCACTATTTTGCATGGAGCAAATGTCCGACGTCGTTCTTCTATCGACTCTGTTCAACGTGACCCCAAAACTTCATCCTCCACCACCCCCACAAGACACGAACATCGAGTTTTCTACACTGTAGAACCGAAACTGTCAAACCGAATTTAAAAACAGCGTATAGGTTCACTTTATCGCTCGGGACAGCCCATCCGCTCATGTTAGCCTCTGGGAATTCAATTTTCAGAACCACCAACTCTTCTCCTAAAACTCTTATTACTCGATAATGGAACTTGCTAGTTACCGACTACCAAGATTATACTATATCCACACACAGACACACACACATATTTATTTATAATATTCTTTCATCCGCGTCAAGTCTTTTTATAATCGTCGTTAAGACACGCACCCCTGGCTTCACTCGCATCCCAATCGTCAATCATATTCCCAATAAACTAGCGGAGTCTATAGTTGAACGATGCTTCCATGCCAGCCACTGGCGAGTCCCCATTCTTTGATCTCTTTCCTCGTAATTAAAGTCAACTTACTCACGACTCGATGATTTTGTTACAATTTCCTGACATTCTTATACATATATCTTTGAATCTACCCTTTCTCAAAATAAACTTTATCCCATTTCTATACAGGATTGCGATTATTATTCGATACATAAAAGTCTTGTCACTGTCGAAGCGAGAATAGATATTTTTCTACTGGAATCTAGCCTCTGTCTTTCTTCTCAACGATATTTATGAGGATAGTGGAAGAATGGGTACTCGCCGAGCTACGCCTAAGTTAAGTTCGCAATTTGTATCGAACGTGTCACATTTTAGATGGAAAGTGTCTAGATAGTTTATAGATGTTCTTCGTTCATTAATTAGTCTATTTTTGTCATAGAATTAATCAACCGACACGTTCGATACAAAAGCGTTGTTTTTCGAATGCGTTATTACCTTTGTGCTCCTCGAACGCACTTTGATCCCTATACCCGAGGAAACGGAACAATAAATAATAATAATATTAAATAATATGTAAGGAAGATATAAGACACACCCTATATTGTATATGAAAAGTGCGCGCGAGTATGGACAATCACGTAAGACCGTGTGCCGAAAAGCAATATATATATATACCTGGCAATAAAAACTACATATAGTATATACTATATAAAGTGAATTTTCATGCGAAATTCATGTCTCGATATCAGGTCACGTTATCTTGAGTGATTACTGAGTTATTAGTATTACCTTGTAGTACCTATGTTACTGTATCCCTCCGGTGTTGTTTCTACCATATGAACAAAAACGACAAAAAAAAAAAATATATACCTTCCCTTACGTTATTTTATTAGTTTTTCTACCTCTAAGTAAAAAAGTCGAGTCGTGATTACAGCCGGGGAACAATTCCTCGCCTTTTAATTTAACGCGAGTCTGTTTCCTGGCCATTACGGCTTGACGGATTATGCGTAATTTTCGTGTCGTGTAGATCGTATATATTGATCGATTTTACATCGCTACCCTTATTTTTATAGTCTTGTATATCCGCTGCAGTAAAAGTATTTAATTATATATGATAGTAATGGTCACGAAGCCGACAAACCTCGTCGAACCAAATTCTGTAAAATAACATCCCTCGTATACCCGCAGCTTTCCGAAGAGGTACAAAGACGATTGATCCCTGAAGTTACGATTAGACGATCAATTAGCCTCTGATTGAAGATTTTGAACCTCCGATTAACGTATATTTAACTACAGAGGGGTTTCTTGTCTTTGTATCTTCTTTCACCCTCCTATATATACCGATAACCCGTAGTTTTGTTTGCACTGTATACGTATATATTATATGGTATATAAGGTGTGCAGTGTGTGTATATAAAATTATACATTAATACACACATGACGCACACTTACACACTTTTACGTGTAGAATCATAGATATATCGTGTAGGCAGCTAATCACACGATATATATACCCATGTGTCTCACCCACACCCAACTCTTTCAAAACTTACATGAAATTCGTCATTATTCGCCACATGATTTCATTGATATATGTGTATTAAGAACTGCTGAACAACGAGCATGCATGCTATTTCATATGTGGAGTCAGTTTAGAGAAACTAATTTTAATACTCCTTAGTGAATGTGATTTGTATCGGTAGAATTTCATCCCTTAGTTAATAAAAGCCTTGTATCTGCAGCTAGGGTGAAAAATGAATAACCGAAACAGATCGCACTTTACTCCGGAGTACTTTTTTGTGTGAAGCTTCTGTATTAGCGCCCTGGGATGTTATTGGTTTTAGTCGTTTATGTGGAGTAATTGACCCCCTAAGTTTCAATGTGTAGATTAAAAGTGATATGTCTGTCTCGATGTTTCGTCTGCGATAAAAATTAGAATACGGGAATGCTTGTTGCTCATTTTTCAACGCGGAAGGCCAGCGCCAGAAGGAACCGATATTCTATGGGGTGCATGGGGTTGCATGGCGATAATGGCGCTGCGCTAATCGTGGCCTTTTTTTATTCTAACATATTTTTGACCTTGTTAGCTCGATCTGGTACTGAACTCAGAGGAGGGTGGTGACTTGTCCGATTTCATCACGAACGGCGAATGGTACCTAATCGGTGAGTGGTCGCAATCTCCAATGAACGATCAAACTATTTATTTCGCGTAGATTCGTAGGACCGCGAGCTGGACGACGAGACGTGATGAAATTCTCACTCTCATCATTTTCAAAATCGAATCGATTTGATACACAATTTTTATCTGCCCCCAGGTATGCCGGGGAAAAAGAACACCATAGTTTATCAATGCTGCCCCGAACCATACTTCGACGTTACCTTCACTATTCAGATACGAAGACGTACATTGTACTACTTCTTCAACTTGATCGTACCCTGTGTTCTTATATCGAGCATGGCTCTATTGGGGTTCACACTGCCACCAGATTCAGGCGAAAAACTCACCCTAGGTAACGTACTTTGCCGCATGCCTGCACTTTGACAATATATCTTTCACTTATTGCGCTATTAATTAATCGTACAAAAATTTCTTTCCCTTTATTTGACAAGTTTTAGTTGTGTCTTTCGTTTCTTTTCATTTCTGACTTTTTTCTTTATTTGTTTAACACATGTCTTTAGGTGTATAGTATAGAGATGGTTGTGCGCGATAGCCTATCTACTATACGACGCTTAGGCCAGATATATGCGAAGCGATAAACACATTCGCGAATACGAATACGAATATACCCGTATCTACCGACGAGGTATAATGATCTTTGATTTTATCACCTATTCTAGACGTAGGTAAAGCCCCAGAATTAATTATAACTAGAGATGATTTGATCCTCGGTCTATTTAGCATGAAACATAACGCTGCGGACAGGGTAATCCGCTCGTATGCATTATTGCGATTTTAGAAGCTCGCGGTATGACTCGAGGAAAATTCAACCCCGTGCAACAGTGCAATTTCGTGGTTATAGGTATACCTAGGGTACATACCTGTATATCTATACACTATACGTACGCCGTTCAGTCGTGCGATAGTTGTCTGATAGAGAAATCTCCTTTAAAGTGGATTTCTCATGTTACGTACATACAGATGTATGTATATCGTACGTACGTACGTACGTACATACCTATCTACAAACCGCACTTTAGAATTCAATCTGGTCCACGTTATTGGGTATGAATCGTAAGAAAATCCACCAAAATCAATTTCACGATCAGTTTTTCACCCGTATCTACAGTGTCAATTTGTTCAGCGAATAACGCGATTATCCCGTACATTATAACATACACGTGTATCTATAGATACGTGTATAAATTGACAGGAGAAATTACTTCTTCAGAATCTATTTGGTCAAGCTGCGAGACGGGATATAATGAAATACGTTATCGGGTCCCGGGTGCAGCGGGCAGCAGCGGTCGTCGTAAATTATTTATTAATTCGGGGGGGTAGGAAATTAGGGTCGTTTATAAAATCAGCAAGGGTCGCGAAATTAACTCACTCAATTTCTTTTCTTTTTTTTTCTGCGTTTTTTTTTTCTCCTCTCTTCTCCGTTGAACAGGATTACATTCGACTTCCTACTTTTTTTGAATTATTATTTATTCATTCATTTTAATTATACGCGTTGGTCATCGATCGCGGAAAAACTATAATACAGGACCGCGAGTTGAACCGCTACGTCGTTGATACAACCGCGTGAAATTGACTCGATTAAGGGGGATGAAAATCAGATTAGAGGCTTTGAAACCAAATAAAAAATCAGAAAAGAAAAAAAGAAAAAACCGTACCAAGAACTATATTTAGTATTGTATGAAAAAAAAAAACAAAAAAAAAAAAAAATGTCTGCAGGAGTAACTATTCTGCTATCGCTGACGGTATTCCTGAACCTCGTGGCCGAAAGTATGCCAACGACATCCGACGCTGTTCCTTTAATAGGTACTTGAAAACTATACATTTACAACTGTTTATACAGTGTACGTGCATAATTGCGGTCATACACACGCATAGATATATATATAAATATATATATACAGAATACACACACACGCCTTACAAAATACACGTTAATTGATATATATATATAGCTACACTCTGCCGCATTCATATCTGTATATTGTATGATAACGTATGTAACGTATACATAGACATATGCGGATTTATATTCATTTACATGCACTAATATGTGAATTTTTTTTTGTTTTCTTCTTTCATCTCTTTTTTTCATTTTATTTTCTGAATAGTTTTTTCGAACGGGGAGAGTGTAGGTATATGAATACATCCTTTACTCGCCACATATTATCAGCATTATTCCGATCCTCGGACTTATGTGTCTTGTCTGTATTGCGTGTCCTTAGAAACCCTCATACAAAACACCTATATATATATAATACACACCTATATATACCTATTACGTTAGACGTTCGCGGTTTTTTTTTTTCTATCGACAATGCCCGTTATATTATATCATCTACATTATATAACCCGTCATATTGCATATATATCGATCAAGTGTCAAAATCATGGGCGGGGAACCACGTTACACAATACTATGTACTTATATATGAGCCACGAGCCACATAAAGTCACACCCACATCGTTGTTTATTTTTATTTTTTCTTACTTGAAAGAAAAGGGAAAAAAAAAATTTCACACGTTTCTTTTTTTTTTTTAATTCGAGGTAAAACGAATAGGTTACGACGTATATTTTTTTTTAAATAGTATTAATATATACGAGCTTCGTGCCGGTACGTGGAATTAAAATCTCCTCAGCGCACCATAAGAATAGATAGGAGTTCAGGAAATTGGGGTCAAAAATTTTTTTTCATTCCTATACACAGAATTTTTCGAATGGGGTATAATTATTCTTCAATACGAGAAAAAAAAAAAAAAAAACACGATGAATCGAAAGGGTGGGAGAGATCTGCACACATAAATAGATAGTTTTGAGGAAGGGGTGGGAAAATTATCATTCGTCGTACCGATCACGATGGGGGGCGAAACCCTAATTGTTGTTCTCGTCTAAAATTCTTACCCATACAGATAATATATGTTATAATCTGATTAAGCGAAAACCGTTGGTGAAATAATCGGCTCTTTTTGCAGGTGATACTTGGTAGAAATCTGCCGCGATTATTACCTACCTTCGATATAGTATACGTATATACTCCTCGTTATTATTATAAACACCTGTAACACAGGTATGACTATGTAATAACCCGATCCGGAAATAATTCCGCGTCATATTTATAAACTATATATATATATATATACCATAATATACGAAACAGATTTATTTACTTATTTATGTGTACGTAGTACTATACGTATGATTCCATGTACGAACGAGAGTACTCGACCTAGGTAACGTGTATACATACTTATCTATTCGAGATGGAAATATGGCCAGAAGAGTCGAGGAAGGGGGATGAAAGAAAAAAGAGAAAACAAAGAAGAAAAAAAAAATCATAGGGCAAGATAAAGTTTTTTAATAACATCCCTTCCTATTCGCTTTATATTATGCGCCGAGGGAGAAAACCGCTTCCACTTCGAAAATTTTCTAGTACGAGTTCTAATTACGAAGAGAGATACGAGATGCGTACCTTGCATCGCGTATAACTGTATACACACATGTATCAGGCGTATATAGACGAAATTTGACTTCGTTATACACCCCCTCCCCCTCCCCCCACCCAGCCCCTTACTGCAGGGAAAATAAAAGCACCGTGTCTTAGAACCTGCTAAGTTTCGAGTTTTCGAAAAAATTTGTCTTTATTCGAGAAGTAAAAGAGGTATAACTTATTATTCGTCTGAGAATAATTTGTATAACTGTAATAATATTAATAATTATGATAACAATGATAATAATAATGATAATAATAATAATAATAATAATGAACGTGTCTCGTGTTCTTGGATAATTTCAAGGCTGATAACAATTAATAATAATTTCTATAATAAGCCTGATCGTATATATAGGGGTGCAGAATGAGAAATATCGCGGAATAAATATTGTCTGTCCCTCGAAAGGTAAGTCAGTGCAGAATATGGAAAGATATACATATATACGTAATGCGATTGAGCTTTGTTAATATTTTCGTTTCTTTTCTTTTTTTTCTTCTTCTAGTTTCTTACATATAATATTCTTGTATTTTATTCTGTATATCTCATTATATATTGTTATACTATTCGATATTATTTTTTCTCTCTGTCACAAAGAGTATGATACGATGTTCTGTTCAGCCGTAGGAATATAAGTTAGCAGCGAATATATAATAGGTATACCGAAATTTGGTGGTCTCTGCAGTTTTCGAGGAAAAACCAAAGAGAAAAAAAAAACTGCTCTACCAAATCAAGAAAAATCCGAAAATAGAAAGAAATGAAATAACATAAAATAAAATAAAATAAAATAAAATAAAACGCAAAGAAACGTATTTCACACACGAGAGGCGGAGGGCCACCGGTCATCGGACACGAAATACTCATCTGGTAGAAAATCGAGACTATATACTACAGTATATAAAAATGTTGTGAAGTTTATGAATCGTTAATGGTATTTTCACTGCCCAATTATACTATATAATCGACGATAATCATTGCGATGAGGAAAAAGGCCTTGGTCCAACCTACGTGTGTCTGCCCCAGCTGTTTTTTTTTTTACCCAAAAAAAGAAAAAAGGAAAAGGAAAAGGAGCTACGATGAAAATATTCCTATACGTAGCCCCGAATATCCCAATTTATCGTATACCAATCATCATATATTGTTCGTCTAGGTGCAGGTCTCGTCTGCTTTCGTATATATAAAATTCGTAATAATTTCTATACATATAATAGGAAAGAATATAGAAGGAGCCAGAGGTTTTTTTTTTTTTCTACTTTTTTATTTTTGTACAAAAACATTCGTGTAGCACAGAGATATATATGTATTTATATACTGAAGAACGAGGAACTAGGGAGAGACGACGAATACGACGATATATCCCGCAGCGTGTACGTATAGATATACGACGAGTATATCATCCCCCGCATGAAATTTTAAATTGGCTCGATCATTCGCCGAACGTTGGCTATATATCAGTATACATACATAACTATATATCATATACGTATATATATATGTTTACGTATACATACGTATATGTATATATATATACCAATTTTACTAACCCGCTCTACTATATCGCCACTCTCGCTATAATCCATATATCTTATATATAATCTCTATATACATATATTACCACATTCTAATTTCTATAATTCTAATTCTAATTCTTAATTCTGATTTCTCGTCACGATACCCATGAAATCCCTTTGACACTGATATCGATACACACACGTATACATGAACACA
Source organism: Tenthredo distinguenda (assembly GCA_947538915.1). Classification (NCBI taxonomy): domain Eukaryota; kingdom Metazoa; phylum Arthropoda; class Insecta; order Hymenoptera; family Tenthredinidae; genus Tenthredo; species Tenthredo distinguenda. Next base: position 1,502,795 of record OX384535.1, read on the forward strand.
CCGTATCCATATATTCCAAATGTTGCCAAAAAGAAAAAATACTCCGACCACAACTTCAACGACTTGAAAAGTAATTTACAAGCTATGATTATTTATCATACGATATACATGTCTCTAGGTGCAGTATGTAATATAATCGAGTGATAAATCCTTCCTCTGTATAAATCGATCCGGAACGATGTTACAGGTGAAACACACACATCCGTTATAATTACGTTCGCAATTATACGTGCATTTCTACATGTATATGTGTATTATAATTATTATCGTTGTTGTTGTTGTCGTTGGTGTCGTTTTTTTCCGTTTTCTTTTTTTTGGTCTCTTTTTTTTTTTATATTCCTTGAAATTCTCTTGCTGTAATTTTGTCTTTTGGTCATGACTACCACCACCGATCGTCACGTATTCGCATACGTGTATAAAGCGTGAGGTGGTGGTAAGAGTGAAATAATTTCAAGATTCTATCAGGAAGAGATCAGCGGTAAAGGAGTAGAGGATACGTCTACCTCTCTACTTACATATCTAATGGCAACGAATCCCTATACGTATCACCTCGATCGAATCCTGCCATTTATCCTATACCAATGAAAACCAAAACCAAAAACCGAAAACCAGAAAAAAAAAAAACAATATATATATATACCGAGGTCCTCGTGTGTGGATAAAAAACCTATTATTAATATAATTGAGCATGGTGGGCAACGACTGTTTCAGGAGTGACCATCTTGCTATCGCTGACGGTGTTCCTGAATCTCGTCGCCGAGACCCTGCCGCAGGTTTCCGACGCGATACCCTTGTTAGGTACAACAGAGTTTTCTAGAAAAAAAAACAAAAAAAAAAACCACAAAAACATAACATGACATATACTTATATATACACACACACATACACACACGCACGCATTTATATATATATATATATATATACACACATGAGCCAAAGAAATCCATATTTTAAACCTATGTATTGTTTTATAATACTTAGATTTATAAAACGATTGGATTTTAATCACGATATTATACCTACATTCACGAGACTATCGAACGATAATTAAATCACGCACGAGGATTGCGGATTTATTATAGTTAATCGGGGTATTTCTCGTCGTTAAATGATCATTGGAATTGAATATATTTGACGAACACTTAATTATACGTTTTCGAGTAGTTTGACGAGTCACGGTGCAGAAGATATTTGAATTCAACGAATTTACAATCATTTTTTGACGATAGTAATCTACACAGTCTCGTCACGGACAAAAAATGGTTTCGAAAATTTTGCGAACACGTAAAAACAAGAAAGAAAATAAGAATATGATAAAAATTAAACGCGGTACAATTTTACTAACGAAAATTCGAATTACAGTGAATTTAGAGTAAAATCGTGACACAAGCTTCAAAGCACAGCTCTTATATAGGTATATCATTACGAAACGTTAAAACGAGTTCTGCAAATACGGTTTCATATTTTTCTTATCAAATTCGTATTCAGAATCTGATTATAACATATCATCTCATTTGAATATCTTCGTTTCTCTTTGAATGAACATTATCATACGTAAATACGCTAGAGAGAGAGAGAGAGAGAGAAAAAAATAAAAGTAAATAGAAAATAAATGAATAACAATAATCTACACACATCCTAATACATTTGAGAAAAATATTTAACCGTTATGCGGGGCGCGTCGCGCTGATTGATTAATAATAATTGTGAGGGCATGGTGCCTCGTGTAAACGTGCGCGTATGAATGGCTAAATAAGGAAAGAGGAGAAGATATATATATATATATTTTTGGGTTCTTTTCTTTTTTTTTTCGATTTTTTTTTCTCTTTTTTATATACATATATATGTATATAATTGTGGACAATTTACGCATTTGAAATTTGAAAATCTGGCTTTGATTTATTTATATATCATCGTGTTCTATAATTATATATATATATATATTAGCCTATTATTATATATATGTATATTAAATTATATCACATATATATATATACATAAGTGTGTATCAGTCGTCGTTTCCGTTCGTAGAAAAAAAAGAAAAAGAAAAAAAAAAAGAAAAATTTCCTCTGCATTTGCCTCTGCCTCTGCCTCTGCCTCTGCCTCTGCCTATGCCTCTGCCTTTGCCTCTGCTTCTGCCACTGCTTCTGCAAACGGTGATTGCCCGGGCCTCGTAGTACGTAGCACGTCTCGCGACGTAACGCGGTTTTTAGCATAGATTTACAATAGGCTCGCGGGCGCGATTCTCTTTCGACGAAAAAATGAGGAAAAAAAAATAAGAATAAAAATGTATGTATAGACAAGAAAAAAAAAAAAATTGAAAATGAAAATGAACATAAAAAAAAAGAAAAAAAAAATACTCGAGAGCGCGAGGGTCGAAAATCGAGGAGTGAGCTCGACGCTCAACGCGAACGTTAACGGGACTTTGATTTATTTGAAAACTTTACCAAAGCCCTCTCCCCCCGCTCGTGCCTTTGCCCAACTTTACCTTTCCACAATCTCGAACGTTTCTCGGTCGCACTTTGAACGTACCTAATTGCGTTCGATCGCCGCACTGCGACCGTTCAAGCTATGGAACCTTTCATCTCGATAAACCCAACCTGGGATTTATAAGTCTCGATCTATATACTTCCACCGTGTCAATACCATAAGATAATGTATTTCTAAAAAACAAAATGAGGAATTCAGTATTTCATTCTTTGCCTATCTCTCATAATTCGCATACCGATTTTTCGAAATACGTCAAATTTTTCACTAGGGTTACCAATTTATACTCGGGCAATTACCTTGTTACTTATACTACTACCTAATACTACTACCACTACTACTTGACGTTATCTGTATAAAAGTAATTATAATTGTTATGATTACTCTACTGCATCGTTTCATAAGTAATTAAATTTTAAATTTTATCTGGGCTGTGTCGCTCTTCGCTGTGGCTTTTTCAATACTGTAAGCATAAAACTCTTATACCTATTATATATATATTATATACTTATATCGTATATTTCGGTAGTCTCTTTATATACATACATATATATATTTATATGTACTCAAATTAGTAGAGGTATACGGGACGAACACGCGCAATTTCATATAAATTATATGAATAATAATAATAATAATAACGATAATAATTATAATATTATATTTAATATATATATATATATGTATATTTATATATATGGAAAGATATATATATATATATATATATATATATATATATATATATTGTATTGATCAGACTCGAGTTTCTATACCGATCATATATATATATAACTATATATGCACTGTAAAAAATAACCGGTGTTAGTCCGCGGGTTGTCCGGGGTTCCGTTTTTCGGTGTGAAAATTTAACTCCGAATGCGCGGGGAGGTAAAATAACACCGCCGACACGGTGTACCAAAAAACATTCGCTTTTCAACGCCAAATAATTCATTTTATACCGTAAGTGGAATGATTTAGAAAACTACCGATGGAAGTATTGAAATTAGGAAAAGAAAAATGTGCTACGATAGAAAAATCGAATGAAAATTACACTACCCTTAACTATTCTCACAAATTGTGACATTTAGTTTCAATTCTGACAATTACACCGTTTTAATACCGCTTCTTTTTTTTTTTACAGTGATATATATATATATATATATATGAGTAATTTCAGTAATTCGTTTATTTTCCGAAAAAAAACAAAAAAACGAAAAGCAACTGTTGATATCGGATAATCTCACCTGCAAGAATTAATCGCAATAATAATAATAATAATTAGGCTGTTTGTAATTATCATCGTGCGTATAATTGATTATATATATATATGTATATATATGTATATATATATATATTCTATATTGTTGATGCTACTATTGCTATTATTGTTGCTGCTGCTGTTGCTGTTGTTTGTTGTTTGTTATCGTTGTCGTTGTCGTTGTCGTTGTCGTTGCTGTTATTGGTCTCGTATAGTAGTAAAACCGAAGAAGAAAAGAACAAAAAAAACAACCAAAAGGCAGACTGCGTAGGGGAAAAAAAATAGATATTCCACTTAGGGTGCAGCGTATAAATAACACATATATATATAGTATATATTGAAATTTATATACGCGATCCTGGTAACGGACAGCCAAACAAAATGCTTGGAGCTCTGCCTCGGGCCTCGCGGGTGGTAAACATTTCTTTTTTTTTTTTTACCGTTTTTTATTGTTCATTTTTTTCTTTTCTCCCCAAAAACAAAAAAAAAAACGAACTCTCTCTCGTCGAACGGAATCCCACGCAGCGGTATCCATTTGTGTTAGATGAAGATGAAGATCGAAAAAATAATTCATTTCTTTCCCATGAACTATTATACGTACATACGTAGGGTGTATCATAACGATAAGATGTACAACTATATAATACTTGTACAAACTTAGTTCTTTGGATTGGAAAAAAAAAGGGAAAGGGAAAGAAAAGAAAAAAGCTTCGCTTTCAAATCCAAGTTTTTTCATACCAGGAACCCATAGGGTATAACAAGAATTATTATAACTCAACGACATACTTACTTACCTCGTCGTACGATTGAGCTGCAGTAGCCGTATAACTACCCCTCGTGCCTATTTCACCGTATATATGCATGATGTATCTGTATAATACATAAATAACCCCATTCATGCGTATGAATATAAATTATAACTAGTTATACCCTCTAGAGGCGGCGTGCAGATGTATCGCGCAATTTTTATCTGCGTCTTGCGAAAATAAGGGAAAAATTAACGAAACGCGACGAATGTATATAGATACACGTGTCGAATTTTTAGTATATTATATATACATTGTATATATATATATACTTGTAGGAATTAAAAATCGCCGTATGTTATAAATAAATAATTAAATAATTTGATATAGGATACTTGTGCAGCATTTTCATGTAATTAATATATCTATATAGGAAAACGGAGATGCAGACGGGGAGGATACGGGACCGACGAGTCGTAAGGTCGAGGTCCTGCGCAGGATGAGGGATGAATCCCTTTTTCTGTTCATGCGTAACATAAAGATAAACTTACGAATTGAATGTCAAGGTCCAAATTTATAGACGATATCCTCGACAATTATCACATTAGGGGTGAGGTGGAGAAAGAATGAAAGAGAGAGAATGGAGATCGAGAAAAAAACGATAAAGACCCATACCAGCTACGATTGTCAATCTTTGAATACTCCGATTTCAATTCAGATGAAAATTAATCAACAGATTTCTAAAAATCGATCCAATTTTTTTTTTTTTCCTATTTTTTTTCTCTTCTCTGAAAGAGTTGAACAGTATCGAATATTCCATTGTGCTGCACTGCACGTCGCCGCGAAATGTGCATATGTACATATATGTGTATATAAATATACATATATACCTAATATACGGGTAAATTCATTTATTTATTTATTTATTTATCCGTATACGTATTGGGTATATATTAAAAAAAAAAAATATATATATATATATGTATATATGTATATATATATAAATATAAATATATACATAGCTATGATGGGGACAAAGTGTATGTCCGTGTTACAGGTGTGACGATCCTCTTGTCACAGACGGTGTTTTCGCTGCTGGTGGCCCACGTCTTGACTCGAACCTCCGACGCGGTGCCATTAATAGGTACCATCGCCTACAGCTCACCTGCCCATGACCACCACCAACCAACCACCACCACAACCACAACCACAACCTGCCCTTGTGCACCCTTGGAAATCTACGCGACATTTATACGCGCGACCATTTTTCGACAAGAATGACATTTTTTCGAAAAAAGAAAGAATTTAAAAAATGGAACAGAAAAAATACATTTTCGATTCGATAACTTATAACATATTATCATTTATCGAATCGGAAATAGAAATTCTTGTTTTAAGATGGTCATTGGTTACGGGGAGTTTTCTTTCTCTTCCCTTATCTTTCTCCTTATCTCTCTCTCTCTCTCTCTCTCTTTCTCTCTCTCACTCTGTCTCTCTCATTCTCAAAATCTGAATTTTCACTTTTCTCTCGTTTTCCACGGTTCATTCGCTTATATCGGGTACATATTTACCCTGAAAACTTGAAACTGCTGCACTTTAATACTATATACACTTCGATATATACATATATATCGTCTGCCGTCAATTGGCATGCCGCCTCTAGAGTATGATAATGATAATAATCATAATAATCATAATAACAACAATGATAATAATGATAATAATAATAATAATAATAATAATAATAATGATAAGACCAACAATAACAAGAACAATAAATCACCTTATCTGAAAAAAGGGTGAAACGAAAGAGGAAAAAAAAATTGTTCATTTAACAAATATAGATATTTTGTGGAAAGAAACTCCTCGTATTCCTCGTAAATATATCTCGCCTAGAACCACGTAGAAAATTTACCTATAGAGCAACATACTCTTTCCTATAACGCTACATATACATACTATATGCAATCTTTCCTTGTTTATTTATATTTTTTATTAGATAAATATACTGTTCACGTGGCTGTGCTGTATACTATACATTATATACATAATGCTATAATTATTGCTCTGACTTGTGCATCATGAAAACAAAAAAAAATGATAATGGTAAACCAAAAGAAAAGAATCGAGCTTTAAACAAAATTTTCAAAATTTCAAACATTTCGTACGGTCTCTCGGAAAATTGGCGGTGATCCAACCCATATACCTAATTTTTCTTTCAAGATTTCACTTAACAGTTTGAATGGTTTTTGATGAAAAAAAAATCCCCTCGAATGTTTTACACCCTCAATTATATAAAGAAAAAAGAAAAAGATTTTCATACTTTTCATCGAGTTTGTTTTTTGTTTTTTTTGTTTTTTGAGGCAATCGTTCGCAGAGTTCGGTAACCAGTCGATGTGTAAAAAAGCTATTTGTTATAATTATGTTATATGGGTTCGGTGACTCTGCCAATCTCCACCGAGAATTTATATAAAAACTTTTATAGCGAATGAAGAACTTTATACTACAGCAACTATACAGTAATTGTTAATTTTTCCAACGCTTATGATCCAAATCTATAATCCCGATACCCACTAAAGCGAATCTATTGAATTTCTGGCATAAACAATTAATCAAATTATAATAATATTAAAGAAAACGTATTTTCATATAACGAATTCAATATACCAATTATTCAATAACGTCGTATATATACCGTATGTACAACACATACAGGGTAAACTCAAGTGGCTCCGATACCTGTATACCTTTATACATATATAAATAATATACCCCATATAATTTTTCAGTAATACACAATACGTGAGAGATACAGGGGTGAATTTCTATAGGGTAAATATTTCCCCAACGATATTCGTATACTTATACACGGTAACGATAATACGAACGACGAACAACGATGCAGATGCAGTTTATCACTTTGTCAGATATTATTATTATTACATAAATAATCGATACTTCTGTAGCTGCCAAGGCATACACGCGTAGGACCTGGGCTACATACTATATATACACATATATATATAAATCTCTTTCTCTATATATACATATATAGTATATGTAATAAATTATAATCAATCATCGTTACTATACTGTCAGAAAACAGGTTACAGGTTTATACCTAGAATCATTTTGATAAACTATCCGACTACCCCATACCGGATACAGTGCAGCTCGCGCTAATGATTGTACAGAAACTTTTCCAATTTGTATGTACATATTTCCGTACTGAGTTAGTCCAGGTGTACCCCTGTAAATCTATAGACATGTGTACGTCTGATTAAAGAGTTAAACGTTCGACTCACGTCCCCCCGATCGGAGAGGAAAAAAATAAAAGAGAAAAAATTTTATTTAGAAGTCGATACGCGTTCTAAAAGAAGTCGAAGTGCGGTTATACTGGTTGGTACGTGGCGGGAGGAGACCGAGGATAAAACGGCTAAGGATCAGCCTTTTTCCCTTGGTTTTACTCCTCTCCGCAACGTCATCTCACCTCTTATTTCTACCTACTGCCTTTAGGTATATACCATTACATTTGCCTGTAAATATTTGAGCGTTTAGCGGCTGCAGGGTTCCGTTCATCCGAGACTCGAACCCCGGTTGAATCGTAAATTTACCCCGAGACATACCTAGAGGACTTTTATCACTCTACGTGATAAACTGTTGCAACGATGCCGACCGTGATACCGGAAAGATATCGTCAATGGGAAGCTCAGAGATGTTAGAAAATTGAATAAAAATTCATAAACATTCGTAAACAGTTTAGTTCGTCGTCCCTTGAAACGTTAGGAATAAAAACATCGGTCCGATATATTCTTAGTTACTCGAGGTTCTTAATTCGTTCGGTTTCGCAGATTCATAGGAAAATTGGGTGCAGAAATACGAGAGTCGGGTTGATTAGGGGTAGCAATCGAACCATTAGAATGATATAACGTTATTGATTGGTGTATAAAGCGAATTATTAAAGTAACAAGGATTAATTACACCCATAATAATTAGCTATCTAATAATTCTCCACGCTTCGCTTGTCTTCTACTATATATACAACCAAAAAAACAAAAAAACAAATAGAAACTGAAAAACAAAAAAAAATTTTTTTTACTATATTTACAGTATGTATTATATTATAAATATTTGTATATATATATATATAATATATACATACGTATATATATATATACTATTATGCAGTAGCTAGTAGGCATATGACATACGTAATTATAATATGCACGTATGCAGCGTGGGTGGAACTCTTTGTATCACATCACGTATATAAATATAGCGACTGCAGCCTATTTAGCAAATCTATTACTTCTCGCCTATTAAGCATAATGGAATGCTCGTGTGTGAATGCAATTGCCAATATATTGGATTTTTCTTACTTGACAATAACATTAACAATAACGATGATCATGATGATAATCATATAACAAGTTACGATAAGACGTATCGCTAAAATCTGAACTGAATTAAGGAACTATCGACTTTTGATAACTGATAAAAAGTAAAAAGAAAAAAAAAGAAAGGCTAAAAGTTAATTACTGTAAAAAGAAAATAATTATCTACAGTGCTCTTTTTTCACTCAAGGAAGTTATGTATACATATATATAGTATATAGATACATATACATGTATACATACATCGGGTATATAGTTACCGGAAACCGGAAGCCGGAAATGTCGAAAAACAAAAGCCCTGGGCTCTAGAAGGGCGATCTTTCGGGCTGTTAAAGTCAAGTGACCGATAGCAAAGGCTTTGAATAATATTTTCACTTCTGAGGTAAATCCGAAGGTAAAAAAAAAGCACAGGACTCAATTTTTTACCATCAATTATATGTAATTTCGTATACGATTGTGTATATCTTATATACCTATACTGCAGTGTAGAGGTTGCGAATATATGTATTTGTACATTTTTTTCAAAGTTCAAACGAGAAAATTTCTTTTTTTTTTAAATTTAAGGAATAACTTTTTCTTTTTTTTTTCTTTTCTTTTTATTTCACAGCACTCTGTATACTTTGCGTAGGTAGATATACTAGTCGATCTTCGCCTATATAACTCTTCTGTAGCCTCGTATCTTTCGCTCTTCAGTTTATATAAAGTAATTGAATGCCATATAAAAGAATTTGCAAAAATTAAAAGAAAAAAAAAAATATTTATAGATTTTTCTATGCAAATTTTATCGCTGGGCAGTTTTTTTTTAATATTTATATATATATTATACGAATGAAATAATTTCATATTTAAATAATATAAGCTATTTAATGCTATGGCCTTTCATCCTGTAACAGCCCCGACTCTAACCACCAACTGGGTTTATATAACGATTAATAATTGTTTAATAATTAAGAAGTAATGATATAACAATTAACTCGATCCATACTCCCATCTTCTGTCTATATACTTTTATACTCACTTGAATCCTTGATGCCAAAATGCCGCTATAACCCACCATCCATAAATATTCTATGCTACTCTATCGTAATTAATTCAATCTGCCCCACCAGCAGCGAAAACTTAATAAGGCAGAGTATGGGGTCAACCCTGCAGGAACCCTTTGAAAAAGGTTGCGAAAACTTTCATTATTATTATTATATACATATTGTGGTACAGAAAAGTTTTCTTTTCGAAATAATAGAAGGAAGAGAAAAAATATCCTATGGAAAATTATCTTATTAATTAGGAAATTTATTGTTCCCCATAATTTAATAAACTGAACTCAATTACGTACGTCGTATCTTCGCGTAGGGTACCTAGGTTATGCACACGAATATATACCCATATATGCACAGCACAGCACCCTGAAATAATTTGAGGGCGGGTCTCTCTAATCGTCATCCGAGATTTTTCTAATTATTGTTAAAAAAAAAGAGAAAAAAAGAAAAAAATAGAAACGAAATACAGCGATATCGCGGTATTCTCGCGTTTTATATTTCGGTATATTTGATGTGGTTGGAAGATTTTCACTTAACCATTTCAAGAGCGTCGCGGCAGACTCCAAGTATCACGCAATTAACGAAAGAGAAAATATAATAATATACGTATATATGCATATTACGAAGCGGTCGAGCCTGAGCTTAATTACGTTTTTTTGTTATACTTGGCTTTTCATCAAATTTAGTTTTCCCTTTTTATTACATTATGCAAATTGACTCACAGACCAGGATATCAAAAACCGCTGTATGCTAATCGAAACGACAAAACCCGCAGGAAAATTCAGAAAACTGCCAGAACGAAGTTATAGTTGGACGCGGTCTGAAAATTACACGTTTTTCCATTCAACCATAGTATATATTCATATTCTGAACAATCGTACAATTTTTGGTTCTCGCTTATCGCTTCTGTTCACTTTTTCTGTTCACTTTTTACCCCCTTTTTTTTCCTATCATATGCACGTCTCTCGATTTTTCTCTCCCCGGAAAAGTATGTACTACGTAAGATTGTAAAAATCGCGAAGGCAACGGAATTCCCGTCGTTAACTCGCGTTCCAAAATCCTTGAAACTAATAAAAAAATCCATCGGTCTGGCGGTTTTTATCACAGGTTTATTTTCCACATTCTATATGGTTATATACCTATACAATAATCTGAAAAGTGTAATCGTGGAAACCAGATTTACTCGACATATATATACCAATCCATACCTATGAGACAGGGCAGGCTATTGATTACAATAAATTCTTATTTTTTTTTTTCGTTTTTTTTTGCAAAATTCCGCGATTCATTTCTCAATCATTGGATAGAAAAATTATTCAAAAATCGATCTGCCCTGTCGTGATATTTTCCCCCTGCTCTGCCCTCTCATCACTGTATATATATATATCATCGACATATATTCTTCTTCTACTTATCTAAAAAATATAGAAACACACAGACACACACTCATACACATACCTAAATACATATATCTATTTACTACATGATATTATATCTATATTGATAACACTATGTGTTGATCGTTGTTCTGTGCATTTATAGTTCACGTGTGAATTTTACTTTTTCGATATATATATATATTTATATATTTTCAATATTTTGTTTTTTCTGTCTTATTTTCATTTCGTTTCATTTCCTCTCATCTACATAGTGTCCGATCATCATGCCCAGACTATCATTCGTATATATACACAAATCAAATGACATATATAAATATATTTATATATATTTATATATATATATATATAATATATATCTATATATGTGTGCGTATGTGTGTATATATATAAAATGTATATTCATACACGTACTATGTTTAATACTACTACTACAACCACCACCACCACCGCCACTACTTTTACACAATTTTAATACGCTGCTCAAGTATTTCTCCCCTATCACCACCACAACCCTTTAAACAAATCACACCGTTTAATTATTATATATACCTATGATAACTGCAGACGTTTAAGTTTTGCCGGAAACGAAGGGATGGCTGGAGCAGTATAATTCACCCGTTTCTCTAGTTTTTATCATCAATTTTTGAAAAATCGAAAAGTTTTTTTTGTCAGGGAATGAAAGAATTTATACTTCATACGGGGATCTGAAAAAGACGATCTGTATACCAGCAAACCTTATTCGTTCCGGTAAAACTTTTGATAAAACGTTGTATTAAATATGCAATGAATAAATAATAATGTGCTTAACATGATTGGGGCGGACCGCCCTGCCCGCTGCCTCCCCCCCCCCCCCCCCCCAACCCCAACCCCTATCATCCACCTTTTTCCCCCCAAACCCCCGTAAAACGTCTAATTACCAAACGTCTCGTGGATATATGCCTAATTATATTAATTAATTTAGGTTGGGTTAATTATCCAGACGCGTATAACCCTCGACGAATATATTGACCCTCGGTTATGTATGTAGTATAGTATACCTCCGAATACTTTCATAGATTGACGATGAATATACAGTTCTTAATACGAAAGCCTCGATTTTATGTCAATTCATTATCGTTTTTGTTAAAATTAATCAATTATATCGATAGCCATTGATCGAAGACGGGTTTGCAACGGTTTTGCAGTTTCGTTACTCTTATCAGCTAAGAAATGAGAGCAATAGACGAGTGCTGAATAGATTTCGATAGATTATTTATCAACCGATTTGTTTTTTTATCGCATTTGCAAAAAAAAAAATTTTTTAAATATATTGTTTAGGGCATTATGTGTATCGAAGTACGAGGTACGATGACACGTATCAAAGTTCTGATCTGTATATCGGGAAAGATGAGATAGTTTTCGTTGATTATTTTTTGCCTGAGATATTGATTTATATATTTTATTAAAAAAAAAAAAAACCGCGAGTATTTTATTGAAAATTTTCTTATATATTATTTAACGATTTTTTATAATGAAAATGTTGAAACAGGTCTTTGTCGAGCAGGGCGGTAATGCGGCCAACTTAAAAAGTTTCAAACAAAACACAAAAAAAAAAAAACGAAACAAATCAAAACCAAAACCAAAAACCAAAAAAAAAAAAAAATGAAATACAAAAGGATAAAAATTGCGGCTTGGGGCGTACGATTTTCAACGTGCTATGTCGACGCAGCAAGGTAAAGACTTTATAAAAAAAAAAAAAATTGAATTGTAAGATTTTTATGCCGTCTTCTTTGTATGAACAATATACAATATAGTCCGATGATAATGATTTACTTTCTTTGTCAAATATAAAAAAAGATTTTAAAGAAATTAAAAAAATGAAAGAATAAAAAATTTTGTTTAAATTAAAAAATCATTCACACTTGTATTTACTATCTAATGTTCAATTTTGAGAAGAGAGCTAGACGAAACTTACTCGATTCTTGGTGTTCAGAAATTGGCATTTCAAAGCGTGCAGCTCCTTCATATTAATAATTTTGAAATTTTCTATCATTTTGTTACAGTATAATCTCTATCGATTTTTCATACTCCATTTGATTCTTATATCTATATAAATATACTATATATTTATTTACTTGTTTTGAGAAAACGGCAGAAAACTTGATATATAATACCTATATCGCTTCTAACTCTTACAATTAATAGGTCTAATAAAATATCGTTCAAATTTCCAAGGCTTTGCCTGGCTGAATCACTGCACCGCGCCTATACTCCCAATATATAATGTTATTAATTATATATATAATAGATGATCTAGCATCAAGTTCAAGTTTCAAGTACCAATAAATTCATGTTCAATTATTATACTGAAATAATTATTCAATATTGTATCTCACATACGGGGTGCCCTCGGACTTTGCCAATTGTCCGATAAATTTTCGATCTTTCATTTTTATCACTGGTTATAGTAACGAGTGAAAAAAAAAAGAAATATGTAATAACTATACAAAAATAACGATATCTAATAGCGATGAAAAGCAAAAAAAGAATCAAAAATCAAAAGACAGAAAAAAAATGTTAATAATAATCAAAATAATAATCGTATAGGGACAGTTCATATCACGGCGTATATTCGTATATACATATATACATACGTATGTATATTTATATATGCAGATATATATGTATATACCAACACGTAAACCCCAAAGCCGATAAAACGAAATTTAACTGTCAAACTGTTCTTTTTCACGGAGTGACTGCAGGAAAGTTATAATACGGACATGTTACCCTATCTTGAAACACGTCGGGGTGTACTAGGACGATTATTCAATTCTGAAAAGGGGACCCGGATCGAAAGGGTTCGCGATATATGTATACATGCACAAATACATGCATAAATAAAAATAAGGAAGAATAATTCTTTCCCGAGGTAACATGTACGGATAAAAAAATTTCTAAAAGTCTCTCCGTGAAACCTTGGGCTTGAGTTGCTGCAGATTACGTAGTTATTCCACCTGCTATACGTATATCTCATACATATACTTATAATGGTGAATTTTTTTTCATAAAATAATATACCCCCTTTATTATATATATATATATACCTATATATAAACTTCACTTTTCACAATAGGTGTACTATGTCTAGATGCTACCACAAATTGCAAACCGCTATCATATATCATTATTTTCATTATAATTATATTAGTAATTATTGTTTAATTTGATAAACCGCAGATAAATATTATCGTTGCAGCTGAATTATGCAAGCTACGAGTGGCCTGAATATAAATCGAGAAAATGAGAGCGATTCCGGGGGTTGTAAAATAGAAATAAAATGAAAAACCGTTTCTTCTCGGAAATACGAAATTTCCAATTCGTTGTTTATAGGTAGTCAGATTATACGTAGCCTCGGACAGGAGCTCTGATAACTCGTATATTTCGGCATCCTCGAATCCCCCGATTCTTTTTGGCTATTGTTCAGAAACTTGAGCCTGTTAAGACTCGGAAATGGCAATCAGAGCCTGTCTGTATTTCTTAATCAAGAATAGAGGTTCGATATTCCCTTTTCTTCTTATTCTATACTCGCCGGTGTGCACGTAATCGGGGAAATAAATGTTCCCCCTTCGAAACGAGGATTTCGAGTTATTATCTTTTAACAAACGATGCGGACGTGTTTCAGTTTCAGAACTTTATTGACAGGAAACCCGCGGTTCTTTCACAGAAAATCGCAATTCTGTACCACAGTTTTACGAATTCTATAAAAAAGAAAGAAAAAAGAGAAAAAAAAAAACGGGGGAATATATTTCTACCCTCTCGTTCGTTCGTTCATTAAAAAACTGACGATTCCAGATCCGCGTTCAAGTTTCTGACAAACAATATATTTTTTTTCCGCTTTTGAAACCCGACGCAACCTTTCTTTCCACCGAAAAACGCTTTGTGACGTTTGAATTAACGATCTTTCAATTTTTTTTTATGAAATAGTAGCTCGACATTTATTTCACATCCTTTACTCTTCACTATATCCCCGCATCTATAATCGACGCTAATTAAACTGCATATATTATCCCCACTGATTTTTTTTTCATCTCTATAAATAAAATATTAATTTTTCTATAATAAAAAAAATAAAATGAATAAAGTAATACCTAGATAAATGAAAAAAAAAAATGTTTAACACTCAAGTACCTAGGCTTATATGTTCTCACCTCGCATCATATAATAGTACGTTCACATAAAAACTTATCGCACTTATACTATATGGTATATTTCCCCTTCGCATAATGCTTAGAAATAAATTAGCAATGCTCATTAAACCGGGTTTCTCACACACGTTATATTATATATATATATGTAGATATTATCGTAGGTGTATGTTATACTTGTAATACGATTGATTAGTAGGTGTATATATAGAATCTAAATAAGAAGAAGAAGAAGAAAGGGTTTTCTGTTTTTCTATGGATAAGAAACGTTGTGCCGGGACGAAATTAATTCATTAAGCTTATTTCGTTATTTTGCATATAATTAGCTCACGTCTGTAATAACGTTATTTTTTATAAAAAGCTTATTTTTTTTTGTTTTTTAACTATCGCCAAGCTTGACTCTACCCTTATCCTATATAGTTCCGATTGCCCTAGAAACATATATGTATATGTATAAAGCGAAAGATAGAAAAGAAAAACAAAAAAAGAAATAACAAATGAATAAACAAACAAACAAAAAGTACCTACATAAACAAGAAAAAAAAAAAAATTTGAAAATGATACATTAAAAATAAAGAAATGAAAAAAAAGAGTAGAAACTGCGCGTGCCTATATCCTCAAAGTTACATATATTATATATATCTCATATCAACAGCTATGCATCTCTTAAAATATTAGCAATTATTATATGTATATGTAGATTTATACGTATTTAATTATGTGCGATCCTTACATACTATGTGTAATATGTGTGTTAGATAGATATACGTAGATTAGTTTTCAGCCATTGTTCGTATACCTAGGATATATAGATACATAGATATTTTCACACAAACTCTAGCTCGCATCTTATATTTTGTCGCACGTTTATTAGAGTATATTATGTATTATATTTAAAAACCACGTCGTATGTGCGTAGATGCGTGTATGTGTGTATGTTCGTATGTATGTATCGATGTTAATTATATACGCCGATTATACACTATAATTGTATGTATTATATGTATTATTACTACGTGTTTAGCACAAGTAAGTATGCGCAGTATTATATGTTAACATGTCCTATGTGTCTCGTTTCTGTATAAGCGCGATTTTCTGATCGCGTATTCATATATTAACGCCTGCTTTGCTCGCTAACCCATGCAAAAAAAACTACCCCTTACGTATCCATGAGAAATATTTTTTTTCACGGAAATAAATTTAGAAAATTTTCATTTCTTTATCCTCTTTCCTGATTATCTATTATCAGCTCTTGCCTCTCGTATGTATATATATATCATAGTTTTCTCTCGGCTTATTATTAATCAACTGATTGAATAATTAATTAATTAATTTATCCAATTAATTAATTAATTAATTATCATCTTTACTTTCTCATTACGTAACTTCGCTGATTTAATATATTATTCCATCGATTAATTTCTTCCTCATTTACCGAAATCCTATGAGGATATATTCTGTTAAATCGGCGTACGAATGTTAGCTGATCACAGCTCCGGGGTGCGTGTTTGCCATGTGTAAACGTGCGTAAGACTGCAACCCTTAATAATACAATCATAGATCGATACAAGTATCACTCGGATATTTGGTACAGAAGAATTTCAATAAAAAAGTAAAACTACCCCCGAGTGATACTGGGTATCCTTTTTTTTTTTATTGACCAAAACCTTCTGCCTGCCTGCCTGCCTGCCAGCCCGTCCGTCTGTCTGTATGATGCGATCGAACGTTTGAATGATTATTGTTAGTTCAAAGCGACGAATGATTACCCCAAAAAAAAAAATGTGAAATGTCATTATATATCCATTTCTGATTCGAGTTATTTGGTAATCATTCGCGTTTTATCGGTTAGAAAAAAAAAACAATCATTCGACTCCCTAAACGAAGAACCCCACTACCCGAGCTAATCGATGCTTTTTTTGTATTTTTTTTTTTCGGGGGGATTCTAAAAAACTCCCCGATTCAGGGACGTACTTCAACTGCATAATGTTCATGGTGGCGAGCAGTGTCGTCCTTACGGTTGTTGTCCTAAACTACCATCACAGAACGGCGGATATTCACGAGATGCCTCAATGGGTGGGTGTGGACGATTGATTATCGATGATAAATCGAATTTTATCGTTAAAGAAGCGGCGATTTTAAACCCCTGCATTAATTACACGACAGATAAAAACAGTCCTTCTTCAATGGCTTCCATGGATCCTGGGCATGAGTCGCCCGGGTAAAAAGATCACGAGGAAGACAATACTGATGAGCAATCGGATGAAGGAACTCGAGCTGCAGGAAAGAAGCAGCAAAAGTCTTCTGGCCAACGTGTTAGACATCGACGACGATTTCAGACACGGAAATAGCGCCGCTGCTAATCCATCAGCTGGCTACATACGGTACTTATGGGTTCCGATTATAATTGAACCGTAAACATTGATCAGTTTTTTTTTATTTATTTTTTTCAAATTCAAATTAATCTATGGTAAGCGATCGTAATTTATCATCATCGGAAGTACAGTAAAAGAATCATTTTGGTAGCAGGTCGGCGTACGGCACACCCTTGTCTGGACGACCGGCGACAGTCGAGGAAACATCGGCATCTCTTCCACTGAGCGGTACGCGAAGAGAATTGCAAACGATTCTTAAGGAACTACAGTTTATAACGAATCGTATGAAAAAGGCTGACGAGGAAGCGGAACTCATCAGCGATTGGAAATTCGCTGCTATGGTCGTCGACAGGTATGCGAATTTTCTTATATATATTTTGTACTTCCAATTTTTGTAAAATTCCTTTTTTTTTTCAATCCTTTTATTCGAGAATTATTCTTCCACAGGTTTTGCCTGATAATATTCACGATGTTCACCGTAATCGCGACCGTCGCCGTGCTATTATCGGCGCCTCACATCATAGTCCAGTAGTAGACTGCCCAAGCCCAGCCACCGAATGACACCACGGACGAAACGATCGTCGACACCTCGTCCTGGTCGTAGGTTGGTATACGTACATTTATACATTCGTTATTTTTTGATAATTGAATGGAATTTTTTTTTCTTTCTATCGAAAGTCAATTTTTGAGAAAAATATCCCTTACCGTATTTCAGGAACGTATTTCCTGACCATGGAGGGGGTGCATCGTCTTCGATGTTCGTGTCTGAACGGGGGCGACCTTTCGCTGGCAGCCTGACCTGAAATTGGACGAAAAATACAAGGGGAAATATGAAAATCAAAGAAGAACATCGACACGCGTAATCATAAATAAAAAAACAAGAAACGAAAAACAAAAAACAAAACAGCAAATAACATGAAGAAAATACTACAAGCAACAAGTTGTTCACGCACCTCGTATACTGTAAAAAAAAAAAAGAAAAAGAAATATCCAAAAACGAAAAAAGTATACGAGATACTTCGCACACCTCAGCACCCCCGCCTCTATAAACCACCGAGCAGAAAGACGATTATACTGATCTTTCTGATATCTTTCTCTCCTCGCTATATCCTCGATCTTTTCGCTCCCCGTAAGTAAGGGTTGAGGACCCTATCTATTCGAACTCTAATTCCTGTCGATATATCCTTACCGATTTATTTATATATTATCGAGTTTGTGCCAGTATATACTCGAGAGATTCGAGAAAGGTGATTAAATATACCTGTACGTCTATACGTCTATACCTTGAATTTCGAAATGATACAAAATTCACAACTCATATATATATACATACATATATGCTCTCTATGTATGTTTTATCAAAAACGAAGACTCCACGATCAAGACGTGTTACCCTATATTTTGTGAGAACGAGAACAACGCCAAGAGCAACCCCTTAGCCGCGAGTCGTAAGTTTACCCACACATATTTACAATACCTGGAACAATATTTGTCGATTTTCTTATTTTCATAATTGTCAGTTATATTCTCAATGAATTATCATCGTCGAGGATCGGTTCTTGTCGTTGTTGACGTCTCTGATCAATATGATTAATGAATAAGTTTAATTAAAGTAAAAAAAAAAGGAAAAAGCTCCCATTTCTCACTAGCTTTCTATCTTATATATGCTTATATATCTATATATGTATAACACGGATATATACGTATATATTTATTATATATAAGTATATAGTTGTGTATGTGCCACGCTGCTATAGTCTGTATCTTGTGCACCCATCCTCCACCCACCCCCCAACGATCCAAATCCACATATCCACGCGCACTTATACTGTATATACCTATAGGTAATCTTAAAATTACATTTAGGTATATATACACATGTATATGTACCTAAATTGATTCCAAAATTATATCTTAAACCAACAACAAAAAAAAAACGGAAACATAATAATAATACTAATAATTTAGCAGTGAACAATGTTATGCTGCGCACACGTAGTCGATGCAAAACCCAGCTTTCCGCTGGTGTTTTTATCTCGTTGTTGTTGTTATTGGCCCCTGAGAATCGGGGCGTTTCATGAGACTCAGGGGTTGATATTAGAACCACGCTGGTGTATAGAACAGAGGGGGGAAAAAATGAAATAAATAAATAACAAGCTTATACAATTAAAATTAGGCCGATTTCAGGTTTAGGATATGTAGAGCGCTTTATCGATAAAGGCTCGCCTCCGTAATAAATCGTCATACGTCGCTGTTTTTGGTTTTTTTTTGGTTTTTTTTTTTACTAGAAAAGATTCACCGATCTTGGATTGTATGTAAATTTTATCGCGACATACATGAATCGAAGGATAAAGTAATGAACAATCTTGGAAACGTAACAATAGAAAAAAGAACAAAATAAAAAAAAAATGGAAGGGATACCCGTTTGATAGGATTTCGACAAGGATCGATGAATCTTGTTTGGTATACGTATGTTATAGGCGAAAAAAAAAAAACAAATGTGCTGGGCTTAGGGCATTCATTTCAGTTATCGTTATTGGGGAGAAAAGATGAGATGAGATATACCAATTTAGCTAATCGAATAAATATATATATATATATAAAGTATATATATAAAAGAAAGAAGATAAGAAAGAGAAAAGAGAAGTCGATACTCTAATAGTTTGAAATATCGGGGAGAATGGATATATATACTAACATATACCTATAATATGGCGGGTGATAATTATGAAAAATAAATAAATAAATTAATGAAAATAAAATAAAATAAAGTATATGAATAATATATAATTGCGCGCGGGATGAAAAAGCAAAAGCAAAAAAAATATATATAAATATGAAATTCAAGTGTTCTGATATAATATTATATGTATATGAGAAGAAAAAAGAGGAAAAAAAAAATCAAAAAAACAAAAAAAATTTTACTCGATCGTATATAAAATTATATAATTTGTACATATATTAGATGAAAAGAAAAATTATTCGACGTAATAATAGGAGTAATAATAATATTAATAATAATAGAAGACAGAAAGAAAAAAAAACGACAAAAAAAACAAAAAAAGAAAAAAAAACCAACACACTTACTATACTATATTATAACCAAAATCGTAGCTTATACATAATTAATTTAGGATATTAAATTGATAACAAATTGAAGCGGTATTATAACGCGATACATATTATATACATATAGAAGACAACGGTAACGTTTTAACAAACAAGAAAAGATAAAAAAATTGAAAATTAAAAAATTAAATAATTAAAAACAAGCAAAGAAAAATTCGTCACGTAATACAGTATCCTAAAATCGTGATATATTAATAATCGCATTCCGGAATTATCGTTATCACATTCGCGAACTGACGTGACATATTATATATATACATATATATAATATATAATATATATATGTATGTATCGTTGCACTTGCGCGTACGAGAACAATTTTCTTCCATATGTAGATTACGTGCGTAGTGATTATTAATTCGGCAAAAATTTATACATATATATTGTACGTTGATACATATAATTAATATAGTATACGTCAAGTTAATATGCGCGAAAGTCAAATCTGGTATCTGACTACAGTGTTTGCGATGGATTAATTATCATTTCTATATCGAGAGTATATAATAACGCGATTAATATCGATCGATCAATGAACGGGGCTTCTATCGAATAAGGTAATAATGGAGAAGAGGAGAAAGATAAGATATAAAACCGTATACATATATGCGTGAAAAATGTTTATTTTGCCGTAATGAGTTTTTCACATTTCACTTACCGGATATATTAGATATCAAAATTAATATTTTATACGTATACGTGTAATGACGTATGTGTATATATATATTATATTAGACATACGGAAATGAAAAAACTTAAATTTAATAAAATAGGCTGACTGTTTGACATTAAAAAAAAAAAAAAGTGAAAAAACAAAAACAAAAAAAAAACGGAAAGCGTGTAACGAGTGTTGATATTTAAAAAGAAGTATGTGTGTATATATATACATATATATAAATATATATATACATATATATATATATGTACAAGTTAAACGTACCGCGTAGTAGTGCGGATATATAAAAAGATTTGTACATGTAAACACCCACACCTAAAATGCCTCCCAATTAAACCTGTAAGTGTAAAAATTTTAAAGTTGAATTTTATAATTACTAATAATAATAATAAATATAAAACGTCACGATCTGCCATATAGTATATCGTTGTATATTATTAACGTTATCGTATACCTACACATACCTATATATATATATATATATATATATATATATATATATATATATATGTATATTATAATCATTGCGTCGTCATATATTTATTATTAAATACCGAAATATTATAATATATTTAAACGATGATGAAAATTGATATACCTTATACCCTATATATATATATATGACATGATATATTATAGTTAATCTCGATATCGCGTAATAATTAATATAGATATAGTATATATATATATATATACATATATATATATGAATAAATTTACCCGCGCGGGGGCGTATCGCGATCGAACGTTTATTATTGTCGAAAATGAGGATTAATAAAAAAGAATAGCGAAGATTATAGAAAATGAATAATGATTTATTGATCGTATATAATGTATAAAAAACTAATGTTGATATACTTAATAATAATAAATAGAAATGAATAATAAAATATACTTGTACATATTATATTATACATTATACACACACGCACGCAACTCGCACGCTCTTACACGCGCACGGGGAATATACCTATACCCACGCATACACACACGCATACACATATAAATACAAATAATAGACGTAAAATAATGAATATAAAATTACGTGCGCGGGTAGGCGCGTGTATGATATGTACCTATATTATTATATAGTAAAATATATTATAATTATAGGGTATTGTATAAATAAAATAAAGAAATCGACTAAAATGAATAATATAAATTAAAGAAAAAAAAAAAAAATGAATTGACCGTTAAACTAATGGATAGTACGAACTGTTAATAAATTATAATATTGACTAATTAATTAATCAACTGAACACGAAGGAATTGAATTAGTGTACGCGGGGAATTCGTAGTCTGTCCCTTATATATCTT
This sequence comes from Tenthredo distinguenda, assembly GCA_947538915.1. Taxonomy (NCBI): domain Eukaryota; kingdom Metazoa; phylum Arthropoda; class Insecta; order Hymenoptera; family Tenthredinidae; genus Tenthredo; species Tenthredo distinguenda. The sequence goes on from OX384535.1 coordinate 1,525,798, forward strand.
CGCATCTCTGTTCCTATTCTATGAAATACCGTTCGTTGCTGTATATCGTTAATAGATACGCATATATACATTATACATATGTAGGTACGTATAATGACTATAAATGACATAATATACGACAAACGCCAAACGTCTATAAAGATATTAACGAATATAGCCAACCAGCCGCACGGTATGCTCAAAACATAGAGGAAAGTTTACTATAACTTACGTACTGCAATACTATTTACTGTAAATGCGCTGATAGAGATATATACACCCACCCCATCCGTTCCCTCCCCTTATCCCATCCCCCCCGTCGCTGTATTATCACGTTGTTAATTATTCAGAAAAAAAAAGAAAAAAAAAAAACTGAAATAAAAACAAAATAAAAGAAAAAAAAAATATAAAAATTTGATAAAAGTAAGAAAAAATGGAAAAACATTGAAAAAATAAAAATATAATTAAAAAAAGAAAAAAAAAAAAAAAACTGAAAAAAGAAACGCGACTAAAAGAAGAATAAATTAATCGAATAAAACTAAAACTGAAATGAAATGAAAACTATAATAAACTGTAAAGAAATTTTTAAGACAAAAAAATTACCCAAGTTAATTGCTATATACATATTATATAATACTATACACATATTATACATATATAATTATTTGTATATGGAACATTTCACGGGAATATAATCACCTTACTAGCCATCACCATATCAGCTCATTTTTTATTGTTATATCGGAGATTTGGTCTTATAGTATATATTCGGAAATTTTCGAACCATATTTCTATGGATATATGAATTTAAACTGACGCAAAGAAAACATCGGGTTGAAAAATGCTTTTGAAAAATATGTCTTCTTTTTTGTCAGCGAAATTTTGTTTATTTTCCAAATTTGTATTGTTCTTTATTTTTTTCTGACGAAGATGGAAACCAGAAGAAAATTAAAAAAAAAACAGCAGGCTCGCGGTGATTCCCCTTGATAATTTCGTTCGAATAAATAAATAAAAAATTCCTCGATGATGATGATGATGATTGAACTGGGGTGGTTTTGCTTCGGGCGAAATTTCCTATATACTATATAAATTACGACGTAGTTATATATATATGGATAAAACAAACATACGTAAAAATTGAATCGAGTCGGACCATGAGGCTACAAGCTGGCGAGACTCGAGCGTTTACCTATATACATATATACTATATACTCGAATTGCCGAACAACTAACAAATAATAAAATAAATTGAATAATAATAATAATAAATAATATTAATAATAATAATAATAATAATAATAATAATAATAATAATAATAATAATAATAAACGATTAACGCGAGAATCCGCATCGGGTACAACATATTCCGAATAAATATACAATAAATACAAAGAATTTATGATAGCCGAAAGTTATATTATTATGTTAGATTAAACAAGTGAATAAACAAAATAGGTGCCTGCGAGTCGATGGTATATTAATTTTATTACATTTGATTTTAATACACATGTATTATGGATATAATACGTAGAAACGAACGGTATTTAATCATTGAACGTGACATATATTATATTTATTTAATCGAATCATTAATCTATATTGTCGATCTGAAATTAGCGAAATAAAAATCTATAATTAGCAATTTGTATACATTTCGTGTACAAAATATATAAATTGCATTAATGTACCCATCGATTCGTGCGCAAGTGCACCTATGCTATAACTATATTATGAATGAATGTATAACGACCGTTATCATTTTTATTCAAACTTTACACGAATTTTATCCAACAAATTTTACTATTGTATTGTCTTTGTATTACGAAAAGATTTTATCCTGCGTGGTTCATCCTTAATTATACCTGATCAAAAGAAAGAAAGAAAAAGGAACAAAACCGGACCTCTACGTACCCCCACGCCTATCCACGATATTACCTATACCTAAATTATTCTGCAGCAGGTGTGGAAGATACTGAGAAAGAAGAAGAAAAAAAAAATTTGTAATCACTATCAAGGTGAAATTTATACCGTATTCAATTATTATTCATACAAAAGATATGTATTATATATATAATATCTTGCGCTAGAAATAATTTCATTCTTCGTACACCCGAACGACTGAAAATTATTTCGTTATTACCAGCTATGCTATATCGGCGTATTGAGTGCTATACCATCGAATCATTAAATTCAACAAAAACAACAATAATAAATAATAGCAATATTGATTATGATAATGGTATTCGTTATAACACTACAGTGACATGGTCCGAATGAATTCCGCCGTTCGTGCGTGTACGTTGAAAATTTACAACGGCTAATTGGTACAGATGACCATTTTATCTGTTATACAACGTAATACATACACGAAAGAATTCTAAACAATATTCTACAACTTCCGTTGTTTCCTTTTTATTTTTGACTCTCAGTATATCCATTTTTTTTTTACTGGAACATGTATTTTCGAAAGTTATTATAAATTCGATGAAATGGTCAAGCTATATCTCGATGCCATATTTAGCTATACAACTGTCCCTTGTAAAGTATGTATTTACTCGTTATATTATCATTGAACATTGATCGAACAATTAAACACGGGGAATTATGATAATCACTTTTGTATTTTTACGTATATAAATCACATGATCTGTATAATTATATTAATATATAATAAGATTTTAAAAAAGAAAAACTGATAAAATAATTATATATATACATATATATACATATATATATAATTGCATAATTTTTCATACGAGTTTAGAAGTATATAATAATAATAATAATAATAATAATAATAATAATAATAATAATAATAATAATAATAATATTAATAATAATAATAATCTACGTATACATATAAAATATGTAACCGGCTAATATGTAGATATATCTCTAAGTTTCAGCTAATATTATATTGCTGGTCTTGGCTATTATATATACATATATATATATATATATATATATGTATATATATATACCATATACAACATATGTACGCGCGTAAGTTTAAATAAGTCGGTTTAAACGACTTTTAATAGTTAATTATTTATTTATTATTACCAACGATCGAACCGTCGTAACGATGAGTACCTACTTAGTGCAGATCAGTGATCACCTGGTCAGTGATTACCAATGCAGTTCATACATTATATCCTTCATCTTATTATTATTATCCTTATCACATCTACTACACCTTCCTTTATACCCTGGAATCCTTATAAGCGGCAAAACGATCATTAAAATTTTATTGATTCTTAGATGTAACTCATTTTGGAATCTGATATAAAATTTGAAAACCTGTAATACTCTATTTATGTAATTTTAATAGTTTGAAAATTTGTCGATTGTGGGCAAATCGCATAGTTATCCGTTCGGTTGTAAAGCTGAGTCATATACTGCCGTAGGCGTCCCGAAGTGGCGTGCGAATTCAATCAATAGACGAACGTCTTACAGGTACGTCGTTTATAGCCAAGTCTTTAATCAATTTTCAAGCTATTAGAACGCCGAAATATTTATGTTTCATAAACCATAATATATAGAATGAAAAAATAAATTCTATCCAGTGATTGTAGAACTCATCGTCCTCGCGGAATTTTTTAATTATTCGTTACTTCTGATCGCCTCTCGCCGCAAACCGATCTACTTATCATACTTTCCGACGTACTTAAGCCAGCTATGTAACCTCGTTACCCTGCAGCCTATCGTAGTGCTCGTTCGAAATCTGAAACAGCACTTATGTCTCATATTCGTAGTATTAGTCTTTAGTATATATTATACGCTCTTCGGGCTAACTCGAGCCTCGCGTCGATCCTTGAAGTCCTCTGTAATATCACCCTGAATGAGTATGCAAAGGTGTACAGCTTCGCATTTTTATTTTTTATTTTTTTTCACATTTGCATTTGCTTTCGCCAAGCCTTGCGCAGACCAGCAGTCGTGTACTGATAAATTGCAATGATTTACTTGAGAGGATATACATTATGCACAGATGTATATCTATGTTAATAAATCGAGGCAAGGCTCGAGTTCAGCTGGATCATTAATCGTTGTAGACTCTCTACGAAATTAACTTCTCTGTATTAACTTTCTCTAGCGTGTCTCTAGCGTGTTGTACCTATTGAGAAAATGTAGCGTCTTTTAGGATTTATAAGAGAATGATTGAAAAATAAGAATTGAATATGATCCTTCATGTCCATCCTTATCCAACGACTCATTATTTCATCAACTGTGAACAAATATTATGGTAATGCTGCACACTATTATTGTAGGGCCTAAGAATCACCTGCATTTATTCTTGTCAGATTATGTACACGTCTGTCCAAATAAATACCAAACGTTTAAGAAACTTTGTCCAACTATGTATTATTCTTATCTGTAAAAATCAATTGCCGTCATTACCAGAAGGATAATAGCAGTTTAAGTTATTATTTTCAGGATCATATAAAAATTTATGGGAATATTACGATAATAGTAATGTCTAGAGTGCCTCACGAAGTCTAATGGATGCCTGTTATTATTAATTAACTATGATACGGCAATAAGTAATAAGTTGAACGATTCGAGGAATTCATACGACTCCCGCCTATCTATTTGCGGCAAAAGTAGTTCATTTATTTATCACGAAGATAGCGGAGACGACACCTGTCACAGTGCATAGTAAGGAATCATAAAAGTGGCATACGGGGTGCGAAATGGTATTGCCATCTCGCGGTCAGATCGACGAACTACTTCTGCCGCAAACAGGTCGCCAAGTTGGCGGCGCATACATGTTGCGGCAGAAGTAGTTCGGCAGCTCGACCGCGAGATGGCGATACCATTTGGGACCCCGTTGGCGGAGCATTGACCTACAATGAGAGCACCTGTCGCGGGATCAGTGACCCTCGAGGCGTCAAACAGTTCACATGGGAGTAGTGTCGACGCGCATAAAACGTCTGAATAGAAATACTCCGATCACAGAGAAGTGATCGTATAATTGACATTGTACTCATTGACAAAAATAGATACTTGTCTAGTTTTGTCGTGATGTACTCATTTATAGTTTCATAATGACACTGGTCCTTCTGTTACAGTTGGATAAACCTTCGTCACAGTGCAAACGCATCCCCCGAACAGGATTCTGTTCCACTTGGCAATCGAAACGAACGGGTGTATATAATTGAACTAGTTCTTAGAAAAAATTTGGTCTATTAGCTAGTATGCATATTATTGTAATATTTGTATTGCAATATTTCTAAAAAATAATCACAAATTGTACTCAGCTTTGCCAATAACTAATATTGTATGGATTCTGCAGCAATAAATTTCCAGACATACCAATAATCAATTGCTTCGTTATTTCCCACGTTCCCCTGCCTGCACCTCTTTATTTTTATTTGTTCTTATAAACATACATAGAGATGTGCATAAAGACACGTATGCATATATACTATTCCTGTGTCCACTTCCTCAGGTCAGATGTTCTCCTGATACCAGGAGCTAAAATTTTCGACTTAAAATTATTTTAACTCCGAAAAACGCTAGTATATATAGGTAGATATATAGAGACGTGCATGAAGACACGTATGCATGCCTATATCTATAAGCATATCCAAAATTTCAGCACACCTCCTCGGGTCAGATGTTCTCCTGATACCAGGAGCAGAATTTTTCGACTTAAAATTATTCTAACTCCGAAAAACGCTAGTATATATAGGTAGATATATAGAGACGTGTGTGAAGACACGTATGCATGCCTATATCTATAAGCATATCCAAAATTTCGGAACACCTCCTCGGGTCAGATGTTCTCCTGATACCAGGAGCAGAATTTTTCGACTTAAAATTATTCTAACTCCGAAAAACGCTAGTATAGGTAGATATATAGAGACGTGTATGAAGACACGTATGCATGCCTATATCTATAAGCATATCCAAAATTTCGGAACACCTCCTCGGGTCAGATGTTCTCCTGATACCAGGAGCAGAATTTTTCGACTTAAAATTATTCTAACTCCGAAAAACGCTAGTATATATAGGTAGATATATAGAGACGTGTATGAAGACACGTATGCATGCCTATATCTATAAGCATATCCAAAATTTCGGAACACCTCCTCGGGTCAGATGTTCTCCTGATACCAGGAGCAGAATTTTTCGACTTAAAATTATTCTAACTCCGAAAAACGCTAGTATATATAGGTAGATATATAGAGACGTGTATGAAGACACGTATGCATGCCTATATCTATAAGCATATCCAAAATTTCGGAACACCTCCTCGGGTCAGATGTTCTCCTGATACCAGGAGCAGAATTTTTCGACTTAAAATTTGTCTAACTCGGAAAATGCTAGTATAAATAAATATATATAGAGACGTGCATGAAGACACGTATGCATGCCTATATCTATAAGCATATCCAGAATTTCAGCACACCTCCTCGGGTCAGATGTTCTCCTGATACCAGGAGCGAAATTTTGCGAGTTAAAATTTGTTTAACTCCGAAAATGCTAGTATAAATAAATATATATAGAGACGTGCATGAAGACACGTATACATGCCTATATCCATACACATATACACATATAGGAAGAGGAAAGTGGAAATAACGAAGCAATTGATTATTAGTGTACCAGAAAATTTATTGCTGCAGTACGATACAATATTCATTGTTAAAGTCATGTATAATTTGTGATTGTTTCTCAAAAATACATATCTGTGATTGTAGTATTCTAAATAGAAGTAGAAATCGTGAATGCTTAAACAATATACGAATAATATGCTTGTTTGTCAGCTGCTCTAAGTTCAGTAAATTTGTATTTTCATTCGTCTGTGTTTCAAAGAAATTTCTTTCAACAGCTTTATTTCCATTTGTTCGATTACGATGCAAACATGAATGCAATAAGACAGCAGTAATTCTTTTTAGCTTCCCGCATTATATTCACGCACCACTATCGTTCATTTATGAATGAAAGTTTTTTATACTGCTTCTCAGAATTCTTACTATGCGTCATTGGCCACGCCCCTAGGTAGAAAGCGAAAGTGGTCGTAGTATTTTTTGTCCGCATATTTGTGCAGCACTACTATCCCTTTCATTCATGCCGAGCGCTTCTCAGAAAATGTAGTAAGTTTTTTGTCCGCATATTTGTACAGCACCACTTTCCCTTTCGTTCATTCATGCGCCACTAGCGCTCTCTGTGTATCAATGGAGTAGTTACTGCAAGGGGCGGGGCATCGAAACTAGCGGTGTATACAAACGAACGAACAATTAAGAGAACTCGAAGTAAATGATTTAATGTATTTCGATACTAAGTATTCAGAAATGATAGATAAAGCGCACTTCGTCGGAGGCACGAAACTTTGAAATAAATATGACTTCGCATGGTTCAGCAACAAACTTTGTTTATTTTTACCTTTTTCTGGCAACTAGGCATCTTAATCTAATTGTAATTATTTGCGAAATATGAGTCATTTCGATATATGGACGCTTATGTATCAAATCTCATTTTTATTAAACTTAAGTAAGAATAAAAAAGAACATTCAAACAATTTATTATTGGTACATCTTACTATATGAAATGAAATTTCTATGTAACTGATCTTATAAAATATAAAAACATGTTAATATCACATAAATGGTTAATAATAGCTATAATAACGATCATGTGTATTTACACAATGATGACGATTCTCTCAAGTTCGGTTCTCGCAACTTTCTAAAATTGAGCTAATCATTTACTAAAAATATTGTCCAGTTTCTGAAATACTTTTTACCTCCTTTTATTTCTAAAAAGAAATAATAAAATGTAGGTGTGCTTATCTCTTAAATTCTGTCTCTCCATGCCCATCTACCTAGATTTGATAGCTTGAATTAGATATTTATTCTATAAAGGCGAACGAGGCAAGCTTATTCATTGCAGATTTCCCACTTTGGTCCTTATCGTTTTCTGCATCGGTCAACTTTCGCTTTTTACTTTCTCGCATCGTTTCATTTGAACTCTGAACCACCATTCCAGCCCTTTCATTTTCCTTATACCTCTCCAGAGCTACCATGGTGATTTTCTTGTCATCAAGCTCTGGGAATTCCTCAGCCAGATCCTTCTTATTTTTTCCATACCAAACGACGAAGGATTCTTTTTCTGGTTTCGACTTTGCCACTGGCTTAGGTTTTGGCTTTTGTGGGGCTGATTCAGACGGTAATATTCCTCGCGGATTCTCAGGCAATCGATTCATCGCCTGGAGACCTGAATTCCAAAATTTATTCCCATTAACATATACCTAATTTAAATTATTTCTACCATTCTGCAGTATCAAATATTCTTATTTAAGAATCCACATGCTCTTTCAAATTTCGGTAAACGTCCCAGATTTGAAAGAAACATTTGATCAGAGCTACGAAATCCTCAAACAATAAATTTACCTTTTAGAGTTGGAGACTTTCCGCTTTTTCTAAACGGATTTTGCCTTTTTATACTCAAACTGATTGGCCTTATCTCTATTTCAGGTTTATTCGGTGGCGTCGACACAGAGAGATAAACGTCGGTATCCTCCGATTCCTCGTGCTCTTCCTCGACGTGATTTGCAATCGATCTGTCCTTTTCTCCCTCCTTTTGTCTCCCTTCTTCAACAATTTCAACTTCTGTCTCTTCTTTCGTCTTCGCGATAGATTGCAGCTTCGTGACTAGAGCCATTTGCCCAAGTCGTCCTGCATACTTCATCGCTAATTCCAATACCTTTTGTGATGCAAATTCTTCGCACAAATCCACAGCACGAAATTCAGCGTGTCCACGACAGGCGAGCTGAATAAAGCAAAAACAAGTCATCAATGTAATTTAGAGCTTTCTTTCCTTATATGTCATATAAGTCGTAATCAGACACTTACTACAAACAGAGACAACAGAGTTTCCTCATCACTTCGCGTATCGCTACCAAATAGCGAAAGTTTAGCTTCCATTTGTGATTTAACAGTGTCTGGTTCGCAGACAGGTACTTGGAGTGGTATTTCAATTTGAGTTGGGCTTGGAGTTGTTGGTGGGTAAAGACTTCCTTTACACAAAACGCATCTAACAGTTTGCTCCATCTCACTGACTGCAATCAGAAAGAACCTATCCGATGCTCCTTTGCACTGCAAAATTTGAGCACAAATATTGATTATTAAAACCCTTCGGACAAGATCTACATCATTCAGTAGAAGAAGTCTTCACCTGATTCGCAGTATCGCAAGCCACGTTCCAAACGCAAGACTTTGCATTATATATCGCTAATACGCCGTCTCTGTCCATTACTGTTGGAGAACCCCGGTCTGTTAGTCCTACCCATGCTAGCTCCAGCTTTGACCCTGAAAGTGGTACCGCAAGGAAACGATTGCGAATATTTACACCTTGGATTTGGAGCCACATCATAGTCATATGTTGTTCTCCGTCCAAGCCTGTGGGATTGAGATAATTGCCGAGCTTGAATACATACTGTTCTTTATGATTCCAACTGAGATTAAAAGATATTTTTGAATTTTTTCAATCAATTAAACTGACCAGATGAACCTGCGTGACAAACTGCTACAAGGTGATGTCCCAGAGCGTTTATTGCGACTGGGGCACCTGGTAAAGCAATTATCCCCCTCTGGGTTCCACTGGCTGTGAATAATCTCAGTCTTCTTCTACTCGTTGCAACGGCAACGAAGTTTTCACCTGCTGCAAGACAGAGCGGAACTTCCCCCTGGGGTAATTCAATGGACCATTCTTTGTTGCCAGATCCCCATCCTGTTTCATTTATTCGAAAAATAATATCGATTATAATTTGAGGAGAGTTTCGTTAATGGTCAATTTACGCCTTGCGTTTTGCAGAGGAAAGTATAAAATTTTATTGAGAGATGATATCACCTTGCAGTCTTACAACGACTAGTTTACTCGGAGATTCATCATTCTCTGAGCAGGCAAGGGCCAGAGCTTTTGTAGACAATGCGGCCAAGGTGTGTTGCAGATAATTGTTAATGTGAATGGGGTGGTGAACGCTAGAGTCGTGAAATTCAACTTCTATGCTAGATTCTTGACCATCTTCTGAAGAGTAGCATTTTATTATCCCTGTGCTGTTCCAAGCCTGAGAAAGTAATCAGACCATTTAATTAAAGGAAAAGAACAACTATGTACTCAATTATTTAATACAGAAATTCATCAACCTATGATCCTCGAAAATATGTGTATAATCAAGTTTACTCATGAAATATGTAACATTTCTCTAAAATTTTGTTTAAGGTATTGAGCACTAGTTATAAATGTGTACCATATAACGATTCAATAAATGAACTGGTGAAGAACCAGGCTGAAAAGGTTCTTGGGCTTTTATTTCCGGCATTAATAATCTATCCGGGCTATGAGTTCGTTGAGCTATAGGATCTTCCAAATCATCGTAGTCATTTATTTTAGCAGCTGCCTTGATCTTATTCAATGATATAACATTTTCACCATCATCATCTTCCCCGTCTACATAGTTCTCTATACGATCATCCAAATCTTCGTTTGATTGCCCTGATCCACCAGCTGATTTGGGGAACAATTCTTCTACAGGATCAGCCACCTGTTGATTTAACAGTATTGAACATATCTTATTTGAAATTAGAGGACAAGCTCGATGGAGAAACTTTTCCAGGGAATACAAAACGTAGATATTGGGAAACTATTGGCCATACCACGTCGACACATCCTAACATCCCCAACGAATCGCAGAAAGCAATTTCAGTCGGTTCGTTCGGGCTCCAAGCAAAGGCTGTTATCTTTGTGCAACGGTCTCGAGCAAGATAGCCAATTTGTTCCTTTGATTCAACATCCCAAACAACTAGCTCTCCATGAACCGAACTAGCTGCAAGCAGCGTACCGCATTCAGAAAATTTGCAGATATTCAGTTCCTGGAAATGAATAAAAATAGAATTAGATTCGTAAGTAGTAAGTGTTGCATAGATTTTTTCAAGTTATGAGTGTATTTACTCAAAGACAGGACTCACTGCTTTGAGATCAGGACATCTAAGTTTGAACAATTCTTTCCAAGAGTCTCTTTCCACGACAATAACTTCTTTCCCGCTAGGAAAGGCCAAAGTTTTACCATCCACGGGCTGGAACGAAGGGGTGGAGAGCGTTTTCGATGTAAAAAACGAGTTTCCTTTGGGCACAACGTTATTCCAGATATGAACAATCCGCTTTTCACCAATATCCCAGACTCTGATCGAACCATCTGTACTCGAAGATGCCTGAATTATATGGTTTTTATTTGTAGATATGTGAATACTTTTTAATATAAGCCTATAATCAAAAACTTAGACCTTGGTTATCGTTATCATTGCAATCGACGAAATTCTGTCTTAAAAATATTATACTTACAACATATTGCTCTCGGGGGTCCAGAGACAATCCCAAAATTGGACCCTGGTGTCCGTTGAGCTCGATACTATCTGAAGTCTGGACATTGCTTACTTGGATCCGCATATCGCTTGAAGAAAAGAAATTCTACTTAAATTCTAGATAAATTTTAGTGATATTTAGTGATTTTGCATTGAATTCAATAAATAATTAGTATGTTAATAATATTGAGCTAATACCATGCGCCAGACACAATGAAATTCCCATTTTTCGCAGTGGCAAGAGCGCAAACAGTTCCTGTAAACCTCGTAATTATTCCTTCCTTCTCTAGATCTGGATAGGTGAGAATCTGCACAGTGTTGTTGTCCGTCGCGACGTATAATTTCCCATTCTAAGTAATCGATAAAAAAATATTGTTGCATTAGGATTTTTAGGGTAAAGTAGATAAAAAGGATGAGGAAAACATTCGCTGGAGAGAATATGAACAAAGGATTAGGGGAACCGATTCAACAATCCATATTATTTGACCCAGATCTAAAGGATCCTGAAGATTGATTTCTGTCAATTTTCATGGACTTTTTCTAGCCAGAAATATGTAAAAAATTAAATATTGTTGATTCTCACTTTTGATACAATGGCAATAACTTGTTCCGAGACGCAACTGGCAGCGGGATCATCGTCCATTAAATTTAGCCATGATCTAACGTCACCATCGGATCCGCATGTGAGTAAGCCTCCTCTATAGATATAGGTAATAAAATAATGAGAATAGATCTAATGAGTTTGTCGTATAATTTTGTTTAAAAAAAAAATGACCACGATAGAAAAGAATCGAAACTTTTGTCTTTGCTACTTACTTTTCTCCGGTAAAATAACACACGTCGGTGTGTCCCTCCGGGTGAGCGTAACGTGAGGGTTTACCGTTCAGAGGCATTTTTTTTTGTTAATTAAAAATGTATATTCACTAATTATGTTATGTCGGTTTGAAATAAAAATTATATGATAAAATCGTTTAGGTGATATTTCACCGTTGTTTAAGACCTTCTAGAACACTAATTTTATGCGATATTTGGCCGCCTGGGCTTCACTAATTAACTCACTATCTACTTCGCATATTAGAATATTTATCGCGACAAGAGGGATTAAAATAATGAATTTACACCTCGAATATCACCTAACCTGCCCTTCTAGACACGCGGATTCTATACACTGTTGTCTGCTATTTCCCGCGCAAATTGATTCACGCTGTAGGCGGTAGAGACAGCACCGATCGTTCGCGGCATCCTCATTGGTCCGCGGCACACGGCGGCACAGACAGAAGAAGTTCGCATATATGCAACAAGTAGGCTGTGAAGTGTCAATTGGTTTCTACATTTTTTGCATAATTGGAAGTGAAATATGTTTTCTGGGGACGAGTATCAGAAGTAATTGAATACAGATAGTGCAAATAGGTATAATAGGTGAATGTGGGAATTATAGGCAATGGGCTGGCAGTGCAGGATAATTTAAGCACTTGAATATTTTTTTGTTTACGGTTTTTCATTCATTTTTTTTCGATTTGTGTTTGTAGTTCTAATCTCCGATGATAAACGACTTAACTGCTAATATTCTGTGAAGCTTTTAAATCATATTTTATAAACCTTTGCTCAGTTGATTGAGCATAATACATTTCTTCATATCTGTGCTTACATGGGATACAAAAGTAGAACTGTTGTGTTTGAAGACATCACGTCCAAGAGGATGCCACCCACTCTATGCTTCATCTTCATGGTTCGTAATATTTGATTTTCTTTTATCCTTGCTGTGCCTTTTTGTAATTTGTTTTAATTCGTTTTTCTGTGACTTATCTATTTACTGAAAATTTACAGCTTCTCTTAAATCTTGTAAATGAATATGACTAATTCTAGTTTCTACCTTGTTACAGGGATCAACTACAGAATGCGGGGTGGAATAAAAAATCAAGGTGATCTTGCAAATCGAATTACTATAAATATTTCAGTTCACAAGTCTGAAGAATGTATTCTAGTGCAGCTAATATCAAACAGCATCTGGTATGATAATAGATTGATTTTCAAATCGTGTTTAGTCTGTGAAAGGGATGTTTAAGAATAATTGAAAAAAAAAGGTCGAAGCGTAATATTGATTGCGTGTGATATTTTATTGATTTTGGCAATGCTATTGATTGTTTTTCTTCTATCTCGCATCTGCACAAAGCTTACAATAACGTTAATCCAGAACGGGAAATATATGATTTGTACAATGTAACAGTGGTCAAATTTCTTTGCCGTTTTAACTTCTGAAATATGTATCACAAACCTTTATCGTTTTTGATGCTTTGATAATAGCAAAATACACATCGTATATCGTATATATATTAAGCACGTATAAATATATTTCTTTGCTTCCGAATTATGAAATTCTGATCCGCAACAGCTACCCACTGCAAAGGGCAACTTGTTATCGGTTCTTTGAACAATCTTGTAGATTATAGTTGTTTATTAATGTTAATACTAACTCAACAAAAATTCCTAGCATCAAATGAATGGCTTTCTTTTCTTCTTTGATACATCGTTAACGTCTTCGTCACTACCTTCAGAATAGGCACACTGAGTTTTGATCCCAGATCACTAATTTACAAATTTTCTACCCCAGTATAATTGAAAAATTCACTTTATTTATAATACTTGATGAAAGGGTTTTATATAATTCCCAAGACAAGTTATTAACTGTTTTAAATCAGTATAAGAATTACAAAGAAAAAAAAAAACGAAATACAGAGAAAAGATGTTGACATCTATCGGCAGTATAGCTATGAGTCAAATTTTTGTTTCTAATTATCATTTGAGACGAAATTAATGATGTTTAATTATTGAATATGCAATTACGATTGATTAATTCATTAATTACAGTCAATTTATCACATTGCCGTTACTCACTACCACTTTCTCGGTTTCTTCGCGGACTCGAATGACGAGATCCATCTTCACTGCCTGATATTGATTTTCTTGACAGTGGACTCGCAGATCTATAAAAAATACGTTTTATAATGATTGATTATTGCGAGGCGATTGCGGAAACTAAACACTATTATTAGTGTGAAAATCAAAGTCACCTTGCCGATCCACTGGCACTTCGGCTCCGCGAACCGCTTTTTGATTTCGATCTGGACTTTGATCTACTCTTTCTCGAGCCACTCCTTGACCTGGATCTTGAACGTGATCTAGAGCGACTTTTTCTCGATCCGCTGCGAGACCTGGAGCTTGACCGTGATCGGTTTCGGGACCTTGACGGACTTTTACGTGATGCAGACTTGGATCGTGATCCACTTCTTGACCGTGAACTGTTTCTTGAACCTGACCGCGAGCCACTCCTAGAACGACTGCCAGATTTAGACCTAGACCTAGATCTAGAACGACTTTTTCTTGATCCGCTGCGAGACCTAGAGCTTGATCGCGAACGGTTCCGTGATCTTGAAGGACTTTTACGCGAAGTAGATTTGGATCGTGATCCACTTCTTGACCGTGAACTGTTTCTTGAACCTGATCGTGAGCCGCTCCTAGAACGACTACCAGATTTAGACCTAGATCTAGATCTAGAACGTGAAGCACGAGAACCCTCTGAGTCAGATTCAATTCTGCGCTTTCCATGCCCCGCGTTTTCCTCTGCACTTTCATTCCTGCAACATTGTAAAACAGAGTAAATTTATCATCCTTATTATTATTATAATGATAATATAATTAAAATTCGGAACGATCACTCACCCGCTGGCTAACTTAGGCCTCTCATTGTCGCTGTCTGATTCACTTGTAGAAATAGTTTCTTTAGATATGATTCGCATTTTCTGTTTGGTCGATAAATCTGCAGTTCCCTTGCGAGATCCTTTTCCTTTAGGTGTTCCGCCCATTTTTCTACCGCGCTTGTTTCTCGGTCTATCGCTTCCAGAACCTGTAATTCAATTGGGAAATATTTTAGGAAATACATAAATAGATACATATTCGGATGCAGACAGTAAAATCAGATAATTAATCTATTCAATTCCCATTATCAAAGCTCAATCTCACCTCCACTTTCTCCACTGTTTGCATGCCTCTTCTTTTTTCCTTTGCCCGAAGATCTCCGCTCTCTTCTATCGCCGCTGCTCTTCCTTTTCCGCTTCCTTTCTCTGGATGTGGTGTCTTCTCTGCGGTCATTTCTGTCAGAGCCACTATCGCTGAGATATTGTTCAGATCTGACCTTTCTTCCCTTCTTTGGAGCCTTCTCTGAAGGCATGTCGCCGAAGAGTAAAACATTCTTCGTTTTTTCGACATATTCTTGACGCTTTTGTAACATTGCTTCTGACTTTTGGCGACGCATGTCTTCCACCTTTTTCTGTTCTTCTGTTTGACGAATCCTGAACGCTTGTCTGTAAGAAAATTCAAGGTTCAGGGTTTAGAATGAAATGAGACTCAGAACTGTTTGAATTTAGGGAAACTCTGCAAAATTTTGGTATAAAGGTCGAGAAAAGAGTCAAACCTTTCTTCTTCCTGCTTCTTTCGAATTATCTTATCCTCTTCGTCCAGTCTCCTTGCTCTTGCAACGTGATACTGTGCTTGAGACAGTAAATCTTGGCATTTCCTTGCTTCAGTTTCAGCCAGTTGGTCCATTTTCTCACCCTGTGTACCCAGGAATTGAAAATACTTGTGAGAAAGTCCTAGTTCGTGTACAGCTTGAAGGACAACAACTAGCGTAGATTTCTCATCCTTAAGAATTTGCATAGCCAAACGCTGTAGGACTAGAGCAATGTTGTATAGCAAAAGTGTATCTTGGGGAGCCACTCTGCGAGCCTGTAACGATTAAAGAAAACCCCATGTGTCAGAAACGAGAATGAGGCTCAAAAATAGCCAGTTTGTTTAGCTTATACCTTCAACAAGGTCATTTTGGCTTCTCTGAGTTTTCCAGCTTTGAAATAGGCTCTTCCTAAGTACTGTAGAACCTCCACATGGTGGTACTTGTAGAATTTGCGCAAACAATTTTCGTACTGGAAATGAATCGTGTTTCAAAACATTAAATAGGTCAATTAATCTTGAACAGATAAGTCTGTTGAATTTCGTGGATATTGAATACGAACCATTTGTATAGCACTAACGAATTGCTTTTGTTCAACGTAAATGTGAGCGATATTTAACCAGACGTCACAAAACTCTGCAGTCGCTTCTCTCACTTGGGCAAATATATCTCTGGCTTCATTAACGCAACCTTTATGTGCAAGTACAGCTCCTATACCATTTGCAGCCCAAATATTCCTTGGGTCATTTCTCAGCACCTGTTAAAACCAAATAAAAGCTGAATTATTCAGTAGAGCAGCTTTTTATAATTCCAAAAACAATTAGGGCATCGAATGATTTCAATTAATGATTCAAAAGACAAATTCTCACTTGTTTAAACATTGCTAGAGCTCGGTCTTGGTGTCTCTTTTCTCTATCCTTATCTTTTCCGCTTTGATGCAGAGTCTGTAGCCAAATATTACCCAGAGCAATAAGTGAGTAGGCGTCGGTGCTAGTAGTCGGATTTTTCAGAATACGTTCAAACTTTTTTTGGCCGGGCCCCCATTCCATTTTCGCTAAATGTAGGTTTCCTAGCAGGGACCATGCGTCTGGATGTTCGTTATTTATCCTTAAGGCATCCTTGAACCAATCGGAAGCTTCGTAAATCTGTCCCTTATCTCTGGCCATGCAGCCGAGCCGCAAGTAGCAGTCTACGTAGTTCGGATGTTCCTTGAGAATATCTTTGTACAGTTTTTCCGCTCTGTCAAATACACATAAAGCCTCGTTTAAGCGAGCCAAATTATACGTAGTTGTAACAGCTATGGAATTGTAATAAACGGGGTCTTGTTCAGCGTCGGTTTTTGATCTGGCCAAAGAATCCTCTAAGTTGCTCCTCGCCTCTTCCAGGTTTCCAAGTCTGTTAAATAAAAATTCATACTCATAATTTCAGACACAGTAACAGAAGAGATTATCTATGACGATAAGTTACTTGCCTGTAGTGTAGTGCACCCACGTTGTTTAATATCTCTGGCGGAATATCAGCCTGTACTTTGTCCTTAAGGATTCTAGTCGCAGTTGCGTAGGCATTTAATGCAGCTGTGAGATCGCTCTGTTCTAAAATCTGTGCTAATTCAATCCAAGCTTCGACGTCGTCAGGAAATTGCTCAGTTACTTTTCTCAGATGACTCTTAGCTATGTCTCTTTTGGACTGAGAGTTTGAATTAGCATATAGAGAGCCAAGGATCTTCATTGTTTCATAATTTCCAGGCTGAGCTTTCAGTACTTTTTCAAAACACTGTGCCGCCTGAAATTAGAGCAATATTTTCAAATATTTGAATTACTATCACACAGAGACTAAAGACATCATAGTGGGATTAATATATTGTCTTACGTTCTCTGCGTCTCCACGATAGACGTACATTTGGCCAAGGCCAAAATGAGGAAGAACAAAAACTGGCGGAGCAAATTGAGTCGCTTGATAATAGTATTGAAAGGCTTGATCGTAGTCTCCCTGAAAATATAAATTTGCACGTTATTCAAAGACCTGTTAGCATCAATAATATCCTCTGGCAAATTTTTACCTGCACATGAAAGGCTCTGGCTAGTTGGTAGCAACTTTCAGCGCGCATAGCTTCATTCTCTGTATTATGAAAAGCGTGCAAAGCTAAGTGCTGTACTTTGTTGTAGTCTTTCTTGAAGAAGAAGTGATTAGCCAAGTGGTTTAGCACCATGGGATTTGTCGAATCAATCGTGTAAGCTTTTGACAGCATTTGAACACCTGTTCTGATGCTATCTGGTTGTTGTTGGTTCAATTTGAGAACGGATAGACCGACTAATGCGCCAACACATTGAGCATCCAATTGCAAGGCTCTCTCAAAGGCCATTTTAGCCTTGTCCTGATTACCCAACTTCATGAAACAGTGCCCCATACCGAGTCTAACGGCTGCCGGACAATTTGGATTCGTTCTAAGAGCCTTTTTGTAAAATGCGAGAGCACCGCGATAGTCTTTCTTGTTGAATGCTATGCACGCTTTTCCTAACAGAGAAGGAATGTTGTTCGGCGATTGGTTGAGGACGAAATTAAACTGCGCATCTGCCTGCTCCATCTTGTCCCCTTCCAAGAGACAGAAGTAAGCGCGGCCAAGGAGATGATTCTATGAAAAGGAAGAGAGAACAGCTGAGAAATTGATTTCCAAACATTTTGAGCAGGTTTCATTGTTTCTTTTTTCTCAACGCTAATTGTTGTTCGAAGATTCCAGCTCACCTGATCATACATAATGATCTTATCCGCCGTTGTGTACAGCAATGTTGCCTTAGTGAAAAGATCTCTCTTCTTGTCTTTGTTCTTCTCTCTATTTGCCTCCTGGACATAATATGCCGCCAGCATGTCCAGCGCTCGCATTTGGTCTTTTTCATAGTCTCTGTAGTCGACATTTGCGTCCGTTCTAGATGATTCGAGGATCTTGATGAAGTCCTCGATTTTTTGTTGCTTGTGATACTCGAGCTTTGTGTTTAAAAATTGAATGAACAAATATGTTATGACTTTCTAATTACTTATAGAAAGAGAGAGAAATAAAGGTAAAGTCTCAGTCTTCGATGAAAATTGATTGTGAAATTAGATATTATGCTCACCGCGAGGTTGACCCAGATATTGAGTTGGGCATGTTCTTGGCGTAGAATGCCGAGTACTTCATCGCCATCAGGTAGTTGATCCAAGCATAATTCAATCACCTGATAGTTGAGGGATAATGCGGTGAATGTGTGTTGTGGATAATATGCGAAATACTACGAGAAAGAATCTAGTTCCGTTGATAGGTGTACACTGCATGTTGTTTTACGAGAAATTTATAGGTTATGTCTGGCGTAATTATTGTTTGGCATTTTATCCGATTAATTATTATACCAGATAGGAAATAGGTTCTCTATTATTTTTACGCTAAATGAGAAATGGGCATTTGAATACTCCGGAATTTTGTTGCGTCTGTTTTAACTTACCTCGTCGGTATCACGAAGAGGTATTTCGATGCTCGCCATCTTTCTACTGATATATGACGCATGCGCGTTCGTCGATCACGCTCGCTGCAGTTTTCAATTATCAGTAAAGGTATGATGATCATGCAGCTAAGCACGGTAGATCACCATTATGCGTAAAATTGTATTTAACATTTTTAGACTCATTATTTTTAGGGAATAAAAATTTGTAGGTTTTATTTTTCATTTGAGTCGTACACTGGACGTCTCTTTTTTATTTTTTCCTTCGAAAAATTAAATATGTCTATAGCTATATAGATTATTTCAGAACATCCTGAGTTCGTCTTGCTATTCGGGATATAATATGATAGATAATGATCTTAAAGCTGGATTAGATTGTTGTGTGATAAAGATTTTTTGTTTATTTGATTATTTCGTGATTTTCGGTAGTACAGTATTAAAAAAGATTTCATTATGTAAATCAGGATGTGTATCAGTATAATGTATTGGTATTATATCAGTTTATCTTCTGCCCTAGCTATAATAATATAGAGTAACAATTCAAAATGTAGAAATATATCCAAGATTATTACATAATCTATAGTATATAATTATTATAATATCGTTGAACGCGATTATACGAATTAACATAATTTTGTATATTTACGTATATACGATAACATTAAGCGCGATTTCCAGTTATTTGAACATTCGATCAACAATTACAATCTTATTTGCAAATTATGGTTTCAATTATATAGTAAATCTTGTGCAGCAATCCAATAATAATGATAATAATAATAATAATAATGAATAAATAACCAAAAGATAATAATAATGATAATTGCAAATATATATCGAACGAGATTTACGATTATAGGTATAATTTGTATTCAATTTCATTATCTCAATTATGTTTCATGCTCTGTATATTATTATTTATAATTTAGATATTAAAAGACCTTGAAATTTGGCACATATCTTTCATTATTTTTTAGTTATCAATTTTTATATTCGGATAAAAACTCCTCTTTCTTTTAACTTTAATTATTCTTATTTTCTTTTTTTCTTTGATTCATTATTTATTTTTGCTTTGCATTATAATTATAATTTCTTTTTTTTTGTTAGTATATAAAGTGACGCGACGTTTCAATAATATACCTACCTAAACTCTACTTATGCAATATTACATATTACTTCAATTTATTAATTATACGGATTGATTATTCAAATTATATATTATATACCTATAATCAACGGCTTACTGCAGTTGTTATAGATTTTAATATCATTATTATTATTATATTTTAAATACAAATCTTACGTGACTGTTATCATTATGGTTGGTGATACGAATATAATATCTGATGATGATCCTCGTTCATTAATTATCATTATATGCTGTGATTTTTTGATGAAATGTAATTGCGTTTGAATAATGGATTTCGAATTAACTACAGTTTGAAGATTTCCTTATTTTCTTATTATTATTAACACGCTGCACCGCCGTTCGTTGTTATCGTCTGCAAAAGAAAAATCACGTCCAATGAAACAAACTTCCTTCATTAATTATCGTCACATGTTAACGATCGTCCGCAATTTGCTTTATACCTTTAAGTTTACTTGACTACCATAAAATGAAGTAAAGGCCGTATCCGAGCTGACGCTCAAAGGAAGACTTGTAGCGTCTATTATAGCTTCTCTTTCGCTGCTTAATGTAGAAGCACGTAGATCCAGAGTACCACTAACAGCCGACATTCCTGAACTTGTTGCCATTTCAACTTCACCAACGTCGGGATGTGACATGTGTCTTAAAATAACGTCACTTTAATTCATCGTTATAATAGTTTTTTCAACAAACTCCGAGGGGATCGACGAATTGAGAAATCGATTCCACACTTTAAATCTTG
The DNA here is from genome assembly GCA_947538915.1 of Tenthredo distinguenda. Lineage (NCBI taxonomy): Eukaryota > Metazoa > Arthropoda > Insecta > Hymenoptera > Tenthredinidae > Tenthredo > Tenthredo distinguenda. The sequence goes on from OX384535.1 coordinate 1,547,007, forward strand.
AGATATTTCTGCAGCAGCACTCATTTTTTAGTCAGATTATTTAAAGCATGGAATCTACGGAGAAATTAATTAATATTACCTGTAATCTGGTGCCGGAAGTTCGACGTGCTGTCTTCTTGAGTTTGACGAAATAGGGGTTCGTTGAATAGCGTAAATGTATATCCCGGTCATCGTCAGAGCATAGGATACGAAGTAGAGGGTGTGAAACTGCGAAAAGAATCAGAAACTTATCGATGTCTTATTATTTCAATGAAAAAAAGACGCAGCAGCATACCTTGTACTGATTAGTCAACATTCCGAATAGAATGTTGAAAAAATCTGCAGTCAGTAGTGCGAGCTGTAGAGCAGTGGCTCCAGACTCGAATAGGATCACAGGTACGAGGGAGTAAAATACGAATTGAGTTATGCAATAGACGACCAAGAAAGTGATGACCGGAGCATTATCCCATGAGAATGTCTCGAGTTGGAGCCTTTCCAAGACTCCCCTAAAAATCGATGAATTCCAATAGAAGCGGTCCCCATCAATCATTGAAAATCTTTTCGCGTTTGCAATTGATGGAAATATACATTCTATACAAAATCACTCACATTTGCATGCAGCTGATTATGGTACCGAAGAATCCAATCATTCCTAGGTATTCTATTATGTCGACAGTCTTCACAGCCAATTCCTGAAGGACTGTGATCACTGAGAATAGCACAGCTCCACCCAAACAAAGCATGTCACCGACGAGCTGGTTCTTCCCTGCGGTAGATAAAAAAAAGTTTTCGAATGATTTGGAGAAAATTTTGAAGGGGGATTGAAGAAGAGAATTATAACCAGTCGATGCTGGGTCCTTTTCGTCTTCTATACCAGCCCATACTAGGCTACCGATAGCCATGAGACAAACTGATACTCCGACTATGTGCACCATTCTGTATCTCACTCCGAGCACTAGGCAGGATAGGGCTAGAGCAACTGGAATTGCTACGCAGTCCAAGAGCTGGAATAATCGGGGTTTAGAGATTGTTCGGTCAATTTTGGGGGAAGGGTTCTATTGAATTAAAAATCGATCACCTGTATACTGGCGAGGCTTGTGAACTGATGAGATGCTGTGACTAGAGTGTTTGCCTCGACGTCGATCAACGCTAATAACAAATAGCGCCATCCTCTTGCTTTGATTACGGATATCAGACCGTTTCCGACACCTCTGCATGACAACCACGTTGTGTATACTATACACATCATTACATAGTGCGGTAGATTTTGTCCTGTAAAAAAGAAAAGGAAAAAACAAGACAACAGAAGCAAAGAATCAGAATTGAAATCCCTGGTAGAATTTGATTCGGTTTATTTGGAGTTTGCTGGTATACCTGTTGGCAAAGAGAGTTGATATTCGGTGTTGATGTGGTGATTGAATAGAGTCATGAAACACAATACCACGGACAGAAATTGGCCCAAAATTATCGTCTTCCATACCGACCTGAAATATTTTTTTATATCGCTATTTTAAAACAACGAGAAAGTGGTTTGATCATCATTGAATAATTACTGCTAACTATCATGTGATAGCGCTATGCAGATATGCTAAGCTTTATGGATTATTTGCGTAATCTATTGCAGAGATACTTTTTTTACGCAACTATAGTTGTGTCATGCGTAACGCGCGAAATTGAATTAGACTACTTTTTTTTATAGCTTTCCGAATCTTAATGGCAATCGCATCTTGGGTAGAACGTATCCTCGATATTTCGTACTTCTTATTTACCCACCGTAAATCTCCTGCTCGTAACAATTACTTATGTATCCGGAAAGATTTAATACTTGCGGGTAAATCTGAGCCAAAAAGAACAAAGGAAAATATAAACCGCAGAAAAAGACGCAGAGACTGCAGAAAAAGGCGATGCTGTTATTACGTCTCGTAAATTGTCTTCACAATTTTCACTTTTTACGAGACAATTTAATTAGGCATTGTATCCACACCCGGCTAAGATAAAAAGACCGGCTCTCATGCAATCACTCTTTTCAATGAAATTTCGAAAAAGGAAAGTACGGTTCGATTGAAATCTCTGATAATACTCGGACAATGTATAGGTAAACTGGATCCTCGTTTTTTCCCGCTTGCCGATTATTTCGCAGAGATCAAAGGTCGTCGTATCTTTATAATAAACACTTATTGTCAGCACCACTGAGTACAGCACTTGACTCGAGATGTGATCACCCCCACCGATTTTCGCGCTGGGTAGGTATACAAAGAGAGAATAAATATTAGCCGGTAAACGGGTAGATCGTAGGGTGTAATTATTTATCGATTATGACGTACCACTTTCCGAGCTCGGATATGTAATTCTCGATTTTATCACAAATTCCATTTTGCGGTGGCTGCATGTTCGGATTTTGACGGCTGAGGCGACCGCCTCCTGACACTCCCTTGCCATGGTGCATTTTCACCCTGGCATGGCCCTGGGATCTGCGCTTGCGCCTGATCAACATCTTCCCGACTTACACCCCGGCTTACGGTAGAGATTCTCTAAAGATAGATATATCATCTTACCACGCTTTTAGCCCGCGCTGTGTCTTACTATAAAATTATTTCCCCTCATTACAGGGGCTCTGAAATATTTAGATCACAATTAATATTTGGATAAGATTTTTTTTCCCTTTATTTAAATATATAGGAAAGGAGACAGTGCATCAATCATCAGATCTATATCATAAGTCTTCTAAATCGATATCTAATAGATCGCAAATTCTAATCAGTTTCAATTTATATCGATTGCAATTTTCTATTATTAATTAATTCCTGTGTACATTTTGTATTCTTTAATCTCATATAACCATTACCGCAGATTAAAATAAATTCTAAAAATCGCGTTCGCGAAAATCATAGAAGATATCTTCTTTACCGACAGTGCGAAAATGGATGTTGTGATCTCTGCTAACTTCTTTAACGACAGCGCCGAGGTTAGTGCGAAATCGCGAGCACCTCTCGCTACTCTCACTGTTTACGAATGCAAGTGTCAAAATTCGGCAGATGCTATAATAATGACTAATTTGTAAACATATTATGACATTATTGGTACCAGATATGTTTAAACAGACATGTAGAACATGTCTAAACACGAACGGGGAAATGGTCCCGATTTTTTCTTCCGGCTTTTACGTCAAACAACTACCAAAGAAACTTATGGCTTTCGCTAAGGTTGAGGTTAGTAAGTTAGCAATTAAATAAATAACGTCCTTTATTCACGTCGAAGAACAATTTTGGATTCTAAGTCGTATTTTTTTTTCTTTATTTACAATAAATTGTATACATTTTTTATCTTATAGAAGTTAAATCCATTTTCTTCATATTTATTTATTTATTTTTTTGTTTTTAGTTGCGGAAATTGAACGAAATATTTATTTTGGTTTGAAATTTTTTCAGATATCGGACAACGATCAACTACCCAAGATGATCTGTAAGAAATGTATGTTCTTGGCAGATTCTTTCTACTGTTTTAAAGAGCAATGCGAATCTGCAGATAATCAGCTAAAGTCATTGATTCGGACTAGTTTAAACAGAGACAATTCATCAGACGTAGAAAAGAAGCCGGATTCCAATGCTACATGTAATAGGCCTGGAGTCGCGCTTATTACTGATTTTAGAAAGGGGATTTCAGACGATAAATCCCTGGATAAGGAGACCAAAAATATCTTAGAAAGAACTCCGGAGACAGAGGATGATTATTTTGTACAATATATCTCTGAGGAGGTGAGAATAAACGTCGAAAATGCATCCAAGAGGAGGCAGGAAGCTGAGAGGAGAATCAGCATGGAAAAAGTATCCCAAAGTATAAGGAATCTCAAGGGTATCGAGGTGGTTCCAATCGGCGATGTCAATGCTGCCCGTAATAGGAGAAATAGTAGGACTAAGAAAGAGGAGATTGTTGTATTTCCTGTTAAAGTACCTGAGAAACGATCCAAGATAATTGAAACGATTGTTATAGACGATCCACCGCCGCTAAACAAGAGGCTTAGACTGCCTCCTGAAACTACGGTCTCTGAAATTAATGGGGGTGATGTTAAGAGGGAGGATTCTATCGTTTATGGTAAACATAAAAAGCTGAATTTTTCCACTGTTAGAAAAGTGGTGAAAATCGATGACGAGGAACTCTGCGTTGAACCAAAACAAGAGTTTATCAAAGAATCAGACAGCGAAAATTCTCAGTTTGAATATGATACTGATGTAGTTGTTCTGTGTAACGATAATGACGCACAGAATCGTCAATCTCAAATTTCTAAGATTCAAATCAACAAGAAGGGATCAGAGATTATTTATGATAAGCAGGAGCCAAACGTACTTAAAGTAAAACTTCAAGAGGAGCCAAAAGATGATCAGGAAAATATAAAAACGCAGCTATTCCAGTTCTCAAATGGAATGTCCAACAATAATCAACATTCTTCTCATCCTAATGAGAACAAGAAGTCACGAAATATTATTTCTGAAAGTAATTCGGTTGAATATGCAAAGAAATCTACTTATTATCATTTAACCAATGAAAAGCCTGTTAAATTTTCTCGTAGTTTAGAATCGAAAGAAATGCATGGGCAGAAAGTTGACTATAATGTACAAAATCATAATGGAATTGCAAAGTCTACGATCGGTTGTATTATTAGCGGAATTGACGACCAAAACTTTGATGGTTCAGATGTATCAACTTTTGAAAATGGCGATGATAGTCCTAAGAGTTTTGCTGACTATAGAATGGACAAAAGCAACGAGTTCTTTATCGAGAATGAAGCAAGCGATACCAGCAATAACTGCGCAACTTTTCAGGAAGAAGTTAGGAAGAATTTGAAATTAGATTCAATTGATCCAGTGACTCCGCTTGCTCTACTGAGTGTTAATTCATCGGGGGAAGAAAACAGGACAATAAATCTGAAGATTTATAAACGTAATGATTCGGAGAGAATCGAGGGAACGACGGAGGACGATTCTTCCGGAAAAGGTCAAGGCCTGGTTTCTGCTGCTCAACAAAATACCGGGAATCCGAATTTGAAGTTCTATCAATGCACCATTTGCTCGATCAACTTTGTTTCCATGCCGGCTGTGCTGAAGCATAACATACAGGAACACATGGCGGACCAAAGTCCTGTATTCTGCTTAATCTGTGACAAAAGCTTCCAAGATAAACCCCTGCTCTGCGATCATGTGGAAGAACATAACGGTTCGAAACCCTACAAATGTACATTTTGCCCGAAGCAATTTACCCTGAAGAGAAACCTGAAGCGACACGTGAATCACCACATCAATTACAGACCGTTTCAATGTCGGACTTGTATGAAAAGATTCACGGAAAAATCCTCCCTGAAATCCCACATGTATCTTCACAACGGAAACTCACCATTCGCATGCAAAATTTGCAACGTTTCATTCAATAACAAGACTAACTGGCGAAGACACGTTGTGACCATTCACGAAAAACTCACCGTTGTTGTCTGCAAATTTTGTAACAAGGAGCTACCTGACAAAAGATCCCTCCGAGTTCATACTAGAGTTCACACCGGCGACAGACCTTATCAATGTCCACATTGCGACAAGAGGTTTACTCAGCAGTGTAACTTGAACACCCATATTCATTGCCATCTGAATGACAGACCTTTCGGCTGTCCCCATTGCGGTAAAGGATTTAATCAGCGAGGTACACGTGACGATCACATTCTTACACATACTGGGGAGAAACCGCATAAGTGTATGGAGTGTGACGCCAGCTTTACAGTTTCTTCGGCTCTTAAAAGACACATGTGGATCCACACGGACAAGGATCGACCCTATAACTGCGAGAAATGCAAACTGCAGTTTGTTGGGCTTTACGATTTGAGGAGGCATTTGAAAATTCGACATGGGGAAGTCAGCAAGCCTGATAATCCACGGGTTGAGAGAGTGCTAGCGGATGATCAAACCAAAGAGATCGATGGGTCAGATTTCTCTGGTGAATCTGAATCGAATGAAGCTGTTCAATCTTCTAGAGTCGGTGAACGCAGTAATTCGGAAATAACGGCGAAGGAAAATAGCTCCTTATCTTGCAACGTGAATAAGATCGAAGATTTAGAGAAAGTAGAAATAAAGGAATGTTTTCTGGATACCAAAATTGAAAACTTTAATAACGTTGCTAAGAAAGAGCTAGTTAATGATTTTGATAACATGTTATTAAGAGGAGACGTTGGGAGTCGGAATTCTTTTGCCGATATCAATGAAGATTGAGGGAAATAATAGAAACTGAGAAAATATTATTGTCTGCAGTTTCTATTGTATACGTTTTTTATATTTCGATTTCTGTTTTTGAAATAACTGAAAGATTAGTCCGTATGATAAACGTACGAACAAATGTAATCAATATGATGTGGAATTTGGCAGCAGTTTTATTTTTGATTATGAAAGTTTTTATAATAAATTACTATTTCTAATAAATATATCAGACTATTTTATTCATTCAACACAATTATTTAATCATTCCAAATTTTACCGCTTTCAAAATTCGAACCCGAAACTCATCCCGTCTTTATCGACCCTACGGTGAATCCCCTTTTTCGTTCAATCCCTCTCTTACCCATTTAGGCCGTAGGTGTTCACTCGGTAACATAAAATGCATCTTATCTCATCACAGAAGATGGCATTTCGCGCAATGCGAACGATATATCAGTATCAAGTAGTACAAACTTGCATTGGTCAGACCATAAGCTCTGCGCAAGGATCTGTCTGACAATGAGTAGCGGAGCAGCGGGCGCAGTGTTTAAAATTCAAATTATAGAAATTCGCGACGACGAATCACTTCGATGTAGTAATGAATACATCATAGTTTTGAATTCTCCTTTTTATTAAAATAATTTCAGTAGGCAGTGGGCAAAAATACAGATTCGTCCGTCAAATTTTGACCATTTTTGACATTATTGAGAATGTTACGAACCCGTGAATCGTTTCAGGGTGGAATTTTAGGGTGCAATGCTCTTCGAAGCTCCGGTTGAATTAGTTGACTGAACTGGCGTGAATTTATGGCAATGTAGAGCGAGCAACACGGAACGGAATGTTGCGTGTCTCTGGTGGCTAATCGCCTACACGTAGTCTAACGACGTCAGTTGATGTACCTATATAAGCTGGGAACATCCTGCTATCCGAATAACAGCTGACACTGCATCTACGTGCAGAGATATACATTTATTTATGCGATGATAATTCCATGTAGAAAGTTTTTAGGGTGAAATATGATCGACGACGTATAAAGCCAAGGAGTAAATTCTTAGATATATGCCCAATTTTTGGGGGCAATAGCCGGTAGAAATTCGAAGAGTAGTTTCAAGCTATTAAATTTTCAGTTGATCGAATAGAACGGCAGGAATTAATCGCAGAGTGTCTTCTGCTTCTAATTGTATAAATTTGAATAGTAATTTCATTTCATTAAAATCTGAGAGTACCTATTCCCCCTTTTTCTATGAACGGATAGTCGAGGCTATGACACGCGACGATGATCTTAAGTCTTATACCTGGAAAATCTCATAATGAGTATAAAAAGAAGCGAATGAATGAAGCGGTTTGATTTCACCCCTAGGAGAAAAAAAATGTTGAAACTTCGACCGCTGCGGTGTAGGTAGTAATATTGGAAATTCGAGAAATTGATATTCCGTTCTGCGGAGCACGTCACAGTTACATGATCGTTGCTAACTCGACGACCATGCAAGTCTCCGGTTTAGATAAGGTTTATTTGATGGATAGGAAATATCCAGCCGGCTAGTCACTGCAGAAATAGATACATTCAACGTTTCACCGTCTAGTTGATATCGTAGATTTAGTTCCGTGTCTGCATGCCTTGGCGATTATTTTAGTTTTACTCCAGCAGTTAAAATTCTAAGGAGGGTTGTAATAATCTTCAATTTTGATACTCGATTATAAAAACCGCTTATCTGCGGCCTCGTGGAATCTCAAGAATTCCTCGGCTGGTTTGTGCATCGAGTTATCGCGTTTTTTGTCTGCATGTAGTATATTTCGTACAGAAACAATCATTCTCGAGGCTCCAAGTTTCTTCTTCGACCATTTTTTTTTTTTTTTTGTTTTTTTTCTTCCCCCTCTCTCTTTTCAGCTCGGCGATAAAAATCGTGACAGTCGTTGGCGGCCCTCTAATCCAACATCTACCGCTGCAAAAAGTCCTCAGAGTTTGACGCTAATCAGATGATGGATCTGCGCAACAGCCAATAACCATCTATAACCATCGATCCGCTGAGAATACACCAATCTTTTTTTCGTTTTTTTTTTTTTTTTCTTCTTACTTTCCGCTTTTTTTTTCTTTTAACTGTCAAAGACTCTTCGCTTGAAAAATTTCAAGCTTTCGTATTTATCCGCCGATCCGACGGTAGCAAAAATGAAAATATAATCGACGCAAAATGACGCTGTTTAAATTATTTAATACAAATTTAGAAATTTTATTCGAATAATCTAGTCTTCTTATACCTGCACGATGACTTATTGAAAATTTATTCTTTCACAGATATACATGCTGTGTTCAGGGTAGCAGTTGCAGCTGAGAGAGGTAAGAATATTGTGGATTTGTATAGCGATCCCAGCGTCTAGGATAGTAACCGGCATGAATACTTGAATCCGGCGATATATACGCCCGAGATAAGAATCCAATTGTACGCAATCCTCTAACGAGGGTAGATCCGGAGTTTTGGGAAGGGGAAACGGCGTACGCTGAAACTGAATACCCCCGGGGATTCCCGGGGATCATAGCTGAACGCTTTGGTCGATCGGGAGTCCGTCAAACGAACTATTTCTTTCCTTTTTTTCCCTCCAAATTATTCGATTTTTTTTTTCTACTTTAAATTCTTGGTTCTTCTTTTTTTTTTCTCTTCGCTTTGCTTTAAAAGTAAATTTGCGAGAGTCTCTGCCGGGGAGATTTACTCGCCTAAAATTTTCAAACTTTCCACGAATTTTCACGTCGTTACGTTCTACTCATAAGTCAAATACGGTGGAGCAAGACAAACCGAAGAATATGTTTCTTCCGACTCAATAAAATATCCGCGAAAAAATATTCTCCGGTCATTTATTTTATTTCATTATTATGATTATTATTATTTTATTATATTTACCAAAATCAAGTTTGATAAGCAATCAGATTCTACGGGTTTAGATTATTTGTCGAGAAACTTTATCTTAACCGCGACTAGTCTCACCCTATCCTTCAGCTTCCGCGAGAAAGTAAAACAAGAAGAAGCCGAGGTAAAGCGGAAGTTTGCGGTGGGCCCGGGATCTCGAGTATCCGGTAAAGCTAATCTAGTCTTTTCCTGAATTGTTGAACTTTTTACCCCCGGGGTATCGGGGTAGATAATGGATAGTATTGGTTAATATTAGATCATCAAAGTCGTATCTTTCAATTTCCAACTCGATTCCGATCACTAGGTTAATCCTGGTCGTATTAAAATATTTCTCTTCCATTCAAATGAATCAAGCAAATGTTGGAGTTGCGTTTTTTTTTTTTTTTCTCTTCCATTCATCAAAGTGACAAATTGGCGCGAAATGTATACAGCACCAGTATTTGTTGCTCCGGGTATATTTCCCTTTGTAAAGCCGGGAAAAGAATTCGATATTGCAATCGCTCTATGCAAATTCCGCGACTCGAACGTGAGAGAATTTTTTTTTTTTTGCGTATACCTATACAGCCACGTTTTTTTTTTCCAAGTACAAATTTTGTCGGTTTTTATTCTCTATTCTTGTTTTTTTCATCACTGTAACGCGCCGCGTGGTTCAAATTGTTTGGAAGAATTTTACATTCGAGGCTCGGCCGTAGGAAATAGAAATTAAATCGTATTGTGGCGTTCAAATTCAGACTCGAAAGAACCAGTTCATGTACATTTATTCCCAGTCAAAAATCCACGGGATCATATAACGTCGGGGAAAGTTCGAGTTTCTCACGACAAAATTCTCCATCCCTTATTTTCTTCTCAGGCGTTAATTAAAATCGTATCATTTTTCTGTACTATAATTTCACGCTGTCAAACCGGCGCCGTAAACGAGCAACGACGATTTTATTTTTCTCCCAACACTATGAACACGTTTTCCAATATTTTTCAATCAATGCTTTCTACTAATTAAAGAAGAATTTTCTCGACCCCTTGACGAGGGGTGAGTCAGTCAGTCAACCTATGCCTGCAGGGGTGTCGTATCGTTCCCCCCGTGTTTACGACGGGTCCGCGTCAATCGTTATTGGAAAGTGTTGCCCGTACATGTTTCATGCCAGGAACACGTCGACTGTCGTGACATCGCAGTTGTTTGAACCAGGGTCGTTTCCCCGTTTCAGTCCTGTACACGACAGGCTATTTTTCCCTTTTTCCTGCTTCTGACTATATAACATAAATTGAATTTACAAATTCACGGATACGAGGCGGACAATCTAGACCGGAAGATGACTCATTCAACAGTTTTTTAATATCTTATCGTGGTCCATACGAATCCCCCTTTTTCATTATTGAAGAATGAAATTATGTTCATTATTGACATAGGGGTTGACAAAAATTTCGAATCCAGATCCGAATAATGAAAGGCAGTATAAAACCACCGGGCTGCGAATCTAATTCACAATTTTCTCCCCATTATGCGTATAACTCGACATTCGAATCTAATCAATGATATTAGGCACTCAATGACCATTGGTATTAATTTCCGATCCCCGTTTGGCTAATTGATGCTACTTAGCTTATCGGGTGATAACCTGAATCAGAATTAATTTACCACCTAGGAATACCATAGTTCGCAGCGATTATCATCTATGGGAGTGATTCTTGATAGGAAGATTATTATTTTTCGTTATTTAATCCGCCAGCTGAAATATTGCGGTAGATTTATAAGGTATAGGTACGTTCCTTAATAAATCTAATCGCTTAGATCTTCCTGCAGACGCGATGAGTTAATCCTGCAGCCGGCAAAGTCCCTGAGGAAATCGTGAAACGATCTTAAATCTTCCAAGGAGTGGCTCGGTTTGGGTCTTAATCTAAACTTTAAACACCTGCAGCTGTGATAAAACGTTGACAATCGAAAAGCTGAAATCCAAAGATGGATGAACAGACATTCGTTCATTTATTCCGTCAGGCACGCAATTTATCAATTAAATAATAACTCTCATCAGCTTATTGTTATACTTTTATACTCTACAGAATTTTATATTTGTGCCTTTTCAATCACGGACTTAGTATTTATATTTACGATCTCTGAGGCGGAGGGGAAAAGCTTCTTTCCCTTTCCAGAGCAATTCTTAATAACGTGATACACGTAATTTCGTTATTTTGCTTCAGAAGGTTCCGAAGCTTTCCCGATAGGTAGATCACGCATTTCGGAAAGTAGAATAATTGTTTTCCGTTTTTCGGCGGATAACTTTCTTCCAGAATCCAGGAAATATCAGCTCAGCTGTGTATTTATTGATTGGCTTGTTACCGTCACAACCTTCGGCAAACAAATGATAGCCACTAGTTTCCTGGTTTCCTTCGGCTTCCAGTTTCCAGTTTCACCTTCCCCAGGGAGAGCCACGGGACTCGAGACACGATAGAAATATATATCGAAGGTGAAAAGCTTCGAGATTGTATAAAAAACTGCCCCACCAATCAGCACAGTGTTTCTTTCACTTCGACGATTTTCCGAACTCCGCGGAACGACCGAATTTCCCGAATACTAGATTTCACGGGTGTTTCGAACCGCGGGGAAATTTCTCCGCCGAAATTCGTCGGTATATATGAAAATTTGCAACGTGCTATTATCACTCCGATGGAATCCGCCCGAAACTCGGAGATATATTTCGGCGGTAAACAACGTTTCCGAATTTTATCAAAAATGAATGTCGGAGCGAAGCATTTCCGCCCTGTTATTATAATTCCGTGAAATTCTGAGCCCAAAATATCTCCGGATTTCTCTCCGGACAATAAATCAAGAATCCAAGGTTCCCGTTCGTTTAATATACCTGCAAGATACTGCAGATGTCATGGCATCGGTCTGCAATATCTGCAAGGTGTTAATCATGGGATACCTCGCAAGCCAGGACCCCCGAGCGCACGTGTTTCCCACTCCCTGATCCAGGAGCGGTTCAATCTATCCTAACCCAGCCCAACCTGGAACAGGCTAACCAGACCTATCCTCACTTATAAACTAGACAAGCTTTATCCAGTTCTCAATATACCCGACTTATTCTATCCTCCGTTTCTCGGGCAATTTCGAGCTTCGAAATCGTGTCTTGGAAAGGAAAGGAGGAGAGATCGGGCTCCCAGTGATCGAGAAATTTATCCAAAAAATGATTTTAATCAACAGCTGTACGTCTTGATCTTTCAGAATCATTTTCCGCATGAAATTTGCTAATTCTAGAGTATTTTAAACATTATTTTCACGAGTCTTGTTCGACTTCTAACTTTGCCTTGGAGTTTATACCACAGAGCCTTAAACTCGCGGGTCAAGGGTGGTCTTAATTAGCTTAAGTAGCGGAATCCTGTTAGTTAAATGAAATTCTGAAATGTTGGTGTATGACGAAAATGGTGATAATTTTATTATGAAACGAGCGAATTTTCCACCCGCATATGTGAAACTTTCGCCGACGAAATACCCTCCCCTAGGGCAACATACTGCCTGCAACTGCGGGGTTAAAATCGTGACCAAAGTGACGAACTACCGAAATTCTTTGGCGCGTAATCTTGATACGTGCTGTGGCAAGTTTAGCGGATCAAAGACACTATGGGACTTCCATAAGCGACCAAAAGCTCATGGCTCTCATCTCTCCCTCTCTCTGTCTCCTGACTTCGGTATATCATGGCATAAACAAAATTGGTCAAAGTGTTTCCATCCTTAGAGCAGAACCTCGCCGAGGACCCACTTAATTGGAGGAATTACCGTGGTGGTCGGTTCTAAACAGTTTAGTCGCAAGAGACGAGACGTTGAAGATCCGTGGACTATACCGTCTACAAATTTACAGAATAATCTAGTTCCTAGCAAAGCCCTTTCTCCGCGAAGGAGTCAGCCGAGGATTAAGAGCCTCGAGAAATCGGCGGACAATAATCCCGCGTGTTGAATTGTTTAATTGGAAATCCAAGGCGGCTTTAAAAAAGATTTTGCAATTTTATCAGAAGGGTTAAAAAAATGCGAATGTCTCTTTCAGTTTTTGGATATAAATTAAGAAATTTCCTTCGATTCCTCACGGGGTGAATAATGCAATGGGTAAATTTTCTTCGAAGAGGTTCGCCCGAGTACAGAGGGATTTCTCTTTGCGGAATCGAATATCGATATCAATTTTCAAATTTCAAAGAAAACCTCCCCAAGGAGGACCTCGCTAGGTACGATAATTTGATTTGAAAGTTAAATGCAATATGGCCGATGCAAATCGGTGGAGAAAAATATCATATCTCTCTAGTTTGATGAAAATCACAAATTTCTCATCGCCTATACCCCAAAGGACGCCGACCTCTTGGTCTGGACCATTATTTCACTTCGAATCCGATTATCCTGAAAAAAATTATCCGAAAGGGATCCTATCTGTGTAATTATCGGTCTGAACTATTTCCAGAACCTATTACACATTTATTTGAAAATTCTTCGACATATTGAATTCCTGAGATTCGTGGGTTCTGTTCGTAAAATTTCACCGGGAATAACCGCGTGGGTTGACTGCAAACGTGACCCCCGATCTCAGGAGCTACCCAAAGCGACCTTCAAACTCTACCGGGTTACGACTCAGCGCGAACTCCATTCGCAACGTCTAATATGCGGGTGGTAATTATCCTCTCATTCCACTTCTAAGACTGAACTATTACCAAGTTTTGATTACTATACTAGGCTCTATTCAGCGTTGGTCATACCTTAACAACTGCCCCGAGAGCACATTTACATATATGTGCCCGTACACCGTATACTCGAGTATAGTTTACGTTATATAGTTGCCCGAAAGTGCACCGTGTAATTATAACTTTGTCCTATCAATTTGGGGTCCTCATTAATTGTTTCGTTTCTTCGAAAAGAAACGTATTTCCATTTTTTTTTTTTTTTCTTATAAATTATATCATCAACCCTTTCCGATGCATTGGTTGTGGCGTTGATAGATGGTAGGGATGGAATATAAGCCGGTGAACCGTATTGCTAGATATACGAAGAGATATAGAGATTTTGGTACCGAGCCAAGTCACTTTTCTGAGGTTTAAACAAAAAATTGAATATAAAAAAATACAAAAATAAATAAATAAAATAAATAAAACCAGATTTCCTCCCTCAGGTGAATAACGCAGCAGCGATCCTGCAGCAGCGGTTTCACCCAAATTATTTCCGATGCATTAGAGAAATAGAAAACGCTGCTTTTCTAGGTTTTTTTGTTTTTTTTCTGCTTTTCTTTTTTATTCGAGAATTGGCAGAATGCCCGGTAGTTTTTATGCCCGGGAAAAAATCCATCAGCCGCGATTTGATCCGCGACAACACGTGTACTTCGCTCCTTTCGATGTGTGGATTTACCCTCCAGCCCCCGAGCTACCTTTTCGTCCTTTGCCTCGTACCATCCCTCTCGTCCTCACATTCGCACAGTTGCAGAGCGTAACGCGATTCCCTTTCGTAAGCGTTTCCTACTCTCGGTATACGTAAGGTCGCTCGGGAAGATTTCCTCCACCGTTGACGGGGAGGAACGCTTCCAAAGTCATTTGACGGCTTGTACCAGTTCGCGGAATCGTTTTCCTCCTTCGTTTTTTCTCTTACTTTTCTTTATCCTTATTACCTCGAGGAGTTTCCCGATTTTAGAATTATACCGCTGTGCGGAAAGTCGCGGTGAAATACGGTGTACGTCTGGTACCAGAATCGAGGAGAAGCCTCTGAAAGGCTTAATCCGCCTTTTAGCTCCGCGACAACGATTTCTCCCCTCTTTCTCGTCTTCGATATTTGTTTGCGCCGATTTCCTACCCCGAATTACAACCTTGGGATTCCCGACTGTGGACTGTCTTGTCCTTTGGCGAGTTGACACTTGACTATCGGATGGATGAATGTATTTAGGATCGAACCCATTACCGGGAGCCAATAAGCCACCAACCCTTGTGAAATCCGGTTCAAGTACGCGGCCGACATGCAAAGAGATGTCTTGCCCCTTGAACGAGGCCTTTCCTCCTCGTTGCAGAGAACGGTAAGGGCGATCCTTCCGCGACCGGATACCTCGCTCCCTCGCTCACTCCGAGACGTTCTATCGACCAAGATTACCCCATAAGTACCCAGCTCAAGTATATACCTCGCGGTCTAGCAAACGTGAAACCAATTTTCAACATCGAAATTCGGCAGGCTGGTAAAGACATTGAGGTCGACTATCGGGCCATGGTTAATTGTTATCGGCGATTTATGCCGCAGGATTATACCCTGAACGTTATTCTTCCATTTCCTGTCTTCTTCCTCTTTTTTTTAAAGGATAGAAAATTTCTTTCGAGGTTCTTAGATCGCCTTTAATCTTTGAGAAGGCTCATTTCTGTACCAATGTTCACCACGCGCTGGTGGCAACTCGTTTGTGTTTGATTTATGTCGGCTGCACCGGTAAGATAAGTCGTTTGATATCCTAGGCACGGCGTCTCTCGTGTGTCCTGAATAAAAATTTTTCGGAGGAATAGGAATCCTCTTGTCCCCGCGAACCGCGCTACAGAATTGAACGGTATAGGTTCTGGATTTTCTCCAAAAATGAATACCCATTTCTCGCGAGATATCGAGGTTTTATTCTCCTCCGTGCCACCGGATTGAAAAAGCGATTACCTAAAAGTCTTCATTTCTTTCCTCGGTAAAAAGCTCTCGGTAAAAATCATCACTTCGATCTCAAATACGGTTCCACTTCGTTTCGCTATTTTCTGCCATTTCCAATTCTTGCAAAATTATCAACCGTCGACTGTGAAGTATCTGAAATGTCAATCTAATTCTTATCCTAATTTTCCTCGAGTTTCCAACGACAGTCACTCGCACGCGTGTTAATTGCAATTAGAAGTGAAATCAAAGTCGTATTCCAGCTTCCATTCTCTCAGCAAAGAGAAACTTCTCTCAACCTTTATTTCACCACATTCGTATATATTTTCCGAGTCAAGATTTCAGCCGAAGCTTGAACCCGTGCAGTCTAACGAATGAGGTAGTAAACCGCAATTCGCGACCGTTTATATTGGAAAAACTATTGTTGCCAGGTGCAGAAGAGGCGCCCTGCTTCATTCGAGTAAAATATTTCGAGTCGAGAGGGTCGTCGTTCCACGAGACGAAGAACACTCGGAAAATTTCAAATCTATTGAAAATTATACCTACCCACTTTCCAAGATCCTAGATTCTTACGCTGCGCCAAATCTCATAGTTTTACAGCCGGAGAAATTGCCACCGACACTATTATTATACTTTGTATCGAATGGCAACGAATGGCAGGTCAAATTTTCCCCACGATTGGTCGAAATTTTCTTTTCGTTTTTGATACAACGAGCAGAGAATGATTGCAGACAGTGTCTCGCGGGAAGATTTATCGGCAAGGCTCTTTGCCCGGTATAGATTTTTACTTATTTTTATATAACTGTTAACTTCGTGGGTTTAGAAAATATTCAAAAAGTTTTTTAATTTATGGAGGACCGTGGAGCGACCACCTCGCCAAAGTTTCAAAGTCTAGTAGCGCCGTGCTGCAGCCACTGAGCCACCGTATAAAGCTGAACTCCGAGGCTTCGGACGTCCCTTGACATCGTGCTAATAACCTTCCCGATCTACTGTACGAGGCGAATTCTGGTAGCAGAATTCACCGAAAAATTCATACCGCAAAAAGGCGTGCTCTCAGGTTTTTAGGATATTTGCACCGCCGCACGGTGCCAGACGTCGTTACTGTTTCGTATCTTATAGCCAGGTACGAGGTGTACCATACCAAGAGGTCGAACGTGCGAGTGGATCGAGGCAAAGGTTTTCTTGCGACACATGGAACGTGGGTGGATAGCTTTGGGTCTCTTGAACCGAATGAAATGATAACACTAGTTTTCAATTTACGAAAGAAGGACGATCTGCAGCCCGTCATATCGGCGTATATACTTCACGCAATACGCGATACGATATACTACATCCACTTCGCAAGAAACTTGGCAAGAAGAAGTCTTGCGATAGCTTATATTCTCTTGCCCTCCTCGCTTTTTAACCAAACTCGTCAAGTCTGCAACATCTTTTCTTACCCAGCTCCCACCAGTCTCCGTATCATATTGCTTACTTTCATCTATTCGCGACCCTCGCGAGAGGTCAGAAAATTTCATTCCATATATATTCCGTCTCGCAATATGCTACGTTATCATCATTCTCTTCATTTTTTACCCAATTCCCTGAATTTAATTCGGGTATCATTCACCGATGGAATTGGGGCGCGATTCGATCGTAGAATTTCACAGAGAACTCAAAAAAGTTCATCATAGTTCAGGGAATCGATAGGGATGATGATATCGCCGCTCGATTTTTCGGTATTTAAGTTACGATCACCTCTCAACCTTTGGCGGGGTAGAGTTCAGGTAAATTTGTAGAAATCAGTAGCAGTATTGATTTTGTACTCTGCCCACCCGTTTGTAACCCTTTGCTGACTACCGAGGTAATTTCATGAGATTCTAACGAACGGAAATTGCCCCTCATTTTATTTTAGGACTCCAGACGGGTTTATTGGGAGGAATCGAAAAACATACAACTATAACCCTAACTCTCGGTGAGTTTAGCTCTTCCTTTCTTTCCTTTATCCCTTTTTCTCTTTTCTCTCGGTATACCTACCGCTGCTTCTATCAAACTATCGGAACCAAATCACCCTGCAACTTTTCGAAGTACAGTTTAATGGACTAAAAATTGCTTTTGTTAGGGGTGCGAGACGTGATCTTATCTCGAAGGCAAATATCCCGCTAACGAAAAGGGGTAGAAAATGGGGGAAAGAAGGGTACAAAAAATACAAAAAAGAAAGTTCGGGATATTATTTTGATTATGAAATGAAAAAATTTCGTGCTTCGTTACGGATGAAAATGAAAATCGATATCCAATTTAACTCCCAGTTTTTTTTAATTTTCTTTTTATATATTTCACCCTGAATTTTTCTGACCGTATATCAAACACGGGTCTGGGTGCATCAGACTAGAAGCCCCTAATCAGAGTGGAGGTTCGCACGTGGGTAAACAGTCGAAAACCAGGCGCCGAATCTTTGTTTTTCCATCCGAACCTTCTGTCTTCTTCGATTCTACGTTTCGTCGAAGATTTCGCGTTGTTCAGTGACCCCATCAATTCCTGATCAACCTTATATTATTTATGACATAACCAGACTCGCCGCGTTCGGTACTTACCCCCCCGTTCGTAAAGTGGAGAAAGGGAAACGAGAACAAGAAGAACAAGAAGAAGAAGAAGAACAACAAGAAGAAGAAGGGGCATATTAAGAAAAGAAAAAAAAAAATCTCCGGAGAGAAGATAAATCGTAATCTCGCATCTGTATTCCTTACTAGTATTCCGCGAAAGACGAGCTTTGATTAGATCCCACCAGATTTGTCTTCTTCTTACTCTGCGAGATGGGTGCCTACGTATTAGAAATATCGGGTAGATTGATCGGTCGATGACGTGTAGCGGAATAAGGCAATTCGTTAGCTCCCGCAGGGGCTTGGGGGGTAGGGGTGAAAGGCATTTTTATAAAGTCTTAGAAAAAATTTACGCCACTTTTTAAACAGTTGTTTCTTCTTTTTTTTTTCTCTCTCTTTTTTCTTCTTCCAACGCTGTTCCGCTTTTTCACACCTTGTACTACCATGAGAAGTTAGTATACCTACCTACCTAAATTTAAAATCTAGACACGTACTACTCGCGTGTAAAAAAATTCGCTCTACTATGTCGGGCGAAATGTATAACATATAACGGTAATATGCTGCAGCAGGGACGAAAAGTTTGAAGGAAAGTTTTTCAAAACTTTGATTAGATTAATCCCGGCTAATGGAGCGTTGAGGGTAATCCTTATACTTCTTTTCGTTGGTCGCGTAGTAGCTAAGTTCCATAGAGCTTTTCCTAGCTAACACGATGTTTTATATCGCTAACCGGTATCCAGTCGCGCTAAGGGGGCCAAACTTGATCCCTAATCTCAAGATTCACGGACAAAGCTCGTTTAACGAGAAACTGAAAGCTCGAGCCCTTTGTGCCCTCCGGGATCTTGATTGAACTCAATTATTACTAATTTATAAAATAACGATGAGACTATCGCGACAAGAGTCGCCGAAATTTTACTCCTCTTTTCAATTCTCCGGTATAATATTAATCAATTTTTTTTCCCTCCGTTTCTATACACCTCAAATCACTAATTACCTTCGTTAAGTGAAAAGCCTGGGAATTTCGTATTTTATCATATTTTTTCCTGCTTTTCTTTGGCGTATTTTTTCCGCGAAAATTCTCCGAAACAACAAAGGAACGTCAGGTAATTTAATACAACCGTCAGACCAATTCACCCTCGCACAAGCCCGGGCGTAGCCAATTAAAATCACCGAATACATGAAATCTACTTTAAATTCTATTTCAGGCTGCCCTCGGTGCAGCTACCTTATACACCGTGTCGCCGTCAGCCCTGCAGGGCAGTTTTTTACGATTCATACTTTACGGTCCAACCAAGTCGCAAACCGTTGGCTGATATTTTAGGGTTTACGATTTAGCCGAGGGACCGGCTCCCATATTGACTCCGACTCCGCAGACTTCGAAATTCGTCCGAAACTTGCACCCGGATTTTGCGACGAAAATAAATCGATGCGAAGTTCAAGTTTTCGTCAATTTTATTGATTTTATTAATTTTATATCGTTTCCTCTTCCTCGTCAAATTAAAATGCCGAGTTATCACTTCACTTTCGCCTTCTTCTTCTTCTTCTTTTTTTTCTTCTTCTTAACTTTATGCCAGAGTCGTCCCGCGCCGTCGTACTGACATTCAATGGACCAAAAAGTGGTTTTAGGTGTTACGGTTGATTGTGCCTATTACAACTTGGCAACTTTCCAAAGAAAGTTGAAAGTTAGGGTCGCCAACTCCGTATGAGGGCCAGTAATTAATCCCAAACCCCATGTCTGAAGCAACGAACTAACTTGTTGAGAAATTACTCGCTTTTTTGGATTTCTGTTTGATTTTTTGTTACCCGTTAAATTTTTTCTTCAGACCCGAACAGCGATCAAAAAAAAACAAATTATAAAATGGATTGAAAATGAACGTCTGTATCAATCCTGAAGAATACAGATACTACCCTACGTATCTTCTTCGTATATAGTTTGCAGACGACGGGGGAAGAAGACCTCACCGCCGACGACCAGACGGGATTTAATATGCTTCATATAATTTATGCAAGAACGAAACTCATTAGGCGCACCAGGTCTGGTCGGATTCCATTAATAGCTTAATCTCTCTTCCTTCGAGCTAACCCATCATCCTTTGAATTCCTACGCCATTATTGCTCGGGAATATTGAACTTTCGTAATATAATACTAAAAGAGAGAAATAAACGGGTGTATGCATGTGTATCGTGGCAACTTTTGGAGCTGTAAAACACCTATTTATATGTATATGTATTCATTTTTGAGAGCTTCTATGTTTTTCTTGTTATTCTCCCTCTCATTCTTTTTCGAACAGAAATAGGAACCCGCGATCGTCGATGGTCTCGGTGTTCGTTGAAAGGATTTCGGTCGTCAAACAGTATATAGAGAGTTATTTCAAGTTTTGGGAGTCCCTCGAGTGTATCGGAATACGATACGTTGTTTGCAAGGTGTTTTCGCCCCATCTTATAAGGGTGTCTTAGTGTCCTGGAGTATCAATCCTAAACCTAAACTGGATACCAGAAGATACAACGTTTACTTTCGCGTTCTTAGGGACCAGTAGCTACAAATTTTTATTGAGTTTTCTTTCTGACAAGACCTTTCGTCGGACTTATACCTTCCCACCCTTGTCGTAACTCGTTTACCTTTGACCACATGATTCTTGTTTACTGGACTCAGAGAGTCAAAACTGCTGCTATAAAATGTATGAGGATTTTCCTACGCTCGCCTTCTGCCTAGGGGGTACTTATCGTGCTTTCAATCCCACATAATTTATCGCTTATTTGTCTGAACTTTTTCATTCGACGGTATTTTCCCGCCCTTCTCTATTCTATAGAGTAATTTTCCGTTTTTTTTTCTTCATTTCATTTTCCAACCTGTTACGTATGGAAAATCTTGTTAATCGTTTCTTTCGTCGAGCTTCGTCCCGTTTTTCGGGCTGGTAATTGATGGCTGGGTCGCGGGATAATATTGTCTTTAAAAATTGAAACCGTTTTTAGTATAAACTTGGAAAAGTCCAGAAGTTTTTCGCTCAAAGAAAATACGACGAAGGGCGAACGACCGAGAGAAAATAAGAGACGTCCGTATGATCCGAGGACGATGCCTTCCGAAAATTTTAAAAAAACTTTACCCCATCACTCGTCTCTTTATATTTTCATTTTATAAAAAAAAATGTTTACCCTCTCAAATCTTTTTTTTTTACTCGTTTAATTCTCTGTGTATATTTATGCCCGACTTCTAAACTCAACTCTCGGGCTTGTCGTGGCTTGAAAAAATTATTCCTTTGACATTTGATCGAAGAAAAGTTAGTCAATTAAAGCTCGTAACCCTGAGACTTTGAAAATGGCCTCGAAGCTATCGGAAAAGAATAGATATTCAGATCAAAATCCAATATTCATGAGTAGGAAAGTGATTTATCAACGCAAACTCTCCTCTGGTCATCCAGACCTGAGTTTACAATAAAACTATAAATCGAAACTAATATTTATCCCTACAGGACCGCGGGATTTTCCCCTAGCAGAATAAATAAATATGAACGTTTCATCCCCTGCAGCTAAAATCGCGGTTGTCTTTTGCCTCGCGAAAAACTTTTTGCAAAGAGAGAAAATGACGCGACGGGGTTGATTATATCGTATACATGTTCCCGGTGTTATTTTTAATTTTATAAGTGGTTCTCCGTCGAGGATATCGCGAACGCGGGGTGAAAATTGTGGGCATCGAAATCCGTATGTAGCGGTACCGCGTGCTTTAGCCTCCAGGCGAAGCTTTTGGAGCCATGGATCCCCTGCACCCACGGGAAATCGAAACCAGATGAAAACCTTGAATCGGTACGGCTAATATGCATTATTCAACCAATAACTCCGAACCATACACCGTAAATACTCTACATCAAAGTTTATAGATCCCAGTTGCCTCGCGGAAGTATATCGAGAAATTTTTCATGCGACAGACAAGAGTGTTTGTATTTATTTATCTACCCATGGCGAAAATTGGCTACCCACTCGATACCCGATTCAATAAATCGATCAAATAATTGGAAAAACTCGAATAACGAAACTAATCGTGAAATCTAGGCGATGAAAATATCTTTTCACGTCTTTTCTCTGTATTTATCCGCGACCGAATCCATTCTGAAGCTCGCCCAGGACCATCCTAGGCCTTTCAGCTCGTTCTAGGTCTAGGGACTAGGGCCTGGGACTGCTTATGTGTTTAGGAAACAGGCTATAAATTACAAGCCTGACAAGATACACCGTTCTGTGTCAATTTGCATGAGAGTTTCACTCGCCATTCAAGGGTCTCTGGGAAATTAATACTACCTCTATATACACGTGGCAAATGTTACAATGGAGTGAACTGGAAACTGCAGGGTAAAAATTTAATTCCATGAATCGAAAGGAGGGAAAAAATAATCGACGGTTTTTGAATAAGATAAAATCATCGCCTTGACTTTTTATTCCTTTCAATTTCATCGCGATATTTAAAAAATATTTTCCTCCCTTATTCCCTTTGATCGTGAGTCGACTTGACGTTGTATTTTCATCCTCATTACCGGTACGAATACCTTGTCCATTGTCGCCAATTATCTCTTCACATTTATCCCGTCGTTTTCCCGTCTTCTTCATCACTTTTCCATATCCATAAAACTATATAATCTCCCTGGAGCTCGTAGTACGTCTCAATTCTTTATTCGGGTCTTTCCCGATGTCTGCAAAGATCCAAAAACGATCCGATCCAAACTAAGATGTAGGTTGACGACGAGTGCCATCTCTAAAAATATTCCTTTCAAACCCTCGACGTATCGTTCTTGTCGAGATTTCTCCATCATTTCGACGAAACGCATTCAGATCTCGGTTTTTCACATCGCCTGGATACTTCGTACCTGTACGAATTTTCGGGGACATTTATCGAACCCGATTAATCAAATTTAACACTCGACCATTGCGATGGTTGTACAACTAGCTGCACCGCGGAACGTTATTCGAAACTGATTATTGGACGACCGAACGTATATCATGTAGTTTCGCAAAGAGTTTCATATGGTTCCCAGAGCCACGGATTTAGACCGATTAGTTAATGGCAGGTATTAATTACGATTTCACCAGTCGGAGCTGGAATACACAGGGCAAAACAGTATCTGCGGTAGGTGGCGATGGTTGAATGGAATACAAACAGCTGTCGTTGCGTTTCGAGGGTAGAGAGAACCTTTGAAAGAATTTTCCAGCGGTTTTTATTCCATAATTTATTGATGAACAGTTTTTGTAACCTTCGGCATACATCTAGCGGGTAAAATTTGATCGAAAATGCAGTCTATCTTCTCTCTTGTCTGTCTATCCGTCCGTCCGTACTTTCCTCGGTTAGACAGATCCGTACCTCAGCGAAGCGGGCGGGAGCAAAGCTTTCTGTTCGTTTAAATATTTATACGTACGTGAGATTCTCGAGGAAAATCTAGGGGAAGGAACACTTCTTCTCAAGGAAAGAAGGTACGCTTTAATAATGTCTCGAGAAATCGAGAAGGAACTTCCTTTCTGTGATCATTCGCAAACTCAACGACTACGCGACTAGCATAGAACGCTACAGTATTCATATTCCTCTTATTGTATGAATAATTTAAATTAAAGGACAGAAATTTTTCGAAATTAGATCAGCTCGATATTTCCAAGCTTTTATGCGGAGAATAATACGATTCAGCGACGCTTTGGAATACCCTTCTCTATTTCCCCAATTCCAATCCTATCGACTGTCTATTGGGATTGTTGTGTCACGATCAAATTTCAATTACTCGTACTCTCCTTCGCTCCTCGCCCGTGGCCTGTGGGCTATGAATGCTCTAAGTTCACGCGAACAATTCACCGTCTGCTAAGAAGTGTTCAAACTATTTCGGATATTCTGGCAATCTAAGACGCGCTAGGTATTCAGGCCTGGCGTTGCGGACTCGCTCGCTTGATTCAAACACATTTTATACCAGGCGCCAAAGATCTAAACTACTCGGTTTTCACCGACACCCTACCTAGCGGAAACTATTATTATCATCTTGAAACGACGTTCTACAGCCCTACGTGGAAATGCGACTCCGTTGATCTTCCCTCGAGTGAAACGTAAAGAAAATGAAAATGAGAGGGGAAATTTTCCCCGGACATTCATCAACTTTCACACCTCGTCGATTAAACGAGTCTCGAAATTACGGGGCATCGGATTCCGTGAATTAGGGAATTGGAACGCAAACACATCACACTCGTTTGTTAATCCTCTGACGAAATTGTACACAACGGTTAAATGTACTCATAATATAATTACCCGCCCCGTTCCACGTGCAATTCCGGACTGGCTAGACAGCGCCGTCGTGCGAATAGCTACCCTCGTGCTATTTGATGCTCGAAGTACCTCTGCGATAAAACACGTGCTCCTTTATTGTCCGCAATACGTCAATTAGTCATCCCGTTTGATTGTCCACTAAATTGTACGTATGTTGTATACACCTATGTGTAGGTACGCGTGTGTGTGGCCAGGGATGTTGTAACTCGGTCGAGGTATGAGAATCGCATCGAATGAAAGCGGCATAAATTCCGGATCGAAAGGGAGAAGGAAAAGACAAATGGAAAGCTAAAAAATGATGAATTTATTGAAATCTGAAAGGGATGTAGAGGTCCGGAGATGAAAAATGTGAAACTGATATTTGTCTTCTCAACGGCCATCTTTAACGGCAAAACTCTAGCCTCCGGTTCACCCTGCACGGGTCGGTCTTCTCACGGTGTAGGTACAGCGTCGCAGCCTTTACCTTACCTACGATTTATAGCTGCATGCTTTGCTGAGAGGAGAAGGAAGAGGTGAACGTGGATGTGGATGTGAATGTGAATGTGGGGGTGAAGGTGGAGGAAGAAGAAGAAGAACAGATGAATAATTGCACACCTGGTTCGCATCCGTATCCTATACCTCGTACATACGTATATCTACCTACGTACCAACCTACTGTAACCGGCGCGCTTGGTAACCAGAGTTATTTGCGGTTACCCAGAAACTAATTATCAACTTAGAGCTTTAACCGGATAGTTTAAGACCCGGGATCCAGTTGAAGCTCTAGATAAGTTTTCGCAAAAAGCGTGTCGTTTCAATTCTTCGCCAATTTTCCCGCTCTAGGTGTTTCCCCAATTTTCATTTTCTTTCCTTACGACTGGAATTTGGTTCTGTTGCACTTCCGGAAGTTGATTTTTTGACATCCCTTCCATATTCTGAGTCTAAACAGTGAAAGGAATATGGAGAGAAAAAGTGGAAAAAAAAACGAGAGGAGAGAAAAAGGAAAGAAAGGAAGAGAAAAAGGAAATGTAGGGCGCGAGTAACGTTTTAATCTGGAACACGAGGGGAGAGTCAAGGTCAAGAAAAATGTCGAATCTATGTCGACGGTCGTAAAACGGAAGGAATAAGGAAACAAGAAGAAAAAAAAAAAAGAAAAAAGGGGGAAGAATCAAAGTGAAAGAGAGAAAAGGGAAAAAGATCGAAAGATTGGCTTTAAAGCTCATGCTGACAGGGAATCACTGGCTGAGATTTAATCTCCGGGGAATTTCCCCAGCTGGTGCAACAGCATCTTCACGAACGAGAAAACTATCGACGAGTTCTTATTGTTATCGGAAGTTATCTCAGCCGCAGTAGTTGTGTCGACGGTATAGTCAGACGCGGTAGTAGTACCACCGCCAGTATCGCACTCCCTACCCTAAGCGGGGGTAAAAATCTTATACGGCCATCAAACGATTTACTGTAAATTAAAAGTCATAAAAATATACACGAACTCTCTCTCTCTCCCTCGACGTGTATATACAAAGGCGATAAAAATTCCTCGACACCGTGCAAAGCTTCGTCGAACGTTTTTTTAAAACGCCACCTTTTTCTACACGTTTCTATTTTTTTTCTTCTCACCGCGATTCGCGGGGATCTATAATTCATCGTCTAGAAATTCGCTCGTACTCCAGATTTTATAGAATTCAGAGAGTTTTTCACTATCTAACGATAAACATGTGTATACGATGCACATGTGTGCCGAGTGGGGGGCAAGCACCACCAGCGACAGTAACTTGCAGAAAGCTGTGCGCTGCACTGGATCGAATGTGAGAATCGCGGGCTTCGAACCAACTACGTAATTCACTACGTTGACAAACATTTGACACGCTAGTTTACCGAGGATAACGTCCTTCCTAATGGTTTGCACCGACGTTTCGCCTCCGTTATATACTACGCACACATTTCCAACGGACAGACGTGACGGTAGGTATATACACGTATATTTATGACGTACGGAAACGGACGCGTGCACACAATATACAGATTTCAAACCCTGAGCTGAATATCCGCGTAACGACCGACTTTCATCCCTTGCATTCGGTCTGGACTCAAAAATTGATTCGAAACAAAAATTCTGACCTTATTTTTTTTCGTTTTCTTTTTTTACGAGGGGGGAAGAAGAAGGAACGAAATAAAAATAAATATGGGGTAAATCCAACGTGACGGAATCAAGGTGATATATATTCCAGGGTTTCCCCCCTGAAACTTAGCTAATTTAGAAGGACGAAGAGCGGAGATAACGCGTTCTTCACGTGCCGGTTTAACGCGGATGCTAAGAGAGTGTCGTCCGTTAAATTCCCCATGGCATTTCTACGTGATCGTGGTTTTTGCCGACTTATATTCTTCCGAATAACAGGACCGATTCTCTTAGTCCCTTGATCCGTTGGCGATGAAAATTCCCGAGTCACGTACGCGTTCGTCTCGCTCTTACCATACGCGTCTTGCTTTCAACATATTTCATAAATTATTTATTCTAAGCGCTATATACTGTACAGGAGAATCTGTAGTACCTAGAATCCGGATGATAGGTTTATCGGTACATAGGAAACTCCGTAAATTAATGACGCGATCAATGATACGGGATCTTCAAAGCGTTACGTGTACCATAATTAACTATCGAACATGAAAATACGCGTCAGTTTTCCTGGCTCTGGATTATTATATGATACCGAACATAATGGAATAGAATATAATAGAATATAATAGAATAGAATAGAATGGGGGTATTATAAGTTGGATTACCTCCGAGGCAGGGTAGAGAGGCGAATAGAGATGTGGTACGAATGGCGAAAGATCTGCATCGAGGAGGAAGCTTTTTGTTCGAATTTTATGTACTGTTTATTTACGAGGTGAAAATAAAGTATCTAACTATCTATTTACTCCGAGTATAGAGAATACCGTGTAAATAGGGGTTGAAATTTAGCGTAGCGAGTAGCGTGTATAAAACGACGTCATAGTCGTGCTTCGCGGACTTGTTACTCGGAGGTGAAAAGAAGAAAAAGGGAGAAAGGAAAAGAAAATGAAGTGGAAAAAAATGAAGGAAAAAAAACGTCGGGGCGGGTTTTCTCGTCAAAATTTCGGAGATGGGAAAATACTATTTTACGTCAAGGGTGTAAATTAGATATATAGTAGGGTAGAACGGGAGGAGACGGCTAAAGGAGCCAATATTTTTCCATTCTTAGCATATTTCGTATTTTTCATACATATTTTCATATTTTATTATAATATCTACCTGCCTAGTATATTACCTGACGTACGAAAGGTTATTATCTCCGTATCGTTCGGAAGAGATTCCTCCTTTTTTAACAGATTATTATTCAGCCTTTCTCCGGACCAGCTCGAATCTAAATCCGAATTTATATTTATCTTCTTTCTCACACACCGTCGTCTTCTGACCCCTGGACCCCGCCGGTGGTTCCAATTTCTTCGACCTCCTCTTCGGTCCAGTCTTCAGCCTCCAGCCTCCCAGCGCCTTTATGCATTAAACTTCTGACAAGAAAAGGACCTTCCGGTTATCGCAAAGTGTCTTGTAAATGTGAAAACGGTTCGGACATTTCTCTGACCAAAAATTTCGACAAAAGAGCGGAGCGGAGGTTCCTCTCTGACAATAAATAGAAAAAGGAAAGAAGGAGAGAAGAAAAAAAAATGAAATGAAATGAAAAAAAAAAAGGAGAACGAAAGGGACGAATTTCGATTCTACGGAAGGGAATATCATTATAATATTCTTTCGCTTCATTTCATTGCGGAAACTCGTTCGTGGCGCCAGCGAAATCGCCTCTCAAGCTAATTTTTCTACTCGATAGATCATATCTATTCTAGATTCCAGATACTATATGAAAATAATTGGAATTTCTAATTTATGAGTTAATCAAATGATTCCTATTTTATTTTTCACTGCAGCTGAATATCTTTCGATCTGCGAAACGGCGATAAAATTGTCGAAAGTTTGTTAATCTGAAATCGCACTGCCGTTCCGGGATTTCATTCCACATCAAATCGAACGATACCTTATAATTTCCATAAGAAAAAAATGTTCACAAATATCATCGATAAAAATTGAATATATAAACATATATATTTGCAATTATAATGCGTTAAAACTCGTAGGAAGTTTGCCGTCAGTTCGCGGGGGGATTTTTGATCAAAGGTGGTGAGACTAAAATTAGCTATAAATTTCGCCTCTGTATCGGTGGTTGCTACCCCATGCGAAATAATTATAACCGAGTAAGACTTAGCGCCGCATCACGCAACTTGCAGGGGCTGTTAAATTAACTTGAAAGAGGGGTAATAAAGGGTAGGAAAAAAAAGAATCTCAGCGTGAGGTCAAACCAAAAAAAATACACCCCAAAAAACAGAAAACCAGCTGGAAAATATTTAATTTAGCAACATTGAAGTGAATGACGAGAATTGCAAATATTTGAGGTAAGAATTTTAAAGTTTTTGGTTAAAAAAAAAGATAAATCGTTTATTGTTATTATGATTATTTTTTGTTTTCGCCCTTCTTATTATTCTTAAGCCAGATCCTATCTAAAAGCAAGGGTAGGTAGGTATCGTTGAGACTTTGAATAATAATTAACTTCAGGCTTAGGCTTATTTCGCTCGTTAACTAATTCGAATCGAATCTCACCCACCGTCGCCAGAACCCGAAACCAGCTTAAGCTCGAAACACAGGAATGCTCCAGGGCTAATTAGATTTGCGTACAGCCGCTCGCGACGATATAATTAGCCCTAATCACGATACCGGCCATCCACCTCAATAACGCCATTACATTATAACGATTTCTGTCCAACCTATTATTATTACAACCCTCGAAAGAGGACTCGTCCAACGGAATATCGATACCTTCGAAATATTTCTCCCTCGATCATCAATAATTATTCGAAATAATAATTAGACGGTCTTTATGTACAAGCGTTGATAATAAAGTCGATTTGGGTATGGGGGTAAAAGTTTTTATATGCATTCAAGGAATTCTCTCGTACTTTTATTTCATAATTTATTAGACACTTTTAAAGATCTTGCACTAAAGATAGAGGACAAAGTGCGTCGCAGGAGGAGAGAGAAGGGTCGTCGTCGTGAAAACTTTATTATATTTATAAGTTTCAACCCCTGTCCCGCAGGGGCAGTGAATTTTCTGGTAGGAAAGCTGCAACAGGTAGAGATATGCGACTAAAAATTCTCGACTACGGGTCTCCAGTTTTACAAGCTAGACTTTCCGTCCACCAGTTTCACAGAGATATTTCTATTACGCACGTTTTAACAAATTTCACCGAAAAATTTTCGCGAGGGAAGAAATTCGGCTAGAAGACTTTAAAATGTAATCATTTTTTTTCTCTTCTCTTTTTTTTTTTCTTCCAAGTCGCTTTCAAGAAATTAATTTTCTAAAGGACATTGGGACGATATTAAGTTATTATTCAAGTTCAAGGTTCTTTATGCGAAAGTTATTAAAATTGAAGAAAATCTTTTGACGGGCTGGCCCGCGCGTTCCACTTTCCGAAATGTTTTCCACGTAATTGAATAATAAAAAAGTTCCAACCCATCACGTTCGCCAATTTTATTATTTGATTATTACGAAATTTCATTCTTTCTCTGAAAATATATAACTAGATTTTCCGTAAAAAAAATTTCCCTCTCTCTTTCCCTCCAAGATGGATTAGTTTTCAATTTTAATCATAAAAGTTATCAGTATTCATACATATATACTGCAAATTCGGAGATCTAATCTCTTCCAATTTCATCTTTTGATCAATCCGTCTTCAGGCACGATAGATCCGAAGTTATTTCCCAGTTTTTGTCTGTTTAACGTATAAAATGACAAGTAAATATCTCATGCGAAACCGCGCGAGGCAATCTCGGTAGCTCCTCGGGTATAAATTTCCTCAGAAATTCCCTAGCAGTACAATTTCTCACGGCAAAGTTGCAAATTATTCGATTGAAGTTTCTACGAGGTTTCAGACGAATTCTCAAACTCATATACACGTATCCTTCGAAAGCTTCGTATACCTAAGATTCGACCGACTTTTCCGTTCCACATATTTTCGAGTCATCGCGCTAGGCCCGCTTCGAATCGATACCCGAAATTCTTACGTGTTTTATCCAGTAGCCATAAATACCGCGAGCAGAGCTACCCCCTCGGCACTCTTCGTAAAACCCTGGAAAATCTCTCGTTTGAAGATTTCTGGGGAATTAAATTTTCCGAAAGTGACATCGAGAAGGGCTTTACTTAATTTTGAGTAGTCTGCACTCTCTGAGAGGTATTTTCTCCTCTTCGAAAGTCAAAGCGTACGATCGAATTAGATATGAGGGTCGTATGGCTCGGAATAAATTCTACATTCCCATACAAGCAGGTAATCTCGTACCTGAGGATTCTTTTGACATATCTTAGGCGAAAGTTGAATCGAAAAACGCCATAAAATACATAAAATAATTCTTTCATCCACGTCTTTTTCCTGTCTTTTCCTGAAAAGAAAAGAGAGAAAGAAAACAAAAAAATAAAAATAGAAAATCATTCTACGAGTCGAATCATCTTCTTCGAGTCAAGGCGGCCGGAAAGGATCTCTGCGGCTATACCGGTATTGTAAAAAATGAATAAACGTGACCAAATTTGCTTTAGCTTTCACACAGTCTCGGAAAGATCTTAACCTCGGATCCAATATGAATTTTCCTCACGCGCAACGGGTTCCTACGACTACCGCCTTACCCCGCGTTGTAACAAAATCAAATCTCAGCACGACCGCCGTCCATATCTATGCTTACATATATTTTTATCTCCGATAGCCAGCCATAGGGAAACGTGGCTAACCCTCGATAATACAATCGTCTTTTATTTATCCAAATCTTGGTGCGCACGTGTCCCGCAAACAGAAATAACGTTTCGAGGTATCGAACTGACTGAGACCGAAATAGGAAATGAATGAATGAATCGGAAGAAAGGGAAAAGGGAAGGAAAGGAACGAAGAGAAGTCGAAAATAAAAAAACCTACACATATATTTTATACAATATTGAAAACAACGTCGAAGAATTAACGATAAGGGATGAAATTACCGATATATAGCCTCTGGAAAGAGAAATCGTATCGGAGATCGGAGTATAAATTTTTGGATAACGAAACAGGGGGTGAAAAAAAAGATGAATGACTGATGATTAGTCTCGGTGGAAGAAAGAATGTCTTAAAATAAAATAAACGTGGATATAGATAGTTAGAAGTTTAGGGCTGTGTATGTACGCTTTCAACGAAGCAAACAGAGCAGTCTGTTGGGTACAAGGAGGGGATACATCGAAGGGAGAAGCTAAGTCTGTGGCTTCTGGGGTCAGAATTGCAATTAGGCATCTGTTGAGGGACGCTTAAAAATATCTTACAAATTATCTACGCTTCCCTGTACAGTAGAGCAAAAAATAGTTTAGCTCAAGGGTGACGGCCCTGTCTTTATTAGTTATTACCGAGATAACCGCAGCCGCTCTCATGGTGGAACGGGAGAAAATATACGATTCGGAAAGTATGGGGTATCCATGGATATAAAAATTCAAAATTATCCCGATCAGGAAAGAGAAGAAGAAAAAAGAAAAAAGACGCGGGGGGAGTAAAGGGTGATGAATATACCGATCGTGACATGGTGTATGCATATACGTGCCTCCGTACGCGGTATATTCAGGTTTCATGAAGTATTTACCGAGGCTCGTTTGAACCCATACAAAGACAGATGTACGTCCCATAAAAAAGATATCTATGGGGAATATAAGGTCGAAGTGGATACAATAAATTCCAGTTTGTGTCCCGAATTTCATAAATACGTCATCGCGTACTCCAAGTTTATTATTTACTAGAGAAATTTCTGTTTCCACCCACGACGCCTGGACCCCCTGCGATCCATTAATCCCTTCCACAATTCGCGTTCGATATCCGCTGTTCCTGCCCGATCGCATCCCTTTAACTCCTACATACGTAATACGCTCGAAAAGTACACGTGCGAATATACGGAGTAAAGATACTTTTTGTCAGCCATGGGTTTCCCGATGTCAGAGCACCTAGTTTTATCTCATTTTTGGGTACATATACATATTACATACGTTTTTATTTCTCTCGTCGATTAATTCATCCCCTTGCTCTTTGAAACGCGTGCGAGTTCCGCGAGCGGCCAGTTATAGGATTTTTTTATTTCCTTGTGAGCTTGAATTACAACCCTGAAGGGACCTGGGCCAACCCTATGGCATAGGTTCGTTTTATATCACGCATTATACCTATAGGTATCCTTTGTAATATCCTGAATAGGATATTTTATTTTTTATTTCTTTCCCTCGGTTGGTTCGAACAATTTTAGCGAAACCTCGCCGAACGAGACCCCCGCAACATCTCTGGCTTGTCAAAATCACGGAAACGGCTTAGCACCGCTTTACGGTTTAATAAATAAAAAAAATCTAATTATAATCGCGACGATAATAATAATAAAGTTATACTCGACAGGGATGACACCACCGACGGGGGAAAAGCACGTGCTACTCATGTACGGCGTATATCGCATCCTTATAGCGTGTGTCCAGCATCTGGGAAAACATTTTCCACCGATGCAGGGGTTCGTCTGTTTTCTTAGATCCTGTTAAAGATCTGATTTATCCACGTGGTATTTGCCACCCCTAGAGATTTATTTCATTAATGAAACAAAAGCGACGAAAAAAGCAAGAAAAAAAAAAAAAAAAACAGGAAAAGGGGACAGAAGCCGAGAGAATATCGAGCAAAGAACTTTCGGGTTGATTAAAAAAGAAATTCTTCTTCTTAATCATTTTTCGCACATATGTACGTACGTGCACACATGCGTATGTGTCTCTCGTTAGTCAGTTCGCGAATATGTCATACTTGCAGCTAATTGCTACTTGTTCAATAGCAATTAGCAGAGGCTGAAGCAAGCCCTTCGATAAATCAATATTACCTCATCACCGTGCTGTTAGATCTTGAATCTAAACAGGTACTCCGCTCTGTACCGTACTTGAGATTTGCAGAGGTTCTTCTCTTGACAAACAATAATTTCGCACGGTATGATAAGCAGCTTTTGCCTCGATCATTATACGAGCAAATATCATCAACCCTTATCGAGCGCTGTGCACCTTGCAGACTGCATAATACTTCGTGCAGTAGGAAATCGCCTCTAAATTTTTATTATGCGTATATCGTAAATTTTTGGCGTGTAGTTTTTTGAAATTTTCGATCACCGTTGTGAAATTTGTTCCATTCAAATGATGGGAATTTTTTTTTCATTCTCTTTTCGCTCTCATCGATGTAGTATACGTATTAATACGTATGCGGGTTTATAACTTCGTTTGACACACCTACCCGTACCTACCTACCTGCCAACGATCAGCTCTCCGAATAACGAACCTCGGGGTTCTTTTCAACTCCCCGTTGTTATTATTGAACGGTAAATAACTCCGGTGGAAAAATGTAAAAAATAAATAAATAAAATCACTCCGGTAAAATTCCGAACGTAGATATTTTTTTTTTTCGCCCGATTCGGGAGTGATTTCGCGTTAATTAATCCAAGTAATAACGTTAGCGAATAAATTTTCGCCAAATATACTATAGCACATCGGTACTCGATGGAATAAAAAATTTTCGCCCGTTTTTATTTACCTATTTGTTTTTTTTTTTTTTCGGTTCAATTCATTTCTGTTCAAATTTTTTTTATCATCGCTCACATCCCTTCTCGTATTTGATTCGACCCCCGATTATAGATACGTTCTTTCGTTACATCAACGAAATTATTTTATCGCCGACACAAGCGAATTCACTTCTTCCTCGACGTTGACGATTTATTTTTAATTATCGCGAGAGAGAAAACGTTCCCTCCGATTTTTCCACACGTATCTATTATACACGTGTTTTTTTTTTTTTGTTTTCTGTTTTCGCTAAATTATTTTAACCGTCGCGTCACCACCTACGTCTCCCAGTACGTATATACCCACCCACCCTTCGATCGCGGCACCACCTGCAACAGGCAGGCTTTTGGATCAAAGCTGGGAGTCTTTAACGAGAAAAAGGAAACGAGGAATTAAGGGAGGCTGGGCTGGCGAACGAGTCAAAAAATAATAAAAATATTTAGCTCACGTTGAAGTCTCGTCCAGATGAAAAACCTCTTTCAGCATTAACGGTGTGCAACAGCTAGTGGTACGAAGCTATTAACCTCGCAGCACGGTTCTACGATAAGGGTGAAATCGCTATACGGATACCGATTTTTTTTTTCTTCTTTTTATCCAACGGGGGAGCGAACGAACCGAGTTCTCGCTCTTCTCATTCTCCGCCAAAATATGTCGCGATGAAATTATATTATGCGGCTATGGGTGATATTCGCGGTTAAAACTCGGCTCAAGTATATACCGTCAGACAGTCCAGAACGTAAAATCATTTACGACTTGTTATTCGGCGCCCCGCGACGCGACGCTTCGATTCAGACGGAATCTAAAAAAAAACGCCGTTGTTGTCGCCAGCTTAACTTTTATTCATACCCGAATCTCCTCGGCAACCTTTGACTCGAGTTTGTTTATCAACATCGTTCAAGAAATCTTAGCTTCGTGGAAACCCTTCACCAAATCATCCCCTCATCCTCGTTTCCTATATCGTTTATAAATCCTTTTACCGTATTTAGGGAACTTCGCCTACACCCGAAGATCTCTCGACGGATTTCGCGCTGTCTCATGCAAATGCATGTATATAGGCGAAGCTGTTCTATTCAATTTGGCAAAGTGATCGAGGAGAGGGAGAAAGACGCATGTACTTTATCCTAATTTCATATAAATCCTTACAGCTTTCGGCTCGCAAGTATTTCCCATTAAACGCGATTTCACTGAAAATTTTTACCCTATCTTATCTGTAATCAGATATACCGATTCATGGGAAAAGTCTCGAGAGTTAATCGTAGCTGTTGTCCCGAGGACTTGATCCGGCCGAGTTTCCCAGAAATTAGAGCGTCGATCGTATCTCCTAAACGTCTGAAAGACAATACGAAGACTCGTCGCTAGGTTCCTCGTAACGCTTTGGCAGCCATGTTATATCTTGATTAAAGCGAACTCCTTGCTTCTTGGAGATCGTAAAAGGAAGTATAGAGACAGTTCTCGGGAATGGTTTTCTTCCACACACGCGTGTATACGTATACATACTTTTATCTGCACTTGGCAGGTCTTTGGACAAGTCTGATGATCGGCATAATGGCGGAATCGCTTCGAGGCGATTTGATAGCGTCGCTATAGATTCGCTGAGTCGATAAATCGCTCCTTACACATTTGTAATCCGGTGTCTCAGTATTCGCCGCATGTCTGTCGAGGATGGAACAAGAATTTCGAGAAGCCGTGGCGCAAGGGTAGCTCGAAATTTCGCATCTCACGTAAATCTACTTAAACTCTGATCTGAGACGAATTTTTAATCGATTCTTTTCGCCGGGCTACGGTTTTTTTTACGAACAAACTTTCGCCCCTCGTATATTCAATTTTCAACGAGAATGATAAGCAAAAGGATGAAAATCAACGGACGGATTCCGTATTCGATTAAATCCCTCGCGCAGCTTTTTCAAATACTCAAAAACGATGTTAATAGCCCGATGAATGCTTCCGCAAATTTTTTTCCTCTCTCTTTGTTTTCCCAGCGATATTATTTTCGCCAGATTTCCAATCCCGTTCATTATCAAAAATTGAAACGTTCACTATCCCGTTCGATCGACCGTCCAATCGTCAAAGATTATTCCAACAACGTTATTTCGATATTGCAAATTGACGGTGCTCGGCTCTAACCGTTGAATAATTTCATAGAATTTTCGGATCCAGGTGTATACCGAAAATCGAGGAAAATACGTTCATCCAACAACTCTAATCCCTCCCGAAACTCGAATCTTTAACATCGCGGTGATTTTCCGCCCACGCGTCGTTCGCCCGTCTACTTTTCATCATCCGACAATATTTCGCCCGTGATAAATTTGATATCCCTCGATAAGGGAGGCTGGCGAAATAAATAAGTCAATTGGGTAGGAAGTTTCATTTTTTCGAAAGCTCTCTCGTTCTCCGATCCCTCTCTCCCACCGAGCTTCACACAAGGTCTTCTATTCGGGAAATAAATATTGCTCGAATATGAACAGACATTCATACGATTGTAAAACCCCTGAATAAATCAGGGCGGATCGACGAGGCCGCGAAAGAAAACAAAAATTATACAATCATTGCGATAAATAGCAGCCAAATGACGTTGGCACCTAATTGTCGCAGGGCATTTATCACCCTGAACAGAATCCACGGTTTGTCAGGTGGTTAAGTCAGGTCCAGAAACAATCCAATCACGTATCTACATAGATACCTACATGCGCGGCTTGATTGCCGACGAATTATCTGGAGCGATTTATACGAAGGTACACAGACACACATATACATGTATACATGCGCCTATATACCGCAGCTGTACATAGATAATCAATATTGTGCGTAGATGTAGGTACAGAGGTACCTGTCTTCATTTCGGCCTGTTATTCGATCGTCGAGTTCGAAAATTCAATTGGAAATTTAATGCAAATAACTCGAGACTATTCAGACTTGCTAATTCTTCGATTTCTTCATTGACTTTTTGCTGTCTTTACTCGTTTTTCTCCTTTCTCTTCTCTTCTCTTTCCCTTTCGCAATCTATTTCTCTTTCTCTTTTTCACATTCGCGTTTAACGAACGTGTTCGTATATATGCATCTCTGTCTACTCGTGTATGTACTACATGCCGAGCTGCGGTATATAATCCGTATCTTCCAATTATTATAATTGTTTTTGACTCAAGTATTTTTCCGGCTAATCCATTATTCATTCGAGGACGTTATTCGCAATCGTTTGTCGGCCGTGTGACGAGGCCCCCGAGGTAATTGCGGATTTACAAAGCAAATTGCAAGAACCGCCTCTTTATTTTGCATATTTCGATGCTCTGTTTTTCGCCACACCTTTTCATCATCTCTCCTCTCCTCTCTCCTCTCCTCTTCCCTTCTTTCACGACAAGGTCAGAAATATACGACGAGATAATACCGTCAATTTCACGGCATGGGTTCGATGAATGAAAAATATTTCTTTAATTCATAATCCACTCAAATCCGGCTGTTAATCGAATCTTCATCTATTCAAACCCCCCGAAGAGTTCCATGACTCGATGATTACTCGATCATCGATGATTCCGTCAACGTGAAAAGTAGGATCTAAAAATTCCAGCCCGGAGTGATGCCATTTTTCAATTTTCCAATCCCGTTCGGATAGTATCTTTTTTGTTCCGAATTTTTTGACCGATCAGAATTGCTAATCTTTCGGACAATCGTTCGCTACAATTCGTTACGACTCGTTCCGTTGGATTCGGTTCGATTGTTCGACCGGTCTTGTGTTCCTGCATCGATCATTTTACTCTGTATATATAGAGTACAGAGCAACACTCATTGGTGACGCGGTCATTTGTCAAAATTGACGGCGTACCGCACCGCACTGCCGGCATGGTACAGAGCGATGTATGTACGTGTATGTATCGATGTATCTGCCCAACTCGCCCAGCTACATCGCGCTTTTGCCAAATCTAGTGGAACCAAATTCCCCGGTTGAATCCTATTCCGAAATTCTAATTCCCAGATAATTTCCACTCGTTCTATCCGTCGATCTAACATTTCGGAACGACGAGAGATGCCTCGTTCCTAATTTCACCCGTTCATCGAAAGAAGATCAAAAATTTGCTTGCAATGCAAAAAAAAAAAAATAGGATTTGCAATTTTTTTTTGAGGAAGGGGAATATCTTGGATTAGAGCGAGTTAGAGGCGTTTGTTGGGTTGCGATAATACAGGCGTACGAGCGCTAACTAGAAGCTGGCGAAATTGTTCTACCGATAATTGAGTAGCTAGTGTTTCTGTGGACTCAACGATATTCTGATCAACGACGCATGTAGGCACACTTTGGCGAGGGTTCAAGTTTACTGTACCGGGAACCAGGTGAGCTAAGGCACTCGCTAATTACCCGAAGAAGTGCGCAACGTGGCTTTCAGAGTCGAGGCGAGGAAGCTAATTCGGTGCGCGCAAGTGCCTCGGGGAAATTATACATTTTTTATATTCTACACCCCGAGCGATTTTGTTATTATTATTTTTACCATGTTTTTTTTCATCATTTTGCCGAAACGGCGGATACCCGCGTTCATTCCCGAAGTAGACATTCGCTGCTTCGGATATCGCGAATAAAATGTATAATAATTCTCATCAGGTTTCGTAGGATATACAACGAAATTCACAATAGAATACGAAACTTTTCTCAACACACATGATTCCCCGAGTTATAATTAACAATGAAATAATAAATCGACCTCCATTCTAGCCGGGCTGGTGTATTTTAGTTTCATTTTTTGGTAACCTTGATCTAGCTCGAATTTTGGTTCGATACTCGTCGTTCCTAAATTCTCTCCAACAAACTTCAGCATCGTTTCTATCCCCGTTTTCTTGGATTTGAATTTTAGATATTTAATTGACCGTAAGGGTGGCCTCGTTCCCGATCTTCGAACGAAGTTTCTTCAGCTTCTTACCACTTTCCATCCTTCCGAAATCTTTGAAACTTATTTCGGAGCGTTGCACCCTTTTCGCAAATACCTGCTCCCCCATGTGATTCCATTTTCTCGCACAGAGACGGAAAAGTCAAGAGTCGAGAGTCAAAAGTCAAAGGTCCTAAATGGAAACCTTGTACCACAAACTAGGTGCGAGATGAGTGTAAAACCCTGAGAAAATACGAGTTATATTTCTCTCGACATTTCCCGGTGCCAGACTCTCTCTTCGCCCTCAATTCTTTGTCACATTTTACGTCCTCCTCCCTCTCCTATTTTTCTCTCTTGTGTTTCCTCGCAGAGTTCCCCTGAAAGGGAACAAGAATTTATTCCATCATCCTGGACCCCGACGTTCGGTCTTCTACCGAACGAATCCTAGCCGGTCGCGTCGCATCGGCATATTTTTATCGGCTTGACTCACTGGGTTCATTTCGCGGTTCGCATCCCTCAGGGACTCGGTCTTTCGGCAAAAAAATCCGATCTTACTTTCATTCATGCGAAACCCACAGACTGGAACACCCCATTCTTACCCCCGTTCATCCCCATAACTCGATGCAGTAGAAGATCACCGGATCAGCGAGATCCTTGCAGATTGCATTCCATTTATTTAAGGATAGACCGTCTACATAGCTACCGATTTATCACGAATCTTCATCCCTTATTTCATCGCCAACGTTAATTTTTAATCCCATCGATTGTACTCATACTTTGTCAAACTTAATATCGACTTTCGCTGTAATTTCAGAGAAAGGTGTTTCTCTCAGAAATCGATCTCTGTACCCAGATATACATAAAAATCGGTCTCGTTTTATTTACGCCTTGAAAGATTTTTCCTTGTTTTTCATCTTCTTCGTATTATAAGCTTTCGGTATTGTCCTGGAGGTAGAGGAGAGAAAAAGAAAAAAAGAAGAGGAAAATATCCCATTTCGAAGGAAGATGTGACAACGGAGATCGACCGCGAGTTGTCAAAATAGAACCGAGGACTACCGAACCGTGGTATAGCCTGTTTTATTTTTTTGGTGACCGAGTAAACCGCGAGACTAAATACAGTTGACAATAAATAATGGGGAACTCGATCAATCTCTTCGTTTCTTTATCGTCATTCAATTCCGTTTCTACCGTAGTCCGGATTTCTGACCCTGGTCAAAAGCGTGAAAGGAATTTCTCGAACACTTGTGCGAACCTCTATCACGTCTGCCAGATGTATACCGGCGAGAGTTTAGATGGTCTTTTTGCACTCTTGTCTGACGTGAGTGTGACCGACCTCGTCTTCTATTATTAACGCTCCAGTGACAACGGCTATTCTCGGATCAATGAAAATTACTTTAGCGGACTCCGCGAATCCTCCTGGAATTAGTTTATCGAAGAATACTATCAAGATCCGCGAGAAAGAAGGAGAAAAAAGAAAAGAAACGAAAGAATGAAGCAATAGCTTAGTTAATTCGCGATGAAAAGAAAAATTATTCGTCTTCATTCTTCCCAAATCCCTGAAAGATAATTAATTCGATTTTTTCTTTTCTCTCTCTCTTTATTCTTCCCTCGGGGGAAGAATTTCGTTTTTCTTGCCGAGGATGTCGTCGGGTATCGTCTCGGTGTCTGCGCGGCGTTGAGCCGGCTATATACGTCGGGAAATTCGTTACCTACGTTACACTCGGAACTGTTATTTTTTCGATATGTTTGAAACGACGTAGAAGAACGACCGAAGAAAAAAAAGAGTCGATAAGCTTTTTGACTCTAGACAGATGTACGCTTTCCTCGTTCCCGCAGATCCTCGTTTTGTTATACGATTGAAATATGGTCTGTCAATCGAAATATTCCCGAAAAAAACTTTAGAGTTACGACAAATCGTTTCACCCGCGCTTTTTTACCACCCTTCTTTTTTTTATTGCGGAAAAATTCCGGCAAAAACAAGCGGGAAAAGATCGCACCGCAATTCTATAGAAGTAGAGGAAGAAATTTCTTCCCTCTTCTTCGTCGAGAAATCCACGATTAAAATAACCCCACGACGTTGACGGGGCGTTGCTCTTCATGGGGTATTCTCGCTTATCCCAGACACTTTCCTTTAAGTTTTCCCATTCGAAAGCAAACCGGTTGAAAAGATTTTTCGGATCTCAAAGATCTGACGAGCGAAAAAACTAAGTTTTCCATATTTCGAAAAATCTAATAGCTTCTGAACCAGTTGATATCAGGATGTATGACTCTGGATTCGTCGTCGGGGTTTGGCGAGGAACTGAGATCTCTCGTGGCCCCAAAATCGGGTACCTACCCATTTTGCAGAAAAGTGTCCCGGATAAGCGAGAGAATACCCCCTTATATACACCGTGCATTGCAAGACGGGCCAGTTACCCAAGGATATCCCTTCCAGACTCTGGACGACGTAAACTTTTTATCAGCTCCGCGATAAAGACGAAAGGTCTAGGTCCCAGGGTAACTCTAAAACTGATACTCAACTTTCATCTTTCAGGAAGAAATATTAAGCCGAAAGTCTTATCGTGCGGTTGGTGAATAAATACGCGGTAGTTAGCTGTTCTTAACTCACGCTCGCGTTACACTCGAAGCACTCGGTATTTTTCAAGGCAATTAAAACGCTCATTAATTATCTAACGCAACATGATAGATGCGGAAAAGTTTTCTTGTGAAAATCACGAGAAGCTTAGTCCCAGAAAAAAATTTTCTTCTAATTTTTCCTTCCTCAAAGTGTTTTATAATTTTACCGAGAACAGTTCGAGACTCCGAGGGGATGAAAGAGTCGGCATTACCGCGTGGAACGTAAAACAGAACGTCGAAACTATACCCGCTGGTCGTAAATTTCTGCTTCTTTAGTGCACTTTTCTGTCGATTTGTATAGTCGAAGGGGTCTCATTCCTATGGAGAATATATACGGCATGGTACGGTATAAGTGTATACGTTAAGCTGTATATTATTACTTTAACAAGTGTTATGGAATTAGCATTTTAATTGTATATATGCGCGTGTCGACGCCTTGAGACTCGAGAGGGATAAGAGAAAGGAAGAGGAGAGGAGAGGAGAGGAGAGAAGAGAATGGGAGAAGCTGGTTTCGAGAAGACATCTGTGTTAGGACAAGAGCGAGCCTGAGAATCTCTGAGAACAGAGGGGCCGCTTCATCGTTGTCGTATCTCGTCTAAATTAGGGGCTCGGAAAATATCGTACTAATTTTTTTTATTCTCCTGTCCTGGCTCACGCGGAGCTCGCTCCTGGGAATTTAGATTTCCTTCAGATTTTAGCACCACCGTCCCATTTTACAACTACCAACATTTCGACGCGATTCTGAATTTAGAGACGTAATTCTCTT
Organism: Tenthredo distinguenda; assembly: GCA_947538915.1. NCBI lineage: Eukaryota > Metazoa > Arthropoda > Insecta > Hymenoptera > Tenthredinidae > Tenthredo > Tenthredo distinguenda. Next base: position 1,589,500 of record OX384535.1, read on the forward strand.
CGGCTGGTAATCATCCACTTCGCGCCTCTCTTCTGCCCGTCTCTATCCCTCTCTTTTTCTCACCCCTAACTCGACTCCTTCTCATTTTCGCACCTCTTGCCAACGCGCGAACAAATCGAGTGCAATTACGACATCGAATTTTGCCCTCGGCGAGCTGGTAACCCATTTATTTATTTTTTTCCCGTTTTTTTGTCTCACCTACCCCTAAAATTTTTCCTCCTTTTTTATCTTTCATTTTTCTCCTTTCTCTGCTATCGCGAAACGATCATTTCGAAGCATTTATTTTTTTTATAGAAAATTGCAAAAGCTCGCAAGATAATTCGATGCAGATAATACCTGATAAGATTTTTATCATTTTTTATAAGCTGACATCACGTGTGTCACGCGTCGCGACGAGAAACTTTCGGCTCTATAAAAATAACTTTATTTTCAATACGATTCCGTTTAATTTTATCGTAAAAATTGACGGTCTAATCCCGTATCATATAACAGTAAAACATAAGGTTAAAGTTTACCGTTGTTACAGTATTCTCAGTACTTTACTTAATACTTTTCCCTCGGAACGTATCTCTCCTTCTCTCCTTCTCTCTAACTTTTTCATCTAGATTTATTTAACGACTCTTGGCAGGACTAGGACCGTACTGTTGGCGACTCGATGCATCCTACACGTATATGGCATTACCAACTTTCCACCTCGTTTTCGAAGAGTCATTCCATCGAGCTCTACGTCCGTCCCCCACCACGTAAGTCCGAAAATCGTGTGGAAATTATTTCTATTTTTCGATTTATCTTTCGTTTTTCCCCTTTTCCTAAAAAAAAACAAAAAAAAATCTACGGATCCCACAACGCGAATTATTACCAGACCGTATAATTATCACATCGAAACCCTTACAAGGACGGAAATTAATATTTACGAAGGGTGAGTATAGGTGGAGGATTGATTGATCTGTGGGATGGTATAGGTATACGTACGAAGGGTAAATTTATATCGAAATTGGCACGGGGTTTATCGCATTTGCTCAGCTGTTGCCCATGCATAATAATACCAACAGCATTGATAATAATGTTAATACCCAATAAACGTCGAACTGGGATTTATCGACTATAAACTTCTTGCTCGACTGACTGCACCGGCGGCAGCAGCAGTTAATCGAGAAGAAAGAAGAAAAAGAACCTAATTCCCCTTACTTTTTCTTTTCACATATATCGATAATAAATTGCGATCTGAAAAGAGAAAGAAAAAAAAAACTAAAAAACTAAAAGTAAAGAACCGATCACCTTACTTTTCTTTTTTTCCACTTTCAAAATTTACCACTTTAAGATGAATGGAAATAACCGGGATGTGGGAACTAGATAAGGGTTGATTAAATCCCGTGTTAACCGATCGTCGACCTTCTAATCCGGACAATTAAGCTGAGGGAGGCTTTTACACAGTCTTCGGCTACGCCCGGGGGGTGAAGTTATGTTCTAAACAGTTTAAACTGGTGTGTGAAGAAGAAATTGTGTCTTCGGAAGTTATTACAGTTCGAGGAAAACTGCTCGACGTTCTTGTACGCCTACTAGGATGCTGTGAGACGTTGAAGAAGCTACCTTGAGGATAAATATTAACGTAAGCGTTTCCTTTGCCGGTTTTTCGTATGTTACACGAAACTGGAGCAAACGGGGCCTCATATTCTATCCGCGAATTATTTCGCGACTAGAATCTGTGAACCCGTTGAGAGAGAATCCCCGTTGTTTTTACTTTTCGCGAGAATGGCCATTTCCCTCTTTTCAGGATCGTCAAGTGTTTAGCGGTAGGTTAGTGGAGGGCGAAAGGGAGCGGGGAGAAAAAAAAGGGGGCTGAAAAACACAAAGACGGAAAGTTACTCGAATTAAGGACTTTTAAGGAGTCCACCGAGGGTATTTCAGAGGTGTGCTGATTGTGGCTTGTGGACGCTTTCCTCTTTCTTTTTGTTGTCGGTTTTTACTACCCCCTGTTTTTAATACCTTTTGAAAAAGAGGGGAAAACAAGAAGAGAAAAAAGGCAAAAACGGGGTGGAAGAAAGAAAAGGAAGTAACGCGAAGACGCAATCGGGCGTGAATGAAAATTAAACGAGTGTCCAGCTCGTAGATTGCGAGAGGAATACGAGATCTTCGTTGCCGAGGGAGGAAATGGACCCGACAGTTTGTCCTACCATCCATTATGCAAAGGGCGAGATTCATTGTCTTTGACGTGGGATTTCTCCGCTCTCTGCTCTTTACACCCTCTCTTCTCCGCATTCTATTCCCTCGCTTAGGGTTACGAGGAAACTGTTTATTTCAGCACAGTGACCACAGGCGGTAGCAATTTTCGTTGATAAGTGTCTCAAATCCCTGGATCCATGACTCGGCAAATCTCCTTCCTCTTGCTCACGGGCCCAGCCCCTATTAAAATGAATATCTTAAACGGACTCGCGGAATTTACTCATCCGAACATCATACCCCCTCGAAATACCTATTTCCCTTTTTTCTCATTCCTTACTCTTCGTTCCGCTTTGCCTAAGCTCCGCGTTTCTCGATTTTGCAATAACAGATATCACGGGCGGAGGGATTTACTCGTTAGTCCGTATAACGTGGTGTCTGATATACGTGTACGCGTGCACGTATATGTATGGGGTAGACAGGAACCACGCCTAATATATTTCAATCAATAGGAACTCCTAATCCCTGGCTCGAGTCAATAAATCTATTAAATCTATGTCTGCCTTATTATGGGGGTTGTCTGCCTCGTGCCTGCATATACGAGTCTATATAACGTTACATAGGGGTGGAAGGGCAATTTTATGGGGTGGAAATGGATGGGAGGTTATTTGTAACTTTACCTAATGCCCCCACCCAGAATTACCGTGTCATTTGTTTCGTACGCTGAATCAGCTAATAGAGGAACAATCTATAGCAGTTCATTAATTATCATCGATCTCTATCCTCCTCGTTACTGGTTCAAACGAGATACATATCGGGTTCCAGCTTCGCTCCCGGAAGTTTCATTCTCGTCTCTCGATTCCTGGGTCCGGATAAATAGCGGTGTTACGTTTTCCTTATTTTTATTTTTAGTTCTCTAGCCGCGTGGTTTCTTCATTGAATAAAACACGAGTTTCAACCTTTTCCCGTGGCCACTGGAACCTTTAAGAGGACACGAGAATCGCTAGGGTAGATTTTTACAACCCTGACCCAAATCTCGAATTACGAAGGGCACGGGGTCTCGGGGTATCGGCGGGGGACGACCCAGGGTTACAATGAAAAAGTATTAAACTTTCGGCCAAATAAATTCACCGGTATTTTAATAGTGACGAATGTTTCAAACGCGTCTCGCTTACACGCATAACTCTTAATAACCATTCCAGTTTAACGTCATTCCAAACTTAACCATCTATCCTATGGTCTACCGGCTCTAATTTACTCCATGGGTTGGATATGGGGCGAGGGAAAAGTTGGTCGGACAGACAGACGACGGAGAGACGGAGAAAGGATCGTGCACGAAACCCTCTTCAAAAATAGTTTTTGCTCAGCTTTTTTCCTAATACGAGATATGAAACAAATGGTATAATAATTTCCTGACACCTTGGTGGCTTCTTTTTTTCATCCTCTTTCCATATTCCTCGAGTCGTTTTTTTCACTCGTCCTGTCTTCTGTTTTTTTCTTCTTCTCTTTTCTTTTCTTCTTTTTTTTGTTGTATTTTAGAATTTTCTTTTTTTGGTTGGTTCCAGCGGTTGCTAAGGAGCTATAAGTCAGCGTGGAGTTTAACGAGTGTTTTTCGGCTTCCTCTTAACAAGCCTCTGAGCTTAGAGACGAGGCCTGGAGAAAACCCTCTTCGTATCCTCTCCCTCTAGACACAGTCTCTTCTTCCACACTACCCGACTACTCTCCACCGGTCTCAAACTCCACTGGCTTTTGTTTCAAATCCTAACTTCCTGTGCACTACGCCAAGGCATGTCTCCGGAGGACGTGGTTGTCTTATATGCTGGGGACCCTATATTTCCCGCCATCCCATCCCTCCGTCACAAGCCCAAAACACGCGATAATAGCCAAAGAATTAACAGATCAGTATGATTAAGCCTGGATCTAAAATTTTCCACATTTTCCCAATTTTCCAAATTTTCCCATTTTCCCAGTTTTCCCTCGTTTTCCCAATTTTACAAGATTTTCCCAGTTTTCTTCATTTTCCCCGTTTTCCCCGTTTTCCCAATTTTACAAGATTTTCCCAGTTTTCTTCATTTTCCCCGTTTTCCCAATTTTCCCAATTTTTCTTAATTTTTCTTTTTTTCTTCACCATTTCTCCCATTTTTATCCGACGAAAAGTTTTCCGGCTGAATATTTGGCTCGAAATTTATGCATTATTTTTCACCCCGGTAGTGGAGTGAGACTTCTTCCTTTATTTTTTATTTTTTTTTTGTATTTTTATACCGGAGAAGATTTCCCTTGGAATTTCAGACTATTTCCGGTTCTTAGAAAACCGCAACGAAAACGGGACCCGAGGAGGGGACGTGTTTTTAATTTCTTCTCGCGGTTCTAACAGGGGTGTTTCTTCTGCTCGTGTCACGCGCTACCTAGTTCGTTCCACACATATCCCACACGCGTACACGTCGAGGGGATGTTTCTGACGCCTAAATCTTGAACGGGTCTACGGATTGAATGGACGCCGATTAACCTCGAGTATTAACTTATCAAACCTCGCCCACGAACCCGGCCAAAAGCTCCTCGCGCTTAAGGGTTGGGGTATAATTAAGTATAATAACGTTCGAAGCGTGAACGTATAAAATTCTATTACCTGTAATTTCAAAGAATTAAAAACTTCGCTTCGATATAGCCCGGAGGTAATAATTTCGCAATTTTATCGGCTCATTTTCATTCCCAACATCTGGCCACGATTAGTTCTATTTCATCCAGCGTTTAGATTTCCTTTTTTCTCCCCATTTTCCCCCGACATTTCGTCGTTGGTTTCCAACCGCTTTCCTCGTCACTTTCCCCGTCTATTAATTACCCAATTATTCAGCTGGAAATTGAGCTTCGAAATTATAACGCTCGCTTCGTCATTCGAGTTGGTTCAGCCTTTGACCCAGTGATCAGAGCCGAGCGGCTTAAAATTACATCCATAGAGTTCAGGGGAAGCAGCACCGTTGCAATTAGGTATTTCGCACCTAGAAATAGCGGCGTTGATACGTGGGCCAGGTTATCCTCTAGACGAAAGGATATTTACAAGTTGGGCTACGCATCTCCACGCACTCAACCCTGTAATAAAACGGCCGAGCCGAAATATTCAACTAGGCGTCTTCCCTAACAAGATTACCTACCCCAGGGCCGTGCCTACGCACTTTACGAGGAAACACGCATTTTCGGGGCAGAGGGGGGCAGAGGGAACACATTATTCATGCTCTTGGCTCTTCCTCCGAGCCCTCGGAGTTATATTCTTCCCTCTTCCCTCGGCCTGAGCGGAGTTGAGCTCGGCCAGTGCGCCGGTTCAACATTTTGAATATAATTACCGGAAATAAGGAATCCGTTGGTATTACCAAAACAGAAAGAAAGAGAAAGAGAGAGAGAGAGGGAGAGAAAGAGGGAAGTTGATCCTTGCTTTTATATATTTTCACGTATGATCTTTCCGACTCGAGTCTCGCGAGATCAGCTTAACTTCTCTTAAACAATATTTTCCGGTTTTCGAGGATTTCACGCTTCGAGAATTCGCAACTCTACGGATTTTCCTCTTCTTCGTTTTATCCGGCTAATTACGAGCCGTTACCTTTTTTCTTCTTATCGTTGAAAGGCGGGCTCGGGTACGATTGTTTGAGAGTATTCACCTTCTAGTTGAGGAACTTTTAAAGTAACTGAATACATGGCAATATCGTTATCTTCCCACTTCGCCACTTTATTATACCCTGGAAAAGTTACATCCATCTTATCCTTGGAACTGCAAGTAATATAGTATAACGACGTTGATCTCTGCTCCAGAGCGCAGAAAACAATTCCTGTCTCGGTAGTGGAAGCAGGCAGGTATATAAATATACATATATATGTATATACCCGTCTTCGAGTTATAATAATGCTCTATTAATAATTGGCAAGCTGAGTAAGTATTCTCTTGAAGAAGACGTTTACTGCGAGTTGATGAATTGCCCCATTCTCGTGCAGAGGCAAATTCTACTTACCTTCTACCTTCCACTGCGCCGGGGTACACGTTTTCCACCTTTCTATACGCCCTGTATCTCATTTTATTTTCACAAAGGATGTTATTATTCTTCTCCTTATTGCCCTGCATGCTGGGATATACGTTATACCCGCAACCTGAACGAGGGAAGCCCTCGATGATTCTTTCCTTTTCCAACGGCGTCTCGCTTTTACCAAAAACTCGAAAATCACCTCGGAGACCGACTGAAATTTACTCTCTCTTTTAAAATCAAAACCGAGACCGAACTCGTCTTCTTATTCTCACTCTCATTCTCATTCTTATTTTCAGTTCCCTGCGACAGAGATCGGATTTCCATTTCCGGTCTCGTCTGGCTTCGGTAATTGCAGCTTTTATTCCCTTCTTCCAGGAAGGATAATTATCCTTTTCTGTGGTATAATTTAATCAGGAATTCCATCTCCTTTCCCCCACTCTTTCTATACCGTTCTATTTTTATTGAGAAATAGAGGAAAAAAATCGCTGCATTTCGCTCCCTGATTCCATTCCTCCCTCCGCCCTCTCCCGTTCATTCGACATCTCCAACGTATATATAAAATGTATTTTTTTCCTCCCCGGTCAAATCCTTGAACAATTTATTTCACCCTGCGGACGACGACGGTCTTCTACACTTCCTCCTACGCCCTACGTCAATTTTTGACGTTCCTATCTGACAAACGATTCCAGAGACAAAAGCAGTCTTAGTCCTCTTCCTGGGCTCGTGGAGGGAATTCCGAATGCCGAGAACCAATTCTTCCGAGCTGTTGTCATGACGACTGCCTCTCTCCGTCTTTCTATTTCTTCTCTTCACACGTATGTATCCCGTACCTATTCCCAGATTTTATTACCTCAGGATCGATATGACATCGGTAAATAACGACAGGCTATCCTACACGCGGGAAAATCCCTGCAGACAAGGTCTCATCGATCACTTTTATTCCCGAACTTACTTCGAACGCTACTTCGCGAGTTTAAAGGTCCTAAAAACCGAAAAAAGGTAAAAAATCTGCAACTTTCGTGACTCCGAGAGCCAAACTGATCTCGAAGGTTCCTATGCGCCCGATCCTCTGGGGCTCTCTGCCCTCTCCAGGATGGGGTTGCTTTAGCCACCGAATGGAACATTGGCTTACCAGTTGACCGTGACAAGGCCTACGTTATACGATATACCCGAGAGATATTGCGACGACGTAGTATGTGCTTACCTACGCCGGGATTAACTAACGAGGGAAGTAGGCACCTAAGTCAGGGAAGTGAGGGAGAAGTAGGGCGAAATTTCCAGCCCACGTATTCCAAGCTTATTAAATATCATATCCCGTTTAATCGAAGCGCTATAAAATTACGGTTACGATTCTGTGTAATGATTTGTAAAAAAATTTTTCGATCGGATGAAACAAAGAATTGGGAGCAAATTTGAATCCCGAATTAAATTTTCGATTTATCTTTCGAGGAATCTTGGGAGTTGGACTCCCGGTTTTTAATCCTCCTTTGAAAAGCATATTGCTGCAGCGAGAGTGTATCTATCACGGTAGGTTATGACGTGAAGTGATGGGGCCAGGTTCCATTAGATAAATTACATTTTTTATCTTCTTCTGGCAGTTCGGCGAGGTTCAATTCGACCGTGGCAAAAGTATAAGGCGAAGGGTGAAGCGGGAAGATCCGGGTGCCCCGATTCCCCGATCCCCAGATTCCCTGAGCGGCTCGAGGAGTAGAGGTCCGCGCCATCGTCAATACGCTTTTCTCGCTTGTCTGTCCGTCCTTCCTTCCTCCTTACTCGTAATAAATTATTTCCGGAAATATTGCCTGGCTAAGCTCGCAGACAACCATCCAGCCACCTCCTCCGTATAACCTAATGGGAAAACTCTAAATTGCAGAGAACCCTCTTTCACCTACTCCCTCATTTTCACCCTGCCGCCATGCACCCACCTATCATCATCCGACAAGTAATTTAACCGCGATGAATATCCTTCGATATTCTCCATAACGGATACGAAAAAGATTTTATTCAATCTACTCACGCCCCTGTACACCCCCACCGCGTCGTTGCGATAATCGTCATCGTCGCTATGATTATTATCATCGTCGTTATTATTATTCTAATCACGTCGTTTTCAATTCTATCAAATCTCAGTCTCGTATAATTCATCGCTGTATGCTTGGGGAATTAATTGCTCTTCGTTTACACGACGCAGCTACCGTGTTACCCTAATTATGTATAATTTGAATCAATATCTACTCGCTCGAATTTAGCAGCTTCAAACCCTATCTCTGTATACGTATATGTGTGTATCACCCTGCGCGCTAATTCTTCGACGAAACTGGCAATACGGGTGAGTTATTCGTGCAGTGATCAAAGTGGAAAAAGATTAGAGTACCTTTCGGGAAAATAGAGTCGATTACTAATTTTCACGTGAATATGACCAGCGTTGAAATTATTCGGTTCGAATCTCCGCACGGTTACGTATTTACGGTTTTACCCGATATGAGAATGTAATTCGCGGAATAATTTCACGAGCGTTCATACCGAATCGAATTCTATATCGATCAGCGATCGAACAACGGCATCTAATCGGAAAATTCATTAGCTACGAATCGGTGCTTTCGCTATTCTCCGTCTTCCGACTCGAGAAACTTGGATCCAGTAAATACACGGTATAAAATTTTTTCCTGTTTCAAACGAACGAACTGAAACACGAAACGTCCGATGGCCTCTCTTCCCGGTGAAAATTTATGCCCTTCTAAACGGCTTTTGGACTAATAATACCTCGAGACACCGGCGCATAGCACCGCCATTCGAATGTGCAGAGCATTTCTTTCCCATTTTCTTCCATCGCGATATAATTGCACGAAATTATTTGCGATTATTTGAATTATAAACGAGAAGAAGGAAATTGCACTCGCTGATTTATTTATTTTACATTTGATGCGTTTGTCTATCTATATGCGGGCTGAACTCGTGTGACGTATAAATGTTTAAATATTCAACGACAGATATAGTTTCGACTCAGAAAACAATTCGTGAATGAATTCTGGCCCCTTGAATTATTTATAAATGGTACAGCCGTTGGGTCGGGTTGCGGTGGGGGAGTTAAGTTCAGCGAAGCTGTTCTCTGGTGGAAGACGAGAATCCGCGTTTAGATGAAAGAATGAAACCCTGCCAGAATCCGGATAGAAATGAGAAGAAAAGGTGTCGTAACTTGAAATTGAAGAGTGCTTATTATTGAATTAATCTTGCGGCTCCTGCTGCTGGTCTACTGCCACTTCTACTGCACCACCAACGGGCTCATCGATTTTTCCGGCTAAATGCTCGGAACATTTTTTATCATCGCGGGAGTAAAGAGGGAAAAGAAAATAAAAAATTTAAAAAAAAAGGGAGAAGATCGGAATGGGTGAAAAAAATTATTGGCCAATTTTCGTCGAGCAGTTTAAACCAGATGGTCACACAAAGCGTATTACCGAAACCGAATGGCTAAGTAAGTACCTACCTATGGGTAGCGCACGGTATTATACACCGGCGTTATAGTTACCGGTGAATAAAAGGTAGTAGTTTTTGAACGCGAAGGCAATGGTCTATGAAGATGGTCGCAACTTTTTGCTGGTCAAACGGACCACCGTCTCATTTATCACCCCCGTTTTCATGACCCTTGCAGCGAATAGTAGCAAAGGGAGAGAAAGAGCGAGAGTAGAGGGAGAGAGGGAAGAGAATTCTCTTTCACCGTCGATAAAGTTAAAGAGAAAAGGTTGTTTTATACCGTATTTCGTTTTTTTGTGAATTTTTTTCTTTTTCTCAACGCGACAGAAATGAGAAAATTAAAACGACAATCGGAAGTTTTTGGTATAATTCAAAAGCGCGAATGTAGTATGACTAAATATAAATCCGATTATCGGATAGGGATGTCAATAAAATTCTTGTTACTCCCGGCCATCGCTTCGTATATATCTACGCAGTAAAATGAATCGTAAATCGGAATATAAACGTAGCTACGTGTATATAGGCACGTATGTAGTACCTAGGTGTACGTTGAACAGTAGCACATGGGGGTATACCTATATTCTATATTTTAGTATTTATTACATACCCACATTTACCGGGGGAGGGAAGACCCGAGTTCGCGTAGCACTAGGATGTATTAGGATTCCTGTCGTTGGAGCCGGAACCTTTTTCAGTATCCTCCGATCCCTGAACCAAGGATTTTTCGAGGGTGGAAAAATGGGTATGAGAATCTCGAGTCGGAGTCTGAGGTGGGGGCCGGTGGGCTTAGCGAGAGAAACTCCGGGTACGGTTTTTGGCAGAAAGGATACGACAGAATGAGGAGAAGTGTTCCGAGGAAAGGAACAAAAAAAAAGAAAAGGAAAGGAAAGAAAAGAAAGGAAAAAACATAAAAAAAAAGAAAAAAAAAAAAAAAATGGTACAAGGATAGAAATAAGGGAGTGCGGTATAGATTTCGTGAAGACTTTTAGAATTCACGGAGCCCAGGGAAACCCACCGATCCAAAACCAGGCATACATACCAGCAAGTTCTTGCGAGATGTACGTAGGCACGTATACGTGGATGCATGTGGGTATAGTACGGACGTTTTTCACTTTTCACTCTATTTTTATCCACACCGCCCTGTTCCCTATCCCTGCCGGTTTCATCTCTGGCACGAAAAGATTTAAGACCTACTAGATAGCCGCGACTCTTGGGTGTGTACTGGCTGATACCTAGTCGGGTAGTGGGTACATACCTACTTCCTGAGTTTCAGAGGCCGTTTGTTTGTTACCCTAACACTTTCCCAAATTCAAATATTATCTCTAGACACTTTGACCCTCTTTTGATAATGCACCTTTAATCTATACCTTCAAAAGAAGTTTATTTTATTTATACTGACGATGAGATAAATCGGCGCGGAGAGACGATTGTGTGGATATAACCGGCTATTCGCTCTGTATACACGATCCACTGGGTTAACGAGAGATCGCTTTTCATCTCGGATATAGTATTTATAGACGTAAATTTCCTGACGCTTAGAAAAGGGTGAAAAGTACGAGTCCCGGAGATACTCGGGATATGGTTTACGTCAATCAATCCGTACCCCGAGATTAGAGATTTCTTTCCGATCGCGTCGAGAACGGTTGCACAACTTTTTCCGTTCTCTGACAATTCGGGAATTATAAACCCACAGAGACGTGGTGGCTCGGAATATTAGGACTCCGAAAGTCCAGACCCTTGAAAACCCAAAAATCCGAAAAACACATTTTATCTAATTCGATCGAGGATTTCGATGGCATAAATAATTGACAGGATTTCGAAACTTCTTTTTCCGAAAAGTATACCTCGAGACGATTAATTTGACCCCTTATTGGTCTCGATACGATCGATACAGCCCTAGTTATCGAACACTGAACGAATTCATGCGTGAATTTCGAGTTTCGGAGTTTTGGCCTTTCGGATATTTAGCTTTCGGAATTTTGAACCCTCGGTGTTCCTGGTTCGAAAGTTTTCCAAATCGGCTATGTAGACTTCCGGGGAGATACCCTCTCTAAAAACTGTGACTCGGTGATATTTAAATTCGGGATTTTTGAACCGTTCGGGACTTTCAAAATTCGGAACTTCAACCCGGCCCCAGGCCCAAGTAACTTTCCAGTATAAAACAAAAACGCTCGCTTTACTCTTTCCAAAGTATTATACGCATCTAAGCAGATTTAAATTAGCTCGAATCATCCGAAAGAGGGAAGAGACTCCGAAGGCATTTCGCCCGTCCGGGTGTCTGCGATTCTAACTGCCCACAATGGCTGACCTACCAGAATTTATTTCGCGGTTGAATAATTCATCGAAACCTCCGGAAAGCTCCGGGCAGATGGTTAAAAGTTTCAATTAAACGTAAACTTGTTTCATCCTCTTCATTCCTCTATTCTACCTCTTCCAGGTTCAACAGAGGCTGGATTTCCCCAACGATTTCCATAATATCGGATAATTATCGTGCGCATTATATACACGGAATTATTGGTCTTTCGTAGCCTTTCCATAATCCCAAGAACCCGGAATTAGATTCCTGTCAACTTCAGTTCCACGCCCATCTAATGATCGTCCCATATATATACATGGGCTAAAATTAGGCCCTTGACACACACTCCGTCCCTCTTAATTAGCGCAGTTAACCTTGAGGCAGGGATTAATGACGGGGATTTACGACCCGATAAAAAAAAAGTTAATCAAGCTTGGAAAGATCTTTCGAGATGAACGCAAGAATAATTTCGTTTCCTCCATCGAAATAAATTCCATTCGAATTCCTCGTTGAGGAGTCGCGTGGGTCATAGGTCTCTGGTTTAACCGAGACAACGCTTTCGCCTCTTCCCTTTTTGGCTCGGCAAAAATGTCTGGGGGGTAGTTATCTTATAATAGGGTAAGTTATAGCCCGCTGCTGCAGGAGGTAACCAACACACTTATTCGCCCTTTCGCGTCGGGGTTGGCTTTGCGAGAAATTCAGCCCTTCGCGAAACTACGGAAAGAGCGAGATATAAAGAGAGAGAAATTCCGGAGCCGGTGTATACGCGTCGCAACCTCAGAAACTACCCTCTTTGCTACGGGGATGTAGCTGGCGAAGCTTTGTTTTATAATTACAATTTAAGTGATGAACGACGCCCGGGAATTTTCCCACTGCGATAAAAACGAGTAGATATTCTTTTTCCGCTTCTTGTACGTTCGATTTTTGATTTTTTGATTTTTTGATTTCCGGGTGATCCGATTGGGACGTTGTTTCAGAGCTATAGGTTTGGGGGAAAGAAAAATCGATTTTGAAAGATACATGCAGCTACCTTCCGAGTCTTAAGTGGTACTTGAATATTCCAGTGACTACCACGACCGCCTTGAAAGCCTGCAAAGTATATGAAAGTGGCAACCATTTTCACTTTTGGGCTTAAACGGTTTCCCGTCAAAACGTGGTGAGGATTTTAATTGACTCGAAAATGACGTAACTTTGCCACCGCTACGCCGTTATACGGTGTTCCTGTTATTTTTATTTCGCTCGAATGATGCTATTAACGTTGCGCGTTTTATGGAGGGTAGCTACCGATGTATACATCTACATATTATATATATACATATATAGTCCCGATTTTCCGTACTACGCGAACTTTGCAGTCGGCAGAATAAACCCGCTGGTTGTGTGGCTGAAAAACGCGGGGTTGAAAAAAAGTATGCAAAATAAAAAAACGAAAAAAAGAAGCTCGAATAAAATACGGACCGAATAGTTTATCCGATGAATAAATACAGCTGTAGAAATGTTTTGAACCGTATGTGGAGATATATATGTATATATATATGTACGCATGTAACTCGGAACGTACAGGGTGTGGTATCGAGGGAGGAGAGAGTTTCTGTTTCCTCAATTATCCGTAAATTGGAGCGTCGGTAGGATTTAGACCGTGGAAACTTTTCGGAAGGCCTAATTCTCACCTTTTATAGAAAATTTTACGGCTACCTCGCCGCTATGACTAATTACGTTTGATATAATTAACAAAATGGAAACTGGAACGCGTAGTTGATTTTATCAAATAGAAACTTCTGTATGATGCAGAGAAACAAATGGCCATAGGGGTGATCAGTTTAATCCTGTACAAACACCCCGTATACCGATGTTCTATACCAGCCGTAGGATTTTCGGTTGAAGTTAAAAAGCGGTTCTTTTTTCCAAAATAAATATCGAATATTTCGATTCCAAACACCCGACGCAAGCCGAGCCGAAAAGTGAACGGGAATCAAAAAGCTTCTGTATGAAATTCACAACGTTTCAAAATTCTAATCAAGTGCCACGCTGGGGTGGAAGAAAAGAGAACAAAAATCGAGACTCTTCGAGCCGGGGATGGGCCGAATTTCTGATTGCCATTCCGCACCTCCCAATCAATCCAACACGACAACCGAACGCATAGAGACTGCAACATGGCACGTTAATTTACGCAGACTGTTCCAGAACGTGCTACCAGTTAATAATTCAGTTCACATCTGTCGGTGGTTAAATCGATCAAATGCATGGATCGAAATCTCTGGGGAAACACGTGGGAGGGTCTCCGGACTTAGTCGTACATGTCCAACGTCCGTCTATTCCACGCTGCTGTCAAGGGATGGTCCGTTCGATGAGGACAGGCGTGACATTCGGCTGGAGATTTTTTTCCGAATCTCAAATCGATTTCAGGCATTTTTTAAACCTGGTGAGACATCGCGGACTCTGTTTTCTCTCCGTCGATTTGTAACGCTTTGGACTGTCTCTTGAAGTGTTGATTTGAGAAGGGGGTCGAGGAAGTGGCGAGCTTTGTTGCATGTTCTGGTTTAATTTGACCGCTGGACACTACGGCGAACTCAGACCCAGACCGCAGCTCGTAGTTTTGTGGTTTGAGAAAATTAGCACCTCCGGTTCGTGCTTATTCGCCCGTAGCTAGAAGCTGCTCGCGGAGAAGCTCTCGTGTGATAAAATCTATACATAGCACACAGTGGCCTTTACCTTTGGAACCGAAACTCTCGCGGCTATGGTGTAAGCGGTAGTTGGGTAAGAATGGGGGAGAGAATATCTTCGGGATTTTTTACGCCTCGTGGTTTTTGCCTTTTTTTGCATTTTTGCACTTTTCAATTTCTATAGAATCAGATTTTCGACTCGGACGACACTCCCGGTCGTTCTGCAACGAAACGGGCTCCCAAATCTTCGCAAAAAGTTATTCAAAAGGGTCTTAATTATTCCCTGAATTATTTATACCCATTCTGCAGGGATATCAAACGCAAACAACTTCCACCCCCACTTTCGCTCCCACTTCCACCCGGTCTAAGCCGAGAGCAAACAACTGTAGTTGATTGACTTCTTAATGAATACGACACGCTCGTAACTCATCCATCTTACGATTCGGGACGAGGCGATAGACAAACACTATACTGCAGTCGTAGATCGGGGGAAATATAATAAATTAACGAGGTTAAAGGGTGAGCCTTTCGAAAATGAATCGTCGACGTTCGGACGAGTAATACGAGGAATAAAAATAAATTAGAAATACAGATATGGAACGTTAAACATAATCACGAATCGCAGCACGTTAACAAGGGTCGAAATAGATAAGCCAAATGGGTAGAACCGTTGTTAAACTAATTGATCTGTTCGAGGCGGACTAATTTTTTCCAATGGCAAAACATACGCTTTTATTTTTGTATTTTTTATTTTATTTTTTTTCGGCAAACTGGGAATTCTCACCGTGGGAAAAGCTCCGGTAGAATAAATTGAGAAATTAGGATTTAGACGGGCGCGGTTGCCATTATTGGAACCAATTCATTCCCCTTTGTGTTTTGCCCTCGCGAACTCCAAAGGATTTCCAATTCTCATCTACGCAACCTGCGCCTATACGATATATACGAGTAGGTATAGATGAATTAACCCTCTCCGAACTGTCTAACGAATCGCAGACAATCAGTCGATACGACGTTAAACAACCCCGTGTATAGCTTCGATTAGAGATAATTGGCAACGTAATTTCGAAAGATTACAATATCGTGGGGCTCTGAGTGATAAAAATAAACGATCTTTGCCCTCTTCCTCATTTTATAGTTACTTAAAAAAATGAAAAGAAATAAAAGAACAAATTATTGTTGACAATTAGTCAAATGAAATAGTTTTACAGGGGTGGGTGCGTGTATGTCACCTTTGATGAGGGTCTAACGCAGGGCAGATTTACAGGGCGTTAGTGGGACTGGAGGCGAACTTTAAAATTGAAAAATATAAATTGTCGGAACGTGCGAGAAGAGCGAAAGTTAAGAAAGAGAGAGCTTCGATCAGCCGATAAATCGGTAAACTTTTTTTTTTTTTTGGTCTTTTTGTTGCATCGAAACCCGGAGGGTTTCAACCCCCACCTATCATCCAACTCGATAAACAAAAGTACAGGTAATTTACCTTTTAAAAAAATGTTAGTTAGAGAGGAAAGCTTTTTCCTGTAATTGGCAAAATTTTCCGAAATCATCGCTCGACGTTTGCTCGAACGACACAGCGATGCGAAAAAAAAAAGTTAACGAAAAAACGAGTGAAAATAAATAAATAAATAAGTTTTAAAAAAATGAAAAATAAAATTACGCAGATACCTTGTAGCTATTATATTATTCATACTGCGCGTACAACGTCGGTGTAGTATCTTTCCGTAATAACGTTTCACTCAGAATTCCATTTACTTTTATCCTCGATGGCTTCTTTTCTCTTTACCTTCCTCTCCTGCGGTTTTAAAATTCGGAAACCCTTCGATCTCCGTTACGTTTCGCACCCGTTACGGCCGGTCTCCCATCTGTCGGGTCTCACTCTGGAAGCCTCAATTTTTTAGATCTTAATCGATCGATTTCCTACCAGGTATAACAACATCGATTGGTTTAGGTTTTGCTAACAACAGATGAGAACATCCGGCCTATGGCATATGGCCATCGCTCCCGCACTGTCGCCCTCAAACCGCACGATGAAGCCTTCGATCTCTCCGAGAAAGGAAATTGTTACCCTCTTTAAAATAAATTTAAAAAAAAAAGAAAGAAAAATCCAGTTTTTTTTTTTTTTAATGACGTGTACGTAATCCTCTCTCGTCTCTCTCTCTCCATATATATAGATATTGGGGTAATAATTGCATAATCAGAAAGTTGGCGGAGTGGAGTGCTGCGACGTGTCAAAAGTCGTACGTAAGATTGATGAGTGGGCGTATCGAGACAGAGAGGTCTGAGATTCGTAGCTCTCGAGATTTGAACCCTAAGCCCTAAACTCTCGAACCCTCAAGCTTCGAAAAGGTATATAGCAGCGTTGTATCACGAGAATAGATTAGGATAGGCTACTGCTAAAGCACTTTACTACCTCGGGGTAAATACTCCACCGTGGTCGATAGCAATGGATATATGTATTCTCGAGGCGACTTCGGGCGGATTTCTTCCTTACGAAAATGTAAATTTTTTGGTAAATGAGTAAAAAAGAAAAAAAAAAGAAAAAAAAAAATTACGGGGTACTGAAAAATGTTGAGGGAAGTTTTTCCACACATCCGTTAATGGCTACAGCCGATCCCTCTTTTCCTTCTGCTACTTAGAGAGGGCTCGGGCTCATTGTCAGATCTGGTTCTCAGTAATTCGGTATATACGAAGAAGGGTTCTCTCGACAAATTGATGAAGAGGATCATTGTCTTGGCAGTCCAGAAACCCAATGAATTTATTTCCTTGTCGGTATTAGAGCCAGCGGGCAGATACCGTATCTCGGGGTTTGGTATAAAAATGAAATGAAAAGAAGAGAACTGATAAAAAGTATACGAGGGAATCTAATCTCGACGAGGAACGTAACCTTTTCAGCTCTATCGGGTATAAATTAACGCTCAATATGATTAAAGATTAATTTTCTCTGGTCTTAGCTAGCTGGCGCAACGATACGATTAATGGTTACTACATCGATACGGTATGTACGTATATACTTGCGAGGTATAGAAACTGGCCCGTTGTACAAGCCAATTTGGTGTCTTGATTATTTTGGCGGAACGCCGACATTCGATTAGCCCGTGAAATTCAATTTCCCCGTTTGATCTGATCGTCTTTTTATACGGCCGCAAAAATCTCACTTTCCCCCTTGACTCGACGAGAGTATATACCACGCTGACTGACTGACTGACTGACTCTTGCCTCTTGGGTTGATCCGGGGTCAGACGAATGTTTGATGATAAAAAAAAAAAAGTGAAAAAAAAAAAAAAGAAAAGGTAGGAAGGAAGGATGAAATAAAAACTTATTTATTGGAAGGCTTTCTTTGACATTGGCGAGTTTGAGCTGAGGGACTCTCGTGTCTGGGGATCGTCAACTCTCAAAGCCTTTGAAGATTCGCCGCTTTTTTTTTCCTTTTCAAGCACAAAGTTCAGTTTCATACTCGAGGCGTGGCCTGGCGTAGCTTGCAGACGAGTAACGTGAGATAAACCGACTTCTTGTTCGGTCGAGCCGGAAAGGAGATCTCTGAAACCGGAGCGAAGGTCCAAGTTCAATAATTCCTTCGACATCGCGTGGCGAAGAATTTCGCGGGATTTTTATCGGGGTGGATTATTTTCGGAAAAAAATTATTCGACTCGGCTTTTTTTCGAGGAAAAAGAAAATGGTGAAAATTGGGTACTGATGCGACGATAATCGTCGTCTGGTATCCAATGACGAATAACCGACCAACCCTTCGTTATGTTTTTTCATTCGATTTTTTTCATTTTTTTAGGAATATGAAATTAAAAAAGTTTCCCGTTCATTCGGTTCGGGAATATTTATATATACCTGTATATCTGTATAGGCGGAAGCTGGGTGAGAAATGAGAGTAATACATAAAAGTTTGGGAATACCTTACGGTGGAGAATTTTTGCTAAAATGAAAAAACAAAAAAGGGAAATTAAGAGAGAGAAAAAGAAAATACATTTCCGCTCGTTGAATTCTGAATTTGATAGCGATCCAGATATTAAATGCGAAAGTGAGTCCCGAGAGGCTCGCGTCTTCCTCTTCTTCCTCTTCATCTTCTTCTCGACATACCAAACTCCGTTAGAATATATTTGAATTTTCCGATGGCGTATGGTATGTAGGTATGTCGTACGTAGGTACTCAGGCTCGATACATACGTGTATGACTTTAAAAAGTGTGGATTTTCCCTTCGACGCTATGTGCGAGCCCTCGCGACGTCGTATCCACGCTCCTCGAAGTTACACCCTCGGTAAATACGGCTTACCACCGCTTACACAAAGGCACCACCGCACCGCGTCTTCTTTTCTATTTATTCTTATTTCCCTCCCTCGCATTTCGAAGGGACAACCTGACAAACAAATATATATCAAACGTCGCCCGAAGACGTAGGTAAGTTTTACATGCCGTTAGCAGGGGTGCTAACATCCACCCACTCGAACAGGGCGGCACGAAGGCCGGAAATATAAGAGTAAAAAAATTCCTAAAGATTCCGAAAAATTCGAACGGGGAATAAAGACTAAACAAAAGTTCGCCCCGAGTTCTATGGAAATTGGTACACTGCGGGGTTGCTTCATTTACCAAATTACTCCCGACAGCAGACAGGGTGCTGACTACACGCCCTTTAAACCTCGGCTCTGAACACATTCGTCTTTCGTTTTTCAAATCCTCATAGATTTTCCTTAATGTTTTTTTTTTTATTTTTTCTTTATGAAGGGAAGGATTGAAGCATCCCCTTTTTCTGTCTTTTCGTTAGGCTTGGATATCGTATGAAGGAAATTGTTGTTCCTTGACATGTTTTTATCATTGATCGCGCGATGCGGATTAAGTTGGGCAGCGAGACCCGTGCTAGGCATCGCCGGGTATCTCTGGACCGAGATGCTGAGTGGAGCTGTGAGAGTACAATGGTGTGCCTTCATGCAAACGACTTTTATCTTCGTTGAAGAGACGCTATTACGCGTTCTGGCGTACTTTTCAAGCGGTCACTCTACCATGGTTCTCATAAATTTGACTTTTTATTACATTTTATATTACGCGAGACAGAAACACGGCAAAAACAGAATTTCAACCGCTCCGGGGTAGTCTGGCATGCATACGTTACATATTATACCTATATGTAAACATATGTCTATCCTATGCAACTACGAATAATCCTCCAACATGAGACTTTAGTTTCTGAAGAAAAAAAGTTCAAAATTTGTTCGACTGTCAAGTCGACTTAAAAAAACGAAGAGACAAGGTTTTTTTCTTCTATTCATTTTTGGAAACTGATTTTCTGTTAAAACGTAATAAAAAAGAATCGATTGAGATGAGCAATGATTTCGAAAAAAAAGGAACTCTTTTAGATATATTGTCAACGTTTTTTTTTTTTTCTTTTTTTTTTTTAATGGAATGAAAAGTGGCAGGCGAGTTACGAAGGTGGAATTTCAGGCCCACCCTTCCGCACAGGGATGTCCCTACTGTTCGTAATAATTTTTTGAAGGTTCGAATTATCTGTAAAAAAAAATTTCGAAAAAGAAAGTAAGATCTTACACGAAATAAAAAAAAATTTGTATCGCTCGTTTTTCACTCGGCGAAACAATCAGCTGGTCAGCCTGCGGTCGGGAAACCCGCGATCGGTTCGCGAAGCGGGGGAAAACTTGTGGGTTCCGCCAAATCCAGGAGTTCCCGAACTTTCATTATATATATTATACATATATACAATATATATATATATACACATACGATATTTGTTTACCCACCGTTGTTTATGAACGTCACGACGTATTTCGTCAGCTGACTAATAATAGTTTTGCTTACAATTAGCTGGACTCGTGTTCTTCGGAAAGCTGCGAATTTATACCTGACAGATCATATCGACGGCATATATGAATGAAATGATTGAGTAAATTTTTGACAGCTTTTTTTGTACAAAATTTTTTCACTCGTTCGCTTATCTCATTGAATGAAATGCGAAATTATTATCAGCGACGGTACATGCTTCGACGATTCATGATTGAGTTACAAAAATGGAAAAAAATAAAAAGAAGCGAAAAATTTGTCAAAATTTCGCTGTTTCATTATTTAAAATTGGTCTGACAACCGTGAGTAATATACCATCGATTTTTCGCATTGATTACAGGAATTTACCTCGTCTCTAGTCACGCTGAAAATTGAGTCTCCCGGCATTACAGTTCGGATGGCAAATCATCGTTTAATTGGAGGGTGAGCGAGAGCTTATTTTCCAACATTCTAACGGAGTACCTAAAACTAAAAATTTCATACCTAAAACGTTTTTAATTCTCACCCTGGAGGTGGGGGTACGAATATAATTGGCTAAATTGCTCCCTACAGACAGCTTTAAAATATTATTCAGAAGCCTAATTTTTATTTTCGGTTTTCTCCCCCATTTCACGCGATGGTTCACCCACCACACGCGAAATTTTTCGCGATTCCATCGTACCGTACAACTTTCTTAAATTTCCCCTCATTTTTCGGTTTTTGGATCAGAAATTCATAAAAGCACCGAAAAATCTTGGATTTTGAATTCGATCCATGGTTTTTGATTTCGTTCTACGAAGACGCGATCGTGACAGTCTCACTTATGGGGTGAGAAGATCTTTATCGAGAGATCACGATTTCTGAAAAGTTTTTGTTCGGCGTAGCAGAAGTCAAAGTTCTATACGTTGGTACGAAGCCGTGTGTACCGAGGTCCTTTCGAACCGGAGATTATTGAGGAAGTAATTTTACCTCATCTTACGCTATTCCATTCTCGTGGTTCGCTCGCTAGCTCGCGTTTCCGTAGCTTCAGAGTCTTGAGTGTATAAGAGTCGAGGACAAAGTCGGGGAAGCCACAGTTTTTAATAGCAACGTGCGAGTGTCTAGGTTTTTAACATTTTTAATTGGCTCTTCTTCTTCTGCTCCATCTTCTTCCTCTTCTTCTTCTACTTCTCCTTTAACCATCTCCGAACTACGAACAAGCTAGCTTTCGGCTTTGCTGTCGTTTCACCGACGGTATTACCTCTTTGGTGCAGCACTCTCATCAGCTTAAACGTTACGAAGATGTCAGAGCCACCTTTCACCAGGGAAGCTGGGCTCCGCTATAAACTAGAGATAAAAATAATAGCGTAAAAAAAGAGGCGCCTTTTATCTACGAGGGCAGAAATTTCCACTTATTTTATAAACTCCCATTCTCTCTCTCTTTCTCTCTCTCTCTCTCTCTTTTCTCGCTCTATACCTTCTCGGACCGAAGACCTAATTTATGAAAAAATTCTTTGCCCCGTTAACTCCGACGTAGAGAGATGTCAAAAGAAGAAGAAGAAGAAGAAGAAGAAGAAGAAGAAGTTCAAAGACCCCCTACAACGTGCCTTAAATAATCCATCGACTGGACCTATAGTACCTTTTCCTTAGTCCGTATTACGTATATTACTTCTGCAGGAATCCAAGAGAAAAATCTGTATCAAAGTGGGATGCCAAGGAAGTGGAAAAGGATGAGAAGGTGCCCGGGGAATCACCAGCCAAAAAGTATAGCTCAATTCTTTCTCTCGCTGTTCTTTGATGCTGCTATACCTCCTCTACCGCTGCTGAGTAACCCGCGGAAGAGATACGATTCTGTTTATAAGTTCGAGCTTCGTTTATGCTGGTGCTATCTTCGGAAATAGACTGCTACAATTTTTCTTCCTTCTATATACCTACGTCTAATATATATAAACCTCATTAAAGTGGCCATTGCAATTAATTATCGGTCCCACTGCTTCAACCTTCGCTTGTCAGATCTGCACGAAGAGGCAAAAATCACTCGCTGACAGGTGATTAAAGAAGACTCGCTCCGGCTCGTCGATGGGACTCCAATTTTTCGAATCCCCGGAAAGAAAATTGACGGAAAATTTTAATTAGCGTCAATTTTTTTGTTTTTATATTTTCATTGTCAGCTCGGATTGGACGACTCTTCTCTCTCCGTTTTCATATCGATCTCTCGTGAAATTATTAGCCAGTTTCATATTTTCTCTTTATTCTTATCTAGTCCTTAGAATCCTCGCAAAGTTCAATCGACGTTGAAATATAATTTTCGGGGGTGACTGATCGGCCTATTAGCTCGAAGAATCCCGGGCGAGTATCGCGAATTGCGAAAGTGGGAAAAACTAAATAAAAATGACGAAAATTTAACGTTTCGGTGCGAATGATCGATCGGCAGCAGCTGTAGTCTGAGTCGCCGTGGATCGTTCTCGGGTTTTATACGATCGTTACTTTTATTCAATTTTCCGAATAAGAATGAAGAGGCGTCTGATATATGTGTACCGTTATTATCTATAGTTTGAAATTTTTATTTCCTCAACGTCGTATAAAATCGAGAATAATGGCTCGGCTCTAAGACAAGTTAAGGAACAGATAGAGGACACGCGTCGCCATGGAAGAGGATGCGTTTTACGATCTATGCCGCTAGTGCACCTCCCCGTATCTCTATAATTCTCGATATCAGCCACTATCAAGGTGAAAAACTGCAGTGGGGAACTAGTTTCTTAAAAATTGTTTCAATTTTCGTAATAAAAATTTCTGCTCTCCTAACTAACGCCTCGGAGATCCCTGTTTTAAGATCGGTAAGAAAATAATTTACAAATAAAATAAGAACCTGCGGCGAGCCCTCTCCAATTATTATCTCACGCTTAACGGTGCTCAAACACTGCTGATTTGTGTAAAACGTTTGTTCAGCCCTTAATTAATCGATTAGCCGACAAATAATTATACCTTGTAACGACGAGCTTACGCAAACGAATTTTGTACACATAGATTCGTAAGACGTACCTTTACATCAATGCGTTATATATTCTTTACACTTAATTTCGCATCTTTGAGGAAAAAGAAAAAAAACATTTTTCTCTTTTTCCTCTTCAATTCAAATATTGAGCCAAGAGAAGAGGAGAGAAGAGAGCTTATACTTTTCACTCGTCGTATAGCCGGGTGAACGCGTTTCGTTCTGTTCTGTTCTTCGTATATCTTTCTTTTTCCCTGTTTCTTTATCTCCGTCTTTCTCTATCCAGCGATGAGCTACCCCTACACCGGATAAATAAAATTAAACACTGTTATCTCAAACAGACGCTTCTACTCCGGCTTCAGCTCTAGCTCCAGACTCTAGGTATATACGGGCTTCGAGACTAGGTATTTCGAGACGTTCTTGTCTTCAATTTCACCGCACATGGCCCAGCTATCCTTGATAGCTTCTGAAGTATTATACGTTAACCGAATTCAACCCCCCGCGCCCACGCAGATGATATCTTCACTTTTTATTAATATATAGGGCATACGAGGGGAATTCGTCGTCGTTAACGATGTCTAATATAGTTTTACGCTCGATTCGCTATCATTTTTTCGAAAAGTCTGATCGGCGAAATCCATAAACGAAAAAAAAAACGTTTCTCGCTGATACGGTGCAAATTTTTTTTTCAATTTTCTAACCAAAGGGAGTTTCTTCCCATTTCTGAAAATGTTCGGGTCCAGATCTTTACACTCGTACATCGGGAGGCTGGGATCGTTTGAGCGCGCGCTGTTCCACCGTGACGTCACATGCCGAGCCAGGTTTAAAATCCTCTTCGGGTTTCAGTCGCGCGCCGACCGTTCCGACGTACGCACGTATATTCCGAGGGCTCGAATCTGAGATCATCTTCGAATCTTTTCTTTCACGAATTACATTAGATAAATAATATACCGATGACACCCAAACTTGTTATCTACGATTCGTGTCCAAAGAGGCGTATAAAATTAAACTAAACTTCCAGTGATTGAAAATTATCGATTATCGTCGTTTATTATTGGCATTATTGTTATTATTACACGTATATTATAAAAACAAATCATACTCGTCATAAATATGTAAATGGAATTCACGTGAAATATTCTAATCGTCGTTCAATAATCGGAGAATAAATTAAAAACGAATGAATAATTTTCATTGAAATAAAACGAATATATAATCGATAAATCTATCCATGTGATACAATAATATAATTGTTCGATAGTTATGTAACAGTGTTCGTTATAATTCAGGTGTTTGTGATCACAGGTCCCTATATTACCTAGAGTACGAGAAATATGAGTGATATTTCGGAAAAGTTTTCGAAACTGATCGTCCTGACGAACGAGTATCTGAAATTGATTAGAAATCTAATCGATTGAGTGATATTCGAAGATAAAAAAAGGAATCAAAAATCAAAAATCGAGAATTAAAAATCAAAACCTAAACTAAAACTAAAGCGTAGATAAATTCCTCGACTGTTAAAGTCGAGCTCCTCGACGTATAAATATTCGCTCGGATTATCACAGTAAACAAGATTATAGTTTCGACGAAAGCTAATGACGTGTAAACGCCAGTGATTCAGTAGTACGACGAGTGCTGTTCATAATCCCTCGATACACGCGTACATACTTCGAAGCGATCATTCGTACACAACATGTATTTGTTTTCATTGATTTTCGAAACTTCTATCGGGAGACGTCGTTAGTCAATCTTCAAACATCGTAAGACGTAGAAGAAAAAAAAATTGCTTTTCGGCATCGACGTAACAAATCGCGAAAGGTGCGTCGAAAATCATTCATCGATGAGTTCGAGTCCGTTTGAATCGGCCCTTGAAAATCATGGATCAATGAATTAATTGATATTTGGTAATCGGTAATGAGATAGAGGCTTTTGACCTGTCTAACGACGAGTATAAGTAATTAAGCGAGTAAGTTGAGTGGAATTATTGGGAAATCTTGACGGGAGTAGAAGGGAGCACACTTAGCTCCCGTTGACGAGTAATGCGGTGCGGCCAGGTGGTTTTAGTGATATTTTAACACCGGGGCTAAACTCTCTGCCGCTGCTATCATCATGATTACGATCTGTGCTGCCGTCGCCCTCCTCTGCCTACAAGCTGTAACGGCGGATAATTTGGGTAAAGTAAATTATTCAAGTATATTTTAAATATTAAAACGTCTTAGGGGAAACAGGTGAAGGTCTTCGCGCTCCGAAACTCTTCTCCTCGTGTCAGCGGGGAACACGAGTGCTCCGTAAAGATCGGAGGTTGAAAAATTGGGGAAAACTAACGGAGAGAAATTAGAAACGAGAATTTTTTCACTCATCGTTAGAAAATAGGATTCAATCTTCAACGATCGATATTTCGCTCCGATTCTCCCCCCGTCTTTCCTGAGTAACAAAAATCCAAAAACTAAATCTCCAGGGCGTGTCTGGGGTCGAAATTATAGACTTTAAATGCGCGGATGCCTCTCTATAAATTAGGTAGGTAGAAACGAGGGAAATGTATGTAGATCCTCGTTTATCCGGTACACTACCTTCCGAGTAGTTCTTAATTTATCTGAATTTCCTAGAGCCGTTTATCTCGCTCCTGAATTCCTACCTCGTTCACAAATCTCCTCGACGTTCTCTTTTATATACATATATTTATACAAACGATCATCTTTCGTTAATCACGGTGACTAAAATCAAAAAACAAATCTCTATCTCTCGTCTCCGAAGATCAATTCCGATCGGAAAACGAACTCTCGATTCTCCGAGTCGTATTATACGTTTCGATGCGATCTACTAGTTCGTTAGATCGATTATACAAACGCGATTCGGCGTCGTATCCGGATCGTTATTTTTTCACAGCTAGACAGTTGTTCTAAAAAAATATATTTCCTTCCTAATTATACGCAATAAATTTTCCAGAGGTAGGTGTACACGGTATATCGCGAAATAAATTGGCCAGTTGAAGTCTCGACAGAGAAAACCTGGTAGCTGCTAGCTAGCTAGGAAGGTATAGGTATATAGGTGCCTGTAATTTGTATTTCACGTTATTTTTCATTATGACAGCCGTTGTTCTAATATCGGAGAAAAAAGATTTCTATCGTACGATGTGATGAATCGAGCGATCGGTCCGACTCCTTTCCCGCAGGATCGAGGAGCGAAGTTTTCGGTCGATAATTATCCCCCATTGAAATCTCGGATGATTGAGAATTGGGTTCATATTCGTTATTATTTACTTCGGAATATCTGATTGGAGTGACGGGTTCGATAGCTATTCGAACGACGGGTTTACATGTATGCATATGCGTGTATATGTATATGTGTTCGACGTGGATATTCTCAGGCTTGAATATGGTATAAATTGTTAATGTAATTGGCACGTTCGAGGATCGGAAATTGTGATTCTTCGAGGCAATTCGAAAAGTTGGGAAACTTTTCTTCTATATATGCATGCTATATATCTGATAAATTCCTCCCTAGAAGTACGAAATGCATGTACCCAGACCTCGTTCAACTTTTGACACAAATAAAGAAGCGTCAATATTTCACTAGACTTTAGAGTAACGGGAATAAACTATTGATATTTTTCTCTTACCAGGTTCATCCCATATCCACGTACTTTATACAAACGCAAAGATAAATTTTGGACAAACGAAACCTCGTAGTGAATCTGTTCTCGGTATATTTTTCAATCATTCATTTATTTATTCAATCATTCATTTTTTTTTTTTTTTCGCCAATTTCGGAACGAAAAATTGTACAGATTTTCAGTTTTATCGCAGATTATGGATCGACGCCGGCCCCACCGCGTATAGAAAGGCGGTTTGCTCCCTGCTGACATCTCCGGTAGGCGCGATACCTGCCCCGGTGCAGGAAAAAATCTATCGAATCAAGTTAATCGGAGGTTTTTAATCAAGCCAGAATTTAAAGCCCATTATTCAAATGAAATTGAATTTTGGATTACTCTCGCATAACATTGGGTATTTCACGTCCTATGAGCCACTTGATGAAACGCTTTCGTTTATAAATTTTCTTTTATTTCAACTGCCGACGAGATAAATTTGCGTTCGCGTACCTGGACGGGGATGTATACGTATAATATGTAGATTAGCAAAATTGTTAAAACTTCTTCGTTTTCTCCCATTTTTTTTTTTTTTTTTTAACGAGTGTACAATCCTTTTTCCTATCTCTCCGGTATACCCCGCCTTGTTTTAGGTATAATCACGGGCAGGCGTTGAATTCCAATTTAAGGGAAAAATTCCCGAAATTTTCGGAATTCCTAAATTCGAAAAGCTTGTAGAAAAAAATTCTCCCGAGTCTTAATTCCGCGTCCAATATCGCTCGGAGTTAAATACGGTTCACAGATCGTGCGGGGGGCGTCTAATTATGCTTTGGTAAGTGGATTCCATTGCATAACGCCGAATACGCGTCGTCCGTGTTTCCGGTCACACACAAGCTAGCTGACCGCTCATGTGATGCCGGTCTTAATACTAATATTCCACTGCATTATGCATATCGTTTTTCATTCACGACGCGATACCTACTCGCGCGGCTCGATTATCCACGCAGAAACAACCGGAAAGAAAAATAAAAAAAATCATCGTTACAGCCGTGAAAATTCGTTCAATCCGTTCGTACGTTTACCCAACGTTAAAAAAATCGCGGCGGTTCTATCGACGAGGTAAATAAAAAAGTAAAATCAAATAACACTCGAATAACCGCCCACGACCGTTTGCCACCGCGTCAATTACGATATTGGAAACAGTATTTCATCGTTGTTAAATTTTGAGCAAATTTTACTAGCCGTAGATCGGTCGACCGGCGATAACATATTCTACCCTTAGCCTCTTAATTTTTATGCGAGGACCCAGCCAGGCCCTTCCAACGAAAATTGGAACCCTTAAAGTTAAAAGGAAATGCATTATCGCTCAGCTATGGGTGAGACCACCCATCGAGGTCTCATGTGTTTCGAATCGCCCTCTTTACCGGATTGTCGCTAAGTCTGAGTAAACACGTGTGACATTTGTTTCTTCTCGAAGATTTATTTTAACTCCAGCGTTAATGGCGTAAATATTTTTCAAACATTTGTCCCCGTCGGTTTTATTCCATTTTATTTCACTTATCGCGTGTTCAGAGATTTTTGTAATACGCGGTCGAAACAATATCCTCGTTTCGTTAAACTCCAGCCGACTGTAAGTTACGCGGTAGTTTCGATTCCGAGTCAGAGAAATACAGAGCGAAATAAAAAAGGGGAAACCGTGATTATGGAACACCCTGTGTACATAGAAAGGATATAGCTACCGTTCCTTCTGTAATAACGAAGCGTAAAATTAATATGTATAATTTATCGTCTTCCAGCATCTTGCGCTAAGGTGAAGGGCCCCAAAGATCATTGACCTCAAGGACGTGCCTATAAGAATTATCCGTTGTCCAAATACTATCGACTATCTGTCGGCTGACCGACCAAATTTGGCATCGCGAAGGTCTGACCTAACTTAACCTAGCGGCATAACTATACGTTCATTCGATATAACGCGGAGATTAATATCGGCCTATAGGTATACGTTGTACTGGACATCCTGTATCAGAGTCTTTTGCTAGCGATTAGTAATACTAGAAAGAACGAAGTGATTCGCGTTACAATTTTTTTTTGCACAGGGAAACCTTTCGCTAGTCTTTTAACGGATTCATTTTGTATATGGAGAATCGAAGAGCAATTTATTAGAAATTTTAGTTTCTATGCTTTATTCTATTTATTAATTTCAACTTCGAAACTGTGACAGACTTTCCATAGAGATAAGAATGTCGAGGGTAGAAATGGGGTGTGAAGATCGTAGCTTGGCCTAATTCTTCATACGCGTCACGTGATCTCGTCGGGTTCCTTTTCACCGGCTTTTTCTTCTCCCTTAAATTAATCTTACCTCCGTTGTGTCCAAGTCGGTCTCATATTTCACCTCGGTAATTTTCATCGTCGAGTATATCTCTTTAATTAATATCTCTAGACCATCCCTAATTGAACTGTTCGTCATCTAGTTGGCGTTAATACGCGTAACGAGATACCGAAACTTTTTGACAATTTTCGACGGGATAAGGGTAATCGGTATTTATAAAATCGCGGATAGTTTCGAGCCGTGAAAAATCGAAGTCTTCAGAAGCAAAAAGAATTTCGCTTCGTACCTCATGCGATCGTTACTCCCACGTCGATTAGCAAAATTCGATAATAATTGGCGAATGGCTGTGGGAAAAGCTCT
Organism: Tenthredo distinguenda; assembly: GCA_947538915.1. Lineage (NCBI taxonomy): Eukaryota > Metazoa > Arthropoda > Insecta > Hymenoptera > Tenthredinidae > Tenthredo > Tenthredo distinguenda. The sequence goes on from OX384535.1 coordinate 1,619,118, forward strand.
CCTTCGAAGCTTCGCGAAAGAAGGTGATAAAACACTGTTTAATTCAAATCGGTTCGTGCGGTATATAGAATGGTCGGATTACTTTGTCCCAGATTTAATTCCTCTCTTAGATTTCTGAAAATAATTTATTGCCCGATCGAGATTCTCGGTTTGGCAAAAAGCCAGCCGAAACTCGTGAGAACATATCCCATCCTTTGTCAATGTCTTACCTATAACTATGCACGCGTACGTATCTAGGTACCCATAAATTTTAAATTAGTCGAAATTCTCGCGCCCGTTTCACACATACCTGCATACACATGTGTGTCGAACCAACTAGCGAGTCCCACGCGTTTTCCGAACCTCGAATATCGTCTTCTTTCTCCTCAACTTACGCCTTAGTGAGCTCGATTTATCTATTTCCCTACTTTCCCTGTTTCTCTCTCTCGATTCTCGACCTTCTATCCCTTCTTTCCCTGTATCTACGGAATTTCTCTCCCACGCTCGAACGACACCCACTCGCCCATGTTTCTATGATACATCTACACCCGGGCTACAGCTATCTCCTATATGTATATCAATGTTTGCACCGTTTTCACGAACAAACAGAATCCGTTTTGCCAGTTTCGTGTACATAGATACATACGTACGTATACACCCCTGTATAGATTTACACCAAATGATACGGAGGGAGTTTACTCACTCAGAGAATGCACCTTGTTTGTCCAAAGGCAAGAATACACAGGTGCATAGCATCGGACTAAACGTGTTTAATTCCCTGTTGACGTTTCGCCAATTTACTATCAAAATACGCGACCGTCGTTCGCCAAATTATCGTTTGGTTATTCGTTTAAATTCTTGAAAATTTTCTAACTCTTTTTTTAATACCGAATTACTCCACTTTACCCCCCATCTTCGACGGTATTACATTCGAAAAGAGTTTAAGGGTTGTGCCGGGCGAAATCCTCCTTCGTTAAACCTTAATATTCCATTAAAATGGAATAACATTTACTTACACCGTAATATCAACTTTTAGAGACTTGTAATAACATGATATTATTAACCCTTATACCTACCGGTTCATACTCCTACGGGTATCTCTATATTAGCTACGCACAAACCTTTCGCCCCCTTATAACCGACCCTTTGCAAACGCTTCGGGATTTTCTTATCCCATTTCTATACCAGGGGGAGACTACGAATTATAATTTTATTATTAGTTGCATGTCATCCCTATCATACGAACAGGGGATGGACATACATTTTCGGCTATAAGAATGACGGGCACGCATTCGCGTGGTTATAAGTTGGTCATTACCGTCGACGGATGTGAATCATTTCTCAAACAAAGTCGGTAGACCTTAAGACCCCTGGCCCCTGGTCTCTGGTCCCTAACCCCCGAAGTCCGTGGGATCGAGGGGGTAGCTGGAATAAGATAACTCTTAAGAAAGTTTCTTTACTACCGAAGAAACGATCTCTGAAAAGTTTACTTCATTTTATATAGAGTCTAGGCTCCGTGGACCGACGCGACGTGCTACTTCTCTCCTTATACCTCTCTAAATATTTGATCTTCAGCTTCTAGGTAGACACTTGGTGTACTAGGTACTCTTGTTTGCTTCTTCTCACTAGTTAACACAGCTTACGCTTTGCTTTCGAGACACATCGGCCTGGGATTTATCGCCGATGATTGACGCGCGTAGCTTGATCGATCCTGATTTCAGGGGAAACTGAGCTCTTCTATTCGAAATATGTTCGATCGGAATCAGAGACGAGAATTCAGAGGGAAGATCTGATATTTTCATTATTAAATTTTTTAGAATATATATGTAAACTCCGGTCTGACCATCGTTCGAGGGTTGTCTCGGAACACGTATGTTTGCGACGAAAGCAAACGTGTGTGAGAAAAAATGTTGACAGAAGATGTGAAAAAGGGTAAAAATGTTGTTCTGTAAAAGTGAGTTTAAACCCCGCGGGCTTAAGCAAGTCCTTTTTACGCCGAACCCTTTCTCGTTTTTCTTTTTTCCCTTCTCTCTTTTCCCCTTTCCTCTCTCTTTCTAATCATCGTTATTGCAGAGATCCTAAAATCGCGGAAAGTCGAAATTTCGCTGGTCCATATCGCGGGAGTAACGCGTCACTCTACTTATTGGGTCGGGATTAATCTACGTCAATCTGCCTACAGACTGACAATGAGATCGCATAAAATTGGCTGCTGTTATCCGACGCGGTGATATCTTTCATCGATCACGATCTATATTAAACACCCTTTGCATTGATTCGGTCTACGACGGAACAGGGGAGGTTATTCGACCACGTACGTGTACCTAGATACACGAAAATTCTTGGAGAGCGCCAGGATGACGCCGCGACACGTGCTTCCCATAAGTTACGACCTGTGGATACTCTGGTTTACTGCTTCTAGAGATCCTGTCGTTTCGACCGGGTTTCCAACTCGGTTTCACCCTCGGGGAGGGACGGGGCGTCCGCCGCCTTTCTCTCTTTCTTAACCAACGAAAAAAAAAAATCCCAAAATCGAACATCTCCACGGTTAAAAATTTTCTCCTCGCACATCATTTTCCTGGATAATTTTTCTCTCTCCCTCTCTCTTCGCGAAAACAACAATGGCCCCTGTCTGATCGTTTCGAAGGGTTGCCCGATTACGTGTACCTATATGCCGACACATATGTGTACCACGTGAGGCTATATACGTGTATATCTAAAAAGCCATCCTCTACACCGTAACCCTTTTTTCACTGCGACGACATCGTTACTCAATTATCCTCACTCATGAGGAGGCTGAGGGAGGGAAGGTGATTACCTACCTATCCGCACATTTTCTACATCCGATGTCCTTTGTCTAAAAAATTTTGGAAATTTTCTATTCTTTCAAGTGAATTCGAGTCCCTGATTTTTCACGGTTCCAAGAAAATAATTAGCAGGGGCACATATGTGTGGAAGGTCCTTGAAGTTTAGAGGCTCGGAATGTCCTGCTTCTTATTTCGCTACGGTCTGATTGGCAAATAATGGTTAAACACGTGTCGGTTCGCTAGGCTTTCGGTTTCCCTTCGTCTCATATTTTACTTCTTTATGGCTATACAGCTACGTTAGTTCGCACGTGCTGGACATACGCTAGCATGTTTGTGGGAAAACTGGTGGGCAACCCTTCGCCCTCTCGCTCACCCCCGTACCGTGTCTGCGAGGCGAGGGCTAGCCAGCCAGCTTTTCTTTTCTTTTCTTTTCCTCGGGTTTCTCTTATTTTCGTTTCTTTTCCCTTTTGTCTTTTACGACTTTTGCCTCCTCGCCGGTCCTTCTCCTCCTCCTCCTCCTGCTCCATACTTCTTCCTCTTCGTTCTTTTTCTCCCTTCGGTTCTTAACTTTGTCTCACATTCGACACGCACTTAACGCGACCCCGAGGCTAACATTTGCGCGCGAATGAATGAACGCGCACCCGTATCCCTTAAGTGTTGGATGTCATCACTTGCCTTTGCCTTTGCCTCGCTCTGCCTCTTCCTACACTCTTTTTCAAATGCTGAACACGTGTTACGGAGGTTCTTACTTTTCCATGTATACCTTAACGCTTCTCGGCGAATTTCTGTACCTTCGATTTTTTCGGTTAAAACCGAAACCCATTTTTCTTCTAATCGAAGTAAACGAGGAATGCTTTTTCATTCGTTGATTCAATCGAGCTGATACTACCTCAGTTTCTGAATTTTAGTTCTATTCGTGAAAGGAGAGAAGAAAGGAAGGAGAAAGAAAAATTGAATCAGGTATAGATATTATGTGAAAGCTATTCAATTAAAGCAAACTCACCGAATGCCGTTTCCCTGGCCACTTCCAATTTAAATATTTGCATTTTAGTTCCGGATCCGTCGCGTTGTCGTCGCGGCTATATAGAAAACAAAGGATGAAACGGAATGAAATGGAATGGACTGGAAATTGAATGGGATAAAAGTAAAAATGTAAAAAAGTATAAAAGTGAAGAGTGAAGAGTGAAGGGTAAAAAATCGACTAGGTATAAAAGAAATTCGTTACGTCTATACCATAATACTAAGCCCGATACACTTCTTCTTAGAACTATTACAGTTCGGACGTGATGATGAAAACGACCGTTTAAACTCTGACCCCTAGCGAAATGATGTATATTTTTTTATCTTTTTATTTTATTTTTTTCACCCCACGTGGAAGCGATTTGGAAACGTAGATTTTTAGACCGTTGCATATAAGAACGCCTGTCTACGTAAAACAATGCATAAGTGCACTCGCACAGACGGGGAGTAAAATTTGACAAAAAGGTCTCGAAACAAAAGTGCAGTCATAGCCACTGAAAGGTGACTGCAGTTGGTATATTCCTCGATAGAGAAAAGAAAGAGGAAATTTTCTATTGAGAGAGAAAAAAAAGGGAAAAAGAAAGAAAGAAAGAAAGAAAGAAAAATAAAATCATGCGTCAACGCCTGCAAACAGGGCAACACATATAGCAACCCGAGACTTCTTCTTTTTTTATTTTTGGTTTTTTATTTCCTTTTTCTTTTTTTCTTTTTCCTTCATAGGATTGTTCGGTTTATCGGTTTTGTTCGAATCTCTTTGGTAAACCAATCCCTAACGTCAGGCGATTTTCATTCATACCTCGAAATTCCCTTGGCGAACAATGCTAGGGGTTTGCCCCCCCGTTAAGAGCACCTTGATTCAAAAATAAATCGGGGAAGGAGAAAAGAACAAAAAAAGAAAGAAAGAAAAAAAGAAAAAATTCGAGCCATTGTTAGCTAGCTGTTATAATAAAAGGGTTCTCATTTTTTTTCCTCTCTCTTTTTTCCTCTTTCCGTGCTTTTCATCCGCAGACTGAGATTTTCGACAATTTTTCAATCACCGTTCTGCTTTACCTTTATTTTTTTCGACGATTTCTCTTTATTCTTCGACTCCGGTATGTTATTATTCGATGTACGTTTTAATTGAATAAAAATGTTACTTTTCTCATTATACTTCTGAAATATACGTAGGATATAGAGGGAAATATCGTTTTAATCTTTTGTTCAATTTTCACGGAGGTCCGTGTTGCCTCTTTCCTCGGTCAGAAAGAACCATGCATGTATAATACATCCATAGGAATATAAAAAGCACATTTTGGCCCACCGTGATCGTTTCGAAACAATACGCCCGTGCGGTTTTCTCGTAAAGTCTCTGGAATAAAAAGAAGACTGAAACGAGAGAAAAGAACAAAAAAAAAGAAAAGAAAAAAAAAAGAGGAAAGAGGTAAATAATTTTGACTACCGGTCCTCTATACCCCCAAGGAAGTCAAACTCCTTCCCTACTTGCGGTAGGGTATATACCCAGGCTATGGGCTATGATAGAGACTAAACCCTAAAACAATTTAATCCCGCGTTGTGAAAACAAAGTTTAGTTGTCCCAAGACCCTACTGCCACCTAAAACCTAAAACCCAAGGGCCAAGCAGTAAAGGGTCGAGCTCGATTCTCCGCGTGACGTTTTACCCGGTTTCTCGGAGCGTTTCTCTTCTTACGACGGCGATCACCGCGACGTGTCTCATACCTCTCTACCTCTAGTTCTCATCTCATCTCGTCTCGTCTCGTCTCGTCTCATCTCTTCTTCTCATCTCGTATTATTATCGTACTTTCTCTCTCTTCGTCGTCGGTCCTCGGTTCCGAGAACAACGCGTACACCGAGCGGAAGATACCATCTGCTTCGGACCAAAAGTGCGTGAGCTGACTGAATGCGTTGAATAACCAGGCCGACAGCACGTACCTCTTTACCGTTAAACACCACGCAACGACGATGTCTACTGTCAAGAACTATAAACCATCTTTCATCTCTTCTCCACTCATTATTATATCATATACTTTGACACGGTAATAATACTCGTAAGAAATAAACTATTCATCGTGTTATCGGAACACAATCATTTCCATAACGTTTGCTTTATCCTATCAAACGGAGCCGGAAGACACAATTCCTTATCCATTTTATTTCTTCTTCAAAATATTTTTTATTTTTTATTTTCTTTATAAAATCGGTAACGAGGATAATCTATAGCTGTCAGCTTCGGTAGTCTTAAACTGTATGTATATAGGTAACTTACTCCGTTTCGTTCGGTTCAGTCTTTCCCACCAATTACTGAGAAAATAAACCTGTCTCCAGATCGGCAGGTAGGTACCTAGCAGCATCGCTCGAGGCCTAACGGACTGACAACTTTCCTAGTATAGGAAACCGATACGTTTTGCTAAAGATTTACCGTAGACGAGGCCGATCTACCCGCAGACGCAGTTTGCCAGGAATCGCGTAATCCAAATCGCTCGGTTGTGGAAGAAGAACGACTCTTCCGATGCCCAGACTCACGCCTCGGATCAAAAAATTGTACGAAAGCGTAAAAAAATTTGAAAAAAAAATTAGAACCGTGGGAAATTAGCTCTCGATGATTGACTCAATTTTTCTAGGTGTTCGTAACGCATCGCTGATTAGTTTTCGATGGAAGTTTGCAACGAGAAGCGCCTCTCGTTGTCGTGAGAGTCGAGACAATATTTGTCGTCCCTTGTTGTTGCCTTGTCACGATTCCTTCTAGTACGTGCTTCTGGGGAATTTGGTATTTTTAAAGGAAACTCCTATTGCTGAATTTTCCCTGAGGAATTTGCGAGATTGACATTTTCCTCGAGGCCTGTACCTATACGGGTAACTTCCAAGTTTTATGCCTTTGTTTATCCGGGTACACATCACGCGTGACAAAGCCAACCTATCGCTTCTATCTACACCCGAATTTGTGTTTCGGTAAAATTATGAAATCGGCTCAAACTGGATCGGGGTATAGGAAAATTAAGGTGGAGGTGAAATAATTATTTTAATAATTTCCCTCGTCGTCGTATATCGGAATAATCCTTTCGCGTTTAGCCCTCCCCTCCATCCCCTCAGGCTGATTTACACCGGTGAAGGAAATCCGGTAAACCACTTCCGGTTTTTACCCAGATTTTCTTGATTTAATTCCCATTTATCTCTCTTTAGAATTTTCTATGTGAATTAGAGCCGCGGTTTAACCTCCTGTTTATATACAAACGCTGCATCCTTGTCCGTACGGTGGGTGGAGGCAAAGGGACTAAAAGGATAACGCCACCGTGTCATGGACGCAATTTCTTTCTCCCCAGGGACCCTTGACCCTTCTCAACCTCGTAAAAACCTATAATAAACTAAACTGAACTAAAATCAAATATAACAATAATAAAGGGACTACGTGCGTTAGCGGAGTTTACAGCCCCGCTGACTCTCGGTGATTTTTTCGTGACTTTATAACGTTTACGTTTTTCAACCCCCGAGACATAAACCATGGGGGATGAAGGACGTACGTAGCTGTAAAGGGTGGGGCGTTCAAAGCGAGCGAACGAATACTTGTCTCAATTTTTGTTCTTTTTTTTTTTTTTTCATTTATTTATTTATATTCGCGAATGCAGTGGCGAAATTTTCAACCCTAAGCCTAAGCGTGACCCAAGGAGATTCACCTCGTATATTATGATGTATACACCGGCTGAAAGGCTTGAAGTTTCTCTTTCGTGAGGAAAACGCGTTAGCTAAAAGCCGCAGTATCATTTGTCTAATGGGGTAAAAGGGGAATATACCCGTTAAACAACGCGTCGCGACGCTCTCTCTTCACCCCGGCTCTCCGGCTCTCCGATTCTCTCTCTCCGAAACCCTCCTCCTTCTCGCGTGTTTCTGGCACACGAACTTCTGTGGAACATTCGGAATGACCGCAGTCTCGGGAACCAGGAAACCACACTACGACCATTGCAGGCACTGATTTTCATCGCCGTTCCCCGCTCCGGTGGAACGCTCCCACGTTCCCAAATACTAATCGAGATTATGGAAAGTGTCGAGAAAAATGAAAAAAAAAAAAAAAATGAAAAAATTCGATCGATTTCAAACGATTCGTTGAAAACGGTGATCAGGGAAAATCTTACGTCGTCTCTTACACCCTGCGCGACGTATACTCGTATGAATAAATATATTAGGAATAGAATTGGATTCTAACATTATGGGACTGTCGGTATACCTATGCGGTATGCAGGATTCAAATTGAATATTTCATTGTGTACTAGCTACGACGATATATTTGTTTGCATGGTTCGTAAATCGTAAAGAGCCAAGTTTTCCCTAGATAGCTGTTTGCGTTCGCTTCGTAGGTCCATGGTGGCTATATATATATATATATATATGTATATATATATATATATATATATATAAATATATATATGCATTATACGTAGAGACACGGAACCATCGAACTTTTCAACACTTTGAAACTTAACAATCGCTACAAATTGCCTCGGCTTGATATTTTTCCCTGACGTGTGCCAGGATCTATAGAGTTTTATAGAGAATTTTTCACAAACTTCGCAACAGCTCTCGTATATATGTATATGTATATATATGGTAGGCGAAAACGTCATCTCACCTCGAATGAAAGGAAACGATCGTGGAAAAGGGTTTTAATAGTTATTTCTTTTTTTCCCAAATTTTGTATAATTGATAAGAGAATCGTTTGTACTGTGGTCCCATTTTTGATTTAATTTTATTTACCTTTTTTTTTAAATATATATGTACGTATGATCTCGAAGAGGCATCAGCCTCCGGCGATTTTCTCTACGGCTGAGATAACGTGGCGTTGATTTATTCAAAGTCCACGCGGTTGGAATACTGCAGGGCCTACCGAAAATATATATTATACCACCTATCCCTATCCCGATTCTACCTACCGTATACCGGTGATATCCAAGAGATCTGAAATCGCATTGGAAGCAAGAAAGGGGCGAAGGATAAAGGCGGAAAATATAACGTCAACTTCAGGCGCGAACTATCATCATCCCTCTCTCTCTCTCTGAAAGGGTAGGAGAAAAAAAAAAAGAAAAGAAATTCGTACCGACGAGCGAATCTACCCCAGAGGCTAACGCCGAAACCTATATTCGAATAATCGCTTGACCACGCACGTTTATATAAATCGGAATGTCCAGAGGGATGAAGGCGCCGAGAGGTTGACCTTTGGGGAAAATATTTTATCACACATGTATGGGTATATATATATATTTCTCTTTCCTTTTATATTTATTATTATTCGCATATTTCTTTGAAAAGTTTGTTAAAATTCTATTCCTCCCTGGAACGTATTCAGACTATATTTCGTCGATATTTTTCTCGGTGATTTAGCGGAAATCTTTCAACCGAGTAAACTGCCAATCGACGGAGTACTTACCGTCCCATAGGTACACCTACGATATATACGCGGACTACCTACCTACCTACCTACTTACTGGAAAAATATTTATTCCATTTAAGTGTAGTTAAACGAACAGAAACTCGCGTAGGTGAAAAAGGTGGGTAAGCGAGGTGTAGGTAGATATTTCAGCGTGGGCGAGAGATTCTAACTAAAATTTAGTTTCCACCCACGCGGTTATACAAGATTCTTTTATTTCCGCGTGTTTCGGTCGTCGATGATGTATATTTCGCAATTATTTATTTATCCTCGTCTCAAGAAGCGAGTTGACCGTAATCGAACCGCTTAGTTTGGTCATAGGAACACAGAATCTGTCTTCATACCTCGAGGAAAATGAATGAATGAAAATCTTTGCGAAAAGGGATGAAAAGAAACGGAATTACCACTCCACGAGGGTTTTCTCCGAGAAAATAATCCGGTAACACTTGTTTCCAAGTATTCACGTATCCTTCGTCTTTCCATCGGGCTCACCTACCGTTTCCCCTCTTATTGGGCACACCTTGTCCATCAGCTAATTACAACGGACCGTCTACAAGCCCCTGGTTTTGCGTGTTGTACTAAAGAAAAAGGGGGAAAAATAGGAATGGCAGACATCTGTCGGCAGTCTTGCGGGGTAAACGATCACATAAATTACCGCGTTTGATTACCCATAAATATTTTATTACTCGCCGACGATTATCGCCTAACTTTTCTCTCATTTCCTCTTATTCTCCTCGACTCTTCGTACTATTTTTCGGAACAATGGGATTACATCCGAGGATAATCTTTCACCCTGAGACTCTCTAAACTCTGAAAGAGGAAAAATTATGACTCTGACTAATATTTTCCCGGGGTGGTAAAAATGACTCGGTGATCTGTAGGGGGTCGTTTTACTCGTCTTACTCTAGGTGCGGACCACAGTCGTCAGAAACTTTGACGAAGGTCGGTGGGTATATTAATTCAGATTTTCATTGCGGTTGGATTCGAACTTTGGTATATATAAAAAGTTTTTAATAACTTTTCGACGAAACTTTTTTACTGTACGGTACACAGTACCGTATACGTATGCAGAAGAGAGGGATGGAACCCCTCTTTCGCTGACCCTGTTACCATATTTATTTTTCTCGAGGGTAGGCTGCGCGAGTACCGCCTTCGTTAAAATGCTTTTTTCTTTTCTTTTCTTTTTTTTTAACCAAGATCGAGAACAATTTTTCCTTTTTTTTCCGTTTCTCTTATTTTTCTAACAAGTTGTTTCTCACCTGTATGGGTGATTTTTTTTTATACCTTTTGCAATAACCGTACATACATAGGTACATACGTACACGCGTATTCGTTCACTCGGTTTATAGTAGTACCTGATGCTGCTGCTGCTATGGGGATTAATTTATACTATATACGTATGTAACGAGTTTTCCGAGGAAATTCGTTTTTTTTTTTTTGCTTTATCTCTTCCTCTTCCGTTTTCTCTGTATATTTTATAACGTTAATATCCAAAGTTTTGCACCTAACAACGAACGAATGAAAAAAGAAGAAAAACCAAAAAAAAAAAAAAAACGGAGAATCTTTCGACATACATTATACGCATCCCTTTTTATAACAAATACACCTATATCCCTGTATACCCTATATTCTTCCTTGTAGATTGCTCGGGGTTAACTATAAGCTGAATTTCTTCTCTCTCTCTCTCTCTCTCAAGGAACAGCGGAAAATGAATGAAAAAAAAAAAATTGTATCCAAGAGAAAGAGTAAAGAATCGTTGAATCTGGCAATTGACGTTGATCTTTGAAACGTGTTGAAGATTAGAATAAAAAGAAAAAGAAAAGAAAAAAGGGTTATTATTGTGGATTCAAGATCTTATTAAATGATTTCCCAGGAGCGGTTTGTCGACGACGCGTTTTTACTCCGCGTAGTTTTTCTATTAAGAATATTGCATTTATTAAGTTTCCGCGTAATCTCGTTGCACAGGAAAAAAGGGGTGGAACTTGAATTTTATCGCGTACCAACCAAACGAGCGGGGGTGGTAATGCTAATTTAAAAATCTCGTGTCTAAAGAGCGCTTCTTCTTACCTCTGCGTGTTTTCATTCTTATTTATTTTTTTTATCTTTCATTTTTTTATTATCATCATCATTTTTATTTTCATTTTTATTTTCATTCAATTTGCTTTACTCTCTCTACCTTTCGTTTGATTTATGTCTTCCCCGGTTGTTGGATAAAAGGGGGATATTCTTCCGCGAATTAATCATTCTCCTTCTCTCCCTATATCTATCTACTACTCCTCCTCCTCTCCACTAGCAATTTTCTTTATATTCTATTACACACAAAATCTTACTCCTATATCTACTCTCTCTCTATACGTTGCTACAGATACGAAAGAGCAAAGTGTTAGCTAATTACACCCGCTATAGGTATATATGGAGAACAATTTGACCCACAAACCCTTTATCATTAATTACGTATAAAATTGAGGCGAAAAGTCTAAAAATAAATAAATAAATAAATGAAAAAACGAAAACGAAACGAAGAAAATAAATTTTACAGATATTTCTTTACTCCTAATGTTATAATATTATAATTACACAATTCTACGGGGAACGTGGGGTGAGTCGAAATCCGGCGAGAGCCGCGGCATAACAACGCTAATCCGATAATGCCTTCGGTCTTTTTTAGCAAAAGAGCGAATTAACGAATTTGGTAGAAAGTTCTTTCCCTTCTCTCGGTTTCCGAAAACTCCGACGATTACAGCGTAACCTCGCTTTTCGTTTATATTTTCGTTTCTTTCTTTCCACCCCCCGTCGTTTTATTCTCCCTTGTAAAAATTCTTCGCCAACCGAAATTTTCGCACCGAATAATAAATCGATGACTAATCATTCGGCGCGTGTCAGTCCTACCGAAAATTGTATCGCTCTAATTATCGCGCGTTTCGCGGAGAATTTACATCCCTTATTTTTAATTCACACTCTTCCCCCACGACCGAGGGGGAGACCTCCTCCTATATTTTTTATACCATCTCTTAGGACGCCTTTTAGGCCTCGGCAGGATCTGAACGAGGAATAGGGACCGGGAGCTGCAGAAAGTCTTATGGGGATTCTTAAACATTCAGTAGTAGGTACAGGTTTATCTACTAAATGGCAGCAATATATTTATCCTGTCGTAAACACGCGCGTTTCTACCAAGTAAATAAATTCTCGAAGGCAAAACTTTGCAGAGTAGGTATAGGGCTCGCGGTATAGACGTACGAGCGTAAACGTGTGCGGGGGCTGCTCTTCTTATACACGTATCTACATAATACGGGGGTTTTCATCTACGCAGAAGGCTGAGGATACCTTTTCAACCTTCTCTCATCTCGTCTTACCGGGTTTTATAAAACGGAAGATGAATCGCGTTGCTTTATCGAGTGAAGATGCAATTTTAATTTATAGTTTACATCAACGTTATGGGAGAGCTTTCTTCCCACTTTACACTACCTAAGATTTTTCTTAGATCCGAATTACGGGGCGTAAGTATATAGTACGTCAAATTTTAATTCGACTTTATAATACACGTAACTTCTACAAACGTAAGAGGAAATTCCCTTTGAAGATCGAAAGAAAAAAAGGAATTACAGGGGTCTCGGAATCCTTTGATAAATATCTACGTACCCCAAAGTGGTCCACCTCGACAAAGCCCGAGTTCTCGTTAAATGACGCTACGCTATTTCTTTCGGTATACCTACTTTTTTCCTCTTTTTCCCCTTTTTACTTTTTTACTCTCTTCTAAAACTCCTTCTGGTCGGACCTGCGCTGATCTCTTATTTCTCACAGCCTCTTTGACGATGGACCGCGAGCTCAACCGACGAGTGAAAATAAAATTACGGATAGGTGGAGAGAAAAGGACTTTTGTGGTATAAAACAGACGCGAATTTTTCTTCTTCTTTATTTTTGTGAGTTCGGAGGATAATTAGGAAGTCGTATGTGCGGGGCGATCACATTTCACGATTAATATGCTCGGTCTTTTCCACATATTGGATATCGGCCCGAGATATGATTAAGGGCCGAAACAGCCCTGGCACCTTGAGACCCGAGGAGACCGTTTTACCCGGATGGATTTAACCCCAGACATTCTTGATACTGGATGAAATTAATTTCGCTCGAGTTATTCCGGTGATAGTCTTCTAGAGTCTGAGCAATAGAATCCACACGATTTAGTAAATGTATACAGAGTAAATCAAAACAGTGTAAAGACGGTTTAATTAAATTTCATAATTTTCACTACCACCTATACTAATTTCGACTCCATAAATCAAAACTCGTGAAAATTTACATAAGTGGTACGGTAATAATTCAAGCCGGGAAACAACTTCCCTCCTTTTCGGTATATACATATCGCTAATTAATTCAACTAACGTACTACGATACCAAAACGAGTCACACGGATTGTTTCACACATATCTTTGTATATATATAATTGTATATATATATATTCATAGTTCATTTAGATGTACGATCTCTACTCATCCGGAAAACGTTCACGGATCCGGCTACGTATACGTTTGTACAAAAGTGTAGGGAAAATTTCTGACAGATTCAGAACGCGAACGAGCTAATAGATTTACTTGACCTCAGACCCCATACCCAGGTTCTGGTTAACCCAACCACAGGCTCTCTTCGAGAGCCGGAACTCCCGTAGACCGAGAGACCAAAACTCTTCCGAAAATCCTTCGAGGATTTAGGCTGCAGACAAGTGGAAAATTGAACCATTATTCTTGAAAAAAAAAAAAGATGGAGACAAAAACGAAAAAGAAGGAAAAAAAAATTCACTAGTTTTATCTTCTCAGTTAAACCTACCCACCTACCCCCTCCCTCTGGCATGATTAATCATCGTGTCCACCTCGGCCATCTTGATCTTAATCTTAAACAATATGATACCACCTTGGCAGACTTTCCAAGAATATCTTTCCCTCTTTTTCTTATTCTCGTTGTTTATTTTATTTTATTTTTTTTGAAAGAAAAAAAAAACTGAAATAAAGTAAATTATAAAAAATATTATTATAACGCGGGTTATTTTTCTATAGCGACAGATTTAAAGCGGGAATTAAAAAGAACCGAGACCAAAATAGGCCCGGGTAGGTATATCACGCGACTCTGTCCCGAGGCTCTCCCTCGTTCTCTATATCTCCCACTCTGGACCAACAATGTCCATATTATTAGCACTAAGGTTCGGCTAAATATAAAGTGACATGGCGGTAGTGTGTGGCTTGATATTCTATGGCTACCAGGCGATGAATTCTCCAAAACCTTTTCCGATCTAAACTCACGGAGTTCTTAAACGCCCGCATCCAACGTCTCTGTACGGGGCAGAATCCCTCGAGGATTTAAGAAAACGACGGATTTCCCCGTAGACAAATATCAACAAATAATAATAATAATAATAACAATAATAACAATAATAATAATAATATTAATAATTGTACAGAAAAATGAACGCGGAATAAAATTGATATACCTAAAATAACAGATGTGTGTATGAACAGCATGTGCAACCAATATCATCCGTTTCGACGCGTGTATATTTGAATAGATAGATTTGAAAAATATATATCGGAGAGCGGAATTTGGTCCGACTTATTATTTACACATAGTTTAAGCGAAATTATCGGGAAATCGGATGAAAACGGTGCAGCGATATCCGGTGGTCTCGAATGAGAATGAAAATTTGAACGAACGTTCGATCGATGTAATTTCGTTGATTTTTGTTTTTTACTTTTTTTTTTATGCTGACGTTCAATTGATAAGAAAAAGAAAAGGAAAGGAAAGGAAAGAAGAATCTTTTCACTCCTCGGAAGGAAAGGGAGAATCGGTTAACGAATCTCCCTCGCGCCCCTATCGAGGCTTCAGATTTTCCGACAGAGACTACTACTTCTTTCGGGCAGTCTTTGCTGTTTCGATTCGATAAAAACGAGACGACAATCGAGGCCTTAAGTGGAGAGAGGAGCCAGGAGCCAGGAGCCAGGAGCCAGGACTCTGGAGTCTGGAGTCGGGAGTCTGTAGTCTCTAGTCGTCTCGTTTCGCGATGCGTATCTACTAATGAACAATGGACGACTCGAGCTTGTTCCAAACCGTTGTAATCCCTCGGGGAATAGATGGTGTACAGTTGCTACTGATTAGGGGTTCAATAGTTTCAGAGTCTAATTACACTGGGACAAAGGGGGCCATTTTCCCTCGAGAGTTTACATCGAGGTACATAGGCAGGCCAGCCCACTGGACGTTAGATCCTTCATTTAACGCGCATCAATTCACTCTCTGCACACAGAAGTAGTCCGTCGTCTTCTCCGGTTCGGTCTTCGTCTTCGTACTTCGATCGTTAGAAATGTATAACGAACTCGAAGACAAGTCGAGTCGGTAAGACGTGGCATTGAAAATTCGGACACGTGTCATTTAAACGGTCTCTTTAAATCGTGAGAGTCGTTTTTTAATTCCTCCCTTATTACAGCGAGGGGGTTGAAATATAAAAAAAAAAATTAAAAAACCAGGAATAAGAGGAAAAAGTTAATTATCCGCCATTTGAAGTCGCGGCTGAAGTAATCCTGGCGACAATTAAAAAGCGAATTAAGAAAGGAAGCAGGCGGACCTGGGTCGCCTCGTCGGTCTTGCACCACTTGACTTTTCGAGTTTCCTCGCTTAGGAGGTTGCCCGCCCCTGCCCACGACCCTTGGGGATTACTTCGAGTACCAAATCCTGCTCTATTACCTCTCTGAATAAGGTCGTCAACAAAGATTGTTCCGAGCTTCTCCAGTCTCGAAATTGTCTCAAGTGGACCACGGAATTTCTTTCACGCCGTTATTCCGTATATACCTACCCCCCCTAGCCTCAGCTTTTCCTACCGTAGGACCGATTCTCCGCAGCCAGGCAACTAGGGTGAAAATAAAAGAAAAAAAAAAAAAACTAGGGGAAACGTTTCCCGGTAACGAAAGGACGGCATAAGAACAGTGAATATGGGGTGGAATAGTGCCGTTGGACGAAATACAACCCTTGCTTTACGACTCGCCATTTATGACCGCAAACCCGTCCTTCGATACGTCTGTAATAAAAAAAGAAGAAAATAGGAAGCGTGGTTCAGATTTTTTTTTTTTTTCAGAAACATATCGAGAAGATCTTCGTTCTCGAAATTAATCTTTGAACTGTTTTTCTTTCTTTTTTGGTTTCTTGGTACTTTTTCGACCATTCGAAATTCCGAATTGAAAAAAGAAAAAGTGTCCGCGGTAGGAAACGATGAATGAAAACGACGGTTTCTTTCGAAGGACCAATAAACGTACGTAGGTATATAAAGGAGGGGTGGAAGGGTTAGTGAAATATCTAATACGATGCTCGAAAAATAGTCCTCGCAGTGAATATATCTGGTTTATCGGTGTTAAGGGTAGGTTAGTCCGTCTGTGGTGGGTATACATAAATATTTATGCGTTCGGGTATGGGCGCGGGTTCAGCCCTGATCGTGTCGCGAATCTTTATTGTTTCAGGGGGCTCTCGGGGGTGTGAGGTGTGTGGGGGGTGTAACACAAGCTCTTCCTTATTCCCGCATACGTACTTACGTACATCCAATTCTTACACCAGGGAACTAGAGACCACTACCGACTGTAAGAGATCCCGAGGTCCCGAGAGAGATCCTCTTCTATGTTTGTTTGGGACTTCAAGCCGTTTATTCGATGAGATGATTTTAACGGGTGGTGGAGGAAATGAAGGAGCAAGGATCCCTCTTTGGATTTTCTTTGAATCTTTGGTGAAACTGGGATTCGAAAAGCTTGAGTAAATCGCTCTTCATTTTTTCATTATCCTACCGCCGGTTTGGTTTTCCCTGATTTTTATTTTTTCCTTTTTCATCCCTTTACGGATGTTCCGTTGTCGTTTCTTATCGGGGGTGAGTTAATTCGGCGAACCGATTCTCTGGCTAGGTGGACGGAGAGAGAGAGAGAGAGAGAGAGGGAAAATTAGTTGAAAATAATTACTGCGACAATGGGGAAGGAGGGAAAAGGAGAAAAGAGAAGAAAAGAGAAAAGATAAAAAAAAAAAAATACACCTAGATCGGGGAGAGCGGAGAGATTTTTAGGAAAGATTTTCTTTACCAAGTTACTTAAAGCTATTTACGACCGGCAGATAATCGAATCGCCATGCTCAGCTGTTTCTCTGGCGTCCCCGCAACCGCGTGAATCAGAGCCAAGCAGTTTTATATTTAGAAGCTTCACGAATTAGGGAATGTTCTGCGTTCCGTGGCCTCCTCCCTTCTGTGTACCACTCATGGACGTGTGTATGTACGTGTATATACACGTAACATGTGACTACATATTCGCTGGGTATACGTCTACAGGACGCTCGAAATATAATATAATATGAGGCCAAAAAAAAAGAAAGAAAAAAAAAGAAAAAAAAAAGGAACGAAAGCACCAAAAAACCATATTTTATACAAAACGACGAGCGAACGGACTCTTCTTCTTCTTGTGCTTCTGCTTCTTTAATATTCCTGACCTTCGTTCGTTTTCTAAAGTCCCGAGAGGGATTTATTCTATAGGGGTTAAATTTTGCATGAAAAGTGGAAACGAACGTACAAAAAAAAATTTTTTTTAAATTACAATTTCGTCAGACAATTTTTTTTTTTCTCTCGTCTACTTTTAGCCATTTATTTTGCTTCGTAGTTATTTAGAAAAGTAATATAGTTTCCCGGATCACTTAATTCTTTTTTTTTCGAGGGTAGGTGGCTGTATATATAAACACGTGTGTAATATGTACGGGTGAAATTCGTCCCGTTGTACTTAGCCGTCTTTAATTAACAGAATAAACTGGTACGCGAATGGTGGACGAGTTTATAATCTGCGAAAAGCAAGAGTACGAATAAAGAAGCAAAGGGAGAGAGAGAGTGAGAGAGAAACGGAAAGAAATGGAAAAAAATACATATATACATGGTAAACGCGATATGAAAAACGGGGGTTAATTAAATTTTCTAAATTAAAACTGGTGGAAAAAAATGATCGTCACAGATCGTTCGTTCAAAGTGTAAATTTTTTTTCGGGGCCCTAATTAGATACATACATAGTTCGGAGAACAAAATGAACCGTGAAAAATTTACGCGATTTGATAACGAAGTCAATTTTTTTTTGTTTTGCAAATGAAGAAAAAAAAGAAGAAAAAATTCAAAATTACTTGGAGCTTCGCAATTTCTTTGATTCCTCACATATTCGCATACAATGTCTAATATATTCTCTGTGCTTTATCTTCTTGCACTTGTTTTACTCCCATAAATAACTATACCCATACATTATACCGTGCAAAACATTCGGCGTTTTCGCGATCCTCTCCGTAAATATTATTCCATGGATTATTATATTTGCATAATCCGGCTACGGCGGGGATATCCCCCATCTCTTTGCCAGGACAGAAATCTGGGTTAATTGTCTTATCATAGTTTATTTAAATTATCCATACACACTCCGCTCCCTCGAGGCACCAGGGGTATATATACGCACGCATCTCGCGTAAAACACCACGACCTAGGGTCAAGGCTATCAAAAAACACCCCTTCACGTCTCTCAAAGCGCATTACGCATCTCGAACGGTGGCAGAAAGGAAGGAAGACAAGGAAAAAAAAAATCTTTCACCGTTTTTTTCTCTCCTCTCAATTTTTTCTTTGACTTTCTCGGCGTTTCGCCGTCTCGCGCGTATCTCTAAATACCGGTACAGGGGTTAATAACCACTTGCGACAATTCCAAATAACCAAATTCGCGACAAGCATGTGTAGAAAGAGAGAGAGAGAGAGAGAGAGAGAGAGGTGTATCACGTTCTCGTACGTTTTACTCTAACGTTATATTCGTTTCTTTTCAACATTTGGCAATACTCTCCGGTAGTGGTTCTATTTTCTACCGATCTATTTCGATCGCGTGTTTCCAACCATACATACCCTACCCTACCTATACGTGTATACTTACTTTGTTGCCGTCTCTCCACGTGCCTTTGTCATAAGTCATTCGACTTTCCGCCCCATCCATATCCATCCATATCCATCCATCCATAATAGCGGCTGACACCGATGACACATATAACTCGCCAAAGTTCTTCTATACGGTAATTAAATTCAACGTATATCTACATCGTATTACATCCCATCGATTATCGCGTATAGGCTACATCATTTGCCATTTTATTCATCGATCGATCGATCAATTTTTTTTTTCCTTTCTCATTTTTGGTTTCACCAATTATTACAAATTTATACCACGCGTGGGCGGCTCAAACATATACGTATACACATGTGTATAATATACGATTAAATGCAACGCGATATGCAATATGCAGTAGCAGTTTGTTTTCACGATTCGATTGAATTATTTATCCATTGTGTATGTATGTAGATACTTATAGGTATATAGGTATCGGTAGAAGTGAAGTTTTGAGAGGCTCAACGACCTCTTCGACGTCTGCCGCCGCAGGCTCAATTATTATTCTACTGCTACTATGGATTACAGCCGGTGCGCGATTTAACTTCATGATCATCCGCGTTGCGGATGAACGGTCAACCCTTCCCTTCCTTTTTTTTTTTCTTTTTTTATTCCCCGACAAAATAACGACCCGCAGCGTATATTTCAATCCTATTAACCCCAAAGGGGTGGAAAAATGTCGAAATTTGGTTTTCTCGATTAACAGTTACCTATACCTACACCCGTGCGATTCTGATCATTTTAGAAAATTCTCATCACAGGTTCTGCGTAGATTTAAACCTCTTATTATTATTGACAAATGATCGAATTCAGGGACCAATTTCATTGATTTTTCGCGAAAAGGCGATTAGCTTTTTATCTCGCGGGTAATAATTCATTAGACACAAACACCCGGTCGGATATATTTTGCGGATAATTTTATTCGCAAATTTATACCAGCATCGACGTTAGTTATAAATTGCAAATTTTATAAATGAAATGTATATTCATATGGAATAAATAGAAATAACTAGTCGTTACTCCGTCCCCTCGCGATTCTATAGCTACATGTGTACATACATGTAGTATGTATGTATATATGCTACACGTGCTGTAAGCTTCGCCTCTGATATGCCATTTATTCCGAGCTTGCAAATACGCGGAGCGTTAACTTCGGAACTCGGTATCTACAGCTAGTGGTTTTCTCTACAGAAGTGACGAACCTTGCGAATATAACCTAATGCTCGCGTAATTGCAAAACGATGTTAGCTTCGCGCTGATTCTGATTTCGAGTTCATGCTAGCAACTCTAAATGCATTTCGTACCTACGGTTGCGAATAGGGGGATGGAAAATTTGGTACATCTGGTGTAATTACGGTCAGAATTTAGTATCTCAGTAATTAATTATTTTTCTTTTTTTTTTTTTTTTTTACTTTTCTTGAAACCGAAGTCGCGGTTCCCTTCGCGCGTAATGGTTTAATTGACGTTGCGAAATATCGAGCGTTGAAAATTTAGGCGGATGAGGTAACACCGCGCGGACGGGAGTCGAGTTACGAGAGATGAAGTGGAGAGACGCTTAGACACGCGCTACGTCATCGTAAACGTCGCTGGTCTAAGATCTGTCAAATTTTGCGAACGTCGTCGGCGAGCCATGATTAATTGCGATAATTTTCTACATCAAACACCTGTGCCAAACTTATTAACGTTCCTGTCCTTACCAAAGTTACTTATTCAGCCTACTCATCATTCGTTCGCGAATCTTTCCTTTTTTTTCTTCCTCCCGTCACGATTTCGTCGTTTAATTAATTAATCGATTAATTCAGTCATTCATTTTCCTTCCATGCTTTGATTTCTGTTACATGATTATACCCGAGGCTCTGCTCACGCATATTATCCGCAAATTCCTACCAGCTCGTACGACGTGGTAGAGAATTTACCCCGCGATATAGAAACATCGTATCGTTCTACATAATCTGCGGAATTTCTATCGGGAAATTACTTGCCACGTTCACGCGGGCTTGTTCGTAGCGGTTCCCTTGAATTCTCGGTTTATCTAGGAACCGTTGATCTCGACTTGTATTCCCGTGATAAAATTCCAAAGATCGAACCTCCGCACGTACAAATTATCGGCTCGGCATCTGCCGAATAGAATTTCAGTTTCGAATGCGATATGAAACCCGAAAAAAAAAGCAAAATAGAAAATGAAAAAAAAACTAAAAAACGAGAACGAGACACCGGGGAGTAACTTTTTTATCCCGCTAATAAAGCGGGGTGCTTGTTCCTTCGAGCTGGAAACTTTTTTCCCTTGGATTTAGAGGAAATTGGTCTTAAGCTTTGGCTTACGGGACGTCAGCCACCGAGCTGACGTTTTATCTTACATGAAATAACAAGTTGGTGAAAAAAAGAAAAAAAAAAAGGAAAAATCTTTCGAAAGAACTTCTCCGTGACTCGAAATTTGATTTTTTTTTTCTTTTTTCTTCTTTGGCTACCGCATCGCTGCTCCGGACTTACTTCGATAGGAATCGTCGCGTGTAGATATCTGCACGGATTTCTGTACCGTAGATCTAGTCTGCAGTAATTTCCGGTTTTATATGAGGCCGATACGTACAGAGTTACGTACTTACTACCCGAGTTTAGTGAACTACAGTTAAACTTAACGACTTTGTTGCATACCTACGTGTTTAGAAATCTATACTATAATCTCAAGTTCTAAACAGAATTACCAGTAAGCGATAGCCGATGTAAACGTGTATAGATCCACGACGTTTCCTAGTCTAAAAGAGCAGAAAAATCTTCTTATCAAGGAACGAAAGATGATCGAACCGATCGATGTTTCCTACAGATTCATAGGCCGTCCATATCTATTATTGGAGTGCGATATTTGATGCGTTGAATAGCCCGGCAACGATACGTTTGACATTTCTATGCTTGACCGTTCCGGCTCGTTGATAAAATCATCGATTACGTCGCTAGCTTTTCAGGATATGATTTCTACTTCGAAACGACGCATGACGAACTGGTTTTATCATTTAGTAATCCGTAGGTCGATCATATTTAACGATTTTCTTCCGTTTTATTGAACGATAGAAGGAAGTGACTTTTTTTTTTCTTTTCGAATTTTTATTTTTTTCGTTAGACTCTTTTTCTGGTTCCTTTTTTCATCTCGAAGATCTTTCGAGCTGTGGCGTTGAACCGTTACTGATTTGAGTCGCATATTTTAATCCCGGAATTTACTTGCCTGTCCCTATAGCCGATCAAGGAACAGATGTACCGTGCTTCGCACCGCGGACACTTTCAGAATCGTATTTATAGAATCGAGATTTCTAACAAAGATCTTGAACCTCGGTAGAACTAGAAGTAGAAGAAGAAGAAGAAGAATAAAAATAAGAATAAGAGGAGGTGTAGGCTTCAGCGCCAATTAGTTCCGTCAGATATGCTTATTTACTTCCTTGAATAAATCGCTTTTTTACAAATCTCGAAAAACCCCAGTAAAAATTAACGGTTTATCTAAACTCTCCGAGACCCGAAAAGAAGCACGAAAAATTGAAAAATAAAAATAACACACATCTCGTTTCCAAATTAAAACTTCCCTCGCGCGTCGTGACAAAAATTTATCTCTTATCGAACGAAGTGTGTAACAAATTTTTAAGTGGGGGCACAGAATTCGAAATACAAGATTACCTAATTGAAGAAAAAAAAAATTAAAAAAATGACAAGAAATAAAAAAGATGAGATGAAATCTCAAGAATCCTCCGTCTCTCGCTTTACGACAGTGAGACATGTGAGAGAGGCCTCTGAACCGAAGTCGCACCTCGTCCACGAAGATCCTACCCTAAAATTAGACTAAATCTATATTACTGCAGAGTGGGGTATAGGGAAAGGGAAAATGGGGAAAGAGGGAGAGGGTTTGTTGCCGCAAAACAATTCCAGAGTTTGGCAATAAATACCTACCCTCGTTGCCAGGTTATCTCTATTCCTTTTTTTCCGTAACACCTACTGCAGTACGGTCAAATTTAGCTCAAACATATCTCTACTTGCGTTACGGACTACCCTATATCGTATATTACGTACCGAACCCCTGAACCGTAACGTAGCTGATGTAATTATTATTCATCGTTTATCTCCGCCCGGTACGAGTTTGACGTTAGGGCAGAAACTCGGATTTGAAATAGAACAAAATATAATTGAATTACGAGACAGATACTTATAAACCCGATGATTTATTCGCAGTATATGTATATACATCTGATAAAATTTAGTCACGGGTAATAGATCATTTCCGAGATGAAGAGGCTGGAATTTTCACAGATATTAACGATTCTGTTAAATTATTCCTCGCTGTGAGATAGAATACGACTTTACAACCCCTGAGTCATTTCTTAGAGAGTTGTCAAGCTAGCTGCTCGTCCTTTTTTTTTCTTTTTTTCTTTTTATTTTGCGAGGATTCAGGAATTAACATAACAGTCTTAATCAGAATCGTGTCCGTTTTCGAAAGACGGGGTAAAAAAGTCGACCAATGAATAATTCAGGCAGTATATATACCTCCTACTGCAGAAACCGTCTAACCCTCGGAACTGGTTGGCGCATGGGACCCTGGCCGCGCAATATTTTCCACGCGAAATTGCTTACGAAACTAATTTATCAGCGTTAATATTCATAGACGCATTCGCGAAAATGGCGTGCTTTAAAAACAATTTAATTAAGTTTAACCCCTCGAGGCAGCCTGGTACATATCTAGCTTTTCCCTAGGTTCTAGCTTCGTTCCAGCCACTCCGTCGAACCAGCCACCGCATTTTCTACTAGACTCCTAGGTCCCAGGTATCTTCACCTTTAACCCTGCACCACTCTTACCGGGAGGAGAAAAGGACACTCGTAATTCAGCTTGATTTAGTTTACAGACCAGATCCTCCGGCTTAATCTTCGCCAAACCGTAACCCGCTGAAGTAAACTTGACCCTCTTTAAGGGAAACAAATATTTGCTGCATAGTTTCATACCGTCTCTGCTCTATTTCGTCACCGGAAATTATTTTCTTTTGCAAAAATTTCGTGTAACATTCGTATACGATGAAATTCTCCATCGATTTACCAGTTCTGATGAAATAACGTGCTGTTTACGTTGCTCTCCGTAATTTTTCAACGACTCTTATTTACTTCTTCTTATTTTTTTTCTCCCTCCGCTTTGACGGAGTATAAATTCTTTCGTTTGAGGTCAAAAGTCACCGGAGTCGAATATTAAATCAGGCTAACGAACCCGCAAAGATGTGCTTACCTACCGCCTCCTCGACACGCGAACTACCAGGTCTTTCCGCACTCGGTTACTCGCGAAATTCAGAAGCTCGTATCATCGATTCATCTTTTACGATTATGGATAACGATAACATTCAGGAATAATTAGGATCGAAGGGTTTCTATATCGGACGAAGGGTGGAGAGAACCGATCGGTTTTCACCCCATTTTTTTTCTCACAAACTTCAGGCGGGGTACTCGAATACGAAAGATTGCACCCCTTAATAGATTCGCGAGTTAAACGCTGGAATCCAACGGGGGATAGAGCTCCTCTTGAAAACTAAAGCGTAGCATTACGGTAGAACGTAATCCTATAGTAAATGAGATGTTAAACGTGTTAGAAATATAATCCAGCTTATTCCTCCCCCACCTAGTACCTACCCACTCATACATCTCCGGGTAGTACACGTATATAGAGAGAGTGTATTTCATTGCCGAGAATTAAGTGTAACAAATTCAAATCCAACGAGGCTACGTACTTCAAACCCACGTGCTGGCTGTTAGTTGACGAGACTTACGTCACTCGTTTGATATTTCAATCGCGGTAAGAAGAAGAAGAAGAAGGAGAATGAATTGAAGAAAGAAAGAAAAGAACCTCGAGACGATCTAATCGTAGAAAATTTAAAATCTTGAAATTGAGAACGGAAACGATTATGCAGTCTGGTAGCTGCGGTAATTTATTGAACCATTGTGCAGTGAACTTGCGCTTGAATCTTCTCAAGTCGTGATACAATTTCATGTCGCTTTCTCTCAAACACCTGGACGATTTTCTTTCTTCCCAATTTTCTACAATCCAAGGGCGAGAAAATTGACCCTAGCAGTTTTTACAGAATTAAAATAAACGTTGTAATCAACATCAATATTCATGCTACCCTGCGAGGCACACGCGAGTCACATATTTTGAAAATTTCCAATAATTTGGGTTTACACAGGGTCCACGTAGTCGTTGGATGAATCATTTACCGTATCCACGTTCAGTCGGATGTTACACATTGATTAACAATCTGGATTAAAAATTATACGAATTCGTTATCGACACCGAATCTCCGATCGTTTATCAGTTTTTCGAAGATCGATCATTCGTCTTTCGTCCCGGTCTATTCGCTCTCGAATATAAAGCTGTAACATAATCCGCAGTTATGAGAGGGCTGTGAAAATAAGGCGATAAATTTTCCGGGCGTTGAGGTGACACCGATATTTTAAGGCAACAAATTGCACCGAGATTATGATTCGACCAACTATAAATTACGGCCGGTACCTACCGCCGCTGTTCGCCTCGTAATTTCGTACTTTTAACCAGTTCGATAAATAACAGGCGCGATATGGAGACATAAATGTGTTACACGTATGGTTCTAGATATCGATAGATCGCCGCTGATAGACCCGTACGTGGATATAGATATCGGACGATTTCTGTGTAATATATCGAGCCGAAATTTAATTATCTTAGGGAAGAAATAGGCGCTTCATGAAACGATAAGCTTCCCCGTTATCAGACTCATGGGTGCAGGGTAATAATAATTAATAATAACTTTGTTAATATCCAACGATTTTAATAACATCGCGGACACCTGACGTATTATAGCTCTATAGAGGGCGAAGGGCTTTTCATTTATGCTAAATTTACACCCACCATATTAATGGCTATTATTTTTCAACCTCGGGGCTATTTTGCGGCTTGTTTTATAGATACACGACGGAGAAATTATTATGTAGCCGCAGTTACGTACCGCGTCGCGAATAATCCTCTTTAATTAATCATCCGACGATTAAACGTCGATGATTCTTTCCGGGTATCGAAATTCGCGCGAATAATTATAATCTTTACATTCCGGTGGATCGCAGTACAGTTTTATCGCGAACAATAAAAAATAACATATAAACGGGGTAACGTTACGGGGGATGATAATTCCCCTTTAAAAAAAAAGAGGAAAAACGAAATCAACTCCCACGCATTAGAGATTCGACTCATTCGATTAATCCGATTACCCATTGATCCTGTTTTCTCTTCTTTAGTCGTTAAAAACGGTAATTTCAGAGGTGATCGAACGTTCGTGAATTATTTGGGTGGAAAAGTTGAAGAAATGAAAAACCTTCCGGTTTTTCGGAAAATCTATATGAAATTTATCGAATAGATGAAGTTTTCTGGGGAAAGAAGTTCGATTTAGATTTTATAAAATCGTGAAATAAGGTCGGTAGGAAAGTGGAACCTTTTTCTTCCGTTATTTCCGGGTTTCGTCAACCCAGTTTCCGATCAGTGGTACTTATTCCCGAGCGAGACTAATCCATGTCAAGGGTGGTATAACCCTCAGGCTCTTATATGGTAAACCCGGGATTAACTCGAGGTTAAATTAACCAGAAACTGATCGACTACTATACATGTATAATGCCGTATGATGTATTCGGTTGATCGTTATATCTCGTGGAAATATCAGAGAGGGAGAGAGAGAGAGAGAGAGAGAGAGAGAGACATTTATTATGCGCTCTGGGATAGTATCCCCTCAAGCGCAGGACCAAAAGAATACATAGCATTGCAATATAAAAAGGAGAAATAGTGAATTAACAATCAGTTGAAAATAGTATAAGCATAAAAAGTAACAGATGAGAAGATAAAGCATAAAGCATGACTAAAAATTAGATAAATAAGTATATAATTCCAATAGCAGTCATGAGCCTTAGAAAATAAAGATAAAAGATAAAAGATAAAAGTGGCGAAAGGAAGTCGCGGCTGCAGCCGACTTAGAGGATGTACCTCCATTCGGTAACGTAGGCATGAGGGAAACTGCAGAAAACCTATGCCAGGTACAACGAGGAGTGGACTCAAACGGGATGAGAGAAACAAGGTCAGGAGTCGAGGGCAAGAAGGTGGTCATGGAGCGAGGCCTTGAAGATAGGAGCGCTTGTGGAGTTTCGAATTTCAGGCGGAAGGCTGTTCCAGAGACGAGCAGCGGCGATGGTGAATGAGTTTTTGAATAGTTCGGTCCGACAGGGTGATACGTAGAGAAGATCGAGAGGGGTCCTGGTAGCTCGGCCAGATTCGAGTCTTCGGTCAGGGCGAATGACCATGTGAGATGGTATGCCAGTGTGAATGACATTGTACAGCAGGCAACCAAGGAAATATTGTCGTCGTGCAGAAACCTTAAGCCATTTCAATCTTCTGAAGTACGGAGTGATGTGAGCATCCTTCTTGACGTCAAATATAAAACGCACACATGAATTGAGTGCTCTCTGAAGCTGAAGATTGAGTCCGTCGGTCAAGTCAAGAAATATCGTGCAACAGTAGTCAATGTGCGGGAAGACCAAAGTGCTGATGAGTCGTTCCCGAAGAGCACAAGGGAGCAAGTCACGGCATAGTTTGAGCTGATACAGCGTTCCATTGACTTTTTTGGTAACGCCAGTTGCATGCGAGCTCCAGGACAGAGTATTCGAAATGATGACACCCAGGTGCTTGACTTCTTGAGAATAGACCACAGGATCAGTTCCGACCATGATGGCAGGTGTGGCAGAAAGATCGATAGCGTTGAGGTAGCGGCGAGTACCCAGAATCATCGCCTTCGTTTTGGCCCCATTGAGTAGTAACCCATTCCGTGAGGCCCAGTTGGAGATTCTAGCGACATCCTCGTTGACTTTCGCAATGCCCTCAGGTAGCTCGTGCGGAGGGCAGTGAAGATAGATGACCAAGTCGTCGGCGTAGAGATTCCTCCTGCAGTGCCTTAAACAGTCTTTAATATCGGAAATATACAGGGTAAAAAGCAGGGGACCAAGAACAGAGCCTTGTGGAACACCATTGAAGACAGGCTGCCACGAAGTGGTGGAGCCATCACCCGGCCTCACCGCTTGTTTGCGACCGCAAAGATATTCACAGAACCATTTGAGTGCGGAGTTCGAAAAACCGAGGAGCCTGAGTTTTTCGATCAGAAGAGCATGACGTACGCGATCGAAGGCTTTAGAGAAATCGAAGAAGACCATGACAGTGACCATCCGAGAATCCATAGCATTCCTAACGTCATCGGTTACGCGTATAAGTGCCGTATGAGTACTGTGTCCAGCTCTATACGCAGACTGATGAGGATCGAGAAGATCGCCTTTCACGAGGAAGCGCATAACCTGATCAGCAACAATACGCTCAAGAGATTTAGCAAGCGAGCACAAGATAGAAATTGGACGGTAGTCATTGAGACTCACAGGAGACTTGATTTTGGGGAGAGGACACACCAGAGCTGACTTCCACAGTGAGGGGAAGGAACCGGAGGTGAGGGAAAATGAAAACAGATGGTGAATTTGCGGAAGGATCGCAGGCAAGGATAAGACAATGAGCTGAGAGGAAAGACCATCAGCACCGGTGGATCTGGACTTAGAATAGGACAAGGATTTAATCAAGACATCGATAGAAAGATTATCGAAGTAGAACTTCGAATCATCAAAGCCTATTTCGCCCAAGAACCAGCGCTCCGAGGAAGAGGAGGCTACACTATCATCATCATCGTCCGCCCCTGCATTTGCGAAATGAACATTCAACGCGTCGGCAGAGACTACCAGCGGCCGATCGGAGGTTCGTGGTCGAATTAAACCTAAGCGACGCAGCTCTCTCCAGATCACATTCGAATCCCTGAGGCATCCAAGTTTCGAGAGGAAATAGGCTCTTTTTGCATTTCTAACTTCATTTTGCGCTTTATTACGTAGTGCTTTGAACCTGGTATACAGAAAATCCGATCTATTTCTACGCCACTGTCTACGAGCTTTGTCACGCTGTGACATTAGGAGTTTCATCTCAGGCGTGAGCCAGGGTGCAGGAAATGTGCGCGGTGTAACCTGATGCAAGGGCGCAAGGCGAGCAAAGCAGCCAAGAATCGCGGAATTAAGAAACTCCACCTTCTCGTCAG
This sequence comes from Tenthredo distinguenda, assembly GCA_947538915.1. Taxonomy (NCBI): domain Eukaryota; kingdom Metazoa; phylum Arthropoda; class Insecta; order Hymenoptera; family Tenthredinidae; genus Tenthredo; species Tenthredo distinguenda. Next base: position 1,648,440 of record OX384535.1, read on the forward strand.
CAGACTGCGTATGGTAGAAATGGTTCCAGTCGGTCTCCTCAAGACTTAGGAGAAGGCTAGATCTATCAAAGAGACGAAAATCGCGACAGGTGAAGGTTCTGGCTGGCGGGCGTGAGACCCTGACGCGATAAGAGATGGAGATCAAGTCATGCGCCGATAGAAATGGAACGTCGTGCTGGCCGTGATCAATTACTTTTTGAGGATCATCAACTATGCAAAGATCTAACCAGGTGGCAGAACCACGAAGGATATGCGTAGGCCGATGAGGAACCAGAAAGAAGTTAGAAGTATCTATAAAGCTTCGTAAGTAATTACTGTCAAAGGTACTACCTGTCATGTCAGTATTGAAGTCACCCACAATCACAAGATTGGCATAGGAGGAAGAATACCTCAGGAGACAGTCAAAGAATTCGTCCAGGTGACCTATGTGAGGTGGACGGTAGACTGAGGCAAGCAGCAACTTCGACGAACCCACAGGCGATATCTCAAGTAGGATAAACTCTGGCTTATGCAGGTGGATGCTGCCAGAAGAGTCCAGGACACGGACTTGGAGAGAATTATGCACGAAGACGCCAACTCCACCCCCGCCACGCCCGATTCGGTCGCATCGTAGAAGTTGATAGCCAGGAAGACGGACCAGGTCGTCGGAGATCGCAGGTTTCAGCCAAGTTTCGGACATGCAAATAAGGTGATAGTTAGAATTGATGAAGAAATCTCGGAATTCATCCCAATGAGCAACAAGAGACTGGCAGTTTACGTGGCAAATAGAAAGATTGTCATGGGTCACAGACACGGTGCTATCCATAATTGATATTGCGGACCTTTTCAGACAGACGCCTACTAAGAATTGCGCATTTCTTACCATCAAGAGCCGAGTGCGAAGAATCCTGCACTTTGGCTGCCTCGCAGTTGAAACAGCGAGGCGTGTCACGCAACTTCTGGCAATCCTTGAGTTCATGAGCTCCCGCACAATGCCCACATCGAGAGGAATTCTTACAGTCCTTGGCTAAGTGACCGAAAGCTAGACACTTGAAGCATTGGCGAACGACGACGTGATCATCAAAGCGGCAGGCTGAAAATCTCAGGTAAATGCGGGAATTAGAAATTTCTCGAAGACTTTTACGCACCTGTGGAGGCACTTCGATGACACAGCGAACACGAGAGTTGCCCTGCCTGACAGGATATTTATACACCACCTTGACGTCAGGATCATCCTTACCGCCAAGATTCAAGGCTACGAAGTCGGACCTAATTTCGTCCATGCTCATGTCAGACGGGACACCATGAACAACTAGGCGAGGGTTCATCTTTAGATCCTCCCTGACCTCTAATCCCGCCTTTGCAAGCTGCGGAAGCGCACGGACACGATCGACGTTCACAGAACTGGCCTGAATGCGAATAGCATTATTCCCTGCACTGGAGATACGGTCGACTTTCATCGCCAGGGAGGCAGGATTCACTGCCTTGAAAAGAGCAGTCTTGGTGGCCGCAGAAGAGGAGAACAGTTCGGCAGATTTGGCGGTGGGAGCAATGACGAAGCTAGTGGTCTTCGGTACCTCGACCGTGGGACCTCTAGGTACACGAATCTTAGCAGAGCGATTAACCGCAGCAGCATACGACGCGGTGGAATTATTTACGACGGACATGGTCTCTTTCACGCCATCGCTACAGGCCTTCTTGGCAGTAGACGCACACACACGCAGAATTTCCGAGCAGGAGTCAGACACGGCTTTGACACACGCGCGAGAGCCGTCACATTTACCTTCGAGCCGGGCATATTCAATCGCGAGGGTATTAAATGCGTGCTGATAGCACACAAAAATGTCACGAAGCGCAGACTTCCTTTCGAGGGATTCTCGCGAAGATCTCACGAAATCGAGGAATTGGCCGTCGAGAGCTGTCAGTTTAGCACGCATGCTACTCAAGTTGAAAACATCAGACTCAACAGAGGCCAACGTGCTAGAGAGAGACGGAGCACATCCCAGCAAGGCGCTATCTTCTGAGTCCGACATATCCGAGTCTCGTCAAAACAATAACAGGTAACGCGCGCACTCACATGCGTGCGCACCGAGAAAAACGTGGCAGGTGCCAGACAGTGATTAACCGAAATTGATGATTAGAAATTATGGAATAATTAAACAACGGTAGGAAAGAATCGCCCAAAATAATGTTCAACCGAAAGTGTGCAACTCACCCACCACCGGAGTGCAGGCCGAAGAACGTGGCCAACAGTGATATGGTGCAGAAGAAGAAAAATTACGGAGCTCCAACTGATTGCTGACGAACCGAATCCGCCATCCAAGAGAGAGGGAGAGGGAGCGAGCTTTATCCATTTTCCGAAGCTTTACACTCTCGAGTGTAGATTTGAATCAGAAATATAGAAATTGTCTGAACAGTCGGCTAATTCGGGGAGGAAAATTTCGCCTGGGTTCTATCAACTCCTGTGTATATACCGGAGTACTAAAGAAACCAGGAATCGTCGCCGTGAGAAAACTGAGAGGGGGATGAAACCTAGCAAATTACGTCAATTCATGGAAAGTAAAGCCGTCTTTATTTTATGATAAAATCCACCGCGGGCGGTTCTTCGCGGTTTCAGATGTGCGAAGAAAATACGGTTTTATATAAGACCGCGTGAAATATTGACCGAGGAAAAGAAAAAAAAGAAGAAAACCACCCCTAAGACAAACAGAAAATTTCTAAATCAGCGGAAGATTAAACCAAATAAAGTGAGATAAATTTTTGCTCGTCGCTTAAAAATTCGAACGCGAATTATGCCACACGTTTAGACGTTTATCCAGCACGTAGGTACTTTCATCCTATAGAACCACGAGTCTTACAGGGGTTGCAGGGTGGAGTTTTAGATCGAGGAGGACTACGATAGCCAGGGTAATGCATCTCACTTCTTTCGTTACTATTGTAAATGGTGGTGCTCTTCGTGCCTAGTAACCGTGGCATATATGTATATATATATGGGGTGGGGGTGGGGGGATGGTGCAGTAGCAAGAAAATTTCCATAATGCGCTGTTAAATCTTGCCCTGGGTGAAGTTACGTAGCGTTCGGAGTTTTCGCAGAATTGCGGAAGCGTGAGACTAGAGAAGAATAAGCGGAGGTTCTTATCCCATAACTAGCCGCAGGCACCGAGCTTTATGTATAAACCGTATGCATCACTGTATACAGACTCTGTACCAAGATAACTAAACACTTTTGAAACATCTTCTCCTATTTATTGCTCCACCGAGGAATCCTTCAAATAAAGCTAGCCGTTTTCCTCGAAATAGTTTGTTAAAAAACGGGATGTTGAACTTTCGAAGACGCAGAGGTGACGGAATCGTAAAGATCATTTTTCAAAACTACGATACGAGCTTTTCTTTATTCTCGTTTGATTTTTTAACCGAACTGTAATCCATATCGCACTGTACTAACTTCGATATTTCTCTATTTTTTTATTTTCATGTCTCGTCTCATCCTGGATATTGGACAACGATCTCAATCGATCTCGTATTACTCTTCGACGGTGATGGCTAACGTTATCAACGATTGGTGACGGTCTAATACATATTTCGATATTAATTACACTCGTTTACCTCCATTCTCTCGCACTTCACTAACAACTACTTCGCTTGCTACTTACAACTTGTCTATTATCAAAATCAAACTGAACACAATACGATTCAATCCTTTATTTCCATTGCTTAATTACCTGCAACGTTTTACCTGAAAATATGAAATTCGCTTTATTCAATTTTCATAACAAACGTTACTAACCGTTCCATTGACTCTTTGTTCAAAAACTTTCTTTCGCTGATATACAAAAAAAAAAAATGGCAAAATTTGTTCCGTTTTTTTTTTTATTCTTTAATTGTTCAGCCCTTTTATCAGGCACGTTAAAAACGTATCAGCGGGCGGCATGTGACGAAGAAACGATGACCCTAAGGTGTCCACCGGGAACGACGATATCCGTTACACTCGCTCAATACGGAAGAGCCGGGGTTGCAAGTATCAGCAAATGCAGTACACCCAGTCCTCAAGCTGTGGATAAGGAACCTAATCACAACTGCCTATGGCCACGTGCGCTAGAGGTGAGTCTCATCGCAGTATTGACTAACCTTTGATCGATAGGATGTGTCGAATAGAGAGGAAGATAAAATGAAATAAATTTTTGTATAGTTTTTCCAGGTAATTAAGTTAATTTATGTCTATGCATATGTAACACACGCGTGGGTAGATGTATGAATGGGATTGTCGGTAACTATTCGTGTCGTATATATGTATGGAAATGAATGTGTGTGTGTGTCACTCCTGGGAAATTAAATTTTCTAAAGGTATACGATAAATTGTGGGGATAGGAGCCTTTCTGTTGCAGAAGATGAAATCTTCTCTCCTATTGGTTTTGTAGGTGTATCAATTCGTTCCAGGACCATAGAAGACCCTTGTAAATTCGTACCCTTATAAATTCTGATACAACAAATAACGAGAGATCCCTTAGCTCTGCCGGTCGTTGGTTGCCGGGTCAAAAATCGAGGTCCTGGCAAATTTTCCGTGTCATTGAAGAAACGGATGTCGTTAAGCCCGGGCCGCAACAGTGGGCAAAATTTAAACGATTCCGCGGAATTCGTCGCGTCGTCTAGTGTGACTCACGATTATTACACGGTTTTTCGGTGGTTCAACATTTTTATCGCTATCGCTTCACGGGTACCGAGATATACTTACGTTTCGGGGGAAAGAAAAGAAAAAAAATAAAGGTTAAAAAAAATAAAAACGCGTTCTACGAATCCGAAAATAAGGAGGAAAAAAATATTCGACCAAACCCTCGAAAGATTCTTTGAGAATTGATACCATTTTAAAGGGACTTTACTTCTCTTCTCTCATCGGAAAGGGATTCTGAATTCCTTTGATCCTTCAGCGTATATCACTTGTACAAATATATATAGAAATGCGAGAAACTAGATCCATCGAAAATGAATAAAGAAGATTCGTGAAAAGTGCTTTTTACCGAAAAGGTACGACACCGCGACAGTGGTGATGGTTAATCGATTCGATTATACATATACTGAGACGCTCCGATCAGACTCGAGGAATTAGAAGCTAACTGCGAAACTAAAGGCCTCAATTTTCTTGAACTCGCGAGGGCGAGGAATAAAAGTAACGTCGATATTTTTTAATACAATTTGTATCAAAGAGGCTGAATGCCTCTAGAGAAAAGGAAAAAAAAAATGAACTTGCAGCTCTACAGTCCCGAGTTAATTAGCATCGTACAGTCGATAATTAGGACGAGAAAATCCTCCTTTTATTACTAGAACGGCTCTTCCATGGGCTTGAAATGTTTTGCTCAATTTGCATAAAGTCTAAGTAGATTTTCGTTCAATTCACTTATCTTACTCGCGTGTATTAGCGTTAATTAATTTCCCATTGTCCCGATATGGTTGTTTGGACTCGGTCTATGGTCGCTCATGGCAGAAATAGAATTTTCCGGAGATACCGGAGCGCGTATCGTCGAAGATGGAAACATTCCTGGGGAAGATTAATTTTCTATAAAAATAGGGGGTGGGTGTACCTATCCATACCTATTCGCGGGATATACGGAGGTTTCCATAGACTATTTTCTATCCGCGGAAAATATAACTTACAGAATTTTTCTTACAATAGAATTCGTCCGGCCATCTATCTGTCGGAAAAGCTCGATTTCATATTTCACGTTCGAATGCTCGATAAAGAAGCATTGTGCGAGAAATTCGGGATTCCTAGATTCTTTACGTCCCCAAAAATTATTCGATAAATAGGAATCGAATTTATATTCATTCAACAATCCGAGGAAACCGACGACGGGGTGAAAACCTCCCTCTATTTCGACCCCTAATGTATTTCCGTATCGAGGTACACACCGGGCAGTTATTCTTCTTCAAAATTTTTTCCTTTATATCGCGTTAAGCTACCCACGCATTATTTAGATTCTAATTTATTACCCAGTAATGCATTTCTCGATATATCGATTACCCCCGCGGCAGGGGGAGGGGGTGTTCCTCTCTAATCTTTTGCCACGCGGAGTCTGTATCCCGGTGGTCCTTTTTTCTTCGAGCTTTTGTACGTCATCCGTCTCTTTCCCGGTTTGCACTGTCTCTGAAAGACACAAATCCACACTTTGGCGTCAGACGTGCGGGTCTGAGGAATAAAAATTGTTGAAAAAAAGGAACAAAAAAAAAGAAAAGAAAAAAATCCCCGCAGAGAGATACAGCACAGACAATCCCGACGGGAGATTTGGCGCCGTGAAAGTGTCGGGAAATGAATAAATAAATCGAGTAGATAGAGGCACTAGATACAGATGTACCTAACAAAATTCAAAAGCTCCGGTGTGTATATATCTAACCGAAAATTTCATTAATAAATGAGTTCCAAATTTACATCCCTGAATCTCTCCCTTCTCCCTTCTCCCTTTTCTCGTTCTCCCTATTTCGTTTCGACAATGTTATTTTATCATTAGCCAGGAGCTTTCCGTGTGTCAACACCGAAGCTTGTTGGCATTTACTTCAAAATTCAGTCCAGAGTTCATTTGATATTTTTTCAATATCTCTTCGTTATATACGCGACGTTTAATAAGTCCAATTTGGAAATTGTTGATCTTTGTATGCCGTTACTCGTACGTTTAACGATGAATTATTTTTATTTAAATTAATATTTTTTTAAACTTATTTTTCACAACTTCTACCCCAGCGGCAGAGAGTTCGGAACATGTATTTATACGTGCGTTGACTGGGCTGGGGTGAAATCGATAAGTACCCACTGCTACCGCTTTGCATATTTTCATTGCAGTCTTACAGACGGTTCGAAGTTTTCAAGTAGCTATTTGCAGTTATTACCGACATGCATGTATTTGCCATTCCACTCCATTTTCCCTAATTTTTTTCTTTTTCTTTTTTGTGTCTCTTCTTTTTCTCTTCCTTTCTCCGGTTGTTCTTTTTCTCATTTTTCAAGCATTTCCCTCTCTCCCTGTATTTCCATCAAAGGAAACTACTTTTAGGTAGTTTATACACGTGAGAGAGGAAAACAAACCGCTGAAAGGCCCTTATACGTAGGATGGTACTCACTTATGCTAGTCGTTTTATAAAGAGTACTTTTATCGACGGTTAAAAAGCCGGAGAAAATTTTGCACGAACTTTATACCCGTACGTATATAGACCTACGGTACCAAGACTGATGTTACATATCGACTTTACATATAGATTACAGACACTCTGATTTGAATAACCCACAGGTGATTAATTCCAGCTGGGATATTCAAAGTTATTCAAAAAAATCCAAAAAAAAAACACAAAAATATGGAAGAAAAGGGATTCGAAATGTCGAAAAGATATTCTTTTCTTCCGTTTCCGTTCCATCACACACCTGAGCAATTACGCGCATGTGAGTTGCACGGCAGTATGGTGATATGCGGTTGAATAGCTGTAAGATAGGTGATGGGATACGTGCTAATGAGATTGAAAATCAGAAGTTAATTTCACGCTAGTGGTTCGTAATCAGCCAATATCCAATACCGCCGTTTAATTATGCGCCGTTATTTCATACATATAAATTTTGGTTAACGAGTGGCTAATTATACGGGGTACGTGGAAATTGATTAGGCAAAAAGGACAGGAATTTTATAATTTGAAATTCGTGGGAGAAAAATTGCGATTCAATCGAATAAAAAAAATTCCTCATCCATCGATCGATCCTTTATTAATGAATGAAAAAAAGGAAAAAATTGAAAATCACATTTTAAGTAACCAGCAAAGCGAACGGGTGGTCTGAGTGACGCGTTAGTACTCCTTGTTGCAGACCGTCGTGGAAGCCTGCCAGAAAAAACGACAGTGTAAGTTCAACACCAGCCCGGAAACTTTCCAGGGTGATCCGTGTCCAGGCCTTCCGAAGTACATCGAAATCGCGTACAAGTGTCGACCCTGTAAGTGTGAAATTGACTAATCTATTTATTATCACCGCTATCGTGACTTTGGGACCAATTATCGGATCGGCGTGCCCGAAATTTCGAAAATTGGTAATTTTTGGGTCGATGGAAAATCGCCCGGTTTCTAATGGTACGAATTTGCGGCTGGAACGTCAACTGTAGTTCGGTCTGGCGTCAGCCGGCACCTACTACCCCGGGGTTGGTGGTAACTTTGACACGTACACCGGGTGCACGTGTATACCACCCACTGACATATTGCTCCGGCAGGCGTCATACATCCTACCCTGCAGGACAATGTTTAATTACCAATCGCTAATCACGAGTTGGAAATTACGAGTTTCGACCGGGAAACTACACCGAAACAGATTCAGGGGTGAATTTATCGCCCCTAGTCCGGTCGCGGGGTTACGTTCATTTTTGTCAGACACTCGAAGAAGAAGAGCTGTCTATCTTTTCCGGTGTACGTGAGAATCTCTGTTCTTTGTGCTCGAGGTGTGCCAAAAAATAGTAAGAAAGTTCAAAGAATACCTCGGCCGTAAACACTTCCTCACAATGAGACGTCGCTCGACAACTTCACACGTGAATTACTCTAAATCCCTGGGACGTGAAAAAGCTCGTACTTCAGTACCGACTAAATAGGCTTCCGTTATGCCACTCGCAATGACGTTATTCGCAAGAACGAGCTTGAAATTAGTCGACGTTCATTGTGCTCCGGTTTTGTGCAAAAAGCACGCGCCAGCTGTCGCTGAAAGAGCGTGTCTAATGGTCCCAATTCGCTACTATACAATACAAGCTGATCTCCGAAACAGAGTTGAACAACAACGACTATGGAATAATATGAAATAGAATAAAACCGAGGATTTCACGCGGGGGACAACTTTCATAACACAATTTTACTCTCTAGATGAATTTAGGAGCAAAGTTGCCTGCGAAAATGACGCTGTCAACCTGATATGCAATCCTGGAAGCAGAGTGGCCATATACAGCGCAGCTTACGGCAGAACCCAGTACGAATCTCTGCAATGTCCACAGCCTCTTGGTGTACCGGACGAAAGTGAGTACAGACGTGAAACGTATGAAATTTTATTCTTTTCTTCTCTTTACTTAATTTCGATAAGTAATATTCGTCCGAACGGTATGTGGAGCAATTTTTTCCGAACTCGTTACGTTCTTTTCTCCGGGGACAGTGGAGCCCAGTTTCCTAGGTTCTCTACCCCTTAAATCGGTCGGAGGGTCTTCACCCCGTTCTCAGCTCTCTGAGACCACTCGAGATCCGACAATGAGGAACAATGGACCAAAGTATCGGGCCACATAATGGCCCTTTCGAGTCAAGCCTCAACGGCAATGTCCAATCATAGGTGACTCCTGTAACGCTGACTGGAGTAGATCGACTCTCACAATTTTCCCTTTACTTCTATATTTTTCTAAAGAATCTTAAAACCAGTCTACCTCACAGTTTTTTTCTTACTTTTATTTCCCTTCTCAGCTTGTCTCATGAGCCATGCGACGGAAACAGTTATGCAGTTGTGCCACGGAAAGAGGAGGTGTTCCTTGACCGCTGACAGTCAGACTTTTGGAAATCCTTGCAGACCCGACAGCAAGGTGTATCTCAAAGTCGTCTACACTTGCGGTGAGTAGATAAAGCTGGTTCAAAACTCGGTCGAAAATTTTTCCAAAATTTCGTTCCTCGACTCAGGAACTCCTCAGGCGTTCGTACTTCGAATGACCGCGAGTATTAAATCCGAGTTTGTATTTGCTCCGGCAATTTCTGTTTGTTATCGCGTGGACGCCGCTAGGAATGATAAACGGAAAGCGAGAAACGGCTGATTGTTGTTTCGAACTTCTGTTTGCTTAACAATTCTAGAGGAAAGGCGTGGACCTCGACTACCCACTGGTATAACATAATATGTATTTCGGTTTCCTAGGAGATAGGTATTAGGCTGAAGTTTGTTATGCCAGGTACATAAGCCTGTCACCCTAGAATTCCCATTGATATTTCCCGTCCTATAATCAGCTTTGCATAATTAGGATTCCACTACGGTCTGACGATGCCTGATTGCTCTTTGGTACACGGCGTAGTTTGTGTATCAATGACAACTTGACTCCGGCCGAGGAGCTGCTCCTCCTTTTGCCGTATCACGAGAGGATTTTGAATATTGGCCGAAATTAGACCTCTAGCGTATTATCTCGGTAACCGTTAGTCGGGGATAAAAGTTTCCCTCTACATAAAAGTCGCGTTTTTCAAAGCTCTACAAATTTTGTCCGAAGTATTTTCTCGGGTCTCTAACGAGGGCGGAGATAATCGAGGAAAAGTATGTGTTGTTTTTTCTTTCCGTCAATTACCACGGCGGATGATAACTCTTCGTGAAAATCTTGTTTTCGAGTAAAACTAAATGGATCATGAAACAATTCGTGATCATCGAACCTCGCTGGTTGTATGGGACATTAAATAAGCGATAAAGATATAGCAAAAAAATAGAAGAAGCGTGGGGAATGAAGCAAAGAGGTATACAACTCGCGGAGTTTCGCCAATTTCAGTTTCAGATCTAGATATCTAGGTAAATCTCTCGCGGTTTTAGTGTATATAACTAGAGATGGTCGTAAAACGTCCTTTCCTCCTTCTTTTCTTACTTCCTGACTTCCCAGCTTCCCTTAGTTGAGCTCTGCCATCGCTATCTACACGTCTCCGGATAAAACCTTTTCTGTCTTTCAACCTTAATGACAAAGATGTGCCGGCTAGAAGACCGGTTCCTCTAAGCTAACCGCTCCATCTAACACCCCAATTCATCCTTCTATACACACATACATACACCTTCAGCCCGTACTCAGGTTCATTTGGCTTTCGGGATTGAAACCATCCGAATCCACTGACCTGTAACTAGACTGAACTTAGTTCTAATTGGCCCAGAACTAACCTCTAGCTTCCGCATCATCATTTCTGAACGTTCGTATACGTACCTACTACGTACTGCAGTCGAGTCTCTCCTAATTGAGACTTTGTACTTTCGTCGTATGACGATGGTGATACTTTCGACCGGATGAAAGATTCAGACACCCAAAGAGAGGGGAATGAGAAAAGAGGAAGAAAGTAAGATAAAGATAGAGGGAAAAATACGGGGAAAGGAAAGGAAGCATGTATAACAAATATTTCATGAGGGAAATAATCTGGTATACTGAAGAGAGGTAAGAGACTTCGAGGGCGAGGAGTAGAATTCGTTGTCGTATAAGTGAGTGGTTTTCGCGTTACGGTAAGGATTGCTTTTCCCGCGGATCAGTCGAGAGAGGAGGTAACAATTGTAGATCCCCCGAAGTCGTAACGTCAGCAAGTCTTTATAAAGGATGCAATAGGGGTAAGAGATCGTACGATTTTTTTTTTTAGAAAAGGTAGAATCGAAGTTAAGTAAAAGGGTCTTACTTCTCGACGGGTAAATTTCGTTCTCGGTTCCTCTTGAAGTTATTTTTTAATTTTTTAAATAATTTCACGAGTGTTTAACCTTCGCTTTCGTTGAAACAAATTGCGGATCTAGTTTCCGAGGACTGTTCCCCCGCTTGTATACATATATACCGAAGAAATATACACGTTCAAGGGGATATATATTTACCTAGAGAAGGGTCACGTCTCTGGGATCAGACCGTAGTTATCCCGAGACCTCCATAGCCCTGGGCATAGTTGCTGTCGAGCGCGTGTCTCCACGTTCAATTTTAAATTTTAATTAAACCTTGCATGCCGCGAGTAGGTAGGTAGGTATCCAGGTAATCGGTGAAACATTAATGACAGAAATTAATGGATTCGTAGAGCTTTTTTTTCCCCACCGAATTCTAAACTACGTTCATCGAGCTTTTTGTTTTTTTCCTAATTTCCTTTTTATTTCTCTTCGTTTCGAACTCAATTGCACCGTGTGCACGTGTAGTTGGAATAAACGAACAGAGCTACCCGGTTGGAGATTAACAAATTGTTTCCAAAAATTTCGGAAATTTTTATTCCGAGATAGATTGCTTTTCATATTATATACCATATACACACACCTATATATATTTCGAGGGGGAAAATTCTTCGTGGTTGTAAAGATTTGATTAAGACTGCTTCCTTTGCTGTATATATAGATATAAGCATAGGTATACGGGGTTAAGTAAACTTTCGTAATTACGTTACGGTTTCGGAGTCTAGTTCAAGTATACGCGTATATATACCTAAGATGGAGTTGTTTTAATTTGTATATTTGTTCTTAGACTGGCAATAATTAATTCTAATTAAGCTCATAATTGTTCTTTCGCATTATAAACAGCGTATATTTATATATTATATATATATATAGTAATATATATTAATAATTATACACGAAAGGTATTATAATATAATATGTATAGACTCCCGCGGTGAAACGGAAGCCAATTTCGACTACCCCTTTTTGGGCATAAGTATAACGATCCATCATTATTATATCCTCGTTATATTCTTTTGTATTTATGTGGGTTTACGTTGGATCATATAATATATATATATATATACACATATATACGATGCCAGCCATCTTTAACGAGAAGTAAATATTTTCTCTCAAGTTGTACGAGCCATTTGCGGTTTAAAACGTTGCGCTTTACCTGTGCCTAAAGAACCTCCTCAAGGTTTACCTCGGTATACCAGAAAATTCGTTTAATTTTAGGAATTGAAAGATTGAAAATAAAAAATTAAAAATACGTGAATTTTATTCAGAGATCGTTTCACTGCCCTCGGACGTTTTCTTCTTCGTTTTCTCCTCTATTTGGAAAACAAAAAAGAAAAAGAAAAAGTTTTTCCGTTAGACTGAAACTACTATTCGATTCGATTGACCGTCACCTGTTTGCTCACCACTCCAATGCGCTTAAACTCCGAAAGGTTTACGGTCCTTGAATTAATTCGAAATCCTCCGAACGTGAAAACAGAAAAATAAAAAAAAAATAAAAAAAGAAGAAAAAAGAAAAGGGAAAGAAAAAAGGGCTTGGGTAGTTCGACAGGTCGGACAAAGTTCTTTTATTTATTTATTTAATTTGCTTTTCTTTTTATTTTATTTTTATTGGTCAAAAAAGTTTTGTCAGAATGACAGATTCTCGGTTAAAGATAAATGAGAAAGAAACTGTGGGGAGAGGAGCGGAGGGGACTTGCAGCTTTCGACCAGATTTCGAAGTAATAGAAAGAAATATGCGTAGGCAGGCAAGAGAACTTTCGGGTCCTTCGAAAAAACGACTTTCGCATTCACGCGAGCTAGCGCGATAAATTTTCTGTCGCTGACTCGCGAATTGAATTGGATTTCCTTTCGCTCAAGGGGTTGCAGCGTGGAAATAGAAGAAAAAAAGTATAAAAGAAATTGCAAAAGAAAAGAAAAATCATACGCGATCGAACGTGTTACGCTTTCCATCTATTCCCGACGATATAAACAAGTATTCAGATGTGTCTCTCGCGACAATTCTTGATCGATAAAATTACGAGAACTGCTACTTCTTGCTGGAAAGAGGAAATTCATATCGTTGATTTTTTCATCGCGGGGGAGAACGCCGAGGATGGACCAATTTCCTTTTTATTCGATTCATTGTTCGCCCCCGCCTCCGAAGTGTGTCTCTCCGATGATTACGGCTCCAAAAAAGTGCGAAAAAGCGTTGATTAGATCCTATGGAAATACCCAATTGCGAGAATATCTCTTAATCCTCGCGTTATCAAAGATTAATTACATACGAGATCGAGTTTGTTCTCATCGATCGAATGTTAACCGCAATACAGGGAACGATACACGGAGGGAATAATTCTTCAAGGAATCGTTATAAATTTTACCGAATGTATAGAAAATGACGGTAATAAACTCGCGGATAAATTGAAGATAATAAATTCTGGTAATAAAAGTAAATAAAAATTCACCCCAAGATTTGTGGTATTATTTTTCTCATCGTATATAAAGATATGTAACAATGATATATCTGTGTTAATAAAGTATCGTTAGCACATAAAACTCAACGATCTTCCAGACTTTGTAATGGCTATTATAACAAAGGGCTGCCAGTGGTGATTTTAGAAGAAAATATATCGACAGGCAGTGTCAGTGGTGTAGAAGGCGAGCTAATATATCGACTATCGAGGTTTACAGCCAGCCATTTGCAACGAAAAGCTAATAAATTTACCCCGATAACATCGAACGGTGATAACCATCGGAGCTTAGATATACCCCTAATTTTGAGTTATGTTAAGCCCAAGAGTGATATTCGGACTTGCGATCATTACGCGCGGTAGAATCCCGCCGATTGTAACGAAAATTAAATGGAAATGATTGAGAGGGACCAGTTTCAAGTTCGAAAGCTCCGAATGGTCATAATTCCGAATTAGTTTGACACGATTTCGAATTTTTAGGAATGTTGAAGTTAAGAATATTGAAACTCCGAAAGTTCAGACAAAAATCTCAAAATTTCGGTCCATTCCTCGAGATGGGAAGACGAAAAATAGTTCATTCTAATCGGAAACTCATATCATCTACTTCGATCGATAATTTCGATGTGATAAACGATTGACGGGATTTTGAAACTTTTTTTCCAAAAAGTACATCTCGAGACGATTATTTTGACCCCTTATTGGTTTCGATACGATCGATACAGCCCGAGTTATCAAAAACTGAATGAATACGTGCGCGAATTTCAAGTTTCGGATTTTCGGCCTTTCGGATCTTGAGCTTTTTCTTGTATAGACTTCCGGGGAAATGTCTTTTCCAAAAACTGCGAGTCGGTGATGTTCGAATTCGGAATTTTCACCGTCCGGGAGTTTCGGAATTCTAAACTTCGACCCACCCCCGATTGAAACAAGTACGTTTAACGAGATAAAGGGGCGACAACTTGTGAAATCCTCGTTCGGGGAAAGGGTCCAGAGTAATCAAAGCGAATGATTAATCGATTTTAAACTCCTTTCTATACTTCCTCAAGGGTCTACCGCCTTTAACGATTAATTGATTACTCGCACTCCGATTGACACGTCTAGTCGTGTCGCGGCGACGTTTTTTTTCTCACCCGTCTCTCTCCGGCTCTCCCCATTCCTTTCAACCCTCTTTATTTCTCCCTTTAATCGTTGACCATGGGCCTGCAGGGTGCATTCACGTGTACACAGTTACCATCCGACAAACGATGTGTAGCGACTAGAGCGATATACCTCCGAGATTCGAACAGCCTAGCCAGGGTAGTCAGGTCCGATCAAAGAAACGGTGGATGGTTCGGGCAACCCACGTCAACCGCAGCCCTTGCGGTCTTCACCCTCCTCCCTATAAACACCGTGCGTGTAACTAGGCGTATGCAACCCCTGCGGTGTTTACCCTTGTGTTAAACAATTACGATAGAGGATAGCGAAAAAAGCGAACGAACGAGAAGATAGAGAAAAATAAAGAAAAAATCGCAACTTTCGGAAGCACTTGTTAAGAAAAGGAAAAAAGGAAAAAGCTTTTATCTTCTCTTCGGGAGATTATTTCGAATTCCTGTCTCGTCTGTTACGACACGTAATATCGTACGAATTACATTATACAATCATAAATGTGGCCGGGTAATATGCGAGCCACAATATGCAAGCATATGGTGCCGTATAGCAGAAGGTTGAAAGTTACACAGATGGTAGCTTGAAAGCCCCAACTCTCTTATCTATTTATGCTGGTTCTATGCAGAACTGAGACTACAAATGGTCGGCCAAAACTACCCTCGTTCCTCGGTGGCCAAGGCGAAATTGTACCGTACTCTGCTATACCGTACAACGTGTGTACGTACGTACATAGAACAATATCGCGAAAATTACATCACGCGGTAAAGCGGCGGGGGGCCCACGACGCGACCTAATTTCGCGAAAGCTCACGTCAATGAAGTAGGTATACGTATACGTATGTACGGTCAATTAAATCAACCGACCTGTTACAACCGACGGATATATTCGCGGCGAGAAGCGAATGCAAATAATATACGAACGGAAAAAAAAAGAAAAAATGAAAAAGAAAAAAGAAATAATGCTCCAATTAAAGGGTAGCGAAAATTTGCGGTTCCTGTTCGCTGCTTTGTATATACGTGGCTTTAATTTATTTTAATTATTCATTTTTTCATTGTTTTCTTCCCCTCGAATGTTCGAGGAAATTTCGTATATGTATGGAGCGAAGCTTTTTGGATTATTTTCAAAGCCTACACGCATACAGTCTTCAGAGCTCTCTGACACGAGCGCGAATTTGATCGTTGAAACCGTTTCGAAAGGTGAGAAAGGAGAAAAAAAAAAGAATCTATGTAATCGAATTTTATGAAAAGTTTCTACCAAAAATCCTCGACAAATTTTATTTCCTTTTTTGATAGAGGACCGACATTATTATTTTCATTTTTACTTCCTTTTTTCTTGACTTACTACCCTTACCGCGCTAAGGCGACGTACGAAGGTACGGGCGGATCGGACAGAATCCACTTGCCCAAACTTCGAATGGATTTCGAACAACGTGTGTCAACTTTTCCCAAGAGAAAACTTACCCACCTTAAACTGCTAGACGAAATTGCAAATCGATATCTATTTGCTGACTTTATTTGCGGAAATGTCGACGTACACGTACACGTACCCCATACCTCGGCACGGTATAAGTAGACAAGGGACGCATATGGTCAGACCAAAACGGCGCCGCTAAATATCTATACGTACATATATCTATCACAGCCAGGCGTATTCCCACAGCTTGATATCAAACTCAAAGAAACAGATACAAGGTGTTCGATTTTCTTTTTTGAAGGAAATGTAACGACGAGAAATACCGTTTCGTACCTTCGGTATATCTTGAAAAATCCTTTATCGTAACTGCGGACTTACGAAGCAAGACCTTACCTTCGCCTTTGCCTTCGCCTTTGGGTTTGATGAACGCTTATTAACCTCGGATCAAATCTCTCGGACTTTATCACACATCCAGAGTTTGGGAAGGGTTTGTACAGGGTATATCTGTACTCGAATTTGTGTCTGTGGGTAGACCGTACACCCCATCTCCTCCTTCTCGCGTCTGGTCTACTCTTGGTTTTGGGCACTCGGTTCTAGGCTTGGTAACGGAATTTAGGGTTTGCCTTCGTAACCTCTGGGCTGGTCGGCTGGCACCACGATATCTCTTGCTGATGGGACTTTGGGGAATAATTATAACAACCCCAGTCCTTCTTGGGTTCACGTACCTACCTACCCACCTACCTACCTTCCCACCCCTCTATCTCTCCGTATTGCCTAGGACCTACGTACCTACCTAAGGTCTATCTACGCTAAGGCACTCGGCAAGGACCCTCTTCAAAGACGGTGCCAACGACGAAGCTTCGACGTAAAAGGACAACGAGGTATAGAGCTTTGAAAGATAACTTATCCCTCAGTTCGTTCAGATTTCAGCAAAGTCTTGTTTCAATATCCATTCCACCTGGCTTTAATGGTTAATTACCGATTTCTGTAAACGTGTATGCGGTTATCTCAGCCATTAAACGATAGAATAGATTAGAATAGGATAGAAGAGAGGCCGAATCATTGACTGCTTACGATTCATTTGCGGAGTTAACGTTTCGTTAACAATTAAATCGGTAATTAAATTGCGACTTCGTAAACCGCCCGAGTCAGAGTTGATTAATTTTCTAGAGTACACAATCAGGAACGGTAATTAATTATTTGAAGAGTTATAGTTGGTTGAGAATTTAAAGTTTTTAATTAATTCGATGGCGTTATGCATTATGCAAGAGCTAGTTAGGTATTCATTTTATTACCGATAGATTAAGGTCTAGTTCCATGTAAATAGGGGAAGGTTGGAATTGCGGAATAATACCTATCATCGCGGGGATGGAAAAGAGTAAAGTTTTATACTTCGTGGTATTCTTTTAACCGGCGACGAATCGCGGTGGTTGGCGAAGGCAACAACTGAATTACCAAACGAAATTACGGAAATAAAGGTGAACATTTGCAAGTTTAAGCAAATGCCCCACTGAAGAAAAGTTTTGTCTTTGGGACGGATCGACGTAACGTCTCTCTGAGCGTTATTACCGTGTGGTTAGAACTCCGCAACGCGTATACCAACTTTTCGTACTCTCAAATGTTACTTCCAACAGCTATATGCATACAAACGTTCTAGCTTGTGCACAAGGGG
The DNA here is from genome assembly GCA_947538915.1 of Tenthredo distinguenda. Classification (NCBI taxonomy): domain Eukaryota; kingdom Metazoa; phylum Arthropoda; class Insecta; order Hymenoptera; family Tenthredinidae; genus Tenthredo; species Tenthredo distinguenda. Next base: position 1,666,504 of record OX384535.1, read on the forward strand.
TGTCTAGTTAGTTTTACGAATGGAAAACGTTAGACCATGGACATATTCTCGTATTTTTTACTTCATTTCTTTTCGCGGAACGTGATAGAGAGACGGAGACGGCGAGGAGGAAGAGGGAAGCGAAATTACTAATTAAAAACATTTTTATGCAAAATAATCATAAGCTTGCGAAATGTGTTTTTTAGTTTTAACGAGATTCCACGTAGATATGTACCCTGACTGTTTATTCTCGCGGTGATGTAAAAAGGGATTCCGTTGAAGCCGCAGCAGTTAATTTAGAGAATTTAGTTCTGCTTTCTCACTCTTCGTTTTTATTTTATACAGAGAGCGGAAATGTTTTGGCATTTAACTTTGTCACCCCGAAAACTCGCCCCGGTTCTCTCTTTTTTTTCCCGGACTTTTGAGTACCTCGTGAATCTTGTTAACCCAAAGATTATTACGTTCATTTCAACCCTGAGGATTTTACCTCTCGTTCTCTTATATTCGCCTTCCATGTTTCTGCTTTTTATATATATATATATATATTTTTTCTTCTTCTTTCTTTCCTTTCCTTTTTCTCTTTATTTTTTTCTTCCTCCTTTTTCTTTTACGCAAACCTTTTCCACCAACCTTTTCCAGCAAACCCTCCTCGCACCTCAGACACCGAGCAATGTCATTCGCGGTGGCAATAATCCGGCAAACTATTCTCCCCGAAAATTTTACGTATTTCGTATTTTCTTTCCTTTCATTTTTTTTCTTCTTCTTCTTCTCTCTTTCCATATTTTCGTTTATTCTTTCTCCCTTTTTGTTTACCGTACGCAATCTACTACCATATACCCAAGAAAATGATACCTCCTCAACCCTCGGTCTTCTTCTTTGAAATATACATCTCAAAAGCTCGAGCGCGTCTCTCTCTCACTCCCTATACATATTTCTCTCGCTCTATATTTTATAACATGCATAGAGAGGATATGAAAAGAAAGAAAAAGGAAAAAGGTATAGAGAATATTCTTCCACCGATCATTTTATCGAAATTACACCCCAAACTTTCCCAAACTACACACGATAGAGACAATGTCCATGCGATAGAGGTAATGAAGGTAATGTGTACTGCGGCAACGCGAGAGCTTACTATCTATACCTAGCCACTGCACTGTTAGACCGCAACATAGCTTTGAAGCTTTTGATGCTTCGGTCGTCTCTAATTTGTTCGAAATTTACCTATACTCTCAAAGTCTCATCCCATCAGCGCCACGCCACCTACGCGATTTCAAAAGGGGATCGAAGAGGGGTCACTAACCCTTTGATTCACTTTACTCTACTTTACTTTACGTACGTGTACTCGTACGTGTACTTTTCTTGTCGACGCTAGACGACTTCGATCCTGTTGGAATCACGGTATGTGTTTGCCTACCGAACCGTATATTAACGCGTTGTCGCGTGTCCGAATCGGTTTGTCCTCCGATATCGATTCCCTGGAGGATACGGCGAAGTTTTCGGTCTGGAAAAAAGTAGCGTTGATTATTTCCTTCTACACTTTTATCCGATATTTTATAGAAATTATACACGACGGTTTTCTCCTTTTATTTCCCGACTAACGAATTTTGTTCTCCGTGTCTTCGCGGAGGGGAATTTTACTTTTATCCAACTTCTCCGTGTAATCAAATTAGGTCGATAAATGCGTCTAATAAATTCTCATACCTACTCCTTCCGAGTACTTGGTGGCGAGGGTTCTTTGGTTCCATTTTCCTATTCCCAGAGGCTCTTAAGACTCCCAGCTCTCGTAACAACTTTTAATTGTCCCTACGTCATTTACCAAACGACCACCAAATTACAAATTATCTCACTTCCCGGGGTAAGTGTAAGGTATAAGAGGGAAAAACGTAAAACGAATTAATATACTCTCTTATAATGCCCCCACGCTCACGAGTGCAAAATTTATACAACCGTTTCCTTAAAAAGGTAGAATTAACCCCGTGGAATTTAAACTCCGGATTATCCCGGTAGACAGATTCCTTACGGCCAAGGGTGCTTTGTAATATTAATTTATACACCAACAGCTAGGTGTAGTATATGGTTTATGGTCAACCGCCAAAATTGGGTCCGTGTCGTATCCTATAATCGCGTATCAACTCAAGCTCGCCAGGCCCCCATATCGGCGTATTAATACCGTAAGCTGCTTGCCGAATTACTGAACACGAGCTAAGCTCCTTTCCCATATTTACTGGCCACTATCCTTCGATGTGAGGACCGGACGTCGATGTAGAAGAGCAAATACGGGGGAGAAACGACCAGGAGCTTAACTGCTCCTCTGCATCCCCTGCATCCCCTAACATTCGACGAAAGACTTGATGTCCGATCAAAACTGAACTCCGTTTACATCAAATCGGGATAAAATTGCCAAAATTATTTCTTCGACACCCTGGACCCAGTTTCATCTTTCATTTTCTCTCATCCCGTGTACAGTTCCTCGGAAAGTTCTACGCGAACAGTACGAAGGTGCTGTCGAGGCCGACGAAATGGATTTGGTCGATGAATTCGAGGAGGGATTCGACAGGGCGGATTTTCGAGCTGAATTCAGCCCAAGTCCGAATTTGGAAGGTCCTCAACCACCCCCGCGAGATAATGGATCGCGAGATGGACCTACCGTCAGTTCTTCTCCACCCAGAGCCAGGACCAACAACGACGGTGAGTTTGTAGACGCTGATTTCACCGTAAAACTAAAAATTGGTTTGAGCATGATTTCGTAGTCGGCGATAATTGCGATTTTTGAAAAATCTTTGTGTTTTCCATCTCTGGTTCTAAAGCTTTTGTCTGTGATTTGAATGACGAATGATTCCAGTTTCTATCTGCACTGATCAGTTTTGGAGAGAAATTGTACAAAGCTTTGGTTCGGGGGTAGGAAAATTACGCTTAATAACCGTCGTTCAGAAACTATGACGGGGGGTGGGCATGGGTGTTGGTACCAACTGAATTTCATCCCCGTGGGCACGTTCGGCCAGTATTTTGTTGTTTACACAAACTTCGTTATAAAGTAAAACACAAGTTTCGAAGGGGTTTAATTCATTGCTTTAATTAAATGCACACGGAAATTTTCCGGTGCGGATATATCTGCGGAATGCGGAAATATTCCACTTTATTTGTCCCCAAAATTTGATCGTAACCACGTTTCATGATTCTAAACTATTGAAGCTGAAAACGGATCGAGAGAGAGAGAAGAGAAAAGAGAAAAAAAGGAAAATAGCGTAAAATGGAAACGGAACCGCAATAATCCCTCGGTTTACGTAAATATCATATGTCTACAGATCTATTCCTATTTTCAACCAAATGGGGAAATAAGGTATTCGAACGGGCAGGTAATGGCTGGTTACATCATCAATATTCCTCTCGCCTTTACTCAGATCGCATCCCCCGCGTACCTATCCAACGTAATATGTATATACGCGTGTATAATGGTACATAAACATTTTCACATGGTTTCTACGAGCCCTTGTGGGTCTACACGTGTAAATATAGGGATTCTGCAGCAGTGAGAGAATTCGGAAAATATACCATCAAATTGGTTCACGGCGTGATCCTATCTTGTCCATGGAATTGGAAGATACCGTCATGCATTTAAAACGAGTTACACCCACCTAAGCATATACACATATATATACCTATGTACAGTTTATACGTGAAGAAATTTTCCACTACGATTGATTAAAAATTCGGGACGTCCGATGCCCTCGGCTTATTTTTCATAAGGATAATCGAGGAAACAGAGAGACGTGTAGGCGTCGAACGTGAGGAAAGGAAATTCGAAAAAATGATTGAAAAGTCCTTTTCACCCCGGCTTATCTAAAATTGGGGTGGTTTGACGCCCTGAGCTACCTTTTAGGAGAATAATTGGAAAAATAGACGTTGGTGGTGAGCGCGAAGGAAAGAAATTCGGAAACTGATGAAAACGAATCGTCATTTTCAACGATTCGAAATTGAAAGAAAAATAAAAATCATTTTCGCGAATTGGGGATGTTTTCGTGTTCGGGGGATATTCTCGTCCTTTGCGGTACTGGGTATAATTTAGGACAGTATTTATTTCACTGTGTTTGTGGTATTCCTGACGTGGGAATTTGGCGAGTTCAAGAGTATAAGAAGACTCGGGCGTATTTCTCTCTCCCCGCTAATTAAAGGGCTTAGAAACATCTCTGTTTGCTAAATATCTACTCGCTTTGCATTCTTAAATCTATCTGGGAACCGCTCCCGGTTGCTTTTACAGACTTTGAAACTTCTGCCGGTCTTTGCGTTACGCCTCCCTCCGCCAGCTTTTTGGCTAACCGGAAAATTCCTCGTGGCTTCGCTTCTTCTCTTTCAGGTATTAACCGACGAACGCTATGTAGGAGCTTATTTTCGAGGGTCTAAAAGGACCCAGTTATAAACCCCGCGCCGCGGAGAGATGCCAGACGGTGGACTGAAGAAGGGCCGTCTTCTTCGATCTTTTTTTCTTTTTTCAACCCCCAACCGGAAACAATTCCGAAAACTTTACGTTTTCCCCGTTTCGGAGAAATGAAAAGACGTATATATATGTATATAAGAGAAACAGAAAGAAAATGAAAAAAACTGCAACTTTCGAACTTCAACTTTACTCTTTTTTCAGATTTTATTCCCTTCTTTTTTTTACCTCCTCTGCAGAATTGACGCTTTTTTAAACTGTCGTAAATTACGAATCCACCCCGTGTAGGTATTACATCTATATATATACGTTCAGAAGTTTTTCTCGAAGCTGTGAAGCTTGTAAAAAGTTTAACGTATAACAGCCACTCACCATTTGACATTTTTTTTTTCTCTCTTCATTTTCTTCTTCTTTTTCTTCCTCTTCCTCTTCTTCGGCTTATTCTCTTCTCTCTACTCGTTTTTAAGGGCTTTATATCTCCTCGTGCTTAATACTGAAAATATATTCGAGTCAGACGTATACGAGTACTTGTAGATCCTCGTCGCAGCAAATTCTCCACCGAAGAGAGACGCACTTGACCGAATTAAATATATATATCTAATTTTATGATATAACATAAGGCAGGTAGGTGGGTACATCGCCTATACAGATTTTTGCGCAAAATCCGAAATGCAACGCGACGTAATATCGGTCTAGGGATCAAGGGAAAAAAGTTGTGAGCGAAAACCTGACCGCCTTTAGCCTAGCCTGACCATATAGCACCCGAATTAGCATCGAAAGTGAGGTCAGATATAGCGTCCTTTAAGATCACCCTATCCGAGGTCATTTTCGTTGTATATAGTTTCGCGAGTGGAGATCCTTCAAGCCTCTCTCGTTTCGGTATTTCCCCCCATCAATTTCCTATCCGCGCTGTATCATATTTCTCATCTTTCTCATCCTTCTCATCTTACTCGCGTATCAAGGAACGACCTCCGAACAAATTTAGATACGACAATGAAATATTTATGAGCCAATTTATTCTCAGACTTTTATTCGCATTCTTGTTTACTTTTTATCCTTATTTCTATCTCTCACTCTCTCTCTCTGTATATTCCTCGAGAATCTCCGGGTTCCTTTTTACTCCCACACTCGTACCCCGAATGGATCTTTCCCAAAGAACACCTTCCACACTCTTTCGCACTAATCACTTTTTCCACTCACCTCGTTATACTCGTTCCTCTTAATTGGTCTTAGGACGTGCCAGAATTACTCACGATTCAGTTCGAGCTTTGGTTATAAGTCGGCGGTCCTATAGAATCGTTACTTCAAGTTCTGAATCAATTCCGGTAATACGAGCTTTGATATTCTCCTTGTGTAACATCCACACCAATTTATAGACCCGGGAATGAACTCGGGGTATTGATTCAGTTTCTGGTTCCAGATGGGTCCATATTTTCGTGTATTCGTGTTCCTCTTCGATCACAGAAATCGAATATCGACCAGAATTCTTGTATTCTTCTCCCACCCCTCGTCAGGAATTATCGCACAGAGGGATGATTCCTCTCTAGGCATTGTCCCCGCGATCAGTCCCGCGGAAAATTGACGAGGTTTTTAATTCTGTTATTCAGTGGCACCCGTTTCTTTTGTTTTATTCATATTGAAGAGCTGCGGAGTGCGAATTTCGAAACTGAAGCATAAAGTCAGCGCCGTTCGCGCGGTATCGCGGATCCTGGATGGTTAATCCGCGAGTTAATTTACCAGGTCGGGTTACACCTGCTCGACTCGCTAGCCCGTAGTTAAATAAAGTTTTTAACTCTCTTTTGTAACCAGGAACCCAAATACCCGATTGAATAAGGTATAATATATCCTTTATACGTGTTGCACGGGTAGACTCCGGGCTCAGGCTTTTTCCCATGGCTCAGAGGAAGAGATCCTCTCTATGTATCTAACTTTGAATTCCCAAATGGAATGCTGTGCTTCCAGCAAGTAATTCCTACCATGAATAGTCTAGTCGAACCAAACCCGGAGCCACCCACAGTCCAGCTTTTAATTAGAAGTCTGAATTATTCGAACTGGAGATATCCATTCATATTGCAGACTGCACAATGCGTGTTATAAGGGTATCAAATAGTTCTTTTTCCCGGATCTCGTCATTTTTACTTTACCTACCTATTTTTTATGTTTTTTTGTTTTTCCGCTGGTTCCGATTTCTTTTAGCTTTTATTTTCACTCCGTCTAGGTATACCTATATACGTACAGTAATTTGCTCGTTCTTTTGCCTCGGGATTCCTGTAAATCGTGGAGCCCAGTCAAGTTGAGAAAACTTTTGAATTATTCACCATTGCACGCGTTTAATCAAACCAGAGTGGTAATTAAATCAGACGAGAAAGAACGCGGAGTTCCGCGGCTTGATGTCTGGCTGTTAAAAATTGAAGCTTCAGCGTTTTAACTCCATTCATTTTTACCAAGGAATATTAATCATCGATCGTAAATCTTGGTACTCGATCCCTCTGACCAATGAAATTAGATTCTTTACTCTTTCAATTTTACCAATTTTTTTAGAGGTAATAAAGGGAGAAATGCAGTATCAGAGAATACTTACTCTGATAATAATCGCTCCCGTATTACGCTCTAATTAAAATTAATTAATTCCACACTGAGGCGGATTTCGTTTCATTAAAATCTCAAATATGGATTAACGATTTTATTCTATTTCCCAGATATTAATTACCCACTTAATTATACCCATTTTATATCATAGCGATCGCACAGGGCTATCAAAACCACCCTCCTCAAATATTTTAATCAGAATCCGAGAACTAATTACTCTATTCATTCGTCGATTCGTATTTAGACGATTTTAACGCGGGGGAACGATTGCCAATAAAATTTGGCTCCTTTACCACCGGATATCTGAAATTCATTCACAATCCTGCGGAATTTACGCACGGTTCGCAAAACTCGGATTTCAAACCACCGGTAACGCAATACCGTATCAAAGCCCCTTGAATCCTCGACCAATCTATCAATCTATCAATCGATGTCCAGAAAGTTGTTTAAAAGTCACCTCCGCCAATTCCCTCTGTCTCTTTCCCCATTGTATTCCATTTAATTCTATTGTATTCTACTCTCTGCCTCTTCGGACAGAACGGGATATGCACTTGGCGGTTGATTTGACCACAGCTCGAATGGGCCAAAGGCAAAGTTGCGAATAATTCTCGCCGAGTGGTAGCCAATTTTAAAGTTCGCTAAAACGATCAGCGAGTACCAAACTTTTTTCCCTCGTTCAACGAACAAGTGTTTTATAATTCTATCGAAACTCGATTTTCGGACAAATTCTCTCACCTTTTGCCTAGCAGCTAATCGAGACTTTATCACGTCTGAAGACAAAAATTTTCGAATTTTAGCTGTCAGTGCAGATTGTTAAAACGCATGTTTACGAGCTTGGCCCGGAATGTCTGTGTAACATTGCGAAAAGTTTTTATTTAACAATAGCGATTAATGTAGCATGTAATTTTAAGGCAGCCGAAATTAATGGGGTAGTTAATTCCGCCATGTGTCAAGGCTGAAAGTTATTTCATTAATTGTGGTTAGATACTTTGCTCTTTTATTGATATATGATTCTTCGCACATTTGGCTTTCGGAATTTCACCGCACGCTTGGTTTGAATAAACAAAATGCTCATTTCCACGATTTTAAATAATAGAATTTGGCGAATAATTATCAAATACAGTGAACATTTCATCATTCGAATGAATAATTATTCACCACAAATTATACGCGGTACCTAGATACATATTATACTATTATAGAATTTCAGGCAAGCAGATTCACCGCTTCTATGCATAAACAAGAATCGCTTTACTATACACTATACGATTGTAGAAAGAAAAAGAGGCGAGAAAGAAAAAAGGGTATCAGTCTTTTCTGCACGGTTTTAAAAAAAAAAACCCTCGCACAACCCCGATGTAGTAAACCCCCCTTGCCAGAGAAAAAAAAATACAAAAAAAAAAAAAAAGAACCACGTTACCCTCGGCGTTTCAATCAGCCGAATACTTTAACGTAGAACATTATGGTCTGGAAAGTTTCGGAGTACGTACATACGTAATTATGTACATTGTATGTACGTACGTATATAGATAAATCGGGGTACGTAAACCGACGTAGCTGTAATATTTTAATTAGTTTACCAAATGTGCGCTCGTTATCTTAGGTGTTAATTGACTTGATTTACCGACTATGAGATAACGGCTAGGTATATACTGGCGCTATACATCTTCGCGTATCAACCGGGAAACCTGCGGCAAATCATGTCGTGTGCAGTTTATCGAGAAAAATAGGAAAAAATGACTAAATCAACAAAATAAAAATATATCAGAGCAAAAACGATCAACCTCTTCACTCTGCTTTAATATTTCTTTTTATTATCGAGATAGGATGAAGATCTTTAGCTCTCTCGCTCTCTATCTATGCTTCCCTCTCCCTTACACACATGTGGAAAAATTAATCAAAGGTATTTAACGCTCTATTGCAATGAAGAGATAATTTTTTTTTTTTTTTTTAGAAACGGTTTGCATATGCCATTCGATTCGTTCTCTTTTTCAATACCGTAAAAATATCGCTAGACCTTGGAACCAGAGTTTCCCAAGACTCGAGATATGGTATCTCGAAGATCTACGAGTCGAATCGCGAATAAGACATTCTTCACGTTTCATTTGATTTCGTTATTCCGTAAAACGTTCCCTCAGGTATATGTACACGTATATCAGGATAATTTATAAATCTAATAACTTGTAGAAATCGGTATTTGTGAACTCAATTCACCCTCTATATCATTCACTAATATCACTTCAATTCGGAAATACAATTTTTGCTCTGTACGTATTCGAAAAACATATGTTTGCCACAGTTCGTCAAAAAAACCATCTAGAACTAGCTAGCCACACACGTCCCCATAAGTTTGAATCCACGCATTTTTAACTTTCACTCTAATTTATATATATATTTTTTTTTTTTCTTCTTTTTTTCGTTTTGTTTTTGACACGCTATAGTGTAAGAGAAATTGTTGAATAACAATTATACACACGTACTAAACGTATAGATCGAAGTTTGTTAGTTTTGTGATTACGAGAAATTATTTTCTTTGCTGTCCGCGATAGTGGATTCGCGATTCAAGCTTATCTCTGTCGGTACACAAGAGAAAAAGCACAGGGATTCGGGATACCCGACCGAGGACACCCCCGGGATGATGTTGGGAGACAGGGGCGGTAGTAATAAGCCGGAGACTGGATCTGTTTTTCCGACAAACTGCACGACAGTTGTCTACGCCATTCCCGAGGAGGAACGCGTTGTCGTTGGCTATCTAAATGAGTGGATCAATGCCTACGCATTCATATCAAGTGAGTATTAATCAATGATTTTAAGGGTGAAAGAAAAAAAACAAAAACGAGGGTAGAAAATAATTGAAAAGAGATTTTTCCTCCCCCTGACAAAAGAGAAAAAAAATTGAGAAAATAATTGCAACGTAGTCTCCGAAGATAAAGAACCTTAGAAGCAACCCCTAATTCTAGGACCCAGAGAGCTTCCAACCCTTAGCCAAGCGAGTAGAAAATTTCAGACGTATAGAAGTCGACGGTGAATTGAGTAGAGACCAGTTTTACCGATCGTCAAACAACCCCTGAGCAAACTACCCCCGATAAAATCTGCCTCCCTGACTGAGACAGCTGGTATTACCGCAGTTGGTAGACGAAATTTTTTCGGTCGTACTTCTTGTATTACTGGCGGTAGAATTTTGAAATTTCGACTTTTTTGATGGGCGGTTTAATATCTTCGGTCAGTATTTTTGAACCTAGTAGGAAATTGGGAAATTAGATTCCTTGACGATGATTGAGGAGGCAATAAACATGGCTGGCATTTCGCTGTTTTGCATCTAGTTTATTCATGTATCTATTCATTCTACAATATTGATATAATGAGTCTTAAAACATATGTATATTTATATACGTTTGGATTTCGAGTAGTAGTAGTAGTTCTCTTCTTTTTTTTATTTTTCCGCATGTGTTTGAAAATTTTACGTAGTGTCTTACAATTTCTATTATTCAAGGGATGCGTATTTTTGAGTTACATAATTCAGACTACTATTGTTATTAGCATTATTATTGTTATTATTAACAGAAGTCTTTTTGCATCTTTCGAACGTTTGCTCATATATCTATGGTATAATACGCTGTAACATATTTTTATTGCGAAATTACCGAATGATCGCAATTCATTCTTCGTCCCTAGAATTGGGGTAAAGAATAGTATTGAAAAGTAAAAATGAAAATCAGGTTGACCTATAGTCACAAAGAATGAAGAAAAAAATGAAAAAAATAAAATAAAACATTTTTTCCACGAAACCGTTTAGAAAACCAGGAGAAATTCTACCTCTACATCATCGTATCAGTCACAGCTGGAATCCTGCTGTTTCTTGGTCTCGTTATCGGGCGTTTATTGGTCAGTCGACATCGTGCTAAAAGGGATGCTAAATTTCACGCCAACAACGAGGCTCTTCCGAACGGTTTCACGGACGATATTTCCGAGATCGACGCGGACATAGATCTCACGACTCCGGTTCCAGTCCCGATGCAAGATTCGAGGTGAATATGGCCGGAAAAACTTAAGAAAAAAAAGAAAAAAAAATCAAAAAATCGTTTCGAATATCATTTTCCGTTTTTCTATCTGTCTCAGAATCCCGGAGACTCAATTAGCCGAACGTCTTCACGGCGAACGCTACTATACCGAAGCTAGAATGCCGATTATGGCACCTACACCGGTCCACGGTACACACATCGCTACCCATCCGCAGCATCAACACATCTCGAACACCCACGGCGTAAGAATTGATCTCGGTAACCACATGGTCGGTACTGACAATCTTCACACTATATTAAGATCCGAAAATCCCAGGACGATGACCAACAAGAGTTACTACTACGGCTGACAGGAAGAGGGGGCAACCCTCCGCGAGGGAAGGCCCCCAACATTGAGCCCTGTCCCGGAAGTTACGACCCGGAAGTACTGCTTCTAGGTTTCAGTTTCTCGTTTTTAAAATTTGTCTTTTTTTTATTTTTTATTTTTTTTTTTCTGTCGTTTCTATTCTTCGAATCTCGAATTTCGATCTGGGCTCGATTTCAATTTTCTGTACATATAATATACTATATCGATACGCATACTGCTCAACGTGTTTCGAAATTATGCGAGGGAGAAGAAACTCGCGTCTGCGTTATCGGCGAGGGTAAGTTGGCACGTTTCTTCGAAAGGGTGTATGGAGATACGGAGAGTGATAAAGAAGGTAGCTTCGGACTGTGTTTAGCAAAATTCTATACAGATACGTCGGGATATGTAGTTGTACTACTATACGGTAATATTCCCATAAAAATGTCGAGAGATAGAGACAGCCGCTCGTCCGTTTCGCGGATATCGATTTAGGGGTGGGTTTTTCTTTTTTTTTTCCTTATCCCTTATACTTTCACGGAAAATTAACTCTTATCGATCCTTTTTTCTCACTATTTACTTCTCGGTATACAGCCTAGCTAGCGTTATTGTTATTCTTGATACGAAATTTCAGTCGCCTTTTATCCGAAAACGGGTCTTTTTTTTTCCTCTTTTTCTTTTTCTTCAACCATACGAAATTCTCTTTCTCCCCGACAGACCTTGGACCGATCGATACTGGATATTCCGGTAAACGGTGAAAGAAAATTTATTTAAAAAATCAGTGAAAGTTTGTCTCAAAAAATTATTCGATTTTGTCTTCTCGCCTTCTCTGACTCGCCTCAAATTTCATCCTTCTCATTATTACTCGTGGCTATATCTACGAACGAATTTTTTTACACGAAAGTGTTCAATCGGGAAGGAAATCGAATTCTCGGTACCACTCGAACGAAAAATGGACGGCAAAGCGAGAAAGAAATTATCGAAAAACGTGTAAAGACTGTTTTTCATAATTTCGAATGATAAAAAGTCGATTTTTGATTACGATATTATATATAACACGGTGAGAATATCATTGAAGATGTAAATAAACTATATATGTATAAACAAATGTACGTGCTACATTATAACATAGAATTTAAATGTATAAAGCTATAGAAAAAAAAAAGAAAAGAAAAAAAATATGAAAATGAAAAAAAATCTCTATCGACGTTAACGGGGGAGTAAAATTTGGTATAATTATTACATAGGTGAGATATAATGTTGAAGTTTTTAACCGATCTTGTGCCATTAATTTAGTTATTATCTTTACTAATGATGTATTATTATTTCTTAGGTATCATATGTACGATAATAACGAGTTGAGTATCCTTAAAAACATCAAATTTTCAATGAATATTCTTTTGGTTCTGGAATAACTGTAACTATGAATTAATGACCTATAGGTATCGTTGTTATAACAGCCTGTGCGCCGTTGAATTGAATAACTTTTAATTATTTAGCGTCTGCTTTGTATAACTGTATAACAACACATAAATTAAATACGTTAAATGATAAATACACACAGACACTGCGAGAGTATATAATATAAACAAATATATATATACATACATATATATATATATTGAAAAAGAAGTTAGGAAAAGGGGAACTCGGTACCAAAGATAATTAAGGCCACATAAACAAAGTAATAATTATTCTTGTTGGAATATTTTCAACGGAGTGCCTGATAATTTAAATAAATAAGTAAATAAATAAATAATTAATTGAATCAATGAGTCGCTCTTTGACGCCCCCTGCGTTTCCACGTCTTTATTAAACGACAAATTTGTTTCTTAAACTTTGTTCTTTTCTCGACTATGATAGCTATAACTGCGATACTCGTAAATTAACTTCTTTCACCTAGCAACCAATATGATATGTTTAACTAATCGATATTATAATAGTTTAATCAAGACGAGGAGACGTCGATACGCGGAGATGGGGTTGGTGTAAAAAAGACACGCGACTAATCGAGTAGGTATATATACCTAGGTGTAATTATTATTCTAAGTTACGTATAGTATATAAAGAGTAAGAAAAATTTTGTATGAAAAATATGAAAATCTTATTGATATGATAATTATATTATATATTATATTATATTATATTATACTATATTATAGGTATATATATATATATATAAAATTCGCGAAGTATGTTGAAAAAGAAGAGAAAAAAAAGGAAACAGAAAAAGAAAAAAGAAAATATCCTCGTCAGTATGTAAGTTTTTATCGGTACTTAAAACATTGTAAATAATTCTGTAAAATATCATAAAAAAAAAAAAGAATAAGAAGAAGAAGAAGAAACATTATACGATTCTTATAACGTAGAAAAGATCACGAAAGAAATCATAGCGTCTATATACATATACATTCATTATTTATCAGTTACTTATTTTTCTTAAATTTTTTTTTTTTATACATTTTTTTGTCCGTTTTTTTATATACTTTTCCAGATATTGCATTCAAATACTAGTCTCGCAGTCAATTTATTTTCACATATTAGAATCCCGCCGTTATAATTAATTGCGAATTGATTGAAAATTATTTTTTTATCAGTCCTTTTTGTTATTTTTTTTTTTTTTTTTTTAAATTCTTATTCTTAGTTTCTATACGCTACCTTCTATCTGAGACAGCCGTAAATAAATAAATGAATAAATAGATAAATAATTGAGTATAAATAAATAGAACGATGTTTGGGGTGGGTGCATAGTGAAGCGTTTGAACTGCAATTATTGTGAACATAATATACACGCAGTAACAAGTGATAGTGAAAGTGGAAGAAAAATGAGAAGAAAAAGAAAAACAAAACGAACAAAAAAAAATGCGTAAAACAATAAAAAAAAATCGCAAGAATTCATCGATCGACGTTCAAATATTATTATTGTATTATATAAGTCACTGTTGTTATATCATATAAATGAAGAGAAATTAACAAAAAGGAGGAAAGAAAAAGGTGAAAAAAAAAAAAAAAATACAAAGAAACAAATAAATATTAAACATTGTCATAAAATTTTAGATTTAAACAATCCACCTATATATATTTATACATATATTTCTTTTTTTTCTTTCTCTCTTTACCACGGATTACCTTTTTCGGGTATGTGCAGCCGCAAGCGACAAAGCTGACCGTAAACCATTTGGTAGCGGTTCTTTTGCCGAAGTCAATGTCGAGAGAGGGGAAAAGCTCGGGGGTCGACCAGAAGCTTAAAATGACTAAAAATACGTTTTCTTTTTTTTTCAAAGGGCTTTATATCAGCGGTCACAAAGGAGGAACTCCCTTGCCCATCATCCCCTTGAGAATATTTCGAAGAACGAATTTTCCTGCGTTGAATCGTTCTAATTTTTACGGAACGAAGAGCGAATTACCAAAAAATCGGGGATGAAACGATTTAAAAAAAAAAAGAAATGAATCGAAAATATTTTCGAGGGGAAACATTTTTACGAATCGATTACAAAAACGCAAGTGAGTAAACCGCATCCCCTTATACGTTTCGCTGATGAATACATCCTGCGATAAATTGTAATATAATTACGTTGAAACCGTTATAGCTATCGGCATCCCGATCTTTACATTAATATTGACACATTCAAGAATCCTCGAACGTGTTCATACATTTTTAAGGGTGAAGTTTAGTAATTCAACAAGCCCCCTCTCTTTGCGAGACTACAGCGTCCTCAACAAACACCACCTTGGTCCATTGAGTTACAGAACGCGTTAGAATCGATAGCCCGAGATTGAAGAACAAAGAATGTACCTTAGCGGAAAGCGGGGTTATTTATTCATTCATTCATGAAATGAAATGAAATGAAATGAAATGAATTTTAACAGTTTGACGCCTTTTTTCTTTCTAACAAACGAATCATACGAGAATCTCTATCAATTAGGAATCGCGGAAGTTATATCACATCTATTCGCAATTAGAAACTCTAGGTACTACCTACTCCATAATTATTATCTAAAATCAAGTTATTTCGCATCTAACGCCGGGAATAAATTGAAAATTTCTATCGGGTATCAGTTGTTTCATTGTTTCTCACTATTTCGGAAATTGAAACATGGATCGCCTCGTCTAAGATTAAAATAATCAATGTTTCGTCCTGCTCATGCGGTAAGTCCGAATTTCTATACATCAAAATTTACGTATCTTACGTACTAAGAGCGGAGTAATATTTCGAACTTATTTATATTGATTCGAAGTGATTTGAGCGATGGAGGAATTATTACAATCAGAAGGCAACCGCATTCATTGAGTATAATTATCAAATCGTTTCAATCCTCAACCGCGTTTCGTTGACAGTTACAAATATCTGATTTTTGACAATAGCATTTTGTTACTTCGATATCCAAAGGCCGTCAAAATTCAACTATTTACTTTTAACTCAAAGCCTGTGTTTACGACGTGGACAAATTGCTCGATTAAATTCTACATGAGCGAAAGAGAGATCGACCCGATAAGCATGCAACCTGTATGTAGGTGAAATAAAATTACGTGGTTAGCAACGTACGATATTACTATTACATAATTCAAGACCCAAGCTTACTCTTTTATTTTTGACTGAAAATAATTTTTAATCATATCGTTTTTTTTTTTTTGTCTCTTTTATACATGAAAAACGGAAAATTCTTCAACGTCTCAAGCTTTACCATCAAAACTGAACAGCTGCGTCGTCGTGTTATCGTGCGGCCCCGCAATTAGGTACGACGAGAAACGTATTAATCAGAAACGTCATGTTCACTCGTAATTATTGAACGCTTTGGTATATATGACGTGTATTCATATAGATAGATAGATAGATACGTACATACATTCTGGGTATGTTCTACGACCTGGAGTAACCGTTAGGAATAAATATTTATGTGAAATTAATCGTTTTTTTTTATTCTTACTTTTATTCATCAGTTTCTCAATGAATAAAAATATCTTAATATCTTCTATGCAGATTGTAAAGGACATACTAAAGTTTCAAGTCAAATTATTAATATTTAAACGTCGCTAAAATCCATATATATATATATATATGATATTGTTGAAGTATTGAAATTCAAGGGTTTAATCGTTCGGGGATAATTTTTTCCACCGTGCCAAAGTGTTAATTGAAGAAATTTTCGGCTCCTGTTTTTAATGAGTTCTCAAGATCCAATTAAAGCTACCTTCACCGAAGACTCGAGAACAAAAATATCAAAGATTCACTACGACGGTGATATTGTATACCTATATACATGTATATCGAATGGCTTATGAGTTAAAAAATGATAATCGAATCATAAAATTGGCCAAGACACGAGAGAAACCGAAGGTGCAGGTGGTAGATTATCATAAATAAAAAGTAGCGCTTTTGTCAAGGGTCGAATTAGACCTCAGAAATATACGTAGCCAGGGGTGGTATGGAAAATAGACGATAAAAAATGTCGCGAAAAAAAGTATAAAGGAAAATAAGTCTAATGAATAAACCGTGGAACTAAATGAAGGGAAGATTTTGACATTCGAAAAATTTCAATAAACGCGATGCGCCCCGGGGCACTCAGCGTTTTAATATTTGAGTAATAAAAGCCACATGCTGTCCCAGAGAATTTAAAATTTTTTATCCTTATTTTTTCTCCCTCATCTTTATTTTGTCCAATTGCGTTCTGTGGCGATGTTGTGCTCTTTCATAGATTATACTGTCGAGCGAATCGAGGCCAGGGAAAAAAGATAATAATCATATTCGTAATAACAATAACAACGTCACAAACACGTTCGACAATTTTCTCTTTCTCACTCTCTTTCTACTCCCTCTCTCTTCCCATCCCTTATTCGAACCTGTTCTGTAAAACGAATCGCTTCTCGTATTGATTCTAGCCGATTACAAAGGGATGTATACGAAACGCAGAGGTAAAAAACCGTATTAAACATCCCCCTATGAAAAAGAAAGAAAAATAGAAGAAGAAGAAGAAGAAGAAGAAGAAGAAGAAGAAGAAGAAGAAGAAGAAAGGACGAACAAAATGTGCTCAATAATGTAAGACCCTTATTGCACACTTTTAATCAGCTACCCCCATTTACGTCTAGGTGTTTCGCGCCTTGCGCGAAGTATGGATTATGTCTGTTGTATTTATCTCAGGCCACTACTTCTTTAGGAACACTTGTGAATTCTCTGATATATATATGTGCCTACCTATATAAAACTACTTCGGCTCTATGCCAAAAATTCTGAGCTATAACCTCCCTGAGAAAAAAAGAAAGGGGAAAAAAAGAAAGAGAAAAAAAAAACACGATTTTAAACATCTCTCTCGAGTCTATTTCCCTACGATTTTGATAAGTCGCGATCTAGCAAGGGGGCGTCAATTGCTTTCCACCTCTTCACCCCGAATAACTACCCTTTTATACACAGCAGAAAAATTGCTGAATAACGACTCGTAAAAATGAAAGAAAAATTCACTAAAATCCATGAGAATGAAAAATAATTCAACTAATTTTTTATTCTTTTATTTTCTCTCTCTCTCTCTCTCTCTTATATATATATATATATACATATTTGAGTACCGCCGGAGTCACATGTACCGGGAAAAAGACTCCTCAGGAACAAGCGGCTTGGGGTCGCGGACACGCGGCCGGTCGCGAACCAGGACGGTATAGTATAGTGAAATAGGTATAGTATAACGGGTCGATATTTCCTCCCCGAGGCTCACGGCCTCGGGCGACACTCCTGTCAACTTCGTCCCTCACCTACCACCACCTAGCTCTTCTCTCGCCCTCTTCCTCTGCCTCTGGGTTCTGCCTCCGCAACCCCTTTACCTTTCCTCGTCTATTTTCTTCTCTTTTCATCCACCACTACCACTTCTGTTACCTGAAGAGGTTGGAACCTGCAACCCCTAGCGAGTAGAAGAAGTAAGCAAAAAAGAAAAGAAAAGAAAAAAGAAAAAAAAGACGGATGTAATCTGATTTTCCACCACCACCGTGGCGCCGTCGGGCGCACCTCTTGTAAGACTCAACTTCCAAAGACTGCTGCTGGCTGTAAAGAGATGCAGAAGATCTAACGCAACGCCCGCACCCCTTTTTTTTTTTTCTCTTCTTCTCTCTTTTTGAAAGGGGAAAATTTCATTCACATCACCTTTTTCAATTAGGCCGGCTACTCTTCAGTTTCCACTCTTTTTTTCTTTTTCTTTTTTCCCCTTCCACTTCATTTGCAATTGATATTCGATATATACTTTTTTAATTAATTAACGTAAAATGCATTTGGAAAGAAAACTGAGTATGTAAAATTAAACAGATGACCTTAAGCCTGACTCATTGTTAGCTGAGAAATGTTTTTCCTTTTTGTTCTCCGAACGGAACCAACTTAGTTTCATGAATTCTAATGGGAGTAGTACACGAACGTAAGCGCGTGGCGCGGTTCAAGTAGTAATGGCAATGGTTAGTCGGACCGTTCCGATACACGATACATATTTCAGCCCCTTTCGCGTCGCGTCAAGTCGCCTCGCACGTCGTCCGAGTATATATTATATTATACATATAAAAAATAAAAAATAAATAAAGAAGGAAACCGCTACACGTGGTTCTCGAACACCTTATATTCTGATTCGAGAGGTGGAAATTGAGACCGGGAGTTCAGACTGAAAGAAAAATTGAAAGAGCGTTGATTAATGGGTTCGGTGAAATCGAAGTGGTCGCCGGAGTGCGTTTATTTAACACTCTATAGAATTTTCGAACCCCAATCGAGGACTTTGCCGGGCTTTAGTTAACCGAGATAAACGACGATTTCAATCGGCGTAATATTTTGTTATTTTATCTATTTCCCCGTTTCTTCTTCCTTTCTGACGATGATTCCTCCTCATTTTTTGGCAGATTTTTAAGGTCAAGGCTTTAATTAAATTCCCGGGATTTGTGCAGTGCGTGTTTGAGCGCAGGGTGACTCGCGAAGCGAAAATTGTAGTAAATCATGCGTCCGTAGAAAAAATTGCGTTTAACAGTACCATAAATTACCAACTGGCCGAATCTAAAAATAACAAACAAACTCGTGAGTCGGCAACTGCGTGCTTTAGTCACATCGCTGAAATTACGTATACATATAGGTAGTACCTACATACCTTACATCATACCCGTACAGCTGCCGCAAAACGTCAAAAAATTTACTTTTTATTGCCAATAAAAACACGAAATTTTTTAGCAAGTATCATTATCGTATAAGAAATGAAATTCTTTGAATGAAGAATAAGAGATTTATTATTTTCTTCCATAAATTTCGAGTCTCAACACTTAAATGTATCGTGACGTTGAACCGTTACCTGAAAATACAGCTTGTTCCTTTTATTTCCAAGGCAGCTGGATCACCCCGCAGGGCTAACTAAGGCGGGTTTAAAAAAATTTATCTGATAAGGCTAACACGGTGTAATTGAACGGTAATTGCCGTCACAACGACAACACCGTGATAATTACCCTGCCCGACCATTTCTGGCTATAAGGTTTAATTGTGGATGGAGGAGGTTGGATTGCGTGCCCTAGGTATAAACGCAGAAGAAACTTTACCCCCTGGCATACATATACGATACTCGACCCGGTAGGCAGAAACGTTTCTGCAACGCAGAGACGAAAACCACTAGAATAGGTCGAGTCATTAGGCTAGAAGTTTGTCTAACCGGAATCTAAACCCGAACGAAACTATTTCAGGTCTAGTTCGAGTCGGCAGGCCGTTGATTGACGGAATCTTAGTCGAACCCGCGATTTTATTTTCCCTCTGCGGAAAAGTTCGCGAAGAAAAGTAATGGAAGTCCTTCAGCGAGGTGAAAAATTTGAGTTTTTATGGATTTCGGGAAGGCCGAAACAAGGCGGAAATTTTTTTCTCCGAGTATTTGGGAGAGAGGGAACGAACTTATCGAATACGACTTAATTTCTCGCCCCTGAAAAGTTGCACAGTTAATTTATTACAGGGGAAAATTGTCTTGTCGAGAACCGAGTACGGGGTACTTTACCAACGCAGTTAACATTCAATTTGAGTATCGGGTAATCCTGCTCCGGAGAGTTTCATCCGAAGATTCACCGGTGAATAATAACTTTTCAATATAATCTCGGGAATTGAAGATTCCTCGAAACCGAACGAATTCGATATAGAAAAAGAAACGTGTGCGTACGGAGGGTTGCCTCGGCATTCGACACTCGACTATACATACATACCTATATCTCACGATCAGATGAAGAATAATGCGAATATGAAATACAAAGGGCCTTCGAATACCGTGTCCAGTTTCCTCGCGGACTAAATGCTACCGGAGAGATAATGTCCCGGTGTCTTTTATCCTCTGACAAATTGCGTCGTCGCGTCGCGTCGCCGAGCTTTCGAGGCCAGTTTTCCCCTTGTCAACAGAGGATATCCTGACAGTTCCTAAATTATAATATGACTGTCTCTCCCGCTTCTTTAGTTCTATTTTTTTTTTTACTTTCTTTTTCTACTCAAAACTTTATAACAGGTTTTTTTTTTTAAATATATTATTTTATTATCGTTCTTCGGGCTCCTTTCTATTTCTATACCTTTTTTCCTCTTTATTTTACTCACTTTCTTATTTCTTTACCGAAAATGTGTGAATAGAGTGAGAGAATTTAGGCGGATTGGGGAGGGAATACTTCGGCGTGTGAGATCTCGTCTTCCTTAGGGCCTTCCTCACGTTCTTATGATTCATGGAGTAGGTATAGTAGATTCAGCTTATGCAAATGTTATTGCAGTTGAATTGGTCTGGCAGTTTGCCCGGAGGTGGTGTTGAATTTTTAAGCGATTTTGAATTTATGCCATCGCTCCAGAATTGAGATACTGATAAGCCCCAGGCTCGGCTTTCAATTTCATAGTCTCACTGTTCAACGACTATAACTAAAATTCCAAAACGAACAGAGAAACAAAAATCAAAAAAACTAACGAAATAAACGAGTAGAACAAACTAATATACGGTACAATTTATTCGTTATTGAATGAAGTAAAAAGGTGTTTGCTTCGGGTACCTGCAGCAAGAACCGCTTGATTTCCACCCTAAAAATCCTACCGCTGTAAATTCGAGGGGAGTGTAGAGGCGGGCACGTTATAACGACTAATGAGGTAAATATAACGAAGGTTGCAATTAGCAGAATATACCGAGTCGGCGGTTTCTCTGTCAAACTCTACGAGCTCGATGTAATGTACTATTTCTCTCTATTAAATTACCACCACTTTTTAGAAACTGTATAAACGAACGACGATTAGCAACGCTTTCGATTGATCCGAAACAATCGCGTATACAGAATCGTGAAACGCGATGGGAAATGAAGGAAAAAGGGCAAGGGGTTTTTTTATTCCCTTTCTAAACCGATAAGGCAAAGTGCATTAACGCACGTATCGCAATGGCTTATGATATACGTACACAGGGAGGTAGGCACATGACATATACACATCCATCTAGTTCATTGTCTGCGATACCGGTCAACAAACTTTTGCGATAACCAATGCAGCAGGTGATTCAGGTCAGAGTTGTTTCCACGCTCGTAAAAAGCCAACCCCTCATTCCCATAGTTCAGTCGTGATTACGCCTCCGCTCGATACCTGTAATATTTGACCTGTTTAGAAACGACGAGAAGTTTAAACAACGAAACAGTCCTAAGCTCCGGTTTATCGTTCCCTTCGTTAGACTAGATTCGCGCCGAGGGATTCGGATGCACTTTAGACGATCCAGCCGCGTCGGTACCAGCGAGGGATGAAACGACGGGACTGAAGATCACGACGTAGATTTCTTTTCCCTTTTACTTTTTTTTATTCTTAAATATTTCGTCGGAATTTTTGAACAACGTCCGCTTAATTATTCCCTTATAAACTGTAGACTGTTGTTTAAATTGTATTCGACGCCTGTCTGCGATTCAGTGATGAAATACATCAAAGGGGAAACAAATCCGTTGGGTTGAAAAAACTCGGTTTTAAAATGTCTTTAGCTTTTTGAGAGTCGGTATAATTTAACAGTAATTTTTCACCCTGTTTCAGACGGCCCTTAAAGCTCTCAAACAAAGTTTACAAAGGTATAAAAGAGGGAGAAAAATTATTATAAAAGGGGGCAAGGAATAAAACTCGAGGACAATTTCACTCCACAGATTTTATCAATTATTAACAAACTACCCTCCCTGCCAAGTACCGGATACATCAAATATTCGCGGTCTCACGTCGCGAACAATTTTACGCAGTAGTCTCCGTCGTGCGACTGATTTATTAATTCTTCCCTATTCCAGGATGAACTCAAGAATCCAGGAATAGCGTCGATGTTTTTTGGCTAAAAAATTTGTTTCAATGAGCCCACTCTATTTTCTGAAAAAATTTTCAACCCCTCTTAACGACTTTCGAACCTCTTTCTTCACTTTGCGTTTCAGACAGGGTGAAAGAAGCCCGTCCCTCGTTATTTGAGAAAGTTTTGCCGCCGTTGAGGTTGTTTTTATTTTTCTAACGTAGTCGAGATGTTTTTGATAAATTAATGAGACAGCCTGAAGTTCTTTTGTCAGACGGTGCCTTGAGATTATAATCTTTATCGCTTTTTCGTTGTACTTTGGTCCGCTCGTAGAACCGGACGTTCGTAACTTCAGACAAGCCCCGAGCAGTCGATCTGAAAGGTTTTAAAACCGGCGTTAAAAGTCCGCGGAGCCGTTCGTCGGCCCGGATACTTTGAAAAAGCAATTAGACCAATGAACTGAATTTTTTAACGAGTTTGGCTTAATTAAAATCGAAATTCCCCCGGGTTTGTTTATTCGCGGAATTGACGCGACTGCTTATCTCTCCCTGTTTTATCCGTCCATTTGTTTATTTATTTTCTTCTCTTTCATCCCCATGGCGAGCCCAGAGAGACTCTGGATGATTAGATTCCCGGAGGGTTCGTCGATTCGCAAAATCGGAAATTCCCGATTCGACACCAAATCGAATTTCAAATTTCCCGGGCGACTACGAACGACCCTTATACCCGGAATGCGAGGATAAAAATTAGATCAGCGAGATTCCCTCGCTAAACATTATGTCTGGACATTAACCCCTTCTTCAATTTTTTTATTCGCACCGATTCTCACGGTATAAAAAATATTTTCCCCGTAAAAATTCACCCCTAAAAAAGACTGTCTTATCACTCGACTTTCGCATCGTGGCGGTCGGGACTCTGCCTCGACTCCGTTTTACCAGCGCGAATGTCGGCTCCGATCAATCCCTTCAAGGCCTTTACTCCCGGTCAGACGAGAGTACGAATAAAAGGAGAAAACTGACGTGTTACGGGGCGTGGATATCGAGATGAAAAAACAAAGAACAAAAATTTTTAGTCCATTTTTTTATATCAATATAAAAATCAACGATTCCCTTTTTTTTCATCTAAAATTTTCTCCATTCGGGTATATATAAAACACCCCTCGAGTTCCTCATCATCAATTTCGATCCTCCCAGTAAGTGTCCTTTTTACGACTGGCTCTTATACGAAAAGACAAAGAGAAGGAAAAAATGTCTTCATTTTTACGCGTACAAGTAGAAACGGTATAGTTTGATGAAGGAAGGAAAAAAAATCTATATATATATAAAAATAAAAAAAAACAGGGTAAAAATTTCGTGTGTGTATAGGGGTGGCGTGTAACATCGTCTATAGATTGTCTCATTCACGAAGTACCGCGCCCCAAGAGTCAATGGGCTACCGGGGACACACCCTTGCAAATAAGCAAACACTTTGCTGACGTAAATTGATGAGCGCACAGTCGTCGTCAAAGAAAAGGGGTTTGAGTGCAAGTTTAGATATGGGGGGGATGAAAACACCGTAATTACCCATAAAAGCCGTTTCTCTCACTCGCTCGCTCGTTTACACTCACCCTTCCTCTCACTCTCTGTCTCTATCCCTATCTCTCCCCAGTCACGAGTAAACAGCATAAATGCTTTCGGTCTAAGGGGTTTCTCGCCAATTCCCACAGCTGCGTCACAGGGCTATAACTGCTCACCTACCTTGTCTGCACGGAAGCTGTCGAAAAAGAAAAAGAAAAAAAGAAAAAACGAAAAAAAAAACACACAAATTTCATACGAAAAAGGGTTGAGGATTTTCAACACGACATTTCCGGGTGTATGAATACATAGAAGACGATTCTTAAGGCCAGGATTTTCGTGGGTATGTAAATCTATTCATTTTGTATACGAATCGGGTCATTTTAATACCAGAAATATGAATTGTAGACTTCTTTAGCTTCTCATTTATCCTTTACTTGTTTTTCTTTTTTTACCCCTTCAATTGATCCTCGAATGTTATATTCATGGTAGAAGCGACGTAGGTGGTAGGGGGTCCTGGAATTGGGGAGGGATCGAAATAGTGAAAAATTGAAATGAGGGTAGAACGTCCTTTTAAAAACACCATAGTTTTTTTTTTTTATTATTATAGTCAATATTAACTCGTCACTGCTTACAAAATCAGGAATCTCTTGTCGTTTCTATTATATACCTATATATCATATATCACATATATATATAAATATATAAATGTGTGATATATGTATATTTTTATTTTTTTTTAAATTTATTTTTTTATTTAGGTTATATATATATCATATATATCATTATCTCGGCGAATATTATAATTTATTTTTCACTTACAATTTTTGTTAAAAGATAAAACTATCGCAACTAAATTAAAACGATATACGGGGCTACAATACGATCATCCTACTTTCTGTTAATGTCAAATTTTTCAACAATTTTTCTCACCAAGAAAAATATATAATATGATCCACGCAAATCTAAGTTTCGGTAACGAGTGACGAGAGTCGTGATCAATTTCCCCCATTCGTTTCAATTTTTATTTTTCATCATTCTTGAGGTCTCTGTATCCTTTTCTCGATTGGATTAACAAATGTGTGTTACTTTTCATACACCGTTTGCAAATTTAAACACGAACGATCGACGCTCACTACCGCGTTCAACGACTTGAAATATCTAATTGAAGTTAAAAATCAATTATTCGGTAAGAAATAGTACCTACAGGGGATGTTCCGCCAGTTTATTGTACCAGCCACGAAACTCCGAGCTGTATAATCACGCGTGTTTAAATAAATATATATATAGGTATTTATATGTAAGTTAACACCAGTCGAATAATTCCTAGTTAAATATTAACAATATTATATATATACATGTATATACGGTACGAATTAGACTCCGCCGATTTGTTCATTTTTCCAACGCACAATTTAGAACTTTTATTTATCGTTTTTATTTTCCATCATCACTGATCGTGCGGTTTAAAAAATTCTTCAAATCTTTAAATATCGTTTAACTCGTTACATATATATACATAAATACATATAATCATACTTGATATATATCATATATCTATATAAAAACAACCCTCTGTATTTAGACCAGCTAAATTTTTTTTTATCATCGGGTCACTAATTCTGATGAACGTTTTTAATTATTTTTCGTCATTTATATCATATCTATATATATATATACTTATTTATTTATTTATTTATTTATTTATCCGGCAACTTTTATCTATCCATATATATATAGATAGATATATATATATATATATAATATATTTCATAATATATCGTGTTTTATACATTTAATAATTATATACGTTGACATAAACCTCTAAGTGATTATAATAATATATAATATATAATATATTCGTTATTATATATAATATTTATAGTTATTAGTTCATATACATATACATAATGTACTAAAATAGCGTCTACACCCTTTTTTTTTTTTTTGCATTAATTTTTAAATGCTCTGATCAAATTTGTGACCAAGCATGTGATTAAACTTCGCCTTAAATTTTGCTGGATAACAAATTTCAAAATCGCACAGTTTCATCGATTTTAATTTCAATTTTGTTTAGTTATTTATTTATTTTTATTTTATTTTTTTCTTCTTTTTCTTGTTTTCAGTTTTAAATTGTTACACTTGTATTTCGGTGTGTATCGTATAAAAAAATCTTAACGATGACGTCTCTCTCCGTCATTTTTGTTGTTCCTCTTATTATTCTTCTTCTTTCTCTTATCATATTCATATAACAATGTGTGTTTTCTATTATTTTATTGTTATTCTAACTTTTGGTACGATAAGCTCAAGACGTACATACATGTATCTATACGCATACACTAAACGTATGTAATGTATGTATCCGCTGTGTTTAATTATAAATTATTATTTTTTTATTATTTTTTTTTTTTGGTTTTCTATTTTATTCATATTACGTAATATTTCATTTCAACTTGTTTGAATATATTGGTCAGAGCTTTCGAGCCTTGTAAAATCCAATACAGCAGGCGCCCAGCGCCCAAATTCTCAATAATAATTTTTTTTTTCTCGATCGCAAAGCGGCTTTGATTGGATTTTGATTGGCCGTCAAAAGGATTTTGATTTGTTCGCGTTCTGGCAGTGCCCATGTCGATAAATGATTGAAAGTTATTTATTTTTATTTATTTGTATTTTTTTTTTTTTTTGTTTTTTTTTTTCTCGTTTTCAAATTCTTTTCCACTCTGTCTATGTGTGTATATTATATGTATGTATTATATTTCTAGCTAATATTGTATATTATAGTATCAGATTTTATTTTATTTTTCTTCTCATCTTTCCTGCTATTCTGATTCGCACCAATCAATTAACTATTGTATATATCATATACATATGTAGGTATATATTTCGCATATGTTTCAAAGAATATATCATTCTTCTATATATATATATATAACTGATCGCTAAAAATATTCAATTCAAATATCAGAAATCATCTTTTTACCTTTTTATTTATCTTCTTCTTTTTTTTTTTCAAAATTTGTTTCGTTTATCGAGAACGTGATATAATTCAAGCTATAAAGCAACTCGTAATATCATTATAATAATACATTTCGTATAGGGTATGTATTCATTATAGTATATCTGGGGGTGAAATATATCTGATTACTTTATTGATATGCATTCGATTGCATTATATATTCATATTATTCGTTAATACATGTTTTCTTTTTTTCCGATACATTGCCAATAATTAATTAATCGATTGATTAATTAATCAATTTATTGATTATTCGCGTTATATCTTGCAGTAGTTATTATAATATCCCGTGCTAATTGACGCCGATTAGGACGTTTATATTCCTAAATATATATTCAAACAATTCATTTATAATATATTATTTTATCGTTAAATCAAGCTGTAGGGTATTAATATATAGTATAGTGATTACTCAACGAACAAACTTCTCCGCTATTTCTTTTTTTCTTTTTTTTTAACCCAATTAAACAAATTGCTCTGTTTTTCTTTTTTTTCTTTTTTGCAAAGGAACTGCAAAAATACCGCGTGCGTATCAATTATTTCCTGACAATGGGTATACACCTCTACAGTTGTGTTTAATAATTGTATATAACGAATATATGCGACTCTATGTATAGGTATATACACGTTATATTATAACGAAAATTAGCGAATAATCTGCAGTTGATGTAATGAAATATACTCATAAACATATAAGGAACGATATTCTCGACATTTGAAATTTATAACAAAGTATATGGTATATGTATTATATTTATAGCTGTGTATAATATATACAGCTGTATAATGGGAATAATGGCGTTTTGCATACGTTGAAGTAAACGATGATAAAAGCGTTGCCATTTTCAGAACTGAGGATATTGACCCGATACATTACACCTTTATTCCAGTAATATCAAGGACATTAATTTCACCACTTATGTATACACATATACCCAACTTACGTTGTAGAATGAACGATTTTTATTTATTTTTTCTTCTCTTTACGCGGCCCAGAATAACTACGAACAAAAAATGTCGATAATTTATATAGTTCGGTGTCTCTTTTTCCATGTTTTGTTTTTTTTTTCGTTTTTTTCTTACTTCCTTTATTATTTCCCTATTTTTAAACCTGACTTCACACATCCTTTTTGTAATACTATCACGATCGTTTTGCGTACAGCCATGTCAGTTGAGTAAGGGTTGTTGTTGTTTTTTTTCTCTTCCTAATTTTAATTTTTTTTTCTTTTTTCTTCTCTTTTCTGCTTTTTTCGCTTTTTTCCAACTCGAAAATGGTGCCTAAGTATATATTGTCGCGTGCACTAGGTAGTTAATTTCTTTAATTACATACGTAACTTTGTTTACCTTATACATATATATGTATATATACGTTTACGTTAATTTGATAAATATACTCGGACATATACATATAGCTACGTGATACGCTCTACGCAGTAGGTTTAGTTATTTAATTTTTTCATTTTCCTTTACATGCTATATCTTTATTTAGTTTTTTTTTTTTGTTTTTTGTTTTTTTTTTTATTTTTGGTTTCGTTTTTATTCACGTTA
The DNA here is from genome assembly GCA_947538915.1 of Tenthredo distinguenda. Taxonomy (NCBI): domain Eukaryota; kingdom Metazoa; phylum Arthropoda; class Insecta; order Hymenoptera; family Tenthredinidae; genus Tenthredo; species Tenthredo distinguenda. Next base: position 1,695,233 of record OX384535.1, read on the forward strand.
TTTAGTTTTTCTCTTTTCATTCCCCTATACGGGCAATACAGTTTTTTTCATTTTTTTGGATTTTTAATTCTTTTCTTTTTAAACATTTATATCGCATATTATATCATCGTCAATTTATAATTATATATTTAGTTAGTTAGTTATTCATTTATTTATTTATTTATTTATTTATTCATTCATTTATTTATTTATTTATTTATTTATTTACTGCGGCATCATCTATCCTACTATATTATATAGTTATCAGGATGTAAAAATGACATCCAGGCCCTTCTTCTTTTTTTTGTTTGTTTGTTCGTTTTTTTTTTCTTTTCTCCACGTTTTACACAGTCACAATAATTAATATAATCAATCTGTTTCAAACTACCTTACTGTATATATATATACACATATGTATATACTTTGGCGATCTTCTCAAATTTACGTAATATACTATAACAGTATTATATCGGCCGTCACGTAGCAGTAAAACAAACTGACCGATAAATAGGCCCAATTGCAAAATTTAAACACAATATCTTTCGTACAGATGATCGCCACTATAATTATAGGCTGTCAATTCATTTTATATCTTTATTCTCTTAGTACTTTTCCTCGTACAATAATTACAATTACGTTCTAATAGCGAATACTAAAACAGCGCAATAAACATTACCTATAAATTTTCGCGGCAAACTATGTAAATTAAAATGAATTCAATTTTCCTACCAATTCTATAATTTATTAATCGATCGGTATTTACCATTATTTCTCAACTATTCTTTTTTTTTCCCCCCGCAATCGCAGAAGACTTCGCTGTTGTGTCAAATCAAAATTTCTATGGATATAATATATTTAATACACAAAAGTTCTATTCCGTACGTCTGAGGATTCGAAAACTGTCTGACAGTAAATAAATATATAATTTCATTTCTTTCTTTCCCAACGATAAGTATAGCAAATCCTGAATTATTGAACAACACAAGATATGTTTCACTCCAGCGTTATCCCGCGATTTCCAAAAATATTTTCAAGCGTTCTGTAAATCGCGTGGGTGCGGCAAACCCGCCCCCCTATATACCCCTCACTGATTTTTTCTCATAAATATATAATATCACGTCCGATATATTTCATACCGTACACTCGGAACGTTTACTGATTCACATTTCTCACCATTAGAATGAAAAAGAAAAGAAAAAAAAATTGAAAAAGAAGGAAACTGCTCATTTTTCACCCCAAAATTTTTATCAGATTTTATCCCCATCTATCATCTACGGTGAATTTTTCTCTCTTTTCAATTTTTTCAATTTTTTTGACTTCTTCTTCACTATTTCATTTCAACCCCTATGTATTTATCTATCTATATATATATACGTATAGCGATGGGGTTGGAACGCAAGCCGAAAACCTCGGTTCATTTTTAGACTTTCGGACGGTACCAGTGTACGGTCGATTTGCACAAGCTTTAGCGAATACCCAGATGTATATATGTATACGTATATACCACTCTTCCACGCCTCTAAACTCACCGCGTAAATTGGCGTGCGAATTATTCGACGATACGAATTAATCGAGGTTTACACAACTCGAGCTTTTTTACTTCCCTTTACATCCAAACCACGGTATACCCCGATAAAATAAATCTAAACTTCTCCGATCTTCGATACAGCATCTTGATCTGTGTAATATTCTCTTCAGCTGTGTCTGAACCGTCTCAAAGAACATTTTTTTTTTTTTTTTCACTTTTTTCAGTTCTGCTACAACAAGGGGTTGAAAATTGAATAAATAACTATCATCACCCTATACCTAAAAAAGTTTCCTACGAACTAATCCGGCGCTTCGTTAATTAAATAATAATCGCCAAGAACTCCGAACGATATAATATAACAATAAACCCCTGTTCTCATTCGTCATTCGTTTATACTATTTTCGTTATCGAGGAGGACGGAAAATCCGCTTTTAAATCTCTCCCAAATCTTGATCAAACTTCGCCTCTCTCATGCTCGACACGCAATTAGTAGAAACTGTATCGATTTGGTCCATCGTCAGTCGAGACACAGCCTATTCTACGGGACTAGAGATAGGTAGAGCCGGCTCAAATCTTATCAAGCTTTGATGAATCGATTAATCCTTAGGCGCGTTAGACTACTACATAATAAACTAGTATTGTTCTACATCGTATCTTTTTTTACAACCGTTAAATTGTATTCGATAATCTTGTGATCTCAAACTGCACGAGAATAAACTGAACTAAAAACGATCCCGAAACGATTGGTGAAAGAAAAAAGGAAAGGGAAAGGAAAATCCATTACAGTTTAAGCCGCACCGTTGTACGAACTGGGAACCGAGCTATGGGGTTGTTCTCTTATTCCCTCGCTGCGGTAAAACCTTACCAAGTATCATGTAGGTACTTACGTAGGTATAAACACGTGTATTTGGGGTACGTATCAGGCAGAATAAGTATGATACATACGTACGTGTTAAATGTGGAGTTTAATGTAATATAGAGAGACTGTGGGAGGTGTGAAGTTGTCGTGGCGACTATACTGGGATATACGATATTTACCATATGTTTTATGTCATAAAACACAACGTTTGATAAAAAATCCTATAGGTCAGATTGTGACGTGGCCAAAACGCTCTCCGCAGTCTCTTCGTGACGTCATAAGGGCCTCGTAACGTCACCGCATTCGCAATGGGGCACGTGTCCTCTCCTGTCGACTCTGTTACTTATCGAGTGATCACTGAAATCAGAAATGAGAGAAAGAGGAATGAGTGAAGACGGAGAGAAGAACAAGATTCGATTCGGGGTGCGAAATGACGAGGGATCGCGTGTCTCGGTTATTCCCCAAATTTGCAAACTCAATTCTCACCAGAATTCGCACCGTTATACATAATTCTAAGAATATGGTCGAGGCCCGCGCAAACCGCGTTTGAATCATGGCTCTAATTTTATGGGTATACCCGTCCGCCCAGAACTCCCAAGGGTTTGGTGAGACCGTGCAGTTTAGTCGGAGAAATAAACGTCTGCATCAACCCTAAGGGTTTGGCAATTTGTCGAAACGGTCATGCGAAGACAAAAAATAAAAATAAAAAGGGAGAATACGTTTTCGCCCTGGTGAAATAGTCGCACGCCTATCTTCCCACGTATAGGTACATACATAGGTATAAATATTCGAGAGAGAGAGAAAACGCGCAGAACGCTTTTTTCCATTAGTAGAATTGGTCAGGGAAAAGGTTGCGGGATGGCCAGCTCGAAACTAGCGGACTATGGCTATTGGTCAAAGGACGATATATTAATTGGGGTATTTTGCTCCGGTGACGTTTTATTTTGCCAACTCATGCGTCAGGGATATAGGAAAGAAGCCCAGGACCCTCCGCGATGGGTGATGTCCTCGCCATATACATATAGCTATTACACGTATCCACGTAACACATAACGATGTGATAGGCTTACTCCTTTCTTCTTTATCGTTATTTGCTCCTCGGACATCCGCTCCTTATACCGTACATAGACTTTTATTGTTATCGCAACGCAATTTCTTCGATTCTCGCACGTGCGGTCAAGCTTTCCCTGCCGTTGTCCATTTTTCTTAAACCTGACGGTCCTGGTTTGAAAAAAAATAAAAATAAAAATAAGCTTGACCCAGATTCCAAAAAATTGTGGGTTTTAAAGCTCGACACGTTGATTAGAAACTAAAAAATGAACCGGTCACGTATACCTGTTATACGTATATGCGTGGGGATGTATGTATGCCGGGGCTGGCATCCCCCAGACTTTAACAATGACGCTATTGTTACTGGCTTGTACAAGGTACGGTTATTAGGTGAAAGGTACGAGGTATAAGGCACCAGGGTTTCTACGTACCCTATACTCGGGGCTTTTGTCCGCTTGCATAAATGTGTGTGTGTACTACCCGGAGTTAAGAATATTTCATATCCATGTCTTCGTATCGACTCGTCTACTCGATACATACAGACATGTGTACGTACGTACGTACTACGTACACATATACCCACGTACGTCTATACCAGAAGTATGAATAGGTAATTCTTTTGTTAACCCGGTGCACCAACACAGAAAAGCAATCTTGAAAGCTCTTGTGGTACGAATCAATGACTAGCTGAAGGATACCTCCTCTTCAGGTTGCAATTTTACCTTCAACCTTTTACGGAAATTAACTTTTGCCGCAGTATTTGATTAAATAATCGGACTTCAAAACTCCGGGTGGTTACGGGGACGAGCTAGCCTCGATGTACCAGGTACACCTATATATATACTCCAGCCGGTGTATTTTGGGGGTAGAAAACCGTTGGAGGGTAATATATTTGCGGAAATGCCGCGATTGCCGAAGAATTGGTTAGGGTTAATAAAGGGCGATTCGGGGATTCCGAGTTGAGCCCCAGCCGTGGGGATGTAAGCTCACCCAAAGGCAAAAAGACGAGGCAGAGAGACTCCTCGCGTTTAGTGTCTGGCATTCTTGAAAGGTCGCCATTCACTGCGCGATTCTAAACGACTATTTGCGAGGTCGGCTCCCACCGTATTGCTAATTGAATGAAATATCCTGAAATTTATATATAATATTCCAGAAATCGGAGTGAACTAAAAATTCGTATATCATCGGCGATAGAGTATAAGATATTGAGAAGGGGTGTCGAGAGATTGGTGAAGAGAGATTCTTTGGCACCCTTGAGTTAAATTGCGCGAGAAGTAAAATCGATTCGTTTGGATTTCGGGGGTTGGATTTGAAATATCAGAAACGAGGGTCTCTTTGGTTGTGACAGTCGTCCGCGTTTTGTGTCGTTCGAAGAAAGAGATGATGAGAATGAAAACGGAAGATTGGAAGGAAACGAAACCGAAAAATGGAACGCGTCAGATCTTCGGGAAGAGAAGAGTTTTAACGAGTCCCTGAAATGACAATTTTCCTCGGTTATCCCTCGGGGCTTTTTTAAACAGCAACTGGATGAGGTCAAGGGCGAACTAGGGCGGGGAGACGAGGCCTGAGTTATTCGTGGTTCCTTTCCTACAATTAATTAAATTTAAGCGACTCTCTCATTCTCTGCATGTACAATGTTTCCGTGATTAACCACAGGACGAGGGGTTTCGAGTAGTCGACGTAAAGATTACAGAAAAAAAAAATAAGTATATACCTGGGGGGTGTAAAATGTTTATTGCTCATTCGTACGGCTATATCGGTAACGTTTTATCGCGTCTTTACGTGTTCTCTTAGTATTGGTTATTGAAAAAAGAAAGAAAGAAAAAAAAAACTGAGCTTTATATAGTCTGCGATCTATAACATACCATATATGTATGTATATGTGTGTGGCTACGTTTGGTAGGAGGAGGTTTTATTTATAAAATATATTCTAGCTCATGGGTGGTGGAGAGACACTCGTCCAGAATTATAATTACGACGTAGTCTATCGAGCCGGGGCTAAATCCAATTTTAATACGCTTGAATATTTATGAAGAATTTCAGCGAACGATGCATTCTAAAGTCTCTCATCGTATAGCGTACCCTTACCCACCTACCCATTCTGCACAGCTGGGTTTTGCGGAGTAAAATGATTTCACCGTAACATAACGTATGTATGTATATGTATATATACACACATGTGTACACGTACCCTACTCCACTTTCGAAACTAACTTATATCCACCTAACTCTCTTAGTTTAAACGAATTATTTGATTAATTAATTGATTAATCAAATATCCAATTAGAATCCAAAAGCAGAGAATCCACAGACGTTTCTCAGTCCTGATCCTATTCCCAATCAACCTGACGCCCTTGGCGTTCAAAGATCACCCGACGAGGCTCGCGACCCTTGACCAAAGTCTTTGGGGTCACGCAATCTGCTTTGGTCACGCTTTTCGGACCGCATCGGATTTCGGGAATTAAACATACATATATATACATACGATCGTGTGTGTGTGTATATCGTTGTTCCGAAAACACCGAAAAAGTCAGGGAACGAAGTGTGCGGAGGCGCGGAAATTGATCGATCGAGAGTAAAGCTCCATAACTACCCCCCAGCATTTACACACGGACAGATATATGCTATATGTGTAATATGGGCACCGGGCAAACTGCTGACTGCTGTCGTTGGGTTTATGGATTTTAGTAACCAACTGTCATTATGCGGGCTGTGATTTATTCCGGCGTAGATTAATCCATTGCGCCGAATCGAGCTGTGTCACTATCCGTATACGAGGGTTGAATTCATCTACCTGTACCCACGGAACCAGACTCATACAAACAAAGGGACGATTGTTTCGTTCAAGTATTTAACCGGATAATTATAGCAGATTGTTTGCGATGGCTTTATGCTACGATCGTCGATAATAATTGCTACTATCGAGGCGGTATTTCCGTACCTGAAAATCTCCGTTTTGCGAAAACGAAATGAGTTTATTTCGATATGTATTTCATTCCCAATTTTATATTTCGTTTGAAGTCTGTCCCTCGTATTTCCCTTTGCTCCTATCCCTCTGATTAAATCTCGAAAGTTTAGTAAGATGCGGGAATAATAATCTTTCGAAGGAAGACAATGCCTGTGGTATAACGTCCTGGATCCAAGACTGGGAAACGAACAAAGGCTCGATTAATTGACAATAACGATAAAGGCCACATTGTCCTTCGTTAGGGGATGAAAAAAAGAATGGCGAAGACTGAGGGATGTTCCGCAGGCTTGCAGAATAATCGTTGACAAAGGAAGAACTCCGTCAAGGATAGGCGATATCTTTTTCATTGAATATTTCCACGACCCCCTCGCATGTCTTCGACCCCCGGGCGAAGAGTCGAAGGGCTAACTACGTGACGATTTCTATAAAAGATACTCCCTTTTCCATCGGCTAGAATAACTCCGATGCTGAAACGTTCGAAGTGCTCACTCCAAAGGTGATACCTATCAAAAGTCTAAACAAAAGGTACAAAGCACCCGGGGTGTGAGAGGGCTTAAGCAGCCTCGCTGTGTAGAAAGAAAAACGAGGCAATTCTTGACACAAAAGAGTATACAAGGTGGGATTTCGAGTGTATAGGTAGAGAATGGCGGAACAGCTGCTGGTTTCGCAAATCTATATTTCTCGCTAGTTTACCTCTTTTCTTTTTCTTTTTTTTTGGCTGCTTTGTTTTTAGCCTAATTTCTGCGCTTTGGGTAGAGCTTGATAGGCGAATAACAGGTTCGCTGGTGCTAAATACTTTCTTAACTTTAGATTAGGGCCGTTCCTCTATGCTTCTTCTTGACTTAGTTTGGCAAATTTCGCGATTAGCCGTCTTGGGATTCCGCGCTTCCGTCTTCTAAAAGCGAAGGAATTTCGAAGTTCGTTTTGTTAAAACACTGCCGAGAACTGCCTACGACTAACTATGGGAACTTTCCGAACCTCCAGGTGCTCCTTCGCCGTCTAAGGATCTCGGCGTTTCGAGTATACCTTACCCTCTCCTGTCCTACCCGCCTTGCTCAACGCGGCGGTACGTAGAGGGTGAAACTTGTGAGAATTTACATAATTTCATATCGCTTGATAAATTTATTCTAAATCCCTCTCACCACTCTATGCAAATTTAACCTCTCACCTTTACCACACCTCCTTACCTCTACGGAACCTTTCGGGGGATGAAGATTTTTAATCGACTGTCAAAACGACCACGATACAATTTCGAAAAATCGCCAAGTTGTACCATCTATAATAATTCGACTAATTGAAACGCGCTGGGGGGTGTCAATAACATATACCTGTACATTTATAGAAGAAGAAGAAGAAGAAGAAGAAGAAGTGACTGTTAATTAGAAGGCTATAGATGACCGTCCATAAATTCAGGGCAGAGTAATAGGTATTCAGGTCACGTATTGATCGGAAACTCCGTAAACACATAAGTGCTTTTGTAAGATCTAGATCAGGAGATAAAACCATAGGATCCGAGTCCATGAGGGAAGAGGGAAGAGGGATTCTAGGGTGAAAAGTTAAGGGGCTCAAGGACGCGTGTAGGTATATATATATATATATATACATATATATATATTTGGGTAGATTTTCGCGGCCGATTTACTTTCGCATCCTCGTAGACTTTCCACATACGTACACACGTACGTATAGATGTATCTATGCTCGATAATATCGTGGACAGAAAATTGCACGGCGACTTGTCGGAGTCGTGGCAAGTCGCCAGATAGCTTAGCTTAGCCTATACTAGACTAGCTTAGCTGTTGCCCTTTAGGGATGAGGAACTTGTGACCGATATATCGATCGATTGCCTCGTGACACGCGACACAAGACCGAAGCTTTTATATCTCGACCACTTCAATTCTAACATATATAGTACATATGTACTATATATATGGTTATAATAACAGGCTGGCGTCCAGATGGCCTACGCGAATATGGGGTCAAATAACTGTAACAAATACTTCTTGCTGGAATCGCTGGCTAGCTAGCTGCTAGCTGGCCAAGCTTTAGCTTGTTAAATTGTTCTATTCAATAAGACAACCTCGTCGTTATTTCCGTTCGACTGGTGCACGAGATTTTATACACTTTCTTACGTAATTTTGTTTTTTGTCTTTTTCCCCTCTTTCCGTTTCTCTTATTATTTCTTGTTCTCTACTCAATGGTGTGTAGATTTATTATAATTGAATACGTATATTATTCCAGCAGCAGCTTTCCTATTTATAATGGGTTTAATCAGGACTCAAAATTGCTTCACGTCTGGTTCTGAGACTTGAGGTTTGTTCGCTTCCAACTCATCGTTAGGAAGCGTAGAACTTTCGAAGCTCGTTAAATTATGCGGAACTTTGCCGGAATGACCGCTGTAAATTGTTCGGTGCAACGAACGTTGAAACCAGAGTTTCAGGTTCAGATCTACGCTCTAATGTGTAATAAAAGGCCTGGTCTCGTTCACCGCGCTCACAGCATTTAAGGAAAATAGAATTTCCTCATTCCTTCCTTCCTTCCTCAATTCCTTCGTTTCTTTCTCTCCTTCTTCACGCTTCGTGCGTTCTAACGCGGAGGTAAAGAATTACAAGGGTTCAAGAAAAGCTCTCGGTAAGAAAAATAAGAGAAGAATAAAACGAACGAAGCTGGACCCCGATGGAATCGCTGATCACTGATCAGATATCAGGGTGCAGGAGGCAAAGGGGGTGAACCATCTACCGGGTAAAAATCGATAAGCCAATAGCTGAGGGATACATTATTTTCGAGCTCAAGATTATCTCGTAACTCGACGGGATCTCGGGGATTAAAATTAATTTCATTAGCTACGTAATGCCTAATCTAATCTAGAAACATATACACTCAACCTTTGCTGTAATCATTTTCTTCGCGTAACTTTAATCCATAGCTTATTAGATAGTTCAACGTCGCGATACACCGACTTACCTAACTGCAGGGGTTACCTAATGGAATTACAAGGAAGCCAGTGCGTGTCAATCACGGGGTTAATTGAACGTGGAAAGCTAAGTCGACGAATCTTATTAGAGGGGTTAGTTATGCGAGTGTATAAATCGAGCGAAGCGTTTTCCTTTATCTTTTCGTCGTTTATTTTCCTCCCCTTTTTATCTCCCGTTTTATATTTCGCACGAAAGGCTGCTTCGTTGAACGTCATTCAAATTTATACATTTCTAACTATCGGAGCTCGCCGTGGCATCGGCGAAACCAAACCGCGCGACCTCGTTCAGATCGAGAAGTCGTTAAAAGTTCAACGCGATTCTTTTTATTCCAAGCCAGAAGACCTTCGGCTCGGAAGCAATATTTGTTTGGGAATTATTGACGAGCCGGTGTACTGCACATCGCTAATTGAAGAGAAACGATGGAATGGAGAGAAACGAGGAGGAAAAACCGAGAGCAGATCGGAAAACTAAATTGTTTCGTATACCCCGCGATGCGCTTTTCCTCCGCCTTTCTAAACACTTACGTTCTTCTCTTTCACAATTGCGGTCTTTGATATACCTACCTGCAGCTGCGCCCATCGTCGCGACGGCCTGGAGGCGTTAAAAATGTACTTTTCACCACGTCGGAACTTACTACTCAGGAAATCCCTGCACCTGGCTCTAGCTCTTTGAGCTTTTGCGGAAAGCTTAGTTTTCTATATACTTTGTTTTCGAGTTCTGAAGAGGAATAAGAAACCCAGAGTACCTCAATTTGTCCTCGCGTACTGCAACTGCTTCCTCCTAACATCGTGAAATCGAGATTTCTTCATCCCAAATAAAGAAACGAAAAACGGGATCAAAAAATTCATCGAAACGCCGGTTATCCGTATAAAATGAAAAATCGCTCGAGATACACTCTTTTCTCTCTTTTCTCCCACAAATCCGTCGAGAGGAATGATTAGATTCGTTTCTGGGCTATGAATCCGGCGTTGGCGTCGTTGTTAAAAGAGTATTTCGAGGTGGTGAGGGTATCGTGGTGATCGAGATGAATTTGTGACTTTAGAACCGACGACTACGCCTCGTCGGGTCCCTCAGTAGGTTTGAAAATGTCGAAAAACATCTAAGATTGGTATCTCGGTCGCGGAGGGAAATTGCCGAGGGAACGAGGGGCTGTTTATTCTCCTTTACTCGTCGATTCTTCTCCGGGAAATAGAACCGCGATATAGCGAATTTTCGTTGAATGAGAAATAAATACGAACGAATCTTTTTTTTTAGATTCAAAATAGAATTGTAATCATAATTTAATCTCCGTCTTTCCTTAGACTTATATTTTCACTCGGCGTGCATATCCCCCTTCTTAATCGAAACGGAAAAGATGAAACTGGTGTACAGCGTTCTTTGAGTGGCGGAAAGGAATAATAACATCGTGATTAGTTCGGCTCGTAGATGAAAAGCGAAAATTAGTAGCGGGGCGAATCGGGAGATGAATAATTCGATAATAACATTCTCTTTAAAGTTGTTAACGAAAGTCAATAGCAATATCGCAAAACTGGGTGTAGGACTGCGTCATATTTCATACGCGACGTACTTCGGAACTACTGATATTAATTTCCCGGCTCCTCGACGAGCTATGAAAGCTCTGGTTCTATCGGTGCTTTCCTCGATTGCCCTGTACAACCAGTGCCAATATGTTCAAAGGTATTTCAATATGTCAACGAGCGCCAAGATATGAAACCTTCGTAAAAGACAGAATAAAACGTCGATATGACCGTTTTCTAAAACTGTCGCCGCTGCAAATACAAGTGGCATGTATATCGGCGCATATATTTACTTCGTATACGAATGGAACATATAGGAGGAAATCTTTGGGATCGTCGAGAAGAAAATATATTAATAAAATCGTGGAAAAAACATGTTTTGCCGAAGGAATTCGCTACGGACGCGCGGAATATCGGGATATATAGAAATCTGATGTGAGCGAGTGAAAAAGCAGGAGATAAAAGAAACAGGAAATTTGTTTTTTGGGAAAATATATCGGAATACAGATGCGATTTTTTCCCCTATTTTTCCCCAAGTTGGATTGAAACGATTCCGGTTACCCCGAAGATCAAAGTTTCGGTAACCTTGGCTCGGTTTGATACAACTACGCTTTAGAATCGTGTAATAGGCACTGCCGTGTATATCCCCATCCATGCACATACTACAAGTTTCAAGAGAAGAACGATAATTCATCGAGTACTAGTCGGAGGGGTGAAACAAAGTTCTAGTTTCTCATACGTCAGAACTAATTAAACTACAATCGTGTTTGATGGTGAACTGGGTAACGATCTACACTTCGACGCTTGTTCCTCGAGAGCTTTCTCGTCCATATCTACCTCGAAGAATCATATCCCCTCATGTTCCGAAAATTCGATTTTCCATTCGTCGTGCTATATCCACATATCACATATTTACTCGCGATTTCAGGTCACATTACGAACATCTCTTACTATATGTTGAATATTATTAGATTCTGCACTCTGCAGGTACCTATTAGCTGTATAGTCGATGCACTGCGGTGGGTTTATTCATATCTTGGCAAACAGGATCGGGTATGGTTTAATCCGATGAATTTTTTATAACGGATATCGAGAGGCCCTAGTACGAGTGACCGCAGAATATTTACACGAAGAAGCATCGATTGGCACTATCTGGCATAGTTTTCAATATCTAGAAAGTTTGATGATCTCGTTGAATATAATCGACGTAGAATAATTTCGCGTGCAAAACTGCTATCGAGATATTTATATATATATATATATATATGTATGTGTATATATTGTTTTTTAATCACGCGATTTGAGATGGTGAATATTTAATTACTACTCGCGCGATATCCGCGTCGATTGCGATATAGGCTGTACACGTAGTATCGCGTTTCCATTTATTCACGTGTCGAAGTGACATGGAAAAGAAATATTCATATTTGTACAGCGTATTGATTAAAAATTAACTTATGACTATGAAAAAGAACGGAGAAGAATCAAAAAATAAAATAAAAATAAAAATAAAGAACAGGGAAAAAATTTCACGAGAACCGATACAGCGAAATCAATTTCGTATGGAAATCTCGCGAATACCTATGAATATATGTAACATTTATATATCGACGCCGGACAATGACTCGTCAAATGTATATCACCTATACATATATGTGCGGGGGAATTTCACCAGTAATGAAATAAATTTATGCCCATGCCCATATACCAACGTTATGAATTTAGAATTCCGAGATTCCGCAGTCAGATTAAAGCCTTGTACAGCGCCTGCAATTCTTGCAATTTTGTTCTGTGTGGGTAGATACCACATTTATCCTAGTATATTTTATTGCACATACTTCTATATCACGTATTACACACTTGTACAGTAATTACGAGCAAAGCACGCCCTGGGCAACCTATTCTATTTAAATTGCGAGCATGCGGAGAGAACGGCTAATGCAGCATATCATATATTGCATACGATAGTCGAACTGGATACCTTGGAATATTTTGTACGTCGTTAATTCGAACGATTATTTATATATTCTGTAATAATTTATCGAATAACTAGTTTCCCCTTTCTTCGCTTTTACCTATCACTGTAAGTATCTAATTTATTTCCTTTATAGCGACAATGAGGAAAGTGGTATACGGTGCCAAGATCGCTTTTATACGATCTGGATTACGCCCAGACACCATCAGCATTCCTCGACTCGAAAAAATCCACAAAAGGTGGGAATCCCGCGAGAAAGCTCCCATTACGATTTCAACAGTGTGTGCGTACGCCACCTACGCTCACACACATATACATAAACATATGTGTATCCTTTGTAAGTATAGAGGGAAAAAAGAAAAAACGAAAAAAAGGAAGAAGAAAAGTTACCACATGCAGGGGAATAAAAGCCGCAAGTTTTGCAGCTTAATCCCGGGTTGATATATGGGAGACTGGTTGGTATTTCCAGACTAAAAGAGCCCACGAACCCGAATGTTGCCTTACACTCTAATGCCAACTACGGTAAAGATGATAAACTGCGAACGGGAGAAAAATAACAACCTTTCCTTATTGAGGTGAGGATTCCCCCATACGTATACGTGTATATGTGCAATTTTCGATCTATTATACCTGAAGCTATAGCCTATGTACTCTCCGCACTCTACAGGTCTGTTTAAATATATATAACGCATGGTACGGTATGTAATAGAGCATGTAGCTTGACCTCCGGTCAAGCGAGCGACGGGGGTGAGAAAATGATTTTTTTTTTAAACGTTATACACATTAAGTAAACTCGTTGAAACCGTTGGGGATGCTAATTGTCCCGCTAAATTTCATATACTCTACCATGTTAGAATGAATAATCACAGGAAGGTATGGTACTACTCGTATATGTGTGGGTGTATAACGTGTATTTTTTTTTTTTCTACCAGAGAGTATAACCAGCGTACAAATTTTTTAATTGTTATACCACGGCCTGAAACAGTCTCGCCGTGGAAAAGAGAAATGAACAAAAACCTGTATCAACATTGTAAAATACGCCTTTTAGCCCCGAGGATCATCCCCGAGTCTTTCCGCGTTATTTTAATCCTCAGTTTTTGACTTCTGATGTAAAGCAGACCCGAATTATTTCTTCATCGTTCCGTGGGGGATGAAAAATAAATGATTCTCTAATTTCCAAAAAATGTTGAATGAGGAACAAAATTCTCTTCTTGCTCACCTGAGATCGTCTATCCTTGGCCTCCGCATGGCTCTTTGTTGGTGTCTAGGGGGTGCCGCACATCTGCAGTCACAATGCATAACACAAAGAGCAACACTGGTCGCCAAAGTCACTACGAACGGTGCAGCAAAGAAGTGCATTATCGTCGCGATTTGGGCCTCACGATTGTAGTCGGCCATAACTATACTTCCATTAACCCTACTGTAATGGCAAGGAAATTTCGATCCCTCGTAGCCAAGTTCCTTTGTAAAATTATCGCAGTCTACGATCGGTGGGTAACCGCATCCCTTTATGTTCACCATCAGTATTGCCTCGACTTCGGAGACCGCTGAAAGAGAATACGAAAATAATAGTTTAGAGACAAGTTGAATAATTTTTTGGCATTTTTTAGCGGGCGATATGCAGAAATTATAACTAGACACACCTCACCCCCCCACCCGACAGGCAAAATCAGATCCTACACTCTGTAATCAGGGGATAAAACTTGATCCGGGTTATAAGTAGGCTTCTTAAGTTCCTCCGGGGTTATAAAGTTTAATAAACTTAATACAGCTACTCGTCGGGTTAACGACGGTATGAAAAACGGAAATAGGGGTAGTTTCCAAAGCTGGCTAATTCTCTCTGCGAATATTAAACCGCCCGAAACTCTGTTCTGATCTCGTGTTCTTCGGGGGGTTGGTGAGAAAGGGGCAACCTCGATGCCCCGTCCAGTTTCGGACTTGGCTCCTGTCCAGGACACTCTAACTAATAGAATCCGAGCGTTTAAAAATTGCGGGAAAGCTAAATGGCTGATATAGCTCGTAGTACATGTTTAGCGAGTTCAAAACGCAACTAACCAGATATCTTCGTCGACGTAGCCGCGGCGGTTGTCGTCGTCGAATATGAAAAACTGTCGTCGATGGAATCATTGCTCGACGAATTACTCCAGGGTGTATAAGTCACGTAGATATGGGTGCATCTGTAAACGTCGCTGGTGCAACCCTCGCGACATGAACTCCACGAGCAATTGAATAGCCCAGCGAGATCCTCGCGTCTCGATGTCGTGCAGGTAACGGGATAGGGTGAAAAGTCAGCTGCCAGGGTGCTTATCGCAGGGTCTACGTATAACGGCACTAAAAAAAGGAGGGCTGCGCCGCCTGAAGTAGCTACAAGAGCCAAAGCCGATGTTGCATAAAAATTGAAACGCTGACGGCAGGTACGTCGGGGCGGTCGACGCCTCGACGCGCCGAAACCCAACTCCAACAGCTTGCGACGTCGTAATTCTTGCTGCTGAATCTCGTATTTTTGAAGATCTCGGTTTTGACTTGTGTCCAATAAAAGTTCGGAGCTACTGCCACGCATACCCTAAACTAACACGCGGCACTCTCGAGCGCCTAAACTAGGGCTGCACGCTTTTCACGGGTGATATATCAGCCGCCACTTCGTCAAACACGGTGCATCTCTTCATCAGGGAAACGTTTTTGTTTTTTTTTTAATTTATTTAATTTTTTTTTGAATATTTTTTTAGGTAGAACTGAGAGTTTCAGAGTCTTAGGTAGAATTTCAAAGTTCTTAGGTCCGTAAAATCGTCTGGCATAATTATTATAGGCTTTTGAATTTTTTTGAATTTTTTCGTAATGTTATTCTTAGGCCTGTTACCTTTCGTTCGCAATTTTTTTATTTTTTATTATCGTTTTACGTTGGTTTGCTTCGGATTTATACAGTTTTTGTTACAGCCAATACGAGACGTGGTGTTAATTTATTATCATTAAGATTCGCGGAGAAAAATTGTGGCGATGGTGCAGATTGGATAATCTAATTTTTCACTCGTAGTTAGATGCAGAGAGTTTGATCCGCTGCGACGTGGCCAATGTTTAAAACGACCTTTCCTATTGTTCATTTCGGTGAAATGAACGGAGGTCCGAAACTATTATCTACCCCGATGAAAAATTGATACCATACTTTAAGGGTAGGTAATTAACGGTAACTGGGTTTTCAATTTTACTTATGATTTATTATCGACGAAGGTATAACGAGTATAACAACGTCTTGATTAAAAAACAATTTTAAGAAGACCCTTTCTGCCTTGTCATTGGGGATATTCCATTTTTATCAACCCCCAGAGATAGTAGAGGTGATTTTTTCTTTTCTTTTTTTAATATTGATACCAGGAGATGATCTGTTTTATATCTCGTTTAAAAAATTGAAAATTTTTATTCGATAATTGCGTCGTTGTAATGGAAAACTTTTCTCAAACTCTTCGAGACATTTGTTATAATATCGATTGAACGAAACGAAAGCATGATGTTTAGTTTATACTGTCCACAAAATTGCTTCGGATAAATATATATTCAAACACACAAATCAATATATTAAATATATTAAATCTAAGTTCATTTTAAGGCTAAGGCCCTGGCAGGATCGAATTTTTCTCTTCTTCTTTCCGTCTCCTTTTAAAAACGGAGTAAACCAATTTTAGGATCTATCGATTCGTGACAAAATTACGACACGTATTATGTAGACGTGAAATTTTGATTTTCGTTAGAAAAATCATAGCCTTATGGGATGGGACTGATTTAAAAAGAAATA
This sequence comes from Tenthredo distinguenda, assembly GCA_947538915.1. Taxonomy (NCBI): domain Eukaryota; kingdom Metazoa; phylum Arthropoda; class Insecta; order Hymenoptera; family Tenthredinidae; genus Tenthredo; species Tenthredo distinguenda. Next base: position 1,711,871 of record OX384535.1, read on the forward strand.
ATTAATTTCCATTTTCTGTTTTTCCCTGTTTCTTCTATTTTATTTTATTTATATTTCTTCTTGATTTTTTCCAGTTCGTTTCTTCTTTCTTTTTTTTTTGATTTTCGTTTTTTCTTTCACACTAGTCAATCGTTCCAATATTTTTACGAATGACAACAGCGACTATTGTTTAAATTATTTTTCATCGTTCGACGACTCGGCGTCTCGCGACCCGCGAGTGCATTCGCGTACTGGACACTTTTGTCTACAGCCTTCGAAAATCTACCCTCACGACAGGGCGGGGTCCCCCGAGCGCATGCGCCCCCTAGACTCCTCTTGTTTACACTCCTGAGCTTCGCGACCCACTGCTGCTTCTCTCTCCTGTCTTTTACCTAGATATGTTCTTTCATCCCTTAGCATAGAACATCATTTTATTACCATTAAATACCTCGTCAATTAATTCCAATATAAAAATAAAATATTTCTTCGTTCTTTCAATAATTTTTTTCACATTTTACACTCCTAGAAAGATCCGAAAAATGTATCTTCTTATTTAACAGCGTTTCCGTTATAATATATATTTACCTACCTACCTGAAATCTTGAGGAATTCTACCATTCGGAATTACCGAAGCTGCTTTATTGCGGGAAATTACGTCCAGCCGTTTCTGTTTATTGCCTTCCAAGACATACTCGAAACAAGTAGCCTCCGAGCGACCCTTGCGAACAAACATCACTACTATGCCTACTTTGGTATTCAAATACCGAGTTCCAGGCTGTGACACTCGCATTCTGTTGAAACAAATACGTACAGTCTAAGTGAACGTGAAATTTCATATTTGAACTGATAAAACATCGAACGGTAAACAAAAACAGAAGAAAAACGAAGAATATTGATTTAAGAAGAAATCCATGATCGGATAAATCGAAGGAAAATTGTAGCCCTCTGCGTAGATCTATCAAACTTTCTTATCTCTCTTTTTTATCGTTCGAAAATTATTCCGGACGCGCGATAAACGAATATATCGCGAAGTATCAATAAAACTTATTAAAACCGGAAACAGCCCTTGTTAATTACCTAGGAATTATATACCGGGGTAGTTTCCAGGTGCGGTGTAAACGATTTAGGCGTGGCTACCTGGACTTGAGGTAAGTAATTGGCAAGGTTGAATAAAGGTGTCGAGAGGATGAAAAATTGACGATTTTGAGAATTGAATATGAATAACAATTTATTGGATAATCGAAAGACGGTGCAGAATTAGGATACGTTTTATTTTTTCCTGATTTCCAATCCTTTTTTTCTTCTTCCTCTTTAATCAGAAAAGCTCGTAAAGAAAGACTGTTTTCTCTCCTGAGACGTGACCTACTGGTTCAACAATGACTAGAAGGTGGGCTACGGTTACTCTCCGGAGATTTTATCACCTCTAACGACTGCGACTACAGCAAAATGAACTGCAGTAGTCGCTACTGATCGCTCCAGATCACAACTTTGACCTTAATTTACCACTTAAATTACGATTTTGTAGCTCGATAAACAGCTCCTATAACATACTACCCTTCTAATACCTATAAGATTATATTCTCCAGTCTATATTGTCAAAAGAATAATAGATTGCTAGTGATTATTATTATTAGCGCTAGGGTTATTCTCCCATGCCAGGTATGTCCTAATATAATGAATATACCCTTCCGTTATTGGAATGAACTAATGTTAAACATTTTTCGGAATTAAGAAACTCGACGCTAGATCAGAAAAGTAACATATTTTCAATCTTATCTTTAATTTGAGCGAAACCTATAGTATTTCGGATAGAATCTTATCGTATGAATAAATCGTCATGGGTAAGGAAGTCAAAAGAGATCAAAAACTCGTAGGAATGAATTCATTTATTTCATTTCGGACAAACCCATCTCTCGAAATGTTTGAAATCAATATCGGTTACAGGATGAAACTTATACTAATGAAAATGGCATTTCAAATTGTATTTAATGCATCGTTTCAATCTCTATCGAACTCTTTTACTACCCTATACGCGAATATCCCTTGCGCCAAAGTGTGTCGGTCCGTAACGAGGGTTTGAAAAATAGCGCTCATCAAATGTATGTCCGTAACGATATAGCGGATATTTCTTATTACGGGTTTAAAACCTTGTCTATTCATTATTTACGTTATTGTCAATTTTTCCTATAATTATTTATCCAGTAAAAATGAATTTTTCATATTAATTTCCTCTGAATATAAGCCTAATAAGATCAACGTAGTATCCGGATTCCCTCGGCCAATAGAAACCGAATATACGAAGTGACGCGTCGGTGATCCGGTACCCACAATTCCTTGCGATGCAGGTAGAGCGGAGGGGGAAACAGCCGGCAGCCTCGTTTCCCGTCGTCGTTTCCGTTCCTCTTCGTTGTTAGACTCCGGCGTGTACGCGTCGCGCATTAATCTAGTTAAACTTAACCGAAGAAAGATAGGGATATCGCGTTACACACCAAAGTTTACTCTCACTACCTACACCGGCTATTGATTCTACGAATTGAATATGTCTGGCGCTGACGCTCCTAGTGTTAAATCCGAGGCCCCAAACAACGTCGCACCTGAAAATACAAATGATAATCAACGCAGCCAAGGCGGAGGACGCGGCGGCGGTGCTGGCGGAGGAGGTCCTAGAGGTCGAAAAGGATCTAGATTTTCCGGTGGCCGAGGTGGAGGAGGAGGTGGTGGAGGCGGAGGTGGAGGAGGCGGAGGAGGTCCTGGACCAAGAAACGATGTACAGGTTAGCAAAAAATACAGAAATTTGGTATGAAAATGGCTATTTTTCGAATCTAACACAAGGTCTCACGAGGATTAATATTCTGTAAAGAGTATTCGCCTGATGTTTATACAGTATATAGTCGAAGTCGCATGTGGGTTTACGAAATTGAACGGCGTGTAAAAAATGCCGCTCTGATATGTAGATAGTTTATTGATTTTTACATGAAACTTGTGCATTTGCGCGTTAATTTTAAAATGGCGTCGTGATGCCACGCGTCTCGTGGCAAACATTATCTTCAGATTTAGAACAGCTAGCTTGCTATATGGTAGATTTTTATTTCTACTTTTCAGGTTCTATTCAATTTTAGCCTCTTCGAATACCGAGGTGTTATTTCCACGCCGCGTTTCCGATTTTTCAATTTCGTTTTTTTTTGTCTCGCTCTTTGTCTTTTCATTCATTCCGCGAACATTCTTCGTCCAGATTTTCCCCGCTTGCGGGGTTAACGACGATAATTGTCGATGAACATGCGTCAATCTTCGAATAACCATTTTCCACGATGTTTAGAACTGTCTTTTCTACGATCCTAACACATCGCCCTCCATTTTGTCCCCCCCAGTTCTGTTGAAACGCTACTCGGTACTTCATGCGTCATTTAATACGCTTCAGATGCCCATTTATGTACCCGAACCACTCGCAAATAAAATCGAAACTAATTCGACAACAAAAGAAAAAAAAAAAATGTTCAATTTTTTTTCCTAATAATTCCACTTCCGCTTTAATACCAGGTAAAAATAAACGATGGCGTCGACGCAGGTCTGGACAACATCTCAATGTCAGATATTGGCGGACGCGGAGGACCTGGTCGTGGCGGGAGAGGAGGTCGCGGAGGCGACCGAGGAATGGGGAACAGATCACAGGACGTAAGTTGAAGTCGAAATTTGACAAAATCCTTACGATATACATAATATTTTAAATTTTATCGAAGATAAACCCTGATGCCACGCTACTGTAGATCTAAATGTTTGCAAGTAGTGCCAAATCAAAGATAATAACGTTAGGGAAAATAAAAATGATAAAAGTCCGGCTAGGAAACATGGTTTGACAAACCCGTGTCTATCCGTGTGCCGAAAGTTTGGACACAAGATGAATTAATTTTTAAGTATTGGATTTCATTGCTGGTCTTCTTCTCTACATTCTTGGTATCTGTTTATGCAACAGGATCGTCTAATGGAACGTATTATGAACCTGAACGGTCCTACACACGATTTACCGCCCCAAGATACGACGGAAAAGAAATTTAGCGGGAGAAATCGGTTATATATTGGTAATCTTACCAGCGATGTTACCGAGGAAGAATTACAAACCATGTTCAGCGCTTTTGGAGAAGTCTCTGAAATGTTTGTCAACAATGAGAAGAACTTTGCTTTCCTAAGGATGGTGAGATCCCATTTATTTACTTAATATGAAAATATTATTCTCCCATTGTCTAACATGATTCAAAAAATTACCGTTTGATGATTCGTGATAATAATCACATGGCTGCTTTTTTTATGACCCGATTACACTGAAGAGAAATTGATTCTCAACGGAGATTCGAAAAACTCACATTTCGTTTCTTTGTCTCAGGATTACCGCGCAAATGCCGAAAAAGCTAAACACGAATTGGACGGCTCGATGCGAAAGGGTCGTGCCTTGAAAGTGCGGTTTGCCCCCCATTCATCGGCCATTAAAGTGAAGAATTTAACACCTTGGGTCTCTAACGAGCTCCTGGAAAGATCTTTCAGTGTATTTGGGGAGATCGAAAGAGCCACAGTAATCGTCGATGATCGTGGCAAGAGCATGGGCGAGGGAATAGTCGAGTATTGTAGAAAACCTGGCGCCCAATTAGCTCTCAGAAAATGTAGCGAAGGCTGCTACTTCCTCACTGCGTAAGTTTACTACAATTCTTTAATTTCGTCTTTAGAAACTAGAATTTAAACCCCGAAGCCACGCTTTTACAATCCAAAATGATTGCCACAAAGTGCCAATTAGAATTAACAATTCTTTTGGGGGAGAATAAATTGGCCCAGCTAGGAAACATTGTTCGGTTATTCAGTGCCTTACTGTGTGCCGAAAGTGTGGGCACAGAAATTTTGCTTGTCTAACTTTTTGGTCATTTAAGAAATTCGGTGACTTTATTTTTCGTCTTCTATGTGCAGCTCTCTTCGACCGGTTGTAGTAGAGCCGTTTGAACAACAGGATGATATAGACGGATATCCAGACAAGAATTTACCTCGTAAGAATCAGGAGTTCTATAAATCTCGTGAAGTTGGACCAAGATTTGCACAGATTGGTAGTTTCGAACATGAATACGGTACCAGATGGAAGCAGCTTCACGAACTTTACAAACAAAAGGAAGAAGCGTTGAAGAGAGAAATGGCGATGGAAGAAGAGAAGCTCGAGGCACAAATGGAGTTTGCTAGATACGAGCACGAGACTGAACTGCTTCGCGAACGTAAGAATAATCGACAATTTAATCATTCGAAAATAGCTATTCGATGGTTTTTTATGACCCAATGATGAAAAAAATTACCGTTTGATTTATTATTAATATGATAAAAATCTTTTGGCTGCTTATATTAAGTTCTGAGATATGATTCTTGGAATCAAGATGGAATTGGCTCGAATTTCGCGCTCTGTATTATACCCAATTTTGTTTATTATTCCAGAGTTGCGTATGCGCGAGGCTGATAGAGAGCGACAAAAACGAGAGTGGGAAATGAAGGAGAGACAAGCTGAGGAACAGAGAACGAGAGAGGAAGAATTACGCAGAAGACAACAGGAGGAAATGGCGATACGTATCAGGAGGCAAGAGGAAGAACTCCACAGACGACAACAAGAGAATAATCTATTCATGCAGGTAAAAAAAGCTTTTGAAGAGAGAATAATATAGGAATATACGGGAAATTGATTTCCAAGGAGTTTATTTGAACTTAGCGGATTTTTCAGATATTTGATCAATTTCAAAATAGGTATACATAAATCTCCAGAAGTATAACAAAAAAAAAAAAAAATACCGATTGCTAATACCTGGGAGGATAAACGTTTTGGACATTAATATTTAATCATTTCCATACACGATGTACTATAAATGCATTTTTCTTCCATTAAAGGAACAAGCAATTCGTGGTGGTGGAGGTGGCGGCGGAGGGGGAGGAGGAGGAGGAGTAGGAGGTAACAGCGGGGGTAGTATCGGTGGAAAAAATTATGACGCTATCAGTGCCAACGACCGTGATGGATTCGGTCAACCAGATGGTGAGTTTTAACAGTTTTAATAGCTTTTTTTTCTATTTGAGATCATGATAGATTCTAGAAACTAAATTATTCATCTTAAATAACGATACTTGGAAGACCCCTGATGCCACGCTTGTTTCTTTGTTATTTGAAGATTTCAAGTGCCAGAAATATTCTGAAATAATACAGGGAATAAAAAATGTATAAGGCCGGCTAGGAAACATCGCGAAACTCATTAATGTTTCTGCGGTGTGCCGAAAGTTTGGGCACATTTTTTTTTATCATTAAATGAAAGCTCAACTCATTATCATGAAATTTAATATAAAAATTCAATTTTTTTTCTTCTATTTCAGGCGGAAACAACTTGCCAGTGGTAATGTATTCATTTTAATTCTAAACGTGATCGTGATTGATTTCTTTATTTAATATTTAGTCTAAAACTGAGTATCTAATTGGTCGACGTCACATTTTTTCTTCAACCAATTTTCACAAGTTACTTGAGCTTAGGTACATTATTTTTTTTACTAATTAATCATTTACCAGATTTAATGGTAATACCTACATATCCATTTCTTTGCGGGGAATTTAATTATAAATCGCGATGATTTTTTCAACGTATATAAAACTTATTTCTGCATGAGTTACAGTGACGTCGTTCTCGCCGTGAATATCTACCAAGTTTTTTGATACGTGAACTTTTTCACTGTGGTTTTTGTCTATTCTAGCATGTCTTTGACGTGTCACAGAGTTTTTACTGTCTGCAACATTCAATGAGATATTAATTCTCATCAATATTCATAAAGTTGTTTAGAAATAATCTTTACCACCGAACAGCAAAAGTTAAATACTAAACATGTGGAGGGGTCTTCTAGCATTAATTTTGACGACTATGCGATGCGAGATTTATTATCATCTACGCTTATAAAGGCTAGATCAAGCAGCGAAATATCTGAACAAAAAATATCAGTCTGCTTTGATCACCAAGGAATCAAAACTGCCGCGCAACGCACGATTTATCCACTTTCATACTTACTATGAAACAGCACATATCTGCTAACTCAAAGCTAACGACGTTTCCGCTTCTTCATACATTTTACTCAAGCCACGAGCTTGTACTGAAGATAGCGCGAGAAAACATGAAAAATGATGTCCAAACATCAGTATATAACACAAATAGAATTTTATTCGAATTCCCCAACGATATTTATGCCTGGAATTTCTTTCTGAAAAGTTATTCGACTGCGTAACTTTAGAAAGTTGTAATTTTCGGGTGGGCAAATACTTGGTTAAAATTACGCGATATTTTGTGTAATATACGAGATTGCTGATGTATGACTGATTCTACTCGCATTATTTAAACCCCAACTGATATAAACACGGATTTTGCACTAGACTGAGTATCCTAAACCCTGTCAACTGGTTAACAGGAAATGCGATGTTGTCTGTCGTGCTGAACAATCCTTCTACTCCGCAGTTCTGAAGAGAACCCATATTACATTTTATGTAAATATGCGATATCAAGATTATTAAACTAAGGCAATATAATATATCAGCGAAAAATTTCACTGAATGCTACTGATCAGGCAAAAATCTTGTAGCTGAATTGCGTGATGATTAAATAGTCTATATCTAAAAGTGATGCCCTGAAAAAACAATCTTTTATTATCTACGTACATTTTTATTCTTGAATGCTACGTTTGGCCGCTCCATATGGTTGCAGACAGGAAACTCTGTCTCTGGTTATATCTAGTCGGATTATTTAAGGCTTAGACGTTATTAATTAATCATGGAACTACGTGACTTCTTTTTCTCTGTATTTGAAATTTTAGTCATCAATTTCTGCCTCTATCAAATAAATATCAAACAGATCACTAGTTCCATGATCAGTTGTATACGGACCAAGAAATGCTTAAACGTTTCCATACTGCTGCAAGACCCCCAATTGTTTTCTCACTGCTAGGATTACGTTCATTCATTATCGGATGAACTCCTCTTCCCTCTCGTCATTTGAACTGAACATTTTTTTCGTTACAGAAGGCCAATTAAAATTCTAAGAAATTAATCAATTGTTCAAAGAAAGATTTGAAACTGCGTAGAGTTTGCCTAGAGACCCTGATCAAGTCTCTTTGCTGCTCGCATCGCGTTTCAGATTTTAGAACTTATTAAAACACATTTAAATACGATTTATCTCCGGTAATATTGTGGAAGTGCTTGTCTTGCGTTATAGAATGATAAATAGGTAATCGACGTCGTTTTTAATATTCTTTTTCACTTAACAGTCCGTTGGATGCATTAGGCATTTTCTTGGTCCATTATGCTGTGAAGTATCACAGAGTACAACTTTGTCGTCGATGAAACTGTTGTGCTATATTATGAATATAATTTATAGTGTATCGACTGACTATGGTGCGTGACACGATTACGCATTTTTATTCGCCTAGTCGCAACATCTAACATTGTGTTTTTTCCCATTTCTTTTCTATGTGAAATTGACGATGAACCTCTGCTGCTGTCAAACATGGATGGTCACCCTGAACTGTGAAATGTATTAACGGTAAACCTAAACACCAAAAAACTGCGTATTTGCGTTTCATTCGTTGATTTTAACTTTGGCATTTTATAATTGCTAAATATCCTAGGATCCAAAGTCTTTCTTAGACGCTTACAATAACATGGATCGCGGTGGTCGTGGCGGAGGTGGAGGCGGCGGTTATAACGACGATCGCGGTCAGATTATGGATTTAATGGATATGAGAGTCGATATGGGGAACATGGGTAACATCGGTAATAATCGGGGAGGTAGTGGCGGCGGTGGAAACGGTCGATGGCAAGGAAATAATGATCGTGGTCGCCAGGACGAATATCCTAACAAGCGAAGGCGTTACTAGACCTGATATTTTTTTAAACAAGAAATGATGCTGTGGTTGCATCTTATTACTGACAACCATTGACGTTGTTATTCCGCAACATTGCGATGGAAAATATTGAGAGAAAATTTATTCCCTCACAAGCGTAGCCTGAACATATTCAATTTAAGATCCAGACCCTTCTCTCTGATTATCAGCGAATTTATCAACAAATATTTAGGAAACTTGATGTGTTATATCTCATCAAGGGAGAAAAAAACTGAGCATTGCGTATCGGTCTTTAGACCGTGTTTAATATTTGAATTACCGCGGGGTTTCGTATTCTATTAGTTGATCGTTGAGCTGCAGCGAGAAATAGTTACTCCATAAGTCGTTGGACGCTTTGAAGTTGATGGTAACTATATTATTTCGTGCGGGGAAAAAAAGTATTCTCAGTTTTAAACTGAAAAAATGAAAGGAACAAAAAATTTTGACTTCAATTTTTAACAATGTTATTATTCTTTTTCTTTCTTTTTTTTTTTATTATGTATTTGTCGTGTCAATCGCGGGTAATCAATTAATAGAAATTAACATTTTCTTAGATTGTGGATGAATAATCGTGGAAATATACAATGTATATTTTAATACGAAGAAAATACAGAAAAAAACTAAAACATTGATAATGATATTGAATTTCGTGAATGAGTATTAAATTGAATAAACATTGTTTTTATTCTAAGTGAATCATATGACGCATTGATATTACTTCTAAGGTACATAATTACTTTTGACTGTCTATTATCTTTATCGTAAAAGACTACACTACAGGAAATATTATTTTCTTCCTCGAGTATATATATATATATATAGCTTTAAAAAAAGTCTACTTACATTTACTTACTATTAATATTAAAACGCCGAGAATGAGAAAAAGAAGATTATTTAAGTCAATTAAATTATCATGAATTGATTGATTAAAATAATATCAATATCTGAAGAAGAAAAGAAGAGACCAGTTTTCTTTTTCTATCTTTTTTTCTTTCTTTCTTTCCTTCTCTCTTTGAGAGTAAATAAGTTTATCAATAAAGTTTTAAAAAGTAAATCACCAAACAAATAGCTATTTATATTTCTACAACTATTATACCGATGAAAAAAAATATTTCTAACCATTCTAACTACTGCTGATACGTCGCTCAAACTTGCCTCGCGTCTTCAGACAAAATAGGATTGTTTTCCATGATTTTGGAAAAATCCATAGTACCAAATAATGGGACAATGAGTGTTTCAATTAAAATACAGCCACTTGTTCTCTGCGTAATCTATAATATTCAACATATACCCTAAACGTTCATTATTAAGATTCTATTTTATCTGAGGCCGTTTTGCATCGTTGTTGCCGAATAATTTTTTCTTCTTTTTTTTTTTTGTTCTCACGATAAGAGTTAACGCTCTCGCTCTTGATATTGTGCCCTAAATACATGTTGGAATTAATTTCGAAAAGGATCCAGACTCTAGGAACTATTGAAGTTATTTATCAAGTTCCTAAAGTCAATAGTCAAACAAATTCTTCAGCCTCAACTATCAAGTCGTTGCACTAATAACAAAGAAGAGGAGACAATTTGTGTTCGACGTTTACCCTGTTGCTATAAAGCTTTAAGCTTTTTTAACAAAGACTTGCTTCAGAGCTTGAGCATAGGGAGGTAATGTTTGCAATACATTAATTCTATTTAATCGTTTATTCCATTTATCAATTTATTTCAAATAGAATCCTCAAATTAAAATTTCTCTTCACTTTACCTCAATATTCGGATTGGATTTCTTTTTTCGTTAGCTATTTAAAGTTCCGGCTGTGAAAAATAGTTTTATTTAAACAACTGAAAATCTTTTGGTCTACATTCGATTGACTGTGATTAAAATTAAATTTACTGCCAAGGGAACTTTCTGCATTGATAAGATAATTATTTACTAAAGTATCGATGCTGTATGCATACGAATCACTTGCCAAATTATTTGAAACTTCGGTTATCTTTGACCCCGTGACTTCTGTGCCCAGATACCTATGTTTACAGTTTCAACATTATTATGTGATCCAAATGGTTGATCGCGGCAGTGTTCTTTAGCGGAGGAGAGACTGCAATCGCAAGATAGGCTCTTACTATGTTGAATGAACTATTCATTGAACCACTATACTAAGGTGAGTAGCATTTGCGAAAATGTTATTAAAGGTAATCTTATACTTTACACTTGGGGTGGGAACATTGTTATATCTTAGCATAGCAAACACTGCAAAAAAATCGTTATTATAGTAATAATAAAAAAAAAAAAAAAAAGGTGAGATCTATTCTCTCAATTAAAGCGATAACTGTTATCCTACTGTACATGCGTACATATACCTATACCGTGAATTTCGACTACAGAAACCAAAATCTGCGAAATATTCATCGATCTGTCTCCTGACCATCTAATCCGTGCGAATTGTACTCTACTTTTTTTATTTCTTTAATTATAATTAGCAAACGTTGTAAGCGATGACAATTTTTTACTTAACGAGTGAAAAGTCTATTCCCTATATCATTGAAGAAGTTTTTTTTTTTTTTTCTACAAAGAAATTGCATTTGTACTTCTTTTGGGATTTAGTAGCTGATGTCAATTGACAAATTATTGCATACAGGAGTAGGAGTCTGTACAAAATGAACAACAAATGTAAGACCCTGAAAAAAATTACGAATAATTATCTCCCCCTTTTCCCTCTGTGTCCATGCGTGCCCTGATCTGTTATAAATCTGATAATTTTTTCTCCTGAATCTAACGACGTATGAGAAAAATTCTTCTTACCGATGAATTAGACTTCGTATTGCCAAACTGATAAATGGTGTAAAATTTATTATTGAACTATGAAAATTTCAGTAATATGGAGGAGCGCACTCATATGTTGCTTTGGAGCTACACCCTGACTTTTTTTCTCTTCACTATCCCACATGATGTTTTTTCATGTATAATACGATGACTTCTTCCCTCTTATAAGAATATACAAAATTTTCAACTCCCTCTTACTTGGGCGTATGTTTGAAATTTTAAAAGCTCGGCTATATGGGGAAGTGCTGAAATTCATTTTACCAATCCAATTGCAATTGCTCTGATGGAGAAACGTTCATTTTTTCAGCATTTACTCAGCCTTCTGGCTTTTATATCAACATTAATTTATCGACGCGGTGAAGTCGTGAATTATTAAGTACACGATTATCCTTACGGAAATTAATTCAATTAGCTTCATATAGCGGCGTGAATGAAAATAAATAACAGCGACTTATTTTGGTACACTATGCCAAAATTCGCTGGAATAAGACATCTCTCGTTATTTGTTTGTAGTAATATTTATTGTTAGTCAGGGGATTGTGAACATCTACATATAGATTTTCAGACAGGAATAAGGTAATAATTATTTTTTCTATGGTTACAGATAATAGCAGTAGGTGGATGAGACAATGATGACAAATGAACATGAGGTAAATTATCAATCACAATCTTTATTATTTATTATTCAAAAATTTATAAAATAACATCGGAGAAATCCTTTGCCTTTTTATATGATGAAAACATCTTTCGGGTCTGAGTATTATTGATGATACAACTTCCCAACGTATTATTCTGAATTCATTGCCAGAATCATTTCTGAAACTTTCTAAACGTTTCATATCACTGGTTCAATCAAACTTATTGGTTTATTTGCAGGATCCAATCAACTACTGAGATTATTGAAAACGAAAGTACCAGCTCTATGGACGTCTGGAATCTGAACCTAATTTCTGACAAAGGTGAGATGAAATTCTAGAACATTTTCCATGATTTGAATTAGATAATAAACAGTTTAAGCAATTTGTATCAAACTTCTATGATGATAGCATCTTTCGGGTCTGATATTATTGATGTCTCAAAAGATTCCCAACGTATACTGATAACATTTCTGACCAAATCGAATCTTACAAGTCTAATATTCCCTTGATTTGATCAAATTTCTACCTTTTTTCGTTACAGAAAAGGAGGGGACAATCATTTACAGGGTGACAAGGAAGAACTGGTTTTCCTGAGAATAGGGTGAGATTTTTAATATTCTAAATATTTTAAATAATAAATATAAGTACCTATATGTAATAATTTCAAAATGATGATAGCATCTTTCGGGTCTGAATTTATTGATGTCTTAAAAGATTCCCAACGTGTACTGATGATATTCTGAAAATACGAGTATTTTTCACATGACGTAATGTGCAGACTACTCAATACCTTCGTTTCTCTTTCTTACAGGCTCGAATGAAGACAGGCTGAAGTGGACTCATCCGAGATTTCGTCGACGAGATGGTATTAATTTGCGATAACTTACAATAATCGAAGCTCTTCTAATTATTGAATAATTTAATACTAGTGGAAGCAAAAAATGATAATTCAATTGAAATGATGAAAAATTGGCTAGAGTCCTGAAAAGAAGATGACAACTTTTCGTTCACACACTGACTAAACGTTTCAATTAATAATAGCGTTTTTACAGTTGGCGTAAATTTGCTGAAAAAGAGAAATGATTTTATTTTACAGAATAAGAAGATATCATCTGCTGCAATTACACTGACATCGTGGTAATTCGGAGTACCGAATTTAAACCAACTTCTGTAAAAATATTCGTAAATAAAATAAATCTTTGATAATTAAACAACATCAATAGGTGATTGATTCTGCTTCAGATGATCATGCGTCATAAATCCCTGGCATTATTTCTCTATTACATAGGACACGTAAGAATAGAGGAACAAGCGAGACGGCGGAGGCTGTGGTAAGAAATATAATAAAAATAAGGTGTATAACGTTTGATTGTGGATATCTTTTGAAATATTTCTTGAAAAAAGCTTTGACAACATTTTATTGTTAACCGCAGAAAAAGCCATCATATTTATACACTTTCACACGAAATTGATCGTAGAATTAATAAATAAATTCGTACGTAATAAACGTACGAACAAAAAATTTCATTGTATTTTTTTTTTTTTTCGTTTTCCTTTTTTCTTTGTTATATATAATAAAAATTGAATGTTGTACATAAATATAAAGTCAATAATGTTATGTTATGTTATACATGTTTTTTTTGTATGTGCCAAATGGTACAAAAATCATTATTGTTGAACATTTTTTTTTCGCATTTTTTTTTTTTTTATCCTTAACACTCGAGAACAACTTATCAATTTTATGTATAACTCGTGAATAGTGAAACATACTTGCACTTTGCATTTGTAAATCTTGATATACCTATGTAGTATGTATATATTTCTTTATAATTGCATTTTTGAGGTGCTTAGGATGAATTATAGTTTGAATTGATTTACGTGTAATGCAATTTAAATATTTTATAAATCAATTAGAAACACGGCCGGAGCGGGTGGAAGGAACGATTTTGGTGTTTGCGCTTCTATAATACCTAATTTACAATTTATTATTATTATTATTTTTTTTTCTTTTCTCTTGTAGCCGCGATGGTTGATAATATGCCACCTTGTGTGTATTTTATTCATATTCATATTATTATTTATATTCATTATTCATACTATTAATAATAATATTATTAGTATAATTTTCCTCTTTATTATTACCTATTTAATGTTCAAAGGTAGCGCTCACTTGTGTACTCGTTTTAATACAATTTTTCTTGTTTTTTTTTTTCCCCGTTGATATTTTTTTAAGCATTTTTTTTTTTTCAATTTTTATTACTTTGCGAAGTAACGCAGATTATTAACAACAGCAACTAATGTATATATTTAAACGTTTTTTTTTATATATATATATATATTTTTTTTTTTTCTTTTATTTAGCCCTTTGTGTCCTTCATTAATAACTTTTTTTTCCTTTTCTCATTACAACAATATACCTCGATAATAATATTATTATAATTCATTGCAATGATTCTGAATTATGCGATTAGTTTTTTTTTTTCTTTTTTTCTTCCATTATTTTTTATCCTTTCCTTTTCGTCATTTATTAATACTATATTGCTCCCGTCTGAAATCTCTCGTACAATAATTTACTATTTAAACAATCTGCATTTTAAACGTCGTTATAATATATACCTTTTTTTTTTCTTCTGCGGTTTTTTCCTTTTTCTTTTTTTGTTAGTTTTTTGTTTTATATTGTAATACTTATTTAATATTCCTTTTTTTTTTAAATCTTTTATTATTTTATTTATTTATTTTCTTCTCTCTTTCTTTCTTTATTATTTATTGTAGATCACAGACAACTTGTTCTTAATTCATAAAAACAATTCAATTATTTCCCGTAGGTTAACGTACATATTATTATTATTATTATTATTATTAATATTATAATTATTATTTTTTAATTTCATATGACCTTACTGCAATATTTCTATGCAAAATTCATCATATTACGAGCATATTCATTTCAATATGTGATTATTTTGTGTAAATATGTGTATGTGTGTGTCGGTTGTACGAGTTTTATATTTTTCTTCTCACTCGCGAAATGACTTGTTGCATACACGGGATTCTTTTTGAAACTCTTTAATATCCGCGCTCGTAAAAATTAAAAAAAAAACTAAAGAATAATAATTTAAATAATTTACAGTGCCTATATATTTGTTTAGTTTCGTTTTTTTTTTTTCCCAATTTTCTGGCATTTTATACAAGACGTTCTGGCAGAGGGAGCAAAGTTTCGTAGATCGAATAAGTATTTCGTCCTCGTGAATTTTCTTTCTGTGCAACATTTCGCCGGAGGAATATGATCGCGAAGGATATAGGAAAATATAAAGAAGTAGGTATACATACCTAAAATCTTTGATTTTCAGAATCTGAATGAAACAGCACGTCCCAAGAAAATGAAACACAATCTTTTGTGAAAAAAATCAAGAAAAATACAACGGATAGTCTTCAATATTATAGTAACTAGATTTATAACGAATGAGCGTGTGTGTAGGTATTATGTATTACATTATTATTATTATTAATATTATTATTGTTATTATTAATGTTAATATTATTATTGGTGTCGTGTTGGTGGCTACGATGCACAGTGTGTGGATATCTCATACGATCACACAGCAAGCGAATTACTTTATTATTTATTTATATATTTAATATTATCCGTATTCAACGTTATTTTTCGATCATCTATTCTGACGTTATATATATATATGTATATATATTTATTTATTTGTATATAATAATATGGTAGTGTTTGCAAATTGAAGTTTATATCATGTAGTCGTCGATCTAATCTTGAGTCAGATGAGAAAACCAGAGCAAAGATTACGGTGTGAAAATTCTTCAATTCACCACCACGTCGTAGGTATGTTTAACTCTTTTTTTTTTTTTCCTTTTTGTCGCGTAAGTATATTATTAGTTTTCGATAATTATCTTTTACATTTTTATTCCTCTTTCTCTGTCTCTCGCATATTATATTAATTACAAGATATTTTTTTAGTTATAAACACCGCGGTATGTATTCAATTGAGAGGATTATTTATGTATTTAGAAGGCGAGTGGCAAAGTAGGTATTTAGATTAATAGCGTTCAGCGTTTTAGATTATTAATTAAAGTTTTAATGAGAAACTCTTGTGTAGTAATAAAAAATAGGCAGTGAGAGTAATAATTATGTAACAGTTAATAATATGTTATTGATAAAATTACACCCGAGGTTTTTATAATCTTATCCTCCAGCTGAAATGAATTCGTAAATTAATAGAAAACAATTATACCACAGCTTTGCGTGGTAAATTATTAGCACCACAGTCAGTTTAGAATTTTCTCAATGTATGTTTCAGAGAGCTTATGTGTTTAATTAACAAGTAAATAAATACTTGATATTTTCTTCCGTTTTTTTTTTTTTTTTTTTTTTTCTGTTATCAAGTATAGCAAGTCTTCGTTTTAGGATTTTATCTAAACCTGCATAATAGGGGTGGTTTGTTAATTAAATTGCAATTTCCTATCGTGACTTAATCAAATACTTTGCATGTACAAACTCTAGTGTTAACAACGATAAGACATCTGATCAATTATACGATCGAGGTAATAATTCAATGAATTATTACGAGTTTCGAGTGGGGTATCTTTTTCTGGTAAACTCCGGAGCTCAATTGAAAATTAATCATTTTATTCATAGCTAAATTAAAATTTATCTCCGCTTACTGTTTAATTTTTTTCTTTGTTTTACTGTAGTTTAATTGCAATTTTTACGAGTAAGTTTCGGGTTGAGATTTTCTTTCTTTCATTCTTTCTTTCTTTCTTTAGATTCAATTTCTTTCATCTTAGTGGGGTTTCCACGAAATGTTATTCAGACCTTGGAAATGACGTTTCAAACTGCTGCCATCGGCCCAGGTGGAGTTGAGATACTCGTCGTCATCGTCTTGCTCAAGTTTCTGAAATAATACAAAACTTCATCAGGGATATATAGAAGTACCGAATTTTTCCCTAATTCCCCTATCACCATTCCCAAGTCTAATTCTGCATCGACTATATGCCTAAGGTGAGCATAAAAATTTTCCTTTCGTATATTTTATTAAACATTATCAATCTCCCGAAGAAAACTGTTAAATTTGTTTTTCATAAAAGAAAAGCTTAATCTCGTACCCATACATATATCTATATTAGCTGCAAAGTATTTCGCGCGCAGTCGCGAGACGCATAGCTTCTCGGCTGGCGCCCTGCAGTCTGACCATGGCTATGCCTATACTACTTCGATCATAATCAGACCAGCCTTTCGTGTGGCGAACGGGCCTTCGTCGCATGATTATGCTGCGTATAGAAGACCCCTGAGACTAAGAGTCGCGAGTTAATTGTTATTTCGAATTTTAGGATCCAATTTCGTATTGTTTTATTAACTGAATGTATAGTACCTTCGATTTCGAATATTCGCGAATATGTATTCGACATATATGCCGGTTCTGACTTCGTGAAAATCGATAATATACAATTACATGAAGAAATAGACCGCCGTCGTGACGTCAATTACATTAAATTTCGATCGCTATAACTATAAATCTATTATTGGAAAACTGTCTATATCTCTCTCGTCTATTACCAGCTTGGGGGAGGGGAGGGGGGCTAGGTAACACTGCAGGGAAATCTAACGAAAGATTCAATTACGGCTGTGTCAATTAATACACCAACATATAGACCACGAAGTAGGTACCGCTATTTTAATCAACTTCGGATTTGCTCGTAGTCAATAGCCGCCAACCACCCGCATATAAACGTTGGTTTAAACCTTCGTTTATCGCCGCAGCTGTCGTTTCGTTTATACATTCGGATTGTGGAAATAGAAATCGATGTTCTAAAAAAAATTTGGAATTTATAAGAAAGGAAGAAGAACCTCGGGAATAAAACAGAAGAGAAGAAAATGTTAAATCGTATGAATATATGATACTTCGTGGCGCGTGCGTTTTATATATATGTAGCTATATAGGTATACCGTGAAAAGTCATACGGGTAGCCCACCCCCGAACCCCAACAAGTGCCAAATAAATTGTTTAAATCGTTGCGGGTTTTGTCGTTCGAGTGACCGACTGTTCCGCAGCCTTGCCGACCGCGATGTGGGGGTAGTCCGGGTCCCAGGGCGGGTGCTAACCGGGGGTGGAATCGATGCCTGCGTCCTTGCCTCGCCGCGGAAGCTTTCGAGCTTACGCATCGCGCTACTTTCGACATCCGTATCTACTAGGTACGAATGTCTGTCTGGTTTTTTTAACACATGTACGACTCGTGTACCTCGCTATAGATCCATGCGATACATATAGGTATAAAGAGATACCAGGGAATCTTACATCGCGAGGGATGCTCGACTTCCGACTTCCTACTCCCAGCTTTCGCCAATACGTCTAAGATTCTGTATTTTTTTATTTCTTCGCCTTTACCGAACGGCTCGGGATATCCTTTCGCCTCTTTTCGAAGGGACTTGCTACACTACTGTCCACGCGTTTTATACCCATGTATGTATTTTTTCCCGTACGTATATGATACTCGCGCACGAGTGCCGCGAAGGATACGCGGATGGGGTAGAATATACCGTTTTATGCCTTGGAGAATGGAAACGGAGGCTCGGCGGATTCGTCCAGACTGTACGACGCCGTCCCGCAGAGCAAACATCGAGGGGTTAGAAGAGCATGTAAAGAGTTACCCCTTATAAAAAGTTTCTTTTTTTTTTTAAATCCTTTTTTTGGATTCAGACATTTTTTTAATATTCTTTTGAAATTTTGATTAAGTAAAGTATTATTGCAGTTCCTAACAATTTTTCTGCCCTGTATCGAACGGCGTAATGTATGAGATATACTTATTGAAAATTTATGAAATCGTATCGGAAAGCGGATATAGCCAACCTACTTCGGTATAATATGAAAAACCGCTACGTTGTGGTAGCTTTCAATTCAAATTGCCTTATATTGAGGGATGCGACGACCTCGAAGAGAAATAGATTTCCCTCTTGTATACGGTATAAACCGCGATATATGTATATTTAGCAAACATCAATTCCATCAAGCATTCAATGAATGTCACTTGCACCAGATGATACACTACTCCGACATTCAATCATTACTATTCAGACCAACACGTTGTTATACACCCTGGGTTTTATTACCTACTTAAAAAGGTTGAGAGAGGCTGTTCGTCCGTTGTATAAAATACAATTGAATACGAGAGATAGCGTCCTTAAAAATGATCAGATACCAAATTCAATGGGAACAAAATTTTCCTTTCATTTATTTCGCGCTTTATTCTTTCATATTTCATATCTTGCTACTCGTCAGTCTATTAGATCTCGCTCGTCTTGTTTCTCAGTTAACCGAGACTAAGCTCGAGAAGCCTTTGAAAGCCGAGTGAGTTCAAACATCGAAGCTCGTGTTACGAATCCATTGAAGTGTTTCGCTTTCATGAAACATTGTCAACTTAGCGTTTACCGGCTCAGCTACTCGTTCTCGGGGTATAATAGTTCTGCTTCTCCGCTCTTAAGGATTAATATTTACTGATAACACGATCAATCATTTCCCTATAATTCCGGTAAACGACTGATCTCGCGATCACCGACCAGATCCAACAAATAATTAGCTAGCCACTCGACAGTTCACACAATTGTGCTACAAACATTCGACTATTCTAATCAACAGCTAATATCATGCGTGAAAACGAACTGGTCAAATTATACTTCTTGATATCTTTGAGTCAGTTTGTTATGGGGAATAGATAGGAAATCGTTAATTCAAAAGTGCTAAAGTGACCGATTCGTTTCTCGATTTCTTGGTAAGCCATCGATCTTCGCTTACCCCTGGACGGAAAGTGAATTTGGTATTCCATCAAGACTTTCCCTACTAATGTCGTCCGCCATAGCGACTTTTAACTGATGTCCAAAGCTGGCCAAGTCTTCTCTGAAGGCCTCGCTTCCCGGTGTTAAAGCTCCGCTGGTCGGTGGCAAGGGAGTCGCGTTGCTACCGTCAACGTCGATTCCTTCGTCAACTTCCTCACCGTCCACTAGGACCTCTTCTTCTTCGTTGTAAATTTTGAAGTAGGCGATGGTGAGGTAGATCACCGAGATTATGAACGACGGAATAGGAATTGCCATAGCGTATACCAGGTTCATGTAAACCTGGACATTATTCCTCAAGTCATTGAACACGTTCTTCTCTTTACAATTATTGCGAGCACATCCGCGACCCGCGCTGTGGGACTTTGCCAATCGAAGGAAACAACGTCGAAGGTTCGATCAATGAAAATTCAATGAAACAGGAAATTAGTCATGAACGATTATTAATCTCACAGCGAGAGATCGGAGGCTCTGCAGGATGGAGTTTAAGGTGCGGGAGTGCATAGTGACCTGCCACATGTCTAAATCGCTGATGACGATTCCAGGATCCACTTTGGAATAGTAACAGCTAAAATTATGCCCTATGATAGAGTATTGCCTGTAGAAAACACTGCAATTCAGCATTGGAGGATAACCGCAGCCTTTTACATTTGGAAAGAGCTTCGCTCCGGTGAAGTACCATTCCGAGTCGTTGCCCATCAAACCTGCGGACCGCAACGTGGTTTTCAATTTTTTATTTTTTATTTTTATTTTTTCATTCCATGCCCCGGGCTTGATGTTATTAATCGTACCATTCCACCTCTAACGATACCTGTAGGGAAGGGTTTAGCCAATTCCAAATCCTCGTCCTCGCCAAAGTCTTCGTTAACTTCTTCGGGGTAGTCGTACTCCCTCAAGGCACGCGCAAACCGCGTTTTTCTTGTCGCGTCTTCGTCGCCCTCGACACCTCCTCCCGCCCTGCCATCCTCGTCTAGTCGATCATCGTCTAGCTCCGATGTGTTCACAGGGAGCTTGTAGTTAACCCGTATTTGTGTACAATCGTAAAGCTCTTTTGTGCAACCTTCCCTGCACGATGTCCATGAACAGTTGCTAGTACCTATATGCATGAGGATGATCGTAACGAACTTGAATTTGCTCCTTTTCTTTCCCTAGCTACGCGTTCTTCTCGTGACTCCGATATTTTCGCACTAATAATCATGAGATCATTTCTGTTTCAGAAGAGCCCGAGGATGATACCGATTACGCGATTAATTGGGCGATACCACTCGCTTCATACGATGAAGAAGAGATATGATTGCGAGTGACACTCGGCGGAAGAAAAACTGGAATAAGGTAATCATCCAATAACTCTTTTCACGAAACTGACTGACGGGGTATGGATGCAGTGCCAAAAAAAATGAATCTCTTGGGGATTTGCCAAGAATAAAATCGCAAGGGTAAAACCACTTCCGCGAGATTTTATATACTATGTGTATAAAAAAAAGGAAAGAGAGAAAAAAGAATTAATTTAGATAAATAATATACCGTCGCACGTAACTCGGTCACGATTAATTCACCCTGCGCAAGACTGGATCTGATTAATTAGTCCCGTTACAAGCTTATGGGAGATTCGCGTTTTTGCCTCTTCGCGGGTACGCTTATTCTATGCTGCAACACGCGGGCTTAGAAAAACGAAATAATTTAATAAAGTCAGATTCCTGCAACTCAATAACTGTATGGGGTTAATATCACATGGAGAATATTCCCCAGCATGCCTGAGGGGTTGATAAACGACAAGAATTCACATCTGTGCCACACATTTTTTTGCTTTTTTCTGTTTTTTTTTTCTTCTGGTTTTATTGTGCGTAAAACACCGAACGGTTTACTTTAGGACTGCAGAATTCGTGCAAGCAATGAAATAAAAATGATGCAGTTATATTACAGAGTAGAGAGAACGACATGCAGAAAATACGACGGAGATATACAGGAAGAACAGTTATTGATATTTGATGCGGTGTTAGCTGTAGGAAAGTCTGAGAAAGTTATCGAAATGCTTAAATTCTTGTTGAAAAAATCATTTACGAAGAACACAATGATCATATAAGCGAGACCATGAAAGTGAAACGTGAAACATGAAACATGAAACATGAAACATGAAGCATGACGCATGATGCATGAACCGTAGAAGATCGGTGCTGTTTTAGCCTTCACCTCTTCGTGACTCAACATCGATGGTGACACACTCGGCAGGCCGTGTTTCGAACTGCATAAAGATGGTTGTGAAGGCAGGGTCGATCACAAATGGGACCAAGAAGAGGAAGGCGAAGAGGCTGAAGGTGCCGAGGAGAATGAAGAACGCGGTCGTGTAGAATAGTAGCTTCTGCAGGAACGTTTGTTCTTCCTTGTCGTCCGCCATTTTGGAGAACCGGTTTCACGATTTAGGAAGTTTAGGTGTTCAAGGGACAGGATGATCTTGACGCAGACGACGATTAGACGTGGAAGAAGTCGAGGCTAAGGATTTAATCTACGGTTTACCTCTTAAGGGGAACGGTACCAACTTTTACTTTAATTTTATTTATTCCGATTGTCAATCCCATCGTTAACCAATCAAACTACCGGCTTTTCTCTTTTCTTTTTTCCTTCCTTCTTTCCAGCAACAAAAATTTTCCCAAAAATTTCTGATCTCAGAATCGTTCAACTTCAATACTTAACATCGTTCATATTTACGTTCTTTACTCCCTTCTCAGCTGGTCAATCATCCTTACAGAAAAAAATAAAATAAAAATAATTTCTAAACCTTTGATTTTTTTAAAAGAATTCTAACGCAAAATATAATCGAAGGGTAAAAAAAAAGGTTTCGAGTAAAGTGACATGTTGGTAACTGTACCCCCTAGAGCGAGAAACCGCCGGGGCTTGGTGCCCCTTTTCTAGGACCTCGCATCCTTTTATGATGTTTCTTCGTTTTCTTATCAGTTCTTCGATCGTTTCTCTCGTTTTTTTTTTCGTTTTTTTTTCTCTTTCTCCTTTTCTGTCGGGGCACTATTTAATGACACCGGCAATCACTGTCCACATTTGTTAATACGAAAATATATGAATGACCCGAAGTTTCTGTATCGTGCCGGTGTTAAGGATTGGAACCTTTACGACGACATAACGATCTATGCAGACTTGCGTGTCGGTGGGTTATGTACTTATGGTTTATTTTGTAATAAGGTAAAGTAACGTCGGAGAGCACCCTGCTACGTAATCCTTGGTGCGGCGGCTGACGCCGGGCTACTGCAGGCTTGAGCTTTAGGGCGAGCTTACTTTCTACCGATACCAGCGCCGCGACGGCATCTGGTGGCATCGACCGCCGTGTCCAGGGCGTCCCCCGTGCAAGCTCAAAGCTGCCTGGCTCCTCTCACTATTTATTATTCATTCAAAACGAGTTCGTGTCTCAGGAACTATAACTACCCCTTCCATTCCCATCCCTGTAAACGAAGGAAATTAACTCTTTCGCCAAACAAAAAAAAAAAAAAAAGAAAAATTGACAACCGCGAAGAGCGAATTATTTGTCATCCCTTAATTTTACCATCGTCTGAGATATAGCGTGCATTAGGTATTTTTAAGAGAGTCTCAAAGCTCCGGCGTCTTCGGTCAAGAAATTGATTGATAAATGCCGTCGGGGTAATATTTTGATAAGTGAAAAGCTCTCGGGGATGGTTTGAAGGGCACTGAGAACGAGTAGATTAAAAAGTTCGATACGACTACGTAACGAAACGCTGAAATCAAAAGGGGTTTTGGGTAGGTACTTCGTATACAAAGAGCTCTCGAGATTCTTAAGGCTTGACTTCGGAGGGCTTGAAAAATGGGCGTAGTAGACAACGATGCTGCCTTTTACCACTAACGAACTCTCAATTCGTTCTTTCTCTCTCTCTCCCCCTTTATCTTTATCTTTCAACCCCTTTCCCTCCTGGGCCCCAAGAGACAAAGACTTGTATCAAACGAAACGCAAACTTGAACGGATTACCTCGAGTCTTCTCTAAACGCCCGCAATCCAGGCATCAAGTATATTATTTGCCTCGGTAAAAAATGAAGGAAATCGCATTCTCGGTTCCTTTTTTCTCTCTTTGCTCGAGATATCGTCGTCAGGGATTATTATGGGAGCTGACACGGCTAATTGTAAAAACATGCAGTACCTAGTAAGAGGAATGAAGGATCGTGCTGCAGTATTACTGGGCTAATAACAGACGTCCGGTATTTTGAGCTTGAGCTCTCCTCATCACCCCGCTGCAATAAAGGTCGGCTTGCCTCTCTTTATTATACTATACATCGTGGAGAACGGAAGCTGGGAATTAACTTTCAAGAAAACAATGAAAACTCATCCCCAAAGGCACACACTGCCATTCACGCCTCAGTGCTCCTTAAAGAGCATTGTTGCACTAAAGATACACCCGCCTTTTTGGAATGAACAATCGCGCGATTCGTTAATACACCCTGCAGCTGAGGGATGAGGGAATATCGAAGTAAGCAGATTAAAAATTGAAGAGAAAAAAAAATGGAAGAAGGAGAGAAGAAAAAAATTGATATTGAAATCGACCAGGTACGGATTCGAATTCTGAAATTTTAACGCGGGAAATGGATGTGAAGAGAGGATCGGAGCTTCGCGTTTCCTTTGACCCCTGAACCGTGGGGACGACTGTCAACTCCGTTACAATAAAGCCTGGGAACGTTACGGTCCAGTTCGCTTCGGTTAGATCCGAGACCAGAATATCTTGATTAGAGTGACCAACACCAACTAGAGACGAGGTATAATTTGACATGACTCAACTGCGAAGGATGTGTGATGATTGTCGTAAGTGGCCTTTCGTAATTTGAAGTGTTTTAAAAAAGCGTGAAAAGCTCGCAAATTAGTCACTCGCTGCGAACGAGTCGAGAGTGAAAAATATTGAGAGAAACCGCTGGAGGCTTTTTCAGCTTTGAGACGTGGAATTGCTGAAAATGGAGCTTTCCGAGTTTAAAGTTTAAAGTTTGATCCAAGCTCTGAGAATATTGCCCGCGGTGTATGCGAAGTGCATGAATCGTTTGTGATGATTGCAGAGAGCGCGTAGCTAGGTGGATAGAGCTTTTGTCTCGGTTCACTTTGACCGAAATCTCTCGGAGAGTTACAATGGCGGACAGTGAGAGGTTGACCTTAGCAATTTCTGGGGTTGTTCCAGAAAGGGAGACGGGGAAACGGCGTTGGCTGAAAGCCAGTCAACCAAAATGTGGGCCAAATGCTTTTCTACAAAACGCTATCCTGCACCCGCGGTGTAGTACCTCCTCCCCATCTCTTTACCTAAATAGTTAAAGCTACTTACTTATACTTACTTTATACCCTAATTTTTTTAGCAGTTTAAATACTCCTTGACGAATTGCGCCCTTGCTTACGAAATTAGCTTACGTTTCATTCTGTCCAAGAATTCACTTAATTCTTCTCACGTTGTTAAGTTTATTTTTTCAACTGATATCTTACTCGATATTATTTGTACGTTGTACGTATATATTTTTATTCCCGAACCCCAAAGGCCTATAAATTATTCCCGTAACTCGCTCGTGATAAACGCGAGCAGAACATTAAACGAATATTTTTGTGTCAGATGGAAGTGACACGTTGATAAGATCCTCGTTAATAATTGCCCGAAGCTTTATCAAAATTGGGTCAAACTTTGCTCTTTTTATTGGGTGTATATAACGGGGTCGAATCCTGGCCAAATATCTGGAGGTTGTACGTCAATTTGCTAAGATATATTGCTAAGAAAACTGAAAGTTACTCGCGGGGGAGCCGGTAGGTAAGCCTTAATCGCAATGCATAATTCAAATAACTTTCCGCGACCTCAAAGACTTCACCCTCGCTTCTTACTGCCTATACCATTCATTCTCCTTTAATTTGAACAAAAAGCAAAAGAAAAAAAACGAACAAATTAAAAAACCAAAAAGATATTCTTAAATTTGATTTCGAGATAACAAAACTGTAAATCAAAATTTACGAGAAATCTCCTCGCTCAAATTAGCAAACTCTCGGTTTACTTTTCCATAGCTACATTCGATACTCGTTCATAGCTCGCGCTGAATTTTTTTCTCTCCAGGCTGAAAATAAGGGAAGGTTTTTTCTCCGCTGCATTTTCTTTCTTTCTTTTTTCTCTCTCTTTCTTCCCTGTATACAAGCAGTGTCGCGTTATCACCGATATTGGAAATATCGTTCTATTTATGACTCTCACGGTGGTAAACACACCCCGAAGAAAAAGGGTACTGTTGGGCGTGTTTACGCTTATATCGAAAATCTCACTAACTCTCCGTATAATTTAGTCCCTCATTTGCTAACGGATCGAGCACTCGGTTCAAGGAACTAATCAAACGCCATTTACCAGAGGTGGGATATAGCGAACTGAAAAGTTTAACTTCATAACGTTTCCTTTGCACCAACGACTCGGAGCACATGCCTTATCGATTACCAGGCGAAACAATACGGTCCTCGATTTAATTACCGCGTTGCATAACGTCCTCTGCATACACAGTACTAACGTTCGTACTCATTAGAACCGAATCGTTTGATCAACCGAGTTTCCGAAATCGGCTAATTTACCAAGCTAATTATATCTTCAGTGGCAAAAATGATCGATTCGTTAATCAGTCGATGAACCAAGTGGCCATATCGAGGCTGAAACTACGGAACAATAGCAAAAGGCAAGCGTAGGGTATAGAGATTGTATAACAATAGTCAAAGTGCTCGGTTTAATGGCTTCGGGAAATCCTATTTCCCGATTTCTATTCAGTAGATTTTTTTTTCTTCTTTCTTCTCCCCTGATCGTTTTTTTTTCTTCTTTTTTTCTGTTTGTTTCTCTTCTTCCTTCTTTATTTTTATTTTTATCCGCAGAAGCTTCAATGTTGGGACACGTTGGGTCGTCGACGTATCGAAACTCTTCACAGCCACTTTTGTATTCGAAAACATTGCTTTTCATTTGTGTTAGTAACACCTCGTATTGATTTTATACTGCAATACGGCAACCCCTAGCTGGCGCTTGGGTTGCTCCAGCAAACCGCCATATTTGTTTCTCTTACGGAAGCTTAGCTACTGTGAAACCGAGCTTTTTCAAGACGAAACATCGCAATTGTCAAACCTCGAGAGGTGAGTACCGTACGTAGAAATTAATTCGTTAATTAGATCGTACTTTTTCGTCGAACGAAACATCCCCTGTATTTCTCTGTCTGGTGATGAAATTTTATTCAAATTTCAAATTCCTAGACCGTGTGCAGTGTGCAATTCCCATGTAAACAATATGTTTGATTTTTGACAGGTGGTTGTTACTTCACCTTAGATTTTACCGTTTCAAATCGCTCTTAGCCGATGCTAAATCCGATTTTCTTCATTCAACATTCGCTGACTGAAGTCAGTGAAAAAAATCACATTTTTATCAACCATTTCGACGCGGTTCGAGTGAATTCCCTCGCTGTCAAAATTTACTTGTAGCTATGATCGAATTAATTCAGTAAAAGTCAATCAGCAACCAGGTAGTCGATATTCAACCGGAAAAATTAAGCTGGTTGTGAAAAAAAAAATATTTTTTAAGCTTTCCGAAAGTTTTTGGGTGATGCAAAAATTTTTGATACTCGCATCGGGCGAATAAGTTCTGAAAAATAGTTTTTCTCCGATTTCGAAACCCGGACGAAAATCGTGATCGTTTTTCTTCGAATTCTGATCATATACGACTGCCTGTGCGTATAATGTGTACACACGTACGGACATACGTTTACCTGCGGCTAGCTGTGAGTTGAAAATCGATCAATTCCCTTCAAATTATTCAAGGCAAGGATACCCCGAAGCCACCTGAATTTCTTAATACGTAATTCTGGGCTAGCGAAGCGGAAAATTTATACTCGCGATATTACCTCCCTCGATTTTATTCCTGCGGTCGAAATATGGTACGTAGTTACGTAGGTCATGAGGCCGATCGATTATTCCCTATAGCTGCGTGCAGGAATACGAGTTAAAACTTTTCACAATTTTTCTAATTAATTATATATCCTCTTTTGCTCGTCAAATATTTGATTTCTTTTTTCGATTGAGAAACTTTTCGAGTCAATGATACATTTTTTTTATCAACTCGGTTGTAACAGGGTTGCAGTAGATTAGAATTAGCTAATTGTGTTTGTTCATAATTAAAAAACGATAGAGACACGCCAATGGTCACGCAAAAATATAAGTAACGATGAAACGTCACGTTATCAACAATTGTCTGTGTCATTTTCAGTCCCTTTTTTATTTTCCTCTATTTTTTTGCATATTAAATCGCGATCGTACTGACTGGATAAACTATCGGGAATATATCTAGTCGCGTACGTTAGTCAGGAATTATTGACACTATCGCATGCGCCTTTCCACGGCCTAGGGGTAACTTTTTTATACCATTTTTAATAAATCATAATACCTTGACGAAGGTATACTGGAGAAAAAATGCTGCCACTGAAATTTATTTAGCAACTTCTCCCAAATTATCATTCGAAAGTTGTATTTATTTATCGGCTATTCTAGTCCCAGGGATGGCATCTACTTCGTATTCGCAATACGCTATTCTCAGGTCGGGGTGAGTTCTGCCCTGTTGGCTAGTTCGCGACCTGGATCGATATCAAATGAGAGAAGCGTGTCACTAAATTGTTTTTCAGAATTAGCCTTGTTTCCTCACGATTGCAATTTCGACTCAACTCAAAACCCTTCGTGTGCTAATTGTAAGACAAAGAGTTTTGACAACGAGCCAGAAAAGTTTCGCCCGATTCCAAAATTCATTCGCTACTTCTCGGACTAGATACAGTTCTTTCCTCTTTTTCAATTCTACGAAGATCTTTAAACACGGTCATAAAAACGGACTTAAATCCTCATCAAGAAAAAATAAAAAACAAAGAGTCAAAATGATTAAGTACGACACGGAGGCTGCATTAGTCAATTTGTCTAATATCGTCACGAGCATAAAAGGCTCGCAAGGTTACGGTTTAAGTAGAGGATCCTGTCGCCGTGTCTCAAGTAATACGATAATTGCTAAATTGCTCACAGCGTAGCGGATAGGTACCATGATTCACCGCTGAAAGTTCAGTAGTTACATTTCATTCGTAACCAGACATCAGGTCAGTGCAGTAGACGCGATGTTTCGAGGCTGGTTAAACGATTGCGTTATTAAGTGACTAAAGTGTTACGGAATCATGTCGCGATCACCCCTGTAGAAATCTATCAAGCTTTATTCCCGTTTTTATCTTTTCATTCGTTCAACCGATTTCATTGATTCCACGGATTTCGAGTCCCAAACTGCTTCATCGAGAAGACGACGTTTCGAGCTTGTCCCGCACTAGTGCCGTAAGTGAGACAAATTTCCAATCGATGAGAAATTGGTGTACCCAGGGAAGAAGAATTATTTAGGGAACCGTTAATTTCCGTTCTATTTATTGACTCATAGTCGTTTCCTTTGCCCAGAAAGAGGCGATCTAACTCGTTCGCTTTAATTTTGTCTCCTGCGTCAACAAATTCTCTACCAAAGTCGTACATACGACTACTATTTCGTATCGATCCAAGTTTCATACCGTGTGTGGAAGTAGTTAAGTCCCAGGGATCGATACTACTATTATAATCTAGAATATATATCCACGAGAGAAAGGGGTTGCCACTTTATCATCGATTAGATTCAACGTTGAATACAAAATTCAAATATGAAGAGTCTGATTTGATTTTTTTGACAAAAATCTCTAGCATCGATCTATATCTGTCGTCCAAAGATAATTTTGGATCGAGATCGAACCGGCGACTTGTCCGAAAATCGACAAAAAAAAATATGATTTCGAAAAAGTGGTAAACGCGCGGCTCGATTTTGGGACTCGAATGTCAACCGATCGTCGCCGCATTTTTTTTATCGAATAAAGATCGGTAGATGGATATAGAAAAAATAGGTGAAATAGAAGGAGGTAGGGCATGACACGAGCGACAGTGACGTCACTGCAGTATGCCACAAGACTGCGCAGGTTATATTGATTTGTGCGCGTTGTATTTTTCGCGCATCTAGGTGAGTCGCGGGTTCCATCGGTAGGAGGAACTCGGGGTTTGCTTAAAGCATCTCTCCGAGTACGTGCGGCGTTACTTTAGTTCATTGGGATGTAAAAGTTTCAAGTAATTAATTCCCCTGAATCAGGTACGCGGCGATACGGTAAGGTGAAGAAACTGGTGAACGCGCCACAGAGCGCAAAAGCTCGCTAAATAATGCCAAAACCGGTACCAGTAGAAGACCTAGTGATACCACCCCAGGATGGAAAGATTTGTGGTACCATTTGCATCTGTCAGATGACAGCCGTCCTGTCATCGGTAGCCTTGGTATATTTGACAGTCGCTATCTACATGCCGAGCACGAGAGCTTTTCAATCCGGAATTAGCGAGGTGCCGGTGATGTGCACGACTACGAGAGCCGTAAACAAAGACGCCTGCGATTGGGGTAGCTGCGGCGAGTGGTGTCTGTCGAAGACGTCGGGTGCCTGCATTCAGATATACGTAAACCTTCGTAGAAATGGTTCTAGTATAGTTTTGGCTAATTGCACGAACACGGCGAACAAGACCTGCTACGGAATCGATCAGGAGAACGCCAAAAAGTCGCGATGCATCGCCGACGAGTGCAGGAACTTGACGGGTACCTTCAACTGCACTATGGGTATGTGCATCAACATAACGGACGCCTTTGAATGCATGTTTCACGACACGGATCCACCGCTAAAGTGTTCCGGAAGACGGGGTAAAATCACTTGCATAGACATAGACGGACTCTTCAATTGCAACCGGGGTACCTGCGAGAGGATTCGCACTCCGTATAATTGCGATAGAAGATGCGTCGACATACCGACTAGGAATAAAAACATGATATTGCTGAGCGGAGACAAGGTTTATCTCAGTCAGTGCGAAAGAGCTATAGACGTTGACACTGGCAGAGAGATATGGAACGAGGAACGTGGCGATGTAATGATGGCATCGTGTTACGGTATCTATAACACCAGTCTTGGCGTCGAGGCTGTCGATTGTATAAACGGTTCTGTATTGGAAAAGAACATGCTGACCGATCTTACGAATTTCACTTATCTCTCTTACTTGAATATATTCGCAACAAAGCCGTTGGACGAATCGAGGCAGATCGCACCACCCGAACAGGACCTTCTGATAGCGAACGAGAGTAGGTTGTTGATTAATTTGGAAGGTTGTGTCAACACGCTTAGAGACGAGTGTAAAGACTTTTTGCGAGAATATGGCAAGGACGGTACTGACCATAACGCGAGGGCAAGATTTCCCTGTTTTTATTCAGAAGGGAATACAGGTATCGTCGTATCAAGATTCAACCTCGAAAGAACCTACAAGGAGTTTCTCGTCGCGTTGATACTACCGAGTGTTTTATTCGTCGTTAGCTGTCTGACATTGATATTATGTCAGCGTACCGTTGTCGTTGGTGACGATGCGAAAATGAGGTTTAAAGGAAAACCTGGAGCAGCTCTTACCTCGTTAGAAAAAAGTACATCAGGAAATTTGGGCGACGCTGGGGGAGGCGATTCCGTTATGGCGCTCTGAGATCCGGCACGTAAGAATTATTTTGCGTGACCCATTATCGCTGAAGCTGTTATCGTTCAATATTTTCATAGATGAAAAAAATTTGAAAAAAAAATAAAATTTGAAAAAATAAAAAATGAATCGCAGGTACCAGACAGAGAAATCGAAATCTGATTAATTTTTATTTTATTTTCTCATTTCTTTGTGTTTCTCGTTCATTTTTTTTTTTTGTTTTGATCTGTTATTTTGATTCAGCTAATCAGCCGTATGTCATGTCTTGTGTTCCAGGCATTCCCCTCCTGGAGGAGAGCCCGGCCCGTCAGTCGGTTTTCTCACTGCGCGGGCACTATTAAAGGTGTGGATATGGAGGGGAACGCGTGATTAAAATTCTCTAAAACATATATAGATACATATATATGACACACGATTAATTGAAGCAAAAGAAAAGAAGAGAGAAGAAAAAAAAAAGAAAAAGGAAAACGAAAAAGAAAAAGAAAAGTAAAAAAAAAAAAAAAACGTAAAAAAAAATTAACAAAAAAAAAATAAATAAAAGAAAATAATAATAAACAAATAAAGAAGAAGGAGAAGGAAAACAACTATTCAAAAGATTTACCTTAAATGGCACTGCCCGCTGCACATTTCGAAAGCACGCAATTTTTTGAACGCGGATTTATTATTATATATAAATAAATAAATCTACGAAAAGCAACAATTTATGCCCGCGCAACGCCGCCGCGACTTCATATCGCGTATATAGATGATTGATATTTTAATTCGCGAATACTGAGTATTATATAGTGTATATAATACATATACAATATATATATATATATAATATAGGCGATGTGAAAATTATCAAAGTTACAATAATTAGCTCACGCGATTGATAAGCAAAAAATAATAAAAATAATTTTTTTTTTTTCAAACTTAATAATTATTATCACGAATAATAATAATAATAATAATAATATTACTATTAATAATAAATCACCGCGATGCTATAGATAAAAAAAACTAAAAAAAAAAGGAAAGGAAAAAAAAATTGTACAATACATAATATTTTTAGGAAGAGGACGTTTTTACTGACAGATGATTGACATTTTGGAAAATCTAATACATCGATGTTGTCTTTCGGTATTTCATCGTCAAAAATTGACAAAGAATTGCGGTTAAAAATAAAAAAAACCCTGAGTATCGAAGTTCGCAATCTAACAAAACGAGTCGATATCAAAATCCTTATATTTCTTCCTTGCCTTTAAGGGCAGAAATTTAAATATCGGAAATTTCCGGGTCCTTGAGACCCGACACCGGCCTCATCATTGAATCCGACGAAGCAACGGTCATCATGGGGACCCAGGAGGGCGAAGTTAAGTCTGGCAGCGTCACCGGTGTACTGCCCATGGTCGAAGTCGCCAGTTTGATGGAAAAGGCTAAATTTTACACATCTTTATGCCTCGGGACAACGGCCATCCTCGCAGTATTCGCATTTCTTTTTTTGATCCCATTCGTCGTCGAGCCAGCAATATCAACGATATTGGCAGATTTTTCACCACGTGCCGTTGCCTGCATGGCAACTGATCACGTTTACGCTGAGGGACTGAGAAACTGCTCGTGGGCGAGCTGCAGAGAAGGTATTTAATTCATTTATTTGTTATACGTAAACCGTCGAAGTTTTTGTATAAAATTCTGACTCTTTCTTATTTCCATTTGTCCAGGATGCACGAGCGCCGCTCTTCGTTGTCATCAAATACGAGTCAATTACTCCAGGGTTCCGTACGACGAATTCGTGACTAAACCGACCGGTCAAATTCCCTGGGATGTGGCAGATACCAAATTCTTCGTCAATACCGAGGGCTGCGGTTATCCACCTCGCGTAAACTGCTCAGAATTTGCCCGAAAATTTGGGTACGGTAATATGGGGAAAATATTTCCATGTTACTTCAGCAGAACGCATCCGGAGACCGTAGTCGCGAGGTAAGTTACCCCAAAAATTAAAGAAAACAAGAAAAAAATAAAATTTCATTTCGAAAGCTACGGATTCACGATATCTGGTGTTTTTTGACTCTAGGTACTCGTGGGATGAGAATTTGAGGCATTTGGTGATGGCCCTGGTTACTCCGATCGTACTTTTCGCTGTTTCTTTGGGGGTTCTTTGCTACTGGTATTGTCCACCGATCGGAAGAAGATGCGGTAGTCCAGGTCGACCATTGATCGATAAATATGCCAGGAAGGAAGAGTAAGTAGCGTGTATGTATGCAGTGCCTCGATGGCTAGACGTTTTATTAGTATTTATGGTTTCTTCTCATTCTTCTTATTTTTCTTTCAACTCTCTGTACTCGTTGCGTATATCTGTGTACGTAATTATTTCGGAACTTGGTCGATACGATCCTGTGACTTGTTCCTCTTACCCCGACACCCGCAGGCGTTGAGACAATCCCTTCGCAGTTCCGAAATAATTTCTCTTCTATTATAAATCGAAATTGACGATTTTTCGCGATTTGCAGTATATTGGGCGAAGATGAATTCGAGGAAGACGAGGAGGAGTACTGACTGCTACCAAGGGCTCATCCCCCAGCGAGGGAATGACGCCGATACAATATCATCGAACGCTATTATTCAAAAAGTCTAGTTAACTTTCGTTTCAATATCAAACTCTGGCTTCTCTGATAGTTTTCTAGGCCCTTTATCCCAGAGAGAGCTTTCGAAGAGTTCTCGTTATTTCAAGTACGTATTTTTTCCCGTTATTTTTCTCTTTACGAAACCTAAAACAAATTTTTATTATAGAAATTCATCGGAACTATCGTTATAGCAATTGGCTTTTGAATATCGATCTTACAACTTAATCTTATTGCCAATTAGGATTTAGAGAGAAAGTAAAAAATCGAAGGATAAATAAACGAATAGAATTGCATCCAAAGTTTTGAATTTTGAAAATGAAGTAAGCTGGACAGCGTTATTAAGCT
Organism: Tenthredo distinguenda; assembly: GCA_947538915.1. Lineage (NCBI taxonomy): Eukaryota > Metazoa > Arthropoda > Insecta > Hymenoptera > Tenthredinidae > Tenthredo > Tenthredo distinguenda. The sequence goes on from OX384535.1 coordinate 1,746,590, forward strand.
CAGACTCAATCATCTACCAGTATTCCAGATAATATTAATTGTAAATTATTTAAAAAAAAAAAAAATGCGATCAAGCCGCGCCTTCCTCTTATAAGAAATAATTATTCAAATTTATATACAATATATAATACAATAAGGAAACCGTAATTGAAGTTTTCTTAAAATATATCTATAACGTAACAAGTTGATATTATTCGACCACGTAAACGCGCTGTTCTTTCAAAGCTAAGTCCATATAGTTAGTTAAATTAACGCACGATTTGAGGCCCGTAACGTGGTTTGACATTTTTTCACAAATTAAAATTATTAACGGATAAAGTGAAGAGAGATATTAGCTTGTGATTGTTAAAGAAATAAAAAAATTATAATAATAATAAATAAATAAAAAGAGAAAGTAATTTCTATATCGTTAATTGTTTTTAATTATTATTAAATATAAAATATAACAAGATAATTATATTAGACTGTTCGATCGAAGTGGTGAATCGTTGTTTTACCTTGAAACGGGCCTCTTAGAGAAAAATAATTCTAGTTTAATAAGATATATGATGATACATAATAATATATATATATATATATATATATAAATATTAAGATTTATTGCCTGTGAATAATTATTAAAATTGATATAAAAATTGTTACAGTTTTTTGTACATGGGCAGATATACATATATATAAAATATTATATATATGTATATGCCATGATTGTCGATAGAGCGTATAAAACCACTATAAGTTATAGTGGTAGGAAAGAAATTTTATTTTATTTTATTCAGCGGGACTTGCGAAATATTCTACGTTTGCTTCGGGTTGACGATATTATTGTCGATGTAATTTTTTTCTTTTTTCTTTTCAGGGCTGATATTGTCTTGTCAAAAGAAAAAAATATATAAATATATGTATAAATTTTATCGTCGATCTGCGAAGCATGCGAAGAACGTATCTTGCCCCATTCATCTAGAATGGTTGTGAAACATTGAACCTCCTCGCTATGTATAAGAGTCTTTTTTGAAAGAAACTTATTTCTTGAATGATAATCGAGAAATTGTTTAAATCGACTCTGCATTTGGCACTCATTCCCTATCTAAGCTTGCTAATTATATTAATAATTTATCACAGATATAGGTAATTATTATACCCGTATAAATCAATATTCAAAATTCGTCTTGTAATTCTTGACACTTGAAGTACTGGCAATTGACCAAATACGTATATATCTAATCGATATATCATATTTAATAAACGTGCAATTTATCAATTACTCACCTCACACACCTACGTGTAAACACACACGCTTTTGCGTAATTTAAATAAAATGTTTGCTCAATCAAATCTGCACCGAAGATACAATCAAATAATAAATTAAATTAAATTTAAAAACGAAAGAAAAGCAAAAAAAAAAGACAAGTAAACTTCTTCTTATCCACAGCTTCTGTCAAATCGAATAATAAAGGGCAAAGAAATCGTGTTTTTTTTTTTTCTCTCCCACGAATCGATTATTTAATCTATCAAATTTTTGTGTATAAAATCATTCGAAAACAGGAAAAGTAATTACGTAAATATCAAAACACCATTTCAACAACACGTCGACAATCTTAAATGAAATTCTCAATTGTCTACCGTAAAGAAATTAAATGTCAGTACTTTTTGCAAATAGATGAATTATATCAGCGCTTAGTGCCAATATATTGACAGATTATAATCTAATTATCTTACCTAATTATCTTCCTTTGGTACACGGTAATAAAATACTCAATAAATGAATATAGCGGAGCATGCTGTAACAATAGTATAAACATATACCTATTATTATTATTATTATTATCGACACGACGTACGTATGCATCTGAGAAATTTGAAAAAATAAAAATAATATGAATTAGCAAGAGAGAAAGAAAGAAAAAAATAAATAAAATCAAGTATAGGTAATATGAATACGCAGATATATATATATTCCTAGCTCAAATTTTGAAACGATAGTAATAAACGTAGAACAAGGAAAAAATATTATACAGTTTTTGCGGATAACTTTTTTTTTCTTTTCGAAATTTAGACGTCTGTTAATAGGGTTTTAGATATCCATCTAGAATGAATCTAGACCTAATCGCGTATATAAAAGAATTGACGAAAAAGAGATTAGCGTATTATTGTCGAATGAGAATGAGAAAAATCCATCTATAGATAATACAGTATAATATATTATTGATTACATACGTAAATTTGAAAAATCTTTTGAGATACCTACTCGCAGTTGATATAGCTTAATAAATTGATGAAAAAAGAGCGAAAAAATTCTACCTATACGTATAATATACGTATAGGTTCACCCTGTGAAGCTTCCTTCGATCTATTATATTATATAATTATATACTATGACAAAAATTTCACCGAGAAAATGTTCACCGCTTCGAATTACGAGAAAAGTATAAAAAGAAATGTATATATGATGTTGAAAATATTACGATTAACTCCGATAACATACATACATACATACGAACATACATACATATATATTATATATTGCAATTATTGTAAATAATATATTATATATATATTAAGACTTCAGTTAAAATACAGATACAGTTTGTTTTTTTCTTTCTGTTAACAAAATCTCGTACGATTAATTATTCATTCACCTTAATCGCATAATTGCTAAATCATATTTCTCAATCTATATAAAAATCGAATAAAAAAAAAAAAAACAGAAAAGAGGAGAAAATAAAAGAAGATTTCGAACACGTGATAAACTTAATACGCAAATAAAAAGAAAATTGCCGCAAGGAATTATTAGTTAACGTTTATTGCATATTTTACGACCTCGGAGGATCAATAATTCGCAGTGTACACAGGACCTATTTTTTCCTTCGTCAACAACCGCTATATACCTATCTATACATTTCGTTTTCTATCGTATCTTCAGAGCCTGCGGTATGGCTGACGGTATTCTGATGTATTAACTGAAGCGCCTGACCAAGCGCGGGTCCTTACTACTAGAAATTTCGCTCGCGAAGATACCGCCAGATGTAGTACCTACGTTGAGGCTTAAGCCACCCCTAGGGTCTGATATCTACTGCGCAAACTCGTTCTCGGGGCAGATACTATATAGGCAAAAGCTTTGCTTGTTTTCAAACAGTTCAGAGCCGCGAGAGCGCGAGGGTGGTATTCGAATACTGATAACATGAGTCGCGATTATAATAGCAATTGCGATGTTTCACCAATCGTGAATAAAAAATGGACGGGAATGAGATGGGAGTAAAGTAAATCTTTATAGTATCGTACTTTTCGGGGCCACGATTTAATAATTCGAAAGTATAACAATTCGTCGCGAATATTCGGAGACGTAACACGAGCTTCTAAACAGCAGATAAAAAGAAAAACATACGCGGGATATCCCCAAACGAAAATCTAAAAAAAAAAAAGAGAAATCAACTGCCAAAAGTTTACATGATAGATTTTTACCTCATTCGATTATCAATACGAATATTAATTGACGCACAAAAAGTCTTGGACACTCGATTATATACAGCTACAGTTTTTTAAAAATCTACCCCAGCCTCGTGTTTCGGATGAAAATTTTTCGAATCAGTAATAGCGTTTGGAAAGTTTTCTCTCTGTAACGAGTATGAACGCCGAAGGCCCTAAAATAACGCGTTGTAACTTTACGTAAGACCAAAGGGTACCCTTCGGGTATGTAACTATAAGATAATTAGATAATAGAATTTACCCTTGGTGAGTCATTTGTCAAAGTGCATTCGCTTGCCCGTTTATACATTATATATACCACTGGTCTCTCGTGTTCTCGGTTGGGTATAAATATGCATGCGGAAAATATTTCTCGGTTCTATTCGAACAGAAATTTCATTTAGAGTACGCATTTGTATTAGTATGAGGGTATAAAGGTGCATCAGGTATAGCCGATGCGATATGACGGGAAATAAAACAGGGGTGCGGTTATTCGTGTTTTGGTAAACCCGTGAGGGAGTGGTTCCATTCGTTAACAATGAGCTACGATGACGCACAAATATCTACTGTGTAATATACTTCAACATGTGGTCGGAGACGAATTTGCATAGAACTTCAAACTTCGGACGATTTTATTACCGGTTTATATCTCCGATATGAATTCAGCGATACTTGAGATATCTACCGTAAACTGAGGTAGTTTTGGGGTGCGAAAATTCACGCACCTACCCCGGAACCCGAAACTTGTCTAAACTTTAAACTTCTATTCCTGAAAACTCTCTCGCGAGTTGATAGATAAAATTTTTTAACATACAGCAAGTGATTTTGTTCTTTTCTTTTTTTTTTTTACTTTCATTCTAAACCGTGAAGTTTGAAACTAAAATGGGGCGGAAGTATAAGCCGCGTTTAATTCCTGAACAAGATCGCAGAATCTGCGGCAGTATTTGCTTGTGTCAATTTACAATCGTGATAAGCTGTGTTGCCCTGGTTTATCTCAGCGTTGCGATCTACATGCCCTCTCACAGGTATAATTATTGCGTTTCAATTAACAGTCAATCTTCAATATTCAATTACGTTTAATGTCGTAATTTTAATGAATATTATTAGACCTGTATATACCTATAATCGTGCTTGTCATCGTTGTACGTACTTATATTGACCCACTGACACAGTTCGCTATACCTCTCTCCCGTTACATTCTCCTTCGCATTCTCGGCGCACGTATTTCCTCTTTGGGTATTATATTGGACATGAATATTCAGTTATTTGAAACCGTCGAAAATGTACTTCAACTCCGAATATTTTACTCCCAGCTCAGAGCAACACCCTAATCAATTTACGATCTCGAACGTTGAACACATATTGAACAGTCCCACGGCTAAGATACGGAATCTTTCTAATCATTTTGTCATTAATCTTACTTCTCGCTTATTCCCTATTGTTCCTTCATTCATTCGCACCCTTCTCGCCCCTTTACTTTACCTTCTCTGTATTCTATTCCATTACGCCGTGTTATTCATCCCCTTTGAATCGCGAAACTTTGAAACAGAAACCTTTATCCAAGAAGTCACGTGCTGCGAGGATCTCCCTCTCTCTCTCTCTGTAACTTTCGAGTCCTGGGAGACAACAGGTGCTCTTTTGACTCCTTTGAACTTTCATTTCGGACAGGTTTCTTCTTACAGGGCGTTTAATGCCGGGATAGAACCAGACCCGGTGATGTGTCAGACCGTGAATACAACTCTTGTGAATTATTGCGCCTGGGCTAGCTGCGGCGAATGGTGTCTGACCAAAACTACAGGATTTTGTCCACAAATTCATGCAACAGTTAGGAGAAACGGGACGAATGTGCTCTTCGAAAACTGTACCAGAACTTCGAGCATCGCGTGTCCCCAGGTGAGTTTCATCACAAGTTTATCAATATTTCATCTATAAAGATATGATTCAATTTTCATATCTGGTTTACGGTTTTTGCAAATTTGAAACAAAACCGGGGATTAAAATGGGACGTGATTGTCTCGCGAAGCTCGTTTCAATTCCGAGCTTTCACCCTTCGCTGTTATACAAAACGAGAAATAATGTTTGCGGACTGAATTACATCCGCGTTTTATTCTCGAGAGTAGAACAAATAGCGAAACCGAGGTACTTCGGCTTAACCCTAAACCATTCTCAATTACTCTTGATCCATCTCTCTAAACATTGTTTTAACGAATAGGGGACTTGAATTGAATACATTTGAATACTTTATACTCGGATTTCAATATTTGGATTTAGAATATATTCAGGATTTTTCTTCCCGCGATCAAAGTTGGAAAGAAAGGACGGATATAACTCCGTGTCAAAAAATAAACAGAGATATGGAAATTCGCGGATCTTTTTAAACAACCTTTTAACCACGGGGTCATATTTTCACAGTTTAGTAAACTTTTCGTTTGAGTTTGAGAGTAAAATAAGCTTTTACGGTGGATAAAAAAAAAAGCCTTTGAATAATCCCATTATCGTTTTTATCATAATGGAGTTACGTGGTACCCTTAAGAAACCCTGTGGTCGCTCTCTAACCACATGATCATAAATCCGTACCTATAGGTATATAGATTTTGGTAAATCTGTGCCCACGTTTTAATACATGAACTCCCAATAGGCCTACTATAAGCTCCCCGTTCAAGTTCGGAGAAGATTTTTTATTCCGTCTCTTTTTCTCCCTGAAATCTCATATATACCCCTCTGAAAAATTTCGTACCTCATTTTTACGTCCGGTATGCCATGTAACTTCGGCGTAAAATTTTTATTACTTTCCCGAAAAAAAGTTATAAATAAGTAAAAATAAGAGAAATGTTTGATCGCCTCGTTTCGCGAGATTCCGTTTTCTTTTTATTTATTTTTTTTCCCCTCAACCCTACTTGAACGGGATTTGCGGATTGTGGTAAAGGTTTGCGTAACGTGATAGCGAAACGAGATCCCAGACGACATTCAGAATGTCCATGGCCTTGACACGTGCTGAATGTATATACCGCCATTTACTACGCGGAAGAAGATAATTTCGTTTCAGGGATACGCGCATAGGGTTTTTTTTATGACTCAAGGGGAGTCCCGACTATCTGAGTCACGTTTTTAGTATATAGCCGATAGACGTTTTCCTAGCTCGTCTCCATTTTCTTAGGGGTTTACAAGATTACCGTGGCTGCGATTCAGAGGGGAAATTCTAGATTGGAACACATACCCTGTCTCCCTCCACCCCATATACAAATACAGACGTATATAACACAATAGTTCATTAGCTAATGAGAGGCTCATTTCGCTAATTAGATCGCATAGAATCGAATGAATTTATTTGCTTTGACTTGTAATACCAGGCAGTTTAATTTTCAACAAGGGTGAAAGAATTCATTCCTACGGTTCGTTATACGGAAGATTGAGTAATTATTTTTTCACCTGAATCTATTTACACCGAAACAGGAAATTCTGACATTTAATCAGGGAAACTTCAGGATACGTGGGTGCCGCCTCTCTGTCACTTGGCAAATCGATTTTACGTCATGTGTGAAAGGGTGGCTTTTTAGAGATACTAAGAGAACGGATTATTGGTGTCGCATTTCTATCATGGGGAAATATATCTCTCACCCCGTTACACGAGAAGCATAAAAATTGTGTTTAAAAAAAATCTGAAACCCCAGAGGCCTTCAACCCGCTTTTATTCGTCAGGTTAACACGGCGGGACTCAAAAGATACAATTGCAATAACGGCAGTGAGTGCAGCTCGCTATCCGGCGTCTTCAACTGCAGTTTAGGACATTGTGCGAATATGAGCGAGCTCATGCTCTGCCATCATAAGGCAGACGGGATAATAGTCGACAGTGAGAAAGACAACATGAAATTGAACGGTTTCTTCAGCTGCCAACACTCGAGGTGTACGAAAATCAAGAGAGCATTTTCCTGCGATAGATACTGCCCAAAGATCACGACTATCGGGGTTAACGTGTTCCTCATGCAAGACGACAACATCTTTACAGCCCGATGCTCCAGCGCAAAAGCTCTGAATCGAGCTAACGGCAATTTGCCTGGCACAAAACTCAAGGACCCTGTCAAATTTTGGGACGAAGATGCCGGGGGAATTATAGCGAGTTGTTTGGCCGTCAGTAAAGATGGGGCAACAATTAGGTGAGGATTTTATATTATTTATATTTCAATTGATATTAAGAAAAAAAAACCGATTCGGATTTCGAGTTTTTGGGGTTGCAACGACTTCGTCGATACTTGAGACGAATTTTACGCCTTACCCAAATTCAGCTTTGTCGTTAAATATTTCTGTCTGATTTTACCTGAAGGGGAAAAAAAAGTATCGATAAATTTTTTATCAACATCCCGCGAATAGTGCCGTGAAATTTTATGCTCAAGGTACCCTGATTTCACAATTATTTTTCGTCTGTTTGCGCATAACTGATCCTCTTAAAAAATGAAAATAAAATAGGGGATCTGTCGCTGTCGTAGGATTGAAAAAATATCCATCTAAACTGAAAGAAAAAGCGTTTACTTTCATCTTAAATTTGTTTATCAGGACGGAGGACTGCGTGAACGGCACCCTAATCGAGGAGAATAAGATCCCCAACCCCTACGTGAACTTTACAACATTTCTCGATATCTACGAAGCGAATTTGGCTCATCCCATTGACCCCACGGACTCTTACGTTCCTTCGCAGAAGTCATTGACCATATACAACAGCTCCAGACTCTATATAAATCTCGAAGGATGCGTAAACACGCTGAGAGGAGAGTGCCGCGATTTTTTACTAACCAATGGGAGAGATGGAGACAACAAAACAGCCCAGAGCAGATATCCTTGCTACTATAACAAAGTGAGTTGATAAAAATTATTGAAAATTTTCTCTTTCGCGATTCAATACGTCGACTTGGTCATTCGCCTCATTCCCTATTTCCTTCGTCTACTTCGTTGATCAATGTCATTCGGTAGGTTGTATTACGTTTCGCGTCCCTTACTTTTTCTTTTTATCTGGGGAATCGGGAGACTAATCATCCCGCGAGACAAGCGATGGGGAATCGATCGTATCGATGTCCGGAGAGTAACCGAACGATAAATATGCCTCGGTTCTTATAGACATAGAGTGACTCGAATAGCCAGCTAAGTTTCTCCCAAATTGATTTCAGTTTTTAGGTTTCTGAATATTTTAGATACTTTTTCTTCCGTACGTGGGAAAATTATATTTGTACTTACCAATCTCTCGAGCCGTATAGTTCGCGAACGGTAATCACGGACTTACCTGAAAAAAGGGAAACGAAAAAATTGTTTATCACAGATATAGGTTCGAGAATTTAATATTTTATCGGAAATTCTTGACCAGTGACCAAAAAAAATTCTCCACCGGAGGAATTCTCACTTTCACCCTCATGCAGGGGTTGGTTCGATTTTCCGCCGAGTCGTCGCCGGTGACTCATAAATTCCCACGGTCTTCTCTATTTTCCGTACCTACCCTTTGCCCGATTGGCACTTGACCGCAAGTTATAACAAACGAAGGGAAGCTTCTCGCGGAATTGCTCTAAGACCAAATGAGATCTCGCTCGATCTTTACCTACTGAATTTATTTACCAACTAGAAAATGATTAACAGAAAATTTCACGAGGTGTAAATTAAACACCCCTAGCTTAGTGGCCGTTTTTTATTACGCCCTGGCTCCCTCAGGCGCCTGGGCTTCTCAATTCGCTCAATCTTTCACCACCCTTGGCCAAAATAATTCGATTCTATACTTGGCTATAAATAAATTCAATTCCTACAAATCCTACAAATATCATCTGATATTTGGAATTGATTTCGATACCGATATTTCACCGGGAAATTGACAAAGCTGCCAATTAACTTGCTGACGTAGATTCAATGGCGAATATCTAACGTGTGACGATTGAAATTACAACCCCCAACCTTTTTTTACGGTCAGATATGATCACGCGAACGCCAATATCATCGTGTCCCGTTATATCTATAATAAAATAGTCATAAAAACGTCGATACATTAACATGAGTGACACGTTGTACATGTTCCTAGCTATTTACGGTCTTATTATTTCGGTATAACTTTGCCACGCGCTGGGGTATAATGGGGGTAGATATATTCTGAGCGATACGAAAGAGGACACCGTCATTGACATTTGGGGCTGTTTTACGTTTTTATTTCTCGCTTGTTAGCGAAATTGCGTAGAACCGCGATAAACGCGAACCTTGCTTTGAAACACTTTCGCAAGAATTAGGAGAGGGTATCCGCAATTTCATCCGATCGATGTTATTCGAGTGTTTTAATCTCCCTTAAAGTTTTGTAATTAAGTTCTCCGTTCCGCGGTTTTCTGAAACGTTTCGACGTTCACAGCCCGAAAGGATTAGGCGCGAGAATTTCACCCAGTACTTCGCTCAAATCGATTCTCATTAATTATGCAGCTTAGGGGTTGTTACTTGCCGACATGTGGTTTCGCGAAATGTTTCACGATTCTGCACCGCTGTTATCTGTCTCAAAAAACACACGTCGCCTACCCTTATTTTCAGAACGACTCATTTTTCGTGGTGGCCAGATTCGACCTGGAAAAAACCCGTACTGAGCTTTTGATCGCGATTATCGTACCCACGATATTTTTCGTCATAAGTTTAACGACTCTGGTTATTATAACCCGATCGGTCCGGGTCGGAGACGATGCTAAAATGAGGTGCAGATACTGTACAGAATCGCAGGACAAGGAAAGCGAGGACGAAGGTCTGGTCGAAGGGACCCCAGGATCACCCGAGGGATTTGAAAACGAAAACGAACTGAGAACCATGGCTCTTTAGCAGTATAAATCCAGTCTACAAGGTTTGGCGGTTTACGAAAGGCTGCCACTAATGGACCCGGAGACTGAAGACTCTTTTTAATTTTTATAACACCTATAATAACAAAATCGAACATGAATCCAGGTAAGAGTTTACCTGATCGTTGTAAAAATGTGTGGGTATCTAATTTTCATTTATATCTGTATAAATCCGACATGGGCTGCCCACAGTTTGTGATTTTAATCATCAGGGGACCCGCGAGACGTTGATTTTAATCATATTGTTAAATATATTCCATGCTTTTCGTTGTGTAGAAAAAAAAACGAGAAAAAACACAAAAAAAAACACTAAAAAATTGGCAAGGCTTACGTTAACGCGATCGATGTATATATATATATACAAGCATAGCTACTCAGAGGCAGAAGTTTTACTTTTCGAAGTAAACGACTGATATTAACTTCGATTACTGACGGTTTGATTCGCGTACGTGATTTTCGCGAAGCGGTCAAATATTTTAGCATTTATTTAGTCAAGGGAATAAATAATATACATCCACACCGGCTACTCATTGGTTATATATATATCTATATATATATATATATAATTGTAGGTACGACATAGAATTATGGTAGGTATATTAAAGTCAAGGGATATCGATTGACGAGACTCGGCATCTGCTACGCAAAAGCCACCCCAACGGGGCCAAGATATATAAAAATATGAAGAAAAAAAAAGGGGAAAAACACTTTTTTCCAAACTATTGCCTTCACTGTAATACTATATCGCTTAGTATATTAAAAATGATTAATAAATGTGAGTGTATACATTTTTTTAATTAGTTTTTTAATCGGTCATCAAAGTGAACCGCGTTAACTCCCCGCTGTGTAACTTTAATAATGCGGGGCTTTAAGAAACAGAAAAAAGGGACAAAAATATAAATGGAAATTACAAAATTACACAACTTTTCGCGTCTGGTTTAACCGGCTAGAAATAAATTCAGAAAAAAAAAAGAAAGAAATTTCGAATCAGGAAGGAAAATAAAGAAAGAAAACAAAGAAAATTCTAACCGTTAATGCCTTTCGAATAATTATTTATAACTATACAAAGTTTCCTCAGTTTCAAATCGTTGAATTATACAATTCATAGAGTTTCTCAGTTACAGTATTTAATAATTCATCGGAATTTTATATATAATTAGGATTTTATACGGTTATAAAGTTTTCTTTTCTAAACTATAACTGCCTTTAACTGTGGAACATTATAGATACATATACAGATAAATAACTCCGTTAAATGTGAATTATTTATATATATATATATATAATATTATACTTTCTGAACAAATATGATAAAGTATAATACAAAATATACGTGTATATTGGTGTGTAAATTAAATACGCTGTTTACGTACAAAGATATTCCATAATGAGGATATCTTGCAATCACTAAGTGAATTGATGTCATTATCGTATAGAAAATTTCTTTCAATATAAAATTATAGCTGCACTATACCTATAAATATAAATGTATAAATATTGATTTGCAGTTCCTAGCATCGAGTCTAAGTACGATATGCTATAGACGTTATTAGACACTTGTGTATGTATCCGTGTAAATCGATTCTTCAATAATTATACATAAACCATGAAAGTTTAAAAATTAATCTACGACACGATTAACGGTGAATTGTTACTGTAAAACAATTAACGCTTACTCTACTATATGTGCCTTCATTTGTTCATGCTACTGTAAAAATACTATATACCTATACATGTCTAAAAAACATTGAATATTTATCCACCATCCAAATATACTCCTATATAAAATATAAATATACACCAACGTGTACGCTGTAATGTGTTTTATATATATATTGTAAAATGTACTGTAATTCGTAACTATATCTATATACATATATATCGTAATATATACAGAATAAAATAAATTTACAATATAGTTAAACCAACAAATAAATCCAATTACCGAAGTACGTGTGTGCTGCGTGGTTATTCATTCTTGGATAATCAAGGTATACGCTCCTAATTGGTACTGGGGGGGTGGATTCGTGAACGAGGGAGTTAATTAACTAGAATTACGGTCGAACTCGGTAGATTTAAATTGAATTTTGGTAAACAGTGAACTTCTTGGATGATCTATGAATATGATTTCTCGAAATGATTTGTGGGTGTTATTATTCCGGCGAGATGAAATAAAAACGAATAATTCTACGCGTCGCGTGATTTCTATAGGTAAAAGCTGTTCTCCTTCGTTCACTTGGTCGTATCCACCTTTGAAACTGGCACCGGTATAGAAACGAAATGTTAAATCTGATTTATGCAAACTGTTTGCAAAACGTCGTCGTACGCGTGACGAACGATATTACACTTGTCTCGATAAGGTGGAATATCATTTTACACGCTTTGCACGACCTTGTAAGCGCGAGGTATCAAACTCCGCGATATACATTTTCCTAAACTCGCCACGCTCTCGCTTTCCAGTTAGGTAAATCTTATCGCTAATGAACACCTATCAGATTACGCTAATCCAACGTTTTGAAATCTGATCACTTGCTCGGTACCCTCGAATAGTTTACTCGCCAAAATTACACTTAGCGATTCCGTCGAAACAAGTTTGCTCACTTTTTGGAAACTTCACCTACGTTGAGGCGAAACTCGTCTATAGCTCTCGCAGAAAGCTTTCAATAGTAAAATTTGAATAACTATGGGAAGGTCGAAGTTTACGCTTATACATATGTATAAGTAGGGGTGTTATCGTTTACTTCGCATCTTATAAACTCCGAAGGCAACAGTTATATTTCAAGGGAGCTTTGATAAGCGATAGTTAAACAGCTCTAATGGCTGAATAAGCTTCATCGATAAGTCGCGTCTAAATTGATTTCAGATTCATTCAAGCGTGAGAAATAATTACCTCTCTACGGAACGTCGGTTTTTTTTTTCTTATTTTCGTATGTAATTCAATAAGTTTAGTGATTCGATTCATCGACTTCGATAAGAAATATCTCATCGTTTTGTCTGATTTATATAGGTATAAGATTTCAGACGATGGTTTAGAGCCCTGTGGAGGATAATTATTCAGCCGCGATACACGAAACTGAAAGGACTTTTATCGGATGATAAAAATCTAACTGTTCTTAGAAAAACCCCCACTGAACACGCGAGACTGAGTCGTACCAAGTAAGGGGTGAGTTTGATCAAAATTAATACCGTCTTAGGTACCGATTATTATACGAACAAAGCGTTTCTACTTTTACACGAAAATTCAGAAAATTCCAAACTTCGTAATTCACAAGTAAGATCGAACGAATTGTAGGAATATCGAAAAATGATTTCTCATAGTTGAAAAAAAATCCACCATTCAACTCCCGTTACATCTGTCGTGAACTTAAGTGGCGCCGGTTGCCTCCGGGTGTTTTTAGGAAAATCTTTTTACCCCAATATCGACCGTTGAGCCTACTTGACTTTCAATAGGGTTGCACAAAACAGCTTGAAAGGAAATTGACCTTTCCTGCAGGGATGACATGATATAGATTTATTTTTTCCCCAATGTTTTCTCCTTTCTTCATTCTATTCTTATCTCTCATTCCCTCGGGGATGATCAAAAGACACAAGCCTTCCATTAACTCGAGAATCGGTTCCTGGGTTTATCAGACGTTTATACCCCTCTTCCATACTTTTCTAAAGTAAAATAGAAACTATTCAAACTGTTTTCGGTGGACGTAAACGAGCGGGGTCGTATTTCGGCTGCTACACTCACGGGCGCGAAACACACAACCCTTTACCTTTTCGACTGTACGGTGTACATACATAAGTATTGATTGCAAGGCGCAACAGACGCAGAACCCTAGAAGGTCAACCTAAGGTCAATCGACTGCAGTTTTATCTGTTCTTAAGTAAATTGGGGGTCTGTTAATTGCCTCGCTCGTTAAAACGCGAGAAATTTTCATTAGCACCGCCGTTACCGTGTTGCTGAAAATTCTCGCCGAAAACATTCGGGTACGCGTTTCTTCTTCTATCACTAATCAGATTATGAACTTTACTTTTCGCTCATCAAATTCATTTCTAATTAATACCAGTGCAAGCGCATCTAGGGGATGGTTAGTATCGTTTTTTCTCAGATATAGCGCAGGCCTCGAACTTTCTATTAAATATAATTCCAACGATATTTCATCTCTTCATAATCAATTTTCGATATTTCCGAAATGGAAACGATGATTTTTATCAAAATTTTGATAAACTGATTAATCTAAAAGCGTATGATTCGATCGACGGGAGATCACTGCGGCTTGAGCAGCGTTAGATAAATTCTCAGTTACCCTGTGAAACGTTTAACGATTTTTCCCCGTGGGTATTTCATCCCTTGCGCAACTCAGTCGTGTATTATCCCTCCATTTCGATCGCTAGGGTAAACGTACCTGCTTACCTGACTTGAATTGCGTTATACATTCATTTTTCACACAATTACACACTCATTAGTATTATATCGTAATTAAATTTATGTACCTTAAATTGTTCTTGACGTTTATAGGCATGAAGCATTAACATCTTCCGTTCTTCCTCCGACATCACTGGCTCACGTCCTGGCTTCCCCGAGCCTCGTTTCTGGAGCTTGACAATCACCTTCGTCTTTTCATTCTGGCCTAGGTAATCCCTCAACTTTTTTCCTCGCAGAATTTCTTTGCCGGAGAACCAGAGCTGAGCCATGCTGGCATCCATCACCTGCAGAAGAAGGTTTTCGTACGAAATATTAGAGCGTAACGTATTGAATTCTTGTTTCTTATGATTACTTACCTCGAGAGAGGCTTGGGTACCGCTTAAATCTTCGGTGTTCTCAAATTCCTGGCGAATAACGTCGTGCGGTGGTAGTCCCATGGGATAAACGATTGTAACAGCACCGCGCAAATTGTCTAGGGCTGTCTGAACTGTTTTTTGAGTAACAAGTTTCTCTTGTTGTACCAATTTCTGTAGGTTCAAATTATTTTTATTATCCTACACGTTTTTGACTTGGGAAAAAATCGCGAACGAACCTTTGAAGTCATCGTGCGCGCTTCCTCAATTGTCTTTTTCAAAACCTCCTGCATTCTCTCACTGGGTTGTCTTCCGTTCCTCCGGCCTGTTCAAAAACATAAAGATAGTTCTCACTGTCAGTGAAAAATTCCTAAAAACTTTCTGAACATTACCGAAATACGCATTTTCTGTCGAATATCTTTGCTACTTACCAACCACGTCCTTGTTGAATGTCCAGCCACCCATCGGGGTGCACTTCTCTCCCCATTCATCTCGCAGTTTCAATTCCTGAACTTGATCCTCTGTCAGTCCCATCATATCGTGGGGTAGCATTGTACCGTGCTTCATCAGTTCTTCGATTTCTGTTTTGCAATTTCATTTGATATAATTTAACGTCAGTAATAACGACTTAGGAATACTCGACCCGATCTAGTGTCGAGTTTATAGACACATCATTCTTACCGTAACATATTCTCGAGATCTTTAAACGACCGTTGTAGATGACGGTGATATCATTTATCACGTTATCGACATTCGCTTCGACGCTGGTGTCGAACAAAAATTGAGTTTCATCTCCTTTTTTCACATGTAGACGTACCATTCTGCACTTCAACTATGGACGGAGAGGTCTATTTTGTCGGAGTACTCGCCTTCGATTTATACGTATTTCGGGGTATTTTATTCACCGATGGAGATGTCAGTCGCATTCAAGTTTCCTGTGGTACTAGAGGAAAACAATCGGATGAACGCCGGTATCAGAGCGATACGGAAAACACTCGTAATGTATAAGTAACTATGACGACAAGCATATAGGTTCATTGATTAAACAAGGCCGCCTCTGTAGGCAAAAGGCTCTGCGCTGATGTTGAATATTAGACAAAGTAAGAGGATAGAGATATTGAAATAAAAATATTGTATAATTAGTTATATTAGGTAGTAAATGATTGTTACATGAATCTAGTTTATATTTTGATAACTTGTATGACAAAAGGAGAATAAAGAGACTGTGTTAATGGCGATATATTACACATTTATTTATAAGAAACAATTATAAAATGTACATAACTTTGATAATAAGAAATATTGCAATGGAATATTATCGATGCAGCATCAATAAATTTCCAAATATATCAATAATCAATTGCCTCGTTAATTTCCACTTTCCCCTACTTGCGAATCTTCCTTTTAGACAGGCGCAATGAGCGATTGGAATTGATGCATTTTCAGCACACTCGAATTTACGATCACCTCCTCGGGTCAGATGTTCTCCTGATACCAGGAGCAGAAATTTTCGACGTAAAATTTTTCTAACTCCGAAAAATGCTAGTATGAATTAATATATGTATAGAGACATGCATGAAGACACGTATGGAAAGATATTTGAAACTCAGATGTTCAGTTAAGATATCTTAGCTGCTGATATCATTGAGACAGATCCCAAATTTCAAGATAAATACGAAAAAGTGTTCATAATATTTAACAAAGCGTTTGGCGTAGTCGGTAGAGCGTGCGATTAGAAATCCGAGCGAGCGAGCGAAACTGGGTTCGATCCCGACCGAAATCCTGAAAAATTTTTCAGACTAAAATAAAATCCTCACTTAGCATGAGTATGCGGTGAGGTGGTAGGGGGCCTCGTCACAGCGGTGACGTCAGAGGTAAGGACTCGACTAGAAATAAGAGCGGCGCAAGGTGGGGGAACTCTCCAGAGTTCGAAAATTAAATAAATTAAAAATAAAATAAATTTTCGATAATTAAATAAAATCGAAAATCAAATAAAATAAAAATTAAATAAATTTTGGGCAGAACGAAAAATAAAATAAAATAAAATTCCAGCTCGGAGAATCGAACCCAGGTTTTCCGGGTACGAAGCTAAATTTTTGCCCCTGAGCCATTTACTGCTC
Source organism: Tenthredo distinguenda (assembly GCA_947538915.1). Lineage (NCBI taxonomy): Eukaryota > Metazoa > Arthropoda > Insecta > Hymenoptera > Tenthredinidae > Tenthredo > Tenthredo distinguenda. The sequence goes on from OX384535.1 coordinate 1,763,778, forward strand.
GAAATTCAAGCGAAAATTAAAATGGGTTATATATTCAAAGTATTATTTCGGTTAAAATACCCGAAATTTGACAAAAATTTGATTTTCTGAACTTTTGACCACCCAGAGCCTTCCTCCCTGGACCTGGAGTCTTGCTCTTGCTTTTATTTCTAGTCAGCCCTACTTTCTAGCCGCTCGGCCACCTGGAGCTCCTCTTCGGCTTGCTCTTGCTTTTATTTCCAGCAAGCCTACATACCTAGGTTCAATTTTTCCGAAACCGACGACGCTGTCGTAGGAACATATCTACAGACGTATTGACAGCCAGAGAATTACAGCTGCCGGTACGTCGTCTGTAGAAATGGTTACCGACGACGCTATCGTACGAACATATCTACAGACATTTTGACAGCCAAAGAATTACAGCTGCCTACGTTGTCTGTAGATATGGTCAGTTACGAAAAAATCGAAATTTTATATATTAGAAAAATTTTTCAACTTTGCGGCCGGGATCGAACCGGCTCCTACGCTAGCTCGGATTTCTAGTCGCACACTCTACCGACTACGCCAATCGAGCTATTGAAAGTGGGGATCATTATTTCGTATTTGTTTTGAATTTGGTATCCGTCGCAAAGGTATCAGCGTTTTAATGCAGCTCAGATATCTTAACTGAACATCCTAGTTTCAAATATCTTTTTAATTCAATTTCTTTCCTAGAGTACCAAAAGTTCTCACTTACTGTAACGCTTACAATAAATAAGGGAGGTGTGCCGGAGTTTATAGATATAGGCATCCATACGTGTCTTATGCATGCCTATATATTCGCAGGGTAGGAGTAGAAAATAACGAAGCAATTAATTATTGGTATGTCTAGAAATTTACTTCTGCTGAATCGATACAATATTATTCATTGGCAAAGTTGAGTACAATTTGTGATTGTTTCTTATAAATATCGCAATACAAGTATCACAGTAATATGCATATTAGCTAATAGAACAAATTTTTCAAAGAGCGAGTTCAATATATACACCAGTTCGTCTCAATTGTTAATCGGAACAAGATCGCGTACGGGAGGAGGTGTTTGGACTGCGATGAAAGTTTATTTAACCATAACAGAAGGACGAGTGTTATTATATCGCTATCAATCAGTACATTACTGAAAAAACTAGAAAAGAATCTATCTTTATCAATGAGTATAATGAGTATATTGTCAATTATACGATCACTTCTGTGTGATCGGAGTATCTCTATTCAGACGTTTTATGCGCGTCAACGCTACTCCCATGTGAACTGTTTGACGCCACGAGATTATTATATTGATCTATTTTTTTAACTCTATTACAGCATCGACATAGTTTCCGATGAAAGTACTCCTGTCAAACTGTTCAAAAGTTCCCAGTGCAAAGACTTAGTCATTTATAACACCCGGGTTTTACAAAATAATACAATAATTACCAATTCTAATGGAAGAGGAAAGAAACTCCTTCTTAAGCGATCAATAACTATTCTTAAACTCTAAAGGAGACAAGCCGCTTATATTATATTCTCACTATCCAGACGAAATGAAGCTGGCACGTACCAATGTTGCAGAAGGCTTCCAAACACGCTCAAAGGAATCGACATCGTAGCTTGGACCACTGCTACCTCTCTCAGCATAGTAAGGATCTCAAATTAGGACTCGAAGATTGTTTAAATTTATTCTAAGCACTTCAAAGTCTTTCAACTATAAGTTAATAAAGCATCTAAGGCTCTAATTATTCATATTTTCACAGCAGGCTGACAAAAATGGATACAAAACGATCAGACAACAGATTCAAGGTCTTGGTCAGGGCGAAATGGTAGGTAAAAGTATTAATTTCTAATTAAAACGAGTTCTTTGCGACTATAAATCGATTGAACTTTTATTATTGTGGTTTCAGTTAGCAATGAAAGATCTGAAAACAAAGGGACGGGATGTTGTTTCTATTACAGACAGCACTAGAGTGGCTTGGCACCCACCAAGACCGAGAAAATCAAAATGATCGTAGAGTAGTGAAAAACAGATAATGGGGATACTATTCATCAGCTTATATTTACTGTATTATGTATATTTGTTGTATTATGAACAGGGGATTAAATACACTCCTTTTATCACAGAAAAAAATTGTTATTTCGTTGCATCAACATTCCTGATTATTTCAGAGTACGAATCACCGCGCTACGTATCTGCAACATAACAGAAGCCATCGATAAATTGATTAAATGCAGTTTACTATTAGTATTATTATCACAATCCGTAGAATTTATGGAATTTACCTTCAGGCATATATCCATCGATATATCGTAGAGCTTCTAGGCCATCGCTGTCAAGGGCTCCTGACGTCTATGTATTATTATACGAATATTGGTGTGATACGAGCCCGCTACTGTGTACCAAACGCAGTTGTAAACCACTTCAGCCAGTAATTCACTCTAGAATTAATTTGCGCACATTATTCCAAAGGAATACTGATAAAAAAACGAGTAATGAACAGAATTTAACCCTATCAACATCGGTCACAAAGTTTTATTACTTACGTGGAGTTCAACTTCCTCCTCCTGTTCATTGAATCATCTCAGCTGGCTTACTGTCTCCAACATCTACGGAACTGCGACGATACTCTCGTGTGTGGATGAAGATGTCACTTGCATTTTAGATGAAGCCTTTATTTCTCTGTAGAATACCGGTGAATATTAGACAATAATCTTTTTCCGTCATTGAGTGCAACGTATAACTTGCCACCACTTATTCACTGTCGCAGTACGCATCTTTATTACGATACCTGTCAGTCGAATCGCGTTAACATAACCCCCGTCCGCACTGTTCGACGCCCCGCAGGCCACTGACCCCACGACAGGTGCTATTGATCTAGATCAGTGCTCCATATTGCAAAATAAGTGGGGCGAACGATGTGCGAAACGACATCGCCATCTAGCGGCCGAATGGTTGAACTACTTTTGGCGCAAACATTAGCGCGCATACTGTTATGCAACTTTATCTACAGTACTGAAATGCAGGTTGCATCCAGGCAAGGCGCAATGATGTTTTCGGCAAAAGTAGTTCGTCAGTTCGACCGCGAGATGGCAATACCATTTCACACCCCGTGTGCCAACATCTCGTGATTTCTAACTTATCTAAGAGGCGACGGAATTACAAACTGGGTTTACCGCAATAAACGAGCGGCAATCGATATGAATTCTCCGCGTCAGTGAATTTATTATTTACTGCTGAAATATGATTTATAGTAATTCCCGGGGACATTGTACAATTTTCGATACGTTATATAGTACCTGAAAATCATTTGTATGATAATTCCTCGGATGATTTATAACATTTCCAGTCCAAAAACTTATAAATTATTGGTAAAGAACATGTTACTATGGATTCGAGGGGCAGGATATGGAAATAAATAAACTTTCAGATATCTCAGCTTGATTATACGCTGAAAAATATGTCAGATAAGCACTCCAGAAAATTGTTTTACTATGTTTCAAAGAAAAACAGAAAAGTGTTATTTTAATTTTCTTCTTCTTTACTCAGGGATCCAAAATATATTTTAGCTACGTTCAAAACTGCGATATATCGTACAAATCGGATGTTAAAGTTTAGCAACTGCTGCAGTCACATTCATGTGTTCAGCAAGTTATTACAATAGAGCACTGCAAGATTGCACCGTTTAGGTACGCTAAAATATTCACACGCGCAAACACATGCTCGTAAATTGTCTCGACGAGCAATAGAATTCATTAGACTATCTCTCTTCCTCTCTGCAGCGCGTGATGTAACATATATTCATCTGCCTCTTCTTCGCTGCGCTTTGAAACCAATGAATCGCTGATAAGGATTCTCTCAGGCTATATTCTGCTTATATTTTCCTGAGCAATAAATCAGCAATTAATTTCTTCCCATAGACAATAAAATAATAAATAACTAACAGATGTTTTTCGTCGTGTATAGAAGATGTAGATTTATCAGTAACACGTTCAGCAGCAGCTATGATTACCTCAAGGACTGAATGAGAGTCCATAAGTTACCACTTCATCAATTTTGGGCTGGAGAAGCTTTCACCCTTGAATTCGAATGAATACCTTGGCACGCAGCCAGACAGCAAGTAACTTATTATATCTGGCATTAAATTATTATAGAGCTTGGTCGACAATGGGCATAGCAGAGTGCGCCGGAAGCGATTAAAGCGAATGACAGAACCGAGGGCAGACTGCCACCTGCTTTATTCGCTTTGCCGCGCCTAATGGGACTCGTTTTGCCATTTTAGGTACAAAGGTCACGCGGTTTCAAGACTCCAACTCCTGCACAATTTTATCATAGTTAAACAGGGTATTGTATATTTTATAATGATCAGATTTTCAGAAGCTGTAGGTTCATCGCTCAAAAACATAATTGATTCGTTCGCACGATGAAAATCTTTACAGAGGCATATTTCATCCGTTTTACACAAAGGCGAAGAATTCATAAATCTTTTAATATAAATAAAATTCAACCGCACTGCAGCTTTCATAATAGTTTTATGTGTGAAAATTTGTATCCGTTGAGCTTTGGGGTGGAAAGCTCAACCCCGAAGCGTACGAAAGTTGTCCGACAGATAGCGATGTACGTCTGGGATTCTAAGTTCACAGATAAAAGCTCTCAAATCGCTTTCTACACTGGCAGATCTGTTTTACAGTAATGAAAGTAGACGTAATTAGTTTGAATAACTGAGATGATTTTTAGGAAGAAGGAATATAAATTCACTTGAGATATTATGCAGAAATTTTATAATCTAGCTGCAGCGGGTAAAATTTCAGCGGGCAGGAACGATCAATTATATTACGGCAGCATGTTTTTGTCCGGTGGATGTATTTATATTGGAATATAATTACCCATAGTCTGAACGACGAAATCTAGATGAAAAATGAAAATAAAAATGAAATGATTGATTTAAAATTCTAACAATATGAAAAAGTAATTTGTGGTTTATCGAACGGGATTGATTTCTCGAGTTTGTATTAGGAACCCGATGAGTGACCGTGATTGCGGGACTGGGCATATTCGAAATTCTAAGAAGCCCAAGCTGTGCGCGAGAAATTGTAATGATGCCAATTTAAATTCAATAATTTTGGTATTTTGCTCGGAAGAGGGAGTTGCGCAGCTGTTCTGCAAATTAGCATATTAAACTTATCACCAACAGCTCGACAAAGACGTGCCAAGACGGCTCAACTAATTTCCGAGGATAGAATAAAGTTATGCATTAACGACGTCTCTGCTCCGCATCCCACCAAACCCGATAACTATACCAAGGGATGGGAAGACTCCATCAACGAAGCTGATGGATGCACTGATGCACCATTGATTTTACAACAATTATAACAATTATCAAGGCAACCATAAGCCGAAACATATAGTCTTGAATAAATCCAATTATTCACAAACGGGTTTAATATTTATTTATGAATCATCATCACCCGATACCTAATCGAAAAGCATTCAAAGAGAGGAGTAACGATAACTTAAAAAGCGTTTAATTGCATTGAGTTTGTTCATTAATTGACTAATAATTATCAACTTTGTTAGTCTAGAGCCGGTAACACGAACCAAAAAATATTTGCGAATGAATAATTATAGTTGTTAATTGGGGTAATTACAGAGCCGTAGATCAGTTTGTATTTGGTTATTTGTTAAGTTATTAGTTTGCTATTTACAGACCAGTAGCAGCAGCAAGGTGTGCGATAGATCGAGTGCATTTTGTGTAATTAGTTAATTTGTGAATTTCCCTGTTCGCCGGTTGGAATTAGTTATTTTCGTTATGTTTTTCTTTTTTCTATACGCTAGCGCAATTATTTATTTAACCCGATATTGGGGAACGTTTGCACACTTTACCCTCCTCCCTTATTCCCGTTCCTCCTTTCCCTTCTACCCTCCTGGATAATATATCCACGGGTGTTCCGGTTCGTATTTTCGGTAAAAATTGTTAGCAATGAGAAATTTGTATTCAATTTTGGTAGAACTGTTTTGTTTTATTCAGTTTTCCTGCATATATTACATCTCAAGACGTGCCTAGCTTCTAAAACGATCTTTATATTATCAGGCTGGTTTTATTGCACACTTTATCCAACCTGAAAAGAAACGACGTAGCGAGCGATATTGCCGATGCATTCACGCCAAGTTTTTCGTCAGTTTTAGGGATCATCGTCATCCAAATGTTTGTAGAAAAATTCTCATACCCGTATCTTATTTTTATTTTTTTTCTCTCTTATCTTTCCGTAAATCAACCGAATATATTGGATTAAAAGTTTACGGGGAGTAAGGGGTAGTTCCATCCCTTAAAATCGTATAAATATTTCGAGCCTGACACACCGGTCCGAAGACAGTGGCAGTATTTGAAAATTCCAAAACTCCGAAACTCCAATCTTCTTAAGCGCCCGGATTACTCCAGTCTTTCCCCACGTCGAGCTTTTTCTCTCCATCTCTCTTTATCTCTATCTCTTTACGACGCGTCGAGCTGTTCCATGTCCCATTTACCATGTTCTACGTACCAGGTTTCCCTATCGCCAAGCCTCGCGTATGTCTTGCAACTCTAGATCCACCCCGGCATCCACTGAACACGGAAGTAGGCAAAAGTTTCGTTAATTTCCCGTCATACCATGCGGTGTACTACTAGCGTATGATGGTATACCAAGAAATGCAACGCGGAAAAGATCCTCGCGGCCGCGTTAAATTCATGATCTAATAATCTTCCCTCTATATCAAGGTATACGTATATGGGGTCTTCTCGCTCATCCGGGACACTTTTCCGCGCATGGATCCCCGATTTCGATGCCACGAGATGTTCCAGTGCCTTCATATATAATTGTAAATTAATTTTTCATTAATGAAAATACGGAGGTAGGATTAATCCTCGTTTTTTATCCTTTTAAGCGATTTTCACCCTCTTTATAAACCAGTTCGGGGCTCGTTCTTGGAATGGAACGAAGCCGGTGCGATACTGGTACTGTTTAGTTGTGGTGGTGACGGTAATGGTGGTGGTAGTGGTAGTGGAAGGTGCGAGGTATGGAACGGTGTCCGCAACACGTCTACGCTCTTAGGCCGCGAGGCTGCCTCAGGCATCAAAGTTTACTTACAACTCCATTGCTAACTTCTCAATATTCATTCCAATTACACGCTCCACCACAACCACCAACTCCCGCACAACCACCACCGCATATACCGTCATCGCCAAACGCGCAATAATTTTAAAATACTTTATAATGAATCATATTGTATATATAGTACGGAGTTAATTAATAATTAAAACAGAGTTTAAATCAACCTATACGTACGAAAAATAAAAGAAGAAAATTACTCCGCGAATTATAACATTTTCAACTTTATTTTGCACAAAACGTAATTTCCCTCATTGTCAGAACTATGAGAACATGAGTTGGCATGTCTTTATACAAGTATACCTAAATCATGGTTCTCGTTGCTAAAACGAGGCTCAGTTTCACGCGAAAAAAAAAAGATTCAACCCCCCACCCCGTGAACAACAAAGAGGACTTCCGGTATGAAATAGTAAACCTCTTAGCTATAGAGCGGAAATTTTTTCTTTGGCTCTGATCCTTGAGGTGGATAAAAAGAACTGAGTGGTTGGGCGCGGAGAGCAAGTAGGTATTTCTTGTATTTTTAATTGAAGAAAAAAAAAGAAAAGAACACATTTTTTTGTTTTTTGAATAGCGAGATAAAAAAAAATCTGTTTTTTTTCCCTCTGTCTTTCTGATTTGATTCAATACACAAATTATCATCATACTATGCATAACGAATAAATGGCACATGCCGGGTAATGGACATAAGCGATGTATAATAAGTCACTCGGTTGGGATCGGCCGGTGCTAGTCCGGGGTTGGCATAACGCCAGTTCTATTCGCGCTTCAGTTGTTCGGCTCTATAATTCTATACCATACACGTCACACGCATGACTCTTAACTAAATTATGGACAAAGTAGACCGATTTCTCGTGTACAAAATGGTAGAAATCTGGACTTTGAAGAGGGTCTAGTTCCCGGTTGAATGTAAAAATCACGACATATATACCCTCCGCTCATTAGGATTATTATTGTTTCTATACGCATATGCGATAATCGAGATTGGAATTAAGAGATTCCTTTTCAACTCTATATGCTACGATACTTTCTTGAGAATAAAATATATCCCGTTTCCTATTCATATATGTGAATAGATATTTACTTTCAGAGGCAGCAAAATCTTTGCTGCAGAGGCCGAATAGCTGGTTCAGTAAATAGATAGTCGAAATATACTTTAGACAGGAGTATGTTAAACACCTGCCAAAATATATTCAAGACTGACTGCAGTCTGAGCTTGAGAAATGTAAAGATAATGGAAGTGGAAGTGGAGGAGGAAAGGGGTTAAGAAACACTGAATTTACCGTGACCGAAATCTTAAGCTCGAAGTACCCAAGGAGTTTGAATACCTACTCGACGACCCGCACAACTTGGATAATTACTGTTTGCAGGATGCGACATACGTTCACGCACTAGCTGCAGATGTAATACTTAAAGTTATACAAGTGCAGAAGTCACGTGCAATAGGTACGAACCTATATCTTCAGGGTTTGCTGTAATTGCACGATATTTATACGGGTTGCGCGAAATATACGAATAATAACGAACGGGTATTAATTGACACAGCGATTAGCAAATATTGATAATTTCAGTGGATCGAGTAATTGAATAAGCCCGTTTTGATTCTACATTTGTTAATACTCCGGCATAATCGATGCTTTGTCGAAACGATAATGATACAGCGAGTAAACATTCGGATCAAAATAAATTTCAGATCCAAAAGCGTAGTCCCTTTTTTGTTTATCGTTTTTTCTTCGTGCCATGGCGAGAAATTTGATTTTATTGCAACACGAGACGGGGGCGTATTTCAGAGGAGGGGTGATCACTCTGCAAATTCAGTTACTCTCAGCTCGCTGATAAACACCTATATGAAACCTAACGACACGTACGCTAGACGACCACCCGGCCTGCCGTTGGTTCTCTGTAATTAACGACCGACGCTGTAATTTTACTTAATTACGGAACACGATCGCTTCCTATTTTATACAAGAGATAAGAAAGAATCGAAACGGAACTAAACCCGGCTCGAATTCCGGCGGTTTTGTAAAACAGAGAAATTCGTCTACGAATCGGTACACTCATTTATTTAAGGGTAATCGTGGAAATGGACTGAAATTCCTTGAACTAAAATCATCATAGAGAAGATTGGACAGTAGAAAATAATTGGAAATCTAATTGTTGAGTAATTATTGATAATTAGATACTAGATTAGCCGGAGAAAGGCTAAGGGAGGATTCCACCGAATACATTGCAAGGCTGAAACGAAGAGACGACACTTAGCTAATTTGCGCAGGATAAAATAAATTATTATATAAGATAAATATAAAAAGAAAAAGAAGAAGAATAAGAAGAAAAAGAAAAAAGTAGGCGTTACAGCCCTCTATGGCAAACACACCGATGCAACCAAAGACAAGGTTTGTTCATTAGCACTTTTAGAGGGTATTGAGCGCGCAGGTAAACGTCGTTCTCGTCCTTCTCAACCCCTAGTCCTCTGGAGCGTCACTTTCAAGTCTGAAGGCTTGGCTATAAAGATAATAGAGTGGAGAAGAACGGCAAGTATCTAAGCATCTAGACTAAAGCCTCTATAATCTAGTATCTAGAATCTAGATTCAGCCCTTAAGATTATTAGAATCTAGAGTTATATCTAAGGAAGTCTGCGGGCTGGTGGGTCGACGGCCTTGACGTCAAATGGTGGTGGTTGTCTTGCCGTTGTTGTTGTTGTTGTTCTTGTTCTTGTTGTTAGTCGTTGTTATCTCTGGATGTTCCCTCGTAATTGTCTTCCCTTTTGGGCGGGCGGGCGAGCGGGCGCGTGCTATGGGTCCTCGTTATCTTGCCAGGGAACAATTAAATAACTGCCTCTCAGAGTTTGTCGACATTTTCGAAATGAGTATATAAAAAACGCAGACACAAAGAGGGCCTGCGATAACGAACGGGTCGCAAAATTATATGACGAACGAAAATTATAACCGATCAGGAGAACCCAAAATTATTATTTTATAAAAAAATTAGCATTACAAAATTTCACGCTCTTCTTGCCTTTTTTTTTAAATTTATTTTTTATTCTTTTATCGTCGTACAAAATGAATACCTGCAGCCCGCAGGTTCAGAATCACTGAAGCAAAACGCCACTCTGCGCAAATAACGGATTCTGATTGACAGTCGTAATTAACGATACCTGATTTAAGCCTGTACCCCTTTTTTATGTATATTTTTTTTATAACGTTTCACAATGAAAATAGCTGGCAGTTAAAGTTGAAAATAAAATGGCCCTTAAATGGCAGAAAACTGAAATATTGTTGGCCTCACGAGGTGAAGTATAGGTTCAAGTCTCCTTAACCCCTTATTTAAGCCCTTTTCGTCCCCCTCTCGGAAACTGAAAACATTTCGTATCGTCAACAAAAGAGGCGGCCAACGAAGTGAATCCTTCTTCTCAACTTAAGGGTCGTTGGCCCCTAAGGGAGTAAATGGTCTAGAGGGTGAGAGAGACTCATCGTGAAAGAAAAAGAACGATTTCATTTTCATTAGTTGTAGAAAAAAAGGAGAGGCAAAAGAAAGTAAAAAAAAAAAAGATGGGGAGAGAGGAAAGAAAAAAAAAATAAAATAAAATTACCCAACTCTGCTTTGCGAAGATGGAAGAAATAATTTCGGTGTAGGTATAATATCCATGGTATATATACGTAATCCTGTGTAAAAATTAATCAACTGTTATACGGTTGATTATACGAATTGCCTATTATACCGATTTTCGAATAGAGTCCGTAGCGCGTGTTGAAATGAAAAATAACGTATATAAGAATTGGCAAATGGTAATATAGGTACTTTCTCACCATCCCGATATCGATCTGAGAGAAGTGAAGCGGGCCGCGGAGAGCTGGCGCATGAGCGCGCAAAACTCGCACGCGAAATCTTATGAAACTGGAATTATTTGAAAGTTTTGAAAGACGCCGGCAGGCTCGAGGTAGTCTACCCCTCTCCCTTATACTAAAGAGGTTGTGATGGAAATAAGAATTTTATTTCCGTATGTCAAACGTTTTGCGATATAAAAAATTGCCATGACCATGTATTTAGCGCGGCAGAGATTTCCTATACAAAAATATCCGAACGTACGAGACATTGAAATCATATTTTTTTTCTTGACTAAAAATCAAAAAAAGTTTCTTCTGGACTTTCCGCGACCATACGGTACAGTTTCCTCGGTTTGTTACCGTTTGAAAGCAGTTTTAATTAGAGGAACCGTTAGGCGCTAAGAATCCAAGGAACTGGTCATAGGTCGAGGGAAAATATCGAGAGGAAAGTTTCAAAGTGGTTTTCTTCGGCAGGGGTAGGTACAGGGTTTAAGGCCTAATACAGTTTGAGTTGAGAAAAAGATTTTCGAATATTAAAAGTAAACGATTTAAGCGAATCTCTGTATAAGCTTATTACCTATATATACGCGTTTATAACTTCTCCGTAGTTGAATACACCTACACATACGTGTGTATATATTTATAGATAATATATTATATACCTAAAATGAGGGAAGCGTATCACGTCTCACGTATAAATTGGCTCCTCTTACCAATTGAGAGACACTGTAGTACGCCGCTTGTAATACTTTACAAAGTAAGGAGACACAAATTGGAGATTAGTAAGGCGAAATTAATAGTATGCGGCGTGACAGGGGAATGCTACCTTCCACCTGGGTCTCGTGGGGTTCTAACCCAAGGCAGAAGGCTAAAGTACGAAATATTTTCATAAAACGTTGACGGTAAATTATATACAGTTACCATCCCTAATCACGACGGCCAAAATTTTAGGAGGTAGAGAAACAGAGTTATACATACACATAGACATTCCCGACTAGCGCACTAACCCTCTTGTACGAGTCTCGCATGGACCAAGCGGAGCTGTCTGCGCCGAATAAGGGGCATAAAAAGGTGTAAAAAAGAGAAGAGAAGAGGGTTGAAAGAGGAATACCTACCCTCTCGCGTGACCAAATGAGTGAGGACGGAGTTAACTCGTCTACCTTTTCCTCCCTGCGACACACAAGGCTCTCTCCTTTCTCCACCCTGCGAACCGTTTAGCACCCTTGGGATCCCCGAGGGATGAAGAGTATAATGTTCATTCCGCATTGGATATAGGAAAGAGGAAAGAGATTTTTGAGAATCTGAACGGTGTATGTAGGTATACATATATTTTTCTGTTTTGGGGGATAGATTGTTTTTTTATTTCTTCGTTTTTCGTTTTTTGCTACCAGCTATGGTATATGCACGTATATCTGTGTGCAAACATATGCGGTGAAATTGCACCAAGGGATTCGTGTTTCGATCGGTACAAGGATTAAAAATATTTTTCAACCCACCTCGACCAACGAGTAATTAATCGACGATCCGCAATCCTGGAATATACCCATCGCATTCTATCCACCAACCCCTGCCACCCTTACAACCTGAAGTAAATAGAAACTCAATCGGACTCTGGATGAATATGATGTATACCCACGTAACTATTATACATATGACACGCGTTTGTGGGTGTAGAGAGCCAGATGTGTTTCACATCGTGATGTACGTACGTACACGTATCGCAGGTATAGGCATATGAAACTAAATAAATAAAATGAAAACTTAAATCAACGGCTTATTGAACTGCTGTTGAACGGACAGGAATATAACTATATTCATATACCTATACACAATACTGAAATACATATAGATCTATACAGTATATATATATATATATATATATATATATATATATTATATACAATATATATGTATGCGAAATTTGCTAGATGTACTGCGCGTCGATGAAAGGTAAAGGCAAATATTTGCCGGATACTGGCCAATCTCTGATATTTACATTGACGTCCCTTCGCTTGGGAAAATATTACTCTTTACGTTATTTCCCTCTCTCTGCGAACCCGACCAGCAAAAATCATCTGTACGAATATATCGTCAATGAAATTTCGATTCCATATGACTCTGTAACATTCGCACGACTAGAGACCGAGAATGACATGTTTATCACCTAGGAAATGGAGATATTATTTTCAATAAAATTGACAAACATCAGGGTGACGATAAACCTCCTCGCCCAATACGCTTTGCGAATTAGATGAAGTCTGTTTCCGAAAAAGCCTCCTCGAACCCCCTGGACTCTTCTTTTTATGGTTTAAGATAGAAGGAATTTCGATAATCCCGAATCTGCGTAAAGTTAATAAAGAAATAAGCTGCTCGTTGTTCTTCTCTTCTCGCGATTGGGGAATGTGAGGTGTTCCTCGTTTTTTTAGGATGCCCTTAAAATACCATTTCGAAATTTTGAAACACAACGAAAGAACCACCCGGTATATCTGCATGTATATACGTATATAGTTAAACAGTTAAACATTGGCGTTGGACGAGGGAGAGGCGCATAGCGAGAGAGGCCCGGCGGGTGCCATCTGTTTGGTTTCAGTTCGGGCAATTGGGATTCGACGTTCGGGACCCAGAGGGATGCCCGCGCGTCGCGACGCCGGTAGGACACGTTCTACTGTACCGCAAGTCTATACGTGCGGCTACATTCGTGCAGTTTGCCCATCCGGTCGAACTTAGTATTTATATCTATATATATCTATATATATAAATGTATATGTATCTATGTATTCATGTATCTGCCGATCCATGTACATACACTACCTGAAATATTCTTTTCGCGGTTAAAAAGGAGCAAGGGACAAGAAAATTTAACTGAAAATTTTGATAAAAGTAAAGAAAGGAAGCAGAACCGAAGAAAAAAATCTGAGATTGGGAAAGTAGAGTAAACAATGACCTTCTTGGAGGACAAGCACCTGCGGGAGAGGTGCGAATGCGGTAGAAAGATCGCGGACGCTTTACGATCGGGAAGATACGTGATCCATTTCACACTTAATGTGACGGTGGAGATGTGCCGCGATATGTGACTGACGGGGCCGACTCACGATTCGAGAAATAGACGAGAAGAGAGAGAGAGAAGAGAGAGAGAAGGGAGAGGAGAGGAGAATCCCACACCTTATGCCATACGTAAGAGACTGACGTGCAAAGCGTCTCTCTATAAAAAGTTCGGGATCTTTTTCAAACTCGACCCAAACTAAGCTAACTCGGGAGAGAAGGAATCCCACCCCTCCTAGCACAGCTTTCCACCGAGATTTTCTTTGCTTTTACAACTTTTCAGGCTACGGTTTGTTATATCTGTATATATATCTACATATATATATATATATATATATACTTGACCGACGCGACGCGCGTCGCAGGATAGCGAATACGAAAATAGCATTTCCTTTTCTTCCAGGGGGGTGAAAGGTGTCTTATACAGATATTTATGTAAGAATTTTCATAGCCGAAACATGATAAACTCGTTTTGAACTAAACTACTCGGCGTATAATAAATATATCTGAAACTATATACAGTGACGAATCCTAGTTGTTCTATATTTCATTTCTATAGATATAAGGGATGCGGGTTAAAGAAACAACACTTGTTGCTGCAGGAAATTGATCCTGTACTGTTCTTTTTCCTGTGTATCGGTGATTGAAGTTTCATTTCCGGTTCGTTTGACACCACCGAGCTTTTTCCATTTTTCGCTTTTTATTTTTATTTCTCTCTTTCCTCTTCTTTTTATTTTCGTGACGGATGCAACGAGCTGTCCCGCTTTCTACTCCGAGCTTATTTTACAACAGTGAATCACCGACGTTTGACGTAAAAAAATGTTCACGGTTTTCATTTCGAAAAACTGTTACTTCACGTTTTGTTTGATTAACCGTATATACCTGTACCTCTACCTACCCGTATATTCGAGTCGGTCAACCATACCCGAACAAATAATGACGGGAAAAATTTACCGAAAACCGTATATGGAACTAAATACAAAAAGCATATTAAACGATCGGAAAATTCGATTTCTATCCAACGATATTACACATTATACCTGCATGTATGTATACGATAGAATCATACAGGGCACGATATGAAGTATACCGATGGGGTAAACCGCGGTTATGCAATGTTATTTATACAACCTTAGCATATACGATATATACACCTACTACCCGAAGTAATTAAATGAGATAATTACAGTATAGCCACAGCGGTACGCAGCCTGCCAGTAGGTAGTAATACGTACTCGTTTGTAGAAAGAAATAAACTTGAAAATGGGTATAGGTACATATTTTAGAGAATATATTTTAATTGAAATTCTTAAGAAGTTTACACCGACGTAATTATCGCGTGTTAATAACGATATTGCTGATATCGTTTGATGTTGAAATGAAACGAATTCGAAGAATGAAAATAATTTTTAACCCGAAGATGGATGTTGTGTATTATTATATCCGAGGGTGGAGAGAATATCAGCTCTAAAATTTACTTGCATTGTTTTGTCTGGAGTAAAGCTATAAACTGAATACAGTTACCGCAGTAGAATGGAGACAACAGGAAACGAGCAAAGCTACAGGCTTTGGTAAACACCGGGCTAATGACGGCAAACGACCAAAGGACCAAACGGCCGACTTTCCCCCGTTTACCACCCCGAAAAGCTACCAACAACCATGTACCGGCTTCCTGCAGCCTCGATCCTGGCTAATTATCACCTTTAACCGTCTCCAGAAGCTTAACCGCTTGTTAACTTCGCGTCGAGGTTCACCGCGCGGTGTCCCTAAATCTGAGGGAATCCCACGAAACGATTAGAAGAAAAGAAATGTCCCACATACTCATTCGATGTATTAGAAATCAGCCGATCTTTCGATACTCGTTATACGAATGAATTAGAACGGCAAGAAAAGGGATGTGAAATTTTTTCTTTTTTCTAATAAGGTTTTTCAATTTTTCTTTTCTTCACACGCACGCGTAAGTTACACGTATACCCTCGTCTTTTCTATGTGCGCTTTGGGGCCAATGGGTGATGAAGCATATTTTATTAGGAACAAATATTCATGTCACACTCCACGCGCCGGGTGGTGCGAAGTGTTTCAACGTAACCCCCGTCCACACGCAAACATCGCACGTGCGTGCTAGTCTAGAATATTCTTCCTCCACCTCTGGTACAGCTATACCCATGAACACATATAGGTGTCCATATACAGGGTACACGGTACCATACACTCGCACGTATACCTACGTATAGCCCACGTAGAGTAACACGGTAGGATATTTCGAGATCGAAATTGTTTTCTTTTAAATTGAAAATAAGAGAAATAAAGTTGTATAAAGTAAAACTGGATATCCATGTACGTATGAGATGAATCAATTTCATATACTGGTATCTGGTAAAACGGAATCTCCTATTATTATATTTATTGTGTGATCTACTTACCGTTTATTTCGTTATTCATCTTCGAATAGTAATTTCAGGTTGCAGATGGACTTCGGAGGTGCGTGACGTGTGGGTATATGTATTACATAGGTACGGATATCTATAATTTTGAATAAGAGAAATACTCGATGGTCCATATTTTAGGTAGCAGTTACGCGCGGGTAATAATACCGCATAATTGCTCGGATCTCAAGTTCTCGAAAGAAAGGAAATAAAATCAGCATAAAGCGAGCCACCAAATGGCGCCAGCAGACCTTAATGAAAGTACTAGTGCGGCAAGGAAAGCATAGCCCTTAAATTAATTCGCGATGAATTACGTCTGCGCCAGCTGTTCGAGCAGTTGTGTTTATTTATGAAGGAACTAAGATTCCCCTCGAAACTCTTCTCCTTATATTCCTACCTACCTAACTACGCGGTAAAGAAGTTGAAAGAAGAAGAAGAGAGAGAGAGAGAGAGAAAAAAAAAAAAAGAAATTGAAAAATTACTCCTTGCTTTCCTTTTTGTTTTCGTTTTTTCTTTTTCCCTTTTTTTTTTTTTTTGACTACAAATAATTAACCCCATGCAACCATAAACCCTCCACCATAATACACCCATTCCATGAATATTTCATATGAGTTATGTAAGAAAATATGTATCCACCTACCGAGGTATATGTATATATACATGTATAAATAAGTGATAACGAATAGGGGGAGGGTTGAAAATTTGACCCCGAACCTTGATGAATGATGGATATATAACTAAATGGATTGCGTCTCGCGGGGCTTATACGCGCCGATGCTACGTTTTACCTATAATACACCGAGAATCCGAGGTTCAAAGCCCTACTTCCTCGGGTGTAAAATCGATTTTCAAATTGCCCCCAAAATCTTGCGTATACCAGAGTTAACCATAATTAGTTACTACATGCGACAACCTACTTAACACCTTAACGGAGTCACTATAGTCTGTAGAAGTTTCCAAACCCGCATAATATATTATATATATATGGATTAGTTATTTAAATAATTAAAGGGTAATAGTAATCAAATTGTATAATAATATGAAATAAAAAAAGAAAAAAATATATAGTATGTATGTAAAGATATCAATGCTGGATAATATCTTTTAACAAATATTAATTATTATTATTTTCTCATTTTTTTTGTTTTTGTTTTTCACTTTTTTCTTTTCTCTTTTTTATTACAACTATAAATATAGGTATAAGCCACTCACCGGATCCGATACATCGACAACAGCTGACAGCGAGAAACGCATTGTATTTTATGATAAAACATATGTTATTTTATATTATTATTATTATTATTATTATTTTCATTATCATTATCATTATCATTATTATTATTATTATTATTATTATTATTATTATTGTTATTGTTATTATGTTCCATTTTTTTTTTTTATTGGTGTATATCGGACCTTTAACCGAATATAATTTATACATATGGGTATAATTGTTGATTAACAAACGAATTTTTACAGTTCTTTGTTGTTCTTCTCTCTCTTTTTTTTTCTCCATTTTTTTATTGTTGATTTTTTTTCATTCTCTTGTTTTCATCCGTTTAAATATTCAACCGAAAATCGAGACGTGGAGGAGCACGAATGTCGCCGTCGTAACCACGTAAGTTTCACGATTAATAGTCGACGATGAACCGACGGTAAATGTCGGCCTTTTTTTTAGCTTTATAGCGGGGGTTGAGGTAGAAAAAATAGTCGGCTGGGCGGCTTGACCATAAACCGTGTTGTCGATAGGGATTTGTTTGATGTCGGACTTTTCGAACTCGGCTGAACCGTAGGAATCTAATTCTTCGTCCTCCTCGTAGAAACCGGGCCACGATGCCGTCTGCGTTCTTGTCGGGCCGGGAATTTCTAAAAAGCCATTTTTTTTTTTTTTCTTCCATCCCAAAAGTCCAAAAATAATCTCGATTCATATTAAAAAAAAAAAAAAACCAAAATCGCTACTTAAAAACTCACCGTAAAGACGGATGCTGCTCTCCACTTCGCCCAGTGAATTTTTCGCAACGCATCTGTAAGATCCTACGTCTTGATGGTGAAAATTACGGACCGTCAAGCTCATACGAATTTCGAATGCCGATTTTGCCACCGTCTGCACGTCGTGACGAATGCTCGAGATTATCATAGCCCCTGCAGGAATACACGTGACGAAATAATAATTTTTATTTTTTTTTCTACGATTTTTTTTTGCGCAAAATAATATGGACAGGGGATAGGAAAAAAAGGGGAGGGTTTGTTCTCACCGTTGTCCTTGATCCAGTAGTTTATGGACTTTGGTGATGCTTCTACGAAACACTCGAGAACCACATCAGTCCCAAGAGGTGCGCCAACCAGTTGATTCGGCACGTGTATAACCGGAGGAACTGTAGAATCGAAAGAAGAAAGATGAAAAAAGGGGGTAGTTTTTCTTTCAGAAAGCTTGGGGGTAATGAGTACGAGAATGGATGAAAAGAGGAGAAAGAAGTGTGATGGCAATTAAACGATAATGAAGATCACGACTCAAAGAGCGTTAACTTTTAGTTATAAAGACAAAAGCAAAATAGCTGTTAATTATACGAAGTTGTGAGAGAGAGAAAGAGGCGGTATTTCTGTACAGGTATTTTATTCGCTGTAACGAGGACAAGTTTTCATCATGAATAAAGTGAAACTAACAAGTTAAACTCAATGAAATTCAAAGCGCCGAGTTAGCTGACTTGGAAATAAATACTCGAGGATCAACCAGACGAGATTACGATAATAACAATTTCTGTCTTTAGATCGGATCGCATGAAACTAATTAAAGAAAAGATATGTGCGTTGAGTTATTTTTTTTTTTCGACGGCACTCACAGTGGACGTTGATGATGACCCGTTTGCTGACCGTAGGTGGTACCCCGTTGCTAGCGATGCATAAATAGGCGCCCATTTCAGCCCTCGATACTTTTGCCAGCTTGAGAATCTCGCCTTCGAACTGAGCTACTGGGGTATCTGAGGAAAACCCGTAAGCCAAATAATAATTCGCCCCGTGTAGAGGGCTGAGAGGCGAAGGATCGAGTACATCGTTCAGAATCGAAGGTATCATAGAGAATTCCGAAACAAAACAAGAATTTTGGAAAATTTCAATATCTCGTAGGTTATCAGAAAACGTAAACCGGTAATGACGTCGCTTTGATAAAAAAAAAAAAAACGAAAAGATAATTTTTAATTAAAAAAATAACTAAGCGAAAGATTTTATCCGAATTTTGTATCACCGGTAGGAGTAAAGTCAGACCTATGGCTGGACTATTTTATTAAATTTTCTCTGGTTTTTTGGTTTTTTTGGTTTTCGTTTTATTTCGTTTCCTGGCATAGTCGGATAGAGAGAAATAGAAACAACGGTTAATTCTGTTTGCACTTCGTTGCCTCTTTATACTAGCACTACTACTACTACGACTGGCACGGTGCAGCGTGATGGTATAGCAAACTATTACTGTCACATGAACTTACTTCGCGTCTTTTGAACCGGTGTACTTCCGGCAGAAGGTTCACGGAGGATTATTTCTCGGCCATCCTCCCTACGCCATGTTACTTTCGGAGGCGGCGTCCCTCGGGCTCTGCAAGTCAGTTTTACCTAAAATTCAAAGAAAGAATTATTGTTTCAGACTTGAAGAGAAAGACGACAAAAAAAGAAAAAGAAAAAAGAAATTCGTGACGTATATTCCTTTCCGGATCAGAGAGCACGAGGATATTACCAGATTTTGTTAAAAAACACGTAGATAGATATTCGGATGTACATATATGCGATAAAGCACAAAGGATTTTGAATTATATATGTACACCCTTAAAATTTTTTTTTCTAGATGTAAGAAAAAGAGCGAGAAATAAAAAACAAGAAAAAAAATAAATAAATAAGAACCGTAAAGCGTTTCCTTATTTTTACAAATTTCGATATAAAAGTGTATGATTATTGTGTTACGTAAAACGACGGTCAGATTACCGGAAGTGCGAATGCGGTCGTTCAGCTTTAAGCAAACGAAATATGTCATTCATAAGTCATAGCCGCGAAAAATTCACCACCTTCTTGATGCAAAAGTTTCTTTTTGCTCTCCTTTTTCGTCCTTTTCAATTCTCCTCATTCCTTTTGCGCAGCCCCAACTCGATCCTTACCACTTCGTCTTTCAAGATCCAGGAGGAAGTATATACGACCGTGTTGCATCGTTCTTTTTTTTTCTTTTTTTCTTTCTTTCGTCACTTCATTTTTGATTTACATCTTTTTAAAAAATTTTTTTTTTTGTTTCCGTGTCTTCTCTCTGCATTTTTTTTCTCTTATTTTCTACTTTTTCCCCTCGAATTTTCTACCGCTTCAAATTGTGTCAGTGTACGCAGTGTTTCCGAATGTGTGTGGGTGAGTCGTGTGTCCCTCGCTATACCGTGTGTGTACACGTCAATAAAAGTAACATATGTGTATATTACTGCAGTGTATATTTATATATAAAAAAAAGGAAAAAACTGTATGATTATATGAAAATGAATCGTTTCTGTATAATAAAATATAAAAATAGCGAAAACAGTTTATATATGAGATCAGAGAATGTTTCGTACATTTATTGAATCGTAATATTTTTTATAATATACATATATAAGATGAATTTTTTTACCTGGCCACCTTCACCGACCATTACGTCTCCAGACGTCTCTTCCTGGACGAAATCTGGGGGAATGACGATGTTAAGGAGACCTGTCTGAAAAATGCATAGGTAAGGTGGTCGTCTACGTAATAGTGAGATATGCCGCATGCAGAAAAGAATTATTCCTTGTCAGCCTTAGTTTGCTGAGCTTTCTCTTATAACCTACGTATATATATATATATACATATATATATATACAGACCTATATAGGTATATAACATTTAATCACCGTGCTTTCTTTCTGTGATTATATAAGAGAGATTCGAAGAAGAATAGTGTCAGCGATTTGCTTTTGCTGATTTTTTTTCTTTCTTTTTATCTTTCGGTCATTTCATTTTTCTCGACCAATCGAACTGTCAGACTCATAGCCCGACCTTTGAAATGATGAAAAATCGAGCATATATTTCAAGATCGTAGACGAGGTATACGAAGTGAAAACTCCTTCTGTGGAGAGAGCTGAAAAATGAATTCTACCTACCAATACCTAGTACTCGAATTCCAAACGAGCTATTACGCTCCCCTACTATTTCTGCGGTCAAAGACGTTTACTTGTCCCACTGCTCGGGATCCTTGAGCTTTCTTTGCCAAAGAGGTGAGACAAGTTGTCTTTGAAGTACCGCACTTGTTCGAAACACTTGTGCAAGTGTATTTCTCAAGTGCAACGAGACTTCTCTAGCTAGCCGTAGAGCAGTTCTACTCGATTTAATTTCACAGCTGGTAGATATTTCGTCGAGCTGCGTTTCAGCGTCGAAAAAAGAAAGAAAAAGAAGAAGAAGAAGAGAGAGCAAAAAAATAAAAATAAAATTTTAAACTACAATTCTTGTAATAATTTATTTCAAAACGTTGAATAAAAAATTTCCACTTGGAGACGAATACTAGACAA
Source organism: Tenthredo distinguenda (assembly GCA_947538915.1). Lineage (NCBI taxonomy): Eukaryota > Metazoa > Arthropoda > Insecta > Hymenoptera > Tenthredinidae > Tenthredo > Tenthredo distinguenda. Next base: position 1,785,738 of record OX384535.1, read on the forward strand.
GAGGAGAATAGAGGATAGAGGATTAAGAGAAGCGAGCTGAGGAAATTCTCCGAGGGTGAATTCGCGCGGAGAAAAGAACTTCTGTCGCTGGGGAATTTCCTGTAAATCGGGAAGACGTAGGTAGGTAGGTACCCGAAGATTCGAGCGAGGGGAATTGTCAGCGACCATCGCATCGTCGCCAATCACCGATATATGTATATACTGATAACCTGGGCTAAAAAGCTTAGCTTTACTTCCTGCAACGGGGAATAATAACGTATTGTCGTGACGCGGTTAAAAACTGTTTTTTTTTTATTTTTTATTTTTTTACAGAAATACCTTCGGTCCTCTATATAAGCCAGAAGCTTCGGTTTTATTTTTCTAGCTTGAAATATGAAGAGAAATTTCATCCCCTAGCTTCGAACTCGGATTCATCGAATGCGGATTATTAACAGGCAAACCCCTTTCCGGGAGTTAGACGCTGCCCCAGACATTACCTAAGCTAACCTACGAGGTTGTCTACCTATAACGCGTACGTAGGTAGGTAATTCATTCGTTACCACGCTGTTCTGTAAATTTCCCGATATCGCTGGACCAGCTGTATTCGCGTGAGAGATACGGCCGCGAGAAGCTGTGCTTTAGAGGTCGTAAATAGTTAATAGAGTACAATGATAGCACGGCGGGGGAGGGTGGAAATCGTATGAAATGTTAAATAGCAAAATCCGCAAGCTCTCAACGTTCCCGTAGTAAAAATAAAAGGACAGAAAAATATAATGGATACAGGAAAGGGAGAAACTCCATCGATAAACGTGATCGTTGCGGTTATAATTAAATCAGGGTCTTCGTCTCGTCATATGCTTTGATATTAATGGGATGTTTTCTCGTTTATTGTATAACAAAGAGAGTCTCGTCGATGTTTGAAAAGGTAGAAAGGGTGTCTGAAAGCTGAAAGGGATTTGAAGGTAGATGGTATGAAGAACGGAAAAAAAAAACATAAAAATAACAAAAATAAGAGACAAAAAAAAAATGGTGCGTTGAATACGTATATAGAAGGGAGGACAACGCGGAGCTTAACTCACCCGTTATTAGAAAAATATAAACAGCAAACCCATGGAAGCCGAAGCGGGCGCCGGGGCGTTGTTAAACGGCGCTAAAGCGTCGTTAAGCGTCGTTAGGCGCCGTTAAACCTTATTAAGCGTTATTGAATGTTATTATACCTATATCACACGGTTTACCTGGCTTTTCATCGGGTCCGTATTGACTTGACACATGTAGAGACCCCCGTCCTCTATTTGTACACCCTTTATGTGGAGGCTCCACGTTGAATGATCACCATGTGACACAGATATTCGTGGATTATGCGTTATCACGTGATCGTGAATGGCTTGAATCGCCTTAGTATCCGCTTTCACCCATCCTACCTGAAATACATAAATTTTCACCCATTTCCGACCTTCACAGACTTGGAATTCGATCGGTGCGCCTGAGTATATCTTTTCTCGAATTTTCTTTCGCACCGCAATTGCAAAAATCTGTATCATACACATAGTAACGCATTTCTGGAAACATTTCTACTTCACAATCCACAACTTCCGTTTTACAGTATTCCTCAAGCCACGCCGGAAGAACCTACCGACAGACAAGAGAAACCACCGAGATTGCGCGGTGGACAAACCATTGTCAATTGTTTCACCACTTCCCGTACCGCACGATGCAGATAACTTTGTTTCCCCCGTACCACTGGCTCGTGCATTACACGGTTACTTGGTAAGAATTAAAAAAAAAAAAAAAAAAAGCACAAAGAACGAACGAATATAAGAGAATATATCAATCACTCACCCTGTATCCGCCTAAGTAACCAACGTGGCAAGTGAAAGTAGCATCTCTGCCGATCGGTACTGTGACATTTGTGATCGGTGCTAAAAATTCGGGTTGAAAAGCTCCGCCTGTAAACAAAATAATGAAAAAATTATTTCTTAGTAATTCTTCGATAGTCTTTCTCTTTATCTCTCTTTTTCCCTCTTTATCTCTCTCTTTCTCTCTCTCCTTTTCTCTCTATACGATACAAAGTTCATAGAAAAGTTTCTTCGACTTATACATTTAACACCGTAGTCAGCGGGCGGAGTAGAGAGAGTCGCGCACGTGGTCGGACGCCAAGTGGCGACTGACCACCCGCTGACCGCTACTACTTCACCAATGCTTCGGCTCGTGAGCCAGACTCAACGTCATCGCTGAGAACTTTTGCGCACACGCTGCCGATCCCGTTTATGAATAATATATAGACATATGTGTACGTTGTTTATTTTTAATTATTTATTCATTCATAAACAAGGTATATTGTATATTATATGTTACACGTGTGCCTGTAGAAAATTTTTACAAGCCGCAGAATACGTCCGTTCATATTTATGATTTTTATTTTTTGTTGTTATTTTCCTTTCGCTTTTTTTTTGTTTGTTTTTTTTTCTGCTTCCTCTCTTTTAGGAGGAATTAAGTCTGAGGAAGGATGGCTTGTTCTGAGGCAGATGGTGTTTTGTGTGTAATTAGATAATTAGGTAAAAAAGAGATAGGGGCTGCGGTTTTCCACGAAGATAACCGCCCGCCCCGTGGGCCGTGGGCCGTGGGCCGTGGGCCGTGGGCCGTGGGGAAGGTTTATGTTTCTTTTCATGGGACAAAAAGTAACACGGTCCTCGGATCTTGAGCTACCGAAACGATATAAGAGCAACGACTCGGACGATATTACTGTCCGTACGGATTAACCCGCAAAATTTATCGATCTTATACGGAACGGTGAAACGGTGAAATCGTGAAACGGTTAAATGGTGAAGCGTTTCGTTACCTCGCTATACTGGCTCTGCTGAGAGCGGATTCAGACTTCAGAGAGTGTCACCAGAGACGAGCTTAAGCGATAATCACCGTGAGACCGGAAACACCCCGACTAAAATGGCCAGGTTATACCATATTAGATGGGAAATATTCTAAATAAATAAATAACGAATTTCGGAGTATACGATGTTTCAATTGAATCCGATATCTAGTGATCGTTTTCATTCTTCTTTCTAACAATTATTTAGATCTATAGACGTTTCGTCGAAAAATATTTGAGACGGTGTAACGTTTCTTTCGATGACGAGTGAAACAATAATTTTCGAAAATCACAACCTTCACAAAATGATCTACGATATAAAGAGAGATTTTAATTTGACGCTAAGCGATTGTCGTGGAATTTTTTTATTCCCTCTCTCTCTCTCTATCTCCCTCTCTATCTCTTTTTTTAACGATTATATTATCTCACAGGATAGCCTTGTTCGTTCACTCCTGCGTGAAAGTGGCGTTGCCGTAGGGAGGTCGACCGTTTGAGTGAAACTCATAAAATCCGTATATAAATATATATATATATTTTTTGTAGGTGTATATGCCTGTATATGAATCATCAATTGAGCTGGGTGAATATTTGTAATTATTAGTACGAAATATATATCTAAAAAAAAAAAAACAAAAAAAAATTATTTTCGCAATTATACAAGAGAGGTTTTTTTTTTCTTTTCTTTTTGCCTTCTTCTTTTGCGTGTAAACGGTGTCCGTTTACACTCGTCGCTTCGTCGCGGTGAGTAAATATTCAATTTTATACCAGACGGCGTGGGAACAGGATCAAAAATAGAACAGATGGGTCCACCATGTTCTTTCTACCCTACCTATTCTCTCTCTTCTCTTATATACTTACCACGCTGTCTTTCTACCTATGTATGTAACATACGTAATACGTGTACACACGCCAATACCACATAACGTAGATCTTTCTCTGATAATTTCCGATCGGTTGTAATTAAAGCCTGCGATGTGAACAGCATCGTGATATCATAGAACGCGTTTTCTCTCTCTCCCTCTTTCTCTCATTCCCTCTTTCTCTCTCTATCGTGTACATGCCGTATGCAATCACACGCGTACCATAATAATTGCGTACGTGCTTACGGTGCAGATACACACTATTCACCACCCCGATAAATGAAGACAATAAAATTGGTATTCTGTTATTTATTTCTATCCTAATAATTATTTATTTCAGTCGTTCTCTTACTCTTTCTTCCCTTTCTTATCTTTCGAATGATCCTTCGTTACCTCATAGGTATACCTATAACCAATCGATACGTATATCGTGTTCGATTGATTTGAAAATTATTCGAATTATAATTTGACCGGATTTGATCCGCGCGCAGATGTAATTTCGTTTCTTTTGACCAAGACTTTCGGTATTATGTCAAAGTAAAAGTTCTTTGTGAAGAAAGGAAGAAAAGTAGAGAAAAAAAAAACAAAAAATTGAAACCGAAACTTTTTTGAAGAGAGCATTGATCAGGCGGTGGGTGCACCAGTGGCGAAGCACCCTTTCCAAACCCTAAGCGAGTTTATAGAAATATTTTCAAGCACAATGATCATTTGTCAAACGTCGCAGTACGCAGGGTATATATACGGTGACCGTGTATAAGAGAAAAGACTAAAAGAGAAGAGGGTTTAAATATAATGGGGTGATTTTAGAAAGCAGGTCCTGTGTCTTGTGCAGGACTTCGCAGTGTTGTCATAAATATAATGAAAAAAATAGGGTATGGAGTAGGCACGGCTGAATAACTGGGTAGTTGAAGACGTCGGGGCGAACCTTGATAGAAATAAGACGAAATTTAATGTTTGCAGTTTCGCCAATTTCCGATTCTTTATATTTCAGGAAATTAAGTAGCCGATGGGGGATCACGGGGAAACGTCTTAGCAACCTGCGGCAATTTTGTTTTTCTTTCATTTTCATTTTCATCTTCATCTTCGTCTCTCGGTATACTTCTATAACCGAGAATAAACGGGAGAGACTTAAAGAAAATTTCTACCAATAAAGTAAACCATGTTAATTAATCCTCTCGGATATAAAACCTGCAGCTGTATAAATCCTATCGTTCCGCGTTGATCCATTAAACAACAATTATCATTATTAAAATATACAAAAATACATTCGACTAACCAATGTTGTTTTTTGGATAGATCACCAGCGTCATTAACATCACAAGAAGTGCCTTTTTTCTGTCCACCATTTTGCTCCAGTCATCGATTAAGCTGAAACCAAAAATTATAAGATTACATATCGTGTATTATCACCAATTATAAAATGTGTTCTCTGCTTTACAAAAATTCACGATACGATAAACTTGTGTATGAAAAATCATTAGATCGATGTATGAATATTATTTACAGAGTGATGATCCATATTATTTTTTTTTTAAACATGTAAGAAAAAAAACAAAAATAAAAGAGTAAAGTATTCTACGGCATATATCGTCCGTCATTTGTTTTCGGTTGTGATCTGAGTTTGATCCCAGGGGTTGACTGATGAAAGATATATTAAGAGAAAGCGCAAAGATAAAAGATTGGCGAGGGAAACCGCAAGAGGTAGAAAGAACCACAATTGACAGTGATTAATCTACCAAAAAGTATTACACCGCTAAAGATTTGAAATTTTTTATATTTTTATTTAAAAAAAAAATTTTATATCAATCTCGAATGTCTCGATTTTCATTTTATTGTTACTTTTTTCCTTTTCTTTTGTTACATATACTTATTTATTTATTCATTCATTCATTTGCTGTTTCTTTGGCAGGTGGAGGTATAGCTTCGAGCGAGTGCTTTTCATTCTTTCGTTTTTTTTTTTTTTTATTCATATTTGTTTCTTTTCTTTTATATATTCTTTTTTCATTTACCGTTCTCTTCTGTATTATACTCTCGCTTTTTATTTTTTTCGTTGCTTGCGAACCTGATTCGAACTAATTTACCAAAAAATTTAATCAAATAGAGTGTTGATTTTTCAGAGTCACACGCGTCGTTATATACCAGCTACCACCGTGTCATCTTGAAGATGAATTTTTTTCTTTTTTTTTTTCCCCCGCATTTTATTTTATTTTATTATTTTTTCGTTCATTTTTTTTTTTTTTTGTTTTTCTTCTCTCCTTCTTCTTCTTTCTCGAGACAAAATTTACCTTTCGCCGAAGCAGAATGAGAGAAAGAGAGAAACAGAGAGAGCAAGTGAGTGAGAAACGGGGAGGAATAAATTTGTTTAAGGCTTGAGAAATGTAAGAACTTCTCAATCCACCTAAAGCGAATTATTTGTCAATTATAAGATCGCGAGCGACGCTATCGCATGACATTGATTAATTAATTCAATAAGTTTGTCTGATTAAATGCAGGCTACGCTCCACTTAGCTCAAATCTTAAGCTGTAAATACCTCCTTCTTCAATCGTATACATCCACACCAAAAACCTCCCCCGTCCTATCTCTCTCTCTCTCTATCCCTCGAAAATTCTCAACAATTTTCATCCCTTGTCCCGCATACTTTGCAGACAGCTACCAGCTGTCTTAGCCGCTCGTCTGTCTCAGATTCTGCATTCTAACGTCTAACTTTCGCGAACTGCGTCGGATTCGAGCTAACTCGGAGTGTCTCATCCAGAGATTCACATTTCCTCTATTACACCTAATTTATCACACCCGCCGTACCCATATTTACCAAACTTTTCCTAACGAAAGAATTAGGCGATTCAATTACGCCGAAAACGTTGTCTGATTCGAACGGTTTTTCTCCGATTTTATCGTCGTCCAATTTTTAATTAAACGAAGGAAGGGAAAAAAAAAAGAAAAAAAAAGACAAATCGGGGTAAAATCGACTCGAAAATAAAGTTACGACGTATAGTAGGTATAGTGGCTCTCGGGCGACCTGAGAGGCGTAGGTAATTCCTCAAAGGATTACCCGAGCCCCCTCGATTCGTCACTGTTTTAATATGAAAAAAGGAAGTTTAGGTCGAAGGAAGAAGCGAGCGAGGCCTACTGCCGATCAGCAGTTTCTAGCTAATTATAATAAAACCCGGTACCCCTTGGAGTGTGTTCGGGGCAAGGGAGGAGAGGATCGTTTTCTCGGTACTTCAAGCAAATATTATGACGACGCAAAAGACACGACGCGCTTTTATGAAACTAATTAGTACACTTTTATACTTAATGTTCATATTTCTTTTTTTTTTCTTTCAGATACTCTTTTTCTCTATCACTGAGAAGGGAAGAAGAAAAAGAATTTGAGAAAAATAATATCTATATATATCTATCTATAAGAAGATGTCTGATTTTTAATATCGTTTCTTTATAATTCTCACATTCAATGGTACACAGATTTATTTTTAATTCCCAATTTCAATATAATTGAAAATTTTTTCGCTAATGATTCGTACACGTGTAAAGAAAATTTATTTATTATTGTATATGAAGAGCGCAGGTGATGTAAGACGTATAGTATAAATATATATTATGATGGGCTGCATGGAATCATAGAGAATTTGAAAAATTTTATCCAATGACAAGCAGCCGTATCTAGTAGTGGAAAAAATTTGGACAAACGATCCTTCGAGCCCTTCGTTTCGGTTCGTTGGTTCAGACAGCGTTTTATCCGCAACTGTTATCCATTCGTCTCTTAGAAACGAGTTTTCAAATCGCTCTAGAGCGACGATACGACGAATTTTTCTACGGCTTGATACTCAGCTACGCGGAAAAACTTTTTTGAGAGAGAAAGATAGAGAGAGAAAGAGAGAGGAAAAGTTTTGAGAGCATTTCACAGCCACGAGATAGAAATAGGTACGGAAACAGGGTGAACTATATTTTCTATATTTCTATTCCACTTTTAATTTATTCTTCATTTAATTGATTAATTTTCTTCTATCCCGCAGCTGGCTTTGAGAAGTAAGTTTATTCCGCGTATACTGGATATACGTGTAACACGTTTATCTGTAACGCGCTGACACAATATACGATATGATATGATACTCTCAGCCACGCGAGTATAACGCGCTGGAAAGACGCGGATTCGCTGAAAAACTTGATTTATGAATCAAAAATATCCCCTGAACCGAAAAAGAATATTTTTAAGCCGTGAAATTGGCAAAGGTAAAGGAACTGCCGCTATTGTCATTCCCTAAAAAAAAAAAACGAAGAAAAAAAAGAACTCAAAAATTTAGACAAAAATTCGAAAGATGGGCCGAGGATCAATCAAAAATTTGATAAATTTGAGAAAAAGAAATTTTCTTTATTCATTCCTGAGCCCCACTTTTGCTGGGTGATATTTTTCCGAAACAGAATCAAGCACTTTCCACGTATATATTAATTATTGCCGAGAAATATATTTCTATTCTATCGATAAACCGATAGGTATGTGTATGTATAATTTTGCTGCACTTCTGAAAGACGTTGTAGCAATGCCCACTCACAATTGTATATTCCGTCACTTTTCACACTTCGAAGTATAAGACAGTTAACTAGCGGCGAATTATGGGTAGATTTTCAAAAATTGAATCGCGACCCATTTTAGCTGAGAAAAAAAAAGAAGAGGAAACGAGAAACAATCAAAAATAAATGACCTAATTTTTATCAAGTTGATATTTTCGCATTTGATCCCAAACTTTGAAAATTTCAATTTAATTCAGGGAATAAAAATTCCATGCGGTTTTGATCGTTTACAGCAACGTGAAAGACATGTTTTATAGGTAAAAACTGTATATGTAGAACCTGATGTGAAATCGTTGTGTTAGTAAACTTACATGTCGAGGGTATAAGATAACGATAATCATATTTCAGTTATATGTAATAAATATGGGGTTTGGAAGAAGAATAAAAAAATGAAATAAATGTTTAAACAACAAGGTGCGTCGGGCGATATTAAAAGCGCACGTGACTGTAACAATTCCCTTGAAGTTAGAACGGTGCGTGTGCATTGGGGGTTGCCGGTTGACTGTCGGCAGAGGGTTAACATCGGAGAAACCTTCTCTCCCTATAGCCGGGCGCAGACTCCGAAATCTCTAGCGCCTACGGTACGAAGACCAGTGCGACCTGATTTAATCACGGTACGTTGCGTTTTAGAGGATAAAAGACGCGCCGGTTAATTTATGTCGTATAAATTGCTGATTCGTGAATCGCACGAACATTTTGGGAAAAAAAAAATCAAAAAAAATAAATAAATAAATATTTTATGATATTTTCTCTCGTCTTTTTTTCTCTCCTTTCTCCCCGTTTTATCCAATGAAAAATTATGAAGTTCGCATAAATATTAACGAACAAATTAATGTGATAATAATAAACAGTTTTTTTCTTGTTCCCGTGTATTAATATAATCTTAGATATATTTATCGGTGTATAGCTATATTATAGGGTATGTATGTACTACTATGGTGGAGTAAAAAGTTGCATCTGTTTACGAAAATGCCGCAACATCCGGCGCGCATCTCTTCCGCAACGAACAAACTAAACTGGCCCAAGTATAGTTTGATGCAGCTTCTTCCTTCTTGCCCGATTCTATAGAGGTATACCTCGCCGATCAAAAAGCTCCGAGTGCTTGGACCTGCGGTCTCACGATATATCGCATTACCTTACCCTCACCCTACGCGCCCATCGGATCACATAAAACTTTAATATATAGATAGATAAAGCTAGGTACGATGCGGCGTCGATATATTATATTAAACTGTGCAATTCTTCGAGGTAGAAAATACTTCCTTTACTATCCTCACCGTTTTGGAGATTGAATATACCTACAGCGTACTAAAGAATTTCAAAGGTTTATTAATTTTCGTTTTTGTTGTTTTTTTGTTTATTTTTTTTCATGGGGATTAGGGAATTTGAATTTTGAAATGTGGCCTGGAAGTCCGTGTTAAGAGTTCGACATCAGTTCGTCGATAAGGAAATTACGGTGTATATGTCCTAGATTCAAAGTCTTACTTTCATTTTCAATCTTGTCAACTTATCCCGTCGTAAAAGACAATGGAATACGAGAATAAATGGGAAATAAAGCGAAGCACCGGCCTTCAGTATAACGCACACCCGCGCAGGGACGGGGGTGAAATCCACTCTTATAGAAGTAGAGTAGACACCCCGCGGAGCGGAGAGAAATCGCGAACGGAAATCGAAACGAAAATGGAAATGTCTTTAAATGGGTATTGTTTCTATACACGATTCAAAGTCCCGGATAACTTAGCCATTTTCCATCAGACGACGCAGCAACAGATATTAAAAACCACATGGAAAAAGGGGCGCAATAAGATCCCTCGTTCTCGTCCCTCTCTGACTTTTCATAAACTATGTTAAAAATACATTTCTACACAATTTTCATTCATCCTTTTTTACATCCTATCCGCAAGGACTTACACGCTCTGAATCGGGAGTAGAAGGTATTTGCGGCTTTATACCCCGTCAGTTAAAAGTCACGTTTTTTCACGAGCCAAAAAATCTGCGGGGAGAAGAAAAAAATTAGTTGATATAGCCGCTGAGCAAACGGCTAAGAAAATGTGCGGATATAAAACGGCGGAATAGACCGGGTTAGCGTAATTGACCAAAGGTAGTCGACTCGCTATACTATATTATTCAACTTTTTCCAAGATCTTTAACTCCGAGGAGTCGCATTGATCAGGAAATTGCGATAATGCGGTAAATACGCGCACGCAATATCTAAAATAACATTCTAGTAGAAATTCACTGATAATAAACGTGATGTGTTCCGAGGATCCGAATGATGGAACAATGGGACGCGACACGGTTCCACGGCAAATGTTATCAGTGGTACCTACCACGGCACGAAGTCCATACTGCATGAAGTTCGAGAGCGAGAAATCTATTCCAAGCATTCCTCCGATCGTCAGTCTAGCTGGTATAGCTGCTAGTTGAGTATAACTGATTCAGTTAGAAAAGAGAGAATGAGAGATGGGAATTTATAGAGGCGAAACTGCACGCGGGAAGAGATACTCCGTAGCTTTGAGCATATTTTGGGTATTGAAAAGTAGGCTGAAATTTTTGCCCTGTTATACTTCGGCGGTGATCTCTAGCCTGAAGTGTCACCCTTTTTAAATCGGTTTAAAAAAGGATATATACCATATCTACTTCTACCGGCAGTAGCTTGGGGAGTCTTTGAAGTTCGGGGCGGTTTATTAAAACGAATCCGAGTCCAGCGGGGTGGCCGTTCGTTCGGTATTTAATTCGGTACAAAAACGTTTCATCCCTTTGTCTGAAGAGTAAAAATGAGAGTATTAAGGGTGAGGTGGAGAACGAGGAATGAGGAAAGAGGGAAGAGGGAGAAGGGAAAAGGGAAAAGGGAAAAGGAAAGAGTGGAAATGTTCTGGCACCAGAAATGATAAAAAATAATATAGAATCCGTTCGACCAACTTTAATCCGTTTCATCCATCGCCTCGCCGTTCTCTTCTCATCCTACTTCTTCTCTTGTAGAAACATATAGAGACCAAGATGAGAACCGTCAAACTTAAAATTCGGCGAAATAATATTTCGATGATATGCCGAGCGGGAACACAGCTGCGACTCACGAGCAAAGGTCCTCCTCGTTCTCCTCGTTCAACCTCGTCCTACTCCTACTCCCTTTTCATCCCCCTAGGTTCGTTCCTCTTTCCCCCAAGCCGCGCGTCATACAAGATTGTTAAAGCTCAGGTTAGCGAGCAAGAGGGTGACGGGGTTGAAGGAGTAAGGGGGTTGGGGCCAGGCCCTGGCTACTCCTCGGCTAGTAGTGGAACAGCTGGCACATACGGCGACAGCCCTCCCGTCACTAACTCAACCTGGATACACGACGGAGCGCCATGTGCGTCATGTGCGCCAGATACAAACTTCAATGACGTTGGGAAATGGGAGGGTGTCGGGGGGGGGGAGAAATAGAGAGAAAGAGAGAGATAGACCGAGAGAGTCAACGAATGAATGAGACTAGCCGAAAAGCACCTTCACCCTCGAAATTCCCTGCGCAGGGATTTGTCCTCCACTGACCATCTAGACTCCATCAATCCGCTAAAACGCGCACGCGATTCGACGTTCCACGGCTTTTTTTTTCTTCCTTTTTTTCTTTACTTTTTTTTTTCTTTTCGTTAGTAAAAGGAAAGACTTGGAATATAAAGTCGGTTCTACGCATCGTCTGATCGTATCCAAAGCTGAACATATCCTGATAAGAAAAAAAAAATACAGACTGTCGGAAGTCTCTTTCTTTCTGTCTTTTTCAAAATAATTGGGGACTTACGGCCGATTTGGATCGGGAATATAATTGCCCTTCCGATGATAAGTTTTTTTTCTATTTTTCTTCTTTTTTTCATCCAAGTCGAGATACGCAGGGATGTTCGCTCATAGTGGGGGAGAATATTCTTTTCTTTAGGTTGCTCAAAACTACCATCGTGGCATATGGCACCCCCCTTAACATTCTGAAACCTCCCACGCCACCCTCAATTGACGATTGAACACGTGTTACGTACCTGCCACGTGATTCGTTTGTATTTTACGTTTCTGAAATTGCTACTATTATGGGAAACCTCGCCTAGCCCTGTATGGCCTGAAGCAATAAGTACTCTCGCTCACGTACACATATACACCTATTTATATATATATATATATATGTATATATATCTATGTATATGTATGCATATACACACCTATATACGAATAAATGTGTACACGGATACCTACACATACATATTTAGTTATGTATATGCAGTTAGAGTTACGAGCGCATCTCGTAACGACTGAGAATTCTAACGGCTATGTGTATATGCATATATATATATATATAAATATATACGTATAATATGTAGATATACGAACCTACCCTTGTATATACCCGTAGTATAAAATCTAAAAGTTCATTTCATGCTTTGAAATGAAAACTTGTTGGCTATTTGATGAAGAAAGGTAGTTGTTACTTATACACTAGGTATACGTGTTATTAGTGCATACCTATGCAAGTATATAGTTATAAAGATCCTACGCATAGTTGGTAAATTCTCGTAGCTAGCGATGTTTCATATACCTATACATCTTTTATGAAATTTTATACGAGTTTGAGTATATTTTACTCGATTAAATCGTAACGGTGTTCATTAATTCGGAGATAAGAATTATTATTGTGAGAAAGTTAACAATCTCCATCGCGTTGGTGTAACGATTAACGCTCGTCAAACGAATAAGAATTCGCCTGCGGGGGTGGATCAGTCGAGGGATTTTTTATAAGATATCTCCTCAAGACCGCACGGATTTAAAACTCGTTCTCAAAGTCAAAGATTTGAAATATATGTAGATGACTGTAGGAAAATTATTTAAACTTCTGTTTTTTTTTCATCTTTCTTTCAAACATCTTCAAAAGATTTTTGGACGGACGTAGAGATCTGCCGAGCAGATATAACATGTATTATAGGCATAACAGAGATAACATCATTTTTCTAAAAATTTAAGCTGCGGATTATTATTATTTTTTTTTAAACAGCATCATAAAATAGTGCCTATAAACATATGCAATAACATCCTAGGTATATATGTAATGTAATCGGAGTATATTTTCTTTAATATACCGTATATAAATTAGTTTTTACTAACCAAGTAAACCAGCGAGTTCGTATTCGCTTTTCGAGAAAAGAAATCGAAAAAAGTTTCTTAATTGTACCATCTTTTCCAATGAGAACATTCCGCCAGAAACGATTCCCATCTGCTTTGCCTTAGATCTGGTTGCTGCTCCCTAAGAAAATCTAATTCGAAATATATAATTATCTTTAAAAAGTTTCCCAGATAACCGAAAATATATATATATATATATATATATTCACACGTTACAAAAATTAAATGATGATCATAAGTTATCGAACGGAAAAACAAAAAAAAAAGGGACAAAGTTGAAATTAATTTTTTACACCAACTTATCGAATCAAAAAAATTCAGAAAAAATTCAGAAAAATAGTCGAAACTTTTCTAAAGATTTTCGTCGCAATTAATCAACAAACAAACCTACGGTTCACGAGATATTCAATTTTTAACAACACACGGCACTCGCTCTGCATCTTCGATGCGGCTGGCAAGTAGTAAGCGGCCGCACTGGTCAGACGCCGCAGCGCTCTGCACGATATGATTCGGAGTCTAACAGCCGGGCGGGCGGTCATCTTTCGGATGAATTATTTTTGCGAAAATATTTGTAAGGGCTGAATGGGGTACCTTGTTAATATTTTCAGACAATGTTAGATCGTTTGTTGAAGTATTCCATTGTGTGAAATTTGTTTTTCAATTTTTAATAGGGTATATACTATTAAATTATTCGATATGAATAAATTTTGAAACGGGCCTTGGAAAAGGTTCGTAATTGCAATGCTGATTACTTAATTCACGGCCTAGTTGGGAAGAACAATTCCCAGCATTAATTCATCGAGACGTCAAAGAAATTCTGGACAACATATTTTCTACGACCTTGCGCTCGGCTTGTATCATATTTAAAACTGAAGTAACTCATATACGAAACGCGTTGAAGGAATTTCAAATATTCACGTACCCCCCGGCGTAGTAATTTTTAACCGTCCTAAAGTTACAAATATTTACCTCCTCGGTTTAAATTCTTTTCCCAATTTTCTTGCGAATCAAATCTACGGCTAAAAAGTTGGAGAAAAAAAATGAATAAAAATGAAACGAATAAAAAATACAAGTCTACGCATCGAAGCCATCTTTATTCCGTTTTTGTTCGTCACGTTGTGAAAAAAGCTGCGGCTAGATCAGTCTTCTTTTTTCATTTTTATTTTTCTTTCTGTTCGTCTTTTCCTTTAATTAGTCAAGTCCGAATCTCGGGTACAATAATCGCAGACACATTCCGGCCTCGTCCAAGGAGATATATCCTTAGAAATATCTAGACAATGGTTGGTAGACTGTGGCGTTTTCTCCGAGCGTCGTCGCGCCAACGAGTAAAGACAACGGGGGGGTAAAATAAGAGGTACGAAAATAATGGATTCGGCGGTTCGCGGGGTGGGACTCTGGACACCTCACGCTATTCCATGGCGAACGCGATCAACGACAGACAACGGACGCGAAGTATTGCACCCTGCGGCTATACGTTTACCTCCGTCCCTTCATCCCCTTTGCCACGGTATGTTGTTACTGTTATATAGATATTAATATCCGACGGCAGCGCATTCGGTATCGCTAGATATTAAACATTGCTCAACTACCATTGCCGAAGGCCTTTTGTACAGAAGGTTGGGCGTTTCCTTATCGTATCATGCAAGTACCGGTACATATCGTATACGTGTACCGTTTTGATTACACATCTGTCTTTCAATTTTTTCGGCGATCAACCCTTATGTGAAAATAATGATGAGAGTTTGTTTGTCGATTACATTGACTACTTTTTCATCGGTAAAAAAAAGTGCATATCTATATTCTGATGACTCGGCGTTATAGTTTCTAGACCCTGAATTGAATAGACATGGTGCAGACACCGTGTGTGCATAAAGAGTCGGGATTTTTTTTTCAGCTTCCGCGGTTAGCCGATATGACACCAGGGACGGTCCCGCGGTTCCATTAGGTTGGATACCTTTAATACTGCTATTGAGATTTGTTTGCCAATGACAATGCCGTGAGGTAGTAGCGAGGGAGCGAGCTCTAGTACAATGGGTAAAAATTAATCGCTGAAATCTCTGGGCACAATGTAAAAGAGAGTCAGCCAGCGCAGCTTGAACTGCCTACTGCCTACCTAGTTGGGTGGCATAGGCAGGCAACCGAGTGGATGTGCTGGGCTGGGCTGGGCTGGACCGTTCAGTTGAGTTGGGTTTTAGGGGGTGGGTTTGGTTGGGTCTCGGGGTTGACTGGGGTTTATGAAAAAGGTATGACTCCGGTAGACTTCGGTCTCGTCGAGGAACGAACGCTCAGAACCCATAAGTCAGCGATTTCATCGCGCTACATTTGCCAGCCGCGGACATTGGGCGCCGCCAACTATCTCCAACTTCTTCTTCTTCTTCTTCTTCTTCTTCTTTGCGCAAGACGGTACCGCTCTGTCTTGTCTTTTCCATGCTCTTTGCCGCGGTCATTCTTGTCTCTGGTTACACAGGGTATCCCAGGAACCCCCTTTCCAAACTCTCGGCATATTATCTGACCTGATAACACCCATCCCTTTCTTCCTACTTAGCGATAAAAAAGAAGCTCCTGGATTTAATACCTCGTTTTTTGATGGGAAAATTTTCAGAAGAACAAGGGAATGAAAAGAAAAAAGAAAAATGAAAAAAAAACGGTGTCTACATGATCTTTCATTCAATTTTCACACCCCTCCTCACCCTCTAGGATAGGATTCCTCCGGTTCTGTGACCTCACTTTCTTATCTTTTGCCAGTTCTGCAGGCGCATCGCTGATTTAGGACAGAAATAACTTTACGAGTATATATGTCCTCGATTTCGTTCTTTGTTTAGGAACAAACCTTCCCATTTTGATATTCGAGTGTCACGTATCGAATTGAGTTCTTCTCTCTTGATTCAAGTTCAAGCTGTAGGTATGACGCACTTTCGTCTTTCGAACCCCCTTTGTCACCCGATACACTCACAGCTACCTGAACAAAACGTTTGGGGTTGCCTCAAGACTTAGACCAGCTACTTTCGTCTGGAATAAATGTCAGGTTCATCTGCTACACGCGACTAGCTTGCCCTGTACACCTGGGGTACGACGACGCTAACCACTTCGAGTAAGTTGGTTGTCGGTTGAAAAGTTTCCTCGGTAAAGCGAGCTGATCGTATCGATGAATATACGAGAGCCCTGGCTTACGGAAAATCGACAAATTTTCAAAATATGAAAAATTAAAAATCAAAAAATTCAAAAATTAAAGGAAGGAAGGATAATATGATTAGGTTTATAAATTGGGAGAATTACGGAGTACATGTTTAAGTGATATTATACCGCGCGTGAAACTAGCTTGCATAGAATATAATTAGATGATTTTTCTCCATTGAAACTGAGCTCGTCGTATAGACGGTTAGTTTTTACAATTCTCGATTCAATTATTGTTTCCCCGGAAAAGTTATCCAACTCTATACGTACGGGGTATAGTTGAACTCGGGTAGTTCCAATTAGTAAAGTTGTCAGCGAGGTGAATCCCTGTGGTTTTCGTTCCGTATTCGCGCGGTACGCATATTTCGAGAAAATAAACTTGACACGTACCTACTCCTCTCGCAGCGAGATCGAAACTCGCATGGAAGAACAAATAGCATTTCAAATTCGCCCCGTAGCGAACTATCCCCGCCACTTGAAAGGAGCAGGAAATAAAGAAAATAAAATTGACACTACGATAAACTTTTCCTTTTTCAATCCTATTTTTATTTATTTTTTCTCTTCTCTCCCCCGGTTTTTTTCTATCAATTATTCATTTTATAATATTCCAGAAAAGTGACGTCGCGGACGAGTTATAAAGGACTGTGATCCCGGGTGAAATGGAAACTGTGAAAAGTTTGAATGGTACTTCGAGTTGGGACTGCAGTATAGGATAATTAGAGATTTGTATTTCATTCCAGACTCGTGTCAGCAATTTTGTGTCCTGAATTCATTACCTGCTTCAATTTTGTATCTACGTAGTACTGCACAGAGAGAAAGATTATCGCGAAGGAAATCCTCGATATAAAATTGATCTAGCGTATATATATATAGATCGTATATCATGTACGTATAATATCAGGGTTCGGAGGGTGAGAGTGAGAATTAGAAGAAATAATTTATAGTATTAAATTGTCACAAGAAGACGCGTTAGATAAGACATATTTCGCGGGATACAGCTTACTGTCACCTGTCAAAGATTAACTTTTTCAGAACGAGAATGAGAATGATAAAAGTACGACAGAAGAGAAGTAGATTTTCTCCTTGGTTGAGTTATAATGAGAAAAGAAATTTCAATTTAAATAATATCCGGACAGCTCGAGGAAATTATATTCTTGATTGTCCGGGCTATGAGAGCAGGATAACCTCCTCATAGAATAACTGACTTGGTCAAATATTTTCTATCAAGAATTCATACTCCCGTTTCCATTGACCATTCGTATAAATCTTTCATCTCCCACTATATCCCGAGCGAGTTAAGAAAGAAAAACGCTAGACGGATGAAAAAGTTACATGAAACGTCAATTTGCACAAGAAAATTTCTCTATTATTTCACAGGATGTAAAAAAAAGCTCATCTCGAGGCTGGAAATTCTTTACCATTTACAGTCTCATGTTTGATCAAACAATTCCTAGATTCCTTCTTTTCTTTCTCCAAATTTTTAATCATCTACTACCCGAGTCAATTCGCTGCGATAAGATTCCCAACAAAGGCGTATAGGATATTCAATTTCGGGGTAAACTACTAGCTGACTACACCCTAAGGACTTTTTCTTTTCTTTTTCTTTTTTTTTGGTAAAAGATTCGGAGTTTGTTGATCGTACAAACAGAGTAGTCTTTTCGTATACGTATATGTATACTACAGATGTGAGGAGAGAGAGTGAGAAAGAGAAAGAGAGGAGAACCCGATGAAGTATCTAAATCTAAAGGAAATGAAATAGATAACATTTGCTAAGGCGTCGTCGTCGTCGGTGGCTGTGGCGTCGACTCTACCTCCATCGAGCAACGCCACGTAGGACTGCCTAATCTTGCAAATGTGAGACAATTTTATCCGCGTTTAAGGAGCACAGATATATTTTCCCTGCGCAAGGAGTAGCTCTAACCCTGTGGACGGGCCTCAGCCCGGGGCATAGATAGTCTCGATGGAAAAGCAACGCCACGTCGGTATCTCCTCGCGGATCTAGTCGTCACATCCCAAAAGGTGCAGGGGAATGGGAGATGAAGGGGCAAGAAGGGCTGCTACGAGGAATCCCCTGCTCAACCCTCTCTCTAACCACTGTATACACATCTATATCTATATCTATATATATATATATATATTGTATATATATATATATATATATATGTGGGGAGAGAGAGAGAGGTCGTGCCTACTACTCTATACACACATATATAATCTACATTACAGTTTCTATGTAAGTATGTGTATTCGTATCGTCTAGTGACGAGTCTATGGAGTTTCGTTACACAGGGATATATAGATGTATCATTGTATATACAGGGTGTTTTGTCGTACGGTGAATAACTGGAATATGAATAGGAACGGTCGTTTTCTAAATCCTGGAATATACCTTTCACATAATTCGTATAGAATTTATCTCTCAGAACTTCTGAGTTCCTTTGATGATCGATCGGATGATGTATATTCGAATTTTAACGCGTGTTGAGAGATATGGAAAAAAAAAATTGAAGAAAGAATCGAACTCGGTTTGTTACGCGATATGACACCCCGTAGAGTTGTGTATATAGTTAAATAGAGTTGTGTATGTTTCTATACCAATATGTGGGTATAGACGGACAAGGCAAAGAAAAAGACGGGGGCATATGATGTCCCGAAGTCTAAAAGCAGCACGCAAAATCTACCCCTGAAAAATATCCCCACCTATCTAGGGGTGGAATCGCAACGCGTCTCTACAGCGCCGATGCGATGGGCTTATCTTGAGTCTCAATGAGCCGGTAGCCGAGTGTAGCTACCGAAAGAGGAAAGGAGAGAAGAGTAAAGGCGAGGAAAAGGTAAGGAAAGAAAAGGTGAGGAAAGGAGAGGAGAAGAGAAGAGTGAGCCATCTTACCCGCGCCACGCCACGTCGCGACGCCCTCACTGTTTATCCCGAATCTTGAATCCAGATCCAGATCACGCGAATTATATACCCTGCCTGCCAACCAGCTACTCAACGACAAAGACGAAAACGAAAACGAAAACGAAAACGGAAACTAAAACGAAGAAGGAGATGAAGGAGAAGGAGAAGGCGAAGACGGAGACGAAGACGACCAACGACGTCGTCGACGCGGAAGAAACTTTTTCCTCGACTTTGTCGACTTGTCAATCAATCTCACCTACACATACACCGCCAGTCCTCATCTCTCTATTTCTCTTTTTTACTCTCTTTCTCAGGTCTTGACCGTAAAAAGTTTCGAGGGGTATGATTTTACCGTGGAATCAAATGTCCTGCAAATTTCATGTACCTATATATTTTACTTTATTTTTCAATCAGGAATTGTGGAAAATTTTTTCAAAATAACCGTTCGATGTGTAAAAGCTCGACAAAGCTCGACGCTACTATTTTCTATAAAATAACAAAGTATGATAGTAAAGGGTGTAAAAATATTTTGTATAATCGCGTGTACATTCGAGAGTTTAAAAATCTGTAAGGTGCATGAGAGGAGAAAAAGAAAAAAAGGAACAAGTATAGCCAAAGAAAATTTAAACCGGCTTCGCGAGCTACCTGGATAAGGAAAAGGAAACGAAAAACTAAAAAAAAAAAGAAAAAAAGAGGAGAGAAAACTCTAAAAATAAGGTAAAATGAATATGTGTACATCGTCGCCTCTACGCTAAGAAAACCTTTTGGATATAGATGGGCGTGGTTCTGAGTAAACCGGGCAGAGTTCTGAAAATAGGGTAAAATGGTGAAGGCAGTCAGGAAGGTATGAGAACTGAGGTAAAAGTGTGGGTATAGCCACCGAGGCGGGTAACCAATCAGCCAGCTATCGTTGTTATCACTCCGTGATTGATTGAGGCAAGCTTTTATAATAATTACTTGATAATCTTCATATTAGCCGAAATTGTTTGCGGTAATTTAGGAAGCGGGAGCTAATAAGAAAGAGGTATTTAATTCAATTAAGATACCAACGATAAAACCCTAAATAATAATAATAATTATCCCATTATTTATTATACCTACAATATATATATGTATATATAACATGTATCCGTACGATGTTCTAGAAGCTTTAATTCATCGTATCACCTACATATAGTATACCTTTTAATTCAAACATCGACGAAACAAATATAATTTTTTTTTTCCCCCTTTTCTTTCCAACTGACCTGAATTTTGTGTACAAAAAAATAAATAAATAAAAATGTGTAATTCGAAAGCAGAAACAATTGAGATAAACATAAACATGAAGGTAAACAGGTGAGAAGAAAAGGACTGGGGTACAGAAGGGAAAAAAAAAATGAATAAAAAAAATCAGTTCATTTTTTTTTTGTTTTCCATACATTATATATTATATCCTATACCCTCAACGGAGAGCCGAAACCCAATGAAATTTTACGCTTTATATAGTATGTTATATTTATATATATAACTTCCACTCCGACTAGGCCGCCCCTCAAATCTAAGTAGGGTCTCACAGCACGAGCTAAGGGCTAGGAAATCGACAATAATTTGATCCTTTGCTGGCACTACAAGTCAACCGACTGTATAGAACGATCTTGTTCGACGAGCTACGAGAAATAGAAGGGAAAGAAAAGGCGTTTATTGAAGTCCTTATATACCTCTGGACGAAGGGGTTCTTTTTTTTGTTTTTTTTTTCCCCTTCGTAGCAAGAAGGTAGGTTATACCATAAACGAATTTTAAGTCAACGAAACGAAGTAGAAGGGATGAAATAATTAAAGGTAAAACATACATTTAAAGAAAATGGTAAAAAGTTCAAATTACACGAATAAGGAAAGCTGCGAGATTTTTTTTGATTTTTTTTTTTTTTTTTGGTTTTGGTTTCGGTATTACCGGTCAATTTTATTTTTTAATTTCTTTCGTTTCGTGCGTTTTTTTTTTAATTTTTTTTTTCTCTTCCGTTGGTTCTTCCCCTTCCGAAATTCTCTTTTTTTTTACAACCTGCACCGAGTCACAGTTTTGGGGTCGGTGTAGCTTCGGCGGTGCCTGCCTCGCTCGCTCCGGATACCGCGAAAGATTCAGGAGCCGTGTAAAGATATTAGGTAGAGGCAGCATGGAAACCCCATCACCTCAAGGCTCGTAAATTTCAAGGAGCTGCCGAAACTCAACTCCGCACCATCCCGGCGTACCTTACCTACCGACGTATGTATGTAAGGTAAAGGTAACGTAACGTAACGTAACGTAACGTAACGTACCGCACCGCCACGCCGCGCCGCGCTACCGTCCCAACGTCCCAACGTCCCGACGCCCAACCACCACCTTTCTCTCACCCCTATTTCAAACCCCTACTTTAAACCCCTACCCCGCACCTCCTTTACCCTTAGACTCTATAAGAATATACTGCAACGAGTGCGTCTTCAATCCAACGTACGTAGATACGACTACTTTTTTTTCCTTTTTTTTTCATATACTTCCTTTCTTCTTTTCTTTTTTTTCTTTTCTTTTACATACGTATCGATACGAATGATTTTCAAAATATGCATATTTATAGGTGTAATAGAATATTTAAGGTATAGAGAATATATATAGGTACTGGGCTATATATAATATACATATATATACGATATACTATAAAGTATATATAATAAAGATATCATAGCTATGCAAAGTAACGCGTATACGATCATCAAATAACAAGGGAAATTTACGTGAATGGGGGTTGATTAAACCGTATGAAAAAAAAGAGGAAATTTAGGTCTCGTAAATTGATTCATCGATTTTGTAAACATCGTGCGGGGTGTACACGCGTTGTTTGTTTATTGTTAGATTGGTATGAAAAAATCAAAACAATTGAAGTTATCGGAAGATTTCTGATTAATAAAATCGCGAACTTATCATATGGCGAAATACGACCAGTTATAAAATAAATAAATAAATAAATAAATGAATTATTTGCGAAATTTCAACTTCTTATATTGTTATAATTATTTAACGATACGATTCGATTGTTCTTGACAACGAAATTTATCCTTTCGAAGGAACTGCGTGCGACCGCAGATGGCAGTGATTAATGTAAATCTAGGTTGTCGGTCTGAGCAAGAACCCTGTGCACTATGTAACGTCGAATTATATAATACGTAATATATTATTATATACATGTATATAGAAGCTCTATGTATACACGCCTATAGGCAATGTGTATAAAACATTTAATTATCGTACGCACCAATTACATTAATAATTATATAGCAATTCTTGATAGAATAATTGATTCATATATCACGTACGTTATAGGGTTACGTAGGTATATCGCGTGTACATATATAATATATATATGTATATAAATATATAAATTAGAATATTCCCAGTTATATCATTTATGACAATAATTGCCGAAAGAATGAGCAGGGGAAATTTACTCGCGCAATTAACAGCAGGCAATTAGAAAGAGACAAAAAAAACTGGCTTATTCTGCTGACTGCGAAAAAAAATAGTTATCAAGCCTCCACCTGTATACTATAGATATATAGGTATATGTGTATGCACCCTGCTTTAAACGAAAGTAAAGTAAATGGATAGATTACGAAATTTGACTTTTGAGGAAGAAGATATCGCGGATTAAAATGAAGAAGGATAGCAATATTTATGAAAAATAAATTAAAAAAAAAGATTCTTATTAAAAATATCAAGATATAGATGTTCGTTATGATTGCAATATTACTCCACGGATCTCGTTTATACTATATTATATATAAAAGCGTGCAAGTATGAAATATCTCGCGGGGTTTCTTTTAAAAGTTACTGTCGCAAGGTGGGGTGAAAACGTTTTTTTTTTTGTTATTATCATTATTATCATTGTTATTATTATTATTTTTCATCTGTCGTGCACCAGCGGAGCACAGAACGATTTTTGGGGTGTTCTTTCTTGAGATGGCGATAAACTCCACTAATAACTGCCGGCTGAAGGAGTTTCTTTTTCTCTTTCATTCAGCTCTTATACTTTACTTACTTACTTACTTACTTACTTTCTTACTTATACTTACTTATTTCTCTCGCACACTTTTTTTTTTGTTTTTTCTCTCACCTTTTGTTTCGTTTTTATTTTTTTATCCTTTTTTTTTCTGTCTTTTCTCTTTTCTCTCCGATTCCGCATTGATGCTCACATTTATATTAACGCACAAGAATAAACCAGTCGAATCCCATGATTATTTGAAATTCGACTTATACCAAGCCGAAATTCTGCAAAGACTGTCATAGACAAAGACTGGTGGCACCAGCTAGCCCCCTGCTATTCCACCTTTCGTAGAAGTTTGACTTGAGCCTCTCCAGCTGCCACCTGGAGTAGCTATCGAGATAGACGGCCAAGTTGAAGTAGTACTCGACTCTTTGATCCCTCTTCGTCGAAGTAAAAGGACTTTAACATCCATCGGAATGATTTGAATTACTCGAAAAATGGCCAGCGAACATTTTCTTCGTTTACTTTTAAGCTTTGTTCTTTACATTCCTTTATATACCCATGGTAAGAGTGTTTGGCTTCGAGGTATACCCTGTACCTATACTTAGTACCGGTACTGATTGCAGTTTCAGAGATGTATAATAATGGTAACATTTTTTAATAAAGTTCTTTAAATGTGACGGAGCTGTGGGAATTAAATTTTGTTTTTTCCCATTTTTCTTTCTTTCTCATCTCTTTCAATCATTATGTTATTATACCGATAAGATGAAATCGATTTGAAAATAATAATGAGAGCTGAGGGTGATAAAGAAGAATTCGAATGGTGTAAAAGGAGAGAGAAAAGAGAAAAGAAAAGAAAAAAAGAAACGAAGTAAAGGAATTCGCGTGTGATAGAAATATTGATGAAATTTTATTGATAATTGGGATAGATAATTGGTATATAAGATTTAAGCCGTCGGATTTTCTATATAATTAAATATTGTAACTTGGTCAAATGTCGTAAAGAATCCCCTTGTCACAGTGACTTAATAAAATGAGACGGTTTGGCAGGGAATAAGTATTGTTTGAAAGAAGATTCGAAGTTAGTCAAGAGTTTTCTTAGACCGAAGTGAGCGCCGCGACGCGCCGCACCATTCGCGACTTTCTCGATGCTGGCCGTCGCGTCGTGCAGGATGGGTGTAAATAATATGCTAATCCACCCCCCACAGACCCTTCTTTCGATGTCTCTACTCTTTTCAGCCGTTGCTCTTATTTCTACTTAATCCCGAGCGAACGACTAATGCAGAAATTCGTTATTTCAAAAAAACAAAAAAGATGATAAAACACGATAGGAAATTCCCTCGAGATCCATACATTCGGATACAAATGCTCATAGCAAATATATTTTAGCATTAAAATAAAAGAATGGTAAAAAATTGTTAGTAAAATTCTTTTTCAGATTCGTGAGATCTTCAGTTTACTATATATAGATATATTATAAGGTAGTCCAGCAGGCTATAAGGTATCAACGTTACTATACGTTATATCGTATACTATAGACGCAGTAAAATTGAGAAGGTTTAATATCAAAACAAGTGAACATCTGGGAAAGACGGTCTTTATCCCGCCTCTTTCAAACGGTTGAAAGCTGATAGAAAAATAGTAAATTGGTTCTCTTATATATAGAAACGAAGAGTAAAGTTCAATTAAATATTATATATAAGAGCTACAGCGTAGGATGTTAGGGTGTCAATTGAAAAGTATAATCCAGGGCATATTTTCGGAGAGCGAAGATTAGCGAATCAAAAGGAATAAAGAGAAAAAATAAAAAACCAATTATTGTTTTTTCTATTCAGTCAATTATATCGTAGGTAGGTATACCTATGATTATGTCTGGCGGCAGGTTTCAAAAATTGTAAAATAAATTTTCAATATTTCTTATAAACTGTTACCCTTTTAATCAATCCCTTGTTTAATGCCAGTAAGCCCCTCTCCAGCATGATTCATTATCAGCAAGCTCATAAAGGATCATTAATATTATTCCTCAGACAATGTAACATGCTTTCGCACTAACCGCATAATAAAAAATAGGCATCCTAACTTGACTTGGTTATATAATGTACGTAGTACGTACCTAGAACTTGCTGCCCGCACACAATTCTCCATACGTTATTAACCGCACATGTATTAAAAATTTTAGAAAATAAAAATAAAAGACCACACATTCGCGAATGGAGTTATTATAGCTTTAGCTGAAAGTCTCACGGTCCGAACAAAAAAAACGGTCCGAATAAAAAAAACGTTTACCAAATGGCTTGAAAAAAAAACAAACTCTCTTTGATATTTACAGATTTGAAAATCTGGATGACTTATGCCTTTGATTCTCCTTTCATATACATCCAGGCACGGTTAAATAAGCAGAGTGATGTTAGTGTGTTCATAAAATACATAAATTTCAAGGGTCAGGCAACGCGGTGGTCAAGGGGACACGTAGTAGGTTTCTAAAGGCTAAAGAGGGTCGCTTATACTCAGCCAGTTGCAGAGTTTTGAGTCTGGAGAACAATAATAAAAACTAACCGAGGCAAAAAGGTACGTATACAATCCGGGGCAGTAGGTATAAGGTACTTCATGGTATGGAGGGAATGAAAAATACCTTTCTCTTAATTAATAGCTTATTTACATAGCGTTTTGGTTAATTCAACATAAAAACACACCATTAATCAAATGCTGATGTATACTAATGACTCCGATCCCTTGACTCAACTAGCTTGACGAATGCAGGGCTAACTTACATTCATCTCTAAACTCTCAGCCACTTTATAATGTCTGACTACCGCATCAGCAATTCGTCAGCAAATTTCTGAACTATCGACTCGAAAATTTATAAACTTCATAGCTAACGTATAAGACGTCGATTAATAATCCTCTACCGAAAAATGATAATCCGAACGATTTGCACTCACATAAGTTCTAGTTTCTATGCGGTCATAGACAAATGGACTGGAATTCGAAATCGGCTAATTGTGAGCTAAACTCTCATTCGAATTACGCGTTTCGGCTCAAACGCTAGTACGCGTTTATAGAATAACACATATGTATATTACCCTGTGCCGTATCCCCGTAGAATAATCTAATTATCGGAGTTGGACCTCCGTTAGTATCTAGCTAACCGTAGTTACAGTAATAACAGCATGAAACTCGAGCTAATAATAATACAAGCTACGAACAAATTTTCACAGCCAACTTTAATCCCTCTTATACAAATATCTGATGTATTATGAGATTATTAATAAAATAAAATAAAACGACGATGAACAAATTCAATTTTACACTAATTATCCACGAATACAGCCTACGCATTTGAGCCCTATGTAATGATTCCATTATTCGATACTAGGCGGTTTCAAGAAAGCTCCTTCTCTCTTGCCTTGCGGGTTTATATTGTACGCAGGTATACGTCAAGTATTTGTCCTAGGTTTCGTGCAGAAATTTAACCAGTTTCTGGTCTTCTGCTTGGTCAAGGAAGCCAGGGTATTGGTTGGTGGGTTGCGGATTGTGGGTTTCGGTTTGAACATTCTAGGTAGCTGGGTACCGCGATCGCGGTTTGATCATTAGTCTGGTATTATGGGGTGAAAATTTGTCCATTGTGATATAGGTACATACATATATACATACATATATACGTATAGAGAGATAGTAAAGAGGGAAAAGACTCTCCGATTATTAATTTCGCTCATCTTATCGTTAGACAATAAACGGGGACCTCCACAGCGATTATGAATACCTATCTATATACATTCCTACTCGCGCGATGATCTGAAGTCCAAAAGTCTTAAGAGATCCTCGAACTCTTCACAGAAACCGCAGAAGACATTAAGAGGTGACATGGGAATTTCCCAAGGTTTGATTATTACTCACGCTCAATTTAACTTATAGAGACGCGACGAACGTTCTTGGCGTCCAAAGGCATAAAGGCATAATTGATCACTGAATAGAACCTTACTCAGTGGTTCTCTCGCCCCTCGATTTACCCCATTTTCCTTTTTTCTTTTTACGTTTTTGTCCTTTTTTTTTTTTAAATCTCATCTTTCTCCACTCGCATTTCAAAGTTCAATTTCACCTTCGTATTATAGAATTATAAATTCTATTAATATACACCCGTTTTAAAACTATTCTCCAAGCCCACAGTATCTAGTTTTATTTTAAACCCAATTTTTCACAACTTTTCAAATAACTCACCGGTGGATGATCACAAAAATAGCTAATGCTTTCTTTCACATCATAACCTGCGATGCTCGTGATTTCTAAATAAATTTCATCGCTCGAATTATAATCATAATTAGACAGCCGCACATCAGCAATCGAATTGAACTCTTGGCCTCTTCAAAGTCGGTCTCATAGACATCCAATTATCGGTCATTTAATATTATTTCACCCGTCAATCAGTTGCTTGAATTATACATGTTTCTAATTACGGATGTATACTTACAATTGCGTATCGATAATCTTCTTCCTCTTCTTCCATTGTTATCAACGTGTGGTAACAGGCTGCCATCGTCGAATCTGCAGAATATTGAAAATGATCTCTGTACTACCCATAATTGATAATTTGAAGTTGTCCAATATCTGAATTTCAATTCAAAAAGTAAAAATCTACTTACCTTCACCGGTAAATAAGCATTTGACACAACAATATGAATTATGAATGGGTATATTGTTGTAATTCAACTTTTGCCATTTTTTGGGCTAAATTGCTATGAAATGATAGAAAACAAACATATTTTTTGGAAAATGTGAATAAGCAAAAAAAGCAATTTTCAGTCGATGGAAATAGTTGAATTACACGATTACATTAACATTTATTTAGTTTATTAGGGAATATCTGCGATAATAACCATCGATTAACTGACATATTATAGATAAACCGAATTTAATACTAATTATTATTATTATAATTATATTATTCATGTATTTTGTACTAAGTTCAGCCAATTTCTTCCATCGTCACTAGCAGATGCTGGAATTCTGATCTGTACCAATCTTACAGAATTTTTATCATCCCCTACAATCTCTTCGTATTGCGAAGTTGTTGGAACAACTATTGGCGAC
Organism: Tenthredo distinguenda; assembly: GCA_947538915.1. Classification (NCBI taxonomy): domain Eukaryota; kingdom Metazoa; phylum Arthropoda; class Insecta; order Hymenoptera; family Tenthredinidae; genus Tenthredo; species Tenthredo distinguenda. The sequence goes on from OX384535.1 coordinate 1,814,298, forward strand.
CCGTCTTCGCTGTCGTTATAACTATAAACTTCCTCAATATGTTCACCCTCTTCAGCTTTACATCCCATCACTTCACTTTCAGTAAAATCAATCTATAATAAATGTAAATAAAAGAGGATGAAAAAGCGTTAGACAATAATTTTTTACGTCAAATTCTAGTCTTAGTACCTGTCCGTCCACCACAAGGTGATCAACTTCCTCTTCTACTATATGATCTTCGGCTGGTAGTCCTAGGACATTTTCTTCCTGGTATATCTGATCCCCGTCTTGTATAATCACATGATCTTTTAGCTCAGTGATATACAACTCTGTTTCCTGTATCACAAAAGTATAATTGCATCAATCGATTTTGTGCCGAAATGAGAACTATAAAGTAAAGAGGTGAAGACAGGGTATCAGGACAGGCAGGGAATCAGAAACAGAAATGCATATAATAAGGATAAGACCACTCATAGTTGTAAATAATGAATCCAAATTCACTACCTGCTCATTTTCTGTTCCGTCCATCAATAATTCAACGTCTCCATCTGGTATGGCAATCACTTGATCATCATCGGTCGTTAATCGTGGCTGGTTGACCACGATTGTATCGTTAAGATGACCCTAAAAGAAGAAACGTTAGGATGATTAATAAAAATGACTTGGAGATGGTTTTCTAGTATTTTATTTAGTCTATTAATTACCTGAGTCTGCATGTGAGTATATAGTAAAGGTTTCCTCATGAATCCCATTCCGCAAACTAAACATTCGTACGGTTTTTTATCACTATGTATAAATCGGTGAGCATTTCTATTGTCCCTGCTGTTAAAGGCTTTCCCACAGACCTGGCAAACACGTATATAAATTAGTAATTGATAAATAATCAATGAATAATTAGGTATATTGTTGAGTGGAGAATCTTGGGTGACTCACTTCGCATAAATAAGGCTTTTCGCCTGTGTGAATACGCATGTGTTTTTTAAAATGTTCTGGATAAACAAAGGTCGCTGTACAAGTTGGGCATTTGAACGGTCTTTCGCCAGTATGAGCCGCTTTTATATGATAATCTAGAAGTCTGCGCCTTTTAAATCCTTTCCCACAATCATTGCATTTATATCTCTTGTCATTATAATGTGTGGCTCTTTTATGAGATTGAAGATTAGATCTTTGGCTGAAAGGAGGATTTCATTTCTAATTAGTTCGAATAATTGTTAAATATTAAAGTCCGAGTGAAAAACTCGCACAATATAAGCAGCAAACATTCACCTGAATGTTGCTCCACAGAATTCACACTGGTATGGTTTTTCCCCAGTGTGAGTTCGCTCGTGGTCTCGAATCTCTGCTTTACGGGCGAATGCTTTACCACAAATTCTGCATATATAAGGCTTGTAGCCGGTATGAACGATGTTATGAACCTCGAGATTATGAGGAGAGCCAAAGGCTTTCCCTGTAAATAAAAATTTCCCATTAATAAAATGAGAAAAAATGACAGAAAAAATGAGTAGAATAAAGTTTCGCACCACATTGATGGCAGACGTATTCCTTTATTCCATTGTGCGTTCTTTCATGCTGGTTCAAGTTCTGCTGACTTAAGAATGACTTGCTGCATAGACTGCACTCAAAAGGCCTCGGTCTAACTTCGTGCGTTTTAACATGCGCTTTGTATGTATATTTCGAGGCGAAATCCTTGCCGCAAGTTTCACATACGTAGGGTCTGACGCCTGTATGTGTGTTTATATGTTCTTCTAGTAAATTTCTCGAGCTGAAAATGAAAGTGTAAATATTTAGGTCCAAAAAGAATAAATAGTTGCATTTATTCGGGCTTGAAAAACGGACCTGTATCTTTTACCGCAAGTGTCGCATGGCCACGATTTCGCCTGTGGATAATGAATCCGTTTGTGAATTCTGAACAATCTCAAATTGCTGAATATTCTGTTACAGACTTCGCACTGAAAGTCTCCTTCTTCGTTGGCAACGTGGTCGTCAAGGTGAACGGAAAGTTCGTTCCTTTTTCTAAATTCCATACTGCATATGTCGCAGATGTATAAACGGGCGTCGTGCACAGCCTTTAAATGCGTTGTTATTGCTTTAGCATCACCCATCGATCTTTCATCATCGTTTGAACAGAGCAAGCAAGTGTAAATAGAGCCATCTCTCGTCACAAGCTGAAAATATCGACCAATGAATGTTAAAATTAACAAATTAGTGGGATTAGATCGTCTCAAAGATACTTAATCATAGTTACCTGCTCTTGAACAGATTCTGCCTTCACATTGACTTTCCCTTTTTTAGAATTAGTCTTTCGAACTTCAGAATTTTCATTGTTCGAGTCAGCTTCTAATTTTATGTTAATTTTCTCAGGCTGTATATCGAGCAGTTCATCAATTTCAGCATCCTCTTCCTGATTTTTGGACCGATCCTCGTCCTGCAAACGATTTTTCTTAATATAAAAGTAATAGGTATTTGGAAGAATCTAATTTACTGTTGGAAAAAAGATATACCTTGGTCGTGTTATCATTGCTCGGAGATTTCTTGGTATTGAAACCTTTTTTCTTTGACTTTTGACCGATTCTAATTGACCCAGATAACTCAGGGTTCTGAGTTTCAGAATTCTCCGTGTAATCATGGTCGTTGAATTCTTCTTCCTCTTGATATACAGCGTTGGAAACTTTCCGCGTCGTTCTCTTATAGTTTGTAAATAACTCTACCTTTATTTCAGCCAATCTATTTTCCAGCTCGTCCACCTATAAAAAACTTGATTAAAATCTACTCAAAAATTGATGATTCTAGTTTAAATAAAATCTTCCTAAAGGAATGACTAGCTTCTTTCAATCAGGAACTAATCTATGTTCAAAAAGTATATAAAATAAGGCTACATTTTTGCTTAGAAGCCAGAAAAACTCTGAAAATTTCATTAATTTGAACTGTTTTCAAATCTATGATTATCCCAGGTCTACAAATAGCACCGAAACTGTTCAAAAATCAAAGAATTCTCTTCGTTTCTTGTCTAAGTCGCCATAAAGCGTTTAAATAGTCACCAAAGATTAGAAAGCTGAGCGAATCTCACCTCATTGAATAGTTTATAGCATTTCTTGCACACGACAAGCGAGTGGACATTTTCTTCGTTAAGTTCGACGTCCAGTACAGAACATATTGTGTCAACCAGAGGTTTTTCAGTCGCAGTCACGGAAGTTGAGCCGAATATTCTTACGCTATTTCGCGTCGAAACACCGACTTTGCTGTTGCATATTAAACAGTGAGTGCAATCTTTTTCTGCATCGGCTGTCATCGTCGAGGGAGCTAAAGGGTGATAAACAAAGAATCGATGAATATCGAATTGAGTTTAGAAAGTAGAAAAATAAAGTAAATTGATTGATTAATTGAGGGAAATAAATAATGGAGAAAATATCGCGTATTATTATTTAGAAAGTGTTGACCTAACCTGAATCGTAGTATGTGGCACATTTTTTAGCGATTTATAACAATGATAATTGATGATGATGTTCTTAAGTTTATTGAAGAATGTTAAGAATTGATTTAGTTGACAGTAACGAGTTGATAATGTAAATGCAAGCATGAAACATAACGGATTGTATAAAATAACCCTAAAATAGTTGAATAGTGTTGATTCAGAACACAATAGTTGCATAGAAGTGAATAAATAAGAAGAGGAAAAAACAAAAAAATTAGTAAAAAAGATGAATAATTGTATTAAAGATAAATTGTCAGGTTTGTGTAAAATTACAACAAGTATGAAATATAAAAAGTTGCCAGCACTGACTTGGAAATTTTCAGTTCGTCAATCTGAGAGATTGGCAGCGACCAAAATAGCAGAGAAACCTCCTTCGCAACGCCATTTACGTCCCCATGCACAGTTTGATACTTTGATCACAGGGAAAAGACGGATCTGAAGCACGAACCCTGTGCCGTGATTTGTCGATCTCTAATTTACCGAATCGAAACACGTCGAGGACGCCGAGATAACCAAAATGGAGGAATCGACACGCAGCTCTCTAGTTCGACAACATTATTCTACAATATGATCTTTCAGCATTTATGTATGGGCACATGTAATTACAGGGATTATTGACTAAGAAGCAAATCAAATTTGAAGAAAATAGAAATAAGTGCGGTCCAAGATTCAATTCCTTCAATCCATATTAGGAGAAAATTCAAAGACGCCAAGTCGTATGTCTATTCACACGGGAAATCTTCGCTCTGATTGTCTAACTACAATACTACGTCGTCTGCTAGACGCTGTTTCTACCGTTCGTGGACAATTTACAAATGCAAAGTTGAATCGATTGACAGCGGCTAGTTTTTAGACAAACTTAATTCTTATCTCGTTTGTAGAAAATAAAATAAACTGATAACATAAATCAAACCGGTCTACAATTATTTATAAAAAAATATATTGCAAATGAATAAAAATGAATCAATGAGCAGATACGGGCCTCTCGTCGGAGCTATTGATGAAGGGACTGGCAGCGCTAGATTTTTGGTAAAAAATTATATCTCATCTCTTTTTAAACGATGTATAACAGTTTGCTCATTTCTTCAATTGATATTCTCGACAAAATATCCCAACGCTATGATCCCGGTTAGCCGCAACTCATTTTCCTGTCTCGAAGCATTTTTTAAGTCATCAAATGATCGCTGCTATCTTTAGGTTATAAACACTTATCTACGTCGCATTCGAGCCGTAAAAATGTCATTTTCGTAAAAAAATATCACCGAAAACGAAGAAATTAGAGCAATAAACGTTCAATCATTAGGTATTTGCTGCGAACACTGCCGAGGTATTGACCTACCATCAAGTATCGATATCTCAATCCTTTCCAAAGGAAGGATGGGTTGAGCAAGATCCTATAGAGATATTAAAAGCTGTGCAAGAATGCCTAGATCAAACAGTATCAAATTTACAACAACTTACGATAGATCCTTCGGATATCGTAGCTATCGGTGTAACGAACCAAAGAGAGACGACTATCGTCTGGGATTCTGTAACAGGAGAGCCATTGTACAATGCTATAGGTAAATACATGAAGAATAAAATTAAAACCCTTTTTAATAGGCTCACATTTGTCCCCCAATAATTTTGTACGTTTCAATAATTTTTTCAGTATGGATGGACATGAGAACTACCAGCATAGTCGATGATATATTGAAGCAGGTTCGATACCAGAACAAAAACTACCTGAAGCCCTTATGCGGTTTACCAATAAGCCCGTATTTTAGCGCTTTAAAGTTGAAATGGCTTTTGAAAAACGTTCCTAGGGTACAGAAAGCGGTAATTGAGAAACGGTGTATGTTTGGAACTGTAGATTCCTGGTTGATCTGGGTAAGAAAAGTCTTTCGCCATTTGAGACATTTTTTAGAATCTTTTTCATCATATTTGAGTGGTTTTTTATTTCAGAATTTGACCGGAGGTATAAACGGCGGTGTTCATAGCACTGATGTGACTAATGCGTCTAGGACTATGCTAATGAACATTGAAACTTTAAAATGGGACCCAGTATTGTTGTCTTTTTTTGATATACCGCAAAATATTTTACCCCAGATACGTAGCTCCTCAGAAATTTATGGCCACATTCAGGAAGGATCGTTGCGTGGAGTTCCTATATCAGGGGTAATGCCCAGAAAATGATCATACACCCATTTGTTGATTCAAAATAATGAAAGTCTATTCAATTTTAGCCAAAAAAACTGCTGAACTAAACTAACGTGTTGTTTCAGTGTCTGGGAGATCAACAATCTGCACTTGTTGGACAAATGTGTCTACAACAAGGGCAAGCAAAAAGTACTTATGGGACAGGCTGTTTTCTTCTCTATAATACCGGATCTGCGGTAATAATTCTACACTAAAGAATTATTGGGGCTTTTAAAAACCTGGAAGATGTTGAGAAAGCTGAATACTTTATCAAAAAGTAGAATATAGGATTCGATAATGAAATAATGAAATCAAACTGAAAGAGCCACAAAATTGATTAACTACTTCAAGTATAAACTAAAAAATTGATTTTCTTTAACATCTTTCAGATCGTAGATTCGTCTCACGGCTTGCTAACAACAGTAGCTTACCAATTTGGTCCCGATGCACAGCCTGTATACGCGTTAGAAGGTTCTGTAGCGATAGCTGGTGCCGTAATGCAATGGTTAAAAGAAAATCTGGGCATAATATCTGATGTAAATGACTCTGAATCTACAGTTCGTCAAGTTTATAACGATAATCGTATAACTTTTGTACCTGCTTTTGCTGGCCTGTATGCGCCGTATTGGCGGAAAGATGCGAGAAGGTAAAAAAAGGTTTGACTAAACCCTAGATCTGTGAGATATTGCGGAATATTATGGAATGGGATAGAAAAAATGAAAAATTTCATTTTCCTGGTTTATGGATATTGTTAAAAATCCTATGTTTTATTGATTTGTAGTGTGATTTGCGGAATCACGGAGGACACTAACAGCGCGCATATAATAAAGGCAGCTCTACAATCCGTGTGCTTTCAGACCAGAGACATTTTGGAAGCTATGAAAAAAGATACAGGCTTAGCATTGACGAAACTTTTAGTAGACGGAGGAATGACGAATAATAATTTACTGATGCAAATGCAGGCAGATATCTGTGGGATACCTGTGGGTAAGTTAAAAGTCAAGAGCTTTAAGGATGAGCGATTATAATGTGTTATGAAGAACAAATAAAAAGGAAAACCAGGTGTTCTAGATAATTTATCCAATGAAATAATATATTCTAATCTTTTACAAGGAAGTCAGGCCACTTATGTGTGAAACTACTGCACTTGGTGCTGCTATAGCTGCTGGGTGTGCAAACGGAATACGTAAATGGGATGTTAAACAAGATGCGTCTGTTCCTAGCGATACTTTCGTCCCTTCTATAACGGAAGATGGTGAGATGTGTTAATTTTCTGATTGAAATCGTTGATGTTTAAAATTGAAATTTCATTGTAGAATCTAATTAGATTCATTATTTCTCGGTTATCAGAGAGAGACGTGTTATATTCGCAATGGAAAATGGCGATTGATAGAAGTTTGGGGTGGGATCCATTGGTAGATGAAGACGGTAAATATTTACGAGATTCATGATACGATTTGAGTTGAATTGAATTTTTCACGTATTTTTAAATTATTTTTTTCTGATTTTAGAAGAAATGGAGAAAATCCACGCCGTAACAGCGCCCGGAATTTTTATAATTGGCGCAATGATTTTACTCATTTTTGCAAAGTATAGATCAATGTTTTAAAAAAGAATTTTATCCTGTAGTTTAATGTGATGATGATCAAGACTAGTAGAATTTTAATATTAGATCCTATTTCTTTTTATTATACATGCGTGGCTATGACGTATTCACAGTCAAAAACCTTCACAGTATCTTTATTATCTATTAAAAAAACATATTGTATAAAATCGACTGCATAATTATAGACTAGTTAATTATATAGCTGTAGTAAAAATGCATTGAATAAAAATATCCTACATTTTTTAAATAACGAAATTTTATTTTTCGATCCAGTTTATTCGCCCGATTCTATCCGCCTATGGAAATGAAGCATTTTACATTTTTTTTTAAACTTGTTACTTTCGGTAAAAGTCCTGTTTACTTTGATTTTAGTTTTTTACGGATATAAAAAGCTGCGGTAAATTGAATCTAGCCATTTCTTTTTAATTCTCTATATTAACGACGCTCAAAGTAGGCGATATCGGTTGTTCTATACCAGAAATTGGAGTTTCTTCTTCAGTATTTGATACTTTAATACTTTTTTCCTTATTATTATTATTATTAGCTAGAGCTTCTTTAGTTAAAAGTTTCGGAGTTGTAATCGCGCTCTTCTTATCTGAGGATATTTTTAGCCTTCTGGCTGGTGACAGAGAAGGCAAACTATCCTGCGAATATCGAATTATATAAATGATTAAAAATCGGTTTTCGCAAACAGAAGATATCAATCGAGTTTTTACCAAAGAATTGTCTGTAGTTGATGTTTGCGCGACAGCAACGGATGCGACAAGCCAAGAATCATTTCGTATTATTGATACCCGAAGTCGTGCACGTTGGGGTGCAAGTATTCGCGTTATAAGATTTTTGCAAGATGTTGAAACCTTCGGATCTTTCGGAAACGTAACTTTGTTTTGAACTTGCTAAAAGTGAGAATGGCAACGAAAACGATGTTTTCTTTTTTATATATACATAAGATTAAAAACGATAATCGTAATTGGATTCGTCAATTAAGAAAGAAGACTAACAAATGGAAAAAAAATTATACTGACTTTTTTTTTCTCTTTTTGTTTTTTTAAATAATTTTCTAATGTACCTGGGTACCTTAAGAAGTTGGGCGTAGTTTGTATCGTCGAAAGGAAGACGGCCGTAAACCATAGCATACAATACTACACCCATTGACCATATGTCTGATAATTGGGGCTGGTAAGGTACTCCTTTCAAAATTTCAGGGGACGCGTATGCGTAACTACCGCAAAAAGTTTCGCTCAGGGGAGCAATTCCGTTTTTTGGCCTCATGTGACCCCGAGCGAATCCAAAATCGGATAATTTTATATTGAAATCGTAGTCCATTAAAAGATTTTCACATTTTATGTCCCTGTATTGAATGAAATTTTTCTTCTGTTTCTTTAAATTATTTAAATGAAATTATAGCAAACGCGGTGCATTTTGGAAATCATATCAGATCGTAGTTCAAATTTACTCGGTTAATATACTATTTCATATTACCTGTGCACAACCCCGCGCTCGTGGCAATAATCAACCGCTTCTATTAGTTGTCGGAACCAACGTCGGCTACGTAATTCATCTATGTAAGAATCGCGTCGTATGGCATCCAACAAGCTACCATTTTCCGCGAATTCCATAATGATATAAACCCTGGTAGAAATCGGTGATTTAAAATCGTCAGATATCCTAATTTAAATCAGTCTTTTCCGCCATTCTTTTCCATTATTATACCTATGCGTAGTTTCTATAGCTTGAAGAAAACGGATTAAATTCGGATGTTTTAATCCCTTGACCACTTCTATTTCGCGGGGTAGAAATTTTTTCAGATAATCTCCGGGCGCTTGAAATTTCGAAACTATCTTCACCGCAACTTGACAATCATGACGCTCGGATTTTGCGACCTATTTGAAATCGAAGAGGCATTATTTGTATACAGACTATCAATCTATGAATTAAATAATTAACACTACGTCTGAGTATAGAAAAACTGATTATTTACAATGACATGCCTTTACAGTAGCATATGAACCAGCACCGATTGTATTTCCCAAAGCGTAACCATGTGATTCTAAAACTGTTAATTTCCGTTCTGATTTTTCACCACCCTTTCCACTAGTTGGATCTATTTCTGTCTTAGCCGGACTAGGGCTAGATTTTTGTTCAATTTTCGGTAACGTCGTCATTGTGTACTTCGATATAATCTCAAGTATCAGCTATGTCGATTTATAATTAGAAAAATAATATGACCATTAATTATTTATTTGTCGTCGTTTTTTCCTTTACGGGAATTTGAATATCCTTACATTTTGATATCTCGAGGATCGACATTCTAACTATGAAGATTTTCGATGAATAATATTATTCAATTATTCCGCAAATAAAATTTCTGTACTTAATTTTTACCAACATTTTGCTAGAATTCTGGATAAATATAATCTTACTAACTTTAATTTCGATGTTGAAATTCAATTTTGTGTGAATAAACGTCGATTTGGATTATATCGAGACAAATAACATATGAATTGAGCCTATAAAGATTATAATTATTCAATTCTATTTCTTTTTTCCGCGCACTACGTATGCGGCATAGTTAGTAGATACGTTACTCACATAATATAGCGCTTCGATCGTGATGGGTAAAAGTCTGGGTAACCTCGACGTGTTCTCGATTCTCTGCAAATTCGTTAATCCCGGCCGCGTCTTCTACTCAGTGTATTTTTTACCGTGTATTAATTTTCTCATTAAATAGATTAAATACTCGATAAAAATGGCAGACGTATTAGACATTGATAACGCAGAAGAATTCGAAGTCGACGACGAAGGAGATCGTAAGTAATTGACATAATTTGCCGGCTCAAAAATTCGGTGAAACATTGTACAAGCCATTTCCTAACCTCCAAACATCATATCGATCGATAAACACTTAACCTCATTTCCCCATGTTTAAACCAAATAAATAATCAAATACCCAAAGAAATGCACAAGGGATTACTACTCAACCGTATTTTTTTACAGAGGGAATCGCTCGTCTCAAAGAAAAAGCTAAAAAGAGAAAAGGAAGAGGACATGGCGCAGAACTGGTCTCTACAAGAGACGACGTTGGCCATTACGAGTCTATGAATGTTGTAGAAGATGAAGACGATCAACCGGGTCCCCAGAGATGTAAGATTTGAGTATTTAGTTTAAACTTATAAAAAGATTGGTCAATAACTGATTTGAAATTTTTGTTTTTCCAGCGGTCGAGGGTTGGATACTTTTTATAAACTCTGTTCATGAAGAGGCGCAAGAGGATGACATACAGGACAAATTCTCTGAGTTCGGTCAGATAAAGAATTTGCATTTAAATTTGGATCGTAGAACCGGTTTTCTCAAAGGATACGCATTGGTTGAATATGAGACTTTCAAAGAGGCTCAAGCAGCGAAAGACGCTTTAAATGGCGCCGAAATATTGGGACAGGCTATTTCTGTCGATTGGTGTTTTGTCAAAGGACCCAAAAAGTAAGGGTGAAAACGTTTAGTTAATTTTATAGACTTACCTGATGCTTTTCTTGCGTTTTCTTATTCTTATTGTGTCTATAAATGGTTCTATCTTAAATTGTTTTTCAGAATCAAGAAGAGAAGTCATAGAAGGCGGTAAACTAAGGTGGAGAATGTGTCTCCCCAAGTTATAATTCAGACACTACATTCTACTTCAATTAATTGTGTTAATTAAGATATAAAGTAGGAAATAGAAACCTATATAATTTTGTATTAAAGATAATACTGAATAAAAATATTGTGAAATTTATTAATCAATCTCTATTCTATATCGATGTAAGAAACAGAATTTCAAGCGTAGAAAACGAGATTTAAAGAGCAAAACAAGGAAAGTAAACTCGAATAAGTCGATTTGTATCAGAATCGCGAAGACTATATCTGCAGAAAAAAAATACACGAATTTATTCAGCACATTAAAAGATGTTTGAACTGACACAAGAAATTGAATTTCTAGAACCGTAAATATTAAAACGATTCGATTTAATTCCAGTAAGACTCGGTCTTGTTATTACAAAAGCAAAAATTTCCAGCCTTCAATGAATCTCTAGACTCTAAACAAGACGAGTCTACATCTGCTTGCCATTAACTTATTGATATAAAAAAGTATCGACGATATTATCTATGAATAGTAGTTAAGATTGGCCTTCTTCTTTGCTTGCACTTCCATAATAGCTTCCATTAAATCTTCGTGGGTAACAGCAGTGGCGTTGCGCCTCAGAGCGATCATTCCCTGTGAATAAAATAGTGTTAATAAATAAGGGTGGAAGTTAAAAAAAAATAATTACTAAAGTCAAGAATAACGAATTACCGCTTCAACGCATACAGCCTTGCACTGAGCGCCATTAAAGTCATCTGTAGACCTGGACAGCTCTTCAAAATTGACATCAGGCGACATGTTCATTTTCCTCGAGTGTATCTGCATGATTCTAGCCCTTGCCTCTTCATTGGGATGAGGAAATTCTATCTTTCTATCCAAACGACCAGATCTCAGAAGCGCAGGGTCCAGTATATCAACTCTGTTAGTAGCTGCGATGACTTTGATGTCTGCATTAGAGCTGAATCCATCTAATTGATTAAGCAGCTCCAACATAGTTCTCTGTACTTCCCTATCTCCAGCCTTTTCAGAGTCGAATCTTTTCGTACCAATCGCGTCAAGTTCATCAATGAATATTATAGCAGGGGCCTTCTCTTTAGCCAAAGAAAACGCGTCTCTGACTAGTTTAGCTCCGTCGCCGATAAACATCTGGACCAATTGCGGCCCGGCCAGTTTAAGGAAGGTAGATTTAGTCTGCGCAGCGCAGGCTCGTGCCAATAGGGTTTTTCCTGTACCGGGAGGTCCGTACAAAAGGACGCCTTTAGGCGGCTGGATTCCTAGGTTTTCGAACTTCTCTTTATGAGTCATAGGCAGTACAACGGCCTCGATTAACTCCTGAATCTGTTTATCCAGGCCTCCAATATCTGAGTATTGTTCCGTCGGTCGTTCGTCTACTTCCATAGCTTTAACTCTGGCGTCGTATTCGGCTGGCAATGTTTCCAGGACCAAATAACTATCCTTATTGACGCCAACCAAATCTCCTGGCTTGAGTGATTCAGCATCTACCAATCCTATCACAGGTAAAAAGTAAGTTTGACGAGTTGAAGTTTTAATAACAGCACATTTCCCCTTTCTTTGAGCGTCTAGGTCGACTACAGCTCCGTCTTCTTCGCCCATGTCTTGCGGGTCGACGTCTAATAACTCAATAACATTTGAGACTAAGTAGGGCAGAGTTTTGTTCACTTTTATCTTCTCTGTATTTTCTTTTATCTTCTCATTCTGAGCTTGCAATTCGTGAGATATTCTCATCACGTCGCTCTTCATTATCTTTATTTCATTATCCAAAAGACGGGAACGAGACACTATCTCGTCTGTCGACATACGCAGTACGTCTTCCCCAAGAGTTTCCTGTAATTTAGGTAAAGAAACGTTTCATTTTTGACTTTTAACAAACTCTAAACGACGCGAAAAAAACGCCGATGAATCAACAAATTGATCATTTTCGTTCGTTATATAAAAAACATACGTTTCAAGCGAAAGATAGAGATAGAGCGGTAGAGATCATATGACGGTAATTCGAAATACGTGGGTTTAGGATATCGATAATAATTTAGTTTAGAACGTTTTTGGAATTGTCGTGTCATTCGGGGAGCCATAACCTATACTTGAAAGTTTACGGAGATTATATGAGCACTAACCTCTCCATCTTCCCAGATAGATTTGTCCTCCAAGGTAGCCATCTACGGTTTATTTGTGGCTAATTATATTTAGAGATTTTCTATTATCTGTTAAAACTGTATTATGATTTAATAACTGAAATTGATTGTATGAATATGAAAGCGACTCAAATGGCAGACATATCACACATCACTGCATATGATCTAGTTTAATGAATCTCAAGATTTTATGTAGGTGGCGGTAGTTGTTGGAGAAATTGGGAGGAATGACGGCTTACAGCGCTCCGATGTGTCAATTTTCGTTACGATGTGTGAAAAAGTCAAATGACAGATATTGTGAGTTAATAATAAACAGAACTATGAGTAAACAGTAATAACTTATAGTGAGTCGTTATTTACGATATTTGATACTTAACAGATCAATAGATGGACTACAGTGAACAGAATGGTAATGAACATTATATTTTCATTATTCACAACTCTTAACCTATAACTCGATATAACCCGTCAAATTTTACAGTCAAAACTAATGAAAGACGTTGTTTTACCGACAACTATACCAAAACTACTTATCGAAAAGCATGGAGATTATCTCGCCTCTTATGGAAACAACAAAGACGATTATGTGAGTAGATTTGATTTTCATAACCTAAAATTTTAAAACCCCTTTTTTCAAATACTTCGTTCTCCGAGACTGATGGACATTTCTTCAATTTAAAAACGCCAAATGAAAGCCTCGTTCTTCTAATTTATAAAAAAACTAAAATTTCCCGGATTGCTACGGTCGTTCAGATTTTATTCACCTTTTAACGGAGGCCGGTTTAATCTCGCAACTCGTCCTATTACAGTTTTTTTTTCTCTTAATTATATTAGATAAAAAAAAAACTAAAAACGAATCAATTCTTTGAGTTTTTTTTTCATCAAACAGGAATTTTGCATGACGGAATATCTCAGGATGTCTGGAATGTTCTGGGGTTTAACAGCGATGGATTTAATGGGTCAGCTGGACCGTATGGAGAGAAGAGAAGTCTTGGAGTTTATAGGAAAATGCCAACATGATTGTGGCGGAATAAGCGCCAGTATTGACCATGATCCACATTTACTTTATACTCTTAGCGCTGTGCAAATTTTGTGCATGTATGATGCTCTAGATGTTATAAACGTTGAAAAAGTTGTTGAATATGTACAAAAGAGGCAAATGCCTGATGGAAGTTTTACTGGAGATATTTGGGGCGAACTTGACAACAGATTCTCATTCTGCGCCGTCGCTGCACTCTCCTTACTGGTGAAAAATCAACGATTTATAAACAATAATGAATAGTTTTTTACTTATTGACTAATAAAGTATTCCATTTCGTTCAATTTGCTTAGCTTTTATCATCAATATAAATCAAAATGCTCATTTAACATCTTGCCATCCTCAGGGGAGACTGGATGCGATAGATGTGGATAAAGCAGTGGAGTATGTCTTGAGCTGCATGAATTTTGATGGTGGATTTGGGTCCAAACCAGGCTCAGAGAGTCATGCTGGTCTGATTTACTGCTGCGTTGCATTTTTATCGATAACTGGTACGTTTTCTGGACCTAGGGAATTATCTTAGTCTCTAAAAAGTTGACATCAATGAACTATGGGCTCACAATTAAACGATCCATTTCTCTTTATAAATAATTTTGTGTTAAAGGCCATCTGCATGAAGTAGACGCTGATCAACTCGGCTGGTGGCTCTGCGAGAGGCAACTTCCATCCGGTGGTCTTAACGGTAGACCAGAAAAATTACCAGACGTTTGTTATTCCTGGTGGGTTCTATCTTCTCTTACAATTCTCGGCCGGCTTCATTGGATAGACAAGAAGGAACTGGTAAAAATGCAATTTCATCTTTGCTGCAAGGTTTAACATTAAATTTTCGTTCATTTTGGAATAATGAACTCTATTTCATGACTATTTCAGATGAATTTCATCCTGGCCTGTCAAGATGTTGAAACTGGGGGATTTAGCGATCGTCCTGGAGACATGGTCGACCCTTTTCACACGCTGTTTGGTCTTACAGCAGTTTCACTCTTGGATGCAGACTCTTCTTTGAAGCCTGTAAACCCGACGTATTGTATGCCTCAGTACGTGATAGATCGACTAGGTCTAAAACCTTCGCGGGTAGAATGATTGTAAAAATAATTATGAGAAGAAATATGCCGATAAAAACTAACTGCTACATTTTTAATATTATTATACGCACGAAATAAGCTGTAATTATTTTACTGTAATATACTTAAATGTTCAATGATTCCTGAATATAAAATATTCAAATTATATCCGTACACATGAGAATTCGATGGTTTTTTATTACCTACTGCATTCAGCTGATCATACACGGAGCTCCTTCGCAATGAACAGGTCCTGGAGAATCTGTAATCTACCTACAGTCCGAGATGTTTAGAAAAATGATTATACGAACTAACGAACTCGTCCATAAACAGTTCATTGATATTTTGAGTGTCGATGATCGCAATTAACTACTTATGCGATTTCAGTCCATCCTTTAGAAGATTCAAATCATACCGATTTTTTAATGCGTTTAAGGCTGAGAAGGGGGTCCCATAGTGGGGCCGGTGGGGGTCACGGCACTTACTCATGACATACACACCTACGAGCGAATTTCGCACGCTAAATTCTCGAGAATAACGAATCATTTCGAGAATCTGATGTGTACGAAATTTTCCTTGATTAAAATTGTTTTCGGCGAAATAGCGGAGGTTAGCCACAAATAAGCCTGAAGTTCTGATAAAATCTTCATTTAATATCCTTGTGACAGCTGGCACACAGATACACACACTGACACAGTGAACATGGTGTCGCGTGAGACGAGTGATATCTAATTGGAGCGATGTAATGATTTCTTGCACTCGACTAGTACTGAGCACTATTTCACCCACAACAATATTGGAGTAGAAATGGTTCGATCACCATCCCAAGTTGTAAAGCTATCTACATTCGGAGAATTTAGCGTGCGAAAATTTCTAGCTAATAGACGGCGCCACTCGTTGAATCAAGCTTTCGGGACCCATACTCGAATACAAATTTCTGAGGGCCGGCCCGTTTCACTTACACAATCACACTCATTTCTATCTTACACAAAACGCACACTATGGCGGCTCAAAACAGTGCGCATACGGATAAAAATGTTGTTTTTGAAAAATTAGAAACAAAAAGAACAATTCGAATAGAATAATCTCTGTATTGTCAATAATCCCAAAGCCTATATTATTTTTATGACCCGACTTTACCCACTTAAGTGTACTCCAATCTTATCCCAATCCTAAAATTGACTCATTTTTCCTGCTCAACTTTCGTCCACAAATGACATGAAAGAAAGGAGGTCGTTCTGATTTAGCCACGTATACAAGTAAGTCCTCATTACAATTCACCCATAATTAATGAATCCGTACCCTCCGCTATTACGGTAAAGCAACGAGCGTTTATTTCCTCCGTTAAAAACTATCGAACAATTATTTCTTCCAGATAAAAATATCTTCTAATTTTGAGGTTAAGATGAACAATCAGCAGCTAGGAAGCCTCATAAAATGGTTAGACACGTTCGAACTTCAAGCGGCTCATTCCTCAGCGGAGGATATAAGCGACGGCGTAGCAATGGCCGAAGCTCTGGCCCAAATAGCACCCGAATGGTTCACAGCGGCTTGGCGAGCAAAGATAAAGACTGACGTGAGTTTGAACTGGCGTTTAAAAGTCAGTAATTTAAAAAAAATCATTGAAGCTGTTACTGAATATTATGTAGAATGTTTAAACCAGCAATTATCCGGTTATGTCAAACCAGACGCAACTAAGATCGGCGAACATTGCGACAATAACGAACTCAGAAGACTCTTACAGCTTATTTTAGGCTGCGCAGTTAACTGTAATCAAAAACAACAATATATTACCCGCATAATGGGTATGGAAGAGGTCGTTCAACAAGTTATAATGCAAAGTATTCAAGAACTAGAAGGCTGTATGCATGGCCCACGCCTCAGCCTTGGAGCTAGTCTTAATTTTGAGTCGTTAGATTTTGGGGACGGTAATCAGCAGCGATTATTAGCAGAGCTTCAATTAGCTATAGATTCTAGGGACCAGCTAGCTCAGCGTTGCCATGAGTTAGATCAGCAGTTGTCACTGCTTCAAGAAGAAAAGGCCAGCCTTATTGCAGAGACTAAAAAACTACAGGAGAGATTAGACGAGTTTGAAAACCCCGAGGACTCTGGGTCTAGTTTAAAGTATTCTGGGCTTAGGAAACAGCTAGAGGGTCTTAAGGACGAAATGTTTAAGATGGAAACTTCTAGGGACGATTATAGACTAAAGGTTGAACTTCTCGAAAAGGAAGTATTGGAGCTACAGTCCAAGCAAGAGGATTTACAGAAGGCTGCGGACGAGGCTAATCATCTTAAAGACGAGGTAGATGCGCTGAGAGAGACTGCCGACAAGGTCACAAAGTATGAATTGACCATTGAGTCTTATAAGAAGAAGATGGAAGACTTGAGTGATCTGAGAAGACAAGTTAAGATCCTTGAGGACAAAAATATGGAGTATGTTCAGGCTAATATGGAATATGAAGAGGAAGCTAAGCGCGCTTCAATGCTGAGAAATCATCTAGAATTGTGCAAGAAACAGCTGGCCGAAGTACACCGTAAACTTGACGAGGAAATAAACAAATCTGACAAACTGCAGTTCGAGGGTAAAAAAATGGAGGCTAAATTGAATGCCGTACAGAGAGAGAGGGATCGATTAGTTATCGAAAGAGACGCTTTGAAAGAAAACAATGAAGAATTAAAATGCACACAGTTACAAGCTGCTGAGAATTCTGCTAAACCTGCGGACGTCGATGCGGTCAACAACGCCGAAATGATTCCCCCTGAAGTAAAGGAAAAACTATTGCGCTTGCAGCATGAAAATAAAATGCTTAAACTCAACCAGAAAGGAAACGACGACAAAGTACCATCTGTTCAAGCATTGCTAGACGATTCTGAGGAGAGATTAAACACTCTAAGAGGTCAGAATCGAGAGGCGAATAAGCGGATAATAGAGCTCGAAAATCAACTCGAAGAAGTTAAAGAGAATCAAGCCGCCGGAGAAAGTAAAGGCGACAATACTGGGCTGCAGCAAAAGATCAGTCAGCTACAGGATGAGGTGAGGAGACTGCAAAGTGAATGCGAAAGATTGAATTTACAGCAGGATGAACGAGAGGCTGCTTTTCAGTCTCAGAAACAGAAGACTTTCATGCTACAGGAAAGTCTGACAAGAAAGGAATGCGAAAATGCAGCGATGGAAGAACGATATAAAAAATATATTGAGAAGGCTAAGAGCGTCATCAAGAGCTTGGACCCTAAGCAAAACACTTCGACTGGTTCTGAGCTACTGATACTACGCAATCAGATAATTGAGAAACAGAAGATCATTGAAGAAATGGAAAGGTCTTATAAGGAAAATAAACTCCTTAAAGAAATGGAGGAGAAGTTAATGGTCACAGCTTTTTATCAGCTGGGAGCTGCATGCCACAAGCAAACGGTAGATCAACAGTTAGCAGCACTTGGTGCGGGTCAGGGACAATCATTTTTAGCAAGACAGCGTCAACCGTCGGCGAGAAAAGTATTCCATCCACCCTACAACTCTAAGTAAGATCAGGAATGTTGCAAGAAAATGTTTAGAGCAATTTTTATTGGAATTCTTCACCATCATCTCTAGGCAATTGAAGTTGATTCAATATTCATGCTGGTCATGTCTGTCAAGCATTTTCAGCTCAGTAATTCTTTGAGCTTTTTTATAAACTGGAAAAACGGACCTTTTTTATCAGAGTGATGTGAGAAAATATAAGAGATAGTTAGAAACATATACAGTCGAAATATTTCAAGATTTTCAGAGTCTTTATCTATTCTGGTATTGTAGGTATTATATATGTATCAGTCTACGGCAAATAAGGCCAAGGTTGGACTGTCACATTTGTATGTTGCGTATTATGTCAACTAAAAAGCACCCCTGAAATTTGGCGAGGGTGTTTTTCTTTATTAGCGAGAAAATAATTTTTGAACTTTTAATATTTTTGTGTTTTTCTAACATTGAAGTATTTTATTTGCATTGCATATGTTTCATGGGCTATGGATAGATAGTTGTTTTGTCTATAATTATTAACAACTCGTTGATAACAGGTACAGTGAAGTAGGTAAATGTCATTTTAATGTGTTGATTGTGCATGAGAGACGATACGCAATGTTACGTATTATGTTGATTGTAAATATTATCAACAAGGTAATAACAATTATGGACAAGACAACTACATATTCACTACACATAAAATAAATAAAATGCGAAAAAATACTAAAAATTCAAAAATTTTGTTCTCACTAGTGAAAAAAAACACCTTCACCAAATTCGGGGGGTTCCTTATGGGTGCTGTGATATACGACATACTAAAAAATCGGCCGAATATATTCCATGCAATATTTCTCTCACTTCTGTAGTTATTTTCTTCGCAAGAAATCTTGTGGTAGGATTTCGTTTTTAGGTGGGATAAACATTTCAACAAATCATCAAAATCACAAATGTGAGCGTCCGTGTTTGGTCCTATTTGACATTGACTGACCCATAATATGAAGGTAGTTTTACAATTGTAAATAATAATGTAATCTAATGTAATGTAATGTTTAATTTTAATTTTCTAAAATGTAGGTAACTTATTTCAATGAAATTTTTATACATACCTATACCAAATACTGATGCAATCATTGATATTTTGGAATTCGTAAAAAATCTCCACTGTGAGAAGGTATCATTACAGTGCAATATTTACTGATGATGAAATTATACTATTAAGTGCATGAAGATAATTGTTTTAAATCTTTTTAATCCAAATCAATTTTTACTTACAATATTAAATTTATACTAACTGTGAGGATCCTTTTTGTTATTCAGTATTCAACATGTTACCAAATTTTTATTAATGATTGTTATTTACGTTTCGATTGACTTGTTCTATGGTATCTATAATCAGGAATAAAGAACAATATTTAAGGAATATAATTGTAGATGTTTATTACATAGAATACCGGTATTCCATCTAGTGTTTACATTGCTTGCAAGATAATTTAAATATTTCGAAAATAAACTGTGGAATGAAGTAGTTAAATTGAAAGAACAGAGGAAAGAACGAAAATTTACCTAAGTACTTCATTCATTAAATAAATATATAGTTTATCGTGCTAACTATTGACTAAAGCATCAAAGAGCTGCGTGAAGTTAAAGTAATTGTAAATGCAGTGTAAAAACCGCTGCTTTGTTGTAGAGAACCGATTGAAAACATCTTTAAAGACTAACAGCAGTTATTAAAAAATTTGTTTTCAGATAAATTGACCCGACATTAAGCCAAAAGATTTTTTTCATCGAATTTCATTATCAATGGCATGTAATATTACGCCTCTGTTAGGCCCAGGGACATTTTCTCTAACGTAATTGCTCTTTCTCTTTGTAACTCATTAACGAATCTTCTCACCCTATTGTTATCATTATTATTATTTAAAAGTAGGCTCTGACTGGTGTGTTTCACTGCTTTAATGTCCGTGTAACAACGCTGAAAGTAAAACACTGCAGCCAATAAATCCCAGACTCTGAATTCTGGCCACAAAACTTCGGTGAAATAAATGCAGCTGCAAGTAGTCTGAAAAACAAAGCCTCAGATATTAGTAATGAATCTTCTAACTTTTAGAAGTTGATGTTTATCCGTCTTACTGCTCACCTGCCACAGTAAAAAATCACTGAATCGAACCTCCCCTGATGTACGAATCAGCAGATCCGGTTCCGGCGATTGGTTTGTATAAAGACAGTCGGAAATCAGATCTTCGTTGATGTCCTCAGGGAAAATATCCTCCCTTTCAAGTCCTTTAACAACGTCTTTTACTGCGTGAGTTATTTCATCTCGTGCTAGAATTATAAATTAATTGAAAATGAAAAAAAGCAATGGACAAATTGAGACATTTCAAACATAATTTCTGAATCGAATAACATATTGTTAAGTTATATTTACACGTGTATGCAAAAGCAACGTTAAGAAACGCCCGATTGTTATCTTTGGTGATTATCATCGCTTCTGCAATCAGTTTCTGCACATCCTTAGGTAACAATGACAAATTACCAATTATTTGTATCCTCACGCCATGCTCCATTAGCTTATCTCTACAAATGTTTAACAATATTTGGATTTCTGTATAAATTATAAATGAGGATAATTTATATACGAATATTATATGTTATTTTACCTCTCATCTAGTAGATTCTGAAACTTTTGTCTAGCTAGTTCCATGAGGCCGTTAACCTCCTCTTCACTTCTTTTAAAATTCTCTATACTAAAAGCATAGACCGTTACTTCAGGGATCCCTAATTCAAGACACCATTGAAGCGTCTCTGTAAGCTTATCAAACCTACAGAATTAAAGAACAGAAAATAAACAAATAAGTGATGAATTTATGCTTCGATTTTACTTAAAGAGAATTTTAACGCACCCTTTGGTATGACCTTCTACTTTTTTAACCCTGTTCTTGTTAGCGTAACGTCGATTACCGTCCATGATTATAGCTACATGTTTAGGAACAGGCCCAGCCTTTAATACTTTTACAGCTATCATCTGGATCCAGTTTAAAGTGTTTTCTCGTATCCAAGTAGACATGTTTTCTAAATCGACGTTCGAAATAGGTTATGTTATGTTAGGTTAGGATTTTTATAAAGTTTAACTTGTTTTGGTTGGATAAGAAATAATTTTGGTAAAGCTTTAACTTACGATCGGGTTAGTATTACGGAATTTACGGAATGACTGTTGCGTTAAGATCAGTAAGTTCTTTGACAGTCCATTCTGGCCTTCCACGTTTTCAAAAGCCTTTAAACACCCCTCTCCAATACTGTTATGTGATAGGATCTGCGCATGCGTCTAGTACGACCAATTTCTTCGGATTTTTCGTCACCCGCCATCTTATTATTTCCCCTTCTCTCATACGCCGTTTCTTTCCGGTAGGTGTATTAATCCGCGCGTGATCCCGCATAATCGAGAAACTTACTATAGTATAGAAAATGTATTTAGGGATGAATTTGAACGGTTATTATGATATTCGTGTGTCGCTTAAGGTGATAATGTTTCCTAAATAACAACTGGATCTAACCTCGCGGTTTATCGTGTAAATAATATCGTGGTTTTAATATATATCGTAGTAGCTATCGAACTACTTTACGTCGAGTAAGCGTGTGTGTATACGTCGCGCGGTTAAAGCCTCCGAGAGAAAATGAAATGTAAAATGGCAATGTTGAGCTATGGCAAGGAAAAATAAATCTTTCGTATTGTCCGTGAGTGAATAATCGTTTATTTATCGATCATAATGGAGGGTCAAATGTCAAGGAACGAGTCCGTCATTGCTCCAGGTAACATAACTAGAGGACAAAACCTAGTCCTGGCGATTACTCGACCGAATGTGTGGTGCCATTGTAACCGAGCGTTGTTTCTTTCAGAGTTGTATTTTCTAATCACCAAGTTTCTCGCCGCTGGTCCTTGCCGGGAAACAGCCGAAGTGAGTTATTCAACAATTGTGAAAATACATAGTATAATTAATCGGCATAATAACAACAATACATTTATTTTCAGCTTCTCAAACGCGAATTAGAACGAGCTAAGGTGAGTTGATTGTTCACGTTGACGTTTTGCCGGGGGTCACTGTACACAGCCAGTGGCTCCACATGGTTTGCACGTGGTTTCTACTTGTCAAAACATAAGAATTGCAAGGTCATCAACCTCGGTTATCACGGCTTTATTTACGCGTCCCTTAACATATCGTAAATTGTTAAGGAAACGTGTTTATTTTTTTCTTTACATTTTATCAGATTCTACCTCAGAGGATTGACTGGGAGGGAAATCTGCACAATCAAACATTCGAGGAATTGGTAAATATAATACGACGATCTTTTAAATTATATACTAAGAGAAGAAAACAAAACAACATCGAATGCATATGGCGCTTCATTTTTTACTCTCTTATAACCAGCCTATCCCCCTCTCCTCGCCCCACTCCTCATACTTTAAACCAATTGTTTAAAGTTCGTTACAAGACTGCATTCCATATTCAACGATTATTCCGTATGCCGTGAACAGCCACACACCTAAAGATCATTGAATATAACGTTTTACCCCTATCTGACTCGCCACCCCTGTACGTAGCTCTTCCCCTCTTATCCCCGCTCCGCCATAGATTTCCCCCTCTTTTTACCGTAGGAATGACGTAACGCTTCCCCCTCCACCACTAACTTTATCCTTCTGAACTCTACCGACCAATCAGAGACCTCTATTTGTTCATATGGTGTGTGACGACTGATCAATGAATATATGTATGTACGTATCTCACGAGCGGTTGTATCTGTGTGTGTGTGTGTGTGTGTGTGTGTTGTTCTCGCGCGCAGTTCATACACATGTGCATACATACATACACACACACATGCATACATACATACTCATGCGGTCTCTGGGTAAAGTCGCGTCGTCATGAGACCTGCTTTATTTATAGCTACGTATGTTGTACGCACAGTTGTATTATGCACTTATTTACAGGCTTTAGTAGAAAACAAGTCGATCCACACGACTATATGATTATTTTTTTCTTTTTGTTTCTTTAAAGAGAATCCAACAAGGCAAAATTTTTATTCTTTCCCTCTCTTTCTCTCTCTATTTTTTTTCATCTATTTTATCAAATTCCCGTTAATTTATTCACGCACCATTTCTGCTTTTCTGTTTTTAATTAAGTCTTCTCAACAGGCTGGTCTAGAAATCACCTGAATCAAGATTTTTTATTTTTTCTCTATTAGCGCATAATTTAGTACAATTTTGTACAGAATAAATTTTTGTCAAACACTATACGTAAAAAATCGAAAATACACATCTTTTAATAGCTGTGAATAAGTTTTTAAATTTGTAATAATGGAATACCATTGTTTACATCTTCTGCCTTATTGTCTCAAATTTTTTTTAGAGATGCTGCTGCTAGTTACTAGCTCCAAAAATGGAAAAATTTCTGGTCCATTTACGGAGCAATTTTATTAAACTATTCAATGATGCTTATTTAGCAGATTACATACAGACATCATTGTTTCGATACAAAAATTTCTAGAGAAACTAACATGAGGTGTAGATTTCTAAAAATCAAGAATTGAGAGTCCCTGTAGTTTGAATAAAATCAAGCTAAATGGAGAAAGAATTTCTTACCAATGATCAGATTGAATAGATAAAAGTAACAAGATGATACATTTAATTTCTTGAAAACTATGAATGAAAAACTATACACAAATTTTTGTTATTCAGGAACGTAAATATTCACATATTGACCACCGACATCTACTCCAAATATGTGCACGCATTGGTCCAGTATTGGAGAAAGAGGTTCCTCCTTGTATACCGGGTGCTATATCGCTGCTTGGAGCAGGCCAGCAGTCTTTACTTCGTACAAAAGAAGGTGAGAGATTAAATTATAGGAAAAAGTCTTTCAAGAATTAAACATCATCACAGTAACAAGAAGAATACTTTACAATGAAGAAAAAAAGAATAATATTCCGTTTTCTTGTACAGTTTTCATCATCTCCCTTTATTTATATTCTGAAAAATATTTGTAGCTCTAGAAAAGCTAGTTATGTATTTTCAAACCCTTAACGAACTCTTGAATATCTATTTCTAGATTTTCTGCGGCAAGTATCCCGGGTTTTGTTTTATTCAGCAAGACGAGGAGGAAAACCGTTCATAGATCCACCAGGAGTAACAAACTGCCACAATATCGGTATCTAAATACTCTAATATCTGATCAAAGTTCAATTAGTTGCTGGTTTTAGCAGCTCAGAAGGAATGTGCTGTAATTTGCATAAAAACTTCTGGGTCAGTCCAGTTCAAATAAGGCCAAGGCTGACCCTTCTACAACAAGCCTGTCCTTTTCTATTTCAGTCCGTGTACTTCAGGGAAGAGAAAACTCTGGACCATTAACTCGCCGTCAGGCATTGCCGACTAGATTTTACAGCAAAATGCAGCTGTACAGACATACTTTAGGGCATTTATCCGCTGTATATTGTGTCCTATACGATAGGACTGGAAAGTATATTATCACTGGCGCTGACGACTTGCTTGTCAAAATATGGAGTGCGATAGATGGCCGGCTCATGGCAACGTTCAGGGGTGCTTCATCTGAAATAATGGACATTGCTGTTAATTTCGACAATACTTTACTCGCCGCTGGCAGTTTGGATCGAATTTTAAGAGTCTGGTGTTTTCAGACCATGTCTCCAGTGAGTTGAGAGACTTATTAGTGATCAAAAGTTCTTAAACAGGAATATCATATTTATTTTACTATTTTCTTTCAGGTTGCTGTTCTATCTGGACATTCCGGGATGATAACTTCAGTGAACTTCTGTCCCATATCATGTAATGGTGTTAATTATCTCGTTTCTACCAGCACTGATGGTTCAGTAGCCTTTTGGCCTCACACTAAGAATGGCAAAGAGCGAGCGATGTTCCAGTAAGTAAAAAGTTACCTTTTAGTTATCTGGATTCTTCCTAAACTAATATTAAACAAGTTTAATTACAGAACACAGTGAAGAAAAGACCTTCCCATTTTTTTCTGAGCCTTATTACAGGCTAAATTACTCCTAGCCTCTTTCTAAACTGAAATTGGGAACTTTGATTACAGAACAAAGCCGATTCAGTATCACGAAAAGATGAGGCCTGGTCAGGCGCAGATGATTTGTGCATCCTTTAGTCCCGGCGGTGCATTCATGGCTGCCGGATCCGCCGATCACAATGTTCGAGTCTACGCCATGCTTGGAGATGAAGGACCTCGTAGAGTGTTAGAAGTCGAAGCGCACACGGATACAGTAGACAGTATTCAATGGGCACACTACGGTCTTCGTTTTATATCCGGTTCCAAAGATGGTACGGCGAATGTGTGGCACTTTGAACAACAGCAGTGGATAAACCGCAGACTTCTTATGACCACAAAACTTCCTGGGTAAGTACAGAAAAAGAAAAGAATTCCCTGATTAGATCAGAATCTTATAAAGAGATAATCTCCATTATTTCTTTTTCCTCTTCTCAGGGAACCAGAAGTAGAAGACGATACAAGCAAGAAAGCCAAAGTGACTATGGTAAGCTGGGACGTTAGCGACGAGTGGGTCATCACTGCAGTTAGCGATAGTTCACTAAAAGTGTGGGACGTGAAGACTGGAGAGCTTAGACAAGTCCTGAAAGGTCATAGAGACGAGGTATTCGTCTTAGAATCGCACCCTATGGATCCCAGAGTTCTCTTAAGCGCCGGTCACGACGGCCAGTTAATCATTTGGGATATTTTGAGCACCGAGCCAGTTGCTTGTTTCCAAAATTTCATAGAGGGCCAAGGTCACGGTGCAGTTTTTGACGCAAAATGGGCTCCCGATGGTACGATGCTTGCAGCTACAGATTCCCACGGCCACCTTCTCCTCTATGGATTTGGCTCTGGCATAGGAAAGCTAAAAATTGTAAGTTTTGGGTCTGATGTTTTCACTTCTAGGTACCAAATAGCCTCGGAATGGCAGAATGCCCTCAGCTAACTTTGTAACAAACTTTTACAGGTCCCGAAGGAACTGTTTTTCCACACGGACTATCGGCCTCTGATAAGAGACTCAAACCACTACGTGTTGGACGAACAAACTCAAACAGCACCGCATCTTATGCCTCCGCCTTTCCTTGTCGATGTAGATGGCAATCCTTACCCACCTGCTTTGCAGCGGCTTGTTCCAGGCAGAGAGAATTGCCGGGGGGAACAACTGGTGCCAAATATAGCAGTGGGTGCAGGAGGTGGGTGCGATGAGATTGGAGAGAGGAGAACAGCAAATGATTGTGATGTGGGATTTTTTCTGAGACTAATATTCGCGATATTATTTTTTGTCTCAGGAATGCAGGAAGTTATCGAAGGCCTTCCGGGCTACGAACCTCGCTCAAATATTGACCGTCTAATAGAAGCTCTGGCCCAAAGAAACAACATTAATGTCGAGGGCGAAAATGGAGCTGAAGATGAAAACCAGGGAGAACCACCGCTCAGACATATGGCTAGTCCTAGGGGCAGTAGACCTGGGCTGAGACGAGCTGGAGACGTAGAAGGGGTCAGACAAAGCAGTGGGAATTGGCAGAGAGACAATACTACCCCTTGGAATAAGCCGATTCTTGCTAGACCAGTCAGTTACGGTGTTCTCGAAACCATTACTAGAACACTGTGAGTCTTTCGCGATGAATTAAATCCCAAGAATCTTCTTGCAGTTTATTTACTTGAATTGTTGATTTTTTCAACAGTAACGCCAGCGCAGAAATGGAACTTGAGCACTGGAGACGAGAGATGAGGCGGAGGCCGGCAGCAGCAAATCCTGCCGAGGGATTAGGCGGAATACGAGGTCCGCTAGGAAACCGTAAAAAGAACCGAGGCACTCGACACGGATATAGAACGAGGGCTGCCAGAGGAGAAGACCGTGAGGACGACGAATTTGAGGTGATTTGGAATTGGTTTTAGATTTGGGAATGAAGTTTGATCATTTTGACTGAACCTTAATGCTTCTATTACAGAATCCAGATAACGTCGATATCACTGGGACCTCTGCAAGCAGTAATAGCAACGATTCTTCCGCTCATGAAGAAGACATGTCTTCCGGTAGTTCCAGCTCTGATTCTAGCAGTGAATATTCAGACTGGATAGCTGATCATGGTGTTAATCTCGAACCACCTAAACGCAGCAAAAGAAGACCCGTTAAGAAACGTTCTGTTACACCTCCTAGCGAGTCGGATAGAAGGCGCAGTCAGAGACCAAGAAAAAAGGTAAATATTTATGCAACTTACATTGAGATTCTGCGGATTATTCTTCTAGTCGGCCAGAAGAGAGATATTCACGTTCTTGATACCCTATTACAGATTATTCCAGTGCCAAACGGCATTGGCGAGGTACCCGAAGCCTTTCGTCCACCGGAATGGCTCTCTGCAATAATCCCAAGAAAAGCTCCTTACTATCCTCAGATGGGAGATGAAATAGTCTATTTTCGGCAGGGTCACCAGTTCTATATTGACGCTGTTCGTAACAAAAAGGTTTACGAGCTTAGTCCGCGCTGCGAGCCCTGGTCGAAAATGAATATAAGGGTAATTCTCCTTCTCTGAGCTGTTTTAATGAAACCCAATTTTGATCGAAAACTGGCTCTTCATTTTATATTAACGAAAATTTCACAGGCTCAAGAATTTGTCAAAGTAGTTGGCATAAAGTACGAAATAAGACCCCCGCGACTGTGTTGTCTAAAGCTGGCCGTTATGGATGAAGATGGTCGTCTCACTGGCGACAATTTCACGATTAAATATCACGACATGGCTGACGTATTGGACTTCTTGGTACTCAGACAAACGTTTGAAACTGCTTTGGCTCGGAGTTGGTCAGAAGGTGACCGTTTCCGATGTATGATTGATGACGGTTGGTGGATGGGACAAATTCAGTCGATGGAACCACTCGATGAAAGCTTTCCAGAATCTTTTTTCATGTGTTTTCGGGTCAGATGGGATAACGGTGAATTTGAACGCATGAGTCCGTGGGATTTGGAGCCGATAGACGAAGACAGTGAGTATTTTTAGCGATTCATTAACAACTGGGTGAATAATTTGATAGTTAATTAATGATTTTTATGTTTTTTGCTGATCTAGGACTACCACCAGAAATTGGGGGTGCCGTTCCTGTACTACCTCAAGAAATAGAGGCAACCTTGTATCAACCTCATGCCGAAGAATGGCCAATGGGAGACAGAGAGGCGACTTGTAGAAGGATTATTCGAGGCCTTGATCAAGCCATGACTCTGGCTATAGCAGAGCCTTTCGTCGCACCTGTAGATCTCAACATTTATCCTGCCTATGCCTTTGTCGTTGAATACCCGATAGATTTATCCACGATAAAGGCCCGCTTTGAAAATCATTTTTACAGACGAATAACCTCGGCGCAATTTGATGTCAGATACTTGGCTACTAATGCTGAACAATTCAACGAACCACATAGTCAGATCGTCAAACAGGCCAGGATAGTCACCGATTTATGCCTCAGAGTCATAAAGTAAGGATATAAATAGTTGTGTTGAAAGGCTAAAAATGATCGATTCACATGCATATACGAAGTCTTCTAACTTATTTTTTTTATTAAAAATTGCAGAGATATGACGGAGCTTGACGTTCCGGCTGTTTATCACCAATTGGTCGACACGTATCAGTCTTCAGATTCTGACGGTGATACGGTTGATAAAAATAGACCTTCGACGAGTGCCCAGCAGCCTTCTTCGAGTAGAAGTTTAAGGTCCCAAGAGAGTTTGAATGATTGGAAAGTCGCCTGCAGACAATTGCTCGAGAGTCTTTGGCAGTGCGAAGATTCTATTCCCTTCAGGTATCCAGGAATTTTTTAAGTTTAGGTACTTTTTGTCAAGGTTTTGCGCAGAATTAACATAATCATCTCACGTTTTCAGAGAGCCAGTAGACAGGCTTGAACATCCCGACTATTACCAAATAATCGATACCCCGATGGACCTCCGAACAGTTAAGGAAGATCTTCTAGGCGGAAACTACGAGACTCCGATGGAATTTTCTAAAGATATGAAGCTTATTTTCACCAATAGCAAAAACTACAATACGAATAAAAGATCGAGGGTGAGTTTACCTCGTTATATCTGTTTAAATTAATGATATATGTAAGTCTAACCATCTGATTTTATCAATGATTTATTATGGGTACAGTGTTTGGAGTAATTATTAAATGTGTAACGAGGATGAAAAATTAGTTTGATTAACCACTGAATAATTTCACTCTTCACTAAACTCATGAATATTGTAGAGATGATAGATTTAAAAGAAAAAGAAAAAGATGAGGGTATTATTACACTAGACAATGTTGCCCATTATTTTTGATCGCATTATTTTCACATTGTGGTAACTACTAGCCACTTACCAGAATGTACCTACAAGAACGTACGCTAGTTAATAAATAAAGAAGCTATAACATTTAGTAGCGTGAAATTAAGTCGTTTATAAATAAATTTAAAAAAACTAAAAACTAAAAGG
The DNA here is from genome assembly GCA_947538915.1 of Tenthredo distinguenda. Taxonomy (NCBI): domain Eukaryota; kingdom Metazoa; phylum Arthropoda; class Insecta; order Hymenoptera; family Tenthredinidae; genus Tenthredo; species Tenthredo distinguenda. The sequence continues at coordinate 1,844,407 of OX384535.1, forward strand.
AAAATTGAAATTTTGTTGGTATCGTACGTAGAAGAGTTATTTTTACTCGGCTAGTTCCATTCTGCTAAGTAAATATTGCAGTCTCACTTATGCTAGCAGTTTAAATATTATGTAATTGCATTGCTGCTTGACGTAGACACAGATTCTGGTAAGTCGCATTCATCTATTGTAATCATTGGTGATGTTTCTAAAGATTTAGATTCTTTCTTGATCATAATATTGAAACTTTGTTAGTAATCTGCTAACTTAACTGTTGAATTAATTTTCAATCTTTATATAAAACACGACTGTTTGTTTTTCACTCAATATTTTTCCTCCCCCAGATATACTCAATGACAATAAGACTGTCTGCAATGTTTGAGGAACACATGCGAAGGATTTTGTACAACTGGAAATCTGCGAGGAGACGTAGCGAAATAAATAACGGCGCTGCTAAACGAAAGGGAAAAAGTACAGCCCGTTTAACGAATGGAGCTGGTACGATAAATCCTATATATTTCTTCCTATTCAAACCTAGATGAACAAAATCAAACTATCACAGACAAAAAAAGCTACATTAATCTAATAAATGGCGTTTTACAGGCTCTTCAAGAGTCAGACCAACTAGCAGTGCCGAAGAAGAGGAGGAAGATGTAAATGTCGATACAGTAGACGACGGTGATAGAGAACCGGCGCCAAAAGCAAACAGAACATCTCAGAACGTGGATGGACCTGGTAATGAGATTGAATTTAGAAGACGTTTTTGATTTTTTCTTGTACTTTTAGTCACTTTAAAGTTTTCCTGTGTTTTATTTCAGGTCCCTCGCGGCTGGCTAATGGTCATGGTACCCGAGGTGGTGGGGTTTCCCGTCCAAAGATTAGGCTTAGAATATCGAGAAAAACACCCAGTAAAAAGCCAGCAGGCAATAGCGACAGCGATCAGAGTGATTCTGAGGCGTCTATAGAAAGTGAAAGCAGCGACAGTGCTCCGACGAGAAAAACTCGCGGGGCTAGAAGGACGGTGGTCAACAATGGGGCGGGAGACAGTGATTCAGGTGATAGTTATAAGCCTGGTGGACGCGGTAAACAGACGCGGAGGAATAGAGCAAAAAATGGAAAGTCTAGTCGACAGAATAAACCAAAAGCAAAACCATTTGTTGTCGCCGATGACGAGGACGACGAGGAGGAAGAGAACCAGTTTTTTGAACCTGAAAGTACAGAGGACGAAAGTGAGGCGGAAGAAGTTGTTAAAAGAAGCTCAAAGAGACAATTAAGGAAGCTTCCACCTGTTCAAGAAGCTACCAGACAACAGGAAAAAGAAGAAGAGGAAGATGAGGATGAAGAGGAGGAAAGTGAGGACGAGAAAAGCAAGGATGAAGACAGTGACGATGATAGCGACAAAAAAGAAACTCATAGACAATCTTTAGCGCAAAGATTGCGCGTCAATCAAGATAGCGATAGCGAAGCCTCGGATATACCATTTGAATCTTCTAGAACAAAGAGAAACGATAGAATTTCGAGAGATTCTGATAGCCAAGATGCTGTTATACCACAATCTCGCAGGTCTGTTAAACGTCCGCGTTATAATGTTGATAGCGACGAGAGTAGTTCTGTGCCTATTAGAAATCGGAGAAAAATAAAACGGAGATATTATAACGAAGATAGCGACGAAAGTGTTCCCGAACCTGCCATTAGTATCAGTAGTAGAGGAAGAGTTAGAAAAATGACTGCACGCGCTAGGGCTTTTCTTTTAGAGTCACCCTAGCGTATGTCTTCGTATTAGTTACAGTAATAATTAAATAAATTTGTCAATAATTCAATCATGGGGGATACAGTTTGTAAAATAAAAAATCCGGTATTCATTTGAAAATTATGTTTAGCATTATTCAATCAAGATAGACGAAATCTAATTTTAACAAGAATTAATATCACACTTAGGAAACTTAATGATGAATTTCGATCTCGAAGTTTGAACTGAAAGATTTTATGGATTAGTTGTTGAATGTAAAATTTAACCGTCCAAACCTTATCCAAGTTTATCAATTTCAACTTAATATTATCATTAAGTTCTGGACTAAGAAGATTTCGGGATCTGTGGTACGGAGGGGAATCTATACATACATAGATCAATTATACCTAGGTAGTGATACTTGAACAAAATGAAAATTAAAAAATGAGATGAGTGGCAAAAAGGGGTTCTATGGGGAATAGGAGAAGTATTCTGTGTATATTGTATGTATGTATTTACCTATATAAGTGTAATTTATACTTTTATTGCATCCAAACTTATTAGTCTTTTATATAATCTTGATTCATCCGTTCACTCTTCTTTAATGAATATTGTAATATCTAGTTGTAAAATGATACTTAAAAATCACTGATTACATAGTGGATAAATATCTTTGGATGTAATATTGAGTTTTATGAATTTAACAATTAACTCTTTAATTAAATTGACAAAGAAAAAAACTAAAAAACAAAAAAAAAAAACAAAAACAGAAACGAATGCATTAGCTGCAAATAGAAATGTGGATTATTGTGTAAAAAAATTTATGGACAAAGGGGCTATGTGGCATTTTCGTTTAAGATTGATATGGACATTAATTAAATTGTATAAAGACTTGGTAATGAGTTTATTAAGTTTTGGTTGAAAACATTTTTCATTCTTTTTTGTTGTTTATATTTTAATTATTTTTTTCTTCCGAAAGCGAGTTCAATGACTGCGTTAATTAATTACGGTAATTAATGTTTCCAGGTACTTATTTGTAAGATAATGTTATAAAGAATATTTCAATACATAGATTGTAAGAGAATAATTGGCAGTGCCTTTGTAAATCATAGTTTATTCTTCTCCTATAGCATACTGCCACTAAAACTTACTATTAATACAAAAACAAAAAAATAAAAATAAAAGAACAGAACAGAATAATTGAAATTTCAATTACACGGAGAGGTTTATTAAAATAACGAATAAATAGATTTTTCATTGTTAACAATTATTTTATTTTATTTTATTTTATTTTATTTTATTTTATTTTAATTTGTAAGTCATTTTTTTTTGTTACCGGTACAATTTCGTACAGAGAGTGGTTTTTTTTTTCCTAAGGTGTGCAGGCGTTTTTTTTTTTTTTTTTATTGTAAATATAATATGTGTGCGCACCGTTACCGAACTGCTGAGTATCGGAACATTTATCCGAAGATGATATGTTTGTTGCTCGCTTACCTGATATGCCTAAGTTTTTGAACAACTTTCAACTTATATATTTGGCGAGCAAAATATATAGGTATAATTAAAGACTCAAGGATTTCGAACTTTTGGAAAGTCAAAGAGAAGAAAAGAGAAAAGAAGAGAAAATTACAAATAAAATTAAAAAGAATTATGCAATTACAAACATTCATAAGGTGTTTCGTTCTTTTTTTTTTTCTTGCTTTATTATAATTATTTCAATTATATTTCTTATTCGATCTCGGAGAAAATGCTCTTTCCGTATATAGGTGTATAAAACGTGTATGTATTATATATCACTCCATATATATATATATATTAATTAATATTAATGTATGAAAATCATAAAGTACATTTTTAAATCAACAAAGTAACAATCGCGAATTAAGAAAAGGAAAAGAAAAAAAAAACAGTTAAAAAAAATACCTAAAGTTTGTGCACAACTGCTGGAAGTCTTGACTGTCTCAAGCCATTGTGATATTAGCTTAAGAATATTGAATTAATAATAATAATAATAATAATAATAATATGATAGTAATAGTAATAATAAAAGTAATGGTAATGATAATATAAATATTGACGATTAGGTAACGATGGTTATTTTTTTAACAAGGCATTACTGAAATCGGGCATATCATGTAGACTCGACGGCTTGAAGAACATTTTGACTGAGATTGCTATAACTTTGCAATGTATGTATGTATGTTTGCATGTATGTAGGTATGTATGTATGTATGTATGTACATACGTATGTACTACGATCTACTCGATTCATGATTATGTTTATACAATAATTAACATATTTCCACAAGATGACCTATTTACTGTTGATTTAATGTAACCATACGTCGATTAAATAACGATTTTTCTAAAGATATAGGGTGATTGATACAAATTTAACAATGCGTTGCAAACTAATTGTTGCATACGGTATCTTTTTTTTTTCTTTTTTCTTTTTTTTCAGTTTTCCTGGGCCTTATCTCTCTCTATACGTCTAACGAGATCGGCGTGCTCATTTATGTACAGTGTACTGTCTGCGGCCCACTGATACGAATAAAAATTGATGAAATCATGTCTAAACTATGCTTTCTCATTCAAACAGCGATTCTTTTTCGTAAATTACTCTTTCACAATAAATTTATATTCACTCGTCGTTCTAATATTCCTTGAAACAAATCGATTATAATATAGAAAAACGATATTAATCGTGAAGTTCCATGACAGTGTATATAATTTTATTGTGAACCGTGATGATTTAATTCAAGAGAAATAATACAATTGCATATTTTATCTAAAAAAAAAATAAATAAAAAACTACTTTTTTTTCCTAAACAATGAATTTCTAACGCCATTTGAAACATTGAGTTTGAAATATTTCTTGTTATACCATTCAGATTCTTTGTATAAATAATGAAAAATTTCAGTTACTTTAATACTGGATGTAAAAATGTTTTTTTTCTTTTATTCACTTCTTTAATTGAAAAGATTTTATTATTATATTAAGTATATAGGAACAGGCTTGAAAATAAAATAAAAAATATACGTTATTCTCTTTTATTATTGAATACAAAATGATTTCTTTAATTCAACAAATATTTAATGTGATATGCCGTTTAAAGGTATCTCGCTCTTAGTTTTTATTTTATTTCATTTAATTTTTTTGTTGTCTGTTTTGTTTCTTGTTTTCTGATTTCTTTAATTCAACAAATACCTATTTAATGTGATATGCCGTTTAAAGGTATCTCGCTCTTAGTTTTTCTTTTATTTCATTTAATTTTTTTGTTGTCTGTTTTGTTTCTTGTTTTCTTCACCTGTAGTGAATATATTGTGTATTTCAAACTCTAATAATAGATAGATTCTTCGTCTATTGCCTTCGAGGGAAATTTTAATGGCAGTGAACATAATGTGGTCATGTAAATACAGTCTACACTCTACAGAGTATGCAGTTTAATACATTGCTTCTTTTCTCATGCATTAATAATATTATTATTATATATATATGTATATATATATATATATTTATGTATATATTTATATATTTATAATATTTTATATTTATACTTTTTAGCTACTAAGCATTAACAATTGATTCTTTGTATGATAGGTCCGTGATATGATGAGCCAATATGTAGTTAAGGTTTATTTTTTAGATTTAGTTTATTTTATTTCTCGTTTGCAGAGGGGTCGCCAAAGCCAAGCCGTTTAACAGTTTATTAATATAATTCAGCTATACAAATTGTATATCAAAACTTATAAAATACCCAAAACCACCATGGCGGCCCCTGTATTCCTGCCCTCATGCATGCATCCACATAGTTATACTATGTCCAAATATCATATGTCTTTGATATGCGTTAGAGCCAGACTCGTTCTTGGTCGTCATTTACAATTAAGTCTATACCATAGATATTAAATAGATGATTTCAAGCCAAAATTACAGTCGTTTATATCCGTAACATAGAAAGGTAATATCTCTATGACCTAAATCCTGGCGGAGGAGCTCTTTGACCGTTTGTTCTAGTCGTATCTTCCGTCATAACTGTTACTAGTTCCTCGACAGCTTTCCCGAGGTCTCCTTTAATTTGAAAAATTCTTTGTATTAGTAAATTTACAATAATTGAGCTGTTTCAAATTCTCTAATTAACAGAGAATCGTCTTATCTTATGATCCCTTCACCCACGATGATTCTTACCTCTTACATCCGTCCTGTAGCGTGAAACCAGTTAATCAATTAGTGTTAATTTATTGCAGGCAAATTGCGACTTATTAGTTGTTTCTACCATTTTATACACAACAAACATGCGTAATCTAACTAAGCTTCAGCCTACCGACCTGCCATGTGCATCAGGTTGCCAACGTTATGCGATATGCTGTGCGAATGTGGCGGGGGTGGCGGTCGCTCCAAACTTCCTGCTCTCCCTTCACCCCATCCTCCACCACCTATACCCATAATACCCATAGACCAAATACCTTAATTATACACAGTAAAATTAGCTACCAGATATCCCCTTTTCTAATTCTAAATATCCAAAAGCTGGCTTATGAGTGTAAAGTAACTGCGATTGAAATGCATATGATTGTACAAAGATAATGGCCAATTTGAGTTCTCAGGAGTTCGTATTTCATTCTATGTGAATAACTTTTCCCAATAACTGGATGATTCTATGAATAGGTAATGGATTCCAATACTCATTTTTTTTCAGCATCCCAAAGCAAGGATTATCCTTTTAAGATTGTCAACCAACCTGGAGAGTCGTGATAATGCCCGTTCATTTTTGCTGGGGAATCAGTGGCCAGCTGAGACGCAGTCACGCTCCGGGTTTGTAGAGTTCCAGTCTTTGAAGGTGACGATGCGTTTGGCTGGAATAAACGTAAGTGATCATTGCTTTATCATATATTTTGCATCTAATCAAATAATACTAATCTATAGACCTATAGACCGTAATTTACCTCGTCCAAAAGTTGTCTGAGCCTTTGTAGCTGTGCTTCTAGCTGCCGATTATGATCCTCGAGTATTTGCATGCGTGCTTCAAGTCGTCCTTTATGCTGCCTTAGCAGTTTAGCTTCAGCGATCATATCGCAGTCTGGTTGTCTAGTGCTATGTCCATCTTCTGGAGTAGAGCCCGGTGTTTGCTTGGATCGTAATCTTTCATACTCTGCTTGTAGGGTTGCATTTTCTTCCTCAAGTTCTCTGATCATAGCTTCAAGTTCTTCTCTTTGTTCAGCATCAATAGCTGCCATTACTTGAACAGGACTTCTTGGCACGTTTATATTATCTCCGCCGTTAAGACTCTGGCAGAAATGAGCTATCAGCTGATGTTCATCGTCGCTATCTGGCGTCGAATTACTTCGTGTTCTGGATAATTCAACCTCAGCTAAACGAGACGCGTACATTTCTAGTCTAGAATGCATGTCTTGACTCAAAGTACTATGCTGAGGCGACGGAGCCGGACTTTCCAGAGCATCACCTTCCAGAACAGTTTGCACAGGAAGATAGCCGACTCTTGGATGCTTTTTGAAGTATCTTTTAGACTTGAATTTATTCCTCAGTGCTCTTGTGAAGTCTCTTACATCCTCCCCTGACGTTGTCTGCAAGTTATTGTCATTCAAAGTCAAAAGACAGATTTTGGAGCTGGAGGGACAGATTAAACCCTTTTTTACTTACCGCTGTACAGTATTCTTGCATCGGGTGCGTCAACTTGTGATTCTTCGCTTTACGACCAGAGAAGAAACAGTTTTGACACATATCAAAGTTGAAACACTTCAGACAACGGTATCTGTAATGTTTTAATAAAAATTATGAGTTATTCGATGACTTGTTTTATTCATCAAGCAAATGATGGATTTAATTAAGCTATTTTAGAATTAGGACTGAAATTCCGATCCCTGCAATGATTAAGTTTAAATTCCTGCAGTAGTTTGAATACATATTTTCCTGAAAATATTAAACCAATTACCTAAATCCTGTGATAGGATATTCTTTACAAATATTGCACTTGGCCTGATGTTTGGCAGTTTCAGCAGCAGAAAGTCTATGAAGAACCGGAAGCCAGACCATACTTTGTGGCTCTTGTTGAAGCCAGCTCAAAAAGTGTACAGCTTCAATTTCGTTCTTGTCTTTTCCTGCTTTTTCAAAGCAACTTCTAACACTGGGTTCAATATTAGAACCGCCAAAGGCTGCCACTTCTCCGAGTTGCCTAGGTACTTGGATACAATCATGGAGTAGAAGTCCGAGCTTTCGTTGATCGACTAATCTATTTGGATCAGCAATTAATCTGAACAAATCTAAAATAAGAGAAGGAGGAAAAAAGAACGGTGAGTCATAATTAAATTTATGCACATTCATAACAATCATTGCCGATAGACTTACATCTATATTTCTCCTCCAAGTGTCCTTTGCAGAGTAAAACGAGGCCGACTTTGAAAGACAGTACTCGAATCTGGCCAGTTCGTTGACTGAAAATAATTTGAATTTCTGATCAGCTTGAATAATCTTTGTGCAGTTGCCACTTAGAACTTTTTTTTAAAATGCATTTAACAATTGGAGATTACACTAGCTAGATGCTATGTAACGATATTATTATTGGGAAAATTGTATTCTATATATAGTAAAATAGATTCACTATAAATGTATAAATTCTATCTGAACTCTGAAGACTCTATACCGAGAAATACATGTATACATGCATTTTAGAGTATTTAATAAGACGAGCATTAGTAGAATTCCTAATGTATTATGCCATTCAAAGTATGTAGAAGGGATAGAAATCTCGGAGGCATACTAAAGGTAATTTAATGCAAATAACGATTCTAATAACCGTATGTTTGAACTAGTAGAAAAAAAGAGTATATGAATTGCTTACAGGGCATTGATTCATAGCATGATTTGAATGAAATGGTATTTTATGTTTCTTTTTGACAAAATCACGATTCGAATAACATACTATCTTTTGAATTATAGTAGATCATAGTTTATCAACATTATTAGCATTTAATATCAATCGAAACATTTCGATTCCAAGTCTTTTTCCGATCGTTTTGCCTTATTCTAGATTGAACATCATACAAGAAAAGCTTTTTCTCTCTGGTATCTGTTATTTTAGTATTTAAAAAATTGTGATTCTCAGCCCTGCAAGTCCGAAAAATCCTGCAGATAATTTTTCTAGTTTTAAAGTTTTATCTGAGAAGGGTATAGTACTGAGTATAACGAACAGTGGCAACTGCATAATGTGCGAAAAAACTTTCATGCGATGTATCATAATATTCTAAGATATATATTTCACGCATCTAAGACGTGTTTATCGATCTAGTGTGAGAGAGTAATAAAAATAAAAAATCGCTACTCATGCACACGTATAATATATGTATATCAAAGTTGTGTTAATATAACTGAAAACATCAATAGAGGTAGTTTAAGAGAAATATTCACCTATCATACCTATCATATACATTGAGGAGCCAATTTATGGCCAGGTCTATGCATAACGGAACAGAAACTTGCGTGGGGTTGTCTGCCGCTATCAATTCGTAGAGCGAGGTAAGAACCGTTACCATATCAGGTATATCAATCAGCTTGTCGTTTTGAGCTCGTAAACCATGCGAATCGAACTGCTCCAGTGCAGCAGAGAGGCTTAGCATATCCACTATTTGAGAAAAAAAAAAGGAAACAACAACATAATCAACGTTGCTCTCTATGAATAAAAAATTTCATTATCAATAAACGAACAAATTTGAATAAAAATATGAGAGAAGAATAGAAATTCTTACAGCATAATCGCTTCTGCACAGTGCGAAGTTTCATCGCAGTTCTGTAAGCGGAAAAACGGACTTCGTTAAGGTCGGCTAACGAGGACATCAGATCTATCATTTGCGGATGATCCCAGTGCGTTGTTTCCAATTGATGGCTAAAAAATTGAAACGGTTTTATTTTCGGTTACTTTTTCTTTTCTATATTAAACGTATAATCCTTCTGGGATTTTATTTCTAAATCCAGAGATGAAAATATCGCACCATTTACCGTTAAAGTAATTTGATTTTATTTTTTTATTTTCACTCACTTTATGTAGTAAGGCACTTTGGCCGGCGTCAGTGCTCTTTCCCATGGTGGTTCAACGCTGCCCGCAAGGAAAGCCTGGCTACCTGGGGTACTGCCGTCCTTTCCGAATCCATTTAAAAGCTTGTATCGTTCGTCTACAGCTACTTGTAGAACTTTCCACCTGTTCAAGGATCGAGGCCGAATTTAGTAGAAATCAGTTTCTTTTTACGAGTTCCACAAGATCGGTTGATAATTAATACGTGTAATTAACTCGCTTTTCCTTTTTCATTTACCTGACATTCAGATCCTCGAGTTTAGCGAGTAAAGCATGCGACACGATGACACTGCTCGATGCAAAGATACTGGCTTGGTCATTCGTGTCTTCGATGTTTCTTTGAATGGGACCAAGACGGTCACCAAATTTCCTTAGTTGATCTAACATTTCTGTTGCTTCGCTAGAGTCGGTTGGATTTTGCCAACTTCCTTGAAGAGCTTCCGCGGCGGCCATTCTCGACGATAAATCCTCGAGCGATTTTTGGAAGACGCACATTTTCTGAGAACAATTATTTACCCTTATAATCGCGTTCGCAGTTTCCGTATTTCTTTTTATTTTATTTTTTCCTGCTAATTTTCTTACTTCGAATTTATATATATTATAAAACTTGGGAAAGCGATAATCGATGATTGATTATGCCAGGTATATATAACATTTGGACGTAATAACGTCTTGACGTTTATATACTCTGCTATAAAGATACCGATGTTAATACGACAGGAAATTAAGCTGTCAGCTGAGATTTCACATTCGTAAATATATAGAGGCGAGTTTTACGACGAAACGGCAGTTATCACAAATATTACAGACTATTTTCATTTCCAAGATGTACCTATAGGTATACGGTCTTCTTTTTCTGCCATTTTTTTCTTTTAAAATATGCAAGTATCGGAGAATTCTTAGCCATGAATATACGCCGGATAAACGTGAGATAAACATGAATGCAGACGGAGAGGCTGGGCTCCGTGTTTCTGAGAAAAATTGGTTTATTTTTAAGAAACAATCACAACTGAATAATTTTAATTATTAATCAGCAATTGCCTCATTATATTCCTGTTTTCGTTCCTTGCGTAGAATTAAAAATTATAAAAAATACATTCGGCATAAAAAGTTGCATATAATAAAGCATAACGATCCAGCAATCATTCGTCCCATTTTAATGATAATTAATCGCTATTAATCGCGTGTATATATCAAATTCTCTTTTTATCAAACGGAAATGTGAAAACATTGAATGAATTTATTTATCAGTACGCCTAATATTATTCGCTGGGTGCCTATACTCTTGTTAGTGGACTTTGATTTTCAAAACGTTGTTTCAAGTAGAAATCGTCACAATTAGTCATTGTAAATAGCGGTAATTATCGAGTACATCGATACAGAGAATTCAAATTAATTCCCGCGAGATTTTTGCGGCAAAAGTAGTTGCCCATCGAGATATTGGGGCCGCCACTTGCCCCCGTGCTATCTTTATGGCGGATTTGTGAACTATTTTTGCCGCAAAACATCGCGCGGCAATCATTACGAATTCTCCGTATCGTTGAACTCCTCATTTATCGGTGCGAAAAGTGATTAATACCGTCAATCAGTTTCTAATGTATTAGCAGTACTTATAAATCATCTTTGGAATGATTCCGCGGATAATTCGATACTTTTTTATGTCAGGAACTGACATTTTAGAGATAAAAGACATGCGGGAGGGCGCAGAATGCATTTTTCGATATTAGCCGCATAATTCAGCGAGGAACTGGGAATTTTCCGAAAATACAACACCAAATTGAAAGAGAAAAGAAGAGGAAAGAAGAAAATTTGGAAGAATGGTCAAAGTATCAGAAAAATTTGAATAAAAATTAAAACGTATGCAAAGAATAATTTTAAGAATACGTTCTAATGACATTGATTATGGCAGTGAGTTGGCGCATTGTTTGATACGTTCCTTGGCACTTTGATAGGGTAAAATTGCCTGAATGACCTAAGGAACCGTGAACGAGAAATTATTAAGCGAAACATAGAGTTGGAAGAAGTTAAATTGAAATAAAAATGACAAAGATGGTAGGGTGTAATTCTTCGTTCGAATTAATTATCACCGTCTCTCGCAGCCTCGGTCTGGAACCGAACTATAACAGCATCTAGACGAGTGCCTTGGGCACAGTTGCCAAGGATTTACCGGTTTTGCATATATACATATATAGACATCTTTATATTTCCTCATGCGTTTCCTTTTTCTCGTCCTTTTCTTATCCTTTTTATTTTAACTACTGGCGTCGCGACGTCGTTTATTATTATGTAGCCAGCCGAGCAATTAAAGTTAACGCCCTCATCCACTCCGGGCTTAAATTCTACCAGAATTTAAGAAGTTAATTGTCTGGCGCCGCATGCGAAACTCTTCCAGGCAGGAGTCCGTTTAACAAATAGAATTGCATCCCTTAGGGCTAAACACCGGTCGATTCGTTAAGGCGATATAAATTAAAATGGAGGAGATTTCCCTTTTCCTAAATTTACCATTACAGAAACAATTAATTTTCGATTTCTCAATTTATTTATTAACTCGCTTTCACGGTCTGAAATTTTATCATCGAATAGTGCTAAGGTTCTCGAAACAGTTTAAAATCTCTACGGCATATCCTCCTCCGATTTCCCCAGGATATTCATTTATCTCCGTGTCCTCGTGTTGGTCAGAAGCATATTACGTGTATCGTCTCCTCAGACAAAGAAATCGCTTTGCCCACAGGAGATGAGTCACCAACGATATGATGCCTGGCACTTCGCCACAAAGTTCTGCACCGTCTATTATAAGTTCCTCGGGTTCGCAGTACCCAAAAGACCTTAACCCTGCCGCAGTATTAATGCGTATGTCACACTGACTCACGCAATTTCGCATCGAAATCTTTCCTCCATTTGAATATCCCACTTCACCCAGCCATAACCGATTATCTACATCGTTTCTCGCCCGGTCTCCGATTTCCCGAGATTCAAACTATCCGGGGATTCCCCAGATACTGATTATCTATCAATTCCTCCAAATATCGTTTCTCAAGAGCCCAGATCTTTCCTAAAAGTTTCAGAATCTTACGAGCTCAGAAATTCTACCAACTACGTTTTTCTCAACGACGAATTCACTCTTCGTTTATCTTTTCCAGACTTTATACCTGATTTTTGAAAATGAGAAAAAATTGTTTCAGTGACTGCCGAAGCGCATACGGCGAGGCTTCTGTCATAATCTAGTATATCTTCGCCAATTGTTAACGAAGGTTGAAGGTGAAGGTTGAAGGTTGGAGGTGGATCTGTACGTAGGTTCAAACACATGTAAATGTATGTATGGCGGGATCTATATATCGTTATATACCGTCGACACCCGCATAGAGTTAGTAATCGCGTGGTACACGACCTGGAACTCTGCACCGCCCATCGTGACAAAGGATTAGCCAACAACCGTCCGTGCTGAAATCAAACTCCGTCTCTACGATCCTTGACGTAAACCGGGTCCTCTGTTCCAGTCTATTTCACCGGAAGTAGATCGAAAAATTATACCCAGTAGTGGAGGTACACCCTGCAGCCTTTAAATTTACTCATTTTTATGAAACATCGACTCTTCTCGTTATCGGAGAGAGAGACTTTTCCCTATTCAAACATGCTGGTTTCCGTAGAATTTATTTCTTTCTGTTCTCTTTTTTTGGAAAATAGAATTCTTCTTCTCTCGCGCGTTCTAAAATTATACTACGTTTGCTTGAGATAAAAATCGTAAACTTTATCGCCTTACTTATACTTATACTCCGCTTCGAGTAGAGAAATAATAGCGTTTCAGAAACGTCGTGGATGTGTGTATACTACCCGAGAGAAATAGTGTACCTACCTACGTGGTAGATAAAATAAAGATAACACAAGGAATTTAGGAAATCAGATACGGCTGCGTTATTTCGTCGGATGAATTACCAGGAATAATTTAACGCCTGTGGAGAATTCATCTCCGAAGAAAAGGAGACCTCTGCCCACATGTGTGGCGAGGATCTACACATACGTATACTATACGACTGATGAGCGTACAATGACTAATCCAGAAGGACAGGAAGCGGAAGATATGCCTCTATACAGGTATCGAGTTCTTCTTGATTCTCTAAACTGAAGTAAAACTAGATCTTGGAAGAGAGTATATGAAAAAAATTCTAATTTTCTTTAAAGTCTTGACCTTTTTCGAGATTGAATGTGAATATATATATATATGTATAAGGAAATACAGTCATTCTGTAGATTTTTATATATAAGGCGCTGAATAAAACATTATACCATTATTATCCCGGGTCTTCAGAGTTTCACGCGAACCATAGCTGATCCGAAGAGACTCGAGAGTTTTACCTTAATTTTTGTTTTTTGTTAGACGTGAGAATTGAGGCAGTAGATATAAGAAAGAGATTAGGAGATTGAAAATTGTGGAGTCCGCTTCAGAATCCTAACAAATTGTGCACACGGGAGAATGGCGTGGCTGTGCAGTTCACAATATGGCTTGATTTCAGCGATATGTGCGGTAGATTTATTGTCCTTAGAGAAGAAAAATTCACAATGAACGACAATAGATTCGCGGTCCTAACCGTGAGCGAACAATACTCTAACATCTGTCATTTTTATTGAGAAATAAATAATCTGATCCGAACCGAGCGAAGGTATCAAACCGTACGAATCAACGTTACGTAAAAAAATATAATTTCTTTTTCCGATTCTATGCGAAATACTTGTGCAAAGAAATGGTCTCGGGTTTTAAGGTGGAATCAATAAAATATCGTTGTTGAGTTTCTTGTTTTTTTTTCGACTAACATGTACCCAAGGCTCTTTTTTCTCTCACTGAACCCTCCGCGCCACTTTGGCAAGTATAAAGGACAATTGATCCTCCTCCTCGACAATTTAACCACTTGGTTCTCGTACGTATAGCATGGTAGGTAGTCGTCGTCGACAGTTGAGATCGCAAAGGGCTTAAACGGGCCTTTAAACGACGTCGACCTAGACTTCCGGTACAATTTTCCCCATTCAATTCTCCCTGACTAAATCCCACTTCGTTCCACTACCATTAAAATTTTGCCCTGTAAACCTCCGCCTCTCACTCCTCCTCCTCTCCCTCTTCCTCCTCGAAGATATTATATTATAACACGTTCACACATAACATTATACCTATACATGGGTATACCTACGTGCGAGCAGGGTATGGAAGGATCGGGGATTAATGCATCGCCCAGACTTTCGACCTTTCTCAAATTTCGAAGCCCCTATAGGTATATACCTATACGTACCATGCTTTTACTTTCTAGGGTTGCTATACGATCAACGTCTGCGTAATACTGTTTTATATCCTCGGACTCTCTTTTCCCAGGATCAAATGAGGCGGCCAATTAGTTCCATCGAGTATAGATAGAGAAATCCTCTTTGACTTATGAGGCAAAAAATCTAAGACCTTCTTAAGGGGGTAGACTACCCTCGAATTGTAAAAATAAAATCGATTTTTCACTATCTCCAATGTATCCTACGATTTTCGCGATAAGTTCATTAGTTTTTCGGCCAGCCGTCATTTCCACAATTTTTCGGAAGGTATAAAAAAAATAAATAAAAAAAATTGAACCTCATTTCTCAGACGGCAAGGGTGGACTACGCCATTAAGAAATTAATTCACAGGCTCGCACACACATTCATCTATACTTTGGTCAGATATATAAGTGGGTATCTATCGGTGCGGAAACGTCGTTTGAGCATAGACCAGTTTTAATTGGAACAATATAGAAATCGCATTGTGTATTTCAGTACTATTTCTCGGTTCAATTAATACATCCGTTTGAAGCTAGATAGTAAATTATTGTCCATCGGTTGGAATAACTCATACGCGACGGAAGTGGTTAGAAATTTTATCAATAAATATATTATTTTTCAACTGCCTTTCACCCGTCAACCGCATCTCTCACAAGTGTCAATCCAGCGTCAGATGATCTGTCAGACAGAATTGTGGAAATAAAATATTGATTTTGGGTATTTTCCGACGAGAAAAACGTTCCGAAAAATTTTCACACTCTTTTTCTTTTTTGTTCAGATCTCCAGCTGGCAATGTCGGCTATAGCTGCGGATAACCGATTATCGTTCAGCGTTGTAAGTGAATGTTTAAGCTCGTGGAAGGGTTGGATTTTGATAAATTAGCCCGATAATTACAGGGGGATGAGTGTTTCCAACGCACACGTGGTTAGAGCATTAGGGTTGAAACGGAAGTGGAAGTGGAAGTGAGTCGATCAGTCTTTCGTGGTTCGCTGACTTTTGACTCGATCCAAACATCTTCCCGCTACTGGGCTACCCTTTACTACACACACGCACGCGTACGTACTTCGATTTGAGGGTGAAAAAAAACAAAAAAAAGAAAATTCCATTTTTATACATACTGTGTAAATAACTAAGTTATTTATTTATTTACTTATGTGTTTAGTTTTCACTTCGTGAAAACGCAGAGACGTTAGAGTTATCGGTATCGAGATAAGAGGCTGTAAGCCTTGCAGTTTGGTCTGTTTTATGGTCCATATATGTACAGCATAGGTTTTTTCCTCCCTCTTTTTTCATCTCAAACTTATAAGTTTAAACAGTGTGTTAGTATGGTCTAAATGAACGCTTATGGTTATAAAGAAATCAACACGTGTTCGGTATTGAATATACAAATTACAACAGCGATAAGAAATGGAAGAAGAAGAAGAAGAAGAGTATGTGTCAGGCGTCCGAGCTTTTTATTGATACAAGATTAATCCGAGAAGATATTCTCAATGAATCGTTGATAATTTTATCGTCATTGGTATATGAAAAATCGGATGTTATAATCATCGAAGTATTTTCTAAGGAATCGAAGGAATAATTAATCCGCAGTTTCGGTACAGCAGATGGCTATGAAATTCAGAATTTATTCATCACATCGATGTCCGTATAGGGAACAATAATTGAAGCAGTGTTTTTCACCCCGTATATATATTTTACTTAATTATTTTATTTATTTTTTTTTACTTTCTTCAAGTATTTATCGTCTTTTAATTGACGTTTTAAATTAAAGTTAAATTGAGGTTGACAGACGGATCGAGATACTCGATATCTTCGTGTATACGTTTAATCGCGATCTATTATAGACAATTGCGTCAAGAATTGAGGATGAGATAAATGGGATTCGAAATGTAAAAGTTAACTTCTACCCGTTTATATAATCGTCATTCCAACGGGATTAATTACTCCGATTGTCTCTCGACAATTATTCATTATTATTCGCTGAAATTATACATTTCCTCTCTCCCTCTTTCTCTCTCTTTCTCATTCTCTCTCTTCCTCCCTCACTCTATATACATATACGTATATAAGTATTTACGTATACGCTGTACTACTCGAGACTAAAGCGAGACTCTGCACTGCAGGAATGTTGCCCGAAGTTCTCCTCGTCCACAGGATCTTATATGCGACGCCTCGCATACGAAACTTGAATCTTCGCGTACACGGTATACATGCATACATACATACGTATACTTCTGGTTTATTTTCTATATACTCTTGAACGTTCTCTCACATACAATTACAAACCGAAACCAATACACGAGGAGAATAAGAGAGGCGCGTTCTCTTCATCGTGACTGAATCTCTCCCTCGCTAACTCACTTACTCTCTTTACTTCCCTCTCGCGCATACTCGATATCTTATCCATTTTTTTTTTTTTTTCTTCATCGCGAGATCTTTGTATCGTACATACATGCATACGTATAGGTATATACATATCGCGGAATCTGCAACGATAAAGTTTCTGTATATTCCATTCCGCGTTATTCGGAAATAAGTGATTTACGATATTTCAAAGATCGATGATCCCTGTATATGCGGTGTAAAAATTACGAGAAGCTGAAATTTCCATATTTTTCTTGGAAACTCGTTAATCTATGGTTTAGACAATTCGTCGACGATTCGGACGAGAAAAAAGAAAAATAAAAACTACCTCTTCTTGTTCGAACGACGATACGACTTCGTAATAAAATTGCTCAGCCATTGAAAGATCGATTTTCAATGACGTAGCGTCGCTATCTTCCTCTTCCCGATCTTCCTCAGCCTCTTCATTTATATCATCCGCACTGTAATCCTTTATCACTATACTCCTACGCGATAGCATCTCGATTGCACTATTCTTCACCATCTCCATGACTGATGACATATATTTTATAACTTTTATTATTACGATTATTATTCAAAAAATTATCAATTACGACGATTCAAAGTCAAATATGTGATAAAACCCTTTCAATAATTTTTTATACATTTCGAAAAAAAATGCTTTATTATTATTATTATCATTATTATTATTATTATTATTAATATTAATAATATTAAGTAACTTATCACAGTTGGTTTACTTTTGGTGTCTAATTAGTAGTGTTTATCTATACATATAGGTTTGTATAATATATTTCGATAATTTGGAGCACGTTTTTTTATTCCTTATTTTTTTCTTCGCACTTGATCCGATATCAACGATTCTTGATATATTTGTGATAATTTTCAATTCGATCGGTTAATTTATTGAAACAATTTTTCAAAACTGAAGGAGGTAAAGAATTGAAAAAAAAAAAAAAAAAAATAACGAATCGAAAATAGAATTTGAAGAAATATAATTATTTGATCAGATTTGAATCGATCGGTGTAACTATATTGGAAAATATCAGTTCCAAATAAAATATTCTTTTTATATTAATACTATAACGAAATGTCAAACGACTATTAACGTGAACGACGACGCTCATGTTAGCTGCACGCGCGATGACCCACGGGACGCGACTGACGCGACTGAATACGTAAAAACATAACATAAGGCTAGGTTGGTTCGTTGGATGGTTAGTTGGTTCGTTGGTTGGCTGGTTGGTTGGTCGGTTGTCTTCACCGACTCTCTGGTTGACGACCATACGAAGCCGGAGAGTGCAACGCCAGGGACATACATTGCGATAAGCCCCCAAAGATTAGCTATCAAATCGAAAACGTATAGGATTTACCGGAAACCATACGAATTTTATACTACCCACCATCGTTTCCTTGACGAGTTTGAAAAAAAAAGAATCGAAAGTAAAAATCAAAAAAAAAAAAAAAATTAACTTTCGGATTCAATTTTTGACAAACGATTCATGTTCGCTTCCCTTCCCTTCATAATTTTCCCTATTTTCTTAATTCGTCGAATCATTTCGTTACCCTGGGTTCCAATCAATCCGATAAAATTTACCAAAAAACGTCTGCTCCTAAAGCAGCGGTGGTGGTACGGCAATAAAATGGATTAGGAAGTCGTATGAGGGCTGTAGCGTGGCACCCTTCCAAGTATTTCTTGTCTTTCTTTTTTTTTTGTATTTTTTTCTTTTTTTTTTTTATAGAATCGATAGGTATATATGTATACTGATTTTCCTGCACAGCTGCAAATATATTGGAAGAAATTTAATATAAGTATATAATAAAGGCGAAGGCTTGACACGTATTGGAAAGAAATTTGAGATTTCTGTTTTTGTTTTTCCCATATACTCTGATCGTCGTCGACTTTTGCAAAATTGCACCGACCATACGCACGTCTATTAACTTATGAAATAACGAGTATTGCGTTCATCGGGTTAAATTAAGGATTCGAGAAACCGTTTTTACCACTTTTCTTACAAAGTCGCGACCGCTACTCGACTCTTTCCTTTTCTTTCTCCGAGAATGCGAAGAATGCTGTCATTGAAATTCCGAGACGTGACGTTTGGTCGCGCGGGTCCAGTCTCGCGAAATTTAATGAATGAGATACATAGTACAGAGATACAAAGAATCCCAATTTGTTAAGAGGAGACACGTACGTACTTACAGGTTTCTCGAAACCATCAATGAAAGGTGGCTAACATATAATTAAGATTCATGCGATGATACAACGACGACGACGAGAATGTCTCTCGGTAATATCTGTTTCCCCCATTCTCTCCTTTACCCATATGTACACACATATGTATATACATACGAAAATATCCATATATCCGAGATGTCTCTTATGCTCAAGACACAAGCAGAGCCTTTGTCTCCCATCAACATATCTTCGTCGCCGTACTCGGCGCAGTGTGCACCAAGAAATGTGCATAAAGGACTAAAGCCGTGCTACGTGTAGGTGTAAGGTGTATATCTATATTATACCAATACCTCACATGTGTGGGACTCATTTTATACTCCGAAGTCAGAGGTACCATGTATTTGCTGCTAGTGCAGCAGCAACAGGGAGCATATAGCTGCACAAGCTTCTCCGAACAGTTGGGACCGAAATAAACCTTAGAGTTTCTAGTGAGCTGTTCAAAGATCTGGAAATTTCAAGCCCATTGCTTTCCCCACGGTACGGATGAATTTTCTTTTAGAATGTATTCAAACGGTTGGAATGAAGTTCGATCGAAAATAATGGGGAAGTCATTTTCTCATCGGTCATAATATCAGTAAAGTTTCAATTTAAACGAGAAAATTTCGCAACCTCGCGAATACTTGGAAGTATCTTTATTATGTATAATATATTGTGTGTCCATATACGCGTATAACACGATGAATAATAAAAGTGTACGATATTATTATGATGATGTAACAAATTGTGAAATAAAACTTGGAATATATGGGTCAAATGTTTCATCTTTCATACTCAACACTCTGCAGTGGTAACTTGCTGCTTACAAGTTGTGGATGGAAGCGTATATAATATATACTCGCAAACATATGATACAGCGATATTATTAAGCCAGGTTTACGCTTATCTAACTTCAAAAGTAAATTTTTCATTCCTTCAGCTACCTGCGCTATCTATTCGCTCGACGCTCTGTTCTATCCGAATCCCATTTATTATCGTTTTGTACATAGACGCAAGTTCGATCTATCCGAGGTAACAGAAATCGAGGATTTGGTGTCATTCGGTAGAAATATGGAGCCGAATAACTCGTAAACGTCAATTAGTGGTCGAGCGCCGATCGTTGTTAAACTCGACGCAATTAGCACCTCGGATTGATCAGTTTCGCGACTAGTGTACGAGGGAGCTTCACGTCTTCAATTCCGTCTGGGGAAAAAGGAGAGAGAAATGTCGATTTTTCTTTTTTCTAATCGCTCGATATTTGATTGAGAAAAAGAAACGTGAAAAAAAAAGGAAAACTGGGTACATAAGGCGATACGAAATGACCCAGATTACGTTTACGAGATCATTGACACATCTTTTCTTAAGGATTCGTTATCTAGTTGATATATGTACCTAGTCACATCGTTCGTTCGTTCCGACCGATGCTATAGCTTCACGATCAAGTGTGATTCATAAGATTCAAGATTCGAGATTCGAGATTCAAGAGGGAAGATTTTACAGCGTTTTTTTCTTTCGTTTTTCGAACATACTTTAGAGAGATGAAGTCACTGACACTTTACGTACTCGTTAAAGTAATCACCGTTTCATCGGTTAATCCATATCTCATTAATCCCTGACATCTGGTGTGAGATTACTGATCGACGTACTTATACGTGTGTATAAATGAATGAACGAATGTATACTCCATGCGGTTATCACTGACTGAAGAAAAAATCAGTAGATAGACGGATAGGAAGAGAGAAGGCAGATGCTAGACCCGATTCAATGATGGCGGAAATAAAATAGAGGGAAATATACATCATATAAAGAGAACCGAGGACGGGGAAAGAGTAACTCAAGAACCTGCAGACGTTCAGCTGACATAAGTATAAAACTCGATGAATAACTCATGGTATAACTCTAATGGAAAGCAGAAATAAACCATATCGTAAATCTGAACTCGCTGCGAACTTCTCATCCACATGTATGTATATGTATTATATACATACACGCGTATGTATACCGTGATGTATATTATATCCAACAACAAGAAGAAGAACAACAAGTTTCGGCGTTCGTCGATTAGCAATACGGCAAGTCTTGTCTTCTAGCGGAAATTTGGCGGTACGAAACTCCTGTCTGATTATAATGTGTCTAATTTCCAGTTGCTTATAGATATACGAGTAATCCGTAACGTATGGTGAACGATATCGCTCGTTATTATTCCGCTAATAAAATTTTAGTTCTAACTGTGATAAAGGATTCAGTTTATTAGTCATTTTTACACAGACGCGAAAAGAGGGAGAAGGCACAACCGGACTCTTTGTATCGCTGATGAGAGGCGCGGAATGAGTTTCTCATATCGTAAAAAGTATATGAGAGATACGGTCGTGGTAGTGGAGAAATAAAAATATAATAAGATGAAACAGAAAAGGAAGACAACAGAATTTTTGTAAGAATAGAAACAACGAAGCAGCTTCTTTTCGCTTTGCAGACAAATTTCGGTTCTCGGTAGTTAGCTCGGTTTTGCCGAAGTACCGATCATTTCTGAATGCTTGGATTCAAAATTGCCGATGATGTGGAGAACATGATTTATTTCCCCTCGCGTTCATAATGAATTCAGTTGTACGGGGTATAGAATGGTAATAAAGAGGCAGTCGGTATGACAAGAGGCGAACTAGGCGCCCTTAGGTTTAAACTTTTAAAGCATGTGGCACGGGGGGTTGAAGCAAAGCCTTTTGAGTATAAGAGACGTAGGCTTTGCATCGACCGATTTGAAATCCCACCACGTCTGGTTAGCGGTCTCCCCTTTTTCCCGAAGGGAAAAGAATCGAGGAACGTTCATACGTGACACAGATCTGGTACTGAGAATTACTGGACGTTGCATAGGCGATCTCCAACGTCTTCGTCGTCTTGATGATAAATAATAAAGAGACAAACCGTACGACGAATTTATTTAGCGGAATAAAAATATACAGTATATAATCATAATGCATGGGCTTCGAATTCGACCATGTGTGATATAAACATTTATAATGCGGGGACCCGGAAGTCTGTGTTTTCTTTCCACGTCATGGAATTTTGAGCCGGACACATCCCGTCATTACCAAAATGTTTCGGAATGATATTGCCGATGTAAACCTAGTTCTGTAAGCATAACAAACCACGGACCGCAAAATACAGATCTCACGGTTGATAGTTCCCACAATGATTCAGAATTTCCGTCGCGATTCGAAAGGCTGTGATTTCGGAACGATAGTTTCACGGAATAATTCGCCGGGGAGGGAACCAAAAATATAAAATTATATCATTAGCCAAAAATTTGAATCGCTGAGGGATGAAAAGACGCGCGTAATCCCGAGTCTGGTGAAATATTTAAGGCAATAACTGTACACGCGTATCTCATTAACGTTTCACTCCTAGAATAATTCATAACTCAACGTTGAAAGAGACACGTGACAGTACAATCAAAGACATTCCTCTCTTTAAATATACAGCTCAGCTCGGTACAGTATATACATAAAGCCAACGGTATGAGAGCCTCGATCTCTTCTTCTCATGCGAGTCTCTGTACGAGAGGCGTAGGATCTCGATAAGGAGGAGATCGTGAGACGAATTTTTTTTCTCCCATTGATTTCGGCTTCGATTATAACGAACGAGTTCCATCTAGTTTAACGAAATCGTTTTAAATCGGGGAATGATAATTATCTCGAAAAATAAATGCTTTAGAAATATTCTGGGGACTATCGAAGCTTGAGAATACCTGCGGCACAATATGCACACGTTGCGATACGTCAGGTATGATGTATCCTCAGAATTACCCGCTGTATACATAAAGATAATGTAAATTTAGCCAAACGCCTCCTATATATAGTTTAGAATGCCGATTTAACTCATGAATTATTTATCATCTAGATTCCCGAGCGTCTAGAGGAAATGTCAAGACTTTTGTCTCGTCTTATGCACCGAGTTTCACAATGCTTCAAGCCGGTATTCGAGGGCCCAGAGCCCCGATTTGGGTACGTAAAATTGTAGCAAATTTAGCGAATTATATTCAGAAGACTTAATTAACAAAAAGGAACAAAGAAACGGGACGCTTAATGATGAAATAAAGGTAAATTTAACGGTCAGTTGAACTTGAGAGCGGAACAGGAGTGGAGACTAAATGCTCAAGTGGCGACTTCCGGTCTAAGCTTTCATTTAAATTAGCTTATAAACTTTTCCCACCGTAAATTAGCCAATAATTACGAAGCGGCATGTGCTTATAACGAGTTAGCTACACGTTTTGTTCCTTGGGATACGTATGCGTTTTGGTTAAAAATCCAAAAGTAGATTCCCGGCGACCTCCGACCTTCCGTAAATCCACGCTTACATGCGCGAAGAAGGAAGAATTATTACAATTAATTAGTTGACATCGCATACCCCGGAAAAGACTGCTGCAGCAGTTTAGTAACTCGTTTAATTTAGTTTTAGGTGAATCCGGACTAATTGATATTTAAGAGCGTTAAAAAGATCGTTTTTTATAATTAGTTCATTTTCTTTCGGGGTATACGAAGCGCGAAAAAATGAAGAAAAGGTTCGTCAAACCCCCGCTTTTGTTAATGTTTATATATTATAACTATTCAATAATTACGCGATCGATCGATCGCTGGAATAAAATACGCCTGCCTCTGCGTTAATACTCCGAGCTATGACATATGGCATACGTGTACCTATACAGCCGTGAGGAATTTATCCAGTAATTAACCAATTAGTTGCGCTCGCTAATTGATTGATTAAGTACCCGTTCATTTCGATCTCTATTGATATGGATTGTGCCCGGTATCTTCCACGGCGAAATATCGACGTCAAATTTTGACAACGCGTCGAAATTTCACCTCGAATTCGCGGTTGATCCTGAAACGTCTGATCATCGTATCCAAGAAACTTTTATTCCAGTTTATATGGTTAGTTATGGTAATTATAATCATCGCTCTTTCGGAAGAGTAAATTTATAACGAAATAAATTACACCTTGGAAAAGGTCGGATTATGGCATAATTATACCGCGGGGTCGTTTAATCATTCAAAAGTTAATGTTTAAGTTAAAGTTTAAGTTCGCGGCAATCGCTGCGCTTATTCCATATGCATTCATCCGGTTTTCGCCGGTCTTCACCGTTTCGCATAGGCACCACCATCGCACAGTCGAGTACTGAGTACATATATTCCCTGATTGGGCTTGCCAGCAAACTTTGTCTATTTTGCATACCTAACTAGGCTCTCGGTCTATAGAACACAGTTTCGGACTGCCAGAGGCTTTACTTAATTTTACTTCTCGGACACAAGTAAACTTCAATTTATTGCAAATAGATAAATTTGTGAAAAATTCCCCCCCCCCCCCCCCAAAAAAATTCTATCCGAACCGATTTTGCAATTTGGATTCCTTTTTTTCTTCTCGCGGGTTAATTTCGATAAAAAAAAATTCTCCACGTTGGATTCGAGCGAGTTGTACGACTATTTATTTATATCCGGTTTTCCCATAGCCTCTATATGTGTTTCGAGTCGTCGTATAGTTCGAAGTGGTTTTTTTTAGATCTCCTACTCTGCTTCCGGTCAATAAAAGAGCCTTGGTCCTTTTTTCCATACATTAGGCCTCGCAGGCCGGCGCGACAGACAAAGGCAGATGTAATTGGAAGATCACCCTCCGTGTAAAAATAAACGTTCATGATCGTTAGGAAAGTAAAGTGTAATCATTGCCTCGAAGTTAACACAACATTCGGACTGCATCGTGGCGCCGAACGTGTGAAACGAAAAGAGATATAAAAATTTTTAAACGAGGGAATAAAGAGAAGAACTAAATTCTCACGAGAATATCTTTGGAAAAATCCCTCTCAACGTTTCTCCGTGCCTAAATATCTACAAAACATTCAACTGCTAGAAAATAAATCAACAAATCAAGGACCATCACTCGATATAATCGTCTAGAATTCTTTCCACGCAGTGAAAACATCCGGTGATCAATTTTCCCGATTTATATAAAATTCTTTATACTCGTTAAACCAAATTAGTTCAATTTGATTATTCATTTCCTGCCACCGGACGAATCAGTGAAAACATGTAGAGAAATTATTCTAGAAGCTTTTTCGCCAGTAGATAAAAATATGATTTTGGATCGGGTCAATTTTTCGGAGATATTTGGTTTAATTAATCTTTCGGTGATCGAAGGCTTTCTTTAGATCCTCGAGTTTGATTCGTGACTCCAGCTCCTGGCTTTCGTACGAAAGAAAATATATTGTAGCTTATAGGGTCGAGAATTGGTGCAGTTTCATCTCGTATCACTGCTACACTCAGGTGAGGAGGTTCTTTATCTTCTTTGATCAGTTAGAATTGGGAGGCAGCTAAAGCTGAAACTGAGTGAGGGCGGCGAAGAACGATTGTCCGACGATCAAGATCGGAGTGCCGGATATATCCCGAGAAATCTTTCTTCTCCGCTATTTCTAGATTGCGGTACAACACCTCGGGCCATTTTGTCCCAGATATGATCTCCCGCTTGTATACGTGGTATAGTATAAGTGCCATTTCCTACTTTCTACGACTTTTTCAACCACGCTTCGATATAGCTCTTCGATATTCGTGTCTTAGGCAGGTTGAGAGTTTCGAAGAAAGAAAGCATAGTCTTCCCACTGTAATTTCGCTGATTATTTTCGGAGGGATTTGAGCGAGGGAAATTTTTGTTCAAAGGTAAAAAAATCGTCGGAGTTTCGCGTCTGCTTTTCCTCCATCGTCGTCTGTTATTTCTAGTGGATTGATATAGCAAAGACGAAAGATAGAGAGGGCGGGGTGGGGTTAAAAGCCTTTAAAATTACTGCTGAGACGGTGTTTCGAAGTATGTATGTACGCGTACCTCGGCAGGGTTCAAACAAAGTGTTATAAATATTTAAAACAACTTTTGAGATTCGCGCCCGAAGCTTCAAGCTTCAAGCTTCAAGCTCGAAGCTCGAAGCTCTAAGGCCTGGCTTCTCAAGTGTTTACTCTGTCTTGTTCCGCCATCTATTTTCTTCCTAGAGTCGGTTCGTCGTCCGATTCTCTCTACTCTTTCCGAAATTGCGAGGATTTTTCTTTTTCCTCAACGGCATGAATATTTATCTTCTATTTTCGCAAGGAGAACGAACGTACGGATCTCTCTCTCTCCGAGAGTCAAATTTTCGGAAAGAAGAGACACGCGTATAAATATAAAAGGGAAGAAGTTTTTTTCGCAAATGTGAAATCCAGCCTCCGCGTTTTTCCTTCGTTTTTTTTTTTTTTTTTTTCTCTTTCTCATCGCTTCCTTTTTATACTTTCCGATGAAATGCTGCCTACTCTTGTCTCGTCTTTGCCTCTGGCACGCCCTAAGCCTCGACAAAGTCGTTTTCGTAAATGGAACTAGGCAATCGCAATAAAGAGAATTGTTCCAGAAATACAGATAGTTAGAACGATGCGATGGTCAGAGGCTATTACCTGTTTCGCTTCGCGGTTACAATGAATTATTCGACCGAAGAAAACATGTAAATAAGATCTAACGATGAATTGACTAACTTTATATGCAATTGAAAAAATCGGCTCGCAATCGTTTCGTCCGGAACTAGATTTGATGAAATTTTCGCGAGAGAGATTTTGTTCGAAAAATCATATCTCTGGATCTGTCGGAGCTGGATGATTTTTTTTACAACGAAAATAAGCGGCGTGATTGCTGGTTTGATAATAAAAATGTGATATGTAATAAAGATTCACTCACGTTTGTGGTATCGTCGAGTTTTCGCTTCCAAGCATCGCTGCGTTCGATCAGGGCGTTCCATTGTTCAGATAGTTTGTTAACTTCTCTTCTAATGCTTCTTGTCAATTCGCGTGCCTGTTCTTCGACACTTCTATATCCCCTGGAATCACCGTCGAGTTCTCTGCCAGCTGTAAACCGTGGAGAAAAATATGACTCGAAATTATTCCCATGTCTGAATAGAAAATTGAAAAAAAAAAGAAAAGAAGAAAAAAATTAAAAACGTGTTCATTATATATTACAGTCGACTTTTACGTCGACACAGATTTGCACTAATTACTAAATGCTAAAAACTGTGATACGCGTGTGCCCAGGTATGTATCGAAATAAATGTGCATCTGGGTTTTCATTAAGCTAATGAAACTGGCTTTTGCACGTTTGTATAAAATAGAAGCAAGTTAATCGCACAGGCGTGGGTGGGATACGGGAGGAAAGGGTGGCTGCAGGGATTCTCGTAAATCGAATATCGCCGGATGAACCGGTTGATTTTTGCATGCGAAAACCGCATTTGCGATACCTATACCTAACTATCGCCTACCTACCTACCTACATGAGATACACCATATGTATACCTATATGTATACATATATATACCATGCCGGAGATATCGGAGTATGAGGGGTAGGTGTGTCGAAGCGCATAGCTACGCGGTTCGCACAGTGTTCATAAATCAACATAACGTAAAGCAGATAGCATACAAGAGAGTGAGAGAAGAGGTGTGCACGTATGCGTAGGTGGGAGAGGAATATGGGAAAACGTTATCGATGCTAAACACGAACAGGGAAAAAGCACAAGTTTCTATGGGCCGATACCATCCCTTGATTCATGAGACAATTAATTTTCAAACGATAATGGATCGGCATGGACAAATGCGTCACTTTGACATAATCAACTGCGACGTAGGCGTACATATGTATATCTGCGTCGGACTCTTTCCTGTCGGAAGGTTGCTCCTTTTTCAATAGAAACTAGTAATGGAAAGAAAAATATACTCGGACGTAGATCAGTCATACATGCAAAGCGCTGTTTCTGTTCGACTGTTACCTACCCTCAGCCGCTTGGTTTTTGGATCAGTTTCGCAGGATTGTTACGTTACACATACGTACGTAAGTTAAGTTCTATCTTGTATTGTTTGAGTGTTTTTAGGAGGTTGATATAACAGCCCAATTATCGTTTTCCCAAAATTAGAACCCGGATTCAGTTGATTTTCTTGCTATTTCTTTGAAAATAGTTATGTGTAAAAATCGTGCGAAATATCCAATTTGGTATCGCATTGTATCGCGCCGAGCTCTATTTTTGAAGTGCATTTTTCTCCCGTTTTCTGTAAGTATATACATATAAAAGATTGGAAAAGCATTTCGTTCCGTACGTGCTTTACAAGCAGAATTGAAACTGTTGAATAGATGGTTCAGCGATGGTCGTGGACAAGCTCGTTCGTACTCGATTCGAAATTCGAAATTCGGATACTTTTACTTTCTTCGCTATTCGAAGCTTGAAAGTCGGTGCTGTAGTTTTTTTCTTTATATTTTTCGTTCGTGTCTCTTGTTTCCCGAAATGTTCATACGAGTACGCTACGAGGCGCTATAACGGATCCAGAAATTCTATTATCCGTGAAAAATATAAAAAAATTGAAAGTACAGGGAATCCTTAAAAGCAGCGAGATATTTCTAGTTCGCGATTCGGTCCCAGCTGCTAATACGAAGGGAGAATTTGAATTCGAAATAGTTACCGCAGCCCACGGTGATCGGCTACGTGACCGTATGCAAGTCATGCAAGTTGCTCCGACACAGGCGCAACACGACACACGCCATAGATGCACATGCACATCGCGTATAGATCGTAACAAACGCAGATGTTGGAGAAACTCGAAGCACCAGCGTGTACGATGGGCTGCATAACGTACGGCGGATTTTATTTATATTCTTTATATTTACGAGAAACGAGGATGCGCTGTTCTGTCATTTCAGCGTTTATCTATCATTCTTCCGCGTGGCAAAAATTTCCTCTCACGGTTTTTCGATGATATATCTACTTCTAATAACTCGAAAGTCTTTTATTTTCTAATAAAATCCACAGAAATGATGAGAAAAAAAGAAAACAAAAATGGTTATTTCTCGAAAACGTATTTATCGGAGAAAATTTCACCTGTAACTTCTGTTTTTTCTTTTTCATTTCTGTTTTTTTTTTTTTTCAATATAAATTCTGCGGAATTTAATATCACTGGAGACAGCGGTTCGTCATATTGGAAACTGACGGTGTATAAAAAGTGAGAATATCCTCCCCACTGTATGCCGAGGACAGTGATATTTCTCTCTATCTTTCGTTTCCGTAATTCGATATATTACCAAGAAATTTCACCCCGAATTTCTGTTCGGTAAAACGACGGGGCGTTTCGAGGTTTGATCAAAGCCATGCTAATCGTCTAATTGAACGGTTGAGTTAACGGGATAAAATATCGGTGGGAAATATCCCTGGGGAACTTCTCCTTACGTATAGATTTCAAACGTCTTAAAGGATCGATAGATAACTGCTTATATAATTCATTAGATAATAACGCAATCTCGTTATATTTGTGCCTCGATTCGTATACGGAAAGAGTTGGCAGAGATACTGTAATTTTGGACAATGAGTTAATTAGCAAACCACTCGACCCAGATTACAAATGAATTTCTGTGCCTGGGCCGATTAAGATGATAGTAAAAAAAAGTCTGGCTAGATTTTGAGAGAAAACGTTGATTACTTCCTTGACTGACTGACGCGTTAAATCCTTGCTGGTATTTAATTAAGGTGAAAAATTATGGGTAAGGAAAAAGAAAAGTTGGATAATCCCCCGAGTACTTGAGCGTAACTAATGGGTCGGGCTGTCAAAAAAACACCATTTTTGTACACCTTTCTTTGACCCGGCTAGGCCGAGCCGAATGCCAAGGACTTTTTCTCGAGTTAATACACCCTGAGCTCTCGAGAATATTTTTTTTCTAAAACGTGTCTAATTTCAATTATCGATAAACGCGAATGAGTGAAGTATAAAAATCGCAGTATCTATTTTTTTATTTTTTTGCTCACCCTCTGAATCTGATGTGTCGGAAAGAGGAGGCTCGTTCGCTATGTATTGACGTCCGCTCAATAAATTGCTTTCGACGACCGGTCGCTTGTCTTCGAGTTGCCTTCTGAATCCACGATGATCGTCCTGAAATCAGAGAAGGCGACGTTGTATTCCTACGATAAAACCAGGGGGGTGTAAGAGGGATAAAGAAAAGCGTTAAATATCGGATGAAAACAATTTTCAGGGGGTTGAGAACCTCGGGGTAAGTGAGCACTGTATAATTCAGGATTACCACGCGAGGACGTGCGCGTTCGTAATTAAACTTAGAAGAGCACCGGAGCAAGAAAAATGTCGAGATGGAAAGCTCGAGAGGGAAAAGTACTTTGACGATATTATAGTAGTAGGTATGTACGTATCTACGTACGTATGTATGTACGTCGCAGGTAAAAACGTGATGAAAAAAAATTACCGCCATTTTTAACCCGGTGCACCACCCCCATCCGCCGCCACCATCCCGACTCTACTTGCACCCCGGTGCACCCGGCGGAATGCTAAGGAATAATTTCTCTATAGAGATATCCGGGGGTGGAAATGAACCCTGGCGCGATCGCCCACCCCTAAATTATTTCAAAGCATGTATACATGTATATAAATTCGTAAAGTAAAAAAAAATGTGGCGATTCTTTACGAGCGGAGATTTTTCACTCCTCTTTTTCCTTACGCCGGGTCTGAGAGCGGCGGATGAACGCGTTTTCCTAAACCTTTATCGTATTCATACACGCATAATAAATCCTTGTTAAATCGTGGAAACGGTAAATAAAGTAGAGTATAAAATAGGGCGAGAAACAGAGAGAAGAAGTATTTTAAATCTTGGCTGACGGTTCAAGCCACGAATCAATTCCGTTCAACCGTACCCTGGGGATCAGCATCCCCGTTCTTCGTTCTTCGTTCCCCGTTCTCACTGAGTTTTAGAATCTCTTCGAGTATAGGGTATATATGTATATAATACCCACTGCTAGAGTTACGAGAAGAAAAACGAGATATTTCACGCCAACTCCCCACCGCGATAGCCTCCAGGCTTCGAATAATACCGGTTTACAATAATGACGTCAGGAAGTAGGTAGCAGGGGATGGTTTAAGTGCACGGGTACCACCATCGGGGGTAAATTTACCCGCAGGTGGTTCGGGCTTAGGGGTTTTCGTAAGTGCGCGTTAGGCGCGTCTTTGAGCACAACACTTTACTCGATAAAGAAGGCTTGTAGCTTTTCTTCCATCCCTCACGCTTTTCTTCGTACTTTGCATTTTTCATAAAAACGATTTTCACACTTTCTTCTTATTTCTTTCTTCCTCTCCTATTTTTTTTCATTTTTTTTTTCCTTTATCGAATTTAAAGAAACTTTTTTTTCTTCGAAACTTCAAACTTTCACATCTACGCTCTAAACTCTATCTACATAACAGCAAATTCTGGTTTTCACTGGCTAAAAATATCAATCGACAAGTTTACGAACGAAAAAAAGGTTTCCCTTTCTCAGTTCTTCGTCGGTATTCGATATTTTGAAAATTGAGGACGGGACACGTCCTCGGAGCGTCTAAAGTCGGTACGAGTGAAGCTAACAGCCGATCAAATTTATACCCAGCAGAGAACCGTGAAGGAATGAATGTAGCCGGTATGGGGTGGTTTATTAGAAGGGTATATACATATACTATATTATTAATAAAGCTCCTCGGTGTTTAAACGGTAAAACAATGAGCACCTGGTACCCGCGGATGGCGAGGTGTGAGTGTATTTAATTCTAGATTACAAGGGATCTTCGCAAACAAATTCCACCGGGGTTAGAAAGAGGGAGTTAGACGGGGGTGTAATAAATTAACCTTGGCTAGTTCCTAGCGGTTTTGATATATACATGGGTAGTAGGTATACATAATCTGGAATAAATGATCTAATTAACCTTAGAGAAACTTCATACACGGAATGGATTTATCATATCGGGGTAAATACACCTTATACACCCTAATTCCGATGATGTATATCAAACCGCCCTCTCGTCCCATCCGAATCCCTCCTCTTTAACGAACGGATCAATATTTCAATACAGAACATGTATGCGTGCCTCAATCCTAATCTGCCCTACGATTGTTATGCGAAATATCCAACACAACGTCATCCCTTCGGCTCCTTGTCTCCGAACACCCTGTACACCTTAATACCTTCATCTACAACGCTGACCTGTTACCTCACCAATTACATACCCTGGGCTCAATGTCCTTATCCGTTTGCCACACTCGGGACTACCGTGATTATACTCGACGTGAACAACGTGGTGACACCCGGGTGAATAGAGGGATGATCGAATCCGGTCGACCGATACGTTATTTCGACAAACATTTTCGAAGAAAACTGTACAGGTTTTGGATCTCGGTGTTCCAAAAATGAGAGAAAGAAAGAAGAAGAAGAAAAAAAAAAGGGGAACAAATGTTTAAAGTCCAAAGTTTTGGATCGGTTTTTTTTTCTTTTTTTTTTTCAAATCGTCGAACTTGAAAATTGATGATCCTTTTCTCGATACGGATATGGGAATTTGAATTTTAGTCATACAGGCAATTACCGGAGGGACTTAACCGGGCGCGTTTCCCATGCATCGATAGATGGTTCGGTTCGCTTTATGGCATCGCGGGGCGCAAGCGCATTAATTAGGTTCTCTGGTCCAGGGGACAACGATCCTCGACGTTATGACCGAGATGGTAACTCAATATCGGAGGCTTGACCGTCCGGTTCGAAGGCTACTAAGCACCTAGTTACTGTTTAGTTACCCGTATAATTGTCCGCACCTTGCGGTAGCCCAAGTTTCCTGATGACGCTGTGCCACATGCTTGGCTTTACATAGATATATATGTACGTATACCGGTATATAGAAAAAAGAGTGAAAAAGAAAAAAATAAAAAAAAGGGAAAGAGAGGGAAAAGAAGAGAACGAAACGAGAGGGAAAAGAAAAAAAAAAAAAAATTTGCTGACCGTCGTGTCATTTGTTGAACGATTCTCTCTCGTCGTTATCGTTGGCTACATGGAAGGATTCGACACGATTCGAGTTAAAGGTGATGGATTGAGGGTGAAAATGGTTGGGTGGAAATGTGCTTTTTATATTATTTTCAAGAGAACGAACCTGCTGCTTTTGCAAGGCTGCTATATCCCCGCAGACTGGACCGAGCCCCGTCAATTCGGTGTCTTTTCTTATTACCCATTCGATCAATTCTCGTAGTGATAATAGCAGCGCGTTCCAATGCTCCGTGTTGCTTTCCAATCGATTTCTGTAACAAGATTGACAATTTTTTATTTTTATTTTTATTTATTTTCATTTTTTCTCTCAATTCAATTACTTCCTTCCCGTAGTCGAACGAAAAAATTATTCACCCTATCGTCACGGGGGGATGAAAACTCCTGAACTTATCAGTAATTCATTTCCGTTTATATACAGTATATCCTTGAAAAATTATAACGTATGTAAATTTTGTCAGGAAATTATACACGGGATTTTTTGAGATTTTCCAAATTATCATCGAAATTCCAACAATTTTCGATATCGCGAAACAGGGGTTGGGAAAAACGAAAATAAAAAAGAAAAAAAAAACCTCCATATTCGTGGTGAATTCTTGTTCCAGTACACATTTTCCAGCGTCGAGGTATACGTATACGTATATATGTGTGGGTGGCTAGATTTATATTCGAGTATTGTGTTGCGGGTGGGTGTGGGATATTCCATATCCTGTATAGGGGTATACTCATATCGGTGATAAACACGCCGCGTTGCACTGAGATGAAAACTTGCGAGTTGGATAGAGTGGATAGGTATTTTTCTTATTTTTCAACATTTCTGAGAGTATATTTCCCTCGGTTAACTCCGATATCGCGTTCCTTTCAACATTTTCTCACTTCTCGCTTTAACGAATATTAGAAAAAAACGAAAAAGAGCAAAAAAAACTGAAATTCACGTCTCTGAATTACAATATCCTCATTCTTCTTCCTAAAAGTCTTTTTATTTCTACATATATAGGCATATTACGACAAACGAACAAATTGAAACAAATTGAAACAACGGCGAAAGAATGGGGTGGGAATTTTACGTGATCAAAAATCAGAATCCTGCGGGGACATATTTTTTCTCCAATTTTTTTTTTTTTTTTCTATTCTCTCCTTTTCGTTTTTTTTTTTTTTTTTTTATCATCCACGTTCGAAGAGATGAAAGAAAATTTGCAATATTCTACTTTACGCGGCAAACTTCCTTTCTTTGCATTCTTTTCTTTTTTCTTTTTTCCTCTTTTTATCTCTTCCCATCTTCCCTTTCTTTCTTTTTTTTTTTTCTTCATATCCCTTCTTTTTGGCGGACGGTGGACACAGTTGATGTTGATGAAAGGGACGAGTGTGTCGTCTCTGTGACTTCAAACGTTTTTTTTTTTTTTTCTCCCTTCTTTCCCTTTTTTCTCTCTTTTTTTTTCTCATCGTTACACAGTCAAAAACCAATCCGTACAGGTGTATACCTATAATATCCGTGTCGTTGTGTTGCGGTAAAACCAGCTGCGTTTAAAAATGTATCGGTGATAACGAAAAGGAGGAAAGAAAGAAAGAAAGGAAAAAAAAAAACAAATTTTTACAGCCGTCCGATTTTAAGAGGAGAGAATGAAGATGGGGAGAACTTTCTGATTACAACAGAGAGTCGTTCACAACTTTGTAGAGATTAAGGATAATTAAAATACTCCTGTCTGAATCGCGAGCCAAAGTAGACAAAGTGAATATGCCCCCTCGACTACGTACCCATCGGATGCTATACCCACTCTTTTTCCCTTTACTAGGATTACGTACTCATACATCTAAACCGGGGCTTATTGGATTCCGAATTCAAGAATTATGGGTTCTAAATCCTCGCCAAGATAGTTTGGACAAATTTTCGCTCATTCTTTGCCTACCTTCACGTGCAAAAATCCCCACTTCCCCCTTTTTTGTCTCCGCAAAAAAAGAATTCGGGAACAAGCGAGATGAGAAATCGAGAAAAAAAAAAAAAAACGAATTTTGGTCGCGATTCCGAACGATTTTTGATCATTTAAATAAAAAATAAGGAACCCCTTCGATTTATCCATTTTCGAATAACCGACCGATTCGCGGATATCGATATCGATATCGTTCCCTTTTTTTTTCGCAGATCATTTCGTTCTATTCTGATACTAGACGGCGATCGTTACCTCGCGTTTTATCCGCAATTTTTATTATAAGCTGATCGTAACAAGGGATTGAAATTCGCAGGGTGGTTACGATGATTAAAAATTTTTCAGCAATAATAATCAACTATCTATTACAAAATTGTATTAATATCGGAAGCGCTGAATACCTGCTCTGATAATCCACATCAGGTATGATGCGAAACGAGGAAGTCGCAGCTATAAATGGATTATCGCTTATACTGCAAATGCCATAACGCGGGAAATTCAACTTCGCAGACAATTTAACACGACTATTTCAAGTCCAACGAGAACCCGGGACGCAAAGTTGAGTAAAATTGTCCAAACTTACCCCGTAAACAATGAGACTATCAGTGGTCACCTACGGTGTAACGTACAGCCAAAGTCCGTCTTAACTACCGGCGAGGAATACGAACTCGTGTGGTTTGCTAATGGTCATTTGATTTTCCTTATCGTTCGGACGATTTATACTAATGGAATTCTCGCGCAGGTCCAGCGATTAGGAAAATCACATCTAGGCGAATTTCTGAACGAAATTAGCCTCTTATTGAAAAGCAGAAATTTTTTTTAAATTTACCAAAATTTCCGAAACGAGGATCGGCTGTAACCCTCGGTGACCCAGTGGCCAAACTTGTGGAAAATGCGACGGCTACGATCCGGTATCTTTTGTTCTACCAAAAAGCTCATTTTCCCGGCTACAGTCTGACGTTTTGAATCCACGTCTCTTCGTCCGTCCCAAACTTTTGTCCCATAGAACGTAACGCCGCGTTGCGAATCTCCGAGTACGAAGCCTCTAGCTAGCAGAGCTCTCTGGTCTCTAAACCCTACCAGCCAGCTTTTGCTACCGGAAATTAGAAATTCCTACAGTAGGATCACGCGACGAGTAACGGAGATCCGTTCGCGGGAAATTCAACCCTGCTCTACCCCTTCACCGAAAACGTAACGCGTGTGATGTGCGGATTTTGCGCGGGCAAAAAATCTGCACTAAAGCCAAAATCCAGAGGCACCGTGCCACCCGCAGCAGCTCGCGATTGTCTCATATCTGGGTTAACGACCTAGACTGCGGAACTAGAATTAAAAACGGCAGAATCTCCACCTAGGAATCGGAAATTGTGCAGGAAAATTACTCGGACGATTGACGGACGCTTTTACTTACGGAGAATAGTCAGTTTCGAAAATATTCGCACACGTCCCGTTTTCAAAAGCCGCTACGAAAACTCCGAGAGCGTATCTCCTCCTCGATACATCAGTACGGTATCAAAACGTCAAAGCTTTTCGACCCGTACCTCGTTATTTTCTACTTAGTTTCATTTTCCCTCTTCCCCACGTTGTCTTCGGTATACACGAACCTTTTTCACATCCGCTGAGTTAACGAGGGGTGGTTTTTACCGGACCGTGTAATAATTCGGTATCGCGTCTGGAGGAAGTGGCTTACGCTTCTGGCTATACGGCTATTGGCACTTCTTCAAGGTTTTGGGACGTATAATACAGAAATAGATCTCTAAACATTCAAAGAAAGAAAATCGGACGGTAAAAGGCCTGCGATTTGATAACAGGTCCAAGTTTCGACCGATTTTTTCAGCCTCGGTACAGAAACTGGTTACGATTCGACCGGTCCAATTATTCCTCCTAATTTGTGCTCGGCGTTAATTGCCCCGCTGTTAGGTATAGAGTCGTAGGGGGTTACGGTGCAGAAACTGTCGTATTAACGGCTGAGGATCGTTTTAGCGTGATTAAACGTTGCGATAAGCCGTTTTCGTGACAGAATGCGAATAGTCAGAGTCTGGATCGCCGGCTAGCAGCTGTTCACACCTTTGCTACTCGATAGCTGTAAGCGTATATTAAAGTGAATCCTTCAACGCGCGTGTACGTTAATGGCATAACCACCACCCCCGAACTCCCTAAATTGATATACCTTCATTTATAACCTCGACACCGAAACTCATAAAGGATCTTACTTATTTATGACACAGATTATTTCACTCTGGTTTCCATTTTTCACTACTTTTTATATTCCCAGAGTCACGGAGCGCGTGTGCTGAAGCTAATGTTCGCCGTTCGTTGCTAGCAAAGAAAAAGTCACCCCGTATATGTTCGATTACATTTTCCTATTTTTTTTTGTTCTATTATCGATTTTTCCCATTTTCTATAATATTGGAAAATTCTTTAGGCGAGGAATCGGATCGATCATTCGACCCCCGAAATGATTTTTCATTCTTGACTGACGCGATCTTTGGATTTTTTTTTCCTACGTATCCGAAATTCGGTTTCCCTATATCCCGTTGATTTTCGGTAACGAGGAATAAGAGTCGACGATACGAGTGCAGCCCCTAAATTCTGTATTCCTGCCACGATTCCTTGTTTCATAAAATCGATACGAAGTGTATGTATACTCCCAGTCAGAACAGAAGTTCGATAATTATCTTGGAAACGTTGCCAACGATTAAATATAATGGGAATAGATGAAAAAAAAAAAAAAACAAGCTAACGATAAACCAGATAAAACGGTTTGAAAAAAAAAATTGATTCAGGAAAAAAGTAAACGGGGTTCGGTAGAAAAAAATTTGAAAAAAAAAAAAATCGATGATTCAACGTACGAATGTATATACAGTTATACGATGCAACTGGGAATTCACCGACACAATTCTATTCTTTTTTTTGGCTAACCATCGGGAGTTTTACCCTTTCCCTTTTCCTTTTTCCCTTTCCTTTCGACTCGCTCCCCCGGCTTCGCCCCCTCGTTCCATCCTTGATTGCAATCAGAGGCTCAACTTCTGGCCAACGTTCGGTTAATTAATTGAGACTGATTGCTCGCCATCATCTGGGTTGCTCGAGTGCTGACACGGAGCTATCGTTACAAGATATTTAAATTAAAATGCTTTGAGAGATGATATGCCGATCCTAATTTTACACCGTTTGTTCCGTGAAACTTAAGCTTTTTGAGTTTCAAGGGTCTTTTTTCTTTTTTATTTTCTCTCTAATTTTTCTCTCTTTTTTTCCTACCATATATTATCTCGCACGTTGTAATATGCTTCCCGTTCGTTTTCTCTACCCTTCTTCCTGCACCCTTCCTCGCGTAGTTCTAGTCAAAAGGAAAGGGGATGAAGGCGAGCAAGCAAAAAAAAAAAAAAAAATGTTAAAAGCAGAAAAAGAAAAAAAAAAAAAACCTTTAAGCTCGCTCGAAACTTTCCCCCGCGCTTTTGTGTTTCTAATATATTTCATCCCCGCCCCAAGTTTCTTGTACGATATTTTTTAGCTCGCTTCCTAATTTCGCGAGGATTAAGAAAGACGGATTTAACAAGACTTTCCAGTTAATACAAGGAATTAGGAGCTATTTACAGCGCTCAGTATAGGTAGCTTCGAGCTTTCTGTCTCTCTCTCGCTTCTTCACTTTTACAAAAATACAGAAAAGAGAGAAAGAACAAAAACGCCATTTTTCATAGAGAAATATCGAAGTAACTTTCGTACGTATATCTATATATAGCTCGGGTATAAAATCTATATCCAATTTTTCGCCTCATTAAAGAACCGGGGATTTCTGTCACGAATTGTAACATATTATAGAACTTTATTCTATATAAAATACATATTTCTTTCGGCTACACCCCCCGGCTGCTACTCGTTTCATATATCGTCCTATCGAATTAATATCCGTACTCCGAAGGTATTTGTCACAGTAAATCGATTTTACAAAACGATCGTCGGGTTCCTTTTTTTTTTTGTTTTCTTTTTCTTTTTTCCTATTTTTTTTCGAAGGAATTATTTTGAACCGCTTACCTTATAGCCATGCTTTTTGCCTTCAGGTGATGCCATCGTTGATTCATTTCATCAAGACGTCGCTGAAGCATAACGGCGTCATCCTGGCTGGCCAAAGAGCTTAAAAGTTTTCTCCCCGTACCGTTTAACGAGGCGTAAACATCGCGATGAGTTTCAATTTCTGACTGAAGATCCTGCGATTAGAGACAACAAAAAAAAAAGAAGAATTTGATAAGTAAATCACCATTTTTTTTTCAACGATCGCAAGAAATTCAGGTTGTCGTCGTTTGGTATGAAACGTGAGCTTTTTCATTTGCAAAAAAAAACAAAAACAAGAACTTATCGTACTACGTTATATACTCACTCGATAATAGACGTTGATCATTACTCTAACGCGAAAAAAATGTATTGAAAACTGGGGTGAAGATGAGAAGAGAGAGAAAAGAAAACAGGAATTTTGATTTTGGATTTTCCGTTAAATTAAAGAATGAAAAAGAAAAAACGAAAAAAAAGCTCGAG
Organism: Tenthredo distinguenda; assembly: GCA_947538915.1. Classification (NCBI taxonomy): domain Eukaryota; kingdom Metazoa; phylum Arthropoda; class Insecta; order Hymenoptera; family Tenthredinidae; genus Tenthredo; species Tenthredo distinguenda. Next base: position 1,884,381 of record OX384535.1, read on the forward strand.
ATTAAAGGCTGGCGGGTCCACGGCTCGCGGTATACTAAACAGCGAAGTTTCCTGCAGAGAAGCTTGCAGCTCGAGGTTTGTTGGAGAACTGTTAGAATTGGAATAGACAGGTTTGTTTTTGGACTATTTACTGCCGGTTAACAGCAGCTGGCAGCTGCCCATACGACTTATACTTTACTTTACTTTACTTTGCTTCACTTTACTTTACTTTACTTTACTTTATTTTACTACTGAAATTAGACGATATTTGATTGACGGATGTCGATCTATGTATACTGACAGATTGTCAATCAGTCGCGGTGACAGAATTCTACAACGGATATATATATATCAATGCTAGAAATGACGAAACACGATTATACACAGAGTGTCAAATTTTGTCAACTGTTCGTTAAATGTTCTGACGTTGATTATAATACATAGAATCGATCGATTCCGGATTTCGAATGTATATATGTGCGTGCGTTAAACAGACAGAGATTTAGCCAAATTACGAAATCGACTAACGAACTCTTTGTCAATTAATCGAAACAACAGGAATAATTAAACAGTAATTGAGAATCCTGATCTTTTTTAGATCGGGATTTCGCGAGCTTATAAAAACGCTTGCGTTTCTCTAGAAGTAGAACACCGACGTCATTATTGTTTATATTGACGGAAATGACACCCGATTATACACACATGTGTATATATAGTATATAAATATATATATATACACATCTGACAATGAGTCGTGTGCGTGTTTAGCAACGTCAACGTCAACGCGTCGCGTGGTCCCTGGAAATCATTCCCATTCCCGTATGTGTGCGTATATCTATATGCCATCGAACTGCGTGGGTGGTTCTCTAAACGAGCGCAGCAAAAATCGAACACGATATACCAGAACCGTTTCGAAATGTTCGTTTCGAAGTGATCGAAGCGAACTAATACATCATTTCTCTGCCCCAGTGGAGGCAGCAGCAGCAGCAGTCGATGACAGGATTTGTTCCGAGTCGTCGTTGTACCTTGGTACATTATAATATCTCTGTGTGGGTACGTCGCAAAACGCGCTGGGTTTCACTCGTTTTTTTTTCTCATTTTTTCATTTTTTCATTTTTTTTTAACTTCACGTATGCAGCTCACTGTTCTCATATGACGAGAAGTATAAGGTAGATCCGAATCGGGGTACATATACACAGATAAGAGAAAGCAAAGTTTCTATCGATTTTTCGATTACGAAATTTGAATAAAATTTCTCAATTTTTCGTTTTTTTTATTCCTCTTTTTTTTTTCTTCTCACTTTCTCCTGTTTTTTTTCCTCATTCCCAGAGGAATTTTTCTGTTCCTCTTTTCTTTTCGTTTTTTTTTTTTTTTTGTTTTTTTTTTTCACGTTATTCATATTTTAGAGTGCCTCATTTTCTTCAAATTTTTTATCTAACAGGGGGAAAGTCGCGGTTCTCTATATATACTTCACGACGGAATAAATACTTACGGGTATATATATGGGATTACTTGAGAAAAATTTCGATCGCTCGCTCGTGAATTTGTTTTTTTTTTTTTTGCAATTTGAATTTTCGGGGTAAGGGAAGGAAAAATTTTTGAAGGGGGTGAAGAAAAAAAAAAAAATTCAGACACTCTTCGCTCCTCGGATCAAAAGGTCAGAGACAAAGTGCGAAAGTTTCGACTTTGGAGTATTATCGAACCCTCGCAGACTTTGGCCTCGGCTAAAATGTTTCGTAAGAATTTCCCAGCAGTGCTAGGGGGCTGCGAGGGGTGCCACGAGAAACCGCGCTGAGAAACGTTTTAATCAATGTCGTAGATACGAGTTCAGGTGACTCGCGCGAGTCGAGAAATTTCTAGGCGAAATTTTATTCAACGAATCAGACTGAGAGAACGATTTTTGATTTTTTTTTTTCTAATTTTTTTACTTCAGCTCTTTTCGTTACAAACGCGATTTCGTTTGTATCGTTTCGTTTCAATTTCGGTGAAAAAAAAAAAGAAAGAAAAAATCAAGTAACACAAAATCTTGAACGAATGGGGGGACGATCCCCATCCGTCTCAATGCGTTTGGGAAACTGGAACCGATATTTCACTCGTCGTTTAAAATCCCTCGATCCAGGGGATGACAAATGACCAAGGTATGAGATATCGACCGTGTAAGAAAGCTCCGAAGTAAGTGAGCAGTTTGTTTACCTGTTCGAAGCAGCGAAGATCGGCGAGTAGAGAGTAAGAAATGTAGATGAAACGAGCATCCTCGACAAGGTTTCTTCTCTCCCGTCCACAATTCAAACCCTTATTCCTGGGGGATCCAAAACGGTTCAGGGATCCCCCGGGCCAGGTGGCCCCTTTCGAAAATTCACTGCAATAATCCACGATAGTAATTTTTATCTCACTTTTACCGCATCACAGATATTTTCCTTTACCCAATCTTCTTCATTTTTAACATTTACTTTTTTCTCCCTTTTTTTTTAAATTTCTTTTTTAATCTTTCTTTATACCCGAAACACTCCCTTATGTTTATTATTTATTTTCAATTTTTTGTCTCCACCCTCAACGAAACTTTTTCCAATTTTCTAATCGTCGCAGGTACTCGAAGTCATCGAACGATATTACAGTTCGATCATTTTTTTTTCTTTTTCTTTTTATCCTCGAACTTTCTAAAAAAACCACTTCGAAGAATAATCAGTAGAGTTTATTTATTCATTTATTTATTTATTTTAAATCCGCGATACACCTAAATGGGAAGAGAAGCATACTTTACGGTCCCGTATAGTTTAATGATCGGTCGATGTTCTTTAATGAAGGTATATTATAAACGTCTTATCGATCGGCTACCGGTTACAGGACTTTGAAAGAAAATAAAATGAAAAAAATAAAATCATACTTGCCGGTAACCACAGGCTAACCAGATAACCGAGGGTCGCTTGGAAGACGATATCCATCCGTTATCCGATAATCCTGAGTTATGTAGGAGCTGAGAAGCAGCGCGTTTTATACGCACGCGAGAAATCTTCACTTTGGTATATAAGTAAGACTTGAAATATCAGATCGTGAAGAAGGAGAGAAAGGCGAAAAAAAAGGATCAGATAAAAAAAAAACAGAAAAAAAAAACGAAAGGATTTAACACACGTCTGTGAGGATAATCTATGGTACACCTATACCTATAAGCCTAGAGCCTCGCGTCATTTCTATTCATCTCGTTTAATTTACTTGAAAAATTCTTTTATTTGGTATAGAAAGGCTTTTTTTTTGCACACGATTCCCGAGATGAGTGAGTAAATAATTTTTTACGACCAAATCGACCGAAAGCGTAGAAATTTACGTATACTATGTATACAGCTGGATTCTACCAGGGCGACTTCAGAGAGCTTAAGAAAAATATAAAAATATATATATATATACACACATATATTCATCTCGTACGTGATTTGGTTCAACGATGAATCCCGCAGTCTTCCACATATTCTCGAAAAGTATTATGAATACCGTATATACTGTATACACATCTAGCCCGCGAGTCTTTCTTACATCTAGTCATTTTTAAGAGTCAAAAAGTTGATGGAAACGAGAAGAAATGGAAAGAGAAAGAGAGAGAGAGATAGAAGAGAGAGAAAGGGAGAGAGGGAGAAAAAAAAGACATTGCCTCTTCATTATTTCCAGGGTTTCAATTAGCTCTTAAATCTTGTTGTTATATACAGTTATACTTTCGGAAATCCACGACTTTCCCATACATATATATATATATATATATATATATACATGTATATATATGATGATGAAAAGTTGAGTATATTTTGAGGGGGCTTCGACGTTACGGTCGTACCTCGTTACATTTGTCATTGTTCGTTTTCCTTTTTCTTCATTTTAAAAAATTCCTTTTTCACTCGTAAGCAGTAAACTTGTATTATACACCTTGTGCCTCGACACCGGTCGTCCGGAAATAAAGCTAGGGGTGCGGTTTCGTGTTTTTTTTTTTTTTCTTTTACTATTTTTTCTATTTTTACTATTTTTCTTCTCTTTTTTTTTCGTTTCATTATTCCATAGTCGGGAGGGGCAACCTTAGACGATCGTAAAAATGACGCGAGGGAATAATAGCCGAAACTTGAATCTTACTACAGGTATACACGTACGTTGATGTACTATATATATATAATATATGTATATCCGGTACATATTCAGGTAAAGTTTCTTCCCGTTGAGCAGATTATTATTATTATTATTATTATTATTATTACGATTTTTCTCCTTCTTCTTCTTTCTCTTCTTCTTCATCATCATCATCATCATCCCCCTTTTTAGAGACGCCATTTTAGCTCACTTGTCGAGATCCTTGTATAGGTGTAAGGAGAGAAAGAGAAAAGAAAGAGAAAAAGAAAAGAAAAAAAAAAAGGGGGCGAGATTAAAATCCCGCGATATACCATAATACTTCGCTCGGCATGCTTACAACAATGGCAAAGTGCTTAGCTTCCGGTCAGAAGTAACAGTCAAGCTCAAAGTATCAGGATTTAAAAAAAAACCGCCCCTGTACGTACGAGATATAGAGCTTGAAGATATATATAGATATATATATTTTTTTTCTTTCTTTCTTTTTTTTTCACAGATATAATTCGGTCTGTTAGAACAGATTCGGGGTGACAGGCTTTTAGACTTTCCAATTTATTTATTTTTATTTTTAAGTTCGCAACACCGTAGGTAATCTTCGCCAGATGTTCGCAAAAGAAAAAAAAACGAAAAAATACAAAAATTTTAATACAGGGGGGTTGAATAATTCATTTTACGAAGCGAACGGAACTTTTTCTTTTTTTCTTCACAATTTGGGATATCACTTATGATTCTGATTTTTTTTTTTCTCCCTTTTCTCTTTCGTGGCGGTTCTTTCGATCCGTTTTTCAAATCGCGGAGAAATATAGGCGGACCAGCGAGTATGTAATGAAGATACGCGGACGAGAGAGAATAGGAGATATGGATAAATGAAGGGGAGAATCTTTTTGCAATTCGCGGTTCCATTTGGAGAGTGTTACACCCGTACCTGCAGTCGCGATTGCTCCGAAAGCGTAGTTCCGATATTTTTTCTCCACCTCTTTATCTCTCGCTCTCTCGTTTAAGAAAAAGAAAAAGAAAAACTTTTCCTCAACTTTTCCGCCTCCCGGGCCACGCTACGTGTATATAAATATGTACGGTGAAAGGCGGTAAAAATGTGAATGAAAGTAGGAAGGAAGAAAGAAAAAAAAAAAACTAAGAAAAAGATGAAGAAGGAGAAGAGGAGTAAAGAAGAGAGGAGAGAAATAGAATAGAAAAGAAGGCCGAGTCTACTACGTGGCTGCGGTAGGTATAAAGGATGAAGAACTAGGAAACTAGGAGGTGACCTGAATAAAATGACGGGATTCAAAAGAAGAAAAAAAAAGAAAAGAAAAAATTCAGTTGAATATATTTGTAAGCCGGTAATTGCCATTCGCCGTTGTTTCCCCCACGCTGTATAATTATTTAATTCAATATCGTAGAATAGAATAACGATAAATGAAATAAAAATCAAAATTCTGAAAAGCTTTTAGTCGTTTCGTTGATTTTTTCCTAGGTATAAAAAAAATATACGGAAAAGGAGGTGAAAAAAATTGTCGCGATTGCTTCTGCTTCGTCTGCATAAATTTGATACCTTACAAAATTGAAGAAAAATAGAGAAGCAAAGAGAAGAAAAAAAAAACGGGGTTCCACCGACGCAACAGTACAGCTCGTGGTATATAGGATATTAACTAAAGTTTTTCCGTCAGGCTATACCGAATGGCGATACATATCACCCCGCGGGTGGTGGTACGGCGGACTTGTATCATGGTGACTAACGTTGGAATATGTACCCTGTACGATATATAGCTACGTATTTCCAGAGGCCATTAACACGAGCCGAACGTTTCTGTACGGTGCAAAAAGCTCTGATTAAAGCGGAATTTAGCAATATCGCGATGCGGTATCAAGGAGTACACCCTCCTCTAAACATTGTCGCGTCTAGATTTCCCGCCCGACGAAATATCGGGGAGAAAAGTGTGAAGAATAAAAAAGGGGAGAAAGAAGAAAAAAAAATATGGAAAATATGGATATACGGAAGAAAAGAAAAGAGGAGAGGAAAGCGAGATCGTCGAGTGATTTTTCCCACGCCTTTCGTCGACGTTGTGATTTTTATTGCCCGAAATTCTCTACTGGACAAACATTTTTTCAGTTACAAAGCTAAAGGGTAAACTGGACAAGTGCCAGCTCAGGATATATTCCGGAAAAAAAAGCTCTTCGTCCTTCCTGCTGCAGTCGCGCTGGTAGCGCATTTGACATTGTGGTGGACGGTAATCGGCCACAATCCGCTTAACTGACCAACTCGAACGAAGTTAGTCTACATATACGTATTCGAGTAGCTGACGGAAGAGCGAGCTAGATTTTTAGTACATTCAAACGCTTATCGTTATTCCGCGTGTCCGCGGTATCCAAATTTGAATTTTTATTTTTATTTTTTCCAAATCTTTCGTATTTTTGCTGTCGTTGAAAACTGGTCTCTCTCTCTCTTCGGATTCAATTAAGCTACTGCAATACTGTCTGGGTGTTCGGATCACTGAGCTACTAACTTCTATACTATCAAATTTCTGCGATTTGGAGGTATTGGGTACGGCTCCTCTGACTGAGAGAAGATTCGAGCGATTTCCGGTAGCTACTACCGTCTTTGTTTCGAACTTGTAACTCAAAGTGAATCCGGTAGCCCCGGCAAATCTCAGACCGTAGTATCCTGACCACGGAGATAATCGGCTCGTAAGAGCCGAGCCTAGTTTCTGCGGTCAGGTGTAATAGCTGGGCATTCGGACGATGGAGATTAGAGAAACCTCGTTCTTGGACCATATTCATTATCGCGGAGCTTTTCAAATTCTGAAATCTTTGAACCGGCCGCTCACTCTTCCTGGTTTTTTTTTTCTCATTTTTTTCGTTGTCGTTTCACCGAAAATAAAACCGCAGTCTAAATCCAGGCTTCACATGTCACAGCGGTATGAAAATCAGAGCTGGGTTCGTCCATGCAGCGCGCGGAATATGATTACGTAACTTTACCGGTGTGCGGATATGTGTACAGAGCTACATCAGCTATTTTCATGTCGAGTTAACTAGCTGTGATGCAACCGAGGTGGTTGCAGTCGAAAAGCTTCATGATTGAAAGAAAGAAGGAAAGAAAAAAAATTTATAGAAATTTATGAAACTCTGACACGAGGAAGGAGAAGAGAAAACGATACGGATGAACTACCCTCGAGATAGAATTCAACCGAAACTGGACATAGCTTCGATATTCTTTGTTGAATCCCAAGTAGTTTCAGAAAATGAGTCAGTGGTGCTCGAAATTGAGAAAATCTGATCTAAGGATTGAAAATTCGATCGAAAATTGAGAAATCATTTCGAATTGTATCGTGAGAAGTAGAGAATCTCAAAATTCTGCTTTGGCGTGTATCAGGATGGTCTTTAGGATACTAGGATGAAGATATTCGAGATTAAATCCCTTGTTATTGAGAAAAGAGGAAAAACAAAAAAAAAATTGGCATCCTCGTTCGAAGTTTCTACCAAAATTGAGAAAAAAGGATCCGATCTTAAATCCTGATCTTCGGATATCTTCAACCTCGTATTTTTGAACATTATTTCAAATCGCGATTGTTCCGCGATTTTTATTCACTCGATTTTCATCCCCGGAGCAAGATCTTTCTGGTTTCAATGATCCGAGGCTTGAATGTTATAGTTTTCCATGTAATCAAGTAATGGGGTGATTTCAAGGGTATTATAGGGTTGTGACGCGTGACGCGTTCGGAGAACAGTCGGATATGAAATACGGGCAGGGATTGGGATAGGGATTGGGATAGGGATACAGGTACGCGTAGTTTGAGAAAACAGGATATTTGATTCCCGAGGGAAAACACACGGCGCAGGTTCGAGTGATGAAAATGGCCAGTTAGCGCGACCCCAACTTGTCCCAAATTTGACACAGCTTTAATCCGACGCTTACTCGCGATATATTCCATTAACTAGCTACGCAAACAGCGCCCAGTTACGTCACTGGTATTTGCACAGGTTTGCCCAGCAATGGGTCTGACCAACGCGAACCAATCCCTACCAATATGGACCTACGGGAAACAACGGAAGATAGACAGCATATCTGATGCTAATTCAACGTCAACTTTTGCCCTTTGCCGAATCGTACGGAAAATTCCAAATTCCAATTTCCAAGTTCGAAATTCGCATCAAATCGCAGGTGACGGGTATACGCGCGTAGGATTTCACTAAATCAACGATATTTATTATTCTCGATTTCCCTCGTTCTTTTTTCGGCACATCAGCGTACCGGCTAGGTATTCAATCATACCCTGACGTATTTTATGTATTTTTAATTGAAAGAGTAATTAGCTTTGGGTTCGTGTCAGAGAAGTGGTTTTAATTTAATGTGAAAAAATAATACCTCACCCCCGCCTTCATTCAGGGCGAATTCTGTCCGGATCGTTTACTTTTTTTTATTTCCGGTATTATATTAAATCAGTTTTTGACCTCTGATGCTCGAGAGCGCGGTTATATCACGTTTTAATCACAACCCAAGGCTCGGGTTGCCCGTTAATTAATTAAGTGTACAGCCCTGCCCGCGTTCACGTCGGTGTCTATACTACCCAGGCACCCTGTCGGCACCCCCTGATTTTCGGGTTTACCCGTTATTTCTCTAGGGTGCGTAAAGCCCGAACCTCCCTTTCCAGAATCCCGCCCCGTGTGATAAATGATTATCAACGCAACGCCCGGAATTCCTTCCGGTTTCCCGTTATATTTTCCGAACGTCATTTTCGCGTTCGATTCAAAGTAGTACCGCTATTTTTGAAAAATTTATATTCGGCCAAAAAAAGAAAGGAAAAGAAAAGGAAAGAAACAAAGAAAAAGAGACCCCTTCAACGGGAAGAAATGTCGTGAGATTTTCGGTAAAATCTAAACGACGAAAGGTAATTTGATTAAGTAGTGAACGTCGTACGGGCTGGTGACTCGGCGTCGTTTAAATTTGTAATTTCAGTCTGGCATGGGAACGTTTAACGAGATTACATGATTACGTGATAACTAACAGCCTGCACGGAGCAGAGAGAGGAACGGCTGCATCAACCTTTTATCCATTGTACCGTAGCAGCATTGCCCTTTATTCACCTCTTCCTCGTTTCAGACTTTTGTCTAAATTTCTACGTACACCCACGCGTACTGTATAGTATCTCGCGACTGATCATCGTCAGCAGAACAGAAACGGGGGCGGATAATTAACATTTGGTGGTAAAATTCCTGAAGGAATTTGATAAATTTTTATTTTCTCGATTCTCGCGATTTTGAATTTCAAATGTCGCAAAAATTACCCGAAATTTTTGTCCCCTTGCTTGAAATAAAAAAAAAAAAAAAAAGGAAAAGAATAGAAAGGAATGAAAATGAAAAAAGGTAGAGAAAAAAAAGGAAAGAAAGATGTATAATGTAACAAAGAGTAATCGATGTTATGAATATTTAAATACTTTTCAAACTTTTGTTTTATTCGTTGGTAGGCAGGAGGGAATTTAATTTTCAACGCTTTCGTGGTAAAAATAAATTGTTCGAAATTAATTAAAAGGCTTTTCGTTATACGACGGGGTTAATTTATTAAACCCGAGAGAAAAAATAAAAAATGTCCGATAAATAAATAATACGTAATAACTCATAAGACGCGGAGACGTGTCGCATGAAATTTTTAGCCCCTATTTAAAAAAAAAAAAATTACGATCGTAAGGAACGTGATTTCTGAAATTCTGGAAATTTTGCGATTTTTTTTTTTTCAACAAGGTGCGTTAATCGATTAATAACGACGATTTAAAATACTCGAAGATCGTATGGTTAATTGACACGATACGAGTATTTGATCGAGCGTTAAAACCGCCCGGTTAAGTTAAGGCAAAATATAGGTAGAAAAAGTTCGCCCGCCTAGGAGTTTGGAAATGTAATTAAAACTCACGCAATTGTGGAGAGAGAGAGAGAGACAGACAGAGAGCGGTTTGGTGGACGGAGTTGGCCAAAAGGCCCCAGACAAGGTTATATTGGCAACGAGCCAGTTACCTCGTGGTTGGCCAATTTCTGCATCTCTACCTATATATATACATGGGTAAACGTTTCTCGCTCTAAATCGATTTGAATATATCGTCAAGATCGAATTTTGTCCCGTTTTTTTTTTTTTTTTTTACGTATATAGAATTTTTTCCAAAAAAGATTCGGGGCTTTTCGTTTTCCCACCGAAATCCGCGCGGCTCTCTTTTAAAATCCGTACATATATAGCCGCTCCACGAGGATCATCTTCAGTTTCTAAAATTTCCTTTTTTTTTTTTTTTTTCTCTCTTCTTTCTCCCACATCCGTTTTCACGATTTTCAGGTCAAGCTCAAAAGCAATTCCAACTCTTGACCCCCCATCCCCCACCCTCCGGCTCATTTGAATCTCTCTAATGTTCGACCCAACTCCAAACTATCCTGAAATTTCATCAGGGGGTTGTATCCCGCGAGGAAATAAACTGGGGGATAGATTCGCGGGTTAAGAGTTCATCGAGAAGAACAGAAAATCGAAAAGATCCGTTGAAAACAGAAAAAATAATAAATAAATAAAAAATTTACGGAAGGTATAACTTCTATTCGAGATCGTGTATTAATTCAAGCACTGTAATATCTTTCTATTCCCGTGTTAACCCTCCATCCATTGGCGAATCGAAAGCTCTCTAAAATCGCTCTTTCTTTCCTCTCGAGTCAAACCCCTCTCGAAGTTCCTGAGAGCTTAATTTTTACCCTTTACCTTTTCCTCTCCGTCGATTTTTTCTCTTTTCTCCTCTTTTCTTTTTTTTTCTTTTTTTTTTATGCTTTCTGTTTTGGGGGGTGGGGGGTGGTGAGAGCTTAACTACGCGTAGCCCTAAAAGCTGATCGCCGAGTACACAGACAAAGCGAAAAACGCACCCTAAAGTCTCATTCAAGGCCGAAAATGGTCAAACCCCTTTCTCGTTGATACCACAAATGATTACGCAGCGGTTGACCGCTAACTGGCCAGCTCGACCATTTCCCGACCAGCTATTCAGGGGTCAAAACGGGTCAGTGGGATCACTGTTCAAGGAATTCACTGTCCATTTGCAACCGCCATAACCAGTCCTGTGTATACACGCATACCTTGCAATTTGTTTCTAGCGTTCATGTATGTATGTATACATATACACATATATGTGATCATTTTTTATTTTTATTTTTTTGCCATTCTTTATTTTCAACCTTTTGCACCATTCGCGTTTTCTCAAGGGTCAATTCGTGTGCCCTTTTCGCGATAGGTCGACGGATCGAATCCCTTTCTATACACGACTCGTTTGATTTTGGAAAAAAGAGAGAGGGAGAGAAATAAAAGAACGAAGAATTTTGATAATATTTAAAAAACTCGATGGAAAATTTTTCGAAATATAATCGAATGAAAAAAATTGGCAGAAAATCGCGTGAAATTATTCCGGTTAATATTATAGTACAGTAAATGCGATTTATATGAAGTGTAATATATTTTTCTGTGATATATGGAAATCCGGGAGAGTCAGTGAGAGAGAGATGATGGCAGTCTCGTGTTTCCCGTTGCTTCACGTGAAAAAGGAAAAAAGAAAAGCAGTTTTTTTTTAAACAACCGCAGGTACAATTAGTAGGAAAAGGGATGACTTTTTACTTTTCGAAATTCAAAAGGGAAAATGAAAAAAAAAAAAAAAACAGAACGAGTGAATGAGTGGGAGTGAAAGAGAGAGAGAGAGAAAACTGGGGCGAAATGTGCACTGAAATTTCAAGGCAGTAGTTGGTACGTGGAGTCAACGATGTATGCAAATTCAGTTAACAAACGAGCCGGGAATGCTTTGCTTCTTCCGCCGGAAAAGGTCTGAAGAGAAGAAGAAGAAGAAGAAAAAATGAAATAAAAATAAATAAAAAATTCTAGTGGGGGTGATGCACAGAAAAAAAAACGAGAAACTTTATACCGCGACGAATGATTTCAATCCAAAGATTCACTTCATTTTTTAAGAGGGTGGCTAATACGCGTCGTCTGACCAAATTCGGAAAATAATTCGTAGCATGGAAGTAGAGCTTCCGAATTTGAAAAAGCTTCTCAAATCAGTTCAAATCACATCTTCGAATGAGTCAGGTAAAATTCGAATTGAAAAACTGGATATCAGCGATGCAATTAGCGTTTTGACGGCACTTCGGAATATCGAGCTTTCGAAAAGCTCTTCGAGTCTAAAATTTCGAGTTCCTTAGTCGAAATTTCTCCTCTCCGTCATATTTCTGGATACGATTTGAAGAGATCGACGTAGCTTCCTCCTCATTTCGTTCGAATCAATTATTCTCGCTCTCTCGCGGCAAAAATTATTCCACAGAATCCGTTATTGGTAAAGCAATCTGTATCCGGGTTTCCCCCGAACACAGGTACAGGAGAAACACTCGTTTACTTGTTACGAATATAATTAATAACCAGTTCATTCGGCGTGATAGCAGCTGTTTGGCGCCTGGAGACAAATCAGTATCTCTACCTCTACAGGTAGCCACCACGGTGTATCGTATACCTACGCGTACGTACACGGGCACCCTTACCTTTACAAGGGAGAATTTTCCGGGCTGATGAATTATCGGGGGAAGTTCATACACCCTGCACGACGATTTATTTCAGTCGGATGATGAACGACGGTCCTCGTTCTTACCCGGCATTTTGTTAGCCGTGAATATGGTGGATTCGTTACGTCTTGCTTTCGTACGGAAATTATAGTGTCCCATGTGCTTGTGGGATACCGGGACCATCTGCGATCGACGTTTCTTCGATTATGATTAATTTCACACGGAGGAATCCCTTCTTCTTCGTTTTTTTATTTTATTTTTTTTTCCGATAACGTAACTCTCGCGCGTTTAAACGAGTCGATTCGAAACCTCGTGACGAATGAGAATTGTGGCGAGAGAGAGAGAAAAAAAGAAAAAAAAATCCGTTATTTAACCCGTGTTCGAAGCTTAGATATGAAATATTGATTATCCGGAGTTTCCCAACTATCCGTTCCGCGGGATTCGCTAGGGGGATGAAAAATGGAAGATTAAATATCGACGGGTGGTTCGCTCTGTACGAACCTGCGCCGATAACCTCATGGAGAGAGGATCTCGCGATAAATAAAAAAATAAAATGCAATAACACCAGAATAGATAAATTATACCACGCAATAATACCCACCGCAGTTTTTTCCCCTCTCTCATTTTTTTTTTACACCTTCTAGATTAATTAATCAACTAATTTTATATCCTTTCGAGAAAATAGATCAACGAGACATGGGGTATGGGAATGACAGGATTAAGGGACTCAGTTTCAAAATTAAACCGGGGGAGACGTACACCCAGGTGTTTCGCATTAATCAACCGAAATAATTACGCCTCCGACAATATCACTGCAATACGGTAATCAGCGTCTATGATATACGCGTAGATTTCAATTGGCAGAGTTACCCGTTATGTATTTTATCGGTACACCTAGCCAGACTAGACGCGTTTAGATTTCAGATCTACAGGTTAATTACAGGCCCCCGTACCTGTGACCGAGGGTTTCGGAATGAGGAAATAAAATTCGAGTCTGTGGAATAAAACGCGTCTCATTTTTTCCGCGGTATTTATTTCAACTGCAGTTTTATCAAACTTATGAGACCCTCGATCGGAACGACCGGAAATAAAAGCTCGTAGAGCATCGGAAGATACGGCGTCTAATGAGGCGAAGTGAGAATTTATTATAGTTGCGAAATGTCGAAAGGGATACATTTTTCGCGGATCGTTTTATTCGGAAATTCGAAAAAATAAAACGCTGGCCACGTAATAAAACATTGCGGTAAATAACACCCTCGCGCTCCTTGCATATATATATATATATATATATATATGCTTTAACAAATATATATGTATATGTGCAAAAATTTTGCACACGCCTGTGTATAAAAACGTTTTCGTTTAATGTAAATGCAAAACAGCGAAATGGCCAGCCGATCTAACGAAGAAGATTACTCGGCATGTGGTCAGCACAGATAGCGACGTGCTACCGCGAATATGTAGGCACGATATGCTAATATTTAGCCGTAACTTTGTCCATTATCATATTCTATGCCGTATGTGTACGTATATATGTATATATATGTATTAATCGTCGAAGAGTAAAACCTGCATTGGTCGATATCGACGACTACGTGGAAACTGACCGGCCTTCGTTACCTGGCAAGCGAATTGCGAATCCGTTTGTGACAATTTCGAATTATGTGGACTTCCGGGGAAACACCCTTTTCCAAAAACTGCGAGTCGTTATAATACTGAAATTCGGAATTTTACCGTTCAGAAATCAAAAATTTGGAACTTCGACCCAGCCCCGATATCGAGCTCGAGTCAATTATTAAATAATTGTTGATTATCGAATGGTTAGGTTGCGTGTTAGTTTCCATTTACTTTGGGTTAGCCCAGAACTAATTTGCAAAGTGTGGTAGTCGGGGATAAATAGATGAATCGATATACATAGGTATATAAGATCCTGCACCGGGGGTTGCCAGGGTACCTACGTAGGTAAATCGTGTACCAGAAGCGAGCGTAGCTAGGTAGCTTATTGGTTCAGGTTTAAGGCGTACAAGTTTACTTTATCCATTAGTTTACCACCACAAATCACGGTTCTGAGTCGTAACTATAGTTTCATTCAATTTCTCATATATTTACGAGTTCAACCGTATGGTTATACGATTTCCCTTACACCGTTTACGAACTTGCTGTTTCAGGAGGCTCCGCGGGACCGGGAGATAAGAGATACCAGATATGAGAGTAGAGAGAAGAGAGAAGAGAGAAGAGAGTAAACACCTATTCAAGCTTCGTATAGTAATTAATACTCGCTTGCTTAGGATTAATTGTACATACGGTAGTAACCTCTAATTAATTTTACATAATCTGCATAATTTCATACGGTGTAAACAGCTCCGAGTATGACCATCGTACAGAGGTATACCTATGTTTGACTATGCATATATACGGTTCGATTTGCAGGAAATAAAACGGGGAGTGGAAAAAAAAAAAAAAAACAGAAAAAATAAATAAACACCGTATTCGTGTCAAAAAACGATTTGTTTCGTATCTTTTTTTTTTTATTTATGCCCGAAACGGGAATCCAGAAATGCGGGGGATAGATTTTTGGTTCGTTTTGTATTCCCACAGGGGTTATTACACATCGACGAGTAAATGACTGTATTCGATTACAATTTTTGAATAAATTTCTATCGAGTGTACACCGTTTCGTTTAAAGGAGGAGAGGGAGAGAGAAGAATGAAATTTAAAAAAAAAAAACGGAAGAAAAAAATGTGAATTTTATTCAAAAATCCGCTCCTACCAGTTCTAATTAAAAAAAAAAAAAGAAGAAGAGAAAGATCGGTTTTCTGTATACCTGGAGGGAGCTGTTTAATACTTACCAAACGTGGGTTTTTATACATGCTGATTTTAAATTGAAAAATTTTCTCTATAATGTAGTCAATATCCCTCGAAGATTTATTTAAGTTATGTACCGTAGTTATGTACCTCTCCGCACATAATTTCTCTCCTCACCGATTTTTAGATTGGAGTGGAAAATGTTTTTTTTTCGTTTAATAAAAAATAAATCACCTTACGACTTGAAAATTACAACGAGAATTGTAAGATCTTTGATGAAACTTAGATGGGAAATTGAGAAAAAACAGAAAAAGAAAAATCGACAAAAAGATTGGAGCAACAGTAAAAATCCTTCCCTTCTATTTTATCTGTCTGAAAAGTGTCTT
Organism: Tenthredo distinguenda; assembly: GCA_947538915.1. NCBI lineage: Eukaryota > Metazoa > Arthropoda > Insecta > Hymenoptera > Tenthredinidae > Tenthredo > Tenthredo distinguenda. Next base: position 1,900,208 of record OX384535.1, read on the forward strand.
GAATTTTTCTTTCTCTTATTCTTGTTATATATATATATATATATATTTTTTTTCTAGAACCGTTTGATCGTTTGACTTTCCTTAGTTCTCTCGGAGAGACAAGATTGCGGAAATAACTATAAGAAAGGATACCTCGGCTCTAAAGTCGACGGGGTTATCAGGGTATCGTGAAGAAATATAGTATAGAACAGCCGCTGCACTTTGGGATTCGCTTCTATGCTCTTTGATGGAAAATTCTTTGTCGGGAAGTAAAGCCATTTCGTTATTCGATGCGGCGAACTATCCGGTTCGAAAAGAACGACAAAAACAAGCAAGTAAATAAATAAGAAAAACGTAAAGAAAATGAAGAAGCAAAAAAATAAAATAAAAATAGAAATAACAACGGAAACTGTACTCGCCCGTTCACATGAAACTCTTATTCATTCTTTCCCACGATTATTTAGCTAGTATACATATATGTATAAAAAAAAAAGAAAATGAAATAATTTCAGAAAACGATGTTTCTTCTTTTTATTAGAAAAAAAAAAATAAAAAAATAAAAAAATCTCTTGTAATTCTTATCCGCTACGTCGTGTATCGTATGATATCCAATTGCATGGTACATGAATTTCTGAGGGTAAGTAATTCCCCTGGTAGAATTCACGAGGGGATTCCTATCCGCAGAGCCGGGAGGGATTTGCTCAGGTGTTTTCCAACTTAGTCGTCACATCCCGTAGGACGTCGTATTTGTTAACAGAGCCGGCACCAAGCAATTAAACAATTCCTGTGTCACCAAGTTTACACATTCCTACAGGACCTGGAACGGTCTCACCGAAATTCCCAGTGGTCACTCTACCGTCACTAATTTCGCGACGAGTAGGTATCAACCATATACCGCATGCTCGTAGTTTCGAGCCGCGGAATAATAACGTGTAGGTAATATAACTCCGGGAGTTGCTTTCCGAAAATGAATTATTTTGTCATTCGCTCAAAAAGGGAAAAAAAAATGAAAAATTTTTTCTTTCTTTTTAAATGTTTTCCTCCAAGTTTTTCGTTCGTCTTCATTTCGCGTAGATTTTCTGCTTCTATCTTATTCGCCTAACTGCTGAGGTGACTAAAACCGTTTCAGTCAGCAGTTAACACGTTGCGGGGATTATTGGGGTTAATTGAATTTCATTTAGCTTCAATAAAAGTCAATTAATACGAGAGAGGTAATTTAATTAATTCCAAGCCATCTACGTCGTCGTGCAGCTGGTATGGGTCCTACACGTATAGGATATGCGCGTATACGTGTATATCATACCAGGGAATTTCTAATCTAGGCGAATCCCAAAATTATGGTTTTAAAATCGGGTTAAATCTTCCTGACGACCGTAACAGTTGTACGATAATAAAAATCGCGAATTTTACTATTCAATTACAATATTCAAAATGAATTTTCTCTTCTCTCCATCGATTATTGATTCTCCTTCCGAACCTCGAGGACAAAGAATTCCATGCCACATACACGTGTACAGATTTTTGGATAAATTTAGCACCTACGTACGACTGTGGGCATCTAAACACGAGCGCACACACGTACACACACGCATACGTATGCAATGTATATAGGTCTCTCCCTGTCTCTTCATCCCTGCGGTAAATGTCACTGGTCAGTTTGATCATAATCTAATTTGGCCCGTCCGCGCGTGAGCCTAATCAAACACCGTTATTGTTATTAATTGGATAATTTTCTAGATCATATGGGGATAGGGGATCTTCGTGAACTCGGTAGGCGTTACACGCGAGGATATAGGATATAGAACGCCGAGTTTGAACAGAACCACGCACGTATCTCCGTTCGACTATACGGGTAGAGATATTTCCTATTTTCTATTATCGATTACCGGAAGAAATTGAGGTAGATGCGGATTTTCAGAGCCGTATAAAATCGGCGTGTATCCCATATTTTCACGAGATTTTCCCGTCGTTAAATTATATCGTCACTGTGACAGTGACAACTGCGTAAAGCTGGGAAAAGATTCTTCTTCGCGATATTCGGAGACACGATTTTTGGAGTCGTTTTTTTTTTTTTTTATCACGTTTTTCTTCTTTCTTCACATAGAAACACGTTTTTTTTTATATTATCACGTATCTCATCCCTTACTCGCGAGCCTATACATGCTCCTCGGCAGGGGTGAAAAATGGATACAAAAAGTAACTTTAACAAACTTTTTGATCCAGAAATAAGAGAGGTTGATTAAAAAGTATTATTCCGAAGGGTGAAACCGAGAAGAAAAAGAAGAATAAGAATAAGAAGAAGCAAAAGAAGAAAAAAAAAAACAAAAAAAAAAAAAAGGAAAGAAAAACGTTGGAATTTGCGAAAAGTTTTTAATCAATTTTTAATCGCGCTTTGAAATACTTACGCCGTACTTATATACGGATACAACGTTTACAAAAGTATCAGCTACGTCTACGTCGTATCGGTGCATCCTTAAAACTTATAAGATTATAAAATAATATTGCTGGGGGTAAGGGGGGTCGTAGTTGAAAGACTTTTTGAAATTCTTATCATTATCACGATTCTTCTAACATTCTGTTATTATTATTTTTATTTTTATAACGAGTAGTCCGGCGATAACGATAGAACATGGATAGATATCTGCTGCAAATCGAGTCGCGAATTTGGATACGGGTACGTATATATGGATTTAGTTCAAGTGACTAGTATATTTAATGCCGTGCAGTTTCGTTCTATAAATGAATGAAATTTAAATTTTTCCAACAAGATTCTCACACCGATTGTTAAAATCGTTGGTAAAAGATGAAATTTCCATCCGGTTATACGCTAAAAGATTTGCATAAGAAACGACGCGATGCAAGGCTACTGTATATAGCTTCGGTTGTATTCAAACTGCAGTGATTCCCGGACTGTTAAGATTAATTAAAAAATGTAATAAAAAAGAAGGAAAAGAAAGCGATTACATTTTTTTAATATAAATTACTCCCGTATATATCAACGAGTCTGCTAGCTGCGACGGTATTAGCATTTTAATAAATTACATACGTCTTAAGATTTGGAAGAAAATATTATTAAACTATTTGTCATATATGAAATTTCCTTATTTTTATTTTTTCAAATCGTTTCTTTTTCGCAATTAGTTTCGAAATTTATCACTCACGATATTACAAGGTATCCCTGAAGCATGGTTAGACGACGGGGGGTAGGGGTAGGGGATAGGTAATAAAATATAATTATTCTATAAACCGTTGAAGTTTGTCGAACGAAATTGACTCATGAATTTAATAAAGTATAAAGCCCGAGGCTTAAAACCTTTTGAAATAAAGCTCGCTAAAATTTAAAGGACATTAAATCCTGTTAGGGGTTTAAATGAGTATACCGTAAAATAAAGCAGCTTTATAGATGTTTCTCATACCCGTGTAGAAAAGTTTAATCAGAATTCTTTTCAAGATTTGTTTCTTTCAAATCTCTACAGTCTAGGTACCAGCGAATTAAGACACACGAATTTGGTATAGGGGTAAGTAAACCGCGGTGATATGATTCGCGGAGAGTCCCTACTCCGGTTAATAAGAAAGTTATCGGATATTGGATAAGGTCTTCGGTAAATCCGGCAGTTAGTGAGTGTCGCAGAGCATATATTGGCTCGTTAATCTCACACAGACGTATACGCCGACTAAAAGCACCTGCAGATATCTGCATGGGGTAAGAATTGTTACGGTATGTGTCTCCGTACGTCGCCTCGAGAGTCTCTCTCAATATTCAGTCCGCAGCTTGAGAAAGAAAGAAGAAAAGAAAAAAAAAAAGGGGAGAGACAAAAGGTGAGAACGAAGGTAGTTTCTTACATATTGAAATAATCTCGGTTCAATTTTCCGAATCGTAATATCAGGGTTTCGCGATACGAATGGTTCGGAAGAAGAATAAAGAATCGGAAAGAAGGATGAGGAAGGAATGAGAAAAGGAAAAGAGAGAAAGCAAAAATCATCGCCTCCGGCAAGGGGTAGGGGTCGCGCGCGGTGCCATAAGGCGAAAAGTGCTAAAATGCTTTTGCGGTATTATAAATATATAAAAAGCGAGCGTATCCTCGGTTATGGTAGGCGAGTATATATATCCTACATATATATACGTTATATCAGGGTGCAGGGAACGGTGGCGTTTGGGGCTGAAAGGTCCGGGGGAAAAAAGAAATATCTCAGTAATGACGCGTTCAAAAAGTAGAATCGTGTTGGCGTTGATAGAAGACTGGCTGCTACACCGTGCTTTCGTAAAGCACGTAACTATATATTCCTTTTTCGACATTTCACAATTTTATCCGACCATACATACGTGCATATGTATGTATACACGTTATACACCCGCGCAAAAATTTTTACGCGCACGGCTAAGCCGGAGGGATGTATACCTATCCTCGAAGCAGATATTTTTGCGCCGATTTTTTCCTCCTCTTTATTTCCCTTTTCAGTTATTTTCAGGACAGGAAGTATTTGAAAAAAAGAGAAGATGGGATGAAAAATTGCATCCGTCGAGGAGCAGGGTGCGACGCCGTATCGGTCGAGGATCGAAAATCACTCAATTTTTCCAAGTAATTGGGTACGAAATAAAAAGACGGTTTTCTAGGTAATTGAAAAAGCATCTGTGGGCGATTTTATTTTAGTCTATTTTTCCCAGAAAAACGTTTCCAACTCCGAGCTTTATATAAGTATAGGTGTACAGATTCCTTTTTAGTTATTTTTCTTAGGTTTTCTTCGTTTGAAATTGCGGCGAAAAATTTTGCGGGAGGAAAAATCGAGCGAAGAAACTTCCCACCCCCATTCACCGCCAGGAAACTACCGCAGAGCTTAAAAGCAACCATTTTGCGGCTTTATAGTTAATGGCTGTATAACCTCCGCCGTTATATATCGCGGGACGATATTTCACCACATTTTATACGTCGAGGTTCGATTTTTCCAAAAAAATAATACAAGAAACCAATAAACCGATCCTCTTATACGTATCATATCAATTAAAATGTCAACGAAAATTCAAACGGAAGGAAAAACCATTTATTTCATTATATCCCGAAAATAGTATCTATTATGTAATTTTTTACACCGTAATGTATATGTGAGAATATACAACGGGTTGATGTGTGCTCTGACTATATCACAGCGTATAGTGGTAGACGCTTCTTCATTACAGGCATTCGTGACCTTATTAATTAGAGTTAAGTGCAGCGCACTTGAGTCGACTGCCTAAACATCGGTATGAATAGAGAGCCTGGAACAATGGGTGTAGGTGCCATTTCTAATCTAATTCAAAACCGCGTGAATTTACGCGTCAGTTGGTGGTACGAGAGACCCCCGCTGGCAAAAGACAAAGCGAGAATATCACTTAGGAAACGAACAATTATTATACGGTACGTTCAATTATTCATTTTCTATGAAATATGGTAATAACTACCCCCTGCATCTCGAACCACCCCCGGGAAGGACATTGTTTTTGTTTTAGTTTTTTATTATTTTTTCTTTCCTTCTTTCTTTTTCTTTCATATCGATTCGCTAGGAAAATTTCTGTCTACGTGATTTTTTTTTTTTTTTTTTGTTTTGGACCCGCAATAGCGACACATCGACAAAGCTTATCTCCACCGCATGAAATTTCTTCTTTATCCTCCTTTCCTTTTTTTCCCCCAAGCTTTTTATGCCACCTGAAGACACTATCACTACTATCGACCGGACCCGGGTCTCTCGGAAGGGTCCATCAAAGTGACGTCTACACCACCAGACTCGATATTCTATATAGTTTGTTAGACAGTCGACTGAGCCACGGTCAATGGATAATACCTCTGCCTTTACCTAGTCGAGATTCCCAAGAGCGTGAGGGATGTGCTGTTCATGCTCTCCGAGGGGCTCGAACTAGGGTTGTAACCAGACGGCATTGTTCACGTTCTACATATACTCGTAAAAGATGCGTTCGTTATACCCTGACGATATATAGATCCGACAATTTTTTTTTTTGTTTCACTGAATCAATTGCGGTTTGAAAAAAAAAAAAAAATCTTTCCAAAGATTTGAGAGGATAAAATTAGACACGTTTTCGGGGACTGTGACTGTGACTGAGTTAAATCACACACAGATATCATCACGTCTCAGGCCTCTGTTCTGGCATTTGTGACACAGGTTAACTGTCGACCTTATTTCGAAGTCAATTTTAGTTCAAACTAGACCCGGCTTGGCGAGCGTATTTAATACTGACGCAGTTCTAATTTGGACTAGGATTATCGAAAAGTACTCGATTTTTCATACATTTTGAAATTTTTCAAGCATCCGTAGACTGAAGAATCAGAAAAAATTCGGAATTTTCTCCAATTTTTTTTTTTGCAGCCAAACGAACAAATTTTTTCGAGAATTTTTAGCCCAAGCCGAAATTACGTATGAGAACTGTATGCAAAAAAAAATTATAGATCGATCGTACTAACGATGAGTCAGTTATTGCGGCAACAGTTAACCTATCTCATTTTTACGGAGATAACTTCGATCTATGCCGGTGACCATGTGATGTGAGATACGAGGGTTTTCGACATCGAGACTTGTAGCTGAAATTCCTTAGAATAAATGCCTGAAACGGGATATCTGTGTATTATTCACCTCAGTCGACACAATTTTCGGGAATACGTCTGATTCAAAAATCTTCGAATCCCTTTTTTTGGACCCTTTTAGGCGCAGCTTTTCTACACTTCATCACATGCGAAGTTTAGCCGCTGAGCTCCTCGCCTTATAAGGTCTCACTACTCGGGCCCTCCGACAGACGATATAAGAGAAATTTCGTAATTTCGTCCCACGCATTGGAGGTCTAAAGACAGGAGATGAATCTCTGCGATCAATTATTAACGAACCGATTCAACTAAGAGAGGATCTCTTTTTTCCATGGTAACGGTGCTTCTTCATGGAAATCAATTCGTCAAGGATAAAGTGAAGAGTTGATATCGGATCCCGCCTGAAATATTTTCGGAGTAATTGGAATCAGGGATAATGAAGACAAAACAGGAAGCTTAAATTTGGCTGTACCGAGTATAGAGAGTACGAGGTATACAATGGTTAACAAAAAGTGTAATAAATCGTCAGATTCTGTAGTAGTTTAGTAACAATGGAGTTTTTTGGATGGAGGGGCTGCTGCTGGCTCGTTGCAGGACAGAGAGGTCCACTGTACGTATAGGTGGGCACTGCAGGTAGGTACAGAGGCATGTAGGATATACGGAACTTGGTTTTACGCACACGTAGATAACGAGGTATAAAAATGTAGCACATGTACGCGTGTACACGATTTGCACATAGGCACAGTAGCTAACAACGTGAAAGTTTGCGTGACGTAATGACTGCCAAACAATAGAGGTGGCACAATGCCTGAGCGGAGAACCGCGACCACGTCGAAGAGTGTCGAGAGAGAACCGTGGACTGGAAACTGGAAACTGGAAACTGGATACAGGAAACAGGAAGAGCCGAAAAGACGCGGAAATATTTTCAGGTGAAAATTGAAAAATTATTTGAAAAATTGCGGACCGATTATTATCACCGATTGGAATCAGTTCTGGCCTGCGGACAAGCTATCGTGCGTCGTTTCCGCACTTCGAAAAGAGTTTGAACTCCGGGTTATGATGCCAAAACTGAGATCATGGAGGAATTCGCGATAAAACATCGCGCGACTTTTGCTAAAGGTACCGCAATCAATCCAAGGTCCGATCCTGAGGCTATCCAATTAAGTTATGGGCACAACGAGCTCGTTCGGCCAACGTATCTGTCGTATGTATTCGCTCAGGGTACAGAGGGCCCAGAGGCTGGCCCGTAAGTAAAAGTTGACAATCCGTGTGTTGATTTCTCGTGGGAATTTAATACGAAAGTATTTTCAGAGTTGAAAATCGACCTTTTTCGACATTTGTAAACCATTTTGTTTTTTTTTTATTTATCCCTCTACGGAATACTGCGATCGAAGGGTGGCTTTTTTTTATCGAAACAAAAAATAAATAAAAAAAGGCGTTTCATTTTGCGAAGAGAAAATGAAATTAGACTGCCTCTTTTCCTTTTTCCTTCTCATCAGGAAAGAAACGCATTTCGCGCTGGGATCATTTGGCCGTAAAGAAATACGGTGAATGTACACGGACACGCGATACGAATTGTTCCGTGTAATACATAGTCTCGTTTCAGTTATTTTCCCTCTCCTTATACCTTTTTACCAACAAATTAGAAAATCGCGACCTCGTCGGAGATCGTTTCGGCTTTTGACCGGGAATTCGTGCTTTTGGAATTAATTTTTACGAATTTCTTATCGTTCGTTTGATTTCTCTATCCGTCATAGGTTTCGTCGTATACAGTAGGTCTAAGAACAGTTACAGGGAATGAAAGTATCGCGGAAACGTGGGAGACAGATCTTCACCTCACCCAAAGATCTTTGATCGGTGAATACGCGAAGTTAGAGCTAATTTTCTCCGCTTATAGGACATGAAATCAAGATAGGTATGCAGTAATATGGGAAACCCACCTACCATTGCCAAGGAACAAGGAGGCAAGGAATTCCGGCTGTTCAGTGAAACAACAACGACGGAATCTCTTTGTGCATGGTTATATATACCCAGAGTTGAAAATTGACAAAGGATTTGTGACGGGCAAAGAGGGTCGTGACTCGACTAGGTGGAACTAAACACATAGAATAGAACAACACGCCATGTAATTCTAAAATCTGACCGTAACGTCCATGAAAATTTATACGGGATTCAAAAAGGTCTTATAAATCGGAGTGGGTTGACCTCGACGTGTATAAACGAGATGCAAAGGCCTTGGAAGGATGCAAATGTCGGTTCAAGAGTCCAGCAGGTATTCTTCGGTTAAACAAGAGCAATCTTACTCCACTCTGTCGGGATGAAAAAATCCGCTGAGCATGAGTCCGTTTCATTCCAGATTATCAATGAATTATTTATACCCGATAGAGAGGATGCGATATGATTTATAAGTTAATGGAAAAGAAGAGTTTCCGCCGCTTTACAAGCCCACATGTAATAACTGGCAACACCATCGAGTAGCACTTTGCGTAGGCTGGAAATTAGATCATTTTCCCTGCCCACCTGTGTATCCGTTTATACGAACCTTGAATTAATTATGGTACAGCATGTGTAATCGACTGATAGAACGTGCGATGCAGTGCACTGCCGCTGCAAAATTGTGACAAAGATACGAGCTGCATATCTTTGCTGAATTATTGCCATATGGAGCGAGTATTTATTCCGTGCGATATGGCAGGGCATGAAGTAACGAGTGATAAGTCATACGTGTTAACTAATGTAAGTCCAGAATTGTACGAGTCGAGTTTCGTTGTGTCGATTGTTTGATTTGATGAAAATCGAAACGATGTATTTCGGTGGTGATTGAGATGGTTTGGAAGTCGATGAGTGTCACGATGAAGAGTAAAAGTGGTGAAATTTGAAAGCGAAGGATGCGAAGTTAACGATAATGCGTCATTTGTGTCGTCGGTTATTAATAGCCCACTGAGAAAACAGTTTATTCATAACAAACAAATATATTTAGTTGGCACTTTCATTTAAATATTTGTTAACTATGAAAAAATTCCTTAGCAGTAAAAAAATATTCGTATTCTCATAAGAAAATTTTATGGCCAAGGTATTTTCTTGAAATGAATGATTTACTTGATCACTTTTACTTCTATGAACTCTGTAGATGGTAATGGTCAACGAATGATGACTTGAAATTGTGAGGTAATGATATAGTTCAAAGCAGTAGAGATTTGTTCATAATGAATATATCTATATTTGGGGCCGATAACATATAGTTAACGCAACTATTCGGTGTTTAGATAATAATGAGCATTTTACAACAATTAACTCATATCTATTTAAAACAACTATCTTGACTGCAGTTTAGCCAATAGTTACACAGTTGACGCGACAACTTTGATATTTAACGCCAATGAAGATTTGTTACCTATTAATAAATCTGTTTTTAGATATTGGCCTATAATCCTTTGAGGTAACAATCGCACGCTTATCACCAAATAAATATTTGGTAATTATTAACAAACCTTCAATTGAATTATATATTAAACTGTTGATAGTCAAAAAATAACTATTAGAAAATCGACGACTCGTATCAAATAATGATTTATTAATAGTTAACAAATCTGTACTTCAGATAAGCATCATATAGTTGATGCGACTGTTTACTTTCGTTGGTACCGTGGCCCTTATTGTTAGTCGCATAGACTTGTACGCGCGCTCGAACATGCACAACGCCATCAGATGCCTACGAGCAAGCAAGATATATTCTTTGACCGCGTGCACTGTGTTAGCGTGATAATCATTATAGTGTTTTATACCCATGGCAGACGTGAACGATTTACTCGTTTCGTGGGACCTGGCAGAGCTACAGGAAACTTTAAAAAGTAAGTATCGAAAATATTACATTAAGCTTGGTTTCACAATAGAGCTTACTCATTTGCTAGTTTCTGTCACGTACAATTTTTTTCGCTACACTTTTCTTGCTTTTGCCCGAATGCAGAGAATGCAATTGAGGATATAGCAATGGTCGGAGAATTATTAAGCAATCAAGATGAGCTGAAAGAGGTCGTACCCTGCATTGGTATGCGTCTGAGGCTGAAAAATAAATATAACCAATATGTATGTGTATGGCTGTTTAACCCACGTTGTCCGCGGGCTAGTTTATTTTATTTTTTTTTGTTTTCACTATCTTTATTCACGTTGCTAATTGTTCATATAATCTCTATCGTGCACTGATATTTTTAAATATCCGAGTATGGGTATATTAGAAATTTTCCTAATGATATATTTTGATTATTTTAGAAGATAACAACCAAGTGTAGGACGCTAAATAACACAAGTCAAAAGGACCAAGAAATGCTATATTATGTATACTTACTTCTTATGCTATCTGTATCTTGAATAAAATACCCTTTTTTTACTGCAAATACGGTTATTTGATGTTATTTTTTCCTTTTGTTCAGCGAATTCGATCCAAACGTATATGAAGCAATATATAATATAATTCCCTTAAATATTTAATTATTTCATTCGAATTTCTACAAAAGTAACTATCAATTGAACTTCGTTCATTGATAAGTAGTGGTGCGTTGATTCAACTATACATTTATTTGCCGACAGTGAATGAATTCTCCGTACAAATATTCATTTGGTAACTATGAACGAATCTTGATTTGTGTAAAATAAAAAATATCGATAGCTGGACTATCCTATACATCTATGGGCAACTTATTTACAGATCTGATCAAATTAACGCACGAGTAATTGGAAACAAGTATTTGTATATTGATACTAAGCGCTGCGTCAGGCCAACTAAGTATATACTGGCTATTGAAAAAGGGGATGTTTCATTCGAACATCCATTTCTTAACTATTAAAAAATCTCTATTTGTGACAATAAAGCAGCTTAAATAAATGATTCGTTAACTGTAACAAAACATTTATTTCGCCATATCCAACTTTACCATTTCTTAACAGTTAACAAATCCTGGTACCTACAAATAAACTGTTCTCTCAGTGCCTGAGTCAAGATGACCATAGTAGGTTTTACACGGAAACGATTAGGGATCGAGGAAAGATAGGGAACCCCCTATGCTCACTGACGCTACACAATTATAAGAATAACTAGTAACACCGACCCGCTTTGAGCGAGAAATGCTAATGGCGTAAAGATATCATTGACAGAGGTTTGGATATAAATACAGGATCATAAAGGGTTAGCAAAACAGTCTAAGTTCTGCAGTTGCAACGAATCGACGATAACTAATCATGAAGCTGGTAACCTCGGTACTTTTCGCCGTGCTATTGCTATTCGCACTTTACTCCGAAATCGACGCTGCGAGCCCCCGTAAGTACATGGAATATGATGTTCCCCGATTTTTGTTATTTCTTATCCGATTTTCCTTGGTGTCAGAAGTGGAAATAACACTCTGACATTTTGCTTTGGATGATTTTCGAGCTTTGCTATAAGATTAGTTTCACTTTTCAACGTCGTCGAATTTCCTATCCTACATTCATCGATTCGCGTTCGAATATCTAGACGCGATTGAAAGGAATTTATGTCCGAATGTGTGGATTTGATCTTTGAATAAAATCTGATCGAAAGTTATTTCGCTGTGATAAAACGGCGAATCGTAACACGAACGATGCTTCATTTTCATCTCTTTTTTTTCAGCTAATTTGGAAAACTGTCAGGGTACTAACGACCGAAGGTTAGTACAGAATCAATTAAGATTAACGTGGAAGAATATCATCAGAAATATAAAACGATTGAAAAAACTTGAGAATTCAGTGCTGAATGTAAATTTTCTCCATTTCAGATGCCCACAGATATTGTGCGGGCCAGACGGACCGAAAGGGTGGAGAAACCAAGACAACAGCAAACCTTATCCCAGTTGTTGCGGAGGCCCGAAGTGTTAATTGCATATAACATGTGAAATTTGAATGAATTGGACTTCACACTTCACCTCGCTTATGCAATTTCAATGAAATTCCATTTCTTCATCCGAATCTGTATACATATATTCAATAATAATTAAAATAATTCAATGACCACTGCAGATGTCAGAACGTAGTTACAATAAAAGTGTGAAATTCTGTCGACAAGATTACTTTCAAACGTTTGTCTCTCATAAAAAATCTCCGATCACAAAAATCGTACTCAAAATGTTGTTGCACCAAAAGCTTGGCGTCTTTCTGCCCCATCCCTTCCCTACACGGTTCATCCCCCGAGCGAATCGCACAGTGTCTCTATCAACCCTAGCTACGGTAAAGGGACGGTGGCACCTATACGCGGCGTTACTTCAAAGGAGGCTATTTGTTAACGAGGCATAATTATCCCGTTCGTTCCACAATGGAACTCGCACGCGTGTAGAGAGAGAGAGAGAGGAAGTTGAAAGAAAGGAGAGTTAAAAAGAAAATAAAAAAGGGTGAAGAATTCAGTCTGGTTCGTTGTTAGGTCTGTCTGGGTGCGAGCAGCAGACGTGGGTGATATCGACGTATCAAACCCCCGTACGTCATGATATTTGATAATTAGGAAAAACGCCTGAATCAACAACTCGGCGTCGACGGAATCGATTCTCTTCGAACTCTAAATCCGACGGTTTTGCGTAACGGCAGATGGATTTATTGGCACCGTCAAGGCTCAGCGCCCGGTATACCGACTTGCCGATTACAACACACCATAGGAAGGAACCTCGGTTGACTGGGCTCAGAATTGACCGTGGTACCACTCCTCTTGTATAATATACAAGCATGTTGCCTCATTCAAGCCGAGAACGGTAGAAACCATTCGAGTTGTTTACAACACATATTGTGCCGCAATCTAGGTGCTACGTGTCTACTATATCAGCATCGAGTAGCATACTCTGGCTTCGGTAATTAACAGTTTCTAGATTCCAAGACCGCGTTGCTCAACACTCTCGCGTATATCTAAACAACCGCAGGAAATCTCGATCGGACATTTTTCCGTCCATTCGAGGAACGGGAATACGAGAAAAGGGCCAAAACCCGCGACTTATTCTCACCCGAAACAATGCTTGGTGTTTTCCGGAGAAGGGCCCGTGCCCATTCTCAATTACAAACGAAAGTACGCACATCACAGGATACTTTAGAAAGGTTGAAATTTCGGCGGTAATTTCATCCCCGGATTTATCACTGGACACTTCACACGAGGATTGCACATCGCGGTTAATCCCGAAGGCGTTTTTAACCGTTCGTCGATTCGCGCACCAGGATTATATCATACGTCCGAATATCGAACTGTCGAGTCGTTCGCGGTGGTTATCAGACTGTGAAACGTCACTTTTGTATTTCGTACACGAGTAAAAAAGACGCTGGAGTTTTGCTTGGAAAACGCACTGTAGAAATTCGCCGAGTCCCCCAAGAGCCGTATAACGAGATGGTGCACAAGCGTCGCGAATAGACGGCTATGTACTGTACTGTGTTGTCGCGTCTCTGGAGAAGGCGACCGGGTTGTACCTACACTCTTTACCGCGAGATGCTAGCTAGACGACCGAGACACGTTTGTGTGTGGTACCGAGACCTTCGGTTCCGAACTAAAGTTGTGTACGTACCCCATCACCATCACCATCACAACCGCAATTGCGCGTAGGTACACAGAGGTAAATGTGGGATACATCATACACGAGGCTTGCGTGACTCGGTGCGTGTTTCGTTTCGTTTCGTACACATGCATTCGTCCATATGTACACATGGAGAGGTAAAAAGAGTGGGAAACGAGAGGGGAAGCTGCGAGGAACTAGAGAGCGATATTTTTCGTCTCTAAATGCCGACAAACCGGAACTAGATCCAGCTTCCTGTATCTTTTTTCACACAATTGTATGAAGAAAAGAGACTAAGAAGAAGACCCTGGGGCGTTAGTTTTCAGGGGAGATTCTTTCCTCTGCATCGTAAAAAGAAAAAAGTTAGCGCATCGATCGATCCTCGACCCCGTGGTCGATCGTTCTTATCACCTTCTTGCAATCTGCGGACAGATATCTCGGAGTTTTCTCGAAGAGTTAAAATTTACTTCTGTAAATAGGCGAACCCTATTACTGGAGGATATTATTATTGCCTATCGCGCTATAAGATCTAAATGTTATAGGTATACGTACGGTGGATGGGTGGTGTATAGTAGCTGGTAATTATCGTTAAGGCCGCACGCTCCTCGACCTTACCGCAGCTAAAACCGAGAGGTAGATACCTCCGGTATACCATAACCGGAGATTTTCAGTTCGCTTTGAATTGCCCTAAGTGAAAAAGCTCTAGAGTCATGTAATTTCCCTTTTAACTTAGGTGTGGTTGAATTTTTTCAAACCGGTGCTGTCTCGGTGTCTCTTTGCCGGAGTTTAGTCTCCCCCTCGTATATACGAAACCTGGGAATATCAACAGGGCTGACAAAAATCTTTAATGAATAAAAGAGATTCAAGTACCTTGATCTTTTTACTCCTGATTCGTAATACTTCAGTTTCATTTTTCAACGGTCTGAAAAAATAAACTTTCGACTCGAAATATCTCTGCTGAATTCTCGCCGCACAAACCGAGTATTAATTCCGCGCGATACGGCAGGGTATGAAGTAATGAGTGATAAGTCACACGCGTTAACTAAGCCCGGAATTATCTGAGGTCGAGCTTCGTTATGTAGATTGTGACTAATGACGTGGGGTTCAGAGTTTGATTTGATGAAAATAATAATGATGTGTGTTCGATGGTAATTGAGATGATTTAGAGATCGATAAGTACCACGATGTGCAGTCGGAGTAATGGAGTTTCGAAGTAAAAAGATGAAAATAAAATTGATGATAATGTGTCAGTAAGGTAGTTGATTGATGACAGCGTAGGCAGATTACCATAATAGGTTTTACACCGAAACGATTAAGAATTGTGGAAAGATAGGAATTCTCCTATGCTCGCGGGTGACGCAACGCAATTATGGGAGTAACGAATAGTAATGAGTTGTTTTTGCGCAAGAAACGATAATAGCATTGAGATATCATCGGCAAAGCTTCGCGGTATAAATACCGCGCGGTTAACGAAATAATTTCAGTTGAGCAGTTAGAACGAATCGACGATAACTAATCATGAAGCTAGTGACCGCAGTACTTTTTGCCGTGATGGTGCTATTCGCACTTTACTCCGAAATCGACGCTCAGAGCTCTCGTAAGTACATGGAATACAACGTTCCCCGATTTTTGTTACTTCTTATCCGATTTTTCTTGGTGTCAGAAGTGGAAATGACACTCTGACATTTTGCTTTGGATGATTTTCGAGCCTTGCTATAAGATTAGTTTCACTTTTCAACGTCGTCGAATTTCCTATCATGCATTTATCGATTCGCGTTCGAATATCTAGACGCGATTGAAAGGAATCTATGTCCGAATGTGTGGATTTGATTTTGGAATAAAATCTGATCGAAAGTTATTTCGCTGTGATAAAAATGCGAATCGTAACACGAACGGTGCTTCATTTTCATTTCTTTTTTTCAGCTGACTCGAGAAACTGCGAGGGCACCTTCGACCTAAGGTTAGCACAGAATCCATCAAGAGTAATGTGAAACTATCGAAGAAATTTAAGAATTCAATGCTGAATATCAATTTTCTCGATTTTAGGTGCCCACAGCTAGGGTGCGGACCAAACGGAGTAAAAGGCGGAACACCCCAAGACAACAGCAAGCCTTGGCCCAGTTGTTGCCCGACCATAATGTGTAATTAATTTCCTGTAACTTGTGGAATTTAAATAAATTGTGCTTCGCAGTTCAGCGAGTACCTCACTTATGCAATTTTATCAACATTTGATTCCTCTATTCGAATCTGTGTTATATCTATGATTGAGTGTGACTAGCCCAGAGACATGTTTCGCATGACAGTCATTGCGTATGGATTAAAATAATGCAGGTCACCGTAGGTATTGCACGGAGGGAAATTAATGGCAGAACCCACCATGAAAAAAAAGGTATAGAATAATTTCAAGACAGAAAAAAAAGATATGGTGCGATACCGGAGTGTCATTCGTTAATGAACTGTCTATATGGTAATGTGGTAGTAATGATGAATACTTCGGTCGTACCGTCATTATGTACCTTATATATGCAATGCTTTTAGTCTCTCATTAAACTACCATTATTTTATTTGAGAAGTAAGTTAAACATTGCGGAAAAGAGACCAGTGAATGTCTCATCATGTAAGTTCTGACGAGTGAGAAACGATTAAGAAACTAGAACGTACGGGAAACCCCCGATGTGTGTAGCTCACCAACCTACCAAGACTTCGCGAATAACATCAAGTGACACTTGTTTTTTGCGCAAGAGATGCTAATGAGAACATGAAGATAAACTCCGCAGATATTGCACGATATAAATACAGAGTCATAAAGGGTTAGCAAGACAGTCTAAGTTCTGCAGTTGCAACGAATCGACGATAACTAATCATGAAGCTGGTAACCTCGGTACTTTTCGCCGTGCTATTGCTATTCGCACTTTACTCCGAAATCGACGCTGCGAGCCCCCGTAAGTACATGGAATATGATGTTCTCCGATTTTTGTTATTTCTTATCCAATTATTCTGGGTGTCAGAAGTGCAAATGACACTCTGACATTTTGCTTTGGATGATTTTCGAGCCTTGCTATAAGATTAGTTTCACTTTTCAACGTCGTCGAATTTCCTATCATACATTTATCGATTCGCGTTCGAATGTCTAGACGCGATTGAAAGGAATTTATGTCCGAATGTGTGGATTTGATCTTTGAATAAAATCTGATCGAAAGTTATTCCGCTGTGATAAAAGGGCGAATCGTAACACGAACGATGCTTCATTTTCATCTCTTTTTTTCAGCTAATTCGGAAAACTGTCAGGGTACTAACGACCGAAGGTTAGTACAGAGTCAATCAAGATCAACGTGGAAGAATATCATCAGAAATATAAAACGATTGAAAAAACCTAAGAGTTCAATGCTGAATATAAATTTTCTCGATTTTAGATGCCCACGGAGAATGTGCGGGCCAGATGGACCGAAAGGCTGGAAGAACCAAGACAACAGCAAGCCTTATCCCAGTTGTTGCGGAGGCCCAATATGTACCTAATTTGGTGTAATATGTGAAATTTGAATAAATTGTGCTTCACGGTTTAGCAAGAACCTCATTTATGCAGTTTTTATAATATTCAACTCCTTTATCCGAGACTTTTTATACGTATGATCGGGTCTCACTTGTAGTCAGCGATAGCGTACGAGATTTTCAAATTTGTTGAAAAACAGAAAATATGCGTTCCTGAAATCTAGAATGTAATAATTGATCGATTAAAGCGAGAAAACACGATGCGGGACAAACATGTAATTCGTTATCGAACTATCTATTGTACTATGCTAGTAATCGCGAGTACTTCAGTCATACTATCATTACATACCCGATATGCAATGCTCTTAGTCTCTCAACGAACAACCATTATTTTATTTGAAAAGTAAGTTAAATATTTTGGAAAAAAGAACACTAAATGTCGAGTCACGTAAGTTCTGACGATTAAGAAACGATCGAGAAACCAGAACGTACGGGAAACCCCCGATGTATGGGACCCACCGACGTACCACGATTTCACGAATAACATCGAGTGATACTCGTTCTTGCGCAAGAGATGCTAATGGGCACATGAAGATAACCTCGGCAGATATTGCTGGATATAAATACAGCCACAAAGCGGTCAGCAAAACAGTCCACGTTGTCCAGTTGCAAAGGATCGACGATAATTGATCATGAAATCAGTGACCTCGGTACTTTTTGCCGTCCTAGTGCTCTTTGCACTTTACTCCGATATCGGAGCTGAGAGCCATCGTGAGTACATGGAATATAATGTTCTGCGATCGTTTTAGTTATCTTTTATCTAATTTTTTTTTGGGGGTCAGAAGTAGAAATAGAAATCTGTTGATCGGCTCCGGATGATCTTTGTACTTTGCTCTGATATCCGTATCACTTTTCGACGTCGTCAAATTTCCTATCCATAGATTAGTCGATTCCGTTTTAATTTCTGGTCGAGATTGAAAGAAATTTACGGATCTTTTGAATGCACGGATTCGTTCTTGGAATAAAATCAGATCGAAAATTCTCACATTGTGATAAAACGACGAATCGTAACCCAAAAATCGATGCTCATTTTTATTTCTTTTTTTACGCAGCCCTCGATGGCGAAATTGGGAACTGTCAGGGCACTGAAGACATACAGTGAGTACAGAATTAGGAAAGTAAATTAATCAAAGAAGTAACCAAAGCGATCGATAAATCTCGAGAATTCAAAGCCGGAAAATTAATCTCCTCGATTTTAGCTGCCCACAGGTACTTTGTGGACCGAAAGGAATAACAGGCTGGAAGAGCCAAGACAACAGCAAACCTCATCCGGAATGTTGCGGAGGTCCAATTTGCGCATTTTAACTGACATGTAAAATTTGAATAAAATTTTTGATCACCGTTTAGAAAAATCATTGATTAAAAAAAATCGTCATACTCGTGAGAAAACGCATCGGAAACTAATCTGAGCACGCTGAGAATCGTGTCAGTTCCATTTCTCGGGACTTCAGTACCCTCGAGTCACTCCGTATTCTCGATGTGACAATTTTGATATTTAATCTTCGGTTTTATTTGGATTATTAATTCTACGAGCACTCGTCGCTCCGAGGGACCTTGTTCCAGAATCTAATAAAGAATCACCGTCTGTTCAAACGGCTCACATATGTCGCGCTCCAGTTTCGTTCAAATGAAACAAGTCTGCGTTAGGTATCGCGATTGCGATCGAAAAGCTTGTGCCTCGATTAATTCGAGTCATTAAAACCGGGTAATAATTCCGATGCACACGTATGAAATATAAAGCTTACGTACATACATATGTGTAATGAAAAAACTCACGTTTCTATGTTGCAAATTGAATGGCCAATTAATATCAGCGATAGAAAAAATTCCGTACCTGTAACAGAGAAGAAATGAGCTAATTAAAATCAGAGTATAAAATGATCTCGCGATTAAAATTGGATTACATACACATATATATTAATGGGGGAAAACGGATTAACTCTAACACCGACAATTGGATTCTGTGCATAGAGTAGGTGAGTAAATTAATTTTCAGTTAACGTAAACTACTTTGGGTTGGATTTTTTCCTATCTCTTTATTTTTTTTCAATCTTTTTTGGCGCTTTGGATTTGCTAAGACCGCGGATTACCGCCGGCCTGGAAACTAGTACCACTAATTCTAATACTACCACCATTTCTACCAGTGGTGAGTACTCCTACTTGCTTTCCTCGGGTAACTAGGGTCTGCGGTCGAAGCTCAACCTCCTCGTTGTAAGCTATTTTAGTTTTTCACCGTACCTACCTACAGCTAGTGCTATACAATTTCGCTCTATGCACTAGAGTAGACATTTCGTCTTGTTCTCATTGTGGGGAAAAGCTTGAGTGTGCTATAAGGTAGAAACTAGAAACAAGAAGTTAGGAAGTAGAAAATATGGAGTCAAAGGTTCGAATTGACCTTTAGCCGAGTTTCACTCCGCGCATTTCGCATAGTTGAAGAGAAAAAATTATTCCAATAAACCTGGTCTTCTCGCATTTTTCTTTTTTTTTGTTACCGTTGTTCTAATTTTCTCAATCTACGAGCCAGCCTTTGATCTCTGCCAGATGAAGATAAAGGATCTTAGGAGGTTCGAGACAATACGAAAACCCCGTGCCCATACCTACCCACCCACTCAAACCATTGTACGTCAAAAGCTCTCGCACTCAGATCTAAGTCATCAGGTTTCCCTGATAGACAATAATATAACGAGTCAAAAGGACAATGGATCACTACAGGCCGGACCCCCAAAGGCAAGATTCGAGTCCACTATCGTACGGGTTCCGGGGGGAAAGGAAATATTTCCGGGGGATGAAATGTTTTGCGGAAAAAAAGAAATGAAAAAACGAGAAAAAAACAAAAAAAAAAAAAAGAATGAGTGGGAAGAAGAAGAAGGAAGAGGATATTTGAAAGTGATTAATTCGCACTAGCTGAACGTTAACGACGATATACCTTCACCGCATAACACTTGACCCAGTAAATGCAGTTTGCGATTAGCCGGATATAGGTATGGAGGAAAAAAGAAGAGAGAAAAAAAAAGATTTCTAACGTAGGCAGGTAGAATTTTTCAAGTTCTGAATCTAGGTGGGTAGGTAGAGGCAGTCGATGGATTCTGTTCCTCCCAGTTTCTATATCTCTAATTCTTCTCATCTGTGAATATAACGCGGGCGTGTAGATCCCGGAATAGATAGCTTCGGGGTAAAATAGAAGTACGAGTACATCGTAGTATATCCGACTCCTTCAATTCTCCTGTATATAACCTCAGCTATACCGACAGAATTAATACACAAGTACTCTACAGATATCGGCTTGTTATAAACCAGTGACTATTATAACATGGAGATGTGATACCACTACGTATGTCGCTCGCTCGTCATTACCCCTTTTTACATATTATGAAACACCAGTTTTTTACTTTATTAATAGAATATTTCCATCCAACAATTTCCTTCCGTATATTCTATACATTACTCGCGGATTATTATCGCAAAGTTGTCAATTAATCCGGAGATTTGATAGTCGTGTGATATAAGAAGAAGCTCTGGAATTATGCGAAGATAGATTAATTAAAATTCTATACAATTCTATCGGGAGTTTGATATTTCGCGAATATCTACCGCCAAGATTCGAGATCGGGGATGGTACGTAATTCAAGTTTTCGCAAAAAAATTATTCTCTTCTGACGCGTTACATATCAAGGATGACGTTACGTGCGTGATAAAATCTCCCCTAGGCACGAATTCGCGTAGGAGGAACGATATTTCACGGACATCGAAACTCCTTCTTCTTCGTGGGACGTGTAGAATCGCGAAATGAAAAGGAAGCCCATTGTTGCTTCCAATCTTACTATTGTTATCATCATCATCGTTCGGTTAAAACAGAAATGATTTATTTTTCGCAAAATCCGATTCCCAAACCCGCGAATGAAGTAAAGAATTCATCATTTTCTTCTGAGGCTGAAACATTTGAATTGATGCTCCGTTTCACGCGAGCCAGGTAAAGGGGTACGTCTGAAGGCGTCGAGACGCACTCGGAAAAAAGAAACGAGAAAAAAAAAAATTGGCATACGAAGATGGGTTTCTTTCGAGTAAGAGGCTTTCCTCACGCGTCACATTCGCATTCGTATATACTCGCGAAGTCACGTGAATGAAATGATACCCACACGTACGTATAACACACATTAGGTACAGCGTAAGGGATGAAAATATTGAAACGGACGAGTAGATAGAGTGTTGCGGTGGTAAAAGTGGCCGCGTCTCGCCATGCAGACTGAAGGAGTTGATTACAATATATGAATATTCAGTGGCGCGAACTTCCAACCCGCTTTACCCTACTCTGACACCCTATACCCACCCCTTTTACCTACCCTCTCCGGCTCGCTGGCACCACCTTTGCATCTACCTCAACGGGTTTGGGCTTCGTTTTTTCTTTTCAACATTTTATACGGCTACGAAAAGTCGCATGTGTGCGTGTATATGTATGTGTGTGTGTGTAAGAGTGTAAAGTATAGAAATTTTCCAACCCTTAATTCCCGCGCGCAGAGCATTGCTCGAAAGTTCGAGAAACCGTCTTAATTAATCCCTACGCGGATAATAACAAAGCGCAATTAGTTAAATCAAGCGATAGCTGGCCATTTAATATACTCGGGGGCGTTTTATCCCCCGACAAATAATGAACGACGATTTAAATATACCTTTACCTCTTCGTTTTTATTTTCTTCTACCATTTCCCGATTTTTACTTTTTTTTCCCTCATTTTTTTCTTCGTTCTTCTAATCACGATTCCATTTTCATTATACCTCGATTCAAGGAAATAGGCTTTTTATAGTTTTCGAAGAAAACCACGTCCTCCGAAATGAAAAAATTAAATTTTTACATATCACCGATAGCCCAAATCGAACTCCAAAATTCATCGTCAAAGCCCGGATTCGCAGTAACCTATGCAAATCACCGGAGCGAATTTCTCGCGACCAACCCCTAGCTCTGCTCTGCTCTGGATTCGCTTTGCTTCTGCAGTAACAATAATCAAAGGCAGATTCGCCTGCCAGATTAACTCGGTGTACCATACCGAATCTCACTACATGACTAGATGATATTTGCTGCCAAACTGAACTGCGATCGATTTCGATTAGTTTTTTTTTATCTTTCATCCCTTGGTGGAACGGGGTTTCATTTCATAACAGTTTTGAAAGTCGAGAAGATAAGGGTTCGAAGAGATTCTCAAAAAATCCTGAATTCGTTTTGCTTTATTTTTTACACGGAAGGATACAGAGACCTGATTTTTATCCGTCTAATTAAAAGATCCTGAGTAAATAGTTCCGCGTTTAAGGAAGTGTTCTTTTTTTTCTTTTATCGGGGTTGTACAACCGCGGTGTTAAATAGGGGGCAGAAAATTTTGAGCGATATCCAAGTAGACGAAGAGAGAATAAAAAATTCGCGAGAAAGAGAGACTGGCGAGAAATTGGGGCGAAGAGGGTTGTTAATAAATCAGGACTCTTCAAATGAAATTGCCCGAGTCCACAACGTCCCGCGAAAAGAGGCGTCGAAGGACAACATCGGAGACCACGGGGACCCCCGTCAACCGGGTCAAGGGAGGGTTGAAACTTCGTGATTGGACGGTACACGGCCGAGCTTACGGGAACGGAGGAGCAAGGGCTCAAGGAAGGCTGAGGAACCGCAGGAATGTGAAAACGTGAGAAAAAAGGGGTGAAAAAATGAAGAAAAAAATAAAAACAAATCACAAAAAACGGAAATTGAACATTGAAGCAATTGCTTCGGCGGAGACGAGTTCGTTTTGACATTTTTCTGACAGTCTGTGTCAATGCTTATGCCAAGAACAGACGGGGATAGGAGGAATAAGTATGTATTCTACGTCTGAGCTAAAGGGAACGATTTTTCGGTCCGACGAGTCTCTTAAATCTGTCACTGTCACTGTAAGGTATTAGGTACGTCACGGTGCGTACCTAATGCGCGTGGAGAGAAATATGTTCCAACGTCTACCCGGCTCTTAGCTAATAATTATTTAATGACCCAATGATTCAGAATTAACGACAATTTTTTTGCGAAATATATCAGCTGTATATATTCGCGATAGAGCTGTTAAAAAAAAAAAAAAATTAAAATTCAATCACAGATTTGAGCGATGATCAAAATTCTGTGACAGGAAAAACTAGGGGTAAACTACGCGCCCCTGCGAGATCTATACATGCGAGTTGTCTTTTTCAGGTAGGATTTTCTCTTCATTTTTTTTCTCTTATCGTTTTTCAACGTAACTACTTTTGAAAGCTCGCCGGGACTACCGCAGAGTTAGAATCTACGATTCTTACGGGAATTGCTACGATTTCTCTGCGTAAGTTCGCGGATTCTTGATTTTTCCTCTCGCGTGCGGAGCATAGGTATAAGGTAAAAGCACGGCGGAGGATGGAGGACGGTGGACGCTGGACGTTGGTCACCCGGAGAGATATGACATTAAGATCCACCCTCGGGAAAACGGTCCTACCCTTCCGCAACACGTATTGTCAGCATCGGTCATTCTGATGGATTAACCAACTCCGTGCTATACCTGACCCTCATTTCTTTTCTCGAAGTCTTTAGGCTTCTTTCATTTTTTATAAAAATTTTCGCAACCGTTTCGCCCCGTACCACGAAGCAAAACACGCCATAAAGAAGATTTTTATCAGCCACTTTCGAAAATCAGAGTTTCCGATTCTCGGGAGATTAGCCTTTCGTGCTTGTTCCAATTTGGAAATTCTCCCCTGAAAGTAAATTTCTAAAATTCGCGTTTTTTTTTTTTTTCTCATTTTTTTGCGCGTAGATAGTAAATTAACTACAGGATTTCGGCAAACAATACAATAGGAAGTAGGCAGGCATAACATACAAGGGATGAATAAATTTCACCCCTACGCTTTTGTCCGCATAAAATTATTTAAAGTAGTGGCACCGGCTATGAAAAGCTGACAATAATTATGGCAATTTGTTATATCGCCGGCCCTGCAGCTGCAACTTTTTGGCTTTGGTAGGGAATATTTTTCCCCACTTTTTTTTAGTTTTGCCGGAGCGTGGGTGTGTATATAATATACATATATACATTTATATATATACATATATACGTACGGTAGAATCGAGATTCGCTGTGTAAATATCGCGGGAGATTAGCCACATGGCAAGTTGATTCAACCGGGGGGAATTATTCGGCTGTGGGAAAAAGTAGGAGAACGAAAAACGGGAAAAATACGAAAAAAGAAAAGGAAAAAGATCACGTTTTCGAGTTCGAAGTATAACAGCAAATATATGGCGTCTCTAGAGGGCATAAATTTCCATTCCAATATTCTAGTAGAAATAATTTAATACCAGCGTCTGACCACCACCACCACCACCGCTGCCACTGCCACCCTGCAAAAGCAGCAGCTTTTTATCCGGAAAAAAAATTTCGCTCTTCGTTCCGTACTCTCTCCGTTACGACTGAGGGAAAATTTTCCGATATATGAAAATTATTTCACCGATATTCTGTTACCAATAATTATACCGACGAAAATTGATTTATACTATATATATATACCCACACGCGTCATATTTCAACCCGCCGAGTCACTGCCCGGTGTTTTCGGGGTTGATATCCGAACGGCAACGGATACAGAAGTGCATTTTCAAAATGAATATAAATCCGAATTCACATTCGTTTCTTTTTTTGATCTATTCCTAATTCCTTATTTTCAAATTTCACGTTTGTTCAACGACCGTAGACGTATACAGCCGTCGAAAGACTAAAGGTGAGTTAATTCTCTCTCAGGGGTTCGAATTATTCGAATGAGAAGAAAAACTAAAAAAAGAAAGAAGAAAAAACGAAGAAATTAGACAAATGGAGTGAGCTAAAGTAATAAAACGAATTTTTCCATCCGCTATCGGCGTACAACTTTATTTCTTTTAGTAAAGAGCGGTTATCGGTTTTTACCCTCGTCAAATTCGCACTCGATTTGTCCGCCTAATTCAGTGAAATAATGGTTTTCTCTTAGCTCGGTTTGCCACACTGACCCTCTGACAAATTGCATTATTTAAATACCCGCTGCGCTTCATCGATCGGCGTGGAAAAAAAAACATGGAAAGAAAAGTGAAAAATAGAAGAAAAAAATGAGGGTAGAAAAAAGTGCGATATTGTTATCAAAAGGTCAACTAGTAGTAAGCCGGGGCGAGAGAACCCGCTAATTAGTGTAAATAACATTACTTTCGCTCCACGAACTCGCGGGATTGTTCCATCATTAGTTTACACGAATTCAACAAATTTCAAGCAAAATCCCGACGCGTTTAAACCAGATTTATCATCGAATTGAAAATTGAAAATTTCGTTCCATAAATTTCGCCTCTTTGTCTCAGAGGTTGCGGAAAACTCTTCGCGGCACGTTAGGATGCTTTTGACCCGATCGTACAGAGTCGAAATTTGTTCAAATTGGTAAAAAAAGAAAAGATAAAAAAATAGTTCAAAGCGAGTTTGGTCCGTTTAAACGAGAAGTAAATAAATCGCCGAAATTCAGCGACATGTGTACCAAAAAATCCGTCAGCCCCTAAAAATCGACGTACAAAGTTTATCCGTACGGATTCGACCCAGCTGCTCCTCGCGATTATAAATTCCGATCATCGTGACTCGATTTGTTATCGAGAAGCGCGAAATTCCACGGCTTCGAAAGCCCCGGTATAACAAAGCCTAATATCTCCGAAAAGCTCGACGATTTTCTCTATCTTTTTATTCCATCGGGTTGTGAGTCTGGTTGATACCTCCCTTATCGAGGGTAGTTCTAAATTCGTTGGTCTGGAGGTATAGGGGGTGGTATTGAGGCCGAAGTGGAGTGCATTGTCGATGAGAGACGAGAGGAGCTGTAAGTAGAAGTATCTCGGTGCCGAAGCTCTCCGTACCGACGAAGCTTCCGCGATCGCCGTCTCTGCAGGTACGGTTTCGAAAGCTCAGGGTGGGTAGGGGCGCCTACCCTACGCGGCGATATCTCACTAGCTAGCCTATACTACTCAAGTACCATCGACCTACCGCCCTGACTCGAGTTGATACGACACGACAACCGGGAGACCCTTAATAACCCGGTCTTCGAAAATGTCAAATGTTAAAGGGTAGTTAATTTCTTAATAATTTAAAATATCACGTTTTTCTATTCTGCTTTGTCTTTTTTTTCATTCGAATTTTTTATTAAAGAGGTTTTGTTTATCACTCACCGTTTCCTGACACTGAGGCCTTAATATCTGATGTTTGGATAGAGTTTCAGATTCACATACCTAAAACAGAGAAAACGAGGAATTCTTTCGTTAATTTAAATTCATATTTTTTTTATTAGAAAGTATGTGAAATCTTCGGTTTTACTGTAAGGGATAAAAAACGTTTAGGGATCGCTCGGACGAGCAGCTTTAAGCAAAAACTGAATTGGAGCAGTACGGCGAAGGTACTCTTTAACGGAGAGCGTATCGCTTCGGGGTACGTTCTGAAATATGCAAGCGAGCATGGAAGTCAGTAAAAGTGCACACGCGCGAATCTTGTACTACCCCGAGTCTCTACTATAACGTTTTCGAAGGCATACGTTTGCATAAGATATCCCGGAGCTTTACTCTTCTCAAAAAGTAAATAAATAAGTTAACAAATAAAACTGCAGTTATGTAAAGTGGCTTTGAGCTTTTACTATCCAATACTTTCAGTGGAAGGCGGCAGCTGGGTTACAACAGGAGTAAATACCGACCGAAATTACTCGAGTTTAGTTGGAAAGAAAAATTCTGTTACTCAGAATAAAGAGATTTCGGATGAAAATTAGACCGGCTGAAAATCCTAGCTATGTCTTATTTTTCCCTGATTTTCTTTCTCTTCCTCTTCTTCTCCTTTTTTTTCCTTTCTCGCAGAGTTAAGAAAGAAAAGTCATAGGATAGGAGTGATAAAGTTAGCGATAAAAAATTCAAGCTATGATATAGAGCTTGGGGTCTTCGGTGGAAGCCCTGTGAAGAGATTGAAGTCAGAGTGCAGCGGCGATATCGAGTGACTCAACTAAGTGCATAGATAAGTTTCGAAGAAAATCATAGGGTGGAAAGTGTGGAGGGATGATACGGGAGTGATTAATTTAATTATCAAACTTGCTTTGACACGGGAACGGCCATCTGATTTTACAATTGCTTCTCGAGATGATAATGTGATTAATTTTCAAACGAAGCTCTTTTCTTCATAACCAGATGCCAGGGAGGCTGCTGCAGGGTTCTCGAGTAACATTATTAACTGTACCTACATCTCGGCGAAGGAGTACTCATTTTATAGAAGTTATAGATATGGCAGAAAATAGATACGCACTTGGCTGAGAGAGCGTCCAGATTCTCTTCGGCTCGGGACAATAAGAGAGGAAAAATCACGGGGGAAAATTCTTTCGCTTTACTCCGAGAATCGGGAACGATAAAAATTTCACGAACTGTAAATGAGAGGGATACAGAAGCTCTTTGATCTTCGGTTAATCCTCCATTTTCTAATCGAGAGAGGGAGAGGCGAAATACGATTTTTAGAACCCGGACTCACCGAGAAGTAGTTTTCAGTCGTGGAATCGGGATTAAGGGAGGATAAATTAGGGGTCGAAGTATGTTTGATTTTCTCTTATTGTCCTTTGGGATTGATTCTCCCCTCTGAGATGGGTATATGTGTATTTTTTCTCTCTCGTCTTCTCCTTCTTCTTCCTCTTCAGCTTTTTTTTATCAACCGAAATTCGTCGAAAAGACAATTTTAGAAGGCAATAAAATACGAGTTTCTAAATTTAAGGACACTCTGTCAATATTCAGGACGTTTCCAGGACATTTCCCGAACCAATGTAGACGCCCTATCCATAGAATCTTATTAACCGACGCCTCCCCGTGTCTTCGGCAATGTTTACGAGCGGGTGAATCGGTAAATATTGATTCGCGACTTTGGCAAACCGTTCTATTCCCCCTGTTTCTCCTATCCGTCGAGATTCCTTCACGTTGCCATTCGAAGCCCGACGTAAAGGACGAGAAAAGAGGAGAAAAAAACGTCAATTTTCTCGACACCCGTGAAACTGGGCTACACCAGCCTCTACAGATTTCCGTATATACGTGTATTCAAATATACATCCAAATGTGGATGAATATATGTACATACATAGGTATGGAAAGAAGTTTAAGTAAAGAAATCTTCGGATAATAACGAAAGTAAATGAGCGGGAAAATTCGGTCCAGCACTTCCTATGGTAAATCGATTCTAAAGATGTTAAACTGCAGGAACCAACGACGTCGTAAGAATTTACATCTTTATCTCCTACGACTTTACAGCCGATAACTTTTTACCGTTTGTTAAATAGATGCGAGTAGATAGGTCTTTCTATCCCATGATCTTAACCGTCATTAGTTGAATATTTAAAAATGCAAGGAATCGATTTTTGATTACCGGAAAAATTGTCAGTATGAGGGAAATCCGTTCTTTCGCGTAACCGCAAACGGCGGAAAAAACGGAATCGACGATTTTTGTCTAGTCGGTTGAAACCGTTTCCGATGTTCGATTCGGTTCTGGCCTTCGCCCAATTTTTCGCGATGAAAAGAACCCGCTAAAGTGCCAAACACGGTGTGTTATCGATTCGATCGGGCCTTGTTTACACCTAGTCAAATAGCCGAAGACCCCGGAAAAAGGAGGAATAATTTTCTTTGAAATTCAAGCTCGAATTTGAACCGTGATTGAACGCGTGGAATTAATACTACGAAATGGTCACCCCAGAGCCACGTTTTGACGGTGGAATTTTTTCCCCGTCAAAGAAGGGGGCCAGGGGATTAAAAGGGGACAACAAAACCACCGGAGGGTTTTTCGTTCGGCCGTAATTCAAGAGATAACTGTTATCTCCGAGGAGGTTACTGTTGTCCCGGATCTAGTCTGGGACACGCAATGCCAGGGTTTAGGTCCGCGTTGAAACAACACGAGGCATAGGGTTGTTCGCTATGCCTATTCCCGTTTAACCAAGATCGGTATCTACATCGCGAGTGGATACATACACACATACGTACATATGTTTATATAAATTCGCGAGAGAACAAATATCATCGTTATTGTAATCGCTCAGCGTTTCCGCAAATATTAGTCCGTCACGAGAGATTTTTAGCTAGCGATAAGGCTGCTCGGAGGGGTGAGTATAACTCGAGTAGGGGGTGAAGAATTCGGCATTATTGAAAGTGAAAAGAAAAAAGAAAATGTCGGGGGAGAAAAAAGAACGAGAACAGATCCTGAATAAAGGAAACCGGGATTTTAAATCTGCTCGAATTAATCTCCCTTCGATTCGGATAATGGTGGAATATTAAAACTTCGCTAAGATTCGGCTGAGGCATTTCTTCAGGGGATATACATATTTCGATTAGCTGTTTTAATAATAATACCGGAGCAAATGAGAAGAGAATGCAAGATTTAATCTGTTTCACGGTAAAACGGAGATACGAATAAATGAAAATATGTTCGAGACTCGGGGAAACGAAACGTTTATAGAATTCGGACGATACCGAGAGCGAGGAGAGGGCGTATTGTGCGAGGGTAAATGAATGTGGAATAATACGAGAGAGGAAAGAAACGCCTTGAGAGGGTGAAATACGAGTCAAGTTGTAATTGTCGAGGAACATGTTGTCCGGACAACCAAGAAAGAGGGAATGAGTTAACGAAATTAAGACTGTGACAGGTCGGACTGTCTGGTAGTTTTTCTCGCGAGAAAAAAGCCCCGAGTTTTCTCAATTCCCTTTTTATTTTCAATGATATTCCCGTCGGTGGACAGAATCGAGAATGCGAAGCCTCGTCGGGATGCAAAAAGGCTGAACAAGTGACCAGAGATCTATTCGCTATATCGCAAAAGCTCGTCGTAAATTATACTCGAAGCTGAAAGTCCGGTGGCCGTTTGCGTTTGATTCGACTTGCATTTCTCCGCGGGGATATATCCTCGGGAAACACAGGGAAGGACTTCCATTAGACTTATTGGTTCCCTACGAATTCTCTCCCTCGTTCTTTCTCTATCCAGAGCTTTTCACCTATACCATCGCACAATTCCACCTCATTTGTTTTCTGTGGCAGCTTTAGGGAGCGGGAAAGTGTTCGAAATCACTTGAACACCTTTTCTCTTTCGGTTCTCAACTTTTTTCCGTCTTTTTAATTCCCTCCGCGCCTTATGAGAGACAGGACAAAAATTGATTCCCTACTTTTCGATTACAATATCCGGTGTAGATATAATTGATAGCAAAAAGAAAATAAGGAAAGCTTCGATAGGAGAAATTCTCCATTCCTCGTTTGAACAAGTTTTTCAATATCCGATTCCTCCCGGTTGAAGTTTAACGGACTCTATAGATACAGCGAAAGTTTAGGGGTACGTATAGATTATTTTTATCCGACTGCGGTACGACGGACGAAAACTGTACGGGTGAATTTTTCAACTCGAACCCAAATATCACCGCGAGGTAAATTCGCATGGCGAAATGCCAGAGCCAGTAAATGTATATTTACATTGACGGAGTAGGATCCGAGCTCTCAAGTCAAATATCCTTGAAATCCTTCCACATGTATGTAACAAAAGTATTGGGTAAGTGTGTTTATAATTATCTAACCCAGTGAACACGACTAACCAGAAAATCTTAAGCGCATGGTCCTAAGCGATAACGTTACACAATATCACCTATATACAGAAATTTATATGTGGAAGTCTAGCACACGGTTAGGTATAAGGTATAAGGTATAATGTGGTTGGCAAAAGGCGGGTGTATTACCTACCCCTTCGATAAATATACTTCACTGTATACATAGCACACAGCCTATTCCTACTAGGAGCTGTTAACGGTTGAGCGAAGAAAATCCTCGCGTCTTCGATATCGAATAAGTTTCTGTCATCTGCCTTGCCAGTTGTACGTTTGTGGTTCTGGCTGATCTAACAAAAGCTCTTAGATATTTCGGGTATCCGCCGGAGTCTGGGAGTTTTTGATACCGCTGAATAAACTGGGTCAAAAAATATACACGGTACGAGTCAGGCCCACTTGACGCGATTCGAAATTTGAATACACCTATCCTCGATTTCGGGTCGTCGTATTTTCGAGCTTTATAATAAAGATGCATTTCAATAGCCATGTGCAACAGCCGGAAGCTTTTATCAACCTCTGGAAATAACCGCGCCGAGTTATCGACCTCCGGGGCTTTGGCTCCCATGTGGAAGGCGTGAATTTCGGATGAGGAAAGAATTGAAGGGACGGCGAATTGTCTTCTTTGTTTCCGTTATTATGCAGCAAAGTGTCAGTCGATCAATTTTTCGTTCTCGTTTGGGAAGTGGAATGGATCTGGGAAGTGGGAAGAGGTTGGAAACGGATCTAAAATTGTTTATGAATAAATTTTCACTACCTGTCGAAAGATATAGGTCAGTCGTCGTCGTCGTCGTGGGTAGAATGGAACAGGTAGGTAGGTAAGTGGAGTTGGCACCTCGAAATAATTTAGTAGCGATCGATGCCGTGGAGTCTGAAAATAGCAGTCGCGTCACATGGAGAATTGCAGAGAAAATGATAACGCGGGATGAGTTTAATCATTTTCATGGAATAAGAACAAGGGTAGAGTACGATTCGTCTCTCTTCTTTTTATTTCCAATTTCAGCCTCATATTCCGACTAAATTCTATCTCAAACATCAAACGATGAATAACTGTTCTTCGCTCCCGAGAAAGGTGGAGGATAGAACAAATGGTATTTCATTTCCTTGGACTGACGTAGAGGACTGGTAATGAGAAGAAAGCCGTAAATACAAGATGTTAAAAGAAGGAAGCGTCCTCCTTATCACTGACGTAAAGTCGGGGTAGGAACGTAGATTTGAAAAAAAAAGAAAAAAAGGAAAAAAACCGACTGTAGGACTCGAAATGCGAAAACATTTTTACCCCGGTATAATTCAAGACCACCGAGGCAAGACAGGACGTGAATTCACCGTGCAAAGGTTTTGCTGCCTTTATAAAACCCGAGGGAAAAGAAATTATTATTTTCTTATTTTCATTTTTTTTATTTTTATTTTTCTTCTTGTCTTTTTTTTTCTTCTTATTCCTTCATATCTCTCAAAGGATGAGAGTCGAGGATCCTTTATCAAAAAAGACAAATATCTCTCTCTTCTCGTTCCCTTTCAATTTCTCTTTATTATATCTAGATGTCATTTACACGATTAAAACTGCAATTTTATTTCATCGGTACGAAAACATATATAGGTATAAAGCCTTTTTTAATCCTTGAACAAAAATTCTTCTCCTTTCCCGTTCGATGCGGTAAAGGGGTCTATATACTCCCCGTATATATGTCCGTAGAAATTTGTTACCAACCACAAAGTCGTTTACGAGCGAAAGTTATGGTCGTCCCTTGTCCCGGGTTGATGGACATTGGATCACGAAGCTGCAATTTACCACGAGCGAATAATAATAAAGGTAACACGTAGGTGTAGGAGGAAAGGGTGTGTGTATGTATACGGCGTTGAAATTCCATCGAACGAACGTAGTGCAGGGAATTCACTGCACACGTGGTTTTTCGAAATAATTATTACCGTCGAATTATATCGAATAAAGCAACGTTTGCTAGAGTTACCAGAGTCCATTGAATCCCCGGTCGGACTGGAATATATCAATTGTTTAAAATACGAGTAAAACAATGACGATGATCATCATTCAAACGAAACAAATGATCTACGCTACTGTTTGACGATAGTCGATAATGAACACTTGGGGGATCCGTACCTAGTTCTCTCATTATCAAGATAACAGCTTCTCTATTCGCAGTTGATGAACCGTTTGCCCATTGATTGCAACTTCGTCATTGTCTAACCCTTAACAAAGTGCGTAGATACGAACAATAACGTTTCACGTTAGGGTATATAATAGAGTTACGAGTTGATTCATGCCTCGTCAAGTAACGAAGAGACGATTGTATACTTCGGTGTCGAGAAATGAGAGAAATTTTTTCGTCGCTTTTTATCATTTTCCAGAAACGGGAGAGACACGGGGTATGATATTGTTACTTCGAAAATTCGCCTTGGGCTAGACCACCGAGTTTACCTACACTCTCGGATTCTCGGACCCATAGAGTGTAACGTAACGTCTTATTCGGAGACTTCGCTCCACTCTCTTATTTCGACAAAGGAATGGGTCTACCATAGGTTTCGCAGTGAGCTTTTTAATTAGTGACACCGAGTAACGCGCGTGATTATAAATCCCTGACCTCGTGCGGCATATTCCATTATCATCATTATACCAAGGCGAGAAGAAGGAGAAGACTGAGAATAAGAAGAAGATGAAGAAGACGAAGAAGAGGAAGAAGGAAGAGGAGGAGGAGAAGCGTCATTACGCCAACAATGAGCAACGCGGAGAAATTGAGGGCTGTGTGTAGTTGGTTTTTTACGATTTTGCAGCAAGGATTTGGGTCGTGAAAATTCGTATCCCCGTTCACCTGTTGTTTAAAAATGTTTGAAAAATCAACGAATTTCAAAGGGCTGCCGGAGGAACCTTGATAGCGGGCATATCTGCGATCGTAAATATAATCTTCGGACCAGGGACTTCCGTTCATGGTCGGTTATATACAGCTTTCAGGAAAAGGTCCGCGGACGTTACTATCTCACGGATAAATTAATTCCCGAATCCAAGGCAGAGATGCATGCAGCGTATATCTACACCGCTGAAAACCCGCTTGGATAATTTGTTCCCTGGACGGGCCCCCCGTCGTCCGTTGTTAGCTGCTAAGCGAATTGCCTAGTTTCTCCTAACAATAAGAGGGATTTCGTCGAGGAGAGCTGGGTTCTAGGGCAGGAATTAAACTGCAAGTATTAAACGGCGCGGGGATCGGTCCATCTCCTTTTTTCATCAATTAAATAATTCATTTATTCATTCATTCATTCATTTATTCATTCGAGCCTAGTCTTACAGGTTTGCGAATTAATGCGCTCTAAAAACCGAAACCTTCTCGATATCGAGATCGATAGTTCGCACTCGCGATTGGCCCAGTTTCACACCGCATATACCCACACGTAATATACAAGTCTGAGCTTGGAGGTGTGTGGGTAATAAAGTTATTCAATTTGTAGGTACGAATGCAGGTAAATTGGCGCCAATTTCATTCCAAAGGCAAAGTTTATTCCCTCGGAATGCCTTCGATGTAACTTTATATCACGTGTACCGCACACATTCGTAGAGCTAAAGTCTGAAACGCAAGTTTCTATACCGTAAGAAAATAAGAAAAACTTTTCGCTATTAAATTTACAGTTACGTATTTCGATTCCCGCGTCAAGTGGTAGACCGAAGTGCTTTGTCATACAAAAATTTATATTCCGAAGTTGAATCGGGGAAATAAAAGAAAAAAAAAAAATACTCAACTATGAACTCGTTTCGATTCAGCGAGTTATCAAGCCGTTCGATATAATCCATAAAGTTGGATTAATTTTTCAAAAATTTAGTCGCAATCCGTAGAGCTACTCCGTTAGAAACTGTTACGAGGTTTATCGGAATATCCATGTGTGCCATAGCATCATACTGGATGGGTTAATGTCAATCCTATAAGAAGGATTTGTGCGGGATCCGTACCGCGGCCGATACGACAATAGACACGTACTCCGCAGTTGTTCTAGTTAGTTTGAGGGTTGATTTAGTGGGAAATACGGTATTCGAAGTAAAGCTCGGAAAGTGAAAAGTGTGAAGAATCTCCACGGTATATAAAACGTTGGATTATTTAAGGTCGAAGGGGTAGTTTTCTACCGGAAGTTAATACGAAATTCTTCCGGAAAGAAGAAAAAGACTCGGTCGCGGGTACCGCGATTCAGAGAATAAAATAGAGCCAGAGATAAATCATAGAGAGTCTGCAGAAATCTATCTGCGCCAGACTTGACCAGGTCAGCTTTGCTGGTCCAGGAGGGGTACCTACGACGTGCAATGTGCAATGTGCAATGTGCAATGTGCAATGTGCAATGTACAATGTAGTACGGGCTGCTGAACCTGACGGTTGAAAAATTCTATTCACAGCTACAATTTCCTATTTCTTGTTTCCCATTTCCTATTTTCTTTCACTGGTATTCCACCACCTACTGGAGCAGCAATCCGGCGAACCTACTCGGCTAAATAAGAGATTTGTCAACGGCAGAAGCCATGCATCATCGCCCCATTTCGTTCTATCCTATTTTTATACACTAGACAATTTTATATCGGATTATACAATCCGGATACGAAGATATCCCGTTTCTTTTTTTTTTGTTTCTTCATTCATTTTGAGGGAAAGAAGTCCTGAGGGTGTATAAGACAGTGTTTTTAGAATACTGAAAATCGGAGAAAACTTTGGGATAAATACATATGTCCGACTGTTTGTTCGCACAAACACACGCACACGCGTTGTTTGATTAGTAATCAGACGACTCAAGGGTAATGTGAGGGTATGACGAGGGCTGCAGTGAAGTTAATTTGTTTTATTATTTAAAATATGTAACCTTTACTCCCTCTCTCTCTCTCATGCCACACGTAATTTCCCCAGGGCGTTTTTTTTAGCCCGTAGATTTTTTTATAATTGGCTACCATATATATATTTCGTAGTAGCGGGTTTAAGAGAAAAATGAAAGAGAAGGAGAGAGGGTATAAAAAAAGAAAAGAAGAACATTCAATTTTCTA
Source organism: Tenthredo distinguenda (assembly GCA_947538915.1). Classification (NCBI taxonomy): domain Eukaryota; kingdom Metazoa; phylum Arthropoda; class Insecta; order Hymenoptera; family Tenthredinidae; genus Tenthredo; species Tenthredo distinguenda. Next base: position 1,936,459 of record OX384535.1, read on the forward strand.
CAATTCTGCGATGTTTGCTCGTCGTTTTGTATTTCTACGTAAAAATAAAAAAAACAAAATTAGAGTTAAAGAAAAAAAGAAATGATGATCGAAAATTGAAGAAAAGGTAAGGTCAGAAGAAAAGAAAAAACTGTTCGGTGGAATTCGTTTTTTAGCGAAAAATGAATGAAAAATATAACCAACGGTTGTACCGAGGCTTGCATAAATAATACCGAGTGCGTAAAGTCAGATATGTAAATGGAACGCGAGTGAAATATTATAATAAAAGAGCAGAAACGAAATAATAACTCAGCTACTCGGGGTAGATTTGTCATCATCGGTTAGATTTCCCTGCGGACATACCTATACCGATATAATACACCGTTCGGTAAGCCGATCAAACGTACGATAATATTTTACGAAATGCTAAATTACTCCTAATGTACTTCTACCCCCTCCCCTCGATCGTCGATAATCGCAGAAAGATGCGGATCACCGCGAGCTAAGGACGAATGGAATTTTGGTTTTGAATAAGAAACCGAGTAAAAAAAAAAGACAAAAATATGTAAAGAGAGAGAAGAATCCTTGAGGATCATCCTAAATCCTATATAAATTAATGAATCGATCGAATCGAATTTTGAATTTCATTTTATTTTATTTTATTTTATTTTTTGAAATTTCAGGGTGAAGCGTAGGAATAATTTTGGCCTGATAATGAAATGGAAGAAGTTTAGAAATTAGGTAACTAATTTTCGAAGCACGTTGCACCGGATATGCAAGCCTGGCACAGGTGGTTCTATCGTGCCTCCATACATTTAAAGCGATACCACAACAGGGTAGGAGTTTAGGGTGGGGGGGTTGGTTTTAATCACCCTGATAAATAATAATGAATGGTGGTTTCCCACCTCGCGCCTAGGTAGTTCGTTATTAATATGCAATTAATATTAAACACTCCCTTCGCCGGAGTTGGGTGAGAGGGTTAAACCCTGGGTAGGTAAAATCTACTCGTGTTTAATGTTCGACACCGGAAACCATCTGCTGTGATTACAAGGCGCAAGGCAATGCCGGAATCTTAAGAAAATTTCGAGGGGTAGAAATCCTCGACTAAACCCCTGAGCCCCTAAACCCTCATACGTGAAAATTTTGATTAAATTCGTCTCGAAGAGGTGGAATTATATATTCTCGGTCTCGGGGGTGAAAAGATTTTCCTAAAAAAAAAAAAAAACTATAAAAAGAAAATAAGAAACTAGGAAGAAGTAGTATACGAGCGCCGAGAAAGGGAGGAGAGACAAGGGCGAGTCAGAGAGCAAGGTATAGTTTGAAAGGGACGAGGAGGTTCGGTGTGATAAGCTTTCAATTTTCGCCAACTCTTGACAACAATGGGGTTAAATTATAGCTTGGTCGGGGCAGGGGCTTCCGTTTTGCATAATCATTTTACGAGGAGATGAAATCCGTAAAACCGCAACCTGCAGCAGGCGAAAGCTACCCGCGAAATACGCTGACGTAGATCGACCGTTTCTGAAACCTAGATATACCAAAGAAACGTGTAGAGCCGTAGAGAGAGGGAGAGAGATAGATAGAGGGAGGGATAGGGTGTGGGATAAAATCGATGATAAAAAAAAAGTAAAGTAAAAAAATGAAAAAAAAAGAAAGAAAAAAATTAAAATTAACAGCAACCAACGACGAGGTATACTAGGAGTGAAAAACTCTACCGCAACGGTTTTCGTTTTACGCCCAAATGCACAAGTGCAGCTATCTGATTCTACACATTCGAACATCCGGTGAGTAAGCTGCGTCAGTTAAAAGGCTGTTTAACATGTGGGTAACGAGAATGAAAAAGAAGTAGAAAAAAGAGGAAATAAAAACGAGAAAAAAAAAGAAAAAAAACTGGATCAAATTCGTGTAAAAGGATAGAGGGAACGGGGGGAAAAAAAATAAAGGGGATGGCGATGTAGATGACGAAGAGAAGAGTCGCGAAGAAGAGAAAAAAAAAATAAGAAATGATAAAACAGTGTAAAAATTAATGATAAATGAATTTATATATACACACGCGTTTTAGGAGTTGTAGAAAGTTTAGTGTCAATGGTAAGGTGGTATAAAGGTACACGTATAGGTATATCAAATTTTCGAGGTAAAATGTGTCTAAAGTTTTGGGTACGTCAGCGCCCGCTTAAAGAAGTTGTCTTTGAGGGGAATCCTGCCCACATCCCATCTCGCCCTTGGAGCCTTAACGCGGATGGAATCTATTGTCATTCGAGGGAGTAGCAACCTTTTGTCCGAAACTTTGCTCTACTCGACTTTACTGCTATATAATATATATATATATATAATATATATATATATATATATATATATATATATATATATATATATATGTATATAGATATTGGCTTAATTTTCAAAATGACATGTCTGGCTTCGGGGATAAAATATACTGCCGATACAACCCTGCCTACTAGTAAGCCTGCTCCTGCGTTCCCTCTCTTCCCAATTTCTTCGTGAATTTGGGATATTGTTTGGCAGGAAGGGTCGAAAAAAAAAAAGAGAAAAAAAAATGATTACGCGAGAATATAACGATCATGTGATCGAAATGATGTTAACGAAAGATAATAATAATAGTTGAGATAACAACGATCATCGCGTACGCTGGAAGCGCGATTCTAGAAGGACTTTCTTGAGAGGGTAAAAACGAGGGTGAGAGGAATAAGAGGAATGAGACGAAGGGAGGAAGAGAAAAGGAAATAAAAATAAGAGGAGGAAACACATGGCAGAAACAACAACGTGTCGATGTAACACTTTGTTCTACTGACCAAGGGACCTCTGGCGGACCTCAAATAGATTAGATTCGCACCCCGAGCTCATCTCGGAATGAATGGACCCAGTCAATTTCCAAGCATTGCGAGAGGGCCTTCTTTGTAGCTCGTTCGAGGGTTGGCCAGTTTCGAAAAGAGTGGATTTCCACGGGGAAAGATAAGGGAGAAAAAAAAATATGAACGAATTTATACTTGATTTTAGAAGTCCGAAAAATGAGTCGGTACAATTTTCAACGAAATTTTTCGTACCTCGAATATTCATCAGACCCGGGATAAAATTCTAACCGAGGGCATGATGAACTGATTTGGAAAAACTGTATCCACAAACGATCGAGAAGAGTTTAAAAACTAGAGTTTAAAAAAAAACTTTTCGAAAGCTCGATAATTTCGAGTTTTTCAATTCAAACTTTTTCGGCTCATTTTTGGACGCGATTTCAACAGATTCACGCAGCTCTTTTGAATTCCGGAGCTTTGTTCCCACGACAGAAATCGACTTGTGATTTTTGTCAAATCATCTTAAAGCACCGAGCTTTTTCCCCCAGGGGTAGAATTCTGAAAAACTGTGTCAACTATCTTCGGCGACGTTTCCCAATCATTTGAAAAACTGTGTATCTTTTTTATCCGATCATTTTCCCACCATTGTGCTTTCTTATCATCGTCATGACGCGTTGTGGTATAGAACCTATCTCGATCCCGTTGCGTTGGTTTAGAAATTGGGTGTTTCAAGATACCGTGAGGAGTCTGGGTGCCATCTGTTTCCCTCGTTGCTAATTTCTCTCATCCCCTATCGTCAACGATCGTTTCGGTATAGGTTTGAGGTTCCCCGACCGAAACCGAGCCGTCTTTTCCATCTACCAACAGCTGTTTCGTTATTGATTTCTGAATCCTGCAGTCTCAGGCTGGAAACGGGTGGTGAAGACTTTCGGAAAAGAATCCCTTTTTTTTCTCATTTTATTTTCATCCCTGAACTTCCTCGTTATTATTACACAGTGCCCCAAAATTTCTGCGTTATATTAAACGATTAAATCGTCGATTATTACCCCAATTAAAAATCCAATCTCAAGTTTGCCGTAGCTGTTCAAAAAAAAAAAGAAAGGAAAAAAAGAAAATATAGAAAAAGGAAACTTAGTACGTTGTATAAGAAATAACCGAGAATGGATCCCCCCAACGCGTACGTATATATTACTTTGAACCGTCGAAAGTTCATTGAATAATAAAAATAACTGCCCGCCAGTATTTTCTCATACATTCGGTAAGGGTGAAAATGAAAAAAAAAAAAAAAAAAAAAACCACCATCTAACGTCTTCCCGTATGAAGGGCAGTAAATAAAATATTTTACGGCTAACCAAGAGGGTGTCGTTTGTGGTCGTTGGTTTAAATCTCAGCCACTTTCTACGGCTCGTGAGTCGGTGAGTGTAAACTTTTACGGTTCGCTCCACTTTTTTTTTTTTCTCTTCTCTCATTTCTCATTTACCATTTCTGTATGTACAATAATAATGATAATATCAATAATAATTGTATTCGAAACGTTTTAACGTTCTTGGTAGAGAAGAAGAAACGAAAAATAAAAAAATAAACCAAAAGGCATCGCGAAGCTTGTAATAATCTATCAGTGTCAACCTCTTGAGACGGCCAGTTGATCTAGGAGCTTTTCCCGATAGAAAAGTGCAGGAAAGTTGTTCGTTTTCTTTACTCTTGGATGGTTCGAGCGAAAATATCGCCGAAGTAAACCTCTATTTTTCGCCCGAACAAGAAGGAATTAGCTATATACGCTCGGATCGTTTCCGAGGAATTGGTGCTTGCATGCATGTATGCATGCATGTATGTATGTGCATAGATGGATAGATAGCTATATATACTATCATCCGAATACCGGCTGGAAAGAGGACCGTGTATTTCCTGTCCGTGAAGATATTTCTGAATCCTTATCGATTTATTGGCAAATCTCATTCCGCCCCCAACAGCTTTTGTGCGACATTATTATTATTTTTTTTTCAAGTACCTTATGCACCCCCGCCACCTTCTCTCTCTCTCTCTCTCTCTCGTTTATTCTGCGTTGCAGATGGTTTTTAAATTTATTAAATTATACAGCGAGAGGCTTAAGTGGATATCCCCCATTGCCTTGGGGATTTATAAATTGAAATCAAAGAGGTAAGCGGAGAAGAGAGAGAGAGAAAAAAAACGGAAAAATAATCAGGAAAAAAAGTTTTGAAAAGAGAAGAAAAAAATCAAGCACAGGGGGATGCTTTTTTTTTTTTTTTGGGAAAGCTTAATATTTAGAAGTCGCTAAAGATTAGGACAAAGTTGCGGCTAAAGTCGCGTTTCGAGTCCATCAACGGCTCGTAAAGAAAACTCGTTGGGTTAAACTTTTCTACTTGAAACTAGCGGCACTTGAACCAGGAGTCGAACTGCTTTTACAGAATTTCAGTTGGCTAAGAGGTGAACCCGATATATAAATATACAATATTATGGAATAATAAAATACAAATAATTGTAGACGAATATAAAAAACGAAAATTGATCATCCCTCGCACCCCCGTCTTGACTGCAGCATAGAACTAATTAGTTTTCGGTTCGCGATCTCCAAACAGGGTACTAATTTGCGGACGGGGGATTGAGGATTGGCTTTGAGGGGCAAAATTGCCGAGATGCAACGAGATGGAAACTCATATTGCGCTCTGAATATATACATATATATATATACATATCTAAAGACGGAAGTAGAATGCCGGAAGTGAGGAGGGGCCAAGATATACACGTACAATATATACATAGGAGACAACGTCTCGCTTTGAGAAACTCGCAAAGTTAACAGGTGAAATAAGTGGGAATTGTAAACATTCTGCATGAGATCAAAGCCTGGGTGTATACGTGGTGCATGAATACGTGTACAGACACATGGATGCGAATACGCGGAACGTGAGTTTGCAGTATGTAACGATAAAGTGACATTCCATGCTCAGCGGATCCACCTTACTGTCAATTTCGCATATAGTTCAACGCTTCTTTATCTTCTTCTCGTTCTACGGGTCGGAAGAAGGAAACGAGTTAATCCTTCGAGGGAGTATGGCAGACGTTTGGTTCGATAGAAAAAGATCCGGAGAGATTTTTGCTCGCATCAGTCGAGAACTTGACTGGCACCTAAGAAGAAAACCCGGTAGGAAACTAAAAACATAAAAGCCCGAACACATACTCCCGGGTTCTAAAATCAACGGAGTAGAATAAACTCTCTTCTCGAATCTTGGAATTTCATTAGCTGACGAAATAAGGCCTCCTTGTTCTCCCCCGTTCTAGCGAACGAATATTCGACACATGTTCTCGACATAATCGCGTGCAGTTCAGCTTGCATCGAATTCTGCAACAGATTTCAGCGTTTCGCGAGTTCAAATGAACGAGTAACGAGAGTTCAAACCAAAGCTTTTTCGAGACCTCGATATTACGAAGGTGAGTCCGGTTAATTCGTTTCCGTTTTTAGTTCATGAGAATTCGGAAAGGGTGAAGGTATTTGTTGTCAGGGGATGAAATCGAACAAGTGTCAAACATTTCATTATACGTACTCCTTCTCTCTTTCGGGTGTATAGCCTTCGGCGTTAAGTAGTCTGAAGGGGAAGACGAGACTGGGATAATATCGAGTGTCAGTGTCGCAGTGAGAGTCGGGGAAAGAGGAAAAATGAGCCGAGGAAAGATCCTGGTGCAAGGGTGTATGGTAGCATAGCGATCGTTATTTTTTTATATCGAAGGAAAAAGGGAAGAAAAAAAAAATGAGAGGAAGAAGAAGAGGAAAATAATCGCAAATAAGATTTTCGCTGTACATTGCGGCCGAGGGCGACGTGGATATATGCGAAGAGCGAATATCGAAGAGAGTAAAGTTTGCATATAAATTATGTTCAGGAATCGTCGCCGCGGCGGAGCATTATAGAGTTATCGGGGAACGACGAATCCGTCACCTTCGTCGCCTCGGGCAAGTTTCACACTCTTCTTCGGCTGCCATATTGACGGGGGTCTGAAGAAACTTTGTTTCTCTATATATTTTTCGATATTATACCCACTTCCCAGCTAATATTTATGTAAGAACTCCCCGTGCGAAATAGGTACCTACATATATCGCGGCTTCGATCAAACATCGAAATTGCATTTGGTTTCGGATTGATTTTAAACCTTGTAAAAGGTCCCCCTGCCTACTCCGGGCAAAGATTTGCATTTAAATTTCGAAACAATCCTTGAAGGGTATCCGATGGGTTTTTCTTCGTTACGAGACGCGGACTGAGAAGTCGTTACGCAGATCTTGATAATAATTGTCACTTGAATGGGATTTCGCAAAACGTTGACGATCGCTAATTGAAGAGCGACTTATATCCTAATGTTATCGGGTTCACTGACCTTGGCGAACCTCTCCTGAGTGTCGAGAATCTCAATGAATAGTGAAACCTTATCGTCGACAATCTTGAATCCGTTTCTGGGCTGGGCAAGAAGTTGTTGAATGGCCTGAGACGTGGTCAGAGATTTGGCAGGGCTGGTAACGGGAGTAGCGACCCTGTTCCCACCGTGGAGATGCGTGCATCCAAGAAAAATCGGATTCCCATTAGGCGAGAGACCGCATGTGAACGGTCTGAACGGTAACCCATGAAAAGTTGGGCTTGGCTTAGGCGTAGTGACACGAAGAAGGGTCTGCGCCGACGGTAGCGACAGCCGACGGACAGCACTTTGTCCTTGTTGACCTTGAGAAGCGTTTCCCTGCTGCAAGGGTGACTTGAGCAGTTGATAATCGCTGGACGCCGAGGGCAGCGATCTGTATCCCGAGTCAGACGGCGATGCCGGAGCCATGGCAGAGCCCTGAGGTGTTGTGGCGATGCTATGCGGTCTTGGTCTGTGAGAATTAGACCCGGCAGTCCATGTATTAGAGTTTCCCGGATTCCCGAAAGAGTTTATCGATGTTGTTGGCGTCGGGGGTTGAGGCTGAGGTTGAGGCATGGTGGTTGGAAAGGCGCGGCGAGGTACGGGATGGTGTAGGACCATCCCCGACGGGCCCCACTGAATGGGTTCTCCTGGTGTGCGAGCTGACGAACCTGGGGATGGCACCGTACCGGTGAGTAGTACCCCGGATGAAGAGGTGCCGGTTGTTGGAGTTGCTGCGATGCTGTGTGGCCGACGGGGTAGTGGCTGATGTAGCAATTGACCATTCCACATTGCGTGGGGTGGCAAAATGTGCCTTGAAGATGTTGGGGTCTGGGCACCTGGGCCCAGGGCACCACCGGGAGATTCATACTCCCTCGCGTAAGCGAGGGGTGACAGAGCGTTCCCTGCAGCTGAGTGTGGTCGCCGTAATATTGGCTCATTAACGGATTGACCTGGACCTGAATTACCGACGATGACAGGGCCGACACCAGTTCCATTTGTCGGGCGTGATATCGTCGCTGATGGTGAAGCCCCGGCGTTGACGACGACGTTGTTTGGACTTGAGGAACCAGAGGTGGAGACGACGACTGAGGATCCCCTCGGAGAAGATGGTGCGGCTGGTGCAGTCGGGGGGGACGAGGATTGTTGAATCCTCGTATTGTACTGAACCGGGTGTCCGTGGGCGAACGGTGCAACGGCAATATTAGAAGGACGTCGTGTTGATGGGAGGTTTGGAACCCCGTTGGAAATACAACGAGTTTTGTTTGTCCCTGAAGAAGATCCTGCGGCTGGTATTGGAGCTGGAGGTGTGTAGAGCGGGAACCCGTGCCCATTGTAGTTCCCGTGATTCGGACTGCGGACTGCGGAGGTCGGTGTTGATATTCCGTTTCGTAAAACCGGACCGTTTCTTCCGGGTCTTGAGTTCGAATTGTGCGACGACGGAGCTGGCGGAGGCGGTGGCTGAGCTTCCAACAGATTTTCCGACTCGCACCAGAGAGAGGGAGACAATCTAGTGGATATTTGCTGCTGTGAGTTATTACCTGGTCCGATGATCGGGTCTGGTGAAGACGAGGCTGAATTTGATCGCGCTGAACGACCGCCTGCTAGGTGTCGTAGATGACGATCATTCGACAGTACCGGTTGACCAGGCCGGCTGTTCGCGCCGCGATAAAACGGGCCCAACCCTAGATTAAGGGTAGTTGGTTTCTGCTTGACACCACCGTTGGACTGCGGCGGTGGGCCAGACGCCGGTTCGCCCATTTGCGTCTAGTTCCTGAATGTTATTTATGATCAGGTATCACCTCGTGGTTTCATGCCATCGACCGCACTCCAACTTCTTTCTTCATTCTGCTTGTCGAGTATTCAGAGCCGCAGTTCCTCATAACTTCTAGATCATCAATTATTCCCCGATGAATAGAAAAAGCCGTTTATCTATACGTCGGAAACCCGCGAACAAATCCGCTGCACTAGTTTCCTCCTCTTCGTATTGTTTCTAAAAAACCGCCGCGATGTCCCGCTGGAGTTTAAGGAGAAACATCGCGGCTTATCGCGATCCTATTTCCTCGTTCCTTAATACTACTTTCTTTCACACATTTGCTAACAGATTTATAAACGGATAACCATTAATTTTTTTTTTTTTCGAAACAGTTTTCTCCAGCTTCTTCTCTCCGATTTTCAATTTCTTTCAATTCTGATCTCTCTGCGATACGAAACCAACACTTCCCGACTAGGATCCTATTGAGGATCCTTTCAAGGACCCGGCGCCAGATGACCACGCCGAACCAGTCCCGATTTCATAGCGCAAACTGTCTCCGGACCTGCCGGGGGCGGAGTGGCGTGCTCCGATGCCACACGGGGACGTTGAGCGGTATACCACGGCAGAGGACGCTTGCGCCGGGACGCCCCGCGTCTCGAGCTTTCTCCCTCTTCCTCTCCCTCACCCTCGCCCTCTCTCTTTCCCTCTACTCTTCCTCTTCCTCTTCCTCTCTCGCTGTTTCGCGATATACCTGATCCGGACCAACGCGAAAACGCGACTGTGTATATCGCGGACTTCTCCGAAACTCTGTCGTTGACGGACCGACCAACCACCCTAGGCTTCATAACCACGTACGCAGTCTATCCGTGTATTGTCTTGTATACATGTATCAGAGATGGATACCCTATGCCCTCTGGCATTTGCCAGCGCACACCATCTACGGAAATACGACGTCGAATCTCCCCACTCGCTGGCCTGCTTGCTGAAGCTGCGTTGCTAGGTCGGTGATTAAACGCCATACACCGAATTGAGAGTGAGATTTGTTTATTGTTTCAGAATACCTCCCGAGGAGCACGTACGTTATTTGCATACCGGATTTGGTGGACGATGAGGAAGGGGGATAAAAGATCGTACGATTCGCAGATAACTTTATCGTACGAAATTTCAAGTTCTATGAAATTTTGAATTTTTTCTTTGTCCTCTCCTTGATCCCGAACGAATAATCAATTCCCGTTTCTTGTGTGTCTGGAACGTAGCCGGATACGTGTGAGATACGTCGCTTGATCGGATACCTCGGTACATGATCGTAGGATTTATTATTTATAAATCGGAAGTAATGTGAGGCGGTATTCCAATATCTCGAGATTCTAGACCAGAGACTAGCTACCTGGTAGAGAGAGCTATGGCCGAACTTTACGTATGAAGCATTCAGTGGCGTCAAAACTTATTTAATAACTTCCCTGGGGCACGGGACTAGGCGCTACCACCCACGCGACCTTTCCCAACATCGGCTAACCTGTCCACGTACATAGATAAATACACCTCTACATGATATTCGGACACGTTTCTCACGTGTTTCTCGATACTGACTCTTTCACAAGTGATACAAGCACGAGCAGATACGCAGATACAGGGTTTCGTCGTGAGTGTACACCAGAGTGCGAATGTTAATGCACTCGAGATAAAATTTTCTAATTATATATTTTACGGCCAGAGACTAACGTAGGCAACGTCTCGACTAAGAATAAGACCGATATCTCAAATCCGGTGCAGCCAGCAGCCTCCGTGTTATTAATAGAAAAGTATAATTATTGATTTTGTTTTTTTATTTTTTTATTTTTTTTTGATTTTCGTTTTCTATTTCGTTTCTCAATCCCCTAGTGATTTTTGACTCTGAAAATTTCGCACTTCGTTGTAGGATCCGATCTGACAGCGTGTATAATTGATTTTATTAATTTATACCGACCTCGGGGTGGATCGATAGCATCTATAAAATCAATGACAGGGTTGTATTGAATCGTTGAAACCCGTACGTTCGATATCCAGACGTTTGCCAAATTGGCTATTAACTCGTATATCGAATCTCTCCCTTACGGAACGAGGCGACAGTTCGATTGTCCCGAATTAATTTCACCGTCTTGCGGCGAGGATAGGGGGTGGATTTTCGAATTTGGTTTTCCCCTGTCGGAAGGACAAGACAAGCATAAAAAAACAAACAAATAACTAAATTGAAAAAAAAAACAGAACGAATTTCGTTTGAAAACAGTATAGATCCAACAGAAACGATATTTTTCCTCCAACACGTTGCGTTGGGTCGTTTCGCTTCCAATCTCGGGGGTTGAATAACGCGGGTCACGTTTTTTTTTATTTTATTTTATTTTATTTTTTTATTTTTTAAATTTCGTCATTTTTCTATTTTTTGGGGTTTTTTTTTCTTCCTCTTTTAAACTCGTCGCTCATTTTCCGTTCCGTTCCACCAGACCCGGGACGGGGACGCCAGTAATTCAACGACGAAATTGTACCGGCGAAACAACGAAGAATTAACCGGAAGTTGAGCTACCAACTTTCTTCTCTCTTATACCCTGCCTATCCCCCGCACCCGTTTCGCAACTCCGGTACAGGGGTAGAAAACCGCCACCTATCTACCCCCCTTGTACCTACCTACCCCCTTCCCCTCCCCCTCGCACATTTCTTAGGAAGTTTACGCGATATATTTAAAAGTAGCGACCCACAAGACTCCCATGTATATACGATATACATATATATACATAAATTTTATATATACATACCTGTACTTGTATATCGTACGACACAACCGGGTTATACCGAGGCTAAACCGTCGAGGGTAACACAACACACAGGTATATCTAACCACGAGAGTAAGCCAACCAACCAGGCTAACTGGCCTAGTAGAGTATTTTTGTGCGAGAGCTTGAGTGGCTTTGTGAGGGAAGAATGGGCCGGGGTAAGTGCTCCAGTGAAATATGGGTTACCCGCACCAACGTGGAGTAGGAAGACGGTGTGGCAGCTCTTTAATAATACATTCGTAAAACGTGTTTCCGGAATCTATCAATTATTAGATATATTCACTATTCGTGCACATTCGGAGACGCTGGGAAACTCCTAATTTATAACGATTGGAAATATACTGACGTGGGGTGGTTTTTCGTTCTTTATTTCATACGGGGTCCTTTCTTTTTTTCTTTCTGATTGACGCGGTACTTAATTGATTTTCGAAAATTCTACTCCGGGGAAATTTTAACGCTTTTAATAGAATTTTAATGAAATTCTATTTTTCGAGTGGCCGGGCTCCGTAGTCTTGAGTAAAAGGCAAATAACGGCGAAGAACGCAGTCATCCATCATGCAAATTAAATTATAATATTCTAACAAGGTGATGATATTTGACTTACCGAACTAAAGCAATCAAAGTCTCCCCTAAAATGTGAATTCATAAAATTCAGCTTACCTGAAATAAGAGAAAAAATAAAAAGATAAATATTAAAATTGCTTCAGTTATTCAGGATCAGATGCGGTATTAATTATTTAATGATCATTCCACTTTCTCACTCTGAATTAATTGGGTATACGTATATATATATACCATAATTCGGTGATAAATCAGACGGATAATTAAAATATGGAATAAAATGGGAAATAAACAGGCGTGGGAATCGAGAAGCCGACGTCGTAATACGACGAGAGACGAGGGAAAGATCGAAGGTTGTATTTCCAGCCGGAGGAAGAGAATCCTTTTGAATTTCGCCGTGACGATTCATCAGTTTTCTCCACTTAGCCGAAACGGCGGCTATAAGAGAGTCTTGTGCTAAAAATTTTTAGGAAAATTGAGCAGTCCCGAATTCCACTTGGCACGCGCGAAATTACGCGTAAATAACTCGGAATATAACAGAATACGACCTTTGACCTAAGCTCGATGTATCGCCTTGTGAATTTCGCGATCGGTATCACGTGTAATGAGGGCATGTGCGCGGATTCCATTCTATCGATTGACGAAGTAATTTCGTACGGAATTTTCTACACAGGGCGAAACAAAAATGACGAGTAAATGACCAAAAGAGTAGAAATCAAAAACGAGAAGGAAGAAAAAAAAAAAGGAAAATGCACGAGAGGGAGAATCAAAAGCTCGATAAATTCCGAGATTATTAAACGCGAAAGTTTTCCTATTTCCCCCGCAACACGCGGCGATAAATTATTATCTAAAAAAAAATGAAAAGTCGATTTTGGTTTCCCCACTCGCGGGGAAGTGTCCCCTATCCGTTAAAAGCACAAATAATCAACCGACATCCGATACGCAGATACAGAAATGTATCCACAAGCTTCTCGGGTGTCCGGCACATGGGAAAGCGAAAACTAGATGAAAAGGAAGAGGAAAAATAAATAAGCGACTATTTCTGGTGCCGAAAATAGGTATACATGGACCCGGACCTTTATCTTTCGAGCACAGTTGACCGTTAAACCAAAATGACCAGAGGTAGGTACGGGGGTAGTTACGATAGTGATAACTGCGAGTCTTATCTATGATTGACAGGGAAAGCGCGATATCTAGGAAAAGGTACGAAGGAAGGGAGAGGCCGGGAAACCGCCGAGGGTATATCGCCCCTTGATACTTTTTTAACGACTTAATTTTTGCCGGCTCTGAAAATCTTTTCTGGACTTTTTACATCCGTTGACTTAACTGGTCGCAATTAATACGAATTTACGAAATCTCTGACGGGCGCAAATTGCACGGACAATAAGCAACGGAGATCTTTTGTGTGTAAACGCGGACTAAATTTTATCAGCCGTTTTATCACCGTTAAAAATTTTCTACGGGTCTATGATGTGGTCGGGGGAATCGAAATACCTGATTTAGGAAATCGCTTTGACGCACGCTACGTGCAGGAGAGAATCGTTTCGAATCGTTTGAGGGGAATTCTGCTTGATTAAAACGTCCGAAATTCGGCTGTAGCCGTACGCCATCTAGCACGTAGAATTCTACCAATTGGTTAACGATGAAATGCGAATTGCAACAACAAACGGTGCGGAATTGAACGAGGCGAGAGAGTCGAACCGAAAGTCTCTTTCCTTGGATTTCCACCGGTTTGAAAGACGTGGAAAAATCTTCCGAGACATCGAGTAAATATATGTGAACTGACATAAATTCTTCAGACAGATAAACGCGTGATATCGTCCTTATTACTGGCAAGGAAGAGCGAACAGGTCGTTTGGAATTTTTCATTTCCTCCCGGAGCGTTGGGGCTAGTCAAGTGATCCTGAAATCGTCCTTCGTCGAACCCCAAGCCTGCAGCCTTATGTACTTGGCTAGTAAATATACCAGAGATACTTCGAGGATATCGATTCCCCTTATCCCGTTCGCGGATTTTGTAACGATGCTCGTGGCCAGTAGTTCGATTATCAAAGAATTTCGCGTATGGTTTGCGAAACGAGAAGAGAAGAAAAAGATAGAAAAAAGATAGATAATGTAATAAGGTTCGCGCAAAACGCGGGTTCGCCGCATATTTGAAATGTTTAAAGCAGTTTCTGATAGACATACATGTAGACGTTGACGGTTAAACGGACCGTGCATGAGTTGCACTGGCATAACTTAGTCGACGATAGGTATGATAGAGCGTTTTCCCTCCAGGCTGATCCTAATATCTCACATATTTCCTGCGAGATAAGGTATGCTAACTATTTCATACCAGAGTATACAATTACCTCGACTTTCATGGTTCGCGGGAGCAGTGTGAATTTAACAAAATTTTTTGCATTTTATACTCGATTTATACATTCTTGAATAATCACGGAACGACACCCCCGCGGAAAACACCGGCGGTGGTGTTTCCTTCTCAGTTTCATTCCTTTGGTTGTTTTATTTTTTTTTTCATTTTCGTTTTCATATAAAATCAGGAATTTTCAATAATAATTATTCACGAATTCTGAGCATATAGGTGTAAAATTCGAAAGCGTAGCAATGTTTTTCACTTCTCGTTTAAATCACGCTTTGAATTTGGTGGAATTTAAACCACATACCGTGACAACTCTTGCGGGTAATCTGGGGCCCTGGTTGTTTGTTTTATGTGGAAAAGAGAATATACTGTGCAATTTCCGGTACCCATATATGTCATTTCAGAATTTTGACTGAATACTGAATGATAAAGTGGCTACATATTTTCCCCATTGGTCCAGGTGGCTATCCGTAGGGCATGGAATTCCCCTCTCTCTATCATACCGCACGTATACCGTACCGTACGATTTCGCTTCTGTTCGTACCTCGCGGCGTACAAGTCCGGCAATAAACTGTCCCGCCATCTGGTCACCGCCGAACGAAAATCTCTATATCTCCTGGCAAAAACGCTTTTTCAATTTAACGCGAAAAACTGCTCTCGAAACTTTCTCTCTCTCCCTCTCTCTTTCTGGTATACCGTTACTGCAGTACAAAGATAAATTACACTAGCCAGATTTTAAACCTTGGGTTCAAGATAAATTAGTCGAACGAACGAACAGCAGGTCATACTTTTTAAAACTGGCACTTCAATCGCGTTACCAATCACCTTTTCGAACGAAAAAGGGAATACGACGGTGCGAAATGGAACGGGAGTAACACAAGCAGACGGTAAAACTGCTAGCAATTCCATAGATTTACAAGTTCCGGAAAACTTAAGAGACAGAGAAATAGACTAGCTACCTCCTCTTCGGCTTTGATGGAGAAATAATTCAGTTTATACTTCTCGAATGTCTGAGTAGGTTTCCAGTTAAACTGCAACAACTTCGCGAGGAAGATCTTACTTCTTCAAGTTCTGAGAGTAGGAAGCTATTGCTTCGGGGGCCAGAAAGTCAGAAGTGGTAGAAATTTCATGTGCAAAAATCAACGATTGAACGAGCAAAGATGAACCGGTGACCAATTTATGGACACGGTGACACGGTGCTTGTTCAGATCTTCATCACTCCAAATGACCATTTTTTTTGGAAAGAGCGTATGAAAAGCAATCGAAAGTCTCACCGTGAATTGACACAACCGCATACGGTTCATCGGATAACATATTGGAAGAGTCTCTCTTCGTCCTGTGTATAACTACGTGCATGTCTACCCGCGTGTATTATATAGGGACACGGATGTAAATACATTTAGACGAACGTCTCAGGGGTTTGAGAAAGGAAGCAAAGGGTGCTGGGCGAATACGAACGGGCGAGACGACGACAGGTATGATTGATGTTAGAATGGGAACAGGCAGAGGAATACCGGGGCAGAAATTCCTGTAGGGATTGGTTAGGGTTACATATTTCGTTATACGTCAATGTCTCGGGACTTCGGAATACCTACCTACCTACCAGCGATGTTTCTTTTGCGAAATAAGAAAATCCGGAGACGGTGAGTTCAGGTGAAACTAATCGCTAATCATTATTTCGGAAAGTTTAATTCCAGTTTTTCTTGCTCGGATTGAGATCCAGATTGTCGCCTATACGATCGAGCTTTTTGCAGATTCGGTAAACCCGCATGTGTGTAACGCGACCCTTAATCCTCCACTCTCCACCCGCGCGTGGGGGTCAAGGTAGTGAAGATGTTTTCTCTAATGTGAAAATTCCTTCGAGGAATTTAAATAAAGCGGTGAGTTTAGCCCGGCGTTTGTGTCGCCGTTTTAGCCAAATAGCCAAAGGGGGTGTCCCGCATTCTACCGACCCTCCTGCCACTCTTCCTCTTAACGTTTCTCTCGCATGACCCGTACCCATCTCTTCGTCTCATCCCCCGAGTCCTCTGGGGATGGAGAATTTGCGGTGACGTGCCTCAAGGACTCACTCAGAATTCTCCGCGTATTATAATGTATGGAAAAGGCCGACATGGTTGACGAATAAATAAATAAATAAATAAATAAAGTACAGGTAAAATTGCTCAATGAGTAAAAAATGAGCAATGGAGGAATAAAGAGGGAAAGAAACGTATTTCGTTACCGAGTAACCGTTACTTTAAATTTTCGAGACTTTCCCTTGGTAAATCTTGGCAGAATAGATATCTGGCTTGTTTGGGAAGAGGGAAACTCGAGCGATCAATCTAATTTGTTAGTCTTCTAGTTTGAGATTAAGGACCTTCTGGCTAAGCTCTAAAATACTGTCTCCATTACTACTGCTATTTGAACCTACCTCAGGGTATCGGAGAGGAAAATTCTATTCAAAGTTAAACTTGACGGATTTATTTATCGCTAAACTTTCCGCCAAGTGGGTGCCGAGTTTCAGTCCTCGTTCAAAGATTAACAAAGAATTAATCCAAAGTCCGTTTTTCTCTAAACGAATTTGAAAACGAATTTCAAAAATTCGTCGTATTATCTCTACTTCGTATACGAGTTACCGAATTCTGGTCTGAAAATTTTCTGTCACGGGCATGCGGGCTGTGATACGTTAAAAGCAAACTGTGATACTTGCGAATGTGGTAGTTCACCACATACGAATTGTAAACGCGGTAGATCCGGTGTTACAACCACTAGGCTACGACATCTGTTCGCAACGTTATCATCTTCGTTGGTTTCTGGCCTTTTGCCCCATTTTCGCCCTTTTAATCAACTCCTCGGGATATTCGAGACCGGAGAAGCAGAAGCTTTGTTCTTCGTTTCAAAGATATCAAATTTCGTTAATGTTTTATTGTCCCAATCGCGGAGGGTATAAATCGTCATAATTTCAGTTCGGTTCGTGTTATATGATTTAATCGTATTATACTAACGATTCGACCCTACAACTTTTGGCCTGCGTAAAATCCTGATGGAATTTAATTACTCTTCGTTAAATACCAATTAATAATGCGATGTACGCATTTGCAGCGGTCGAGCACGGGCATTTCCCACAGCGCAATATGTTACCACCGTCATAGAGAAGAGGGAGAAGGCTTACTTTTTAGCAAATATACGGTACAGAGGTATAGCGATAGTAATAGAAATGATAATTATTAGTACCACTCCGAAATTCTAAGCGCTATTTATCGATTTGAAATTAATAACTATCCGTTGTACGCTCGATTAGTAATCAGCTGATATATCTAGTGGAAAATTGTGTCGAGCCAAATTGGTTACTGGTACCAGACATACAGATATACGAGGGTGGAAATTTCAACTGCAGTATAGTTCCTAGCGGTAAAGGGTAGGTAGTACGTGATTTAAAACGAATATTATTTCGTCACGAATTTAATTCAAAAATCATGTTAACCGATATTTGCCACCGGCGCGTTAATGTTCGCACATGACTATGAATGCGAATGAGAGGTACCTATCGACCCCCCACGTTTGTACTGCTGCAGCAACGCGATATGAAAATTATTGCGTTTAAATTATGATTTTTTTTCCTCCACCCCTTTTTGGTTTCCGCCGATATGTACGTACTTGCGAGTTTCGGGTACGTACTGCGTTTTAGTTTTAAACCAATTTTTTAATAAATTGAAAAGAAAAATTTTGAGAAAAAAAATATTGCCATGCCCTGCGGCGAAGAAATAAAATGGATTCTACGAAAGCCCGGACTTCAAACGAATGTTTTTTTTCAACACGTAAACGAAAGTGTGGTAATAGCTTTATGAAAAAGTAAGCGTGAAAGGAGAAGAATAATAAATAAATAAATAAAGTATGTACGTGAAAATAAATTAAACCGCGTGTTTCGGGCTGAGAACGAATTTTATTTTTACATAGTTTGTCTCACGGTCGTCACTGCTTGAAACCTGACCGAGAATCTGGGTCAGCCCTTGACTCGCGGGTTTCCGAGCGCGTTTCGAAAAGGGGCGTTGACACTGCTCAATTAATACTCTAATTGAAAATTCAATGCAGTATATAAATGAAAAGATTTACCGCGTTTGAAAAGTTCAGTTTCATTCATCCCTATTATTTCACGAAGTAGTACATTAAAATTCGTTTTAAAAATCAATTTTACCGAGTTTTTCAATACCTCCTGTCATGCCGACAGCCGATAGGACAGTAAACTGCAAGCACGAGTAGCTTTATCGGCTGTAGTTTAAACAGAATTTTACTTTTCCACGGCAGATAAGAAGGAACTTGTTCTGTACCGACGCAGCGATTCGTCGGTCACGTAGACACCCTTAATATTTTTGACGAATAAATTTTTTTCTGATCGAAATGTGGCAAGTAGAATTTTTTTCATCCCCTCTGAATTACCGACCGAGTTCCCCTGTTCTACTCAATCGGTAAGATAGAGATCACGGCTCGTTTACCGACGCAGTAGGTGGAGGAGTCAAGGGTCGTAAGCCGATTCTGCATTACCCCAAACTTACAGAACAGTACCGCCATCTGCACCGACGCAGTACGCATGCGCGTACACCTTCGATCGGGTGCATCTACCTTCGTATCGAGTTTTGCCGGCTAACATTTTAACTGAATGATGTTAGGGGCTGGTAAAAACTCAAGAGCACGAAACTAAGGGACTAGATATAGTACGTAGAACAAAATGGGTTCGTTTCAAAGTTTCAGACTCCCGTTTCGTTATCGATCTTTCTTCGCAGAAGTTAGATCTGTCTTATGTATGGGTAAAGGCTGCTTCTTTCTATATAAGAAAAAAAAGAAATTTGCAAAAAGAAAGCCATCAACTTGTGATGGATGTCGCTCTTCTCTTGGGGCTGAACAAAAAAAATAACAGCTGAATAATTCTTCTTCTTCTTCTTCTTTTTATATATATATATATATTTTTATCTCTCGCAGAGTTTTGAGTATTTGAATAAATTCTACCTTCCGAATTAACGTCCGCTCCACAGAGATATATCTCGACCATAAGAGAGACAGATGACTGCCGCATATTACTCAGACTCGGAGGTAGAGTGCAGGACGGGGAGTCAGAGAGGGGTAAAATAGGAATGGGATACAAATTGGCTCCCAAGAAAAGGAGGGAAGAAAATAAAAGAGAAGAGGATCCGTGGTTCGCGATGTAACCGCATATATGTGTGTTTTCTACGTTTTAGTCAAGCTCAAGAGTGAAAGCATTTAATTTGATCCTCTATCGATCGCGAGGCGGCAGTCGAGAGGAGGGTTTGGAAAGTGGCTCACTACTACCCTCAGGCTCCTTTCCTCAACCTTATTCGAACTTCAAAGTACAACCCCGTACCCCCCCATACCCGAAAACTTACCAGATCAGAAATTTCATGAAATGTCACCCTGCCTTACTATCTCCCTTGCCTAAACCCACCTATCCTACCTACCTACCTGCCTACCTACTTGCTATTCAACGAGTTGTCTGACGGCGTTGAGATGCAGCTGGTGTCCGACGAGGAGAGTCACCCTCGCCTCATGAAGGACGGCAACCTCTGCAGAGGGTTCTCTTCCCTACGCCTACCGTATGCCCCCCGATACGCGTCGCAAATTTTTTTCCGTTTTTTCCCCTCGTTTCTTTTTTTTTTTGCTTTTTTGCTTTTTCCGCTTCTTTCTTGTTCTTCCCAGCCCTTATTAATTCTTCGCCATTGAATCGTCATTTCATGTCATAAATAAACGATCAAGTATTCTATGTCCTCATTATTTTTATTCGAGTGTTATTTTCATTCGAAATTTTGAATAGAGACAGCCTGTTTATTTCTATAACTCTCTGCGGAAACTCGCTGTCGTTGTATCAAAATGCTAAGCGAAGAAGAAGAAGAAGAGAAGAAGAAGAACGGGGGTGGATGAAATGAAAGAGACGCGGAACCAGACACCGGAAACGTCTAGGGTCGGACAATCAGTTCCGGAAACAAGTCGATCAAACAAAAGACGCTCATCGGCTTGCCCGCAAATGAAGAACAGGAAGAGAGAAGCGGAAAAAAGAAATAGAAACAGAAAAAAAAAAAAAATATGAGACAAAAATATGACGACGGGGGATAAAACCGATCACTTGAATAAGGGTGAAGTAAAATTGTCAGGAAAGGTTTGAGTTCCTCGAAGTTTCAAGTTTCAAGTTTCAAGATTCAAGTTTCAAGTTCGCCGTCTCCGCGGATTGGATAAAGCTACGAGTTAGTTGCAAAAGAGGAGAACTATCAGAGGAAAGGAGCTAAGCAGAGTTTCAGTGAAAGATGGTTCCAGGCGGTGGTGTTTTTCCCACAGGATTCGAACCTGGAATACAAGGGAAGGTCGATATATGCTCAGGCGCACGTTTCGCCGAAACGGGTAACCCCCGGACCTGGGAAAACAGGGAAGGGTCGATATGGGCAGGGAGAAAGAGAGACGGATAGAATCGGCGAGGATAAGAACGCGTCCTTCCGCGATATCCCAATGTCTCAACGTCTAAATCCGGGTCTTCCTGCTCGGCGATACTTTCTCAGTTTGTTGTGTACGTGCGTATACGTACGTACGTATGTATGCCCGTGCCTACTTCCACTCCTGGATTAGTAAACGAGAGAGATACGACCCGAGTAAATCGTCGAATCGAGTGGTAATGACTTTCCTCGAGCTGGTTTAGTTGATTCCCAAGAAATTGCCGCAAGGAATTGCGACGGATTAGCGGTGCTAAGTCTCCGCCAAACTCCTTAAACTATACCCAACCACCTATCCCACCACACGGAAATATACAGAGGACCAACCTTATCCTCGGACCATTTTATACTCCATCGTTTATAGTCCAGTCGACTAACCATGGCTATATCTTTGAACCCTAGCGAAGAACCTCTCTTCTCGGAGTAATTCCATAAAGAATAATGAAAACGACCACGTCGGAGTGTAAAGTGTTTTTCATTCCTACCTTGAGTTGATGCTGTGGCCTTCTCAGTGCTCCTTGGTCTCGTCTACCTCCCAGTCTGTCCGCTTCAGCCTCGAGGCCTTCCATCGAAGATTCCGCCTCGCTTAGCCAGGCAAGAAACTTGTCCAAAGATCGGTCGAAGTTGTGGAGTGAGTTCATTGCCGAATGGAGTAATTTTCCACGGTTTATGATGCTGATGAGGAAATAGAAGAGGTGAGTTTTTCGGCCGGTTATCAGGACAGATATCTCGTGTCTTGCGAGAGACTTACCTCGTGTTCAGGTTGTTGTATCTCTGGTTTATGGTCTCGGTCATTTTTTTAACTCGAGTTGTATCGTCCTGCTGATACACGGCTATCAGCTTCTGAGTCAGTTGATTGAAGAGTTCAATTTGGTGTTTGTATTGGTGTAGCTCTACGTGATAAGACTGAAAATATATAAAAGGGCATTTAAACTCTGCGTAATGGTTAGAATTGAGAAATTTCGTCGAACCGCAAGTCGGGAAATCGATACCCGGACGAGACGGGTACCAGACGAAAATGTGATTACGGTTGATTGGAATTCAGGGCTTGATAGCCCGTAGAAATTGGATATCTTTTCCTGCGCCTACAACCACGGAAGAACTTTAACCGCAAATTCACAGGGCAAAAGAATCGAGGCAAGGAAAGGGAGGCAGGGCACGAGCTAGTCCCAGGGGACTCTAAATTGGACCCGTAGACACACCGGAGTCCCAGTGCACGGGACTATCAATAATCCAAAGAAGACAAAAATAAAAAATAAAAAAAAGAAATCAGAAAATCTATAGAATTTCGGTCCCATTTTTTTCTGTTTTTTTTTTTCTTTTCCAGTTTTCAGTTTTCTTTTCATCAGTTAATTACCTTTTGTTCTCTAAGTTGGGCTTCCAGTACGTCAGCCGTGTGTCCGACGGCGCGCATCCTTTCTAGACGAGTTTCCATTCGAGCCAGCCAAGCCTCGACTTCGGTACGTTTAGCTTCGTAGCGTTGGCTGTCGCCCAGCATAGCGTCCAACTGCGTCTTTCTCTGCATCACCTTTGAGTTTGTCTCGTCCCAGTGTTCCCTGAGCTTTGTAACTGTGAAAAGAATAAAAATGGGATATAAAAAGAGGGGAACGAACAAGAAAAAACAAAAATAAAAGTTAATAAAAAATGTTACATTTCGAAGAAGCTTTTCAATTCGTTATTTTTACTCCTAGCTTGGATTAGGGCGAGAAAATTTCACTCCGAAATACGGAAATTGGAAGGCAATTAATTTTTTACAAGCTTTTCGGTTTATTCAACTCCAATTTCTACTCAGACTCGGGTTAATAGAAACTTGATAGCGAATATCCGGTCTCTAAACTTCGCAAATAACTCGGAAATAAACTAGCTTAATTTTCACTGTAATTACAAGACGGTGGAAAGCTCGTACTAATGTATCCTCTTAAGCATCCAGACTTTGCTAATTATGGTTATTGAACTTTCGGGCTGAATATGATAGGCATGCATAGATGATCATCGAGGATTAGAATTACTAGTTCAACGACGATGTGCCAATTACGTTAATTGCAAGACACTGGCGAGATCTGAGTCTCGAGTATCTGCGGAGGGAAATAAACGCCCCGTGAAAATATTGCGGGATCGAAACAAGAATCGGAGCTTTTCACTTCAACACACAAGAAAAGCTTACAGTTACCGCGAATTCCGATCGCGGAGGACCAAGTGAGCAGAAAAGTAAATTTTCGGTCGAATTTTATGAGAAAGAAAAATGCCTCGATTAGATTTTTTGGTGCTTACTATCAGCCCCCGATTTTTGCAGACATATTTTACTGATTAGGTATATGTATTTATATATAAAGGTATACAGGGTTTGTTAAGCATTGAAAAGCCTTTTTTTATTTTATGGTGTTAAATGGAGTTTTGAATTTCAAATCCAGGCTGGTGCTAGCATGTACGATGTACATAGCTTGAATTGAAAATTTTGAAATGGCGCACTGCACACACTCGATATTTTCCTGGAGGCAAATACCTTTCAAACAAATCCTGATATGTGAAAAATAGGGTGAGCAGGTGTTGTCGATGAGTGGCGGAGCTGGAATGAAATAAATAAAAGCAGAAGAATAGGAATGAGAGATCACGCAGGTGAATTGAAAAGAAGAAAATATCGACGAACGTGTCATTCTATGTTCCAAAAGAAGAGAAAAATCCGATCGTATTTTTATTCCAATTGCCTGACGTTTCACGTCTCAAATTAATCGTCGGATTAAGAGCGATTCGAATCTCCGTTCAATTATTATCACCTTTCATTGAGACGATCGGGTCATTAAAGCGAGCCTTTGTATCCCGTAGAAGCAAAAGTGTGGAAAGCGAATGAGACAGAAAAGGCTAGAGATTTGCATTCTCCATTATCGCAGGGCTGAAAAATCTCATTTAAATTCTCCGAACGTCTATTCGCATTCGATCATCGATCACCATCGGCGTCGTTACCTCCCCAGACTCTAAACGGGCTCGGGTACCAAAATTGAGACAAAAAATCAAAGAAACAATTCATACGAATCGGGATCAAGGAGTTCACTTCCGTTTCTTCGACCCTAAGCAAAGCACAACCCCTTCGCAGCTGGGGTACCGAGCTGCACTTACCACTCACCACTTATGACACTCGAGAGCGCCTCGAGGGAGTAGTGGTACGGGATGAGAAAAAGAGCCGAGAGACAAGAGAAAAGACAAACCAAAAAGAGGGGCGAAAAAAAGGAATTACGGGGGCTGATCTATCGCGTCTGTAAAACTGAATGGAGAGACGCGTGCATTGTTCGGAATAAAAGAGATATTTTAATTTCCCTTTACTTTTCTCTTTTACTGCTGTTTTAATTAATTATATAGAAAAAATGCACCTTCAGAGTTCCAGGTGCTCGGCATGAATTCCCCCATTCATTTCATTGAATCAAAAGAAATTTCATCCGGCTCTATACTTTTCGAAATCGCGTTTTTCCCTTTTATTTCAATTTTTAGCGCGCGGATTGAAGCGGGAAATGCATCGTGGGGAGGGTTAGCTCACTTTTCGAGGATCCGAAGAAAATCCAGGAAGGACATGGACCGAGATGGGAAGTAGCTGGTGCAGCCGAGGCTAAATAGGGGAATATTTCAACCGGAGAGATACAACGAGATATATTATACCTACGATGGGACTTCGGTATATGTGTATGCCTCCCACATACCTATATACTACATAAATCTATATAGTATTATAACTCACGCGAGGCTGACTTCTTTTGTGAAGAATAATAGAACTTTGGATCCGCAGATATTATTGGTATTCCAAGGGTCCCTCCAGGGGATGGACGCGGAGAAACGAGGAAGAGAGAGAAATGGAAAGATCACTCGATCTAGTTTCTTCGGTATAAAATTTTTCCCGTATCGATCTGTACATCCGCGAATCTATTTCTGGTAAGTTTTCCCGTTTCTACGTGAAATAAATTTCATTCGTCCCCATCCCTCGCGCCCGTTTCGTTCTTTTTCCACGTGGCAAAATTTTTCGCGGATTTTATCCCGTCCAAAAAGGGACCTCGTGCACTTCGAAGGTCGGATAATTCTCCTAAAAGCATTAGTACATATTCGTTTCATCTTTTTCCCCGTAGTAGGTGTTATTCACACGGATGCTCGGACGCTGTGTAATCCGTTTCGATATATAGATTACGTTAAGTCCCCCGTTCGCGAGAGGGAATATATCATCATCGGACATCGGAGCTTATACAGAACGTTTCAAAATTATTTTACCCGATATTACAGGGCGAAAAATTATCGCGGATTAGGGATCAGGTCCGACTAGTTAGAATTCCGTAAAAATCAACAAACACCGTTAGCGAATTTGACGATTAATCAAAACCTGTCACTGAAGTTTTAGCGAATTCACGCAGGTTTTTTCACCCCTTGTTAAAGGGGATAATTTCGTTTATTCCTTCGCTCATTTTGAGTTCAGATTTTCGGTTTTCTTTTTTTAAAAAATATAAATCGATGTATGTCGAGCTACCGAGCGAGTGGTCGAAGCTTCCCTCTGAGGGTATAACATCAGGAATATAATATATAGTCACTTGTGTGTTGTCTTAGAACCTCTTGCCGGAGATTCTCAGTCATAGAAACGCAATTAGGAAAGTTTTGCGGGAAGAAGTTTGTCCCGAGTTGTATAGTAACCCTCGGTACTCAATGCCGTAACGTTTTCGAGCTAGGATTCTCTCGAGTGGGTTGCACGAGGATGGCGACGAAGAGCATATTTCAAAATCACGCCTCGAAAGCTTGGAACATTTGGTATTTGCATAGTCGTTTGCATACTTTCACCAAGTATCAAACTTTACTTGGATTTTGGTGGGTAGGTAGCTAGCTAGCTAGGCACTACGGAAATTCCTCCTCCTAACTCACGGTCGTTGAAAACTTTTCAAAGAAAGCTTTTGAAAATCTCGTAATTTGTATTCGCCCGGAGTCTTACGATCTGTAATTAACTTTCCCCATGCCTCTTTTCCTCTCCGTAAAATCTCTCTTTTCACTTTCTTCATTTCTTAAATTATTCATTAAACTTCTGCCGGGAAATTAACATCGCTAAATAAAGTTTAAGAAAAAGAGAAAAATGGAATAAAAACGATTTCAAACCGTATCTAAGCTAGGAACGGTTCGTCCCAAAAAATAAAACCCACCCCTATACCCGTTCGGTACTTAATTCCAAGGCCTACTTTAGATCCCATGTTCGCAGACACCAAACTACGACTACGACTTCGACTTCCTTTCAACTCAACGCTACACAAAAGGAAATTGAGGATCAATATTACGGTCCATTTCCTGCCGGTTAACTAAGGCGTTGTTTATACATCGAAGAGAGTCGGCGCCAAGTTTCCGTCCAACAAACTTGAGGGGTATTCAACAGTTGAGAAAAAAAAGGAAAAAAAAAAGTAAAGAAACAAAAAAAATTTCCCTTATTTCTTGGTCCCGCTTCATAGGATTTTAATCTAACTTCGATTTCACGTAGAAATAGAAAAAAATGAGTTATTCAACTGTGAGGAAGAAATCGTGTGATTTTTCGAAACGTGGGATATTTTTTTTTTTTTACAAATTTATACCCTTTTTGATGGGAATCAGAGTCAACTAGTTTACTCTAAGTGACGTTTCTTCGGGTTCGGAATGTGCGTTGAACCTGCCGGATCCAAACGTCTTCATTTATATTCATTTTACGACGTTATTATCCATTTCCCCGATCACATACATATACTCCGGTATTGATTTTTACCTAGCGATTTTGTAGCCCACCCCCGATCGCCGAGGGCGTGTATTGACTATTAATAACGATATTCGTGGAGTCTCGATTCCAATATCGATATCCGATATAACAAGACAACTACGCGATATCCAAAGGCACGAGATTGGGTCTTCGGGCTGGATTAGGCCATCGACTGATTGTGAGTCCCGGATTCGAGACTAGCTTTCTACCCTGCTCCGATTAACTCGGCTAAATAGTTCCGAAGAAATTTACGAAAATACAAAAAAAAAAGAAAAAAAAAAATTCTATAAAAAAATTAAAAAAATCGAAAATCCGGTTTTCTTCCGAAATAAATAAAAGCAATTTTATATCAAGTCAGGTATAGGTGTATATAAAGTGAATAACGTCTTTGGTATAAGAAATATGACGAGGGTGTGACGTTGGTTCCGAAGTAGTCGAGGCACTCCCTGGTTTTTCTGCCTTGTACGGGGGTTGTAGGTTGAATCTAGCTATAGATTATTGTTAGCGAGGGTAGGAATTGGCTAGTATACGAACGACAAGGGCGCGGGTATTTTTCTCCCTTTGACGATAAAATAGGTAACCTTATACCACCTAGAAGATACTAAGAGTTATAAAATTGTGTACGAAAAAATAGGAAAAATATGACATTTGTTTCCACCTCACGTTCCCGACTCCTGACTCCTCTGACTCCTGCCTCCTGCCATCGCCGAAGGTCTTTTATGTTTTCTTACTCATCCCCGCCATTCCTTATTCCGGATTTCGTCTTGTCACGACGTCAGCGTCCCACCAATCTCTCCCTTATACTACATTCTACCTTTTACATTTTACCTTCGCTACCTTCTGCCTCTACCTTTTACCTTTTACCTTTTTATTCCCTCGAGATTCAGCCTCACCCTTTTTTTACATTTTTCTTTTCTTTTTTTTTTGTTCGCCTCTGAGCCTTTCCCCTGTTTTCTGTTTTTTTATTTTTTTAAATTTGTAATCTTTCTATTTTTGTTCCCTTCTTCTATTCTTATACAAAGTTTTTTTTTTCCATCGATACCACGTTTCCGTATTTGGAATGAAATTCAAACGGATTGGAAATCAATTTTCGAAATCACTTTTTAATCAAGAGGGAAGTCGTTTTTTT
The DNA here is from genome assembly GCA_947538915.1 of Tenthredo distinguenda. Classification (NCBI taxonomy): domain Eukaryota; kingdom Metazoa; phylum Arthropoda; class Insecta; order Hymenoptera; family Tenthredinidae; genus Tenthredo; species Tenthredo distinguenda. The sequence continues at coordinate 1,964,465 of OX384535.1, forward strand.
TCTTTTTTCATTCTTTCGGTCTTCAAACCCTGATGATACGATTGCTTCTTTCTCGTTTTGTTTTTTACACATTCCCGTAGTTTCTCCATACACCGAGTGAAACTCGTTCAATTTTACTTGCGAGGGTAGAAGTAAAAAAGCTCGCGAGTTTAATTTATTCTGAAAGAGATGGCTGCCGGCTTGTATATCTGCCTAGTTCGTGTTTAAAATGAAGTTGATTCCCGGAAAGCATCAAAGTTCAAAACAATAATAACAATAACGATAATAGTTATGATAAATAAAGGGAAAAATAACTTGGCTCGAAAATATAGCCGTTCAAGTTTATTAGTTGGAGCTTTTTTCTCTCTCCTTTTACTCGCGTATTTAATTCAGCTGAATTATACTACGACAGTTAATTTTTACTTAGCGAAATAAACATTTCTTACACAATTTTCAACTTTATTTCGTCAAACTTCGAAAGTCAATTCCGTAGTTAAATAAATGTGGGAAGTTTCAAAGAAGAGAGTCACATCCGTCTTCCCTTTTATGTTCTTCATGCTAACCCCCGAATCTACTCGAATTAAAAAATCATCCCCAGCGGTATACAGTTTTATCTATAAAGTGAAACTTTCGTCGTCCACTTTATTTGCCCATAAAATATTTTAACCCCGTTAAAATTCGGGCCTATTTAAATGAAGGGCGGAAAAGAGCTAGCACCCTATTCCTTAAATTATCTCGTTTAGGGCACGAGGCTGAGCAGACGGCTTCCGTTCGCTATCCGGCGTATCTAGATAGTGGCGAAAATCCAAATTGCTAAAGATGGTTTAAAATATCGAGATCTCGTTAACGTTGCAGACGGAGGGGTTGCAATTAACGCGATTCAAGAGCCTCGAGGGAAAGTTTGAGTTGCTTTTAACGCGATTAGTTATTCAGGGGTTAGACCAGCCCCCGATATGTCAATTGCAAATTTCCATTAATTTCTTGAATCCAGTTTATCGGGAAAACTTTATTCCTAGCATATGAGCTGAATGATATTAAATCGCGATGAGATATTCGATCAGATTTACTTTTATTTTTCATCTCGTGTCAGTCAACTACGTTAACTGAAACGGAGAAGCTGCGAGCTCGAGGTCCGAGCATCTTAAAGACAATAGGAAAACCGAAATCTCGGAAGAGAGCACAGCATCAAGATCTCGTTACCGGCTCCGGAAGGGGACGCAACACGGCGAGTATACCCCCCTGGGAACTTCCAAATGGTTTTAATACGATTACCCCCGTGGAAGTCCTCAAAATCACCCTTGGAAAACGTCACAGTTTCAGGTTTTTCATTAATTACCTCGACTTCCGCAGATCTGCCCGAGTCGTTAGGTCAAAAATGGGCAAACGAGTGAAAAAAAAAAAAAGAAAAAGGAGGATATTCCAATTCGTATACGTAACGTTATATGGAAATTCGCATTAATTCCGAAAAATACGGTTTTCAGATAATTGCTGATGCGGTCTAACCGGAAGAAATTATTTTACCGTGGTGCTGAGAGACCGTCTGGCAGGAACTGCTTTGGTTAACGTTGCTATAAAATATCCTCTAGACTGCTGCAAGTGGTTAGGTTTGCCTTTTACTACCCTCGTCTATAGCCACGCTTTGGTAAAAGAATTCCGCATGGAAACGAGGGAAAATAAATATCGAGGATAATTGGAAACCGATTATGTCATAGGAATGGACTCGGTCTGGGGAATCGCGATGAAAAAAAAAAGAGTTCGAATCGAAGGAAACTCTTCCGGTTCTGAATTTTTTTTATTATTCATTGCTTTTTCCTGCACCGGTGTTTTTCTTCCCTTAGAAATATTTCGCGATTCCCTCGTTCGTTCGGAGGGCTGCAAGGGGTTGGACTGAATGACTGAACAAGACGAGAACGATATTTTTCCGTAGGACCTTGTCATTTGATATTAAATTTATTCCTTTTGGTCGAGTGGAGTGGCGGGGTGACATGCAGCTGTTTGAATTAGGGAAGAATTTACCCTGTAGTATAAAATGAGATGGACTTAATTGAATTTTTTACTTTTCATCGCAGGATTCCGTCCGAATTCCGTAACGGACATGAAATAACTCCGAGGAGAAATCAAACCCCTCTCTGAATCAGGAATTCGGAAGACATGGCTTTCCTCCCTCCCTCCCTCTCTCTCTCACTTTATCCGGAAAGTTATTTCCTGGCTGCTGTTTTATCACCTTCTTCAAACGGAAGGATAAGGCGATTTTTCGCTGCTCTAGATATCGGAGATACTCCGTAATCGATTAAACTAGAAGAAAAGGAGCCACTGATCTCAGTTTTATCGCTTTTTTTTTCTCTTCTTGTGATTTTTTTTTTTTTTATGAAAATCTGAATCAGATTCGTAATTTTGAAAAATAAGGAAAAAGAAATCTATATCGTACTATCCTCGGGCCAATGTTTACTTTCCTATTACTGGGCTCAACATATTTGACAGACTTTCCCTCCCCACTAGTAAGAAGGGGCGCACGCGACGTAGTTATCCGAACCGGCGGGGATTCGTTGCGTTTTTTATGTTCAATGAAACACGCGAGGAACTAACTATAGCGTATTTCCAAACCCTGTGTTTTACCTCGTACAGGAAATTATTATCCACATACTGTAATAATAAAACGCGGGGTGAAAGTGTGAAAGAATTTCGTTTTTTTTTTTCAACGAAAAATCACCGAGAGAGCTCCGAAAGCTCTTTTCTCTTTCTTTCTTTTCTGATTTTCGACGTACCCTGATGAGGACTGTAATCAGAACGTCTTCTTCCACGGTGTTCCGGCGTCCCTACAAGACTCCCTGGAATTGGGGAGCTGGCGTCGGAACCCCGTCTAGAAATGACGCCGGTAACTTGGTCCGGGTCCATCCTGGACCTCGGTATCACGTGTGAAGTATCCTGGGGCGATCCGTGAAGGGAGGACAATGGTGTACGCAGCGGAGAACCGTGCGGTGAATAGCCAGAAGACGGAAGGATCTTGTCGAGTCCTTGAATCGCATCGATATATGATAATATATACCGATTTAGTTTATGTTTTACTATTTATTTTTATTTTTTTATATTACGACGAATCCTTGAGAGTAATCGAAAAAATGTATAGGAAGTAAAACCTGGCTTTCATTCACCGCTAAAAATTTTGTACGAAACTTTTTTTCATATCATTAAAAATACGCGAGATATAACGAAAAGTTACCTGAGAACGCAAGAACAACTGTCATATGGAAGCGAGGGTAGGGGCGAGAAATAAAATTGACGTTTCATAACAGCTATACACACGAATCGACAGCTATCAATACTTTATCCCCGAAGAAAGACAGCTATTGTATCGTTTCCATGATTTTTATCGTTAGATAAACAAAATGAAGCAACAAAACTTATTTTTATTTATTTTTTGACGTTTCTTTTCTTTTCGTTTATTTTTATTGCATTTCTTTGATTTCCCCGTCTCTGCGATTGCGAAATTAACTACCTTGATGAGGACTCTGTACGTGATGCGAAACTACGGGTTGAAGGACCGAGTGTGGCGATGGATGTGAGAGTCCTGCCGGACCGAGGGGATTTACGAAACCGTGAATGAGATTTCCTTGGAGTACCGAAGTCTCCTGAGCCGAGAGAGACGGTACCATCCCTGGAAGGGGAATACCCCGCGATAGAACTTCTTGTGGAGGACCCACCGCGACTTTAGAAGTCGGTGTGGTTAGTCCGGGTCCCGAACTGCTCTGCAATGATGTTCTTCTGCTCTGAGACATGGTTTCCGATTTTTAGAACACTTTTTTCGATTTTTTTATTCTTCCCCTAAATTCACTGAGTTGATTGTAGGAACTGGTTGAAAAAAAAAAAAAAAACTTTGTGCGAATGAAACCTCACACTTGTTTGTTGTTTATTTATTATTTGAATTTGTCTTCGTTTTTTTTTTTAATTTAGTTTTCGTTTTATTGTTTTCTGATTTTCAAGAGAAAATTTTTTTTACAAAAACCTTCGAATTAATTGGTCGTATCTATGATATAACTTCTTCGAAGCGAGATCTTCACTCGTCACGAATCGAAATTGTTTACGCGAGTGTTATAAACAGAGTTGAATTACGTCGGTGTTAACATCGATATAAAACGTTTCGTGTGTAAATAGTTATAAATATATGGTCCAGAATTAGAACGATTTAATTTAGCGTAGATCCACTGAACTCGGATCCTCTCTCTACCTGTTGTTGATTCGTTAGTGAAAAAGAGAGAAGAAGAAAAGCGTAATTTTATTATTATTATTTTTTTTTCCACTTTTCACCCTGCGGTGATTAAAGATAAATTCAACCCCCCAACTCCTCGGAGTTGTATAATCCCCGTTTAGTTAACCACCGTAAAAAAAACGTCAAAAAATAATTCATCCCCTATCTCCTGCAGGACGAAAATGGAAAAGAAAAAACAAAAACAAAAAAAAAACAGCTGGATAGAAGTTTGAATTTTTTTAATCACTGATTTCTTTTTTTTCTATTTTTCTGTTTCTCGCTTCCTACTCGGTTTTTTCGTTTTTCTTCTCCTTCTTTTTCTTGTTTTAGTTTAATTCGTTTTCAGGGTTTTTTTTTTGTTTTTATATCCGGTAACGGACGACCCTGAAACAAACGGGGTCCGGCACGTTTTCGTGCTTCCGTTACGACGAATACGTCTGCGACAGGGAGCGGCCGCGGGAACACTGGAGCTTGCGTCGTTCACCCTCGGCGTAGGGAAACGCCGCCGCGCCCTCTCTACAGTCGCGTCACCCTGAACCACCACCGACGCTGCCGCCGCCGCCACCACCCCTAAGCCACAGCCACAGGCGCAGGTATATCTCTACTATACGCCCCTCGAAGGTAGCTATACATGCGTATATACGTATATACGTATATACATATATAACCCTTATATACCGCTACTCCTAGTTTCAGGCTAGTGTATATCGTACGTATTTGTGTTTGTCTTTGTATATAGGGGTAGGAGGGTGGTAGGTATAGGTAAACTATAACCAACCGAGACACAGAGAGAGAGAGAGTGAGTTCGACTTCTCTCTGTGCACGCTTTCATGCCAGGCGAGAGCGTAGGCTGCTATAGGTACGTACAAGCTATACCTATGGGTATACGTACTACTGTACAACTGTTTCTATCGCCTCTATGGTAAGTAGTAGTAGTAGAAGTCGTAACGGCCGGAGTAGGAGTATACAGTAGTAGCGCTAGTCGTAGTCGGACGCCACTGGGCTATGACACCTTCGATACCCCGAAAATACGGGGGATAAACGTAGATGGGAAATTATTATATATTTTTTTAATTATCAAAGAATGAGAATCCGCGATTCGAAAGCGTCAAATAATTTCATTTTCGTCTCCCGAAAAGTTTCTTTCTTTAAAAAAAAAAAAAAAACCGCGAAACGAGAGTTTTCGGGAATATCCGCGTCGAGGCGAGTCGTCATCAGTTTATCTCAGATCTTTGAAACGAACTTTTAACTGCGCTCGTTAGGTGTTGGTTATGGAACGAAAAGGTGTTATAGATAAGAAAATGAGTCGAAGTCCGTAACTGAATGAGAAAAACACTTATTTACGTTCTGTAAATGGTTTTTTTTTTCTTTTCATTTTTTTTTCGAAAGGGTGTAATCAGTTCCGAATCCTGTATCTCGGAGTTGAATTATCCTACCAAACTACCGTGTGCATACAAACACATTCGTGCATGAATAGATTTATCACAGTCTCGTAAATGGGGTTGAATAAAAATTTTATGGTAGAGGATTTGCGCTTGACCCTTACATTTTTTTTTTTCTATCCGTTCGAGGAATCGGGATAAAAACTGTTCGACCATGACTGATGATCGCGTTTGGAATGGAAATACTGCTGTTTAGGAAATGGAATGAAAATTTTTTGTGAAAATGATTGATAATAAATTCAAAAACTGTATCGAAAATTCGTGTTTCCCTTATTTTTCATTTATTTTCATTTTTCCATTCGTTTTAGACTCCATAGAAAAATTGGTAAAACTGCGATGCGGCTATTTACGACTTTAATCAGCGATCGATCGATGCTGTCTAGTTTGAGTGTAGAATTTCAATTGCAATTTTCATTGAAAACCATTGCGATTCTGCGAGCAATGAGAGAAATGAGAATAATAACGACTCAGGTTTTTTTTTTTTCTTTCTTTATTTTAATAATCTATATCAAATCCGATCCCGAAATTCGCGTATTCTCTTCGCGATTCGTCCGCGCATTTATAGGTATATGCAGTAAAAAAGTTTCTAGTAAATTTTATACGTGACATGAAAGCGGAGGAAAAGACCGAACAGAAATAAAAAAAATTAAAAAAATTGGTTCACCCACCCGAACAGATCGGTCCTTCTATAAAAAATGTACTCATTTTCAAAAGCAGCTTTCTTTCCATTACTAATTAACCCCCCCCCCCATTAGAGGGATGAAAGATTACATTTTTTCAAGCACTTTGTACGATGCGAAATGTACACCACCACCGCATTGGCGAGAGGGTCTTTATGGAAGAAAAATATTTGAAAAAAAAAATATTCAAGATCCTCAGCAGCCATATCGCTGAAATTATTATTTATTTTTTTGTTTATTTTTTTTCCAACGCTAAAAAATATAACAAAAGAAGATCATTTACGCGATGATCATTATTTTTTTTCTCACGCTCGCGTAAGCAGGCCCAGGCGCGTAGAGAGAGGGCTGAAAATTATTGCCAAATTCGAAATAATGACGAGTAAATATAAATACGAGAAGAGAATGAAAAAATGAGAGGAAAAAAAAAAAAAAAGGAGAAATAGAAAAAAGCTCGACATCGGGGTTTAATATCGAATGTCTTTTACCGAAAATAAGAGCTCTGGGATTTTGGCAGGACCGATCATGATACGAGTCGATAAAAATTTCATCGCGTACCCGGAGCCTTCGGGTATGAATTATTTAGGGGTAGGTTTCTATCCCACTCTTTCATACCTACTAATATACACGTATATAATATATATGTATATATATCAACCAACATCTAGATCCATACGCAGAGATATACGTTATAACGAGCTTCTATGCTTTTTCTACATCGCCAAGATCGTGTTACGTGATTTTACCGGAGTGTAATTTGGGGATGTCGAAAAGAAGGCAGAAGAATAGAAAGAGAAATGAGAAAAGAGACAAAAAAAAAAAAGAAATTTAACCATGACTAGTGTTTGACCAGGTAGTAAAAATCTGTTAGGTGTCGGACTCGGGAAGCTGACGAGATAGTTGTCTGGGATAAGGGTAAAACTAGAGTCCTTGAGAAGCGAATAAAATCCCAAAGGTCGTTTATTAGCCGAACTCTGCACCGCTATACCTGAAACCCCCGTGACTTTTATCCTGCAGGAGGATGTTATATATATATATATCTATATGTAATGCTGAGAAAACTAGCGGGATACGGTGGTTCTGAGATAGTGTAGTGGCAGAGCTTTTGGTGTTCGTGGTAAATGCTACACCTTGAATAATAGAAGGGACTTCGCTGCGGGCCGATTTATAGAAACACGAGAGATAGACGAAGCGGAATACCTGCTGGATACAAGACGAGGAGATAATTGAGTCGGTATTATTTATTCAAGACATCCCCAAAGATCTTAGTCATTATCAACGGGGCGAATCTTCTCTCTCCGATATACAGGGGTTGAAATTTTCATTTTTCATTATCGAGCTTTTATCGAGTCGAAGAAAACCCCGAAAAGTCGAAGGCAACCTTCTGCACGGAAGAAAAACGACGATTCGCCTCCTCCTGAGAATTGAGGGTGAAATTTGGTTTTGTTTATGGTTATTCAAGCCGGAAGGTACGTCAGACGTTTCCACTGTTTCTGGTTTCAAAAATCAGACATCGAATTTTCGAGGTGAATCGTTTTATCGAATTTTACGGACCCTGAAGGATTCGAGGATAATGCTAACAGCGATGACCGCATTGGATCGTTGACCGAATCACCCTTACACAAAAATGAGGTGAAATGGCTAAATATTTATTTCTAGGTCAAAGTTCAAGCCTGTAATAAAACCGAGGAGATATATATATTCGGGAAAAATTCACTACCGTGCACGACGTTATTCTATCGTATTGGAAAAGTTCTGTGAAAAGAGTAAACCAGAAATTTGAATATCACTGGGGAAGTCCTTTGAATATATATTTATTCAGACCATACCCTGGCCAGGAAATAGCGGAGTGTAGTACATCTAAAAGCGTTTTGTAACACAATATAACTAGCTTCGTATTTTTATTTCTAAAAAACCAACGAAAAAGGTTGGGATTTTCTTTTTTTTTTCATCTCTTGCGAAGAATAGAAAAATTTCCAGCAGTTTTAGAGGTAAAATTTTTGTTCATTTTTTTTTTTTCAAATACCGCATACTTCTGTCTTTGTTCTAGAAAATAATTAAACGAAAATATCGTTTTTTTTGGTCTCTTTGTCCCTTTTTTGTTTTGTTTCCTTTTTTTTTCTCTCTCTCATAAAATTTATCCGTTTCTTCTTCAATATCAACCGTATAATTACGCAACGTGAGGAAAAAAATGATAAGGGAGTAAAAGGAGGAGAATGAAAAAAGAAATAAAAGGTCCTGATTTTACTTCTTACTCCGCGTCACAGACGGATTTGAATATCACTGAATACCCTCGAAGTGGATATGTTCAAGTCTCCTTTTGAATATATATTTATTCAGACGATCGTGAACGAAGAAGTACCTACACCAAACTCCTTTACCAGTATAGAAAGCCACTTGACCAAATTGGCATTGGGGCCTCGGCTGAGAGAGTTATGAGAGGCGAAATTCCATCGAGAGTTGTATAATATCAATTAACGTAAACCGTGAATCAAAAGTGGCTCTTTTTTTGGGGGAAAACAGGTGTAAGGGCAGCCCCTGTTTTTTCTATCTTGAACCGACTGCCTCAGGCTCTCTCCTCTCTCTCCTGCGATCGCGATATAATTACCCCGGAAAATTGCTAACCGGATAACAAAACAGGAGAGAAAAGTTGCCAAAGTTCAAACCGGGCTGAACCGGAGCGAAATAAGAGAAGAGGAAATTTTTCTCTACAAAAATTATGATTGAAATTAAAATTAAAAATAAAATTCTTTCATCACGATTTCAATCTCTTTCTGATTAATTGATATTCATTAATTATCCAATTCAATTATTCGAATCTCTATATTAATTATACTATTTCGAATACTGTCAACCTTGGCACGCTGATCGAGATCGCAACTGCGACGATATTCCACCCTCCTAGTACCTTTCGGGTATTAGTTTAGGGTCTTAGTTTTGATGGGGGTTTCCACCTTAGCCTTGACAATTCCTTAGACCACGTTTAGAACCGACGAGTGAACAGAGTTCAATTTTCTAGTCCCAGTCAAAATTTCTCGAACTTTTGAAACGAGCAGAAATTTTTGGGGGTATGAAATATGAGGATTCCAGAGTTTCAGGTGAATGAGAACGATGGGGATGGAGGAAAGAAATGGTATAAGTCTCGACCGGATGTTGGTGGGATTATTTGTCTTCGGGTACGGTCTGGGACAATAAGATATTGTCTTAGAGAGTGAATTAGTCCGGACAATAGGCGTGTTCACTTGGTATTAAACGTGAAACAATACCCTGAGATGTGTACGGGGGTGTATTAAGTGAGCGGCTGAATATTCGTGTAGGTATACCGTTTATTAAATACATATCTCTGGTAGTAATTGATAACTGCAATTTTTTTTAAAAAGCAGCCACCGCAGCGTTGAAAAGTCAATAAAAAAGGGGGATGAAAAAAAAAAAATTATTCTATGTGTGTATTGCGATACCGCAAATTACAGAGAAATCGTTTTACCCGAAAGCATTGAAATTTCAATCGACTCTTCGTCTCTCAATATCGGATATAAAATTTACCTATTCGTTCAACAAAATCACGTTTTATATATTTTTTTTGTTTTCCACGAATATGAAAGAAAGAACAAAACGAAAAAAAAAGAGAAAAAAAAAAAGGTATTCTGCAATAAATTTCGGTGCGATTGGTTCAACTGCAGTTATCGATCTGTGTAGCAATGAAACTCCGATAACTGCTACTGCCCTACGATATTTGATTTAAAAATTGTGCCACACGTTACGGTGAAAAGCTCGATGCCTGAAAAATCATCGAAATCACAAATTTCGAGGTACTGATACTTACTGTAAAATTTGTAAAAAAAAAAAACGTAAGGGAGGATTTATTTTCTTCACAGCTAGTGATCGCGGCGACTAGTAAATGATACGAGATTCTCTTAACGAGCCGAGCGGGTAAAACGAGGGTTCATGATCATTCCGGCGAATGAAACTATCAAAAACCAAAAAAAGACAGAAAAAAACAAAAAACAAAGCTCCGAGAGCGTGCGAAACCGCGGGAGGTAACTCGGCGTAGAAAGAAAAAACCGTAAGAAACCCCAAAAAGGAAAAAAAAAAATGAAGAAAAAAACAAGAGATGCAATATATATTCAAGATGGCTGACAGGAAAGAAATATATAGGTACAAGGAGTGGATCGGTCCCAAGGCGCGTTGGGTTAGTTGCAGGGTAGTGTGGGGAGGGAAGTATATGATACTATGGGTACAATAGCCACGCTGAGGGAAAACTATGGCAATATGTGTCTCGTGAACAAAGGAAAGTAAGGAGAGAAAAAGTCTTAGTCGAAGATGCAAATTTCTTTGCATTTCTTTTTTTTGTTCTTTGTTGTTTTTTTTTATTCGCTGCTTCTTCCCATCTTATCATTTTTCCTTTTTTTTTTTTTCTAACGCGGAGTATCCGAGGAGTATAGGAAGTTTCAGACGATGCGCTGCAGGCTCTACGGAGAGAGATGGTCCAGTCTGGTTTAAATTTACCAGAAACTAATTATTACTACTAGCGTAACTAGATACCTCCGTAGTCACTTCGGATTACAATTAAATACGGAGACAATGAGATTCTCGCTTCACTACTCTCAGAGAAAACTAGTAACGATTCGCTGACAAAGCCTCCGCGACGTATATGTATAGTAACTCGGATAAAAAAGCTTCTTCGCAAAAAAAAAAAAAAAATCATTTGAAAATATCATTTTCAATTTCGACTAATGAGCGCATAGAAAACTCCCCACTTTAAAAAACCGCGAGGGGTTTGGGAACGTGCCTAATCAATCTCGGGTCAAAAAGCAGCCTAACTCTCGCCCTCGACTCGTTCGAAATCGAATTAATGCACAAGTAAATTGGTAATGCATTTATCTGTACCCTCGCGGATATCGTAGCTAGTTTTATCCCACGTTCGAGCCGGTAGTATGCAATCTTTAACTCGATTACAAAGTCTAGAATTGGTAGGCAAGAACCGGTGCAGAGGTACCGCTGCGTATACGTATGTATGCTTAGACAGGAGGCACAAATAGTATCCGTCGTGCCTCCCCTCGGCCAAGTTAATCAGACGGAGGATAAAGTTTTACTCTTATACTACTTACTTCCCAGACTGTTACAGTATATAGTTTCTTAACCAAAGGCACGTTTACAGTTCTGCAAGGTCTTAATCAGCTAAATGCGGCGCACCTTGGCTCCTGCAGCAGCTAGGAGGATACCGAACAGCCACACCCAAATCTCTACCCCAATTTTTCTTCTTATCCCCGAAAGAGCTTGAGGAGCTTTTTTTCCTCTATATCGTAGTTATGGCTAAAAGGCGTTGTTGAACGATAGTTCGAACAGCATTTTCTCGACTATTATTTAGCCGGTTAATTAATTAATATAATTAAGCAATTACGTGTTGATATCTAAGCCGCGTTAGTCACCTCGCGAATTTATGTTAAGCACGTATAATTTATGTGATACTAGAGAGGCCTGTGGGTCGGCATAGATCCCCTGTAATTACAAAGTCTCTTATAACAGGGGCAAAAGCGTTGGCTCATAGTTTACCCTGATTCCAAATCTAGCTTATGGAATTTTTTCGACTTTCCAGCTGTCGCGAAACCTCGATGACATAATTTGCGGAAAATCATCGCTCGAAGGACGTATACGAGGTACGAGCTTTGTATCTTGTATACACATAGCTACACGTCGTAAAAATTTAGATTAGAAAGTTGAAATAATAATAGTGAACTTTTTAATTCGGTTTATTTCTCTCTGTCAGGATTTTTATTCGCCAGAGAAAAAAAGAAGGTAATTATCCACGCGGTATGAGTTAGTTTGTGGAGAAGTATACGCGATTCGGTTCTCGTCGGAACGAATCAGTCCTGAATTTATTTCACAAGTAGAAGACAGGCGGGTTTATATTTTAATAACAAAGCGAATAAATTTTCACGAAAATATCAAGTGCAGTTATTTTTTTTTGATTTTTTTTTCGATATAATAAATGGCGAAAAGTACCAGTGAGACAAAATACATACGGGAGTTTCTACGACCGCCGAAACCGAAGGAAAAAAACCCCAAGTATTTCCAAACTTATTTCCCAGCTGAATTCAAATATTTGAGTTCCACTTCCCAAAGCTATTTCTGATCCTAATATATTCTCGCGACTGAAGAAATCACACCCATCGAATGCGGGGGTATAACGAAAAGTGAGAATCGCTTCAGAAACTGTATCCATTTATCCTCTTTCGTTCGTTCACAAGTAGGCATAGATATAGGTATAGCCCATAAGGTACGAGTACAAGGAACAATTTAAGCCAAGATCAGTTTACGGAAAACGGTAGACCTTATCTTTCTTCCTTTTTCCCCCTTTTTTTTTGTTTCTTTTACTCTTTTTTCTACCCCCTCCCGGTTAAATCTTTGCCAATATATCGGCCCTCCCCGCACTTCTGCGAAGTAAGACAGAAGTTTTTCCTCATTCATTTACTTTGGTATATATGTAGATAGGAAAGTTTGTCATTTTAGTCAAAATAACGAAGAAGAGAGGGGGATCTCGTTTGATCGAAACTTTTTTACTCCCTCCCCGCGTTAGTACTTGTTCGTTCATAATGTATATATCACCGGATTTAATATAAAATTTTTTACCAGCTTACTTAACGAAGAGAAAAAAAGATAAAAAGAAGAATAAAATTTATAAAAAATTAAAGAAAGTAAATCGAAAAACCGTCGAGCTGAGGTTGAGGGACGCCACGTGTGTCACGTATCTACCCTAGGATCGTAGAAGCACGAGTGGTGAAGCTCGGAGAGGTCGCGCTTTCACGTTCGCAGATCTATAGGGTAATAAATTACAGCGAAGCGCGTGTCATTAACTTTGAAGTGTCCCCAGATACCGTTCGACGTAGTTAGCCAACCACGTAGATCGTCGATAGCTGACAAACAGCTGTTGGGAAGCTCGGTGAAAATTGGAAGAAAAATTTTGTGGGAAAATGAAGAAAAAGAAAAAAAAAGAAAAAAAGAACGAAAAAAAAATATCACCAAAGAAACGAGTGATTATTATTACTTCTTTTCTTTTTTTATATTTTCTTCTTTCCATCCGAGAGACCACAGATGTCATAATGGCATCCCCCAAGCCCCTTTTACTTCCCAGGTTTAGCTCGAGTTGAGAATCGTTACCCTCTTCGTAAACCGGAGTAAAACGGAAATTATTTTTCCACCGGTATAAAGGTGAAATGATTATTATCTTATTTTGAGAACGCGTAGAGAGATAGAGAGAGAGTTTGAAGAAGAAAAAGCCTCGGTAATTTCAAGCTTCGTACTTATATAAACGTACGTGTACGTAAGTAGGTACGTGGATACGTACGACTTGGATGTTGGCATAGTATTAACGCTGGGAAAATAGCCGGTTATTTACGGGCAAATAATAAATTCATTAGCTCAGGTAAACCGAATTTAGCATTCGCCCTTTTTGTCGGTCTTCGCGTATAGCCTAAGCCGGATAATGGAAGAAAACAATGCCGCGACCAAAAATGTTTAGAGAAAGAGATTAGGATGGATTTTAATCACCCGTTTAACCCAGTTACGTCCGAAGTTCAAAATTGGCGAGAATTAAAACGGGGCGAGAAATTTAGGGTGAAGGATTTTCACAGATTTATAATAAACAATAAAACACGTGAAAAAATAAAGCCGAGAGGGACTCGAGTATCTTTCCAAAAAATAAAACTAATCGACGAAGTCTAGAGCTCAAAATGAACCGCTGAATCCTTCCGAAGAAACTCGTTTAAGTAGATAAGTCCGCGGTATGGTCAGACGGTCTAAGACACGATCTATTCCAGATTCCGCACGAGTGCTCGCAGATTTGAGTTTGGAAATGACTCGGTTCGATTGAAAGGAGTGAAATGAATACGAGAAAAATTTAACCGAGCAAATATGAGACCAAGAAATTGTTACCAAAAATTTGAATCCGATTTTCTCGCGGTAAGGAATGGGTTCATAATTTTGTGGAAAAAACAAATACGAGGCCTTGACGTGGGTACCTGGGTAATTTCCTTCTCGAATGATTTACAGACGTTCCGTAAACCGGGTAAGGCGGTATAAAAAGCCCGGTAATTTTATGCAAGTCGTAAACGGCGCTGGTGCTCTCCCCAGTCATTAATGTCCTCCGTTTGAACCACTGCCTTCTTATTTCGTTCTGTTTATCATAACGAACGATTTTCTGATCTTATCCAAGATTCTCCGATCACGCAGCTACATTTTCAGACCGATTTTTTGACTCGGAAATTTTCGCCGTTTTCTTATCGCAGAAATGAGGCGAAAGAACGACGAGAACAGGAAAGAAAAACTGAGAGACGTTTCTGCCGTTGACAGCTACGTTTTAGCTCGAGTTTTCATACGGAATAGAAAAGGAAAGGAAAGGATTTTGAAAAGGCTATCGGAGGTGGGCGAGTCATTTTTTAATATTTTTTTTTCGGAAGCAGCGAGAGAGAGAGAGATCCGACTTTTTTCAAACGTCTAACTTTTGGCCTTTTTTTCTCGATTAATTAATTTGAGGGTTGAAAGAATGAGTGTTAGGCCGGGTAATCCACCGGGAAATAATTATATCCTCGTAACGCGTCCACTGCATCATATATTATTATATCTCCGATCGTTTAGAGCTAATTTCGTTTCGCGTCAACGATCATCCGTCATTTCCACCGCATCGCTATATCTCGACCCTTCATCAAATTCTACTATTCTATGGAGGTTCGTTTAGCATGGGATGCGCGGAGGTATACATATAGAGCGGGAGTTGTAAAGTGAGAAGTGAGGCGAAGATCGATTGATAGAACACCAACACGAACGCAATCGCATTGTGTCATGGGAATATGGGAATAATAAAATTCGGAGAATTACACCAATTTGATGTCGGTAAGCAATTATTCTCATTTTTAATGTACAACAACGAGCTCGCAAGTCGAGGAAAGGAAATTGCGTACCTCCCCACATGCTTCGAATGATATGAAATTAAATTACGTCCCGATATGATTATAACGGGTAATAAAATTCAGTAATGATTCCAGCGAAACTTGACGAGTTGAAAATGATAATTTAATTGAATTTATTTATACCGAGATATGAAACGGGTTGAAGAGATGCTTGCGGAGTACGTGGAGTAATTAAACAAGGTATACGTAGCATAGTTTGTAATGTCGACGTCGCGGTTTGTCAACCGTTGTGGAATTTTGAGTTGTACGAATTCCTGTATTAATTTTCAGCCAGAAATTTGATAATGGATTAAAATTAAAGGTGGAAATATGATGAATAATTCAAACGAAAATTAAATGTCTTTTCGATAGTGATCCAAAGTGCATTATTACCAGAGAGAAATGGAAATCTCTCGTATAACACGACGGATTCTACATCGCGTTAAAATATGGGATCTGGTAATGAAATTTCTGGAATACCTCAACGTTATAGGAATTATGCCAGCCTGCAGACAGCTTAGTAGGTAATATCGGATCTGCCCCGCTCAGAACTTATCAAATTTATTCCCTCTCGCTTTCTTTACAAATGGGACAGCGAGATTTTCGTTGAATAAGAACCGAATGAAATCTTGCTTCTTGTCAAAAAGTAAAACTAATTAAAAATTTCAAACATCCCATCCCATCCCATCCCCCTGAACTCTGACTCTTTCTCTTGTTATGATTTTCTCTTCTTCTTCTCTGGACGAAAGAGCTATACATTAGGGTTGAAAAATTGACCGCTGACCTTAATGAGATTATAGGCCTAATTACAAAATCAATAAAAAAAGCTTCAATGATTTTGTTTCCCTCGATCAAATTGAAAATTACCATTCGAAAACTCTGTACCTGAAAAGCACCAATTCAAATTTGAAAAAAAAGAAAAAAACTCACCCTTGCCGTGAAGCTGCTGCCGATTAGTGTCTGCTCGGAGATTTTCGGCAGTGTGTACCAGCTCGTCCAATTGTGGTTTCTTCTGCTCTAATTCTCGGAGTACATTCTGGACAGAAAAGACAGAAAAAAATATAGAAATAGATGTATTGAACGTAATTATTTATTTATTTGAAAAAGAGTAAAAGTTCGTGAAATTTTTCAACGGGGTTCTCCTGGACGAGGGTGAAATTTCCTCGCCTCGTGAGAAGAGGGGAGAAAAATCGACGCATGGAAATCTAGGGATGAATTTAATTGGGTTCGATAACCGAAGAGACGTTTGTAGGCATGTATTAGTTGGCAGAAGTATGAATAGAAAGAAGCTTGTCGCAGTTCGCCGAACGGTGCGCGGTTCGCGAAAACTACACGAGTGAAAATGGCAACTCGAGTATACCGGGGGGATTTTGGGATTTTAAAAGAGGGGCGACGGGGTCGGAGATGGATTATGAAAACAATGGGTACGCTAATTCCCTCTAATCCGAGAACTGCTCGGCTAAAAAATAAATAAAGAAAAGGTGAAATAAAACTACCCCTTGCGAGCTTTCAGGACAGAACTTCCTGCTTTAAAATATACCAGCCCCAAGAGCCCCGCGAAATAATTTCCGATATTTTCACTCTTCATTCTCTGCTTAGAAATTGGTCGAAGAAACACGCGACGACAGATGTTCAAAAAATTCTCACATCACGCGTTTTTTTGTTGTTTAAGCTGGGGCGAATTTCCTGAGAGGGTTGAAACCTGCTCCAAGGTGAATAACGCGTGTCTAACAACCCCGTTCCCTCTACGGTACTCATCTAAATTTTAACCACATCCGATTAGCAAATTTCTAATTATTCAGTCCTGGCCCGCTCTGATGTGGCTAAGGATTTCCTGATCCTATATTCGCAGGAGAATTAATAAACTAACGCAATAATTCACCGCCTCTTCTACTCGTACAACAAACAGAATTTAGAGTCCGAAATTTGTTGACATCGTATTATATTTTATTGACTAGTCTATCGAAAAATAAAACGTCAACAAAATCGGGTAGAAATTATTATTAAAGGAAAAGACACGTAGCCAATCGTCATCGATACTGCGTCCGAATTATTTCAGATCGGGACAAATCGTCCTGACTGAACAACCCGGAATTAAAATTGTATACAAAGAAGGGTGGGTGGATGGGGGTTGTCCGCGGTTTTACACAAGCCTACATAACTTCTCGATTTCGGGTCGAATCTCGTCGTTTTAATTAAACGCAGGTGCGTTAGCGATTTACCCATTTTACAGCAGGCGGTTTCCCGCGAGGGGTCGAGCTCAAAGGGTCTGTCAGAGTTGTTTACATCACCGGGCACTTTTAGTTCGTTTTATACCGATCGGATTTTCCAAATTCTCTGATTTTTTACTGATTTTTATTCACTCGAACATCGCGTGTACTCGAGTACGCGATTACGCGGTTTCGTCATCGCAAAAACTAGAGCCGCTAGAAGAAGATCTAATTAATTCGAGGAATGATCAGCCCCTTCGTATACGGGGATGAGAATCTCGCGAGTTTTTCAGCCCCGCGGGTAAAACGGATACAAGAAATCTCCTCGAGGCCGTATAGGCCTGGTTTTCCCCGAGGTGTTATATGCCCAAGTTTCCCCTAATTAGGCATCAATTAATTGAGGAATATTTATTCAATTTGCGAGCCCGTCTTGAAACTCTAATTCATTAGCATCGCGGTTGAATTTGTCTTGCCAAGGGTAGACGTATCAACAAATCCGGAACTTTTAACCACTGCACGGGTATCGGGGTCTCGCTAATTATAATTACTCGCCCTTTCATTATCGCAAGATGATGCCAATTTTTTTTTTCACTGAAAAAAAAATTGGAAATGAAAAAACCGATAATGAAACCCGATAGTTTTAGTCACCTTTGTTCGGAGTTAATTGCCTTTTACCTCACTCGCTGGTCACGAGCGCGTAATTGGATTGTAAGAATGCTTCGATCGATGTCCCAACTTCACGGGACAACGCGTTTCCACTTTTATTAGAATGTCCTGAAACACGCTCTTACCATCGAGTATTTCCCGTTCCCGGAAGGGCTCACAGTTCCTTGACTTTTCATCATTTCCTACCCGTTTTTCGATCCATTTTATTTTTCCCCGTTTTCCGATATACGAGAAGATTTTCCAAGTCCTTGGCTCGCTCATAAATTTTCGAGTGAAATATCCGTGTGCGTACGTTCGTATTAAATTTAGAATTTTTTTTTTGCTTCGAGCCCGTTATCCAACTTGGAAAACCATCGGCTTGTCTCGAACCTCAAAAGTCTCCTGAATAAGGAAGCAGCGTCGTCGCCGGAGGCCAACCCCTCGAAAAACCCAAGAAAAGAGCGAAAAGGAACTCTCAGCCCTCGCAGGTACCCTGTGCTCCAGATCTCGCGACCAAATTGAATTACCGTTCAAGTTTCAACATTTTTTCGGTTATTCTCTTTGTATATATGTTTCAAAGTTAGCTCCTACCCCTGTACTCGGAACAATTTCACGTCTCTTAGCTCTGATAGATGATCGCTCGAGGCATCGTAAAAAAGTTGATAAGCAGAATAACTTTCTAAAGAAAAAATGGCAAGAAAATTTTCGACCTTCTTCATTTCGTCTAATTTTTATCTCTCGATTCAATTATTTCACGGGAAAACGCCGATAACGTTTTCGGAGAGATTGAAGATTCCAAATTTGTGGTACTAATTAAAAATAATTGAAACAAATCGGTCGGAGCTCGGGCCTCGACTGAAGCGGTTAGGGAATAGCCGGCATCAGGGTGAGAAGAGGCGTTTCGAAGATAAATCGCTACTTAAATTCGTTTTGCCGTCTCTTCCAAGTTTCCCGGTGTTAAAATATCCCCTGATATCCATAGCTATGCATCATCGCTTCTAATATTCATTCTTTGTTACAGGAGGTAAACGCTTTTGCATTATTCATTGGATATCTAAAGTGCATATTGCTAAAGTAGGCGTTTTATACGTCTGCCTTACCGCGTCGCTTATTCCCAGCAGCCAGTTTCCAATTTCCAATAATTTTCTTATGATAATTGAAACGTTGGCTCGAACAGCGATACGAAATAAATAAACGAAGAAACTCTAGTCTTGATTACGTTCTCCCACGCGTATATATTTTCCTCCCTCCACCCCCATAAAAAAAAAAAAAAAAAGAAAAAATCGCGAAGACAATCGAAAGAAATTTCTTGCAAATTGAATGAAATAAATTATAATATATTTATATCTATCAACCAGGCATGTTGAGAAACAAAAATGAAACAAATTTTGAATACGAAATTTCACGCTTTTCGTTCTCTCCTGTCCTTTAAATTTTTGTCTCAAAGTTACGACGCGATATGGAAGAAAAGCGTCCCGCTTCAGGTTTTATTTAAATGAGTGAACGAAGTAGTTTTTGTCTGAGCCCAGAGTTTGTTACGCCCAATTTTGGACGTGAAATAAAAAGTTGGAGGGTTTAGGGGTAATAAAAAAAAATAGGGGTGATAAAAAAAAAAAAAAAATGGGTAGGTAGGTAGCACTTTTTTAAAATCATCTTTAAACTCTGGAAGAATTTATTTTCTCTGATGTATATATATGTATATACGATTTTAAAAAATCAGGTTCCCGTAAACCCGAAACTTTGAGTTAAACGAAAGTTCAGTCATTCGGAAATCCTTTCACGAGGTGGGAGCTCGTTGACGGAATTAACTCCTCAAGTTCGACGAAACTTTTCAATAATAACTTACGTTGAAATGAAGCTGGAGGGTGCTGCTGCTAGACGAAGAGGTCGATGGGCTAGGATGAGACGCTGGAGGATCCATTTCGCTCAAGTTTACACTTAGATTTCGAAAAGCTATCGATATATTGCATAAGTTTGAAGATCGAAGAGCTCTAAGGGTCTGTGAAAGTTTGATTTATGCCGCAGAAGATTCAGCAGAATAGTTCCCACCGCCGTTTTCTCGTTAATTATTCCTAAATGAGAAGGAAAAGCTCTCTTCTCGTACCTTTGGCCAATTATCTAAATCCTGAAAGCTGTACGCATGCGATATGTATACGGGAAGTATTCCGTGGCGTTAACGCGTCTTGCATGACGGAGTTAATTACTGTTGGGAAAAATATTGCTGCTCGATAATCCTCATTAACCGATAAATAATAGCAAAGCTGAGCCCACGACCACCGGCAGAGATTATTTAGTTACTTTTTTAAAACAAGAATAATTCGCATCGCGATTAACCGGTAAAAGTAACGAGGTCGACGCACGCTTCTACAATTAACTGCAATTCGCTCCGTGTTTAATTCACCGTTGAAAACCGACCGCGGAATATATAACTTCATTAAATATAAAATCGCGATAATTATTTGCAAATAAATTTTTTCGTTTCTTGATACGAGATTAAAACTGAAAATATCAAATTTTTGTCGCTCTTTCTCCTTTTCGTATATATATTTTTGAAAAATAATTTTCCGCAACCCTCCCGAGTCTAGGGGCGGCGGGAGTCAGGCGTCGGGTCGCTTCCTGCGTAGGTTATACACCGAGATGCCAATACTTGTTCGGCACGTCTCGTCGAGGGTAACTATCGATTTTCGCTCGAGGCCACGTTTTCGTCCGGCGTAACCTTGATTTCTGAACCACGTAAAACGAGTCCTTTAAGGACATTACCTGTCCACTGCAAAACTGACGTCTATCGAATATATCGTCGGGACGATTCGCGGCGGAAAATGACGTAAAAAAATGACCAGCGTTTTTCAAAATTTACGTTTCAGTTTTTTTTTTAGATCTCGATGATCTCTTGCGACTTGTCCCGATCGATAATCGATAGGGTAGGTTCTACTTCATGGATAAATACCGAGAACCGAATTCGCCGGATTACAGCAGACGACGACGCATGGTTTTATAACACGTGCATTTCGAGAGAAGCGCGTCGAGATACTGGGGAGATTGGGAGCATGAAACTCGGCCCAGCATCCCGACGAGTTTTTGGGGGTTCGAACCGTTCCGGGGGGTTGAAAGCGAGGGAAGCTACTCGACGGGGAATGCCGCGGCGCCGTGTTCGTCTATATATCTCCGGTGTTTCACTACAAGGATTGTTGCCCTATGGCGAAGTAGGGTAGGGGATGTACGGTAGTAAAAGCTACAAGTCGGCGAACAATTCTCAAGAATATTCGCCGAGTAAAATCCGCAAGTTTTTGGCGAATAAAAAACGTTCAAAATTTATGATAAAACGAATTTTCGATTCCTCGACAAAAAAGCCCGAGCTCCTTTCCCTTCCTGATCAATTTTCTCAGTTTATACTGTGAATAAAACAATTCGGTTGTCGTTTTTACCCCTCGTTTAACTCCGGGCTGGGGTTCGTGAATATTTCACGTGTACTTCAATCACGCGAATAATTGGCAAATGATGAGACTTATGGCCGGGTGAAAAAGGACCTTGGAGAGTTTATCACCTAGGTGATAAACGCCGGAGGAATTTCGATCCGACCACTGGGGAGTGTAGAATTAAAAAAAAAAAAATACAAATTCGCATTTTTTCGCTAATCCTGCATCAGAAATGAACAGTTAATTTAGAGATCGAAGAATGGAAGTTCTCGCCGTTAATATCCGCCCCTATAGGTATGGGTATAGATACAACCGACAAATTACAACCCCGAGTATATTTTCGAAGCCCATATATCAATCCCTCACATTCGCACTCAACGTGCCCGCCGATTGATGCGGCGGTAAAACGAGGGGAATACATGCTGCAAAGCCGGATTTATCAGCGAGCATAAATTACCTGGCGGGTAGTCGGTACACATTAATTCGACGTAATACAGGTGGGAAAAATAGGTGTAATCTACGTTGCAGATTTTTATTCAAATTCGTTCTGATTTTCATTCGATCCCCGGGGGTGGAATGGCGGGATCTGTTCATTCATCGGACTATTCGAAGGGGCGGAAAAAAGTAGCGTCGAGCTTTTAATTTCACCTTCGATTTGAAAGAGAAAAACTGAAATCCTGTAGCGAAATTCTATGACACTCAAGTTTCTCTCTCCCTCTCTCCGTGCCTCAAGGGTGTTCCTCGGTTGGCATATGTCGCTCGCCCCAGCCACCATGTGCCCAGGGTAAACTTAATTACTGGTAACTACGACTTTGAGGAAAGGTTCGCTGCGCTAATTTAATGCAACCTCAAAAAGGACGGGGAGGGTAGGCGCTTTCGTTCAACCCTAGAGAAATAACTGCTACATAATTCGAAAATTTAATATCGTCACATCGAATGCACAGAAACACGGAAGAAGCTTCTATCTCTCGATGGACTATCTCCAAACGAAAATCCCGGATTAACGCGTGTCTGCGAGCCGATTTCCGTCAGTCTTCCAAATCGGGTCAGAAGCCGGAAGTCGTGAGGCAGGGTAAAGGACGAATCGCGGTTTTATCAGGCATATTGTTCCGCAAATGGCTGCGCCTAGATTCATTGATAGGAAGCACAGCGCGGTCTGTCCGTATCCGCTCGATTCGCACTCGCCAAAAGTACTTAGACAGGATTTCTCGGCCGTTACGTTAACGCCGACTATTCGCAGTGATCAAACCGTCCGATTGAATGATCGCGAGGATTAGCGAAGATACAGAGCGATGATCGGAATGTTAGACCGAAATTTTGCATCGGAGTAAAATTAGCAAACGTGTAGATTTTGCTGGGTACGATCAATGAGTTATATACTGATTCGAAAAGCTCATGTAATTAACACTTGGCAAGGGGTATGATTTCCTCGCGTGTTAACCGATCGTTTCAAGAACTACGCCGTTTTCAATGTCGTTCTATTCCCCATTCTACAAGTTCTTACTTTCCCTTCGCGTATAGCGAATAATCATCCGACAGCGGGTTGCGATAGACCGAATTTCCATAACAATTTTATTCACCGTTATGACAGATCGTCTCGGACATGCGAACGAATTAGTTCCACACCGACGCGATCGTAAAACTTTAGGAAAAACTTTATTCTCATTTCTTTTCTCGGGAAGATGTGTATGTATATATACTTCGCTTTATTTCCCGCTCGATGAGGAGAAGAAAGGAAAAGGAAAATTAAAAAATTGAAGTGAACGAGTTGACTTTCGCTTTTAATTGCTACACGAATGTTGATTTGCTTTTCTTCCTTTTTTTTTCGCGATGAGAACGGGAGGAAAGATTTTCGGTAATTGCCCCTCGAAACTTGATTACTTTGGTACTTTTCGTTGTTCCGTTAAATTACACCTTGAATAGCAGGAAACAATTCTATTTAGCCGAACTCGAAACTCTCTTCTCTTCTCTTCTCTTCTCTTCTCTTCTCTTTCAATCTCCGCGTTCTCCCTTTCACCTCCTCGCTCTGTCTTTCAAATCGGAAATCAATAACAGGGCGACCGTAACAGTAACAACCCATTGTTTTTAGTTACCACTAATGGCATTGAACACCTATCGCATCAGGCTTCCGAATTCAGGGTGTCTAATTATTCCTAGGACCTAAAGTAGGATCGAGAATTCCGCCGAAGCGCCAAATTCCACTTTTGACGTAATAATTATTCGCGTTATTGTATCTCTCGCAGAATTATTCCACAGCGCAACATGTGGAACGGTTTAAAAAGTCAGTCTTTGTACTTAGAGTCATTACTGTTTCAAGGAAGAATGGAAAAGCGCAGAAATAAAAAAGAAAAACTCAACCAACCATCTAACGAGAGACAAAAAACGGCGAAGTGGCAAGAGAAGAAAACTCTTGTAAGCTGCTTTCAGAAGCTATACCTACACCTATACGTAGTTAGTTTTACCTTATTCTCAGTTTTCTTACCACCCCTATATACTATACGTATACCGGTGCAATTTATTCTCAACTACAACGAGCGTACTTCGACCTGTTTATCGCCTTTGAAATTGCTGAACGTCTGCCAAGAATGACTTCCCGCAGTTTTTCCATCCCTCGGAAGAGGCGGAGATTTTCTTTTTTTACATCCCCATTTATTACACCGACCGAAAAAAAATAGGAATAAAATTGATCGATAAAATCGGGGAGCAAATTCCTGAACTAATGAAACATCTTTTCATTCCTTCCTCTAGGCGTGGCTCTTTCGGTGCGTTGTCCTTTTAATCCCAATGTCAATGTCAGGGGATCTTCCTACCCCTAAATATTAACCCTGTGAGTTTCGAACTCTGAGGTTCCGCCACCCCACGCTAGATGGCGAGGGTTGTAAAAGACCGGTTACTGTCTAGGGGTGGCTTCAATATGCTCGGATATTTTACCACCGAAAGAGACTCCGATCCTCTCGTCGGTAAGAGGAATAGTTACTAGGGGTGGATGCGGGGCTTGTCTGTCGGTAAAATAGGGGTTGAAAATATACACGTGATTCTTTGACTTACCCTCTGCTTGTCCAGGAGCTGCAGGATCTCGTCGACGTCACCGACGACCACAGCTTGTTGACGGAGCATGTCTTCCTCGACGGTGAGCCAATCGCGTATCTGTAATGAGTAAAATTCGCTGATTACAGTTGCGAAAAAAGGGAGATAAAATATCGGAAGAATAGAGTTCCGAGCTTTTCAACCCTTCGCGGAGAAGAGATAATAGCCGAAAATGTAGTCCTTCCGGTTCTATTCGACTCGAGGAAACTTCCGGCATGTAAATTTCCGGTTATATCGATCATCAGAGTCGTTCCGAAAGAAATTCCACCCCTATTTACCGCGCGGACTTATCAGAAGCAATTTTTTGACACAGTAGTAACTCCGAGCTGTAGACAGACCGGAATATGGATGTGTTTGGTACCGGAAATTATCAGGAAATGCCCGTCTGGCTGTCGGAGGATCAAAACACCCTCGTAAGTGGCTGTCAGGAGAGTCGAGGGTTGCGGAAAAAGTGGAAGATGAGAAATCGGAATACATACTCGAGCATTTCGTAGCTTGAGGTAAATTTTCGCTGCATTAAGCGCCCCGTATAGGTTCTGGGATTCCCACCGTTTCTAAAAATCCTCATTTTGTTCGAGATATACTCTTTCGCTCGTGGTTAGAACAGGGTATTTTCAGTCCAGTGAACGAGGCTTTTAGGAGTTCAATTCAAAGGTTGGGAAAGCACGAAGCCCGAGTAAATCAGTCAGGGTTCTTCGGGAAATTAACGACGGGTGGATTTCGTTTGAACTTGGGTTTCCTCCCGAGGGAGGTAATGACCCGACCTTGATTGAATACCTTGTCCGAGGTCGACGCCAATTCGCGGGCCCTTTTACACCCCGAATTATTATTCAGATGAGATCCCTTCCCCCATTCGGTTTCGGAAATTAAATTTCTAACTATAAGAAAAAGAAGATCGAGCGGATCAAGAGGGAGGAAAAATCTGTCCAACGATTTACCTCCCCGAAAAAAAAGAAAAAAAAGGATAGATAGTAAGGGTTGCGTGTCCGGGCGTACGTTAAGGGATATCGGAGTTTTAACGACGCAATTTAGTTTTGTTGTGCGGTAAAATGGATTTACGGGGCTCGTCTCGCGGTTATTTTGCGAAGAAATCGAGTTTCCGTAGTATTTTAGCCCCTAAATAATACAGGGAAAAATATTTTCCCTCTTTATTGCAACGGGAGCAGCAGGAGCAGCAGTGGCAGCAGCGATACTCGAAGAGATACCACCGCGCGGTGGCTATCCGATTGGATTTAGTTTATTGTCAGAGTTTCAACGGACCTCCAGACTCCGTTAGGTATATCCCCTCGCATTTTGCAACGG
This sequence comes from Tenthredo distinguenda, assembly GCA_947538915.1. Taxonomy (NCBI): domain Eukaryota; kingdom Metazoa; phylum Arthropoda; class Insecta; order Hymenoptera; family Tenthredinidae; genus Tenthredo; species Tenthredo distinguenda. Next base: position 1,990,414 of record OX384535.1, read on the forward strand.
CGAAATTGAGTTTTCCACCACCGCCTACAATTCCGCGAACTTTATCCCCTCCTGAGGACTCGAGATATATATTTTACGATCCCATATGACGCCGTATGCCTCGGTGATAAACTAAACGATGTAATTAGTGCCCCGAACTATCTAGTCTGCTTCTCCTATCTCGACCCCCTGATTATCACAAAAAAGCTCCTCTTTTTACACCGAGAAAATCTTACGTTTGTTTCCCTGCTCTAATTATAAACAAGAGTAAGAGATACGAGCCCGGAGCAAAGAGCCGAGCTAATTGAGCGAGAGATAAGAACGAGAGGGAAAAAGAAGTTTCAATTATTCTTTGATAAAGTATCTTAATCTTAAAGGTCGGATTCGGGGTGAGAAACGTGGCAGAATAAGGCCGTAGAAATTCGTAATTATTTCTTCAATTTGACTGCAATTAGTCATAGATAAAATTCATCGACTAGCTTCTTATCAGTCGCACGCGTCTTTCTGTAGATACCAGAAGGCGGAAGATAAACCCGACCTCTAGCCCCGGGAATTCTTCATTAATTGAGATTAATTATAAACGATTAGACGGTTCATTCACTCCTGATATCCGTGGCAGACAGAGTCGCCTATCAGTCTATTAGCCGACCTTCAACTTCGATATCTATTCGAGACGCGGTAATTATCCTCGTTGTTTTAATCTGCTGTAATTATATGGATGAACTTGTAGAAAGATTTATGACGTGGTGATAAATTCTCTTCGGTCCAGATTTGGTGTGAAAAAAAAATGATGAACCGTCCACGAGCGAACAGAATGACTGTAATTCGTTTCGAATTACGTTTTCCATCAGGAGATGCCAGGTGAGGATGAAATCTATGTTTTGTATCTGTGTCCGAATCCTGGGGGAAAGTAGGAAGCAAACATCCGCTTCGGGGGTTCGCTCGGAATAATCGATCAGGGGAAAATTTAGATGGGTAGTTTTTTATGGCTCCCCGTGGAGAGGGTGGCTAAGAATATTCAAGGGAAGGTTCCAGCGACGACCCTTTAGCCCGGGATTCTGGACCCTGGTGCCCTTGATGGATTATACCTGCTTTCGTGGACTCGTCTTCCCTCCGGGAAGATGTTTTCTTTTTTTCTTTTCTTTCCCTCTTTATTTTTCCTTATCGGAGGAAGAATTATTTCCAAACGATTGTGTTTTGCCTTCGGATAAAAATCCGGGTATATTTTCGGTGAAACGAATCGCGGTGATAACCCTGTTTAAAAGAAATTGCGAAATCTTCAAGCGCCAGAAAAATTAACGAACATCGTCTCTCAATCTCATATTAAAAAGCACAAAATGAAACGAAGCTTTTCTATACATTTTCGAGATGAATTGATAATTTGAAATTTAATTAAAGTATCGATTACTCCAGCCTCGGGTCTACTCGTATATATACATATATATTTACTCACAGACTGGATCGAGCTAAAATTACATCGAGCTTTTGAGACAGTCGACGATTCTGGGTATGCCCACGCACTGATTTATACGGATTCGTAATTATACCTCGATTTAGCAGAGCATGACGTATAATAATTTGCTACTCCGGAGTAGAATAATTGAATTCGTGTACCCCCGTACCGAATCGAAAATAATTTAAGGAATTTCCACGATAATTATCCAGCTGCTGATTCCTTTCCGGAACTGCCATTTCTTTTTCTTTTTCTCTCACTTTCCTCAGCCTATATCGTATTTTCCGCACCTTGCAGAGGTATAGGTAAGCGGGCGTTCGGGATACGTGAGAAAGTTCATAAACTGTATTCAACAAGTTATGACGGTGCAGAGAATTTCCGAGGCTGGATCCTGGGTCTCTCGAGAGCCGAAAATACTGATGCGAATGATTCATAAATCGCTCGGAAGTTGGATCGGCAAGCCGAGTAGTTGAACCTTTGATAATTTTCGAGGTAGAAAAGTTTTTCACAAAGAAGCGAGCTCTCGAGAAGGGGTAACAAAACGCCTTCTGATTTTCGCCGGAACGATTCGCCGATACTTATATACAGAGCCGAACAAGACTTCGCCAGGTTTACCTACAGCTACCTACACGATATCGCCGGGATCATAATACATAAAATAGATCGATCAAACACGGAATCGAGGAAAAGTATCCGAGGATTTCGAACACGTGATATAATTCCGCCTTGCAGCGTATAGGCTCGAGTAGAAACGGTATGAAGCGCGTCTAAAATAGTCTAAAACGACGAGGGTTCTTCCATCCCTAAATTCCCTTTGACTTTGATTCTCCGAATTTCATCTGTAACGCTATATCTCGATCGTTTGAATTCCTATCAGCGATTCGGGCATCTCGTACCCCGGATTCCAACGAAATTCTGTGACAGTACGAGCGCAGATGGGAATTGTGGGAAATGTTTGAAACCTCGACGTCGACCGAGGAGACACGGTGGATTTCGCGATGTATTTCGCTCCGTACATACGTACATGCATATATCTACGTATGTGGTACATGGGTACCGCGGTAAACGCGAGACACAGCGAAAATGTAAAAAGGAGAAGAGAAGAGAGGAAACGGCGAGGAGAGAAATACTCGCGGCGAGTACCGCGTGATAACGTTTCTATATAGTGTAGCCGAAGGGTTGGCACGAAATTGATCTCGCAGAAAAAAAATGTTCATAATTTTTACGACAGAAAGGAAGCAAGACTTTGGTCTCCGTAAGTCTCGAATAAAGTGTAGCGGAATGAAATAGCCGGTCGTAAAATAATCTAATGAAATAAAATGGGCGAATTAACGAGGTAGATATGCGAACTGATAAGATATGCGACCCATTACGTCGTCCCATATGCTACGGTATATCAAAATTCCCCCTGAGCCATGTTCCACATGGTTTCCATCTGCACCCTAGGACCCTAGTCTATCCCTGTGAGAAATGTCTGAAGGAATTTATGGATTTAATATACGCAATTAGCACTATTACGCGCGCCCCAGATACCCTCTCTCTTTCTCTCTCTCCGAGGAGAGTAATTCGAGAGACTGTGAGAGAGAGTGAGACGAGGGAGAGAGAGAGGCTGCTCTGGTTCTTCTACCGAAGAATTACGACGAGGAGAGAGGGACGAGGGGGAGAATGAGAAGAAGAAAAAGACGCTGGGACATAGAGGGACAAAAACACGTGGGATGAAACTAGGGGTAGCTGCTTTCAGGATGAATATAAGACTGGGAAAATTTTCCCTAGGGATCGGCTCTACTCGTTTCATCTCCTTGTATCAACCTGGTCGATATACGCTAAAGCGTCTACGAAAAAAGTTGCATGATCGTTGTTATTATTATTCCGATAAGGGAGGTATCAGCGTTATTCTGTTTCCCTTCTATACGCAATTCGGGAAAAATCTTTAGATATTTTTTTGTTACGGAGATAGAGAGAGCGAAAGACGAAATGCTGGAATCCTTCTTGATCCTTACCTAAAAGATTCAGATTTTATTGCATATTCCCTGGATATCTCATCAGCGATTCAATCCGGCGTATAGAATTTCTCTCCGACCTTTCCCAGTGGCTAACCGGAGGTTCGGTTGAATATAAAATGAATGAAATTATCTCGACAGAGATTTATAAAAAACATTCAGAGGGTGAATCCCATTTCTTTTCTATTACAATATTTATAAAAAAGCAGGATAGAATGCCAGGGAGTTTTTTTCACGTTTTTTTCCCAAAACTGAGTCGATAGAATTAACTGAGTTACCGCAGTCAGTCTACCGCCGAATATCCATCGAAAATCTGGAGTCGCACTCCCTGCGTTAGACTAATCTAATCCCGAGGTCTGATCAGCTCTCAGTTCGTCTATAGGAAATGAAATATTCATCCTCAGTCGGGGTTGGTATAGGGTAGAACGATATTGGGTGATAATTGCGAGCTTTACGAGCCGAAAATAAGGTTAGCCAAAAGGGCGAGACCATAAAGCTCACCTACGCTTTTGTTACGACGAGGAAGAAAATGTCAAATGGCAAACGCGCGCGTTACTTCATTTCGCGATATTACATCCACTCCAGTATTTTCCTTCAAAAAAATTAAGGTCGAGGGTTCTCCGAGGTGTTTCAGTTTTTAATCGAGCTTTCAACGGTACGAGATCGGTCAATCGACGTGACATTTGCACCGTATATATAAATGTGCATAAAAAGCTCGAATACCAGTGAATCGGGGATGGTATGGAATTGAGTTTGTTCCATCGTTTTTAACTCGAATGGATAAAAGTTCGGCCCAGCAACAAGCGTCAAAGGTTTTCGACAGAGTGCCCATTACTTTCATCTTATCTTCGCACTCTTTCGCAGCTCCTTTACCACTTCACTTTACTTTACTTTCACCTCAATTTTACCTCGAGGCTACACCCGAGGCAAACGAGACGCCTTATACCATATAGCTATGCTCGAGCGGTAAGCTCTCGGCTTTTCGAGAGCAAATTTTACTTTGAATTCAAGTGGGCAACGCTTGATACAGCACCTCATTACCAATAATTAAAATTTTAATATCAAGGTTTATATAACTCGTTGAAAAATTACATTTCCATATCCATTTCCATTTCCATTCCCATTTCCATTTATACACTTTACGGAATTATTTTCTCCCCATATTTTATAAAAAGAAGGAATAAAAAAAACACATTCTCACCTGAAGTACCGACTTGTCAAGGCCCGTGACAACTGCTAAGGGTGTTGTCGAGGGCGTACTTTTAGTCGCGGTGACTGAGGTGGTAGTGGTGGCCAGTAAGGGCGGCGAGGGTGGCGTCGTGGACTTCGTAATCGGAGACGTACTCGACGTCGCTGTCTCGGGTGTTGCTGGTCTTTCGAGGGGGGCAGGAGAGGCTGTCGCCCCCCTCGTAGCCGCCCCTGGGCTGACCCCCGCGCCTAAGTTTCTCTCTGCATCTGAAAAAGAGAATATGAAAAAACCAAGTAGAAATAAGCGTAATTCGCAATTTTTTTTTTCTTCTATTTCGTAATTGAAAAGATATCGATGATCAATTCTGTGGGATAAATGGATCGGAGCAAAGTGCATCCTGCAGTTAAATTCGCAAAGGCTTTTCCGCTCCCGCTTAATTCCAACGTATTAAGGAACCAGTCGATCGCTTAATCGCACTTTGAGAGCTCTCCAAACTTTCGACACCCGCAGCGAACCTCGAGTGGAACGAAACGATGCTCAGCTATTCCCTGCAGGATTCTACCCAGAAAAGGGGAAAAAAAAGGGAAAAAGCTGCTAAGGGTAGACATCTCTCCTTTTTTTTCTATACCCATCTCTCTCTCTTTTTGATCTTCGAAGGGATGAACCGATCGATTTATCAGTACCGTTCGAAATACTAAAAAATCCGTTCTCGTATTTTCCAAGCTTCTTCATTCACACCCTTGGCGTTCGTTGGCTGATCTCTAGACGCTAAATTCACCGGACTGTTCCTCAGATCGTATAATTTAGGAAAGCACGTCACGACTCTGCGCTATCACCTCGATTAAGCAGCATAGTGCAATTTGATAAAACGCGACCCCCCAGCACTCGATATTACCCATGGTCCTAGCTTCATCTTCTACACCCCTCGGAAGAGGGTAGCCGAGCCGTTCCCTAACTCGAGGAGCCCACCACTGCAGCAGACTCTTACACTAACGGGAGTACCGCTGTATAGTAGCCTACGACAGTACCTCGCCAGTCCTCCGAGCCCTAATAGTCTTCGAGGTATTGTCTTCCCATTCTCTCATACCGTGCTGCGGTGTTGGGGTGAGAGTGAAAAGAACGAAGGGGTGAAATGTCATTTGCACCATGAATAGAGGAGCAACTTCTTTCAGGAGTAGACCAAGGGAGAGATTATTATTATTAACATCATCATCGTCGTCGTCATTATCATCATTTTTGTTCCAGTTATTTATTTGCTCGGATATAAATATCTTCAGGGATGATTAATCAGCTTTTATTTCTCCTCAGCCTACGATGGTAGATATTTTCTGGTTTTCACCCAACACTTATGAAGCCTCTGAGTATAAAGAGGACCGATTACAACCAGGGTGCAAAATTTTTCGACGTTTTTTATCAGCTCGGTCTTTTAGCCACGGGGATGAACGAGGCGCTCTTTTGTTCGGTCTAACGTATTATACGCGGTTCGGTTAACCCCGGGATCTCTTTTTTTGACGTGGAGAGATTGTTTTATATCTTCTACCTCGCCCAGGCTCAATATATTCACGCCAGTGTCCGGCCAACGAGAAATGATCAATTAATCACTCGACCCTTAACCACACAATGGACCACACCACACGCCTGTGTACCCATAGCCCGAAGTTATCACTAATCAGTGACCGGATTTGAATCAACAAATCTGCGTTGAATTCAGCCGGGATTAAAACTGGCCGATTTTACCCCATTTTCGAAGCTTTGTACGGAGCGAAATTCATTTTTCGAAAAAGGAAAGTTACCCCGTTTCGGGGGAAAGAGGAAGATGTAAACTACTTGACACAGGGATCTTTCAGAACCCATCCATCGATTTCCGCTCAGCTCGGTGAATCCTTCCGCGTCAAAGAACGAAGCACATAAATTGAGGTTTTCGGTGAACCGAACTGGCGAGGGATGGAAACTCGAGCAGATGACTTTTTGCTTCCCTAGTTTTTTTTTTCCTTTTTCCGCGATATTTTTCGGCTTCAGTGACGCGCCATGCCGAAGACTCCATTTGGTAGGAAGAAGAGAAAATGATTATTTTATATACTTTTTATCTTCTTTGGTGTGGCTATAGACACCCGCTGGAAGGAATTCTATTTAAAAAAGGAATCTAGTTCCCCTGATATGAAACTCAGCTCGTAGAAAAACGCGAATACGTTTGAATTTTTATCATATATATCTAATTCCTCCAAAGCTGGAAGGGACGGATGAACGTCGAGCCGCTTTATCACGGGGTGGGAATAAATTACAATTTATATTTGCGGCATAACGTAATGGGGTCATAAATTTATTCCATCATCTGCGAAAATATTGTTAGGTAATCCGAATACCTACGCTAACGCTGCAGAACTGTTTTAACCAGAATTTCATGTCTCTCGAATACATTACATTATACAGACACCCATACTATCTCACAATAACTATAAAAAAGAGATCCGAAGCGGTAATATATTTCCAAATCTAAATATCATCTCTTATCCTCAGATTATTTAACCATTTTTACCCCCACGGCCGAGTGGAAACTGGATATTGATGTCATACAATATCCCTTTCAAGTAAAGTAACGCCTGGGTTTATGAAACACTACGTTTTTATGGGCCCTTTTTATTATCAGCCTATCGCTAGGGCATTGACCAGTAGATATATAATAGCTGCAATGGTAGTAATGAAAATCTGCGCAGCTGACAGGAGCTTTTTTCCCTTTCTCTATATTTCCACGAACGAGACGGATCCGGTCTCGTTTTATTACTGAATAGGGTATTATTCTTTATGATTAGTTCCTCAGACTCGTATATAGCATCGCCTTTTGTCATGTACGAGTTCAGTTCGAATCCATAGATAAAGATATCTCCCTTATATAGTAATCCGGGTCGTTCCGATTATCGTGGGGATTTTTCTCCGATGGACTTGTCGGTGAATCTCTTTTTTTTCCATTTTTTTCCTCATTTCCTACATGTAATTCTTCTTCTTCTTCGTCTCGCTTATCTTCTTTGTATTATTTTTTATTTTTATTTTTTTCTTACTTTGACATTTGCTCGGTTTTTCGTACGACAAGCACGTCCGGGCTTCTGATAGATTGCGAGGAACTTAAAACCGACACGCTCGCGCCTGAGGCATCTTCATAAATATGAAAATCGTGTCACCATATTTTTACCATATTCTCAACCCGTACCTTACTTTCCCGAAGGGATGATATAAGGGAGAATTGTTGTGACACGACGCGTGTATCTCGTTGAACACCTTGTAAAATCACATCATCTAAACATCTCAGTATACCTCAACGAGAGATTACGAATTATAAAAAAAAACGACCTATAGATGTAATTTTAGATTTCGCAAAATTGCCACATACAACCAGGAATGCGTTTCATGTTGATCGAATACAGCTGTATCAAGACTCACGATTTGATTTCTATCAATTGACAATGATCGATGTCAAATTTATCGATCTGGCCTAGTTTATTTACAATTCTTATCCCAGCTGGTATCAAACGCTCTTCGTTGATTATTAATTAGAATGAAACGACGAGTTTATATATGAGCCAGAGCTGGTATGAATCTGTTGATACGTATGATACGAAGGTTTGCGATACCGTTGTGCAAACAGAGTTTATAACAGAAAGTGGGGAAGGATATGCGATGCGAAATAATTCGTTCTGACACGAGTTTATAAAAAAAAAAAAAAAAAATGACGAAACTATGGATGTCATACATCGATTAAGCGACTAGTTATTGTATCGATAAGATCCTGTGGGAAATCGAAAGCTTCAATCCGTATCTGACTGTAAATATCGAAAAGCATAGCCCATACCGAAAAACCGTTTTATGATAAATTCAGTACATCGAATAGAATTTTTATACCGGACACGGGGCGAATGTGTCGTATTTCTGTCTCATAAGCCCCCACGTCTTATCTACTCACTAGCTATGAACACGAACGGATGTCTCGTAGAATCGTGTAGTAGTAGGTAGTAAAAAAAAAAAACAGAAAGAAAAAAAAATCCCTGAATCAGGAAAATCCGGAGCAATAATTGTCAAAGAGGGGACAAATTCGTCTTGCGTTAGGGATGCTGTGGTAACAGATAAGGCTAACAACACTTTTTGGGCTCGGAGAGTAGCTCTCCCCAAGGAAAACGGAAATAAAAAATAACCAACAACCGAATTCAGCTTAGCTCAAGTGTTCTTCTGTCCGCTTGTCTGTCAAGAGTAACTAATGTGATGGGCCTCACAGCCTCGTAACCTCCACTCCAGGTTACAGGCATAGGTTGGGGTGAACGGGAGTGATAAATCTCACCCTCATCTGCCTCGCCACGTCTCTCTCTCTCAAAACAAGAATATCTTTAGAAATAAAAAAACGTCCTTATTCGAGATGGAAATTGGCGAATCTAACAGAGTTTTCTTTTTTTTTTGTATCGTTTTTGTGCCTCCTTTTTTGTCATTTTCATTTTTGGAGTAACCAGAGGAGTTCTTATAGAGAAAAGCGACACTTGTTGAGTCGAGTTGTTTTGCGGTGTACTAAGATGCAGCGAAAATCTTTAGTAGTGACCCTTTGGGGTAGTGATAAAAATCCTGAGCTATCTGAGGCGCGAGCTTTTGCCGGATCCCGTCCTGGTAGTGGAGAAAATTTATGTCGCGTTAAGAGCGGCTTTAATAAGACTGCAAGTACCTAATTCGGGTGAGTTAGCGGTACTCAAACGTTTACAACTTCCAGAGCTAAATAATTCCCCGGGGAATTTTGAACCAGGGAATTTTACAGCTACGTTATTGCAAAACCTGCAAGAACGATATTTCAGAGTCTCGGTTATAATTACCACGAGAAAATTATTTCTCGATTAGACTGATCGATCTAAGTCTAACTTTTGTGTGACTACTGCGATAAAATCTGCGGACAAGAGAATAAATAAATAAATAAATAAACAAATAAATGGATTCGCGAAATGCGTGACTTCTGGCAATTTGTCTTTCGGGAGTTTCGAGTTTACAGGAAAGCTTTTTGGAGTACAAGTCCTTCGGCTATTTATTAAACAGCTTATAACCCGGCTTAGGCAAGGTTCGACTTGGGGAGGTCAACTTTAATCGTAATTGGCTAACGTAGTTGTCTTTACGACAGCTACTTTCTGCGTTTATCAGCTGTAAACACTCTCGGTGCTCGCGTGCTAAGCGCCGATATAACGTTGATGATTGTCACGTGTAAGGTTCCTTAATTAAGTTTCCCCAGACATTCAATTCCGAGGTTTACTTTGAACGGAGACGATCTTGTTTACGGCTATCGCTTGGGGTGATATAAAAGAGGAAAATGTGTAAAACGGTGAGACCGAATTAAAAAACTTTGGCAACTTTTTCCGAACCTCAACGTCTGAAAATGTTCCAAAAATAAGTTTAAGTCTGATTTAGCTCTCACCCCGAGGTAATAGGCTTTGTGCCAAATAAAATTGAGAAAACCTGCGATCTGATGTTCTAGAAAAAATGATAAATTATTGCGAGGACAAAACGGAGAGGGATCCTTCGCCGGAATTTCACGTTCCCTCGGAGACTTCAATTATGAAGAAAATTGCTAGTTAAAAAGTTTAAGAAAGCCGATTTGCACGAAGAAAAAAGCCGGAGAGACAAAAGAAGAGAGAGAGAGAAAAGTTGGAATCAGCATATTTATATTAAATTATATTTTCACAACACTTGAAAATCTCTTTCCATCTTTTTCTGTCGATAAATATTTCCTCCTGCAGCGAAGTGTATTTTACAGTCTCGCAGACGTCAGACGCAGGAGAAGCCTGACCCATGAGTTAAGAGACGCCCTCGACTCCCATCGTCGACTTGGGCTGGGTACAGCGAAAGACGTCGACGCTCTATGCATTATTCAGTGTCGTCCTGTCGTCGATACAACACTAAAGTACACGTGTGCATCTGCTCGACGAAACGGCTAAGCGTCGTCATCAGGTTAGAACCTCGAGAGACGGAGGATTCAATATTCAAGATTGAAAAATCGAGCGACGCGTAAAACAGACCAAACTTTTTATCATAAGAATGAAAAAAGTGTATCGAAATTTGAAAGATGAATATTTTCGTTGAATCGATAATATTGTTGATAAAGTCTTGAAATTATTTTAATTTGCCACATGCGCTGATACCTCGTTATAAAAAAATTGCGCGAATGTCAAGGAACGTTTAAAAACTGGACATATATTTTTTCTGAATACTTTGACTCGTATAATACACGTGGAAAAATTATATGAAAAACACAGCGGCTTGCGATCCCGCGTCTTTGTCCATTCTTAGAATTCTTTTGCCTTTATATTTGGCAGCGAACGTTGTCAAAGGCAAAGCAAGTAGGGCGCAGGAGGTTTTAGTCTAGGGTGGCTATGGGCGGGGTTGAATCGTGCCGCGAAACACCTGGTGGCAAACATATCCCAGAAATTCTTTGAAGAACGATAATAAATCTGCAGGGTTTTCTCGTCAGGGTAATTTATAATAAATAAATAATTGCCCAGGGATTTCTGCAAGTGGTAATAGGACAAAATTTTGGCCCAAAAATGTGCTAAATCGTTGTACGATAAATTTTTGCTCTGCTTGCAAAGTAGTTGAATATTAGCAATGATTAAAAAGTTATGTTTGAAACCAATGGCGTTGGAATCCAATTTTGTTCGGAAAATCTTAAGAGTTGGCGGCACGCCTTCAGACTCGACTAAAAAAAAATAATTTCAAAGGAAGCTCGGAAAAGCTTTGGAATTCGTATTGGAATCCGGCTCTTTGTTGTCGGGAAAGTTTTACAACAGCAGCTGCTATTTCTCACCCAGATGGTTGTGAGATTCGTAGAATTACACCTCTGCTTTGAGAAGCGTAGAATTTCGCGAGATATTCGGGTTACAGTCCTTCGAGATATCGTCGGATGTTCAAAAAACGCGAGTCCGAAGATTTCGGGCGATTTTTACTGCAGGAAAAAAAGGGAAACGAAAGGGAAACCATCAAACACTTTGATATAAACGCTCTAGGGACGAAGGGAACCACTTTTATCGATGTTAATAATTAACGAGCGGAGTTTCAAACGGTTTCCAAGTCTTGCCGGTATTTTATACAGCTGAATCGCTTCGTGAAGTTTACGTTAGTTATGGATGAGTTTCAGGATGGATCGATAGGCGCGATGAGTATATTAAGTAATAATCCAACTTCTCAAACATTACTTTCAGAGTTTTGCTCTTTTATAAAATTTTATACATCGAATTACGGCCATATTTTCCCTCGCCCAAACTCTGCCCTCAATTTCTACCCCATATTCTTCCCTCTATTATCACCAAGAATCTTGAATAATACCGGCGAGACAATTTCATTGTCAATTCAAGCCCGATTCAAGTCTTGGAAAACTCTAACCAACTCCAACCTTTCGAATCGCAGAAATAACAATAGAATACAATACCATTTCGTACACAACTCAAACCGTTATTTATAAACTGACAAAAGACAGAAAATCACAAAAATTATCCATTTCGATTATTTTTTCAATTCAATTAATAAATAATTAATTAAACAAAAGTACAAACATCACGTACAAAGTTAGCGGGCGGCGATGCGGCGAAGTAGTCGGAGTCAACGCTGAACGCGCCTAGCCAGAGTAGTGACGGCCGACTCTAGTCCGACAGCGATAGGCGCGTGACGCTTGACAATCAGTAGATAGACCGCGCGGCAGCGGAGTCTGGCCATCGCGACTATCTCTACTGTGTCTCCGGCGTACCTCGGACCGTTTGCTCGTACTACTGAAGCGGCGTACCATAGGAAGAGGCAAACAAACCGAACGGCGAGGGACCACGAACGAATGACAAGGGTTTTTCAGCAGCTTTTGATAAGGCGGATAAATCTGTTGAATTTTTTAAAACGAACACGGTATATTTTCGCCGCAGGGAATGGAATTTCCGCGAGATTTTTTGCAGCGGATCGTTAGATTAGTGTAATACCGAACGGTGTATCGGTTATTGAATTTTTTACGTATCAGCAAAACGCGACGGTTCTGATTTATTGGCATTGCTGATCCGTTGTTATTTATATTACTTTTTCTACGTACGACGATGGGGAAAAAAGGGAAAATAATAGCAAAAAATTGTTCCCGATTTCCTTTTATCTTTTTTTCCTTTTTGAATCTAAATGCGGGGATGTATCACACAAAGGCGGAATATATTGCGAAGAGTTTGATCTCCTCTCATAGTTCCTGCAGTCGCTTGTATCGAGCAAATATTGATTCTAAAGTCATACCTAGCTAGGAAGCTGTTTGAACACTCCCTCGCAGTTCGAATCGTCATTTTGGGAATACGAGCATACGAGATTCTCTTCTATGGACTGGGCAGGGCTCGGGAGATTACAGGAAACGCTTTCGAGGAAATAAATATTCGGGCTTGATCAAACGGCGCGGGTTTCGTGTTTGAACAACCCGATTTAACGCGAAATTTCGACTTCGTTGGGGAACGAAAATTTATAATAATAACCACCACCGACTGCCTTTGTGCTTCCCGGTGAAAAAATCAGCGTTATCAAGCGCGGAAAAACGATATACGTGTACAAGTAAATGATGTGAATTTCAGGGACGAGTAGAACGCCGGCTTCATTTAACAGCCAGCGTCAAATGAACTGTGAACAAAGATTAGGAGCTGAAAGCTCGTCATTTCGAAATCTGTTTCCAATCCCATTCAACAAGGGTATTTCGGGAAGGTCCGAAATGATGTATAGCTATTTTTAACTCGCGATATGAAGTCTTCCCGGTGAGCTGACGTCAACCTGTGACGAAATAGTGACACGAGTATGATCGCCCTGCCCGAGAGAAGGAAGACATTAAAAGGGGAATAAAAAGAAAAGAACTTATCTGGGTTTAGCCAACGCCCAAATACGTCTCACGCCGGAAAAATCCATCAGGGTGTAAAAACACGCCTAGCTACACACACGCCATTAGTCCGAATCGATCTGTTTCTAACGACGGCTTATTTCTCGTGTCACCATCTGCTTTGACAGCTGAATGCTTATTGGGATGGTTGAAAATGCAGAAAAGGAAGAAAATACCAGGGATGGGACCTAGAGCACCTGTCACCTTCTTCTCGGAGGAAAAATGAGGTCTCATTTATTTTTATCTTCTTTAGTATACAATTGCTTGCTGAAAAATGCGGCTTATCTAGTCGTAAAGAATTACGAGATTTTACTGCGGGGGAATTCTACCGCGGAGGCGAAGGGCCTCCGAAATTGTTATACTATACTCGTTCTTTGATTATGGGTAGAGCCATAAAGCTTCGGAAGATAATAACGAGCAGGGAGCCTGAAGCATCAAGTGGGATACCGTTTCCTCACGAGCCGAGAAATTGAGATTTCCCCTAGCAAACTCGCCCACCTACTTGTAGCATTCTTCGAACTCAACCCTCAACCTTTTTGATCCACCGCATCAAAGCTCAGCACATACTGAGCCAATCCCTTACCGATATTGCTGCGACGCTGGTTTATGCAGTCTAGAAACTTTCATCATATACCTATTCATATCACCGTAATCCACCCTGCACCCCAAATCGTTAAGAGATGACCTCGGTTCGTTCCCCAATCCCTTCTTGCTCGATTACCAAATTATCAGTCGAGAGAACATATTATCAGCTCGTTTCAGTATTCGTTTAATTATTCTTCGGACCTCTTCAACCCTGCGTTAAAAATGAAACCTCGGTAGGCATTGGAGATATTTTTTAGACTCTACTCGCTGTGTTGACCCCACAGAAATCGTTACCGTGCATTGTGCGACAGTTCTATCCAATTCGGAGCAGAGTGTTCATCCTCCCAGAGAGGTACTCGACAAGATTCGCGGCAGTTGTTGGCTGCCGTTGACAGCGGCCACTCGAGGACGAAATAGCACTTCGTTTTTCCCAAATCAATTCTACACCTACCATTGATTTTTACGGCATATTGCCGGTAGACTGATATTTCTTATTTATTTTTTATATTATTGAAAAAGTTCGACTATTGTAAGCGGGAATTTCCGGAAGTGTATTGTACGGCTGAAGCCGAAATCGAGATTGAAAAATATTTGGCGAAATGAAATCAGGCCTGCCTCAGCGATACCCACCCAACCCTGCGGTATAAGCTCGGAGAATACCCTTTATCACAGCGCTTGTAATTTACTACAGAGTCTTAACGTCAAGACGCGAAGCCAGAATCGTGCTTCAAATATATAACGTGTCTCCTCCGTCGTATATAACTGAAAAACGGTGTTTTTAGCAGAGAACAAAAAATGAGCGCGACGTGAAAAACGCCGTTTTCACACGCTGTCTATCATTCGGAAGCGAAAATTTCATAACGAGAGAAAAAATTAGGGAAATTCAGTTTGCAGTGACTCGATTCATATTCTAATTTTCTATTTTCCACCCTTGTTCTTCGAAGTTCACTTACTATTCCCCGTAATAAAATGGGACGTAAATTATGAGACCAAAGTCTCCTCAGAAATCCATCGATTTTCCCTAAACCGTTGCGGTCTCGGAGTTTCTGACATTTCCTACGGGGATGTGTGCTACTTAGATCTTGGGTCTTGTAGGGCATCTAGGTGAGAGGTTTAACTCATTGCCACCCCACAACTCCGAGCTGCCAAGTACAGCTTAGAGCTACTTAGCCAGGTGTCGGTAGCAACCGACCCATTAATAATTTTCAAACAGGGTGCAAACAGTTTTTTAAACAACCGGAGGAGCTTTTCTCGAAAGAATTTGCCCCTCGCTGCGATCAGTCACGCGAAATTTATTACTTCCCTTTTCAGCGATGATCGAGCTTCCTATTCTAACAATTCTTCAAATTTACTTAAATCCGTTCAGACGCGACTGGTTTCAAACGGTTCCAACTTACGTTAGACTGTATCGTACGTAGGTGTATGTACCTTAAAATATATCCACTCTGCTGGGAAACTTACCTCGTCGTAATACGTGACCGGAATCAAAGAGATCCGAGAACGTTTGTTCATCGCAAACTTAATTCCACGTCCGACGATGTACTGGAATTGTCTACTTCAACCCACCATCCCCTTTAGGATGCCCAATTTTTCTACTGCTGCTGAACTAGCTCTGATACTTCGAATTGGAACGAAAGAAACGAGACGTTACGTCAATTACCGATCAATCGATGAACTAATGAATTAATATTTCAATAAGCAATTATTCTGTCTATCTTTTATTCAATTTTTCAATCTGCTCATCCCTCTCGCAACGTTTCTACCATCGACCCTATTTCTCCCGTTCGTCTGAGAAATTGTTTTCACGATTATATGATTTTGTGTAAAGCCTCTTTCGTATACCGTGAATCGGAGTACCGAGCGTTGACATAAAGCTCGTGCTTGCGGCTTTGGTTTCGCTTCAGCATCGCGTATTTCAGCCGTTGATACGGGGCTAGACAGACAGGCGGTAAAACTCAGTGGAGCGTAGATATACGCGTCGTTTGGGATGCGTAAGTATCGCGTAGCGTGTTCCGGTTCGAGTTTAAGCGAAATTGAGACAAAGACTTTGGAGAATATCCTCTGCGCTTGAGCAGCCATTTTGAAAGCGACACTACCCGCCTGTTTTTAGAGGGTTGTTTCCACAGCTCAACTCGATTCAATATTTTTTATTCAACACTGTAGCCTCGAATACGCATTTTGTTCACCGGTGGAGAATCGAGCTTTTCGTTCCCTTTTCACAGGAAAACTTTTAACGAACGTAATCCGTACTTAGACCGGCATTTCAGCTAATGATTGAGCGAGACTCGACGTCGAGTGACGAAATGAAAAAATTCCAATACTCACTATCGGCGTGAATGGTTGAAAACGTGAATCGTGAATCGACGGACTTACCTGCAACAAAAAATGAAAACAAAAATTCATTAATTACACGGAGAAATTGAGACACGAGTTGAAATGTGACTTTAATTTCGCTGTTTAAAGTTACGCGGAACACGGGCGTCAGATGCCAAGTCATCTAGCGAATTGTGGGTTGAACGAGGGACTTCCTTCCGCGTTTTTAATTAATTCCCTGGATTTTATTACGCTCTTGTAAAACCCGTGGCAGCTTCCGATGCATTTTTAATTGTCCCTCGACGAGAGGGTCGAGTGCTACAGATGTAGTGGCAGGCTCTAGTCGCTGTTGAGAGTAAAACAAGGTACGATGGGAACGGGTGAGCGGCGAGCCGCCTCTCTCCCCAGGAAGTAAGGGTTGCCAGGGAAATAAAACCGCGCGGAAAAAAGACTAAAAAAAACCTCCCAACGATTTTCCGATTTTCGCTCACCGTATTGCTCCGGTACGAGGTATGTTCAAAATTTTCTTTCGTTCGATATTCCTTTCAACTTACAGCTTTCATCGCGTTCCTCTTACTTATATTATTCGAATTCGTTCCAATTTATCTCATACGTGACAACTGATGATACTTTGAACGCGAATCATGTAATTCAGAAATAGTTTCCGCCTCGTTCTTTCCACGTGATAGATAGACAGTAATCTCTGCCGAATAACGAAAACAAGGTCTTTCTTCTGGGTCAAGCACGTCACACGGTCAAATAATTTTTATTGCAGCCCCAAGTTATCAACTTCGATAAGATAGGATGTAAATGGTTAGAGGGTACGTTATGAAAAAATAAAGCTTCATAAAATCGGATGAAATGGTCGTTTGCTATTCATTCGACGACGGAATCTTAGTAAGCAAGTGTGTAAAGCAGCGAAGTTGTACCCCAGAAATGTTGGCGACGCTTACGATCCCTATACAGCTCATGTGCCAGCTGGTCACCCCAGGGAATATCGAAGGCGGGAATGGTACTTTTGGTAATTATTCTCAAATGAAATTGAGCCAAAATTAAAAAACTGTTGGTCGTTGACTGTACATTAGACCAATATACGTTTTTATTAGTCGCAGGTGGGCTTGTTCCGAAACAAACCATGGATCTACCTGAGGGTTTCACAGCGTTTCCGGAGTTCGGAATGGCCTACAAATATTTTAACCTGGAACTCTCGTGGAACGAGGCGCGAAAAACGTGTATTGCATACGACAGTAACTTGGCTGTGATCGATTCGTTTAAAAAGTGCAATGCCGTACATGCGTTAAGAGCCAATCCTAACATCGGTGCATATGTCGGCATTCATAAGTTATTCGGCAATGGCGAATGGCTCAGCATAAAAACTGGTAAGATTTAGGTCTGACCAAACTCTGAATGTAATAACGTACGATTCGTAACTCAAAATGGCACATTATTCATTGCTAGGTTTACCCGTAGCAGTGATGCCGTGGGTTACAGGTGCCGACAGTTCAAACACAGCAAAAGACTGTGTAATTCTGCGGACACACGGTGAAGGCCTAATCGAAGTGCCATGCAGCAATACGCAAAATTTTTTTTGTGAAATTCCACTAGTGAACCCAGAGTGATAATGCAGTTTGCTGATTCTCCGTATGGAATGAATCATGAATTTAGGGAATCTACTCGTATGTTGTAAAGAATAATGTAACGCTCCAGTAAGGAATAAAGAGTTCTCTATCATCCAATGCCGCTCGAATAATTCGCCAACCATTCATTTATCGATTGCTCCGAATGACTTGATAAATCACTGTCCGAATTCATACACGTCCATGAGTCCATGCCTCGTATAATCAGCGTCAAACTTGGAGATGCTAAAGTTCAGGAGACTATCCAAGGCTTGATACCTAAACTGAGATATGAAACTCGGAATTATATGTAAAGGAAAAAGTTGTATTTTCCTCATAGTTTCTGATTTCGTTAACTTCTTAATTGGTTGCATTGAGTTGTCAATTGGGGTAAGACGAGATGACAGATTTCTGAATCTATTTTGAAGCAAAACTAGGAAAATAGATGAGGACAAAATATGCCTTGGTGACCTACGGTAGTCGAATCAACGTAAATGCGTCGTGTTGCGGTACTGGTCAATTATGGTTCGCACGAGCGTACGCAGATGTGTGGAACGACTTTATTTATACAGGTAATTAATTTCCAAACGCGATCGGACATTCGGCTAATTTTACGACGATATATTTTCACATCATACGATAGCGTACCAGCGTTTGAACCGAGGGCGGGATTTATTTTCCTACACGAGGCAACGATGTGAAAATAAATTCCACGTAATAGATGAAGTCAGGAATTGAACGACGTTTACGATTAATTAGATAATGAAATGAAAGCCGAATTATGAATAGACATATGTTCTGTTATCACGCTTCGGAAGTCTTCTACAGTTTATATGAATGTATAATTCTAATCATACGATACTCAGAAGCGTGTTAACACGTATACAATATGATCACATCATAAGGTTACTCACTCGCTCCTCAAACAGGTCGAGCTTAGACGACGCAACTATGGAATCTTATCACTTGGACTTTACGCTCCTAATTGGTGTTCGTGAATTTGTATCAGATGTAGAAAAGCCACAAGGGTTATCGTCGATTGCTATTTGCATTTAGTTTGAAATTATGAAACGTATCTACGTCTCGGTCATTTATCGGGGGGATTCTTTAGTCTTTAAAGTATGATGATGTCAAATTAGAAACGGGCGACTCATCGCTTTCCATAGTTGGGTGCAGTTGTAGTAGAAACGGTAGTTTTCGTTACCGGTATCGAAGACGATGGGTGCTCAGTAAATCAAGTGTAGCCAGTAGCAGACTCCGAAGATCTCTAATACCTTAAGCCACGTCGTCTGTACATTTTGCCTGCCAGATAATCTGTGCAGGAAATTAAAGTGTAGACAATTTTACTTTTCGTAAGAAATCTCAATGAAATTAGACAAACCTGTACTGGAGAGTCAAACAAAGTGGATATTTTTATGAATTCCAAGCGATTTCTTCTTGAAAAAAGTAGTCAGAAGACAGGCTGAGAGTAGGAAAGAGAAAGGAGGAGCCAAAGGAGTTCTTGTTAGCCTTGAAATTGGAATAAAAGTCGCGGTTTGTATTGAGTTTCGATACTTTATATAAGACGGAAGAAATGATCATACGCCATTCAGGCGAGCAACGAGTTTCTGTGAATCAGTGTGCCTGTAATCAAATTCCGAAGATGTTCAACACGCTTGTTGCGTTTCCTCTACAGATCGCCTGCCAGATAATTCTGCCAGCCAATATAAGCTACGGAAATATAGATACTGGTGAATAATTACGAAGTTAACAGAGTGATGAAAACTAAGTGTGAACTAGCTGTAATTTATAAATCCAATGTTCCAATCAGTCATAGATTCGTCAGTGCTGCAAATAACCACGGCGTTACCCGAAGGATTCATTGCGGTCCCAGAAATCGGAGTAGCCTACAAATATTTCGACTATAAACGCCCATGGAATGAAGCGCGAAAGTCGTGTATCAGAGAAGGTGCTCACTTGGCCGTCATCGACACACAGAAAAAGATCGAACAAATAATGCGCATTAAACCCAAAAGTGCCGATCCACACGTAGGAATTCACAGATCGTACGACGATATCGAATGGACAAGCGTTGAAACTGGTGAGATTGAAACTTCACCAAGCTCTCTTTCTCGGTCCCATCCAAAAATAAACCGATACCCTTTAACGGAAATGGCTTTTTTTTTTACAAAGTAGTATCTGAGGTGACGATATGATATTTTTGATCAGGTTTACCCCTGAGTTCGATACCGTGGGCAGCGGAACCATCTTTAGGAACATCAGATTGGAACTGTGCAGCACTGTATCCCGATGGAAGAGGACTCGCCGCGCGTAAATGCAGCATCGAACGAAGTTTCATTTGCGAAATCCCTCTGTCGAAGAATGGTGAAACATAAATATTCCAACTCGCGCCAAAGAGTATTTTCCTCAATTTGCTATTAGTCAGAACAGTAAAAGAACGAGGATAGCTTCGACAATATTTTATTCGTGGACGGCTGGGTCATCTCGAGTTATCATGTATGAGATAAGTCGCAAACAGTCTAATGAGCTGTTGCGAGTTTTATAATAGCGAAATAAGCCGGACAATTCAGACGTATAAAATAAAATTCGAAGATGTCCGGTGTGCTTGTTACGTTGCCTCTGCACCTCGCTTGCCAGTCAGAAAGAATATAGAAAATTCTGGCTATGGGGATGTTGCTGTTGGCAAATAATCAGAACGCGAATATCTGCAGATGGAAAAATTCTTTATTTTGAGACAGGTCAACGCTGACGAAATTTGTCATATTTAATGAACGAAACTTTTTGTCCAGTCAATAATCCACCGCCACCCGCGCCGACTCATACCACGATTTTACCGGGGGGCTACACCGTGTTTCCCGACGTCGGAGTAGCCTACAAATTCTATGAGAATCAACTGACATGGGAATCGGCACGACAACTGTGCATCGCGGAGGGTGCTAGCTTGTCCATCGTCGACTCGTTCAAGAAAATCGAGTACATCATGGGCTTGAAAGACAGAAACCAAGGCACATGGACGGGTATTCGCAAACAGAGCGATAATGATCAATGGACTAATTCCAAGACTGGTAAGATGTTCGAAATAGCGTTCGATTTCAATTTCTATCGGGATATTCCATCCGACATACTTTATGTTCCACGAACCCAAGTGATGGATTTTTTTTGTTCAGGACAACCCATGGATTTTATACCGTGGAGACCAGACGCGAACGCGGATACAGGGTTGTGCGTAGCAAATCGCCACGACACACTCGGAGTCAGTCCCTGGAATTGCAACAACTTGGTACCCGTCATTTGTGAAATCCCAATATTCAAGAACGAAGAAAATAAGGCGTACGTGACGCAGGGTCCACCTGACACAAAAGTCTCTGATTGAATGAATGCGGATCAATAATCTAACGATTAATCGAACGAGTCAAGTTGTATCAATCAATTAGTGTAACACCAATTCTATCAGCGAATGAAAAATTTCTCAACATCACTGATTTTATTATTGACAAACGATCCTTTCTCAACATGTGTTCAGAAAATGTAAAGATTTTAGTTTTTTCTCGATTGGACTTGAAAATGCGAGAAGGTTTGCTGCCTCCTCCCTTTATCTGCACAATAAATTCGAACAAGACAACTTGTCACATATAACAATTGATCATAATTACCTATTAGAAAAGTAACATTAGATTAATTTGAGTGCTAACAAAGAAAATCTGAGCTGTATTCACGGAGAATCTGAATAATCAAATGTCTTATACCACGCTTCCAATTTTTTCGTCTCGAAGTGAAAAATTTGTTAATCGATAGAACATGTGAAATTTGCGACCCGAAACCGGGAAAATTTCACAGATGATTCACTCCGTTATCCGTAAACTAAAAATCGGAACATTTGCATCGCCAATTCCCGAATATCGAATGAACTTATTGACCTATGTATAGGATTGGGTGTAAAATACCCGTTGCAAAATAAAAGCTTCAACTATTTCGAATATTATATCAGCAAATGAAGAACTGAGACGCCATCGTTGCATTTCGATCTCCCGCTCCATTCCTGGTCAAAAATCTTTTCCGACCGTTTTTCAAAGTGAACCAATTTTCATTCAAATTGAGGCCGAAGAGTACCGTGCGTTCGTCGTAGATCCGATATCGATTTTCATCATTCTTATGATTAGATTGTTTTGTGTATACACTTTTGGGTGATATCATTCTACGAAATGTTTGTATTCTATGAGTTAATTAAATAATTGATTGCAGACGATTTTAATGAAAGAAAAACAGTAGTTTGAAAACAGGTTTAGAGAGACGGAGAGAAATCTCGTTTGTTAGCCTTGGAACTTTGGTAAGTTGGCGTAGCTTGTATTGAGCGTTTAAACCTGTTCGGTAACGTCGTCAATCAATTGCGAATATGTGTTAGGTCGTCTCCATCAATGATTTCCACCAAGAAATAAACTGTGAAAGGTGTTATCTCAGGCTTTATATGCTACGAGACAAATCATCGTACGCTATTCGGACGACGAACGAGTCTCATTGAATAAGTGCTCCTGAAGGTAGACTTCGAAGATGTTGAACCCGCTCGCCGCGTTTCCTCTACATACCGTTTGCCAGCTGCTCTTGTCAGCCAACATGAGCTGCGGGGCTTCCTCTATCGGTGAATAATCGCGAAGTTAACAAAGTGGAAAGAAGAAAATGAAAAAAAAAAAAAAAATTGACCCGCCCATGGGAAATTAAACCAAGTGCATTTCGCGAATGATATGTTTCTGATTGACCGTAGATGTGCGAATGCCAGAACGAACCGTGTTGCCCGAAGGTTATACCGAGTTCCCAGACATCGGGGTGGCTTACAAATATTTTCCTTCTTCTGAACTCCGTACGTGGGATGAGGCGAGGAGAAGATGTTTGGCGGACGGTAGCAGCTTGGCCATTATCGATTCATTCGACAAAATCGAAAGCGTGATGAGTATTAAACCTGCGAAGCGGAGTTTACACGTAGGCATTCATAGATTCTTCGATGGTGAAGAATGGACAAATTTGAAAACTGGTAAGTTTTGAATACGATTCAATCCTCGATGCGAAGGTCCACAATTCGTAATGTGAAAATCATATACGATCCGTCGTCAGGTTTACCGCAGGAAGAAATACCTTGAGGACCAAAGACACACGAAGAAAATGAAGACAGGCTATGTATGGCTATGAGACCTGATGGAGATGGTCTTTACGCCGAAAAATGCACAGACACACGTGGGACCGTCTGTGAAATTGAGTTATCCACGCATTAAAAGAAAACCGTATATTCATTGCGATTCGTATTAACTGATGTATTAAATTTAGTGTAAATTATTTGTTGCAAAATAAAGGTTCCGACTCTTTCTAAAATCGTATGAATAAATTATAGCATCCACGTGTCGATGGGAATGAAAATTATTTAGTGCATCCGATTTTCGGAACAGTGTATAAAACGAAAAGAAGTTCAATGCTACTGGAAACTAAGACCCATACTGGAGAGTCAAACAAAGTGTATATTTTTATGAATTTCTAGCGATTTTTTCTAGAAAAAAGTAGTCAGGAGACAGTACAGTGTATATAAAAGAAGAGTTTTGGTGATACTGGGATCTCCGTGGAAGCTCGGGTCATCGGATTTATCACTTCAAAAAAAATATAAGTATAGGTGGAGGGGTTATCTCGAGGTATATAAAACCGAAGCAAGTCTTTTTTGGCAGTATCAACGACGACAGATGCTTAGTGAATCGAGTGTAGCCAGTAGCAAACTCCAAGGATGTCTAATAGCCTGGTGGCCGCGTTATCTGTAAATCTTGCCTGCCAGCTAATCTGTGCAGGAAATCGTAGTGCGGAAAATTTTTCTCTTGGTAAGAATCCCGAACGGAATTGAACAAATCTTTACTTTGTGAATAATATATATCGTGGTAAATGGTAGATAACCCAGTGCCGAAGCAGACCAAGGTGATACCTGACGATTACACCCAGTTCCCGGATATCGAAGCGGCTTATAAGTTTTATAACACACCTCTCCTCACATGGAATTCGGCGAGGAAAGCCTGTATCGCACACGGCGGTAACTTGGCTGTAATCGATTCTTTCAAAAAGGTCAATTACGTACATGACTTGAAGGGAAATCCTCACAGTTATCATGTATTAGTGGGAATTCATAGACTTTATGGAAATGGCGAATGGGTCAGCGTTAAAACTGGTGAGATTTAAACTTCATTCAGAAATCCCAATGAGAACTACGTGAATTTATTTTTTACCTAAATCACATGCCAAATATTGTTAGGTTTACCAGTGGCTGCGATACCGTGGGGACCGACCACAAATGAAGAGACTCAAGGAAGCGATTGTTTAGCTTCGGGGATCGAGGGAACTGGCCTGCTCGCCGTTTCGTGCGGCGAGAAGAGACATTTCGTCTGTGAAATTCCATTGGAATAAAAATGAAAATGCGGATTGTGTAATTTAGCTGAATTAGTGCAGAAATGTCTTCGGAAATAAAAATCTCTTTGTACCATTTAATTCGGTTCTACGAATTTATCAACTTCCGAATCATTCCCTCCTGCAGTTTCTTTCAATCAAATCGAAAAACTTTCGATGATTATAGGCAAATACATACGTCAGCTATTCAATCTATTCCAGCTTAGTTCTCGGATTATCGTTTTACACGAGAATTGCAGAGGGTCGCAGGGGTTATCTCAAGCTTCGTAAAGCCGGGACAATCTTAGTCTGCAGTTCGAACGATAAGAAACTCTCAGTAAGTCAGTGCGCGTCGTGAAAGACTCGAAAGATGTTGAATCTGCTCGTTACGTTGCCCCTGCAGTTTGCCTGCCAGCTCGTCGGTCCAGCAAATGTCAGCCATGGAAGTTACACATTCGGTGGGAAATCTTGACGTGAATAAAATCGAATAATAATCACCTATATTTGGGAGTAATAATGGAATATTTTTTCTAGTTGAAAATATGTCGACGCTCGATCAACCAACAGCATTTCCCGAGGGTTATATTACCTTCCCAGATGTCGGAGTGGCTTATAAGTATTATTACGCTACTGATGTCAACTGGAACGAGGCGCGGAAACGTTGTATTTTAGACGGGGCTGATTTGGCAGTGCTCGATTCATTCAAGAAGATTCGTTACGCATTGAGTGTGAAAAGAAACGACACTGCTCCACACGTGGGAATTCATAGATCGTACGACAATATCGAATGGACGAGCGTTAAAACTGGTAGGATTGAAACTTCGTTAAGTTATCTCTTCCTCGGTCCCATCCTAAAATCAATCAGAGCGCTTCGAAGAAAATGGCGTTTTTTTTTTCAAAATAGTAGCTGGGATGACGATATGATATGTTTGGTCAGGTTTACCCCTCAATTCGATACCGTGGGCACCGGAACCAGCTCTGGGAACCGCGAATTGGAACTGTGCAGCTCTATATCCCGATGGAAGAGGACTCGCCGCGCGTAAATGCAACACAGGACGAAGTTACATTTGCGAAATTCCCGCGTCTAAGAATGGTGAGGGATGAATATTTCATCTTGCACCAAAGAGTATTTTCCTCGATATGCTATTAGTCAAAACAGTAAAAGAACGAGGATAACTTCGACAATATTTTACTCGTGGACGGCCAGGTCATCTCGAGTTATCACGTATGAGATAAGATACAAACTGTCTGAGGGGCTGTTGCGAGTTTTATAATAGCGAAACAAGCCGGACAATTCAGACGTATAAAATAAAATTCGAAGATGTCCGGTGTGCTTGTTACGTTGCCTCTGCACCTCGCTTGCCAGCTAGAAAGAATATAGAAAATTCTGGCTATGGGGATGTTGCTGTTGGCAAATAATCAGAACGCGAATATCTGCAGATGGAAAAATTCTTTATTTTGAGACAGGTCAACGCTGACGAAATTTGTCATATTTAATGAACGAAACTTTTTGTCCAGTCAATAATCCACCGCCACCCGCGCCGACTCATACCACGATTTTACCGGGGGGCTACACTGTGTTTCCCGACGTCGGAGTAGCCTACAAATTCTATGAGAATCAACTGACATGGGAATCGGCACGACAACTGTGCATCGCGGAGGGTGCTAGCTTGTCCATCGTCGACTCGTTCAAGAAAATCGAGTACATCATGGGCTTGAAAGACAGAAATCAAGGCACATGGACGGGTATTCGCAAACAGAGTGATAATGATCGATGGACCAATTCCAAGACTGGTAAGAGGTTTGAAATAGCGTTCGATTTCAATTTCTATCGGGATATTCCATCCGACATACTTTATGTTCAATGAACCCAAGTGATGGATTTTTTTTGTTCAGGACAACCCATGGATTTCATACCGTGGAGACCAGACGCGAACGCGGATACAGGGTTGTGCGTAGCAAATCGCCACGACACACTCGGAGTCAGTCCCTGGAATTGCAACAACTTGGTACCCGTCATTTGTGAAATCCCAATATTCAAGAACAAAGAAAATAAGGCGTACGTTGCGCAGGGTCGACCTGACACAAAACTCTCTGATTGAATGAATACGGATCAATAATTTAACGATTAATCGAACGAGTCAAGTTGTATCAATCAGTTAGTGTAACACCAATTCTATCAGCGAATAAAGAATTTCTCAACATCACTGATTTTATTCTTGACAAACGATCCTTCCTCAAAATATAAAGATTCCAGTTTTGTCTCGGTTAGATTTGAAAATGTGAGAAGGTTTGCTGCCTCATCCGTTTATCCACACAATAAATTCAGAAAATACAGTTCGAAGTAAAAATGCTCCAAGCGTCAACGAAAATAGAGATGTATTCGTTCTTTTTCCTTGCAAATGTGTATAAAATCAGAGACATTTAATGAGATTTGAGATCAATGATAAGACGAGAGAGATTCATCCCAAAAGGTGTCGAGTTACTCGAGTGATTACTTCGAATAAGAGATTACGAGTGAAATTGTATCGAGGAATTAGTGTCAGTCTACAGTCGAAGAATCAATATTTCAATACGCGGTACGAAGTATCGTTCAACTAGTACAGTCTCCTCAAGATGCAAATGAAAATACAGATAAATTCATATCTGTTATTCAAGACAGTAAATAAACAAAAATAGCTCAATAATATCTCCGAAGCTAATGTAAGACGTCGGTGATTCCCTATGTGAGGTCGGGTCATCCCGAGTTATCGCATCAGATAAGATACGAACAGTTGGAGGGGTTGTCTCGAGGTTTATAAACCCGGGAGACGCCATCATTCGCAGTTTTACCAAAGACAGCAACTGAAAACAAGTCCGTTTAATTTGCAATCAAATTTAACGATGTCTGGCCTGCTTGTGACGCTGCCTCTTCACCTCGCCTGCCAGCTTATCGGTTCGCAAAATTACAATTATGGGAATGTAACTATAGGTAGGTTATCGCAAAGCAAATACACACAAGAGAAGAGATACCGCTCGATGGTAATTAAACGCATCAACCCAATTAATTCCGTCTTTTCCCCCAGTCGAAGATTCGTCACTGCCAAATTATACCACGGTTTTGCCTGGAGGCTACACCGCCTTCCCCGATGTCGGACTTGCGTACAAATACTATAAGAATAAGCTCCCGTGGAACGCAGCACGGAAACAGTGCCTTGCTGAAGGTGCCAGCTTGGCTATCGTCGACTCTTTCAAGAAAATTGATTATATAATGGGGATAAAAGAGAAGAATGTCGGTGTACACACGGGAATTCATAGATTGTTCGATAGCACTGAATGGTCCAGTATTAAAAATGGTGAGATTCCATCGGAATTGATTGGGGGCTTGAAATCTACAAGCGAGTGGAATCCTGTGTTCGAATTAGTCAGTTCGAACCTGAGTTTTAGAAGATATTGAAGAAAATTTTTTTCACAGGTCAACCCGTAGGGTTTATACCGTGGAAACCGGATGCAAACACGATTGCAGGAACCGGGCAATGCGTGGCTATGTGGTACGACGGAACTGGAGTTGGCCCCTGGAATTGCAGCAATGGATTACCATCGGTCTGTGAAATACCAATGTTCAGAGATCACAGTAGCGTACCACAGCCTCCCGAGAGACTTACTAGCTCGATAATCCCTAATTGAACGAATGTGACGAAATGAAGTAACTACGATTGAACGAGTCGAGTTGTGTCAAGAATGAACCACACTTCCATCGATTAATAAAAAATGTAGACTCCATCGTCTTGGTTCAATAATTCGCCAACACCACCCGCCCCATTTCCGGCAATCCATCCTTCTTGAAACCCTCTCGATTAGGTCAGAGAATCCGATTCAAATCCTGGGCGAAAGATGCCATGCGTTTTACAGGAAGGTCTAATCATGTGGAATTACAAATTCGACGATGTGAAAATTGAGTTGCTCCGCAAGATAGCTCAAAAAATGAAAGACTTTCGATGAGATAGTAGTCCCGAAGGTCGTTGATTTCTCGAAAAAGGTTGCATCACTCGAGCTATGAGTCTGAGTAAGATATACGAACGTTGGAGGGGTTATCTCAGATTTATGAAGCCGTGGCAACTTGTTGTTTGCAGTTTAAACGACGACTGGAGCTTAGTAACTCAGAATTCCAATATTTAAGTCCTAAACGCGACGATGCAGCTTTTCCAGATTTCAGTCAACGTGCTTAGCTTTTTAATTCAGCGTTAGCAATGGATATGGTGTCGATTTATGGTGTTCGATAGAAATAAAAAAATTGAGAAAATATTTATATCTCTCGACTTCGACCTAATTCCACGGACAAAAAACTTTCGAGGAATAGTCTAACCGATATACATAGCAAAGCAGGATAATCTGCGAGCGCTCGAACTCTGCATGCTAATTATTCGAGATTGCAAATCAGCCAAGATGTTGTCTCAGCGTATCTACGAACAGGTCCTGTTTCCCTCTGGCAAATAAAAATTTACGCTTGGCACAGAGATGCCTTCCCATCTGATTGTTGATTAAAAAGACGACGGTAGAGTGAGAGAACGTTCGTAGATACATGTCTGCGGTTCATGGCCGTCCAGTCTCTGTCATTTCCATATAACAGTATGTATGAGGAAGAATCGCTGAAACGCGAGATTGCTGGTCAATACGTCGGTGATTCCTTCTGGGTGTCGAAATCATGTTGGATCATCACCTCGAGTAAGATATAATTAGTTGGAGGGGTTATCCCCAGGCTTTCGAAAGCCGGGGAACACCGCCATTCGCAGTTTGGAGGAGAACGGCAACCGAAAGCGAGTCCGTGTGAAATAAAGTCTAAAGATGTCCGGCCTGATTATTACTTTGCCTCTGCTCTTCGCCTGCCAGCTTATCGGTTCGAAAACTTATAGTAACGGAGATGTGATTATTGGTAGGCACTCAGAAGCAAATAGACGTGAGAAATTGTCCATTCGGATACACCCTCGAGGGTAATTAAATCCGTCATACCTAATGAGCGACGTTTTTGCCCCCAGTGAAAGATACGACGACGCCGAATTACACCTCGATTCTGCCTGACGGCTATACCGCCTTTCCCGACATCGGAGTTGCGTACAAATTCCACAAACATTTGGTCTCGTGGAATACAGCCCGGAAATTGTGCATTGCTGAGGATGCAAATTTGGCCATCATCGACTCGTTCAAGAAGGTCGAGTATGCAATGACCGTCAAAGACAAGTCCGAAGGTATACACACGGGAATTCATAGATTGTTCGACGGTAGCGAATGGTCGAATATCAAGACTGGTAAGATTTCATGGAAATTAATCAAGGGTCTCAATTTGATTATGAACTATAACCGTCGGTGCACAAATACTGTTCTAATATGAAACTGAATTTCTATATCGTGTGACCGAGTTGAAAAAATGTTTTCTTACAGGAGAACCCCTAGGGTTTATACCGTGGAAACCAGATGCGAAAATAGAGGCAGGAACCGGGCAATGCGTCGCTATGTGGATCGACGGAAGTGGAGTTGGCCCCTGGAATTGTAACAATGTATTACCTACGCTTTGCGAAATTCCAATATTATGTGCAAATGTTCCTAATTGAATAAATACCTGCGACACAATGAAGAAACGATCAATTAAACGAGTCGAGTTATATCCAGCATAAAGTGCGCACGTCTATCAGTGAATAAAGAATTTAGTTAAACTCTATCGTCGCAGTTCAATGAACCACAAACATCATCCTATCCTTCCGAAAAGCCTCTTCGTGAAGTAGAAGAATTTTATTTCAACTCTGGGGAAAAACTAATATTTGCAACGTGATATTTGAGAAAGGTTGTTAAACGACGACTGCAGCTTAGCAACTCCGCTGTGTGTCTATGATAAGAACAAACTCTACAGATGTCTGGGCTGCTCGTTACGTTGCCTGTGCACCTCGTCAACCCCTGAGCTTCGTACCGCGGAAACCAGATGCGAGCGCGACTAGAGGAACCAGGGACTGCGTCGCTTTATGGTTTAATGGAAGTGGACTGGCCCCCTGGGATTCTATTAAGACGTTACCTGCGGTCTGTGAAATTCCGATATTCAAAAGCAGCAGAAATTGGGCGAAGATTTGCCACACCGAAACTCGCATGAAATTCTTGGGAAATACCGAACTACAATTTGGTGCGATGGGTGCAATTAACTCTACTGGGACTAAAGAGTCGTTCAGTTCAACACTTAGGCTAATAAATGAAAACGACTGTAACATCAAACGCCGTTCGAGTAATTTGCAAAATTTGAGAGAAGAGTTTGGCGAGAGAAATAAAAAATTTGAGAATATCCACTAGATCATAGTTCAATCTATCGACACAGATGAGAGTTCAGGACGAAGCTCTCAACTGATATATCTAAGGTATTAGTATAATCGAACGCTTAAACTCTGCATACGAATTAGTCGAGACTGCTAATCTGGCGAGATGGTGTCTCAGGGTAACTCAGAACAGGTCCTGCTCGCCTGCTAGTCGTCGATGAGACGTTGAACCCGCACAAAGCAGTCTCTACAAGAATTCCTATAGATATACATGCTCATGGTTCATAGCCGTTCAGTCCAGCTACACAATCTTTATAACAGTATAGAAAAAGATGAGCTGTAACGAGATGGCTGGCTAACACATCGGTGATTCCCAGTGGAGGCTGGAAGTCATCCTGACTCACCATCTCGAGAGAAGATATAAATAGTTGGAGGGGTTACTTCAGGCTTCATGAAGCCAGGGCATCTCGTCGTTGCCAGTTTGAAGAAAGTCGGGGACTAAGTAAGTCGGTGGTGTCCATAAATAAATTTCAAAGATGCCCAGCGTTCTCGCTACGTTACCTGTACACCTTGCTCTCCAGCTGATCATTGCAGGAAATCACAGTGGTTCACGTAAGGAATGTTCGAGTAAATTGAGGAAACGGAATCGAGCCGTTTTTGGGTGATTAAACTGATTTTATATCACGAATTGTATGTTGATCAGCCGGAAATACGCCGGTACACCAACCAGCCACGGTATTGCCCGATGGTTATACCGCCTTTCCGGACATCGGAGTTGCCATGAAATACTATGCAAATAATCTGTCGTGGAATTCGGCGCGGAAACATTGCATCAAGGAAGGTGGTAACTTGGCAGTGATCGATTCACTTGAGAAAAGCCGATACGCGAATGCCCTGAGGAAGACTAACCCGCTTGGTGCATTCTTGGGCATTCATAAATTGTTCGATAACACCGAATGGGTCAGTGTCAAAACTGGTAAGATTTGCGATCGATTGATTTTCTGATCATTTCTAAATCACGCGACAGAAACCGTGCGGCAATTCGCAACTCTGAATTAGGAACGACACGGTGTTCTTGTGATTAGTTGTTCCGATTCGAAGACCGGTGATCTAAGTGACGTGAAATTTCTCTTCAGGTTTACCCGTGGAGTTCATACCATGGAAAGTAGGAACAGATCGAAATGCACCGGCTCTGTCGTGCACCGTTTTATGGGGCAACGACGAAGGCCGGGTGGGTCCCGCAGATTGCAACGGAGCAACGTCTCACACGTGTGAAATTCCCATACCCCAAGACTACGAAACAGGGGTGCAGCCTTCGCCGGCAAGAACCGCTGCTTCAGTAGACATCGTGCCGAAATAAATTTGCGATGTAATTAGTTTCGATGATTGGTGTATCACTTTGGTAATCGAATAAAAGCCACAACGCTGTCATTGCGTGTCCGATAATTCACCGTATCGTTGCATACTTTTACGGAATACGATCAAATTACTTGATTCTTGTGACTAGAATGACCCGAATTCGTGACTGATCTTCACAAGAGTTCATTAAATCGATAAGTTCCAATGAGACTGCGGTCTAAGATCTAGGTGATCCTCGTGGAAGTTCGTCAGCCATCTCGTCTTATCACCTTGAATAAGATATGAGAGGTCGGGGTTATCTCAGGCTTCATAAAGCCGGAGCGAGTCATCATTTGCAGTTTAAAGAACAACGGTACTTCAGCAAGTCAGTGTGCTCAGCAATACAGACCCACTCCAAGAATGTTTAACCCAGTGAACGTGTTGCCTCTACACCTGGCTTGCCAGCTTTTAGTTTCGGAAAATTCTTCCTTGGTTAATGTTGATATCAGTAAGATATTTGTGAAAGAGAATCCCTAAATTTCCACATTCGTATTAGATATGTCGTAGAATAAAATATCTTGGCCATTTTTTTTTTTTTTCTTTTAGACACAACTTTGCCGAAACTAACCACTGAGCTACCCAGTGGCTACGTCGTGTTGCCGGATTTCGGGGTGGCCTATAGGTACTTTAATTATAAAGTTCGGTGGAACGTGGCGCGAAAATATTGCGTCGGACAAGGCGGTAATCTGGCTGTCGTAGACACGTTCGAAAAGTTGGAATACGTTCTGGACATGAACAAATCGGACTCGCACATGCATGTGGGCTTTCATAAGTTGTTCGATAACGCCGAATGGACCGATCTGAGAACTGGTGAGATAAGAAAATGACCGAAATCGAGACGAATTCGGCTCGCGGTTCATTCGGAATCATCCGATGAGATCTATTCACATTTTTCGACTTTTTGAAACCAGGTTTACCCGCGCCGACCATACCGTGGAGAGCCGAGCCGTTCCATTCGGAAACTCGACGATGTACGGCACTGACCAAAGACAGGACTGGTGTAGCCGCCATCGATTGTAACGAGACGTATTCTTTCGTCTGCGAAGTATCAATGTTCAAGGACTAAACCCGGCTGTACAATTTCGATGTAAAATATCCTGAATAAATAAAAATCGTACCGATACGCACCGCGTTTCAGGAATTTCGCAGCCTGCTTGTAACTTTTTAACGAAACTGTCGGCTAAGACGTCGGTGATTCCCCCGCGAGGTCCTGAGGTCATCTCGACTTATCGCTTTGATCAAGACACAAACAGTTCGCGGAGTTATCTCAGTCTTCATAAGGCCGAGCCGAATCATTATTTGCAGTTGAAACAACGACGGAAAACGAGTAAGTCGGTTGTGTCTAAGAATAAATTTCAAGGATGTCTGGCCTCCTCGCTGCATTGCCTGTACAGCTCGTCTGCCAGCTCATCAGTCCGGGAAATGATAGCCTCGACAATACCACTCTGCGTAAGGAATCTTTGAGCGAATTAGGAAGAATCGAGCGAATGATTTTGACCGAAAAAAAAAATTAAACTCATTTTGTAACAGATGGCCCATTATTTCAACAACCAACGGTATTGCCCGATGGTTACACTTCCTTCCCGGATATCGGAGTGGCCATGAAGTACTATTCTAATGACCTGTTGTGGAACGTGGCGCGGAAACATTGTATCGTGGAGGGCGGTAACTTGGCTGTGATGGATTCGATTGAGAAATGCCAGTACGGAAATGCCCTGAGAAAATCGAATCCACGTGGTGCAATGCTAGGGATTCATAAGTTGTTCGATACTACGGAATGGGTCAGTGCGAAAACTGGTAAGATTCATGGTTCTTCGAATTTCTAATTATTTCTACGCCAAATGAGAGAGGAAATGCAGAACTTCCCCGTACCAAGGATTACTGTACTTTTTTTCAAATTCAATTTTCTTCTCAGGTTTACCCCTGCCATTCATACCATGGAAATCAGGAGCAGATCACGGCGCAACAGCCCCGTCATGTACCGCATTGTGGGGTGATCACGGGGGTCGAGTAGGTGCTTGGGACTGCAATCAATCCTGGTCTTACCTTTGCGAAATTCCATTATACCAATACTACAAATGCGACGTGCAGCAGTCTTCAGCGGTACAAGCTGCTCAGCTCGCTCCTAATATTGAGCCGAATTAAATAGAGGACGTAATTAGGTCCAGTATAAAAGTAACGAAATTGTAGACCATAGAAAAAGGAATTAGCGGACTAATTTGTGAAGGAAATAAAGTCCGATGAAAAATTACACCGTTGAACGTCTCCGTTCGAGTTATTAATTTACATCCCCTACAAATCTATGGTTCGACTTCAATATATTGACGTTAAATTGGCCCAAGTTCCACTTACTCCAAATTTATTTATTCTCCTTCTCAATTCGAGTGTGAATGTGATTGTTCCAGATGACATATGATCGTCAGTAAATAATGGCGGTACGTGTTTGCTAACGTTGCCTGATTTCCATACTTCATCAGATGAGGAATTTTTCTAACTATTGGAAAAGTCGGTGTGTACCTATGAAGAATGTTCTTGCGCCTTATGCGTTGTCGAGATAATTTATGGAACTAAATCAGACGATTTGATTCGGGTGATGAGATTCCACGAACATAACATTGTACGAAATGTACGAGTCTCAATGAGATTGCGGGGTGAATCCTCGTGTAAGTTTCCAGGTAATCTCGACTTATCAGTTTGAATAAGGTATAAACGGTCGAGGTATTAGCTCGGGCTTCATAAACCCGAAGCAAGTCGCAGTTTGCAGTTTAAACAACAACGATACTTCAGCTAGTCAGTGTACTCAGCAATATACCGCGAGCATGTGAACCTGCTTGGTGCGCTGCCTCTACTCCTCGCCAGTTTCTGGCTTCTGGTTTCGGGGGATGGAAATCCTCCTTCCCTAGCGAAGAATATTGGTAACTAGTTCCGAATGGAATATCAATGAACACGTTTGAGGGCACAAATTGAACTCCGAGTTGATTTCTCTCAGATACACTGTCATCGAATTTAGCGTCGTCAATTAATGTGATACACATGTGTCAGTAAACACATGGAGGTCTTAGGTCATCTCGACTTATCGCTCCGGGTCCGATACGTGAACGGTTATGCGGGCTATCTGAGGCTCGGAGAAGCAAACAGAAGTCGTCGATCAGAGTTTTGACGTCGAAGAAGACTCACAATCAGTAAATCAGCGAGTTCTGCAGCAAAATACTGGAAGGATGTTGAACCCACTCGGTGTGTTACCTCTACACCTAGCTTGTCAGATTTTGGTGTCGCAAAATTCTACTTCGCTCGCCAATTTGAGTCTGAGTAAGTACTCGTTGAATGAATTTTTGGGTGTCGATGTCGATGTTTGAGGATATGGTCGTGATTTCGTAAGCGAAATTTGTCGGTCGTTCGTAGATACACCGATTGCAAAATTAGCCACGGAGATACCAGGCGGGTATACTGTGTTTCCGGACATCGGAGTAGCCTATAAGTACCATAAAAATGTGCTAACGTGGAATGCAGCCCGAAGATATTGCGTCGCGTATGGCGGTACCCTGGCTGTCATCGATTCGTTCGAAAAGATCGAACATGTACGGAGTATATATAATGGAAGTCCAAATGTGCACGTGAGATTTCATAGATTGTTCGACGGAACCGAATGGGTCGATATAAAAAATGGTGAGACTTTTAAACTTCACTGAATTCAAAATGCGGCAAGTAGGATACGTTGTCTTTGAAAAATAAAACTGTAATGAAGAGAGAGAAAAAAAAAACCTTCAGACTACAATTGGCTTTATGTTCCAGGTTTACTCGCAACAGCAATACCGTGGAGATCTGGCTCATACGAGGGCGAAACAGACAGGAAGTGTATGGCAGCCGTGCTGAGCGAGGACATTGGTCTAGTCGCGGTCAATTGCATCGAGAAATACGCTTTCGTTTGCGAAGTCCCGATATTCAAAGTCTAAAGATCGCAACGCAGTCTTGGCAGTAGATAAATCGAGACCATATGTACGTGGGAAGATAAACTTATGGATAAACAAGGAAAAAACATGTATAAATGTAATCTGTGACCAAGAATTAAATACTTTCTGACTTTTCGATAATCAATTTCAATTCATTGGACCCGTTCCTCATGACGAATGAGGATAAATTATTCTGCTCACGTGCATAACATTCCAAAACTTTTGAGAAATCTTGGAAATGGTCAGCCCATCTCGAGTTATCATTTCAGATTAGATCGGAGGGGTCATCTGGGGCTCTTTAAATACGAGGCAATTCGCCGTTTGCGGTTTAAACAACGACTGTAATTCAGTAAGTCGGTGCACTGTCCGATATACTCGAAAAATGTTGAATCCGCTCGGGGTGTTATCTCTACAACTCGCCTGCGAGCTTCTAGTTCCGAAAAATTCTACTTCCTTCGTTAATATCAATCCTTGTAAGTAGTTTTTGAATAAATCGTTCGAAAAGTAAAGGTCGATATTCGTGGTTACGTTTGCGACTTTAAATGGAACTGTGAACTGTATTTTGTGAGAATAATTTATTCATCATTCCGTAGGTGCACCGTTAATAAAATCAGCCGCAGGGTTACCGGAGGGTTACACTCTGTTTCCGGATATAGGAGTAGCCTATAAGGTCTATGAAGAAGGTCTCGCGTGGAATGAGGCGCGGAAATATTGCGAGGCAGAGGGTGGTAACCTGGCTATAATCGATTCATTAAAAAAGATCGAATATCTGAAAAGTATGAAATTGGAGGACAATTATTGGTGGGTGGGTATGCATAGATTCTTTGATGACGCCGAATGGATGAGCGTTAAACATGGTGAGATTCGATCTTGGCTTATGTGACATAAAAAATTGGACTCTAAGAACATAAAAAGATCTTTCATTCAAATCCGTATACTAGAGTGTGTTAGAGTGTCTCTACAGTTACGAGCTATGCTGCAAGTCGTTAAATCGTTCAGCTCGGAACAAAGCTTTCTCTCGTCGATCGGTGGGAGATCGATCGACGACGTGAAACATCCGTACACTTTAAAAGCTGGATAGGGTTCGGGTACATGAATTCAGTCGCAAAAAGTGAGAATTACTTATGCAATAATCCAGAAAGATTATTATCGAGGTAGATTTTCCCTGTACGTGATTTTCACGGTACTGATAAAGCTTTGCTGAACGATTCCTAAAAGCATTTTCACGGATCTGCATAATCCTCCATCTCTTACGATTTCTGATAATTACATAGGGTCCAAGAACCAAGATACTTCTATTCAAGATAAGTGGAGAAGGCAAATGATTCTGTGGCAAATTCACGCGGTCGACGATCTCGCACAAAGAGAACGAGTCTCGAGATTAAAATTCTACCATCTGATCGCTTCCTTCATAAAGTTCACATCGCACGTGTCGTCAATCCCAAGTTCCCTCGTCTCGTTCGACTTATTGTTAAAAGAAAAAAAAAAAATAAGAGAACAAAGCAGAAGAAGAATGAGAAGAATGAGAAGACGAAAGAAATCACGAAGTTACGGTATAATAATGCAATTCAAATATGCTTCCTAACGTCGTTAAGTTTGTTGTTACAGACAGCACGCATTCCTCGTCGAAAGTATTCGATTCGATGAAATAGTCTGGCTAAAATGTACACGAGATAAAAGCACCTGATTTCCATTCAGAATTGATCGCAGATCGGCGTAAAAATGTATCAGATTGAGTCTGAAAGACGTGATACGCTTTGAGCTGTGCCACAGACCAAAGTTTACAGTTCTGTACGTCGTATTGAAAGGATAATTACAGGTTTTACTCACTTCATGTATTCCATTCTAAACCCATGGCTGTCCGCACAACAACGACACAATCCGGCGATAAACAACCGGCCGAAACTTCACACTAACGTTTAAACACAACACAATTACGTCTACGCAGTAGGATCAAAATTTGATATGAAAGATTCTCGACCTTTTGTTATAAGTTTTAAGAAAACAACACGACACGTTGCAAATAAATCCTCATTTCCAAATCGTATAAACTCGAATATACACCCACGAGTGTATAAATTTCGCGCCGAATTTCTTTACGCTGATACAAAGAAAGGCTAGAACGGAGTATCGTCCTTCCCCGTCTTCCGTTGGGGGTGAACTAGCTACCCCCGTGGCCAGGGTGATCCCGCGTCCGCCTAATCGGCGCAAGCGCGCGTTTACACGCGCCTCTACCGACGCCTGCCGTCGCTTGTTCGACGCCCTCGCGGTCAATGTCACCGCGACGCACCCGATTCCCAGACTACCGAGTTTACGGAACTTTTTTGCAGATGTCCGGGAGCAAAAGTTACCCTTTTTTTTTCTTTTTGCTTATTTCTCTCTCTCAAAAAAAAAACGTTGCTGTAATTATTATGAGATCATTTTTTTTAAACCTCGTTTCAAAGCCAATTAACTTCGTGCGATTTGTCGAATCAACCTACTATTCTATATAATTTAATTATTATTCGCACTCGGATAAACCCCAATTTTATTACCCCTGTGATAAAGTTAAATCGAATCGTTTCACTGCGGTACAGGATATGGGAATTAACCGAGGCCATCCATGTGTAGCGATAATCCTAACTACTCCACCGAGTAAAGCTGCTCTCCCATCATCCCGCACCCCCCGGATTTGTTGTCTCGTGCATCAGAGTGTCCGGACACTCTGCGGTGCGCGAATTCGACGTATACTAGACAGAATCATTCCGGATTACGTGTGATTAGGAATTTATAGCGATTTATGTGTGTTTCCTCGTTTTATACAGTCAGAATTATTATCCGGTTACAATAATCTCAGTAGAATCGAGTATAAGGGATGATTTCTATCTTACGATGACAAAAGATGAGTTTATTTTCTTGAATTAGGTAAAAGCAGCGACGTTATCAAGTATTTTTAGTCGAAGGTTCGTATGACAACCTTCTGGTTTCACGGTGGTGAAATTTCTCCATGTTAAAGAATTCCTTTTTCCGAAACCCCCCAGCGACTGTCTTTCTCTTGCCTAAGTCCTCGACTTTACGCGGTACGATTGCTCCGTCGTATTTTCAACGCTGCACTCTCTGCAGAACCCAGAAACCAGAAACCAGAGACCAGAAACCAGAAGCCAGAAGCCAGAAGTCAGAATTCAGAATCTAGCAGCCACCAGCAGTGGCAGTAGGAGCAGAGTTCGCAGCGGCAGATTTAACCTCCTTCAAGTTTATTTTATTTCATTTTTATTTTTCACGGTGGAAAAACTACGCCGAGTATAAAAATATCCCGAGGGAAACTAGAGGTCTAAAACCCCCCCACGTTCCGTTCTAGGTAACGATAAACTTACTCGCTATACAAGCGAACTTTCGCGAAGGGTTTATGATACTTTTTATACTATTCGCATCGTACGAGACTTGAAACGTTCATTGGCGAACGTTTTTCTTTTTATTACATTCTTCGGTTCCTTTGACAAAGAAAAGGAAGAAAAAAACTGAAAAAAAAAACTTCAATCCCCTCCGGAAGATCCTGAGAAATTCGATTTTCCTATTTATGACAGGAGACTGCGTCATTTTTGTCGGAAGAAATCGATACCGAATGCGTTTTGATCCGTTTCCCTTCTCTTCGCGCGATTCAGATCGCCGCAACCATTCTCCGAAGAGATAATCAAAAATGGTGAATGATTAAACGCGAGTAGAGAACTGCAGCGTAAGGTACTCGCCAAACTTTTTAATACGTTCAAATCGCTGGAGTTAATCTTCCGGCATCGGGTTCCAATATTATTACAAGACGGCTTATGCAAACGGGCGAACGCTTCGCGCACAGCCCTCGACCCTCATCGTAACGGGGGCCGTTTCCTCGTCCATTAATCTTGTCCATTGTTCCCGAAGAGGGGAACTCCCAGACTCGGAATTTCCTCGATTCTGGAATTCCAGAATCCGCGGAACATTCGCCGACGAACGGGAGCAGCTACTTGCACACCGCTCTGGACTCTTTTCCTCCCCCGCCCAGAAAAGAAAAGAAAAAACCTTTTCGTACCAAAAATTTTGCTCCATCAAACGCACAACAACTTCCGGTGTACAAAAAGCTTCGGCACGAAGTTATAAACTCGCATCGTCGATCAAATCAAACCGATAATATCCCCCGGTACTGGAAGCTGCGGAGATATCGGATCTTCGATCTCCAGCTATCACCAACTTGCGAGACAGTGTATGTATATATATCTATACGTAGCGACTGATAAAGTGGTTCGATATTGCGGTTTCTGTTCCCGATTCAACGACTAAGAAGTTTCAAGACGTCGAGGGGCGCCCTGGGAAAGCTTGAGATCCAGTAGAGGTACGAACTCTGAACAATTTGTCAGTACCTAGAGTGGGATGAATGGTGCGTTCGATTTATGGAAGCTCGCCTTGTTTCCGTCGATTTTTTTTTTTCCCCGGGTAAAAATATTTCTTCGATTTCTATTCGTTTCCGTCCGTCTTATTCCTCGGAAAAATATTGACGAAATACTTGACTCCGATTCCTAATTCATCAAAGTGAAACGACGCCCTCTAGACGTAATGCGGGCTGTATGGTATAAAGAAATAGCAACACGAAGCCGATAAATAAGCTCCGACATCAAAGTAAGGCGGTAAATATGACCGGGAAATGTTCGCTGCTTTTTACCCACGCAGTTGAAATTACCCCAAGGAAATTAATTACGGAAAGTATTATTCGTACGAAGTGAATTGATAGCACCGTATCACGAGATGGACTCGTTAAATATCGTTTACACTCACTGACGCCCTATGGTGGTGGCTTTTCGGACACAAATTTAGAATAAAAATCGACTTTCGTTCTTCGGTTCCATATTTTATTTTCATTTTTCATTCCTTTTTGTTTCAAACTACTTTTTACCCCGCCAAAAATTGAACACGAAATATTCCGCCACCGTTGATCACCTGCCCCTCGTCTTAATGGACCGTTTCAACCCTGCAGACCAATTGGTCACTCGCCCTAGCCAGAATTACATATCAGAGCGGTAAACGTCCCCTTTGTCACCCACCCCCGCCGTCTAGGTACCCTCAAAACAGTTAGGGTGGCGCAACCCTTAATTGCCAGGACAGTAGGTATGATGTGGGCTCGAAGGGTAGATGCTGGACTAGGAAAGCTAAATGACAATGATGCAGCGAGGCGTGTTTAATTATTTTCCGAGTTGATCTACCAATCCGGGGTTCGGGCTTCAGGCTGTTTCGGCTTTTGTCGATGTAATAATTCTCCGTGATTGAAAATTCTCGTTTCGAAACGGTATTTCATTCGCGTGAGACGATTATTATCGAAAGGTCTGGAAAATATTGAGGAATCGTCCTGTTCTCGGTCCGTGAATGGTGAGTGAAGATTTCATTCGCTAGAAAATTTCATCAATGGGGGAGAGGCGAGAAATATTCAGAGCAAAAATATAGTCCGACCGGGATTTTATTCCCTAACGTCGTAGTCGAGGAAAGGCTTTACGTAAGGTATTTCAAACGCAGTTGAATACGTCCAATTTAGACGTTTTATTCGATTTCAAACTTCTGCTGAACGCACGTCGGAATTAAGCGAAAGGTGAATTTTAAGGGAGGAAAATGATCCGCGAAAAAGATTCCGCTGAATATTCATGCGCTAGACAAAACGACGAGAAAAAAGAAAAGAGGATTCATCGAAATTACCGAATCCTTTTTTTTTCGAGCGTCAATTTTGAAGAGAAATCCTAATCCTTGACGAAAATTCCTTGTTTAAATATCTCATCCAAGCCGTTACTTAGTTCGCAACTGTGTAGATATAGATTCGTTAAAGAATTCAGAGTGACGTTAATGACGTCGTTTATTCTTAACTTCCTGGCTATAAGCGTCGTGAAAGGACGGCGCCCTGAATGAACTATAGAAACGGACGTAGATGAATGAACCTTTTGTAGAATGGGGAGACTGCGAGGGCACAGAGCTTCGTTAGATATGATGAATTATCATTTTTCCACTTTAAAAGCCAATGCGATAGCAAAAAGCCTGAAACTGTACGATGGCCCAGGCTCGGTTCGCGGAAAGATACAAAGCTCAGAGTAACTCGAAACAAAAATGAGAATAAAAAATAGGATACTGTTTTATATTCTAGCTCATGAAGGGGCCCGCAGAAACCACCATTATTCCATTCGAGTGGGCAACCGTCACAAAAAGCCTTCCTCAAACGCTACCCTAATCCACTTCCTGGTCACGTCTTCCACGAAGACACCGTCTTTCGCGGGGAACTGGATACTAGATTCTTCGGGAAACGTGTGCTAGTCTAACGCTTGACTTTCTCTGCCTGAATAGGCGAGAAAACTATTCGAAAACCAGTTGAATTCGACAAAGTTTGAAATAACAAATTTTACTCTTGTTTATTTTATTTTTTTCCAGACTTTGGGGCGATTCGAAATGCTGATAGAGAAGTTCAGAGGCAATTAGAGACTTTCTTGATCCCGGGAGCTGCTATTCGTCATAAATAACGAAAATGGAAAAGCTAGGAGTGGAAGAAGGACGAATTGAGAATTACAGGCCCGATTCCGAGTTCATTTTCTGGCTTTATACCGTGTACGCTGTTCTTTACGTGATCGTTCTAATCTACGATTATTTTTTATGGATGATTAGATCTTACGTTTCGAGATTCCGGAACGTAGAAGCCTGTTGTCACTGATTAAAGTTTCGCTATTGATAAATCAATGAATAATAAAATGATTCTTTGACTCGATTATTTTTCTTTCTTGTTTCGATTAACATCCTTCAGGCACTTTGAAATATGTAAACTGACTCGAGCCGCTTTTAGAATATTCAAAGCACAAGGTAAGATCAAAGTTTAAATTCGTTGCGGTTGATTCAAAGAAGCTTTAATTAAGTAGAGTGCAAATTTCACGACGAGAGATGAAAGGCTGTCAAACTCGTCGGTAAGTTTCTCGGCAGCAAATTTCACCCACCCTTTTATTTTTTCAAAAGTTTGTACCAAAATAACGAAATATTCATTAATCTAGCAGACAGCAAGAAAATTAGGAGATAAAACCGCGGTTGGGATGCGAACAGCGAATGCAAATATTAGCGCATTCGTTAATTAACGTGAAAATAAAAAATAAAAAAGGAAATTCACGGCGCCTGGATGAATAACAACCCTCGTCGCACCCCTGTGTCTATCTACGTTGGTTTCAGGCGCGTAGACGCGACTACCTGCAAGATCATATATTTTTCATACGTCTACCTATAGACACAAGTGCAGGGGGGCTACATACAGGTAAAAAGAATGAATGCAAAGAATAAAAAAAAAAAAAATTTAAGAACCGTGAAGATAGACGGGGGAAATATCCCTAGGGAAAGGAGCAGACCCGTCCTTGCGTTCATTCGTCCTTCCGTTCTTACCAACTCCTTTAGTTTCACCCTCGCGGGGCTATAGTACGATATGATTGTCATCACGACAGGAAAAGTAAGTATTCTGTTATATATACCAACCAAGGCTTATGCTACATCCACATTGCGGACTATTCACTCATCACTTTGCCAGATTAAACTCCTTCCCTCCTACCAGGATTATTATTATTCTGATCATTCCCTTTTTCATTTCGTGGGTACCCTTCGCCGTTCGGTTGTTATCATTTCCAATTTCTCGTGACTCGTTACTCTCTCGGCAGAGATTTGAAAATTAAGGTCTTCAATTTTACTGCGAAAATTTGAGACGGTCAAGAGAATAAATCTCTGAGGACCAAATAAGGTCCTTGGCACTTTCTTGCTTTCTTATCCTGCCTCGTTCTGGTCAGAATATGTACGGGGGTCCTTGAATCTAAACTGCTAAAAACGAGGCCTTTAAATTCTGCTTCGACAAGGGAAATCCTGTCTTTCGAAGTGGCAACCCCTCTTGACGGAACCTTTCCGAAATGACAATACCCATCTGTGTGTAAATTGACCGTTTTATCGGAAGAGATTCTCGAGTCTAACGGATAAATATGTGGGAGAAGAGAAAAAATATCGAAAAACTGATCGTGAGTCAGCTTAAGATAAAAATCATATTTTTATTCCATATTCTGACGCACGGGGATGAAACCCTTTTTCATTTCTACCATCTCTCAAAGCTGTCTGTCTCTACTCGTCTCTCCAAAAGTGGCTACGAAGCTTTAACCGTCAGGGGCAGTTCTTCTCCAGGAACTTTTTGGCT
The DNA here is from genome assembly GCA_947538915.1 of Tenthredo distinguenda. NCBI lineage: Eukaryota > Metazoa > Arthropoda > Insecta > Hymenoptera > Tenthredinidae > Tenthredo > Tenthredo distinguenda. Next base: position 2,034,661 of record OX384535.1, read on the forward strand.
CGTACGAAAAATCGTCTCGTCGAAGAAACGGGAGACGAAGGAGTGCACTTCCGATCATTTTTTTTTTCTCCTAAATTACTCGAAAAGTTAGAAGAATCACCCGGAAATAGGATCGCCGTACAAAATTTTTCCTCATCTCAGAAAATTGATCGAAATCACGGAGAGAAAAGGACAATTATAATTTAGGTCATTCTAGATCGGAGCGAAGAGGGATATCGATAAGATTGCACTTTGCGAAAGATTTAGAAGCCTGTGTGCGAGCTGAGAGTGAAATTCACAGATTTGTATCATATCTGTTTCTATTCGCTAGGTGAAATTTCTGCCCTTATACCATGGGGATGTTTTTACCCCCTGGATCTAGCCGTGATCTTGTGTTCTTGTACGGGCAGTTGGACTCCGGGAACTCCAGGAGCCCGGAATCATCCCTGCAATAGCCTGGATAGATACATCTGCGAAGCCATAGCCCCTGATGGGGTATAAGCTGCTGTGATACCGTATTCGCAGAGGGGATTCGCCACCCTATGACTTTCTTTACCGGCTGCCAATTCACGCCGATAAATTTACCGACATTTTCAAAAAATTGCAACGCAACAAATAATTATTATACGATTGTACGGAAATTGTTTGATAAATGGTGTGTCTGCGTAAAGAGTGAAATTTTATAATCGTAATTATACGACCGAATGACGAGATTTTCTCTGAACCGTTGTAGTCTCAAAGTTTGTGACATTTGCCGAGTGGAAATGTCCCGCTTAGATCTTGGAGCTTGTAGAGCATTTAGGCGAAAGGTTTACTTCATTGGGACCCATAACTCTGAGCTGCCAAGTACAGCTTAGAGCTACGTAGCCAAGTGTCATCGGCAACTAGCTAATTAATAATTTTCAAAGATGGTGCAAACAATTCTCTGAACAATTGGACGAGCTTTCCTCGGAATTGTTCCCTGCGTTTCGGAAGCGACCCACACACGTTTTTTTTTTTTTTTTTTTTGAGGGGAGTTTGCGTAGTTAGAGAAAACTTGAATACTCACGATAAGGTCGGCATAACTCGGTGAAAACGTGAAATGTGAATAACTGACTGAAACTTACCTGAAACAGAGAAATAAGAAATTCATTAAATTCGGTTGATGAGTATAACGAAGTAGATAGCTGTGAGAATTAATTTCATGTTCATGATTGCGGATAACGGAAAAGAAAAGAACCTCCGCAGTCGGGGGCCACGATATGAGATAAGAAGTTGAATTCTAGGGCTTATCTCCTTCGTCCTTGTTATACACATCTGTTGCAGGACTTTTAAAAAGCAAGGGGAACTCTTCGTTTACCATTAGACCGAAGAAAATCATCGTCGAAAGTCACATCGTTGAAGAACTCGTCGGTGTGCAGTCGATTTATTTAATATCTGCGAATGGTGCCGGATATCTTACATAAAATAGAGACTGAAATTTCCCAAATCTAAGTGGTGCAAACAAAGTTTCGACTCTTGTCAGTACGAAAATAGCTACGGTATCAGATAAAGGAAAGTGGCGGTTGTTTACAAATGATAAGCGATAACGGAAAATTCTCCGAAGGTCAAGGAAAATAAAGAAAGTGAGTCAAATTTATCGAGATTTGCTTCTGTTTCTAACGAAAAACAAGGTTCAACGAGGGTATCCCAGGCCTTTATAATGCTCAGCAAAATTCCGATGTTCGTTAGTAGGAAAAGAATCATCGTCGCGAGCCAGCATGGCCCTCACAATCGTTTACGCACTGCCTGCGACAGTGCTACTTGCTGTAGTTATCGCGGGACTTCCAGACTTAAACGTTACTAATACAAGTGAGACAAGCTCATCGAATTAATTTGAGAATAGAGACGTTTCTATCTTGAACAATAATTTCGAGGCTTTAACGTGAAAATTCTTTGAATATAGATCCCAGTGTCATTCAATCGCCACTGCAGAGCAAACTTGCAACCCTTCCGGATGGTTACGTCGCGCATCCTGAGATCGGAGTAGCTTATAAGGTTTACAAAGAATATGTGCCGTGGAAAACGGCGAGAGCGCGATGCATTTCCGAAAGCGCACACTTGGCGGACATTGATACCCGCCTAAAGTTCGATACCCTAGCGGACCAAGTATATTCAATATTGGTTGCATGGACAAGCATCCATCGTATCCACAATGATACAGAATGGATCAGCAGTACCACCGGTAAGTTTCGCCTTGGTAAATCTTTTCCTAAACGCAGGCATCCCAGGAAGTGACATGTGATTCTTTTTTGGCGATTCAGGACTGGCCGTAACAACCTTACCCTGGGCATCAGACGAGCCTCCCGGTTCATATGACTGTGTTTATGTAAACACGGTATATCGCGGATTGAGCAAGTATTACTGTTCCGAGGAATTATCCTACATATGCGAACTTCCGATCCCTGAGAACTACAACGCACAAGGAATTGCTGAAAGGACTGAAACAGTCATTCCGGGACTTCCAGGCTTCAATATTACTAATACAAGTGAGAAAAACTCATCGAATTTGTTTTAGAATAGAGACGTCTCTATCTTAAACAATAATTTCGAGGCTTTAACGTGAAAATTCTTTGAATATAGATCCCAGTGTCATTCAATCGCCACTGCAGAGCAAACTTGCAACCCTTCCGGATGGTTACGTCGCGCATCCTGAGATCGGAGTAGCTTATAAGGTTTACAAAGAATATGTGCCGTGGAAAACGGCGAGAGCGCGATGCATTTCCGAAAGCGCACACTTGGCGGACATTGATACCCGCCTAAAGTTCGATACCCTAGCGGACCAAGTAAATTCAGTATTGGTTGCATGGACAGGCATTCATCGTATCTACAATGATACAGAATGGCTCAGCGGTATCACTGGTAAGTTTCGCCTTTTTCAATCTTTTTCTAAACGCAGGCATCGCAGGAAGTGACATGTGATTCTTTTTTGGCGATTCAGGATTGGCCGTAACAACCTTACCCTGGTCATCAGACGAGTCTTCCGGTCCATATGACTGTGTTTATGTAAGCACGGTAAATCGCGGACTGCACGCTTATCACTGCTCCTACGAATCACCCTACGTATGCGAGCTTCCGATCCCTAAGAATAACACGATGGACCAGGAGTAGGCGCTGATGAGTGCAGCCGGCTACGGCCTTACGTCTGTGAATTTCCAGTACAAACGTAGTAATGGTGAAGTTGAAATTCTAGCTGAATGATATATCCGATGAGTGTGTAACACTTTTGTTCAAATATACATATACGCTCCGATTCTTCCGAATACGTACTCAAGTTATTTGTTAAACCCGTTCTTCAACAAACCATCCTGATTATGAGTAATTCTTAGTACGTGGTTCGAAACGAGATGGGCGTAATCTCAGATCCAATAAAACTGAAGCCAATCGCTATATGAATTTTGAACGATGATGGTAGATCACGTTATGGGTTCATGGAGTAGACGAAGAAAATTTTTCACAATAGTGTAATGAGAAAGAAGAGTTTCTATGATTTTGTAGACTGCGATATCATCAATTCCTCGTAATAGACGTCAGGCCATCTCAACTTATCACTACTTCTGAGAAAAGTAATCGTAATTAAACATTCTGCAAAATAATTGATTGAGCCAACTATTCCCAGAAGTGATTAGTCGAGATAGATGAGAGGGTCATCTCAAGCTATACAGGGTGATTCACACCTTGCGGAAGAAAATTCACATGCATATTCCTCATTGAAATCTAAGAAAAAAGTTCCTTAGCAAAAACTTCGAGGGACCAGTCGTTCCTGAGATAGAGAAGGTTTCGTCCGCCCAATGAGACGGCCGTATCGTGTCCTGCTCGAGCCCGGATCAGGCCTGTAGAATTAACGATGCCCGCGGCGTATGACCTTTGTCCGAAATTTTGGTAGCTCCGTAATTTTCAGTCTTTGAGTCGTCCAGTCGGTCGCTCTCGTGTCCCACGTCTTTCACCCCGTTATCCAGGTGGTCAGAATGGCGGACTTTCGTTCCCCAGTGCATGGTGGAGGGACGTGTGGTGCACGTGTGGTGCATGCGGGGTGCATGCGGGGTGAATGCGGGGTGAATGCGTGGTGCATGCGTGGTGAATGCGGGGTGAATGCGGGGTGAATGCGGGGTGAATGCGGGGTGCATGCGGGGTGAATGCGGGGTGCATGCGGGGTGCATGCGGGGTGCGCATGTGGTGCATGTGTGGTGCATGTGTGGTGCATGCGGGGTGCATGCGGGGTGCACCACACCCTCCACCGTGCACTGCACTGCACTGGAGAACGAGAGACAAAATTTCGGGCAAAGGTCATACGCCGCGGGCATCGTTAATTCTACAGGCTTGATACGGGACTGAGCAGGACGCGATACGACCGTCTCATTGGGCGGACGAAACCATCTCTATCTCAGGAACGACTGGTCCCTCGAAGTTTTTGCTAAGGAACTTTATTCTTAGATTTCAATGAGGAATATGCAATCACCCTGTATAAACCCGAAGAAAATCTTGGTTAGCAGTATCAACGACGACAAGTGCTTAGTGAATCGAGTGCAGCCAGGAGCATACTTCGAAAATGTCTCATAGCCTGATAGCCATGTTACCCGTACACCTTACCTGCCAGTTAATGTGTGGAGGAAATCATAGTGTCGAACATTTTACTCTTGGTAAGAAGTCTGAATAAAATTAAACAAACCCTTCATGGGGCGTTAGAGAAACCGTATTCCTTTATGAATAAAATATCTTCATCAGGCGTAAGTAACGCGGAGCAAAAAGAAGTCACCGTGATACCTGATGGTTACACTTACTTCCCCGATATCGGAGTAGCCTACAAATATTTTAATTATAAACAACCATGGAACGAGGCGCGAAAATTGTGTATGGAAGACGGTGGGAACTTGCCGATCATCGATACGTTCGTGAAGATCGAATATGTAATACGCGTGAAACCCAGTAATGCGGAGACACATGTAGGCATTCATAGATTCTTCGATGGTGAAGAATGGGTTAGCGCAAAAACTGGTGAGATTTATACTCGATCCAGTTCACAGTAAAAATATACCAAATCCGTAGAATAAGTGACACAACAGCTATTTTCTTTGCTCGCAGGTTTACCGGTCACGGTGAAATCCCGAGCACCGTTGAAAAATCTCGATCGATCAGACTGGCTGTGTTTGGCTATGTGGACAGACGGAAGGGGTGTAACCGCCGACCCTTGCGACACGGTACGAAATTTCGTCTGTGAAATTCCGATACCTGCGATGTAAAAATCGTGAAAAGTAAGGAGATTGTGATTTGCGTTTTCTGTAATTTTTGTGAAAAATAAAAATATCCTAATCAGGCTATTTCTGGAACTCCGAACCTTCTACGATTACTGACTAATCTCCGTACCCATACCCACACGATTTAAGCTTCATTCGCGAAAAGCCTTGATGTGTCTCCACACTGCATAACGCTGCTATATCCCTAGACAAACTTTTCTAAAAATCCAGAGCTATCGAATAAATTGATGGATTACGAAGGGCGAGGTATTTCTGAATCGAAGTTCCGGATCTCGTTGCAGGATTCTCATCTTATCGGAAAAAATGATGTGATTGAAATCCACTTCTTCCTGCACCGGTTCTTACAATCATGAGGACTTCACTCCTTTCGAATCTATCAATATGGCCTACGCCAAAATCGGTACCATAGATACCATCGTGGGACCATTCCAAATTCGGATAACTGGACGATGATTATTCAGCCGCGATCTAGACTCGAAATTTATTGGATTTTAATTCTGAGTCAATCGCGGAGGAAGAAAAAATCCCAGCGATTCTATTCTCGTCGAATAATCGCGCTCTCTTATCACCGAAGATAAAGTTCAGAGTCTCGCTGCGGAATTCTTTCTCGGGTCAGAAACACCGATGCTGCAAATAACATCGGGTTTATCCTGCAGCTGTTTATTTTGTAATCGTGCGGTTATCTCATATGAAATAGAACAGCGTTGAGTTCGTCACAGAAGGAGCTGGAAGGGGCTTCTTACTCAAACTACTCATATAAAACGAAGGAGATTATAACATGCCGTCAGTACGACGAGAGAACTCATCGCATTCCAAAAATGGCTGTTTCATCCGTATCCCTGTCTTCCCAGCTTGTCTGTCTCGTAACCATCCTGGGAGCTTCCAGCCTGGCAAGTGCCTCTAGTGAATGGGGTGAGTGAATCCAAAGCTAATCATTAACGTGTTACTTGCTGAACTCTGGAACGTCTAATATTCGATTACAAATGTGGAGAATCTTTGTGAATCGATAATAACCCCTAGCTCGACGAGGAATCAATCCCTACTTCCCGAAATTTGGATCAAACAACGCTTTACTTTGATTTGAGATAGTTCTTGGTCACTGAGAAAACGTTGTCGAATGCTAGTCGCGAACCTTTACATAATTCACGTTCGTGCGATGGAAGATTTGCGTCCAAAGTCATTGAGTAACAAGTTTAAGAGCTAGATGGTAATTTCTTGACATTTTATACTCCCTGTAAAACAGTGAAAGATCTTAGCGTAAAATTATTGATAGAGTGAAACGAATTGGCGATAATGTTTTCACAGAAGTCAACATTCCACCGGACTACACTTCTTACGAATCTATCGGTGTGGCCTACAAAGTACACACCGAAAGACTCACCTGGGATGAAGCGAAACAAGCATGCCTTGACGAGAATGCTCATCTAGCCATAATCGACACCATGGAGAAGGTTGGATATGTAGCAGGCCTGAAAGGTTTCAATGTCTACGTATGGACTGGAATATCGAGGCCGAATTCAGGGGCTCCATGGGTTAGCTCTGGCAGCCGTAAGTTCAGAATAACCATTCTCATAGGCGTCCGTCAGAATTTGAATACAGTTTTCATTAGGGTGATAAAAGCATTAACGTTCTCATTCCTCGACCCAGATACGCCCATGCCAAACTTCCCATGGGCACCGGGGAAACCTGCAGGCCCACACAACTGCATAGCTGTCAGAGGGTGCAACCGAGGATTAACCAACGAAAACTGTTCGAACAGATTGAGTTTCGTCTGCCAAATGCCGACCCAGGATTTAGGGAGCGTCACGATATATTGATTAGCCGATGCCTCGTGTGTAAACTATTATAGATATATCTTCCGATTATATTTTCCATATTTTTTGAAAGTACAATAAAAATATCTGTGCATGTGAACCGTTGGAAGTATTCATTTCCGTTTCCCTAATATCCAGTTTTCCTCCCAGATTCGAAGAGCGACTGATCTTCACTTCTCACCTGACAACTTGGGCATAAATCATTGAAGTATCTCTCTTTACTCGATGGAATGTTTCTTCGTAAAAATTTCCGACGGAGATAAGTCTGAGCGTGATCATCTTATAGGTCAAGAGTTTATCCAGACTGACGTATGAGCACATCAGTCGACCCCGAATTTCGGAGAGGCAATGGTAAGTAAAGAACCATATCATGCTTCGAATGACAGACAGAGATCACCACACAAAGCCAGTACAACGAGAGTGACAGTTGTGTTCCTTGAGTCTCCGACATGTTCGCGGTCAGATTGTTCTTTTTACAACTCGCCTTTCTAACGATCGACTTTGCGACTCCTGATAATGATGTTTACTTCGTCATCAACGCTCCGACTTCCACCGTACAACGTAAGTGAAATATTGTGACTACGAAGCATCACGAAGACATTGTACATTTTCAGTCAGGTACTAACCGACAAGTTAATCATTCGGAACTCGTTCGCAGCTCAACCAATACTACCCGAAGGATACGTCCACTATCCGGACATCAAAATGGCCTACAAAATCTATACTAATCGATTGAATTGGACCAGCGCGCAAGAGGCATGCAGTTCCGAAGGTGGCGGTCTGGGCGTCATCGATACCCACAAGAAACTTAGATACGTGCAAAATATGAGACCGTGGCGTAATTTGGTGTGGACAGGGATTCATAGGGAATCTAGAACCGGAGAGTGGACAGCAGTCCATGGCGGTAAATTCTAATACGTTATATTATGGGAGACATCGGTATGGGTTGATGGTTTTATGATCAGATCTTGGGCTCCAAATTGTCGTGGCCTTATCTTGCTCATATTTCTAGGTCCAATTTCGTCGGATTTACCAGAGATACACGTTATTCCTGATATCTTTGGAGATTGCGTTGCTGCCAGTGGCCTGATCACCTTGACAAGACTGCGCGTTATGCCTTGTGATGCTACGCGATGGTACGTTTGCGAAATACCTGATGCGGAATGAGAGGAACACAGGATATGGATAAATTGGAAATACAACAACGAGGTGCGAATTTTTTTTTTAGCTGATGGCATCGAATAAATACTCAAGACCTTTGACAAGTTTGTTCATAGATATCGAAATTGTATATGTATGCTCGTATCTGGATAGAGAATAAAAATATCTCAATTATCGCACCTCTAAACCTTCAAACTTTAAATTTCCTCATCTTTAGCTCAGTTCTAAAACGAAAATAGCGACTACTGATTATTCTGCACGTTGCTTACACGTCTCCTGCGGATGCTTCAATTATCGCTTAATTATCGGGGTTCTTGAGAATGGAGGATATTCCAAATCCAGATCGACAACCTCTAGTCAAATAGCTGCTGTCACAATTCAGATAGCTTTTCGATAAATTTATAGTCATTATATGGAAAATAAGATCATATTGGAAATTGTCGTATCGAAGTGACGGAACCTACCTTTCGATTTTTTTTGTTACAAAAGGAAAATTTGAAAGCTCTTATAACTGCGAATTCCGAACTGTTTTTCTCAATTTTTTCACATCAACTCTTTGCGAAAGTGATTGCGGTTTCCGTTTCTGCGGAAATTACATGAAATCTGATAACTTATACGTTAGTTACTCACAGTCGACCAGAACATATAACTGCAGAGTGTAAAACTATTTTTCTTCGTTATTCTATATCAACTTATTACGCGGATGCGACTGCGGTTTCCGTTTCCGCGGCGATAACGGAATCTCATATCGCGCGAAGAATTTAATTACATGGAAATATCTTCTATTCAATTTTATCTTCGTCAGAAATTCGCGAAATTAAGAACTATCCTTATCCTCATCGTGATAGGGATTTCTGCCAGTGGGTATATCCGTGTCGATTCCAAAACGGATACTTTATTATAAATTGAAGTGGATTCGTGGCTAAGCGACGCTATTTCACAAATTTTGGAAATAATTCTTCATCCCATGGGATTTCGGAGGCGAAATTAACTCGTATTGCTCGATTGCCGTCGATCGATCGATGAGATGCAAGACATTCGCTAATAAGTTCTTCTTTCTGGCTCGATTATGAAAATAACACAATTGCAAGAAAAGAAAAGATACTCCGCAGTCGGGGGCCAGGATATGAGATAAGAAAGTAAATCCCAGGGCTTATCTTCTTTGCCCTTGTTATACACATCCGTTCCAGGAGTTATAAAAAGCGTGTGGAAGCGCTCGTTCATCATCAGACCGAAGAAAATCATCGTTGAAAGTCGCCATGGCTCCCGTGATGGCTTATACCTTGCCCACGATGCAGCTCGTGTGTAATTTAGTCTACTCTGATACCGGTAAGAAAACTAGACGAAATTTATGCGAGGATCGATACACGGGTCCATCGTGGAGAAAAATCCGTGACTGTATATAGTGAAAATTGTTCTGTTTCAGGTTTGACTGCCAATCAATCGATATCTCAGATCCAAGTCACGCCCCAAGTTCCAGAAGGCTACGTAGCGCATTCTGACATCGGATTAGCGTACAAAATTTACAACGAAAGTGTAACGTGGAAACAGGCGAGGGCACAGTGCATCAAGGAGGGTGCTCGTTTGGCAGTCACCGATACATACGTCAAATTTGAGAATCTCATGAGCCAAGTTCCATCGATCAACCTCATACACGTAGGAATTCATCGCATGTACGACGATACGGAATGGGTCGACGCTACTACCGGTAAGTTTCGACTTGGTCGATTTTATTCCGATTTCGAACAGTCCGTTACATATTTTTATTTTTTTATTTTCGTGCGATTCAGGATCTTCTGTGACCAATTTACCCTGGGCACCTACTTACCCTACCGGCGTATATGACTGTCTGATGGCAGGCTATGCCCCACGGGGATTGAAGAATCTTGCATGCAGCACAAAAGCTGTCTACGTATGCGAACGCCCGATCTATACGAACCAGAATGAACGGAAGGATCAGCTGGGTGAAATATCGTTGCACTAGACCTGCCTGCATCGAGAAGATGTTTCATGTGATACAGTATGTTCTTCGTTGTATTTAGATGTATTGAATAAAAACTAAGGTGTGGATTCGAAGAGTTCGAACCGCAGGGAGTTCCTTTGCGAAAGAAAGAAAAACCAATAAAGACACTTTTATAATTTGAGATCGATAATATATCCCGTCAAATAAATCCTGTGATTAGTTATGATCGTTTCGAAAACGAATATAGAATGAAGGAAATATTCGAGATACAAGTTCCTCGATTTTATGTCTAGCGGTTCTATTTTCAAAGTATAATAGTCACGCAGGATATAAAAAATTGAAGGAGGATCTTGTGATATGGGTGAAGGGATGGGCGACGAATTCATCGGTGTGCAGTCGATTTATTTACTTATCTGCGAATGGCGATACACACCCTACATGTATACGTATACATGTATGTAAGTCGCAGGTTGGGTTTATCGAGAATCGAGAAAGATAGGAATTTTCCAAATGTTTCAGAAAACAAAAAAATGAAGAGATTATCCGAAGCCTCGAGTGGTGTAAGCAAAGTTTCGATTCTTCTCGGTACAGAAATAGCTACCGTATTAAATCAAGGAAAGTGGTGGTTGTTTGAAAATGATAAGCGATAAAGCAAAATTCACGGAATAATAAGGAAATAAGAGAAATTAATTCGAATTTATCGAGAGATTTGTTTCTGTCGTCAACGAAAAACAGGATCCAACGAGGTTATCCCAGGCCTTTATAATGCTCGGCAAAGTTTCGATGTTCGTTAGTAGGAAAAAAAAATCATCATCGCAAAACGACATGGCTCCCACGATAGCTATCAGACTGCCTGCGACGGTGCTATTTACTGTAATCATCCCGGAACTTTCAAACTTCAATATTACAAATACAAGTGAGAAAATGTCATCGGATTTATTTGAAAATAGAGACGTTTCTATCTTGGACAACAATCTCGGGGTTTTAACGTGAAAATTGTTTGAATTTAGATCCCAGTGTCATTCAATCGCCACTGCAGAGCAAACTTGCAACCCTTCCGGATGGTTACGTCGCGCATCCTGAGATCGGAGTAGCTTATAAGGTTCACGACAAAGCTGTGACGTGGAAAGCGGCGAGAGCGCGATGCATTTCCGAAGGCGCACACTTGGCGGACATTGATACCTTCCTAAAGTTCGAGATTCTAATGGCCCAATCAACATCAGTAATATGGACAGGCATTCATCGTATCCACAATGATACAGAATGGGTCAGCGATACCACTGGTAAGTTTCGCCTTGGTCAATCTTTTTCTAAACGCAGACATCCCAGGAAATGACATGTGATTCCTTTTTGGCGATTCAGGATTGGCCGTAACAACCTTACCCTGGTCACCAAAGGAGCCTTCCGGTGCATATGACTGTGTTTATGCACACACAGCAGCACCACGCGGACTGAGAAATTTCGAGTGCCAGAACACTTACAAATACGTATGCGAGCTTCCGATCCCTGAGAACTACGACGCACAAGGAATTGTTAAAATGACTGGAATAACAGGCAATTAGTTAGTTCCGTATCGATATGATTTTCAATGTAATACAGATAAAATAAGATTTATTGTTGTATTTTTATAGCCCAATAAAAATCAAGATGTAATTTTGACTAATCGTCGAAGAGCAGTAGTTTCATTCAAAAATCACCCTAAACAAGGAGACTATTCGAAATCAAGATCGACGATATTCAGTCTGATACCCCCGTAGAATAATTCACACAGCTGCCTGATGAAATAGCCAAGATATTAAAAATCAGCGTCATTTTAGCCGCGATTACTGACCCACCAGCAATCATCCAGAGTGATGTATGGTCATCTCGAGAGATCGGAGCATCTAGAATGCTCCTATTCCCGATAAGAATATCACCCTGATGTGTCGAAAGGAGGACCGAAGAGGCATAATAAAAATGTATATACATATACGCCTTGAACTAACTATTCGGGGATAAAGTTGTCGTTATCTGAAGATAATAGAAATGTTCACATCACTCGTTTTGTAAGCTTATAAGTAAACATTTAGCACAAGATACAAGAGTTCACCGGGGTTATCCATGCACAGGCTGATAACTCGGGAAGAACTTCGTTCGCGGTTAGTACGAAGCAATTCATGGTCGTGAATCGAAATGGTAGCCATGATCGCGTCTCTGCCAGTGCAAATTCTGTGTCAATTAATTGCCTCGACTCCGAGTTTCAACGATTCAAATTTAGGTAAGAAATGAAGGTAAAATTAATCGCGGAACAGATTTTCACTGGTTTCAAGCAAAATTCATGTAAATCTAGGCGCAATCACGCTGAATGAGATCCAATCGGTGGTCCTGCCGCACGGCTACGTCGCCTATCCCGAAATCGGTTTCGCCTACAAAGTTCACGACAAAATTGTATCGTGGAAAATGGCCAGGAAGGAATGCATCCTCGAGGGAGCCCAGCTGGCGCTGATTGACTCGTACACGAAATTAGAGTACGTATTGAGCCAGAGAAAATCAAGGAACATGACGCACGTAGGAATTGTGAGGATGTACGATGACGAGGAATGGGTCGGCGTTAGCACCGGTAAGTTTCTGAATACCGATAAGATCCTTGCGTCGATGGATCGTCGATGTGATATTGAAATCGACCATCTCTTTGTCGGCGATACAGGACTTCCCGTGTCTCCTATACCCTGGGCAGATGGAGAACCCGGCGGGGATACGGACTGTGTGATGATAAAACAATCTGAAAACGGACTGGGGAATTTCGGATGCCATTCGTACAGGGGAAACTACGTGTGCGAACTTCCGATCCCTCGGAATTACAATGTACTAAGGGATGTGGGGGGCGAGATACCCGTCAATTAGTCTGCCCTGCATAAAAGACGCTCCGACGTGTTCGGTTGCGATTAACACGTGCGATCAATTCGTTATCTCAAGTATCAATTAGGTGGTTCCCCGACGTTTTAGTCTAATAAAAATAAAAAAATCCAAAGATAAAAATCTAAGATATATTGAAACCTATATTAGCAGGTCATTCTGCTTGTCCTAGATATACTTGTCGATGTTCATTCGATGGGGGGATGTTGAAGCATTGTCACATAAGATGATCGAGATTGCTTCGATATCCGATTATGTACTTACAATTAGTCATGTGCTTTCCATATCGAACAAAAGAGTCTGGTGGCTGAAATACCGGTCAATTAAACCTTTTTAGAATTAGGCATCGAGAAAATTTCTAATGCCGAGCAGTATATTTACTCATCACGAGATATAATATGTGCCATGTTGTATTTGGATTATTCAATAAAGACTAAGGTATCGTTTTGAAGAATTTGAACTGCAGTCGGTTTTTTCCCTAAATAACGAAAAAAAAACGTCAAAATTCTGTACAGTATATATCATCACAGCGACAAAGTTTCTACGATAGCGAAACCGAAGGGTGAGCTCACTTCGTACGAAACAGACTTCTCAGTCGCAATAACAGAGTGATACAGTTTACAGAGGTTATCGTTTTTGGACTTTGAATAGCTCGTCGAGATTCTCACTAGCAGTTTATACTCCGAAGGCATTGACTGTGTTTCAGAATGCCCGCGCTGGTCGCTACTTTCCCGTTGCAACTCGTCTGCCAATTATATCTCGCGGGTTTACCTGGTGTCACCGAAAATGGTACCTCAGGTGAGATTCCGTGATTAAAAAAATAGCAAAATTCTATTCCAAGTGTATTCCGAGGGCCTTTGCAAGTGCAGATTAAATTCCCTTCAGCTCCAGCCTTGAACGTATCGCTATCGCCATCGCAGACCCAAACCGAAGTTTCTCCAGCTCTCCCGGTCGGGTACATCGCGTATCCAGACGTCGGTGCGGCTTACAAGATTTACAATGATCTAGTTTTGTGGAAAGAAGCCAGGAGACGGTGCATTTCCGATAACGGCAGCTTGGCGGTGATCGATTCCGCGAAAAAATTCGAGTACTTATCGAACCAGAGAGTATCTAAGGGCGTGACTCACGTGGGGATTCATAGTTTGTTCGACGATAACGAATGGGTCAGCGTCAAAACCGGTGAGTTTAGATTTTGGAAAGATTTTTGAAGACTAGTGGAACTGACGCAGACTTTTCCCCCCTTTTGCGATCAGGATTTCCCGTTACAACCATTCCCTGGGCGCCTGGTGAACCTAATGGAAAGTCACACTGCGCTATGGTCAAGCACGACAGAGGTGGCCTCGGGAATTTCAACTGCGATACTGCCCTGGGAGATTTCGTGTGCGAAATATCAATCCCCCATGATTACAGGGTGGAGGAGGAGCCGCTGGGTCAGATAATGATCCATTAGAATAGCGTGAATGAATTGTCAGGAGTATTTAATTTCGAAATAAAAATGGAGTCTTTATTGAAAAGAGAATTACTATTCTAAATCCAAGATCTAGCGTTTAAGAAATGTATAAAAAGCCAAATTCAAACGATACGTTTTTCCAAGTATACGAATATTTCGGCAAAGAGCATGGGGAGAGCTTTCACGAAGGAGGAGCTCGATATGGGAGAGTACGTGTACTCATTGAACCTTGGTAAGTGTTGGTGACACATGAATAGCAAATTGCAAGTATAGCAGAATAGCAAAGTGCTAGCCTAAAATTAATTCTTAAGAAACTCGTGTACGAATCCAAGTAATTATCAGCACCGAATATGCGACACGAATATATGAAGCGATCGATCATAAGTGACGTCGTCAGCGAGTGATATCAAGAGGAAAAACATGTCAAAGTTCGCAGAGGGTATCTCATTCTGGCTATATAGAGTGAAGAGAATTCTCATTCGCAGTTAGTACCGGGTCCAAGTACGTTCAAGGCTCTCTAAAATGTATACCAAGCTACTGGGTTTCTTGCTAATTGCGTGTCAAATAGTGCTGAATGGATCAGCTGTTATTCACGCGAACTCCAATTCAGGTGAATAAAAGAAAACTACATCTATAAACTCATAGAGCTGCTGCGAAGAAATTTCTGGTGAGAATAATTGAAATTGGGTTTCAGTAAACGAGGTTGAAACTTTGCCGACAATCCGACATCCCAATCTCCCTGAGGGATACGTTGTCTTTCCTGAAGATAAAGCAGCTTATAAAATTCACACGGAAACTATAAAATGGAACGAGGCACGCGAACGATGCATCTCAGAGGGTGCTCGTTTGGCAATTACTGATTCTGTTGAAAAAATCGAGCATATAAATAGCGTGAAAAATGCAACATTGGCATTGAAGTGGGTACACGTCGGTATCCATAAATTGCCTGGCGGTAGGGAATGGGTCAGAGTTGACAACGGTGAGTTTGAATCTATTCGAAACCCATACGAAACTGGCGTGCAATTAATTCTGAAACTTTATAACCAGACTTGCCAATGACGTTCGTGCCATGGGTGTCATGGGAGTTAGATGTATCTGACGATACAGAAAATTGCGCCGGTATATCACTCCGCGAGAACGGACTGGTGCATTACGGATGCAACGGCTGGGAAGAATACTTCGTCTGTGAAATTCCGTTCTGAATTGTGATTTCGTACGATCGAGCGTGAAAATGATGAAAAAGATGTACAATGAGTAGTAAATGTGAATATAAGGAAATGATTATGTAAGCGCTATTTCAAAAGCCACTCGTAATAAATGAAGTTCTCTTTATGCAAGTTATTGTTCGTTCATGTAAAGTGAAAACTGATTGGATTCGTTTCTGAAGAGTCGGAATGAGGGATCCTTACATCAGCCTTTTCGTTGATAGCAGCATGTTTCGTAAATTCCAAACGCAAAAATAAGATAAGCTAGTTTCATTGGGGCCGTCGATAAGCGATATCAGAAGCACAAAGATACCAAAGTTCGCGAAGGGTATCTGTATAGGAGGATTTGAACAGCGTGGACCGTTTCCCAATTTCAGTCAAATCGTCAAGTGCTTTGATAGGTTTGCGAAATGTACGTCAAGCTGCTCGGTTGATTTTATAATAATTTTGAACGAATCCCACGTTATTCGCGAAACCACGAAAGACGGTAAGCGAAGAAATCGGATTCATCTAAATGTACAATATAAAACTACTGCCATTCTAATCCAAATTTAATTCCAGCGATAAATGTTACGTTCACATTGGCCCCCGCACGTTCTACTCTCCCCAAGGGCTATGTGAGATTTCCTGACCTCCATGTAGCCTACAAAGTTTACAAGAGGTCTATTCCGTGGGGACAAGCGCGTGACCGATGCATCGCCCGGGGTGCGCACTTGGCTATCGCCGATACCGTCGAGAAAATCGAGCGTATATATGCCATGCAACCTGAGGTCAACAATTGGATTAGCATTGGCATCCGAAAATTAAGAGCTACTGGCGAATGAGTCAGAATTGACAATAGTAAGTCCAAACCGTACCTAAGATCGTCAGAAAGATAGATATATGAATATACCCGCTTAATGATGAATTTTCTACATCTTTACCATGGTGGGAAAGTGGTCCCGGTGACCAGGAAA
Organism: Tenthredo distinguenda; assembly: GCA_947538915.1. Lineage (NCBI taxonomy): Eukaryota > Metazoa > Arthropoda > Insecta > Hymenoptera > Tenthredinidae > Tenthredo > Tenthredo distinguenda. Next base: position 2,051,357 of record OX384535.1, read on the forward strand.
ACTGCGCGGTTATATCATTTTCAGGAAATTCAGTAGCCAGTTCCGACTGCAGCACGAATCCTAACTGGTATGGCTGTGAAATTCCAATATGAAAGGACCGGACGATGGAATAACGGATGATGATAAGGAAATGAAATTGGAAATTGTGACATTTAATGTATAAATGATAAATATTGAATATGAACATAGAAATACACAAATATGTAATAAATAAATGAATAGATGAAAAGAAGTTTTGTCACTAATCGATAAAAGAGTCCAAGTCAATTCAAAAAGCTGTGTTAAGATTTCCACTGAATGTTAGGTAACGTCGATATTTTCGAATCTCTTTTGGTTTTCTTGATAGGTGTGAATCCAACTTAGGCAGAGGATATCCAATCCGCTTTGCAAGACATGTGATACGCATGCATCACACATTTCGTTACTATCGCATTCAACCTCATTTGGGTCGGCGGTGATGGCCGAAGAGTTACTCGCGGTGAAAAAAAGATGAAGAAGAATAAAAGGAGGTGAAACTTGATGAAGCCTATCAACGTTGTCTCCAGACTTAACTCTCGACAACGATGTAAGAGATAATGCTTCATTTGGCGATTTAAGATTGGACGAGATGGGAGAAGTTCAGATTTGTTTGATAATAAATGAAACAAAAATCCGAAACCACTATCAATGAACAGATGAACGCGATACGTAAGATAAGTAGAAATCACCGGAAAGGCTTTCCGACACGGTGAAGCAAGACCTATAACGATCCATGATTATAATATAATTATATACATATGGGTGCTCAAAAATTAGTTTCAACGTCTGTTTTTCGTTCCGATACCAAATGCGAAATCCGTATATCTGAGAACTAAAGAGTAGCAAAAAATCGTCTGGGTGAGATAGTCACTGATCACGCGATGCCACAGCCAGCAGTGCGCAATACTTCTGATCTCTGACTCGTCAAGTTGAGAATCAAAAGTTGAAATATCTCAAAGCAAGAGAGAATGAGGAGAATTTTCATCTAATTTATACAGGGTCAGCATAACGAAGCCCTTAATGATACCAGCTTATCTCAGCCTTTTTGTTTGAAGCAGTGGACTCCGTGGATTCCAAACGCAAAAATAAGATAAGCCAATTTAATTATGGCCGTCGATAGGTGATACCAGAAGCATAAATATACCAAAGTTCGCGTAGGGTATCTGTCTAGGAGGATTTAAGTAGCGTGGATCGTTCCCTGATTTCAGTCATATCTATAAGTGCTTTCATAGACTTCTAAGATGTACGCCAAGGTGCTCGGTTTTTTGCTATTCGCGTGTCAAGTAATTTTGAACGGATCCCACGTTATTCGCGAAACCACGGTTGACGGTAAGCGAAGGAATTGGATTCATCTAAATGTACAATATAAAAGTATTGCCATTCTCATCCAAATTCAATTCCAGCGATAAGTGTTGCGTCGAAACTGGCTCCCGCACCTTCTACTCTCCCCCAGGGCTATGTGAGATTTCCTGACCTCCATGTAGCCTACAAAGTTTACAAGAAGTCTATTCCGTGGGGACGAGCGCGTGACCGATGCATCGCCCGGGGTGGGCACTTGGCTATCGCCGATACCGTCGCGAAAATCGAGCGTATATCTGCCATGCAAACTGATGGCACCAATTGGATCAGCGTTGGCATCCGTCAATCGGAAAATTCTGGCGAATGGGTCAGAGTTGACAATAGTAAGTCTAAACCGAATCTAAGATCTTCAGAAAGATAGATATGCGAATACACCCACACAATAATGAATTTCTGACCAGACCTCCCTCTTACATCTATACCATGGATGGAACATAATCCTGACGACGCGGGACCCTGTGTGGCTATATCATTCTCAGGAAATTCATTAGTCAATTGCGGCTGCGCTACGGTGTTTAACTGGTATGTCTGTGAAATTTCAATGTAAGAGGACTGGACAAGGAAACAACGGATATATTATAGCAATGAAATTTAAAATTGTAATATTCGATGTGAACCAGGTAAATATTGAATACGCACAAGTAATACGTTCAAAAAATAAATGTATATTCTGCTTGAAGAAGAAATAAAGCATCATGCAATCGATGAGCAAATGCAACGAAATAAATTTCAATCCCGATTGATAAGAGGGACAAAGTCGTTTATACGTACTACACGTATAGAATCTTGAAAACAACTTTCATTCGACGTTAATTCGGCGACAGCATAACGAAGCCCGTAATGATATCAGCTTATTTCAGCCTTATTGTTGGAAGCAGTGGCCTCCGTGGATTCCAAACGCAAAAATAAGATAAGCCAGTTCAATTATGGCCGTCGATAGTTGATATCAGAAGTATAAATATATCGAAGTTCGCGAAGGGTATCTGTCTAGGAGCATTTAAATAGCGTAGACCGTTTCCCAATTTCAGTCAGATCTTCAAGTGCTTTCATAGACTTCCAAGATGCACGCCAAGCTGCTCGGTTTTTTGCTATTTGCGTGTCAAATAATTCTGAACGAATCCCACGTTATTCACGAAACCGCGGATAACGGTAAGCAAAGGAATTGGATTCATCTGAATGTACAATATAAAATTATTGCCATTCTCATCCAAATTCAATTCCAGCGATAAGTGTTGCGTCGAAACTGGCTCCCGCACCTTCTACTCTGCCCGAGGGCTATATAAGATTTTCTGACCTTCATGCAGCCTACAAACTTTACCAGGAACCCATTACGTGGAAACGAGCGCATGACCGGTGCATCGCGGAGGGTGCTCACTTGGCTATCGCCGATACTGTCGCGAAAATCGAACGTATATCTGCCATGACATCTGTGGTCGGCGATTGGATCAGCGTCGGCATCCGTCGATCGGAAACTTCTGGCGAATGGGTCAGAATTGACAATAGTAAGTCCAAACCGAATCTAAGATCTTCAAAAAGATTGATATATGAATATATCTACTCAATAATGAATTTTCTAACCAGACCTCCCTCTTACATCTCTACCATGGCGGGAAGATTATCCTGGCGACGCGAGACCCTGCGTGGCTATATCATTCTCTGGAAATGCACTAGTCAATTGCGAATGCACTACGGTGACTAACTGGTATGTCTGTGAAATTTCAGTGTAAGAGGACTGGACAAGGAAACAACGGATATATTATAGCAATGAAATTTGAAATCGTAATATTCGATGTAGAAATGATGAATATTGAATATGCACAAGTATGTAGCACGTCCAAGAAATGAATGTATATTCTGCTTGAAGAAGAAATAAAGCATCATGCAATTGATAAGCAAATGCGGGGTAATAAATTTCAATCCCGATTGATAGGAGGGTCAAAGTCGTTTAAAAAAGCTTTTTTAATATTTCCAGCATTTTGTGCTTATTCGCCGCAAATTGAGGCTTCGTTTCATCAATATTTCCAATTCCTTATTTTTCTTGATAATTTTTCTACAAAACAAGGAAAATTTAGAACGTCGGGGATTCCCCGCAGAGGCCATACAGTTCATTTTGATCAGTCGCTTCGAGTAAGATAGAAAAAGATAGAGGGGTTATTTCGATTGTATAAAACCAAGGCAAGTCGTTATTTCTAGTTCAAACTAAGACGAGAATTAACTAAGTCGGTTGTTTCAAAGAATCAAATCCAAAGATGCCCTCCGTTCTCGCTACGTTGCCTCTACACCTCGCTCTCCAGCTGACCGTTACGGGAAATTACAGCCTAGAGAATATCACTTCACGTAAGAAATCTTCAAGTGAATGAAGCGAAGAAATGAAAGAAAAAAGAACCGAACTGTTCCTGGGTAATTAAACCACTTTTATACCAAAAATTATTTCTTGAATAGCCGCGGAGAAACAAATAACTCGAAGAGACATCCGGAAGCGTGGTCGAACGTTAGAAACGGTGAGTTTCGGCCTTATCTCAGGTCACGCACCTCTAATCCTGATTTTCAGTTTCTTAACCAGACCTTAATGTGACCCAGAGCATTCAGAAACAGACTTCAATGTGATACGCGAAACATGTAATACGCACATACCACAAATTTTCTCATAATCACGTTTTGGCCTCATTTTGGTGAACGTCGATGTTCGTTAAGTTATTAGCGGTGGAAATAAGATAAAAAATGCAAATGCTTTTCAACGTTGCCTCTTGACTTTATGCACGACAACGACGTCGACGATGATGCTTTATCTGGCGATTCAGGGTTAGAGAAACGTATGCAAAATAAACTATCTCAGCTCTCGAATGTAATTTCTATTCCTTGCTTTATCTGAGTTACTATAATAACTGACGAGTGATGGAATAATCGAAATCATACGAGCGATTGGACAAGACAGCGACCGTGGCTTTTGCCCCAGGCAGTTTAATATCTGAAGCTGGTAGCTGAAACATGTCGCATGTCAGATGAGGCCTTGGAAACGAATTTTGCTCGACAAAAGTCCATAAATAATTTTGCAACATCAGAGAATGATATCAGAAGGATAAGCGAGCAAAAGTTCACGGAGCATATCTCATTCGGGGTTTTAAATAGCGCGAGTGAGTTCTCGGCGGTATTCAGTGACCCAAGTATTCGTACCGGTCAAAAATGTACGCCAAGCTACTCGGTTTCTTGCTATTCGCGTGCCAAATAATTCTCAATGGATCCTACAAGATTCACCCAGTTACGGATCACAGTAAGTGAAGAATACCGAACCTCTCTGATCACCGGTGTAAGCATACCGCCACTCTTTTCGAATTTACAGTTTCAGTAATAAGTGTTACCCCGACACCGGCTCCAACGATCGATGCCAAGGGCTATTCGAGATTTCCTGACGTCAACGCAGCCTACAAAGTTTACGAAGTGGAAAAGACGTGGTACGAGGCACGCGAACTATGCATTTCGGAAGGTGCTCGTTTGGCGGTTACAGATACAATAGGAAAAATCAGGCATGTCCGAAGCTTGAAAGATGAGTGGGGACTCAGCTGGCTATCCGTCGGAATCCATTACTCGAATGCTACCGATCAATGGGTCCGAGCTGACAACCGTGAGTTAAAACCTAATCCAAGATATTCGTAGACGTGCAGGACTTCGGCTGATCTAATGATTCACCTGATCCTGAAACTTTGATTCCAACTAGACCTCCCTCTGTCGTCCCTACCATGGGCGGAGGATAATCCTGAGGGCACCGGAGAGTGTGTCGGTATATCGCCTGCCGATGACGAACTGGGGGATTACGAATGTGAAGCGGAAGCGTATTATGTCTGCGAAATCACGATTTAAAAGGACCGAAGAAAAAGGGAGCCGATTTTCCGCGCAGGAAACAATGAGATTGAATCCAATTAATTAACGTTTATACCTAATTATTTGTCGATGAAAAATAAATGCATACAATGAAATTCTAAAACGGATTATTGAACACACAGACGTAGCACAAAGCATTGCAAAATTCGCAGGCGTGATTCTCATCATCAAGATTCCGAAAGCCTGTAATGTCAAGCGACGTTTTCCTTATTCAAGTTCTTGCTCGTGATTATAAAGCGAAAACTTATTGAATTCGTTTCTGAAAAGTTGGAATAAAAAATCCCAATCAGTTTCGATCGCTAAAAATTTGATATTCATATATGGATCCATAATTGTATCGTCAATAAATGATATCAAATGTATAAATACACGTAAGTTCGCTGAGGGTATCTATATCAGCGTTTAAATACCGCGAGTAGATTCTCATTCCTCATCAGCATCCCAAGTACATTCGTGTACCATTCCAAAATGTACTTTCTTCATCTTTTCGCTTTCTTGATATCAGTTTGTCAAATAGTTCCGAACGGATCATCTGTTATCACCGAAAGCTGCGAGACTGGTAAGCAAACAAGCAACTGGACCTATCCAAACTACGATATAATTGTACATTGGTAATAACCTAATTGAAATTTAGTAACAATCGTGATTAACGTCACGACGGAAGCCCCACTCATCGCCATCCCCATAGACTACGTTTCCTTTCCCGAAGACAACGCGGCGTACAAAATTCACGAGGAACTTGCAACCTGGGATGAAGCTCGTGATCGATGTGTCTCGGAGTATGCTCGCCTGGCGATTACCGATACTCGTAAAAAGATTGAGCACATAAACAGCCTGAGAAAAAAGGCAGAACCTTGGCTCCGCGTTGGCATTAGAAACTTACCCAATACTAATAAGTGGCTCACAGTGGACGACGGTCAGTTTCAACCGAATCCGTAATTTGGTCAGTTGAAATATCTAGTGTAAGCCTAATCTTAATCCTTAATTTTCTAATCAGACCTCCCAGCAACCACCATACCATGGGGATCGGATAAACCAGCTGGTTTCGGAAGCTGTGCTGGTATAGCAATCGGTGAAAACGCGTTAGTCGATTACCAATGCGATGGATCGAAGGAATACTTCGTCTGCGAAGTCCCGATATCGAAGAGCGATTCAGGTATGAAAATGAGAGCAATTGCGAAGAACGGATCATTCGGATAGTACGACTGATTATGATCGAAGATAATTCAGGAGTATACTTTTGACAGGAAATGAGACTACTCTTCCCGTGGGATACGTGACGTTTTCTGATGTCAACGCAGCTTACAAAATTCACGAGGAATTAGCGACGTGGAACGAGGCTAGAGAACTATGCAAATCCGAGGGTGCTCGTTTGGCGATCGCTGATTCCACCGAGAAGATTGTGCATATCAATAGCGTGAAAAATAATTGGGGAATGTATCGGCTGCATGTTGGAATTTATAATTTAGCCAGTGCTAACGAATGGGTCAGAGTAGACAACGGTTAGTATCAATCCGACCGAAGGTCTCCGTTGAAATACTGGGATTCAATCTCGAAATAATGTCAGTGATTGTGAATTCTTGAACCTGTAGGTCTTCCTGTAACTTCTCTGCCATGGGAATCAGATAAACCTGGTGGCGCCGGTAGCTGTGCTGGTATACCACTCGGCGTGGATGGACTGAAGGATCACCCTTGTGGCGAGTGGAGAGAATACTTCGTCTGTGAAATCCCGTTGAGAGGAAACTGAACGACGGAAGGAAGTGAGGGGATGTGAATGGAAATGAAAATTACCATTGCATGAAGAAAGTATGAAGATTGAAGAACGAGTGAGACCTAAGAAATGAATTTATATTTGAATCAAGGAATGGTATTCGTTGAGTTGGAAATTTTGTTCAGAACGAAGAAATATACGTATATGTAGATATTATAATCACCGAATGAATAAATGAAACCGAAACCCAAAACCAATGTCAATGAACAAATGAATACGATAGGTAAGATGAGTGAAAGGTATCAATGAAGATAATATACATGGGTGGTTAAAAATTGGTGTGGAAACCCGTTTTTTATTTTGATCCTAAATCCGAAATGAGTATATCTGAGAACTAAAGGGGACGAAAAAATCATCTGGGTGGGATAATCGCTAATCACGCAATGCCACAGCAAGAGAGAATGAGAAGAATTTTCATTTAATTTATACGTCACTGCACTACTGATCTTATAACGGAACTATGGGCAAGACAGAGGCTCTGAGCTATTTCGAATAGGTAATGGAAACTAAGAAATGCGTGCAGAAAGTATCAGGTTTTTTACTACGTATAGAACTTTGAAAACGAGGTTCATTTGATATCAACATAATACATCCACATATCAAACTTTACATCATCATCATAACGACGCCTCCACTGAAACTAGCCTATCTCAGCCTTTTTGTTAGAAGCAGCGTATTTCGTGAACTCCAGAGGCATAAATAGGATAAGCTAGTTGAATTAGGGCCGTCGATAAGCGATATCGGAAGCATAAATATACCAAAGTTCGCAAAGGGTATCTGTCTAGGAGGATTTAAGTAGCGTGGACAGTTCCCCGATTTCAGTCATATCTTCGAGTGCTTTCCTAGACTTTCAAGATGTACGGCAAGCTGCTCGGTTTTTTGCTATTCGCGTGTCAAGTAATTTTGAACGGATCCCACGTTATTCGCGAAACCACGGTTGACGGTAAGCGAAGGAATTGGATTCATCTAAATGTACAATATAAAATTACTGCCATTCTGATCCAAATTTAATTGCAGCGATAAGTGTTGCGTCGACACTGGCTCCCGCACCTTCTACTCTCCCCCAGGGCTATGTGAGATTTCCTGACCTCCATGTAGCCTACAAAGTTTACAAGAAGTCTATTCCGTGGGGACGAGCGCGTGACCGATGCATCGCCCGGGGTGGGCACTTGGCTATCGCCGATACCGTCGAGAAAATCGAGCGTATATATGCCATGCAATCCGAGGTGAACAATTGGATCAGCGTTGGTATCCATAGATCGAAAACTTCCAACGGATGGGTCAGAATTGACAATAGTAAGTCTTAAGCGGATCTAAGATATTCAGAAAGATAGATATACGAATATACCCGCTTAATAATGAATTTTCTAACCAGACCTCCCTCTTACATCTCTACCATGGCGGGAAAATGGTCTTGATGACCAGGAAAATTGCGTGGCTATAGCATTCACAGGAAATTCACTAGTCACTTCCAACTGTAGGACGGATCCTAACTGGTATGTCTGTGAAATTCCAATATGAGAGGATCGAACAATGGAATAACGGATAATTATAAGGAAATGAAATTGGAAGTTGTAACATTTAATGTAAAAATGATGAATATCGAATATGAACAAATAGTCCGTGCAAAAAATTAATCTATATACACTCATTGAAGAGATAATTATATAAACTTGAAAAATATGAATAGAAATACACAAATATGTAATGTATAAATAAATAAACGAAATGAAATTTTGTCACTAATCGATAAAAGAGTCCGAATCAATTCAAAAAGCTGTGTTATTATTTCCACTAAATGCTAGATAACGTCGATATTTTCGAACCTCTTTTGGTTTTCTTGATAGTTGTGAATCCAACTTAGGCAGAGGATATCCAATCTGCTTTGCAAGACATGTGATACGCATGCATCACACATTTCGTTACTATCGCATTCAACCTCATTTGGGTCGGCGGTGATGGCCGAAGAGTTACTCGCGGTGAAAAAAAGATGAAGAAGAATAAAAGGAGGTGAAACTTGATGAAGCCTATCAACGTTGTCTCCAGACTTAACTCTCGACAACGATGTAAGAGATAATGCTTCATTTGGCGATTTAAGATTGGACGAGATGGGAGAAGTTCAGATTTGTTTGATAATAAATGAAACAAAAATCCGAAACCACTATCAATGAACAGATGAACGCGATACGTAAGATAAGTAGAAATCACCGGAAAGGCTTTCCGACACGGTGAAGCAAGACCTATAACGATCCATGATTATAATATAATTATATACATATGGGTGCTCAAAAATTAGTTTCAACGTCTGTTTTTCGTTCCGATACCAAATGCGAAATCCGTATATCTGAGAACTAAAGAGTAGCAAAAAATCGTCTGGGTGAGATAGTCACTGATCACGCGATGCCACAGCCAGCAGTGCGCAATACTTCTGATCTCTGACTCGTCAAGTTGAGAATCAAAAGTTGAAATATCTCAAAGCAAGAGAGAATGAGAAGAATTTTCGTCTAATTTCTACGTCACCGCACTGCTGATCTTACCAGGGAACTATGGGCAAGAATCTTGGAAATGACGTTTGTTCGACGTCAACATAACACATTCATATATCAAACATTACATCATCATAACGACGCCCCCGATGGAACCAGCTTGCCTCAGGCTTTTCGTTAGAAACAATGTATTCCGTAAATTCCAAAAGCATGAATAAGATAAGCTAGTTTAATTAGGACCGTCGATAAGCGATATCAGAACTATGAATATATCAAAGTTCGTGGAGAGTATCTGTCACTAAGGATTAAAATAGCGTGGGCTATTCCCCGATTTCAGTCATATTTTCAAGTGCTCTCATAGACTTCCAAGATGTGCGCCAAGCTGCTCGGTTTTTTGCTATTTGCGTGTCAAGTAATTTTGAACGGGTCCCACGTTATTCGCGAAACCACGGATGACGGTAAGCGAAGGAATTGGATTCATCTAAATGTACAATATAAAGTTATTGCCATTCTCATCCAAATTCAATTCCAGCGATAAGTGTTGCGTCGAAACTGGCTCCCGCACCTTCTACTCTGCCCGAGGGCTATGTAAGATTTCCTGACGTCCATGCGGCATACAAAGTTCACACGGGACGTGTTACCTGGCTGAAAGCGCGTGACCTGTGCATCGCGGATGGTGCTCAGTTGGCGATCACCGATACTGTTCAGAAAATCCAGTATATACGTGGCATGCATTCTGACATCGAAGAGTGGATTAGCGTTGGTATTCGTAAATCGCGTACTACTGATGAATGGGTCAGAGATGACAACGGTAAGTTTCAACCCAATCCAAGATGAGTACATATAGGGGATTCTTTGTCAACCAACCCAGTCACTTTTGTCCGTAGATTCCACGGACATTTTTTTAATATTTCGTCAATTTGCACTACTACTACCTAAAGGCTTCGATGAATTATCTCAGATTTTTAGAATGAACCATATTGGTGAGAAGCAGTTCTCTTCATAACATCATAACTTGTGATCGCTTGCGATGCAATAGTGGACCGTTTGATTTTTATTTTTCTGCACTGAGTCTATGATAAGAAAGTGGCTGAGTAGACGAAGAATCCCACATAATATGAGGCTGTATCTAATCTTGAATTTCCCAACTAGATCTCCCTGTCGCAACTATACCATGGAAGGAAGATAATCCTAATCATGCCGGAGACTGCACCGGTATCTCACTCGTCCGAGACGCACTGATAAACTACTCGTGCGATTATAGAAAACACTGGTATGTCTGCGAGATTCCGATATAACAGCACTGAACAAGGGAAGAACGGATATTCTTTAAAAGTGGAATTTGAAATTATGACATTGAATGTAAAAATGATGAATAGAAATACACGAATATGTAGTGAATGAATGAATAAACGGAATTAAACCTCGTCGCTAATCAATAGAGGAATTGAAGTCATTTCAAAAAGCTGTGATAACATTTCCAGTCAAATCTTCGATTCTGTTCTTTGATAGTTTGCAATTCAACTTACGTTGAGGAAATTCAATCTGCTGTGCAAAACATGTGATATTCATACAACACATGATTCATTATCATCGAGATCAGCTTCACTGCGATCGACGTTGACTCGACGTTGATTTGACATCAACATGATATATCCATACATCAAACTTTACGTCTTCATCATAACGACGCCCCTGATGAACCCCCAAGTTATCTCAGCATTTTTGTTAAAAGCAGCGCATTTTGTGAATTCTAAACTCACAAATGAGATAAGCTGGCTTAATTAGGGCCGTCGATAAGCAGTATCAGAAGTATGAATATACCAAAGTTCGTGGAGGGTATCCATCTATACGGATCTGAAGAATACATCAGAATACGGAACGTCGTTGATCTCTCACAGCAGAGATCATTTTGAGTGCAAGACACGTGATATGGATACGTCACATTGTTCCAACATCGCGTTTTGAACTAATTTTGGTCAGCGTTGGTATTTGAATAATGATTCGCGGAGGAGAATAAAGTGAAAAATAATAAAATGAATAAAGCTTATCAACGGTTGAGTCCTAAGTTCATGCGCGACAACGATGTAACCGATGATCCTTGAGTGCGCAACACTTTTTATCTTATTGTTCATTATGGGTTAAAATATATACGTTGAAATGTCTGAATGTGAGACGAAACAGGAAACGCTTAGATCTATATCTAGAAAGCTGAAACGAGAAATCCTAATAAAAGTCGGGGCTGAATAGATTCTAGTCAAATCTGAAGACAAATTCAGTGGTCAGGTATTTCTACTCCTTAACATTTCGCGTTTCTTGGCATACAATCACTTCGCGTCGTCAGCAAATGATACGAACGGTATGGATATACAGAAGTTCACGAAGGGTATCTATTTCGGGGTTTAAATAGCGCAGAAAAATTCCCAATCGCCGTCAGAAGCTTCGAGTGCTTTCACAAAGTTACAAGATGTGCGCCAAACTGCTGGGTTTCTTGCTATTTGCGTGTCAAATAATTTCTAACCGATCCCAGGTTGTTCACGAAACCACGGATTACAGTTAGTGAAGGGACTGGACTTATCTAATACACGATATAAAACTACTGCCATTTTAATTCAAATTTAGTTTCAGTGACAAATCCCACTTCGAAACCGACTTCTACACCTTCGACTCTCCTCGAGGGCTATGTAAGATTTCCTGACGTCCATGCGGCCTACAAAGTTCACATGAAAAGTGCTACATGGGTGCAAGCACGCGACCTATGCATCGCGGAGGGTGCTCGCTTGGCCATCACTGATACTGTCAAAAAAATCGAGCATATATATGCCATGCAACCTGAGGTCAACGATTGGATTAGCGTCGGCATTCGGAAATCGAATACTACTGGTGACTGGGTCAGAGTTGACAACGGTAAGTTTTAATCTAATCAAAGACCTTCAGAAAGATGCACGATGGGTAGCTATTTATGCTGTGGATACATATGACCATGTATTTGATTCTGGATTTTTTGAACAGGCCTCCCTCTCACATCTATACCATGGAGCGTAGATAATCCTGACGACGCAGGAACCTGCGTGGCTATATCATTCTTAGGAAATTCATTAGTGAATTTTTACTGCGACGTGTTGCCTGTGTGGTACGTCTGTGAAATTTCAATATAAGAGGACTGGACGAAGAAACAACGGATATACTATGTAGGAATGAAATTGGAAATCGTAATATTCGATGTAGAAATGATGAATATTGAATATGCACAAGTATGTAACACGTGCAAGAAATGAATGTACATTCTGCTTGAAGAAATAAAGAATTGAGGAAGACATGTGCGATTAGAAATTAAAAATTTGAAAGAAACTGGACCCTCCCTCCCCCAGACTTTCACGCTAAGGACAGGAAATAAAACTGAGAAGATTAAGAACGAGAAAATCAATTTCGGCAATTCAAATTGATGCACATATACCCTGTCGAATTATTTGCACGCGAGAAGCAAATCTCTGTAATATCGAGTACAGGTTGCGGAAAAATCATCTGGGATAGACATTGTCGGTAATCACAATGTTATATTCACCAGTGCGCAACACTTTTTATCTTATTGTTCATTATGGGTTAAAATATAAACGTTGTAATGTCTGGAAGTAAGACGAAACAGGAAAAGTTTAGATCTATATCTAGAAAGCTGAAACGAGAAGTCCTAATAGAAGTCAGGGCTGAATAGATCCTAGTCAAATCTGAAGACAAATTCAGTGGTCAGGTATTTCTACTCCTCAACATCTCGCATTTCTTGGTATACAATCACTTTGCGTCGTCAGCGAATGATACGAACGGTATAAACATCCCAAAGTTCACGAAGGGTATCTATTTAGGGGTTTAAATAACGCGGAAAAATTCCCAATCGCCGTCAGAACTTCGAGTGCTTTCATAAAGTTCCAAGATGTGCGCCAAACTGCTCAGTTTCTTGCTACTTGCGTGTCAAATAATTTTGCACGGATCCCACGTTATTCGCGAATCCACGGATGACTGTAAGCGAAGGAATTGGAGTCATCTAAATATACAATATAAAACTACTGCCATTCTGATTCAAATTTAATTCCAGCGATAAATGTTACGTCGATACCGGCTCCTGCACCTTCTACTCTCCCCGAGGGCTATGTCAGATTTCCTGACGTCCATGCGGCCTACAAACTTCACAAGGAACGTGTTACATGGGTTCAAGCACGCGACCTATGCATCGCGGAGGGTGCTCACTTGGCCATCACTGACACTGTCAAAAAACTTGAGCATATAGAGGGTGAGTGTCCTCAAAGGTCTCAAATTGGTGGGACTACTTGCGACGAAGGCACGCTTATTCAGCCAATCAGGTAAACAATTACCCGGGTGGGGATAGTAAAGTAATGCTTGATTACAGTTTTGTCAGGATATCGCGATAGATATATGCGTGCCTTGACCGCAAATGAAGCCCACGTATTTGGGATCATTGGAGATACTCACCCTGCATACATGCGATTGGAGGTCAGCGATTGGATCAGCGTTGGCATTCATAAATCGAATACCAGTGATGACTGGGTCAGAGTTGACAACGGTAAGTTTTAATCTAATCAAAGATCTTCAGAAAGATGGACGATGGGAAGCTATTTATGCTATAGACACATATGATCGTGTATTTGATTCTGAATTTTTTAAACAGGCCTCCCTCTCCCATCTATACCATGGAGCAAAGATAATCCTGACGACGTGGGAACCTGCGTGGCTATATCATTCTCAGGAAATTCATTGTTGAATTTTTTATGCGACGCGTGGCCTGCGTGGTACGTCTGTGAAATTCCAATATAAGAGGACTGGACGAAGAAACAACGGATATACTATATAGAAATGAAATTTGAAATCGTAATATTCGATATAGAAATGATGAATATTGAATATGCACAAGTATGTAACACGTGCAAGAAATGAATGTATATTCTGCTTGAAGAAATAAATAATTAAGGTAGACGTGTGCTATTGGAAATTGAAAATTTGAAAGAAACCGGACCCTTCCAAATTATAGAGTGGACTCAGATCCATTCTGAAGAAAGAAAACCTGCAACGGCCTAAACTGACCACCAGGGAAAATATAATCAAAACTTAGTGTCAATTATTCGGATCAGAAGTTCACCGTGGTAAATGTAAACCGTTCAAAGAAATATGTAATTCCGAATCACACTCATAGCGTCGACAGCTTCGGCTATAGGACCCTGATTTCCAAAGGGATGAAATTTCATATTCACATAATTGAAGCTTGAAACGATCTTTAGTAAAGTTCCAATCCGTAAACGTTTCGGAATTATCGACTACTGGGGGATTACGAATGTGACGCGGAATCATATTATGTCTGCGAACTCACGCAGATTGAGTTTATCCAGAATCGAGGAAGATAGACAACGATGTAACCGATGATACTTTACGCATGTGGCGATTTGAGATTTCTCGAGACTTTCACGCTGACAGGAAATAAAACTGAGAAGATTAAGAACGAGAAAATCAGTCTCGGGAATCCAAATTGCTGCACATATACCCTGTCGAATTATTTTCACGCGAGAAGCAAATCTCTGTGATATCAAGTACAGGTTGCGGAAAAATCATCTGGGCTAGACATTGTCGGTAATCACAATGTTATATTCACGAGTGCGCAACACTTTTTATCTTATTATTCATCATGGGTTAAAATATAAACGTTGAAATGTCTGGGAGTAAGACGAAACAGGAAACGTTTCGATCTATATCTAGAAAGCTGAAACGAGAAGTCCTAATAAACGTCAGGTCTGAATAGATTCTAGTCAAATCTAAAGACAAATTAGTGGTCATGTATTTTCTCTCCTTAACAGTTCGCATTTGTTGGTATAAAATCATTTTGCGTCATCAGCAGATGATACGAACGGTATAAACATACAAAAGTTCACGAAGGTTATCGATTTCGGGGTATAAATAGCGCGGACCAATTTCAAATTACCATCAGAACTTCGAGTGCTTTCATAAAGTTACAAGATGTGCGCCAAACTGCTCGGTTTCTTGCTATTTGCGTGTCAAATAATTTTCAACCGATCCCACGTTGTTCACGAAGCCACGGATTACAGTTAGTGAAGAAACTGGACTTATCCAATACACGATATAAAACTACTGCCATTTTAATTCAAATTTAGTTTCAGTGACGAGTTCCTCTTCGAAACAGACTCCTGCACCTTCTACTCTGCCCGAGGGCTATGTAAGATTTTCTGACCTTCATGCAGCCTACAAAGTTTACCAGGAACCCATTACGTGGGAACAAGCGCATGACCGGTGCATCGCGGAGGGTGCTCACTTGGCTATCGCCGATACCGTCGCGAAGATCGAGCGTATAGCTGCCATGCAATCTGAGGTCAACGATTGGATCAGCGTTGGCATCCGTCAATCGGAAACTTCTGGCGAATGGGTCAGAGTTGACAATAGTAAGTCTAAACCGAATCTAAGCTCTTCAGAAAGATAGATATGCGAATACACCCACACAATAATGAATTTTCGACCAGACCTCCCTCTTACATCTATACCATGGAAGGAAGATAATCCTGACGACGCGGGACCCTGCGTGGCTATATCATTCTCAGGAAATGCACTAGTCAATTGCGGCTGCACTACGACGACTAACTGGTATGTCTGTGAAATTTCAGTGTAAGAGGACTGGACAAGGAAACAACGGATATATTATAGCAATGAAATTTGAAATCGTAATATTCGATGTAGAAATGATGAATATTGAATATGCACAAGTATGTAGCACGTCCAAGAAATGAATGTATATTCTGCTTAAAGAAATAAATAATTGAGGAAAATGTGTGCGATTAGGAATTAAAAATTTGAAAGAAACTTGACCTTCCCAAATCACAGAGTGAACTCAGATCCATTCTGAAGAAAACATACCTGCACAACCAAACTAGTGTTAAATATTCGGGTCAGAAGTTCACCGTGGTAGATGTAAACCGTTCAGACGAGTATGCAATTGCAAATCACACTCATAGCGTTGTCAGCTTCGGCTATGACCCTGATTTCCAAAAAAATGAAATTCCATATTCACATAATTGAAGCTTGAAACGATCTTTAGTGAAATTCCAATTCCGAAAACGTTTCGGAATTTCTGCCTGTCGATTTTCCGCGCAGGAAACAATGAGAAGAAATCCGATTAATTACAATTACCATTTACAACAGCAATGGGTCTAACAAAAGTCTCAATATTCGTAAAATATGATGAGGTCATAGAAGTTAGATCTACGAAAATCGTACCATGATCTCAGCAGTATCACGCATCATCTGATTCGAACGAATAAAACCACCCTTCTTATAAATTTACATCACAATATTTTCACAGTCTGCTACTTTGATTATCGCTCGGATAAGAATAAACTGGATCCACGAAATTACTCGTTTCTTTTCATTTCTGATACAACTCATCAGCTCAGAGATAAGATTTAATTAGTGACGCTCATAAGACATATATATATATTATTATGTATGTAAAACTTTGGAAAGGACTTATTTTTGGAATTAATCCATAAATCAACTTGCGTATGAAAACGATATCAAAAATATTACCGAGCAAAAGTTCACAGAGGGTATCTCTTTCGGGCTTTAAAAGCCGCGAACAAATTCTCATTCGCACTCAGTCGTCAAAGCGGATTAATAACTGCATCTAAGATGTACGCCAAGCTCCTCGGTCTCCTGCTATTCACGTGTCAAATAATTTTCAATGAATCCCACGAAATTCACCCGGTTACGGATCACAGTGAGTAAAGAAATTGCACCTATTCAGTATACAATTAAAAAAGACTGCATTATAATTAAAATTTAGTCTCATTAATACATGTTGACCCAACGCCCGCGCCGGGTCCTCTCCCCGATGGCTACACAAGTTATCCCGATAAGCACATAGCGTACAAACTGCATCAGCAAAGCTTAACATGGGAGGCGGCAAGAGACCGATGCAATTCGGAAGGTGGTCACTTGGCAATTGCCGATTCTGAGAGTAAAATCCACGACATAATACACCACAGAAATTTTTGGGGAACCCGGCGGATACACGTTGGCATTCGTCGCTCAAACACAACAGCTAATGAATGGGTCAGAATTGACAACGGTAAGTTTCAAGCTAATCGAATAGAAATATGTATGATTACGATTCGAGCCTATATACGGCGATGTACTTAATCTGATTTTTTTTCGCAAGGCCTCCCTTGTGCAAATTTGGCATGGATGGAAAGTCCGACTGATGGCTTTGACTGCGCCGGTCTATCAATTGTATCATCGGAACTAACGGATTACACATGCGACTACGAGGATGAATGGTTTGTCTGCGAAATTCCGATATAAACTACGAATTGAACAAGGGAATAATGGCTGTTCTATGAGAATGAAATTTGACATTGTGACATTTAGAAACGATAAGAAATAAATATAAACAAGTATATACGTGTAAGAAGTAAATTTATATTCTGATTGGAGGAATAATTATATCAAGTGGGGAAATATGAATAGAAATAAACAAATGTGTAGTGAATAAATAAATAAACTAAATGGAATTAAATACTTGAGCCCATTATTCCGATTCCCTGTCATTTTATTCAACGCAATTTGAATCCAATGTATGTTATAAATCTAAGCTTCAAGAAATAGCTCAGAATATAAGGTCATCAACAGAGCACTGAAGATAAGATGCAAATATTTCTTATCGATATTTTTTCCCAATATTTTGGAAAAAATATATATTCTTATTCTTGAAAACGACGTTCATATATCAAACTTTACATCATCATCATGCCCCGAATGAGACCAGCTTATCTCAGCCTTTTTGTTAGAAGCAATGTATTCCGTAAATTCCAAACGCATAAATAAGATAAGCTAGTTCAATTAGGGTCGTCGATAAGCTATTTCAGAAGTATGAATATACCAAAGTTCGCGAAGGGTATCTGCTAGGAGGATTTAAATGGCGTGAACCGTTCCCCGATTTCAGTCGAATCTTCAAGTGCTTTCATAGACTTCCAAGATGCACGCCAAGCTGCTCGGTCTCCTGCTATTCGCGTGTCGAATAATTTCTAATGAATCCTATGAAATTCACCCGGTTACGGATTACAGTGAGTAAAGAAATCGAACCTATTCAGTATACGATTAAAAAAGACTGCATTCTAGTTAAAATTTAGTCTCGTTAATACATGTTGACCCAACATCCGCGCCGGGTCCTCTCCCCGATGGCTACACAAGTTATCCCGAGAAGCACATAGCGTACAAACTGCATGAGGAATTCTTAACATGGGATGCGGCAAGAGACCGATGCAATTCGGAAGGTGGTCACTTGGCAATTGCCGATTCTGAGAGCAAAATCCGCGACATAATAAACTCCAGAGATTTTTGGGGAACCCATCGGATACACGTTGGCATTCGTCGCTCAAACACAACAGCTAATGAATGGGTCAGAATTGACAACGGTAAGTTTCGACCTAATCGAATAGAAATATATAATCACGATTCGAACCTATATACGGCGATGTACTTAATCTGATTTTTTTTCGCAAGGCCTTCCTTGCGCAAGTCTGAATTGGGTGGAAAGTCCAAGTTCTCCTGGCCCTGACTGCGTCCGTCTATATATTCCAGCATCGGTACTATGGAATTACCCATGCGACCTCGAGGAATGGTTTGTCTGCGAAATTCCGATATAAACTACGATTGAACGAGGGAAAAATGGATGTTCTACAAAAGTGAAATTTCAAATTATGACATGTGGAAATGACAAATAATAAATGTAAGCAAAGAAGTGAATTCAGATTCTGATTGAAGGAATAATTATATCAAGTGGGAAATATCAATAGAAATAAACAATGGATAAATAAATAAACTGAATGAAATAAAATACGTGAGCCTATTATTCTGATTCTCTGTGATTTTATTCAACGCAATCTCAATCCAATGTTATAAATCTAAGCTTCAAGAAATAACTCAAAATATAACTACTCTTCATATAAATTCGCATCGCAATGTTTTCACAGCCTCCTCATACTCTCATTATCGCTTTCTCGAGGACAGAGGTGACTGATAATGAACGACGATCTAAAAACTTAAGAACGAGCATCATCCCAAAGAATCGGACTTCAAACAGCTCGACTAAATCATCGTTTATTATATCAGTGCAAATACGAGAGTCATGACGTCTCTGATCGCTACCCTGCCGTTGCAAATTGTGTGTCAATTACTCGTAGCGGGAAATCTTACTATAACCGAAAACGTTACTTCGGGTAAGAACAATTCTGGATTCATTGTATACACGGCTGACTATAATAAGTCTTAATTACAGACGGAGGTGAAACCCTTAAGCAAGCTCCTCCGCCCCTTGCAGTATTCCCAGAGAACTATGATTTGTTCACTGCAGCTCCTATTAGATCGACTTACAAAATCCACAATAAATCTCGATCGTGGAACGAGGCACGTAAAATATGCATTTCAGAGGGTTCGCATTTAGCGGTAATAGATTCTTGGGAAAAGTACGAAATCGTAAAGGGGATGAACACTATGAACTCATCGCTCTTCGTGGGCATTCATAACATGTTCAACAGTGGGGAATGGATCAGAGCTGATAATGGTGAATCATGAAGTTATTCAGCTGATAAATTATACCGAAATTTTCAGACTGATTTATTATTTAAATTGTTAAACAGGGTTTCCTGTAACGTCTGTGCCATGGGCACCTAATACTCCTAATAGCATAGGACACTGCCTTGTGCTTTACTATACCGGTGAAGGAGTAGGAGATGTAAATTGCAACTGGAGGTATCCATTCGTATGTGAAATCCCGATGAATATGAACTGAATAAGAATTAAAAAATCGAGCAAAAGCCCGGCTGGAACCTTGAATATCAATTCTTATCACAAGAATTCACTTTGGGATATTTCAAGTGAACAGTCGTAGTGATATGTGTCTGATCTACGATCGTTGAAAATATACGAAATGTGTAAATACTAACGTATGTACAAAAAAGCATAATATATCCTCCACCAGCAATAATTGTCATTTTTAAAAACGTTGAAACCCTACCTTTACGCTGATATGGTGAAACTGGTGCAGCTACTGATAGTACTTCTAGCTCCTGCAATGGTTCTCCACGATTTTTCACAAACTGCCAATCTTCTCGTAGTTTCTTCAGTTTTTCCTGAAACAATTTAGAAAAAACAAACATTTTTTTAAACTCAATTCGCAGCTGAAGATTATCCTTCTTAATAACATCGGATAGAAAGTGTATACTATCATCGTAGGGCAATGAGATTGATTTATTGAACATTTCAAGTTCCTCTTTCATGATTATTGTTGATTAAAAAAGTCGAATGAACGAAAGGTTTGAATTTTTCTACCAGTTTTGAAGCCCACAAACCTATACACGCATCCAAATTCATTGAAGATCAATTTAATGAATTATCTCATGATCCTATCATTCAGTATATATTATAAAGAATTGAAATCAAATTCTAAATTCAGAAATTCTTTTCAAATTAATTTTCTTAAAACCAAAACTCACTTGAAGTTCAACAGATATCGGTTGCTTCGCCGATTCGCACTCCTTCTCCAAATTTGTATAGTTTTCAATAACATCTTTAACTTCCATTTCACGATCTACAACTGTGACCTGTGAATGCAGAAAAAGAGAACTATAGCTCGATAACTCTATGAGCTACTCGAATGAAAAAATCCTGGAGCAATAATGAAAAGAATATTTCTTCAAATTACGATAATGAAAAAGTCTTGTTCTATTATACCATTATGTTGTCGATAACTCTGACTCTTTCCTGCTGTGGAAGTTCTCTAGATATATTAAGCCTGGTTCGGGTTTCCATTACCCAAGCCATAACTGCATCTAAACTGTTCATGTACTTTTTCAAAGAAGTTAATTTGTTCTCAACGTAGTCACGATGAGCAGAAAGATTTGAGCTTGCCTAAAACACACGGAATTTGTTTAATTAATTCATCTTCTTCAGCAACAAGGAAAAATCTAAAATCTCTAAAGAAATTCAGAGTTTTTCAATGAATATACCTTATCCACATCAAAAATGGTACTCCTGTAGACATCCTCGTTGCGTGGATTATTTTGCTGGAATAAGAGAGCCTCGATTCCTCTCTTCCGTGAGGCAAGCTCCTCTGCTTTTGCCTGAAGCAAGAATTGAAAAGAGTTTTGGAATTGGTAAGTTTCTCTGTATTGGGATCTGTTTCAATTCAATAAGCAATTGATGTACGTAGCAAAAACATGAAAATAAAAACAAGCTTGAGATCTACGAAGCAAAAATGACTCTATGCATGAATTAGCACATTTTTTTTTAATTGTTAGTTTATTCTTTTAATTACGAAATTGTTAGGGTCGGGCCCAACTACTCGAAGTGCTAGTAATTTACTGGCAAAATAATAGTGTATTATTATTCTGTAACAGTTAAAAGATCCGAGTGGTAAAGTATCTATTTATAGTGATACCCCCACATCAGTGAAGAAGCACAATATCTATTCTTTACTTTCTTAATGTAATACCGAAAATAAATATCTAGAAGAAACAGAGCTGTGCTTTTACCTTTCTAACAGCATGCCAGTGTTTTATAATGAACAACAACAAGATACAAACGAAAAATGTTATCACTATCGATATCAGATGCAGCATATCGATTTAAATAACAATGAATCTCCAATTTAGTATATTTTATATTAATATCAGAATATAAATAATTGGAATATAAGAAGGGACGATATATTATAATGATCGTTACTCATTTCAAGGGTTTCCTGCATACTGACTAGCTACTAGCTTGTAGCTGGCATAGATATCAGAACTTGTGTAACGAAATCTGTATGTATATATTAATAAGCGGCAAAACATAAACCTAAACTAGTCAAAAATATGAGTTCCGATCTATTTCCGTCTTGGCAAGCCTATACTACGAAAGTCAGGAAATGCAGTGATATTATTAGAAGCATAGTTTGAATTCTATTTAATTACGTTGCATTATACTCCCGCGATTACTTGTACAAATACAGGTCGAAAAAAAAGGATTAGAAAAGACTTTATCTCGAAAATTAGTAATTCTACATATTTTATAGTCCCGAAACGTGTTCATCAGATCATACGCAGATTTCGTTCTATTATTATAATTCGAACTCATAATAACCTAACAACTCATAATCGTTATTCATAGAGAAGAGAGTAAAGATAAAATAATAAATCGTTAGTGCAAAATCACAGCTGAAATATAAACGAAAATAATTACTGAACAAACCTTGATTGAAGAAAGTCTTATAGTCAGGGAAGTATCATCAGATGGATTGGCAGAGGAAGCTAACAATAAATTCACTTGATCGATAAGGTGGCGAACAGCATCGAGTCCTTTGTCCCCGGTTGTTGTCTTTCTCTCCATTGCAAGAATCCTTCAAGTAAGAAATGATCTCCTTGTAATTAACGAAGCGAAAATAGCGGATAAAACGCTCGATTGATCAAATGTTTCACAGCATAACTAAGTCGTGAAAAAAATTACAGTTTATTATTTCAATAATGAAAGCTGACTCTATTAACTGTTTGTTTGAAATCATTCAGAGAGTGATCATTGCTCTGCGAGAGACAAGTCGCTACTGAAATAGCCCGATAGTTTCATCCCACTTATACCTAAGAGAAACTTTGACCATCTCCACGTGTGCAGCAAGCAGCTATACCGAAAGTATGAGTTAGAGTTTACGATGAAATTCGTTTCTTCAAATTGCGACTTACTTTTCTTTCTTTATTTTTAATTCCGCGTTGAGCTGCACCCATCTACTTTTAAGCTTTTCTACCATGCCTTGAAGATCCTTGGCTTCCTCGGGCGATGACTGGCTGATAATTTCCTTGCTGGAAGTGGTGATATCGTTGATGATGTACTGTCTCCTATGAATCTCTTGTTCAAGTTCTGGAAGTTTCATTTTACCAGCTTTAGAATGTCCGGTGGAGTTTAACTTGTTCAGTATCTCCTCAGCCACGTTTAACCAGTCGGAAAACGTCCTGCAATTGTTATGCAAGCCTTTCCAGCTCTCCGAACACTTTATCCAAGTGTTATACCTGGCCGAATACTTCTGGTTAACATTCTCCCATTCGTCTTTTAGCTTGTCAACTAAACGTATTATCTGGTCGGCTTGTTCCTTCCGAGAACGTCGCGCCACTTCTGAGCTCAGATTCTCAACCTCTTCAACGCTGGATTTTAATATGTTTAAAGCGTTGCTTATTTTGCTCAGACATTCTTCTTGGTTTATATAAGACTCGTAGTCTTTTCCATTTAAGGGTGGTGAATTCAACGATCTTGAGACTGTGGATATCGCTTCTCGCAGCTTATTCGTTTTTGTTACAAAATCAGGCTTGCTTATACCTCCGATTTCCTGTTTTAAAACCAAAAAACATCATTACCAAACACGTTTTATGACCTAAAGAACAATTCATTCGATTAATTTGATCAACCGACTGCATCTAAGCCCTCTATACTTACAATTTCCATTTTCTTCTCCACGACGAGTTTGTCTTTGTCTTTGCTGCCGCTAAATCTTTTGAATTGTGAGCTAACTTCTTGCCATTTACTGTTGATGGTATATCTAGTAGTTTCCAAGTACCCGACGTTAGATCTCTTCAGTTCGTTTCCCAGTTCGTTAAGCTTCTGTATCTGTTCTTGTTTTATCTCAAATTCTTCGGTGAATAGTTCCAGCTGTCCTTCGTAATTATTGGCTTGTTCAAGCTTGAGAGGAACGTCGTTGAACCAGTCGTTGAATTCAGCTACTAAAGCGTTGTACTGTCTCAAAGCCTCTTCCGCTTTCTGCGCTTGTGTGCGTCGCGCCTCTGTCTCAGACATAACTTGGTGCCATTTGCTTCTCAGCTTATCCTGGTGATCGGATTTTATCTTATCAGCCCTTGCAGGGTCCGTCATATGCACTGTCATCACTAGCCCATCTCCTTTGCTGATCAGACTCGCAGCATCTGGGGCCAGGCCACTAACTTCACCCTTGATTATCTGTTAGAAATTGAATTTTTTGATGTAAAGAAATTTCAGAGAAATGAAGCTTATTCAGCTCTTTCACAAACCTCAATACGTCTTGCCGGGTCTTTTTCATTGCCGACTCCTCCGATTGTCAGCAACATAACATCCATTCTTCGCAACATCCTTTGCGCCGCTTGTTCAAACTCTAAGATATCCCGTTCAAAAGTGGTTCTAGATTGGCCAGGGGATCTCAATTCGGCGGTAAATTTAGATGGGACTCTCCGTACGGGAGATCGAGATTGTTTCTCAATTTTAATCTGAATGAAACGTAAGATATTGTCAAATTTTCTTTTCTTGCTGAATGAAAAGTCTGTTAGATATCCTACCTAGCTTATAAAAATATTAATACATTATATTAATGAAAGAGTTACAGCAGTGTGAATGCATCGTTAGCTGCATAACAGTTATTGTTAATAATAAATGTATGTAAGTAAAGTAGTATCATATTTGTATGACGGTACGTAACGCAACAGATCCTCAATCTATTACCTTATCCAAGAGGTGTTCGACATGCTCTCCTAAAGTGGAATCCTCTCCGTCAGAGCTTGAGCTACTAACATCAATTTCAGTATCGTCAGAAAATATGAGAGCATCATCTGTCTCTTTATCGCTTCCATAAAAGCTCTCGCAATCCTCCAACGTGTCGTCCGACGACAAGCATCTCGCTATCTTTGGTATGGGTGACTTTCTATACAGCTTAGTCACTTGAGGTATACTAACATTTTCAACTATTTCAAACGTGTTTGAGAATCCTACTTGTTTCTTTGCACCCAATTCTTTTTTACGAGCTCCGTTGTTAGAGCCACTCTGACCCTGCTGAGGCTTATCATCGAGTATTAAATACTCTGCAACGCTTTCCGGATCCTTCAAAGTAGTCAAACTATGTCTTTCTGTAGGATCTTCAATCCCTAAGTCAAGAGAAACAGACTCGTGTACCAGGGCTAACGGCGACGTAGACATTGCCATCTGTTTCGGAGATCTTTGGCCAGGTGCTAGCCGTGGGGATCTTAAAGCCTCGTCAAGGAGTTGTGAAAGATCGGCGGTTTCATCTCCAAGATTCAATTTGAGGCTCAATTTCTTCACTGACTTCTCTGGCCCTTCTTCAGAGGATCTCCGTTTTTTTAGAATAGGAACTAGCTCCTTCTTTTTTATCGTCGGACTTTCTGGGCTGAGATTACTGGATCTTTCAGTCTTATGTTCAATCCCAGCTGTGTCTGTGTCTACAGATTCGGGCTCAGTCTCCGCATCTTCTAATATTTCTACCCGCTCAACAACTTGAGGCATTTGTTCAACGCTAACGTTGGCGCTGGGAAGAACGACGTGATCTTCAGGGGAAGCTACGGACTTGACTATCTCCATTTCCCGTATTTCAACAATACGGAAAGAGTTTGGTTGAGCTTTGGTAAATTTAATGGGCTTGGAATCAGTGGCAGTCAAAGTGTTGGTTGAAACTTGCGAGAAAAGCTTGCTGTTTTTAGCCAGGAAAAATTCCTCCTCGTCCGCAACCAACGCCGAGTCTTTATCTGATGTGGAAACGCTGGGATTATCATCCTGGCATGGTTTACGAGGCTGAGAAGTCTGCACAACGTCTGGAATTGAGCTCATGTCTAATCTTCTTCTAACAGTCTTGCTAATGTCAATGATTCTGCTCTCAATTTTCTCTGTCTTTGTGCTAGACTTTTTACTACGAAGAGGTATTTCTATCGGAGAACTCTTAGGCGTCTTAGCAACATTGTCTTCAAAGGCAGGATTTAGGTAGCCGATACCATAAATGGACTGGTCCTTCTCTATATCTTGTTTAATCGATGAATTTGTAGATTGTTTTAGTAGCAAGACCGAATTAGTAAGCTCCGAATAGTCTCTCCCCTTATTATCATTGTCGCCTGTCTTATTATAAACCAATAAATGATCTGTATTTTTTTGGATCCAACCCTGTGGAAAAGATGATTCTTAGGAGTACAACTTGGTGATTTTCTGTTTAAGCTTCGTTTAATGCATGAAATAGCGTGTTAATGATATACGATGATGTTAAGCCAGTCCATACACAATGCTATATGCGATGCGTAAATTGTTTTTTTTTTTCACAACGTGTAGAAGAGCATTTTTTCTTGACCATCCATCACCATAGTGCGTTAATATTCTCCATGTATGTTTACGTGTATTAATACATTCTGCGATAGAGATTTAGGTAGCCTCTTCGCAATAGACATATTTATATTATTTAGTCGAGTTTAGGGGAGAGACGAGACCACTGTATGTAATATTTTGCCATTTTTTGACCAGATATTGTGCGGAAGATACCAGAACTTTGTGTCTTATTATAGGTATATTTGGATATATTTGTGCATCAATCTTCTATGTTATTTACATGGAAATGATGTGCAACGTCAAGTATAAAACCGGCACCACAATAAGCATCGAACACCTCTTGGATATAATATTGTGTAAAAATATAAATAATACTATATCTGCGACGTTACAAAGTCATAATTCATGTTTTGAATTCTACTCTGCATGTAGTATATCTATTATTACGTAAATACCATATAGACTAAGTTATGAAGAAATGTATGCATGAATTCGTTCCATTTAACTCATTAGATAAAAATCAAATATTTCAATTTCAATGTACACAGATTTAAGATAGGAATGGAAAACGATAGTTTGAAGTGTGATTTTCTATGGAATATAATAATATAGAATATCAGAACAGTACATTGAAGCCTAGGAATGAGAAAAAAACACCAAATGTTAAAATGTCAAGCAAAACATAAGCCATGAGTGATAAGCAATGATCGTATATATTATACTGATTGAATATCCATTGAGAAAGAGCAAAAATATAAATCATTACACGGGGATAAAAAACTAGTCCAAGTAAATACTCAAAGTATATGAACACCACTCACTTGTATTCTGTTGCAAATTTCCTCCCATTTTTCGCAAACTTTAGAAACTTTAGGATAAAATGAACAACGCTGTAGCTGCATTAATTTTGGCTTAGTTTCAATCATCTCGCTCTGTATTGCCTGTTCACAAATTTCAGAAAAGAGGTAAACATCGACATGTTAGAATCAGCAAATGTCTTTCTCAAAAGTAAATAAAGAGACTAATAATACCTTGCAGTGTTCAAAGTGTTGTTCGCTCAACTGATCTACCGGCACAGCGTCCAACTGGTTCAATTTTTCCTCAGTCTGTCGAAGCCAGGCATTTATCTCATCGACGCATGGTTCCTCCTATCGAAAAGCATCACAGAAATTAGAATCAAACATTTTAGCCTTTCTAAATGCAATCCTTTTAGCTTACCTCTGAGCCATTGCAAAGACGGAGTCTCCGCTCAGTGTTCGCCAGCCTTGTAGTAACTTCAGTTACTTTTTCCCTCAGCTGTTCTAAGTACATAGGATCGCAAAGTTTTGAAAATTCGTCCTGAGATCTGAACAATTTATCTCTAACAACGTTCAGCCTTGGAATAACTTCTGTCAAGGTTTCCTGTGGATGGGAATAATCGTGTTATCAATTTATGCAACGCTTCAAGATTAGCTCTTGATGACCATAACTTACAGTAACGTATATTGCGTTCACAGGCAAGTCAGGCATATTCTTTTGCGTGTCTAGTTCTTTGTTGATGCTTTCTATCGACATGTTAATGTAAGTCATGTGTTTGAATATATCTCGAGATAGTTCGAGCGCAGATTCTAAGGCGGACTTTGATTCTGTTATTTGCAATCCAAGCTGTAACAGTAAAAGCGTTATTACGATTACCGCCTATTAAACTGGTGTTTCGATTTGATTTATTGCAAATAAATTCAGTTCGTACTTTGTTATAGAGTTCCTTAAGCGTGTCAATTCGTTTAGAGAACTTTCCTGGCTCTTGAACGATTCTATCTTCGACCAGTTTCCTTCCAGTGACAATAATGTTCTCGATTTCTCCCTTTATTTCACTGAGAGTTTGGTAAAACCGCTAGAAGAATAAAAACGAAAGATGAATATTATTCTCCACAACAAAAACTGTGTTTCATATTTACCAAGCAATGTTTGAGCTGCCCTTCTATCGCCTCTGGATCTTCAGAAGCTAATTCAAGCAGACAAGTAGCTTCTTCGATTCCCCGAAGTTCCCGAAGAGCCCGAGATAATCTTGGCTCGAGATTTTGGGGGCAACAAAAACGTTGGAATTTTGCATTCACTTCTGTGAATTTTCCTTCAATCAACTGCATTTGCTCTTGCAGTCTGGCCGCTGCTTCATGTTTACCTATCGCCTTGTAAGACTCAACTTGAGACTCCATTTCGTGTAAAGTTGCCTTCTGGTTCTCCAATTCTTCGAATAATTTCTGTAGGAAATTTGATTAGGAGTCAGTTATGGTTGAGAATGTGAAATAGAACAAAAAAATGAAAGAAATGTTGATAATGTGTTAAATTATGATACATAAACAGAAAGAGAAATAGGACAGACCTGAATTTCGTGCGGCAAATCATCTGCAGTCAGGTCACAATCAAGACGTGCAGTTAGTACGGAGTCTACTTGCGTTAGCGAGTGCTGGAGCGCGATTATTCTGCCTTCCGACTCTTGCGCTTGCCTCACAGATCCTTCCAAGAGTTGAGCCCGCTCCCCTGCCTACCCAACAATAACATAATCTATCTATCTATCTATCTCATTGTAGTTTATTCTCAAATCAGGCTTTTCACATGTCTCAGAATGACAGAAATTTTGAAATAAAAATCGGATTGACTATTTACAATGAAAAACGCAAAAGTTACTTTCAGTTTGGTACAAATTTGAACCCGATGTTTGATATAAATGAACAAAAAAATTTGAAAAGAGATCATGTTCTGCTGCTTTGCATGACTGACAAAGGCGAAGCAAAGTCTGGAGTAAATAGATGAGCGAGAAGCATGATTTAAAGCATTAATCGCTGAAGCACACGCTTGTGTAATAAAAATGTATCGATTATTAGTAACATTTGAAAAGGACAAAGGCTCACCTTTTTACTGAGATTCTCCCAACGGTTTGACAAAGCTTCTACATCAGTCTTCACCGAATTGGTCATGATGTCATTGTCGATTAGCTGCTTTCCTATCTCTTGTATCTTGGCAAACCGAGACTCTGGACGATTACGGATATAATTCTCCAAGTCCTGTAAATATCAGAGTTAAAGGCATGAGTTTGCGTAGGAAAAACGAAAAAAGCAACTCAATAATCGACGTACATCAAGTTCTTCAGATATTTCTTCAGCATCAGCGGCACTTTTAGTTGACTTCTTAAGCCTTTTATCTAGTTTGTCCAGCCAGTCACTTTCCTGAGCAACTAGAGCCCTGAACTCTCCGTATTCATGGCTTGCATTCTGTAGTTGTCTATACCGTTCGTATATTCGATCAGTAACATCCGTCCATCTGGCATTCAGGTGAGTAAAACGTCTTCCTAATTCCTGGACCGAAGACCCTTCTGAACTCAGAAGCTTGTCGTTTCCCATCTCATTAATATTCCTGAACTCTTCCACCCTTCTATCAACTTTGTCTTTTAATATTTGATAGCATCCTCGAGCTTGGAATAATTCAACTGATGAAGTAATCTTCTCTTTTGATGGGATCTCCTGCTCCAAGCTAGATAGCCACTTGGTAAAATCTTCAATCCCGTTTATAATCTGTAATAAAGTAAAAACGGAGTCAATCGTTAATTATAAAAGAGCAACGATATTCTAAAAGTTTTGTTCCAATTATTTACTTTGTCGTTCTTCTTCAACGCGTTCTGAAATTTGTCGGCCTGATTTTTGACGCCGTCTACAATGGCGTGCCACTTTTGTGACACAGTTTCCAGCCGGTTATTTAAAACATTTGCAAACTTTGGCTCAGAGTTTTCGAGTAATTTATTAGCGCAAGTTTGTATGTGCTCTATCCTCGGCTTGTTTTTGCTTATCTCTTCAGAGATGGATTGAATCTGGTCCAGTTTGAACTCTGTGGTTTCTACGTCGTTAACTAGAGCATCTTCTGAGGCCTCTTCTAAATAACTCGACGATTTTTCAAGCCAATTTTCAAAGCTGTTGAAATCGCTGTTAAACTCCTTCAAGCATTCAATATCTGAAAAATCAAATGAAGAATAACGATTATAACAAATTTTCCTGACTAAATTGAAAGTATTTTCACCTTTGAACAGTTTCTGCTGTCTTTCCTCTAGAATAATCGGAATATCGCTCCACTTTGTGTTAAGATCTTGCAGTTCTTCCTTAAGTCTTTGACTGCTTGGTTCTCCGTTAGTTTTAGCAATCAATTCCTGCCCGGTTGTATTAACGTAATTAAAATCGGCCGCTTTTTCAGCCAAAGATTTCTGAAGATCAGTGAACTTTTTGAGTTGCATTTCCATGGATTTATTATCAGAAACAACCGCATGCTCCGAGAGCAGGACACCTTCTACAGAGTTTATAAACGACAGAAGACTGTTTACTGTGTCTGTATATTTTTTAGGAGGCTTTTTGTCCGCTAGATTTGTTAGCTCTGTAAGACGATCGGATAATCTGCAAAAAGTATTGAGAAGAAAAGAATTAGAGATCGTAAGGCAATAAAATCCAAATTTAGACATCAGTAAACAAACCTTTTAGAAAGATCTTCCCAAGCACATGAAAATTTATTCGCTTCGGCTTCCAAGGCAACTGCTTCTTTACCAGCGACTTGATTCTCAATCAATTCTTTGCCTTTTAGTTTTAATTTATTGATTCTATCCTCGTGGGACTTCATTGACTTGATTTTCACCTACAAAAAAAAACAAATTTGATTAAATGCAATCGTATTACTGTTTTTTAACATAAAATAGTAAGAGTTTGTTCAGAGGCTTACCCTGTAAGTCTCAATTTGATTATTCCCATGATTTCCATTAAACCACTTAGTATACCCGTCAAGAATTAATTGCAGACTAGCCAGTTCATTGTTGAACTGTTTCAATCCCATAAGAGAATCTATTTTCTCCTTTATTTCATTGAGTCTACTAGTAGTTGCCTTCCACCTCTGTTGAACGCTTTTTATTTTCTGTTCATCATCTTCCGTCTGTTCATTAGTCTGTTTAGTTTCCTCTAACAGCTGGCTCCCTAGCTGTAAAACTCTGGTGAATTCACTCTCGTGAGCGCTCACATCGGCCAGACTATCTTCGTAAACAACCTTCTTCTCTTCGACACTCAATTCATCAAAGACTCCCTCGGATCGACCCGTTTCTAAGTCAACGTAGTCCAACCACTTATACAAATTCAATAAAGCTGCCTCAAATTCTTGACGAGTGGCACTTCCTAGACGGCGTTTCTTAGAATCGCTGTGAGAAGTCTAAAAAAATATTTGAAAGTATTGAATTTATTGTATCTCAAACAGCTTCGTGTCTTGTTTCATCTTCAACGACTTACAGTAGCTGCTATTTCTTCTCTGTAAGCTATAGTCGTTACAGTTTCGGTCATCCACTCGTTTCCAGAAACTGTTGTAGTTGTTTCTTGCATCGGTTTGAATTCGAACTCAAATCCAGAGCTGGATATCTGGAGAAAGAATGAAATATATTGATTATTCGTTAGTTAGTGTTAATAAAGGGCGTAGATTAGTGCTCTAGCTTACTCTCTGCCCCTGGACTTCCATAATTTGAACCACAGCGTCCCATCTATCCTGAAGGTTCTCAATTTTCTCTAAAATGTTGGCGCTTTCAGGGGAAGATCCCTGTTCGTCCAATTCTTGAACAGCGACTTGCAAAGATGTGAGTCTTTTCTGTTCATGGTCCATCTCGATCTTCAGAAGCTGTAGTTTCTTTATTCTCTCCAATACTTCGCCCATTTCAGATGCGGGATTAGCTTCCATCTGTTTCAGAGTTATTTCTCTCTCGTTTAACCAGGCGAGAAGTCTTTTGTATTCGTCGGTGATATCCCCCCACCGTGAAGATAGTATCTGTAATTTTTGATTCCTCTCTTCAATCCACTGGCAAATGTGAGTCCATCTCTCCCCCAACGCCGTTAACTGATCTTCCATCTGCGCGTAAACAGTCTCTGAACTCTCCTCGTCGACTACTACTACCATCTTACTCAATCCATCGACCACGCTCTGCTGCTGCTGGATATCAACTCGCAGTAATTTCAACTGATTCATTTGATCGTCTAACGCAAATTGGTTCAACTCAGAGGCTGACATTCGCGATATTCGGTCTTCTGTTTCTGTTAACCACCGCCTCAGAGAATCTAGCTGCCTCTGTTGCATCTCCATCAGAACCTTAGGAGGAGAGTAAGGAATACAGTTTCGACTATTCCTGTATGCAAGATATTCCTCAAATTATGATATTGAGTTCTTGTATTTCTTCTATTTATTTTTATTTCATCAAAATGTATCCAATTGTTATTCGAATTGAATTCGATACAACAATAAAATCAATCGCGCTAAATTTCCGACCGATTTGAATTCTGACAAATAATAATATATACAGGTGATCGCTAAATACCTCATGAATTCTTGACTGTCGTTCCATCGCATGAGTCCTGAGCCCTTCCCATCTAGAGTTGAGCAGTTGCATTTGAACCCTGACTTCGTCTTCTTCGTCTTTGTGAAGTCCACCTTCAGCCAAAAGTCTAGCTCCCTCTTCAAGAACGGCGCCAACACCGTCTTGATGCCCCGATAGTTCCATTAGAAATGTTTCGTGCTCGTGAAACTGTTGTTTTAAAGTATCTAAAGTAGGTCCAGGCTCTGGTGCGTGGCTCAATTTATCTTCAGCCTCTAATAACCACGTTAAAACTTCCTCCAAAGCTACCTGATACCCGCCTAATTCGACCGAGACGTTTGTCGCCAAACTCATTGGCCGTGAAATCGGCATACCAAGATTAGCGAAAGACAAATTACTCTGGAAAATATTTCATTTAGTTACAAACTAGTCGCCATAATTTACTAATTCACAGTCTATTGAATGATAAAAAAAAAAAAAGAAAAGGAATCATTGTCCTTTACCTCTGCACCCGGCGTTGTTATCGGACTTGAATCACTGGCTACGGATATATCCAAATCTCCTACATCTTCGCCGGAATGAGGAAGAGATTGGAAAAGACACATGACGTACATCATTATAGACTTTTTGTCCGGTACGGAGGTGTTCACGTCTGTGATTGCAGAAAAGAAAGGGATAAGAAAAAAATATGGTAAAAATTGATAAAAGGATGAGATATGGTGTGTGGAGTGGCAATTACCCTCAGGATCTAGGAGTCTTTCGATCCCAAGATGTTCTTGAGCAAGTCGAAAGGCGTGATCGAGTCTAGCGTTTGGATGTTTACGAGAAAGGTTGTTAAAGTCGAAAAGATGGGGTTTCCATCTGTGAAGAAGGGCGTTAAAGGCCAAACCATCCGACCAAGAAGTTGTAAAATTTTTAATATCGACACCGGTGTAATTCTGAAAATATTTTGAAAAAAAAATGATATACATACATCGGAAATACTTGATCTCGCAGTTAATCGACGCCCAAAATTCCTTCTATTTTACCTGCGAATTTTGACGACACCAAGCCAGAAGCGTTTTCTCCAAATTTGTTTGCTGCAATTCTGACATCAGATCTTTAAGGTGATAGTGTACCTGTACAGGAAAATATTGGCTAATATAAAAAGCTGTTCGATGTTATAAAATTTTCTAGTAAAACAGAAAAACTTTACTGCTGCAATTTTTGACGCGGTTTGTAAAATCGATTAAGATTTACTCTCACGCAGATTTTAATTGTCTATCGTGTAAATCTAATCCTTTTCTGTTTCATCGCTGGGAGGACTGATCGGCATTTTTAGTGGGAATATGGAATATCGACGTGGATGTACGGGATGTATGATGGGGGAAACGTGATTTGAGATATTTTTGGATTTGTTGAAGATGGACAGAGGCCAGGAACATTTTCCATTTTTTCTACCACCAGACTAGGAAAATTGTTAGATAAAATTTGAATAATTATTTTCTCTGACTGTTTGACGATTTCTTTCCCCAATTTATTGTCTTACCTGCCAATGAAGTATAATACTCCAAACCAGACCGAGAGTCAGCTTTGGATTACCGTCGACGATGTCGTTACTGCTGATGTTAACAAGTTTGACCTTAAAATGGGAAGAAGATATTTTTCATTCAAATTAGAAATTAGAAATCAAGTTTTTTTCGAATTTTCGAATTTCATGATACTCACATTGTTTTGTTCTAGAATTTGCAACGCCTTGTTAACATTGTTAAGATGATGAACGCGCATTCGTCCGCGTTCTCTTTTCTAAAAGGGAGAAAATTTTCTTGCAATAAAAAAAAAAGACAACTTTTTTTAATCTTTTAGAAATAAATATTCACTTATACTAGTTTTCAATTAACACGACTGCACGGCAGCAAATAATTAGAAAACTAATTACAACCTGAAGTTACGTTTATTAATTTTCAACTATACCTTATACATATTTACAACCGATTACCATTGAAAGTTAATATTTAGACTTATTGACGTAATGCATGTTATTATTTATCACCTGTACCTGTGAGCCTATAACATAATACCGGCGGTATCATATTCATGCAAATATGAATGAAATACGATACACTAGTCTATTTATTTCTATTCCCTTATTATGCATATGGCGCAGGGTATAGCACAGAATACCGGAAATTTTCAATCGTATCCAAGTTTCTTTATTTTGAGTGAAAAAAATAAAAATGAAAAAAAATTTGAATCCATTTTTTCAACGCACAAAAATCTCATTATATCTGTGATAGATAATCCAGCCGAATATAAAAAGCGCAGTAATAAGAAAAACGTTCAATTAAAACTGACCGGGCCTTGCCATATACTTCAAGACAACATTATAATAGATTAATTGGCAATTACTGGAGTATAAAATAGCCGATTACGTCACATACCAATTAAAGAAGATCCTATCTTATTCAGTGAACAAAAGCAAGGAAAAGGATACCGCGATATATGGCGCGAGCCTGCAATTTCTACTGCGTGAGTGCAGATTTGAATGCGGTGGAAAAATATATTTTTTTTTTTGAATTAAAAGACGTGATTTTTCGTGTTTATGACGATATAATTGTAAATCTATATATTTTCAATATTTAGATATATCCGTAAAACAAATATGTGATCTGGATATGTACGGATATTGCAGTTTATTCTGTAGATAAAGAAAATATTTGAAGACGATAGAGGGAAAAGCAAGGAAAATACATATATACATCGTTGGAGAAAAGGATGAGCAAAATATCTCGCGCTGTGAAAATCGATAGATTCTATTTCTGGTTCTGGGTTTGGGTTCGGGTAAAGGATATAAAGATAGCCAGTTATTTGATAGTGGGAGAATAAAATTCATTCAATTATATGCTCATGTATCTATTAGGTATACATTTTCCAAGGTAGGCAATAAAATTTCCTTTATATATCATATTTATACATATATGGATATATACTCACGTATGATTTTGTCGTGAGAACTTCGAGCAGAGATAAAAGACGATTTCCGTCTCTCAGATCGACGAATAAATCTGATATAGGCTCGTGATGATTCTGCGGGATGTATAATAATGAATAAAATATGGAAACCGTTAGGCTTTTTGATTCTTCAATTTTACAGCCATTTCATATTCATTTGCGTACACTTTCGTCATTTTTTGCAATCACTTGTACTATCGTAGGATCATTTCTATTTTTCGGTTACAAATATTGAAAAATCAGCTTCAAGAAACTCAGGAAAAGGGAGAACGATTATTCAACTTATTCATTAATTCATAAATTCGTCGCTATATAAGCGATGGAAGAAGTAAAAAAAAAATTAAAACTTTTAGCACAGGCTACAAAATAGTATAGAAAAATAAAAATAAAATAAAAGGAAAAGGAATGCGACATAGAAAAGGCGGAAATTACTTTTAAAAGCTGGGAGTTTATCCATTTGGCAAAGGTTTTCTTTTGAACATCCTCCCGTTCGTCTGAAAGCAGATAAGAAAAAAGGGTAAACTTTAGCACATAAAAAACCTCTCGAACGACAAAAAAAAAATACAAAAAAGGAAAAGAAGAATTTCATCGAGTTCCTTTCCAGTTACATACATAAAAATAAAATCGGTCGCAGAGATTAGATATCGAATATACCTATACGGTCGTATCATTAGATATATTATAGTAATCAGAAGTTCAACTAGGTAAAATAAATTATTACATAACTTGTCGCTCCATTTAGGTATATAATATGATCATGTATAATATATGAAGTTGTATTAGGTAAGGTCAGCCAAGGTTAGACATAGGAATGAATAAATAATTAAACACTAGTCGATCAATGCCAGAAAGGCGAGAGAGAGCGGAGTAGGTACGTGAGCCATCTCGATCTATAATCATTAATTACTTTCCACTTTCAGCCCCAACGGTAACATCCTAATTAGGGGTATACTCAATGCTGTGCGTGCAGCCTTGTTCAGTTTCGGAGGATGTATCTACTGTACATAATATATTTACACCGTAAATTTTACTTAATAAATATTGATACGTATATCACATGGTAGGGGTAATAGGCATACCCTTGTTCCCTAACCGTAAATTTGGCAAACTTTGGCAACTACGTATAGGTATGTAGCTGTGCGAAAAAAAGAGAAAAGGCAAAACAAGAGAACAGAAAATAGTATAAAGTATCGAGATTCCGCATTCGCTGAGAATAAATTCGATACGGAGTTCGATTTTTTTTTCTTTTTCCTTTCTTGGTTTTCAACGGTTTGAAATCAATCAACTGTCGTTATTCGTTGATTATTATTCTTCAAGATCTTTGAAGAAAAGAATAAAAAAATTGTTTCCCCATTCTAAATTTATTAAACATGTATGAAAATTTGAGATTTGAAGGGTTTCAGTAGATCTATAGGTACGTGAGACTTCGAGGAAGGGATCGTATCACGGTGATCACAATATATCCCAGCTGCACTCGAGGGATAAGAAAAAAGAAGGGTGAAAAAGAGGGGAAGAAGAATAAGAAGAATAAGAAGAAGAAGAAGGAACTGCAGCATCGCATATAATATGCCGATCACGTAGACATAAAGTACCTATATATTGGTTAACGATAAAACAAGCTGTAGAATGGAAGCTACTACATACTGCAATACTCTATCAGCAGAGTATGTATGCTCATGAAGAAGCTTCCTTTGTGGTGAAATCTTTTAATCCCAATATGGAACCGGCCACTTCTTTATCGTGAAGCCTGTATTTCTGCAGCTTTTCCCGAAGCTCTCTCAACTACGGTGTTTAACTTTGTTTTTCTTTTCCCTTTTCGTCTTATTTTCTCTTCTTCTTTTTGTTTTTACTTTCAATCAGATTATCACAAATGAACTCAACTTCTTTCCTCTTATTTATTTTACTTCTTACGTCTTCCATCTTCGACTACCTATATACACTATATAAAAAAGGGGTAAAATTTTTACCTCAATTTTCTGGTAACGTTAGACGCTTGCCTATAGTCTACCTCGCTGTTTATGAATTATTTAAATCTCTATCGATTTATAGATTTTTTTCTCCCCCGTTCTCTCTCACTTTTCTCTTCATTTTTAATGAATTTTCAAGAGCTTGCCGACACTGGCTTCAGGTGAGAATGAAGGGGATCATATACAACCTTTATTACTTCAAATCTCATATTCAATATACGACGATTTGTCGGCTCGACATTACAATTCGTCAGTTTAACAAAATTTTCGCGTTCTCTCGTGAAAATCTATACGTAAATTTTTTTTATCCAACACCTTCTACATTATTAAATTTTATAAGATATTTCTTTTATCTGTAATAGTATTTTTTTCCCAACGTTT
Organism: Tenthredo distinguenda; assembly: GCA_947538915.1. Taxonomy (NCBI): domain Eukaryota; kingdom Metazoa; phylum Arthropoda; class Insecta; order Hymenoptera; family Tenthredinidae; genus Tenthredo; species Tenthredo distinguenda. Next base: position 2,089,727 of record OX384535.1, read on the forward strand.
CTAACTAGGTGACTAAATAATTAACTCGTTTGTATTTAGAACACGCGTCGTCGTCGACGTCAGTAAGTAAAGTATACAAAACTACGCGGGTGACTTTAATCCAAAGAATAAGCATCGATACCTATACATGTGACGCGATGCGGAAGAACGAGAAGGTAAAGGATAGAAGGCGTTTGGGTATTGGAATCGGGGTTGGGGTTGGGGTTGGGGTTGGAGTTGGAATTGAGATCGTAAAGCCACCTACTGTGCCCAAAATGGTATAGCCTATCAATTTTACGAACTTTACCCGCATGCGGTTATATACAGTGCGAACCTAAACTGTTATTGCGATACGTTAGGTGAATCGCAATTGCATCAATCCTATATTACGTATTTAAACAAAAAAAAGAAAAAAAAAAGTGCAAAGTAAAGGATTAAAATAATTGAAATTTACCTATATCTCTTTTCTACGCAGTTTTTAATCAGCGATTATAATAAATTATTTCAAGTTTGAATTCCTTCTTCTTCTACTTCGCATTATTCTTCTTATTAATATATTGCTCGCGTGTTATTAGCGGATATATATAAAGAAGTTCGTCGCGGACAATTGGCCGCAAATAATGACCGCTGTAGTACCCGCATTTATCGAAACAAAGGCAGGAAACGCGATGATATGTAGATATATATGAATAAGATATATTATAATATTAAAACCCAACTAGCGGCGAAATCGCATTCGCGAATAAATTAGCATCGAATGGGAACGTTTTCGTTAATATAAAATTTGACAATATCACTTTTTTTAATTTATTTGTATCGGTTATTCACGATCACATATCATATAATTAGGTAACGAAGCTCGAGAGAATAATAATTGCATAAAATAATTTATACTGCAGTTTTATTTTTCTTCTAATTCTTTTTTCTTTCTCGTTTTTTTGCGAATGTAATCTGATTTTATGACTCAATCGAGTGAGCAATTTAAAAAATTCATTTATTTATATATAGAGCGAAAATCCTGGCAAACTAATCGTAAGCCTGTGTAATGGGTGCGGTTAGCCGACGTGAGAGAGGCATTCAATTCAAGCAGACACCGTATTTCCTTCCGCTATAGTTGTAAATATATATGTGTATATATGTATGTATATATAAACACATTGTCATGTACATGTATGTATGTATCTATGTATATTGCGTGTATATAGGTACCGATGTGATTGCAGTAATAATATACTCATATGTAGTACGCGTATGTATTTACTACATATAGTTGGGTGTGTTGACCTCTACGGAAAGCAACATATCGAGACGTTTGTTATTTATTTTTATTTTTTTTGAGTACTTAATTAATTAGTCAATTAATTTCTAATCAATCAATCGACTGGATTGGTTCGAATAATAGAAAGAGATATGAAAAAAAAAAAGAAAAGAAGAAATGAGATACAATATAATAATTCCCGCATAATATATTTAGTATCACAAATAAACAAAAAAAAAAAATCGTCGTCGTCTTGTCAAGATAATAATAACTATAGTGTGGTAAACTTTCCGGTTCCTTGAGTAAAGCAACATTATACTTTACCGCAGTGATAATATACATATATACATGTAGAAACATTTCCGGTTGGAAAAATATAATTTTATGGAGAAAGTGATCCTATCTTAAAATTTCCTTCCTTCCTTCCATCCTCTTCCTGATCCTCGACTCGACCTCCTATGGTCGTTGTATATAGGTATATTATTATAATATTTTAATCGTGGTTTTGAAGAAATAAGAGCTGAATATTCGAAGAATTGACCGTTTGAAAAAAAAAATTTAAGTTTCTTTTTCTTTTTATTTTAGGATTTTTCATCACTCCGATATGATAAAATAATAGATCATCGTTTGTATTAGACTGAGATGATAAAACACCGGTGTTTTCTATAGCACAATCCATAGAAGATCGCCCTTCCCGTGACCTAGAGAACCTCGGTCAAGTTTCGAGTGATTTTCTTCTCTCTAACCCGTATAAGGAGGAAGAGGAAGGAGCCAGTAGCGTATCGATTAGATAAGACGAACGTCTAATATAGATAAAACCCTCAATGCCCTACCACAGTCTGTACGTACGTTAGTCATGCTAGAATCTCACGCGTGATCGCCACTCCGCAAATAAATAAATATAAGTAGATTACATGCCGCTGCGAGCATCGATGAATATCAAACATAATTTTGTTTATTTATTTCTTTGTTTTTCTATTTATATATAATATTGGGGGGTAAAATTAATAGAGAGAGGAAACCGTTTTGTTTTCGTGCCATTTGTTTCTATCTCAAAATTTTCAGATTTCTAAAACTATACGATTTTAGTACCATTAATAAATTACTTATGATTTTTCGTTATACTATAATCTATATAATGTATAGAATTTGAGAATTATAAATCGATTTCATGGTAACTGACAACTGTGCAGAGTTTCCACAGTTTTAAATATAGAAGATGAGCGCATAATATCCCGGTAGACGTTTTAAACTACATAAATTGATTCGTCATTATAAATCGCGAGTCTTCCTACGTACATACGTAGTAAACATACAGATTCAGCGCGGAAACTGACTACAGTCCGACCTGCGAATTTATAAGATCGTACTTTGAGCGCGAAGAAGAAAGAACGACGCTACGATTATGATGCATGTGTTATTAAGCTCAGTTCAATCTCTGAGTCTTCTTTGAAAGCCTTCAGAACTCCTATCTTCTATACAAAACTTTCGGACAATAATACTGCTGAATATCAGCAGGTGCCTAATTCCTGAAAGAGACCGGTGCACCCCGCGTATCAACTCGTTATGTGTCTGCTGCAGCAGCGCATCAAGCTATTGTCAGTATTATTCTAGCCCGTATTGTCGCGGATAGAATTACCCCCGCGCGTAGCTTTAGCGACGACGAACCATTGTTCAACACTCTTGCCCGTATCAGTGACCACCTTGACTCTAAACTAAACCCACGCTGCAGGGTCGCCTCCTAAATCCCATATGTCATCGGTGATCAAGACTTTCCCAAAATACGATGATCTCAACTCCGAAGCTCGAATGAACTTCGGTAGAACGAAAAGAAAGTGTGTTCGCGCGTGTGCGTATGATACACGTTGTATTTCCTAGTTTCTAACACTCCTATAGCTCTAATCGTGTATAGATTGCGTTCCGCATAGATAAAAGTAAAGAGTTGCGATAAAAAGAGACAAGTTTAGTAGTTTACCCAAAAAATATCGGCGATATATCGTAGGCTAGAGTTCGTACCTAATGATCCGTAGAAATGACATAAAGTTATAAAATAAGATGTGTCGTAATAGAAGCTTGGATATAAGTTGTATGTGTGATGATGTCTACCTATATAGACGACCTCCATCTTGTCCTGTCGAAGTGCAGAACTGCAGGAACGATCAGAGAGATATAGAGAGAGTGGGGTAATGGTATATCTTCAGCAGGTTGTTTAATCCGATAATAAGGCACAGATAATGATGCGAAATAAAAAACAGAACTGTATTCACAATACGCGTATTATATCCTGTGATATTAAACTATAAGCACTGGTTGTTTAAAACTTTCGTTAATTCACGCACTAGAGACAACTATTAACTATAACATAACATAACATAACACTATCCGACATTTGCGCCTGGAATACGACTAAACTTCACTTTCTTACCGGTCAACAACGCGATGTATATGTATCTACATATATATATAGATATATATATAACGTAACGAGTATCACTATACCGCTAGGACGGACGCATACACAATCACGTAATCACATAACACGAACTCACACACCTGTCCGAATACCGAGTTAAGAAACACACGAATAGTATGCAGTACGTAGTGTCTACCAAAGTCTACTAGACAGAGAGACAGAGGTACCGTGCATCTATACGAATGCAGAGGAATACCGCAGCTCCCACGCCACTTGTTGATCGGAGTCGTACTGTCAACTGGAAGAGAGACTTAGGAGCGTTTTTCTAAGACTAAAAACTGACGTTAACTTTCAGGTTATATTATAACAGGTCGAAGGTTTTTTAGAAACGGATAGGTAACATCTTTGTTAGATGTATTATTTCCACCGGGTTAAGATGGTCACCGATTTATCACCGAGTAACGAACGGTTGTTGCAATGCTAAATAATAAACGATAAATTAAAATTCCGAAACTCTTTAGACACCGGTCGCCATGATAAACGCGCAGTGACGATCGCACGGGCGTCGGACACCGAGTAACTGTTTGCTCCCTCGATCAGGACAGAAAACTCGAGGAGTTGTTTCGTGGCGCCGAGAATGCCGACGAACAGGCGGCCGCGGTGAGGTAGGGACGAGGTACCGAGAATCACTGGATAAGGCCCCCATTCTTACTCCGCTGTCAGACTCGTGCGGGTTTTATTGTTGCGCTGTGACAGTCGAGGGGAGCGGAGCTCTCGAGTGGATTTATTTTGAGTCTTTTTTTTTTCGATCTCTTATCAATTTGGTTTACTTTTTGACAAATTTCTTCCGAAGAAATTTTGTCTGGAACGAAATCTTCTAGATATCGGTATTTTTTTTTTTTTTTTTTTTTACGACGAATTCAGTACCTTTTTCGAATAATAACGCGTCGTAAAACGAGTACCAGCACTGCTATGTGTTGCGAGGTGCAAATATTTGCGGTCGATATAGTATCGTGAGCTAATGGATATCCATACCTGTCACTAAAGGTTATCGATACTTTCCAACCATCTGTATGTACAGATATACCTCGTGTAATGCATACAGGTATCAGTTGTAAGGGGGATATTAATTAGGGGGTTTCCTGATTTCACACATCCAACAAACAAAAACGTTTTTTCATCTTTTTTTTCAATTCATTTACGAAAAGGTAACTAGACGCACCCAATACCGATAATTTTATTTGCAAACATAGACGCGTTTGAGACACAGAAAAGAAAAGGAAATAAATCGTACGATGCCTCGAAAAATTGCGGAGGTATTCAATTTTAAGGAAAGTAACGCGATCCTTGCGAGCAGAAAGTCTGGAACGAAAAATAATTCGAATCGTTTCGCTGCAGTCTGTGTAAAATTATCCTTAACAGAAGTTGAAGTACTTTTCTGAAGAAACAAAAAATAAGGTTCACTTCGGATATAAAAATTTCGAAGAAATCGTTGAATCGGTTCGCGAAATTTGATGTGCTGTATTCATTGCAGCACCGTTTAGCGATTTTCTCATAGATTTTTTGTCTCCTGTTTCGATGATCGCAATTTGAGGAACTCTAACAAATGTGTGAACCGCAAATTTGTAACACCGTTAATTTCTCCAGAAATGAAATAAAAATGAAATAACAAAAAATTCATACCGTTTTATTGCTCTGCCGAGGGTGAGATTCCGCCTTGAGGTAATAAGATTCTTTTCCCTCCCCTCGATCCACTTGTCATTTCGAATGTACATATGTGTATACATATTTATGTATATGTCGTGAAAGTTAGAAACATACCGTTTATTATCGATACAAACAATATCGAGCGCTCGAATGATATTCGCGATTGAGTAGAAATTTATAGTCGGAAGAAATGGATTCGTGCCAAATTTCCTCTTCCCTGTACACGCATGTATATACGTAGGTATGTATGTATATGGTCTTGAAATTGGCTTCACACGAATCGCTCCCTCGCGTTTCTCAGTTCGCATCTCTAACATTTTCTCCGCGGTTCCATTTTTCCCTATATCTATCCACTTCCCTCTCTGGTTCACCCGATCGCGGAACTTCGAACTCTGAAATTCTGAGAAGTATAGGGAGAGGAATTCAAACATCTCTTGTTACAGCTGCTGTATCTTTATAGCAGAGCTATACCGCCTACGATGCGTACAGGTCCCTTCGAAGACGCGGTTACGACATATGGTCGTGAATTTATAATCGCTGAATCCCACCTAGGTGTACGATAGATTCTATATTTTTATTATTTATTTTTACACAATATCGAACCACGTATAATCTCTAAATTTTCAATCATATACCAAAGTAATAAAAAAATCTCAAGATTAATTATGAAGATCACAGCTTGTATATAACAATCAGAGAAAAGAGACCGTAAATTGCGTTCAAGTCGAAAAAAACAACAAAAAAAATGATTTCTTTAAGATTTCATTTGGTAATTAGAAAAAAGAATCTTTTCTGCAAACTATGTATACAGATATATAGACAGCTCGTATAAGGTATTAAATTGAAGTGGCTGATGCTGCAGCGAAGCGTGCTTGAAGTAACGACGCGACGACGCGACGCTCTAAAATAATTCTATCTTATAGAAGATAGAACCGAGTGCCGACTAAGTGTAATTGTCTACAGTATGTATTTAGTCGTTACATAGTCTGTGGAACTAAAGGCTTTCCGTCTCAACGTGCATATTGCACAAATTTACACTCTCGGTTTACCCAAGACTTCATAAATATTTTCAAAGCATTATTAAATGAGTGAATCCTGCTTCTTTTTCCGTACAATGTCATAGTCCGCTAATTTCTCACAATCACAAATTTCTTTACAAATAATATCATCCCCTGTGTTCAAGGGTAAAATATTAAAATAAAAATCTGAATCAATGACAGAGTTTCTCTTCAATAATTTGGAGCTGACTCAGGGTATGGCCCGATAAAAATCCGTTCCGATCCTAAATAATGACCATCCTAATGTACAGAGACTATTTTGCGGCTTGCATCCTACATCAGCGCAAGTGGATTAACTCTATAACCGTTCTTCAAACACGAGGCGCACGCGTTGCGTCGCTTATCCGTACCATACAAAACTCAATTCAATCTTCTTTTCAGTTAGACTTATATACACACAGCAGGTATAGGTATACATATACACGTTTATTGCAGTGTTAATATGCAGGGGAATTTATTTTGTGGTACAACTCGGCGGTAGCTAAAAGCTTAACAAGACGTGATGTGGATTATATTGGTCCTAATAGTTGCGGCCACACATATACATACAAGTGATAGCATCTGCTATACTCGCTCACACATTCATATGTACATATATGTATATATATATATATACATATATATGAATATTGGTCTAATTGATAATAAAACTGAAATAATAATAAAACTATCTCGATTATTAGACACGAGATGCGTTGCCGCAGTCTCCCAGTCCCACAGGCCCACTGCAGACATCATTTACGCTTCTAGGTATATACGCTTTTCTACTTCAGTTAAAACAAGAGACTATATATATATATATACATATGATAGTCTGTAGAGCGTAGAATAGTGTGTAGTAGGAATTTTATTAAGGCGGGGTAGATAAATAGTTTGCGCTTCATCATGACGCGGTCAAAGCCCTCGTAACCCTCTCTGTGCACCCCAGCATCTACTCTCCTCTACAATTCTCTTTTTTCTCTGTTTCTCTCTCTGACCACGTTTTCAATTAGCGTCTAACTTTTTCCAGCCTTTGACCATACGTGCATGCACTATACATATGTATATGCGTGTATTTACGTATACAAGAGAATTCTGGTTGGTTTGGTATACAAAGAGTGTTTGCCTCGAACGTTTGATACAGAATTTTCATGATTCGATTTTTTTTTTTTTTCTTTCACTTCAATTTTTCTGTTTCTTTTTCATCACTACCCCCTGCGTACGTATGTAAAAAAAAAAACATTAGCGAGTAATCGAGCCGCGGAAATGTATTAAAAAAATCGCAGCGCAAAACACGACGTGCAATTTTTTAACTTTTTTTTTCCATATACCTGATCGACTTTTTCGCGTCTTGGTCTCTAGGTTTTAATTTTTTTTTTTTTTTCTTTCTTGAATCCAAATTACATATGATCTTAAAAAAAATTACGATTTCGATCGCGATCTTATAAATAATTAAAAAAGAAAAACAATCGGTTTAAACTAAAGATATAATTATACTCACGTCTCCAATTAGCCGTGACGATATCCAAAGCTTGTTGAAAGCTCAAATTTTTTGTAAACATACTCGATTGAAAACTTTATACATATAACAAACACTGCAGCGCACTTAATTATATCTCGTAAACTGTATAAAAACTGTATATCAACTTTTCGACAAGGTTCCTTCTTCCTCTATTGGTTTTCAGCACCCAATTACTCGCGTGTGTTACATATACAATCAATCTTTCCCTTTTGTTTGTTTGTTTTTTTTTTTTCGGGAGGGAAACAAGACACAGTTTTTACACAAAATTTATAATTACTATATACAGTAACGCGCGCTGTTCGATCCTCACAACTATATATATATATATGTGTATATATGTATATATCGGTCTGTCGCAAAGTCGTGAAAATTTTCGCTCGACGTTTTATTTGGTCTGAGCTAACGAAAGACTGATAAAACTGTACCAGGCCACGATTCGTATAGCCAATATTCAAGATAAGATTCTTGTCGCTCTCGATCACGCCCGCAAGTCAACTTTTATATGTTAGCATATTGTTTAACTACCAATCTCACTGGCAGAACTCTCGGCAGGATCCCCCACTACCCATAATTCTAATAAGAATAATAAAAACTAATATATACGTATACTATATGTGAACGAAAGTGATTAAAGGCGTTTCTCATTGTTATATGTGTATCGTATATTGGTATATACATATAACGTGTATCAATTCTCGACGCGTCTTGCGCGTATATGTATATATATACATATATACCTATACCTATACCTATATACACGTAATACTGCGCTCGATACATACTCACGTGTATTTATATGTAGCTTCTTGACTAGATAACGCGTCTTATCAGATAGTGGGGCTCGAATAAGTTACAGAGATCTGCTACCGATGCAATTATTCAAGATAGGATAAGGTATAGGAACGTGCGTCACGATAATAGATATTGCTAGGCCATATTTCAACCCTTTTATACCCAGCCTATCATCCCTATGATAAAACCGATATAAATTTCAAATATATTTTATTTCAAGTAAAAATTTCGTTTCATATCCGAAAAAATATTGATAAAAAATGTATACTAAGTTCTTTCATTTGCAGGATATATTTTTATTCTATGTATATATACCTTAGTTTCGTATTGTCTTTTTTTTATATTTAGGCGAAAACAAAATAGATGAAACAATTTTTTATACAATTTTGAACATTTCATTCGTATAGTTTTTTTTTGTCTCTACTGCAGGCGGTGCAGGTAATAGATTAGATTATTCCGAGTGTATAGTATAAGACGCTTAGCTTAATATTAAGGCAAGTTGTTACATGTAAGTGCGGAACGCTAAGGCTGTAGCTAGGTAGTGGGTGGTGTGGCAAGGTATGCCTTGAAAAATGCGGGTTATTTACTTACAAATGTCGTCATCCATCGTAGATGAAAAAGTCCTCCTTTTTCTCTTTTCCTTCGTCGACAGATGTTACTAAACGTGAAAGGATATTCACCGTATAACGCTTAGAATAAAAAAAAGAAAGAAAAAAAGGAACAAGAAACGAGAAGAAAAGACTACAAAGGAAATTAATCAAAGTCGAAAATCCTTCGATATACTTAATGCCAGTTTGAATGTCAAATAATCTAGAGAAACTCAAATCTATTCATTTATTTATGCGCCTTTCTCACATATACGATGAAAATGTACAGAAATAACTGTACGTATGTGTGCCGGATTCCCTGTAACGAGATTTTCGCATTACAGCTGTAGAAACTGCAGAAAAGTTTTTTATTCGATAAAATTTTCCTCGCATTTGGAGTTCCACTTTGAGTTGTTTAAAGTATACCATTTTTTGTTTTTTTTTCAAGTTATGAGCAACCCAAGATAAATTTTTCAAAATTCAGGAATACTTCTTTCAATAGGTACTACAACATATAACGAAAAAAAACAGCCAAATCAAAAACGGTCGGACCAAAAGGCTCGTTGAGTTGGTATAGAATACCCCATATCTAGATTCTAGGAGACAGTTTGAATTTGATTTTATTTCTTTCGAGGTATTTTTTCTCTTATTTAGATACTCCGTGCTTTACTCCTTCACTCGTATAGCTAGAACTTCATCTCTAGATACTTTTTAGAACTTTGATTCAAGAGTAAAGAATGAGATAACAAACAACCGCGACCTATATCCTTCCTTTTAACTTTCTTTCCATATTCCATAAGTATACTAGTTTACTAGTACGATACAATTACCTAGTAGCGTACACCGTTGTTACTATAATTATTCCTAACAATGAGAGAAAAATAAAACGAACGGTTTTTAAACCCAAGAGGTATTGTGCGAACTTTAAATCCCTCTACTCATGATTTCATATATTTGCAATACAATAACTCTCGAGATAAGGAGAAGGGGCTGATACTGTACTTGAATCAAATATTTTATTAACGAATCTTGGGGTTTGTGAACATCGAATTGAATGACAGAAAAACCAGATCGCTGCCAAAGTGTGATAATTCGAAAAATTGAATTTCACAATTTCACGTCGAGTACCGATGAAAGGTTTTCGAATATGTGATCAAATTTTGAAAGTCGACCCTCTGCGCGATTGAACTTTTGATCTGATTTCAAGTATGAACGTTCAGTTGTGAAATAAGCACGTGAATCATTTCCGCAATCCAGATTCTACTGAGGACTCGATAAAATCGAATACGCGACCACATGCGACGCTGCACATCGCGAAACTGCCAAATGCTAGGAGTCGGGATGCCATGCGTGTTCGCTTACCAAGGGCGCCGTCGCACTAGAAATCCACCAACGTCGATGTATATAATATACAGTAGTAGAGTTTAATATTTTACAGAGTTTACTCTGTATCCTCCGCACTACGTCTCAATTCTCGGTGGAGTAGAAAGTAAGAGAAGAGAAAAAAAGAAAAGGCGAAAAAATATACAGCTATTGGGCACGTTTCAGAAAATTGCCTTTTCCTCTACCGTACGGTTTCATACACGCGCGTGAGAAAGGGAAAGGAAATATGGACGAGGGACGAATCGGCAAGATTCTTCGCGAATTATGTTTGATTAATTAATGAGGCCGATCTCGACTATAGTGCAATGCCGAGTCAACCATCGACCGGATCGGAGCGAGCCCCAGACATCCAGTCTATTTCCAAAAAGCAGTTTAATATTCCGGCCCCTCGATGAGGGGCGTATCAGATATTAAGCTGATAAGAACAGATACTACACTTTGATCTTAGCTATGAAGCCGAGAAGCGATGCTGCGTCCCAAAGACGTTCGGAGTATATTTTATAAGTTGCTAAGTTTTGACAGCGAGAAAAATTTACGCCGGTCCGACATCTAGCGGAATTAAAAAGTATCATTCACTTACTTCCGCATGAACCAAGTCACACCTGGACAGGTAAGACGAGGGGTGCTAAGCCATTGTGTACCTTTTTTCATAGACAAGCTGTAAGTAGGGATTATACTGACTCGAAAATCTGGAGAAAGATTTCACATCATTCGCAGTTATCGTTTACTCATGTCTCTGGAATGGTCGGAGAGTCGGTTTAATTTCGTTCGATATTCATTGATTTGTCGCAATTTTCAATCAATTCAACGTTACTTCAATCATTCAATTTCCTCTGATTTTCGATACAATTTCATCGCTGTTTCGTGATTATTCCGAGTGAATAGCCCCTCGTTAATGGAATAATGAACAAATTTCAATCCTCTTTTATTATTTCACTTTTTTCATACGTCCAGTTAGGTAGGTAATGCTACGATGTGCCTTTGAATGAATGATCGTGATGAGTCATCTTTTAAATTACTCAAAAAATTAAATTTCTCGTTCTCACAACAGCTGAGAGACGTACAAGCATTTTCATTGCATTAGTTACAGCGAAAACCGCGTCACGTTCTCTTGCATTGCTAAATCTGATTTCAAAACGTCGGACATCGCGTCAGGAATAATCCCCGAAATTGGATATAGTCTAGAATCTAACCAGCCTCGACTGGCACGAGCGCATACAATCCCAATCAAGCCAGTGACAGCACGAATAATTACGTTTAATTGAGTAAATGAGGCCGATCTCGACCGGGTATAGTGCAATGTCGAGTCAACCTTCGGCCTGATCGGATCAAGCCGTTTCTATTCTATTTTCATGTCTCAATATTTCGAAAAGACAATTATATCGGTACACAGCTGATACCTCATTATGAATATGCATAATCTGAATATGCGTGAAAGCACTTAGAAGTTTTTGCATTTGCAACCAGAAACCGTCGTGCACTCCGCTTAGATTTCCGGTGCTTTTACACTTTAGCGTCAGACGAGACGAGACGGTCGGAGTTTTCTAGCACCTAGGAAGTGGACCCTTTTAGGAGATTAATATGTAAGCGAAGTACACGTTCTCTTTAAAAAAAAGTCGCCCCCTTTTTTGATTTTCATTTTCTAATACCCGCACTCAGCTGTTCGTTAATTGCAATCATTGAAACCGTTGTTATTACTCTAATTACCTTTGGTGATGGAAATTTGCGTATCGAGAGGCACTCGTTCGATCGGTTCTTCGTCGATTTCTACAACCCATTTGAATCTTTGCAGCATATTATATGCGTTATCCGAAAGTATATCTGAAAGTAAATGTTTGTCATAATTCCGTTATCTCGTTTAAGCGAGAAGTTTAATTATAAATAAAGTTAAACTCTTGCGCAATTCTTGATGCCTGGTATGTCATACCTAAAGCTCTTCGTGTATTTATAAGAATTATTAAGTCATAGTACCGAAGTGATGTCATACGCGTTGCCATAAGCAGTCGAATGCTACGAACTCGACTACTGGTCGTACTTGAAATTCGAATCGTCGCGAGAATCTAATCTGCATAATTTTCTATCCATGTATGTATACTCGTATACGGCTGAAGAGATCAGTAGATGAGTTGACTCGAATATATACATTCACATACATACGGCGATCCGCATATTGCGAATTAATTACACTTTTATCGAAATTCTGCAACCGCATTACAGGCATGGGTATAGACTGTAAAAATCGGTCGGGATCAAAACAGCACGTCGAAATACTATAGAATTCACGAGCTACAGGATTATCTATAATTCTAGTCATTATGTCCACCGCCTTTCACTCGACTAGACATGTATATACCTACTGCAATTTGAACTTCGGTAAACACACGTATGAGCAGCGGAAAAATTTATTCGCAACTCTCTTCCCGCGATCGATCTATAATGGTCACATCGCTAGAGACACATATTTTATTTTCTTTTATTCTTTCTATTTGAAATGAATTATTCACTATATTGTTTGATCAGAATAATTCTCACTTACGATTCTTCCTTGGGTCGTTATATTGAGAATCGATGCTCACTCTTAAACACATATATCTCAACTGTTATAGATGACTGAAAAATGTCGCGGATATGACCTACTGATTATTTAATCTAATTATAAGAAAATGTCCGAAACTGATTATAGTCTGTAAATTATACAGCCGCGATCGGTGAATATATTCCATGAACAGAATAGATGTTATAGTGTATTTGATTATTAATCAGAAATTATTTTTAAACACAGTATGCGATTTTCATCCCCTCGTGTTGTGCGATTTTTTAAAGTCTTCGAAATCTTCGAAAGGTTAATTGATTAATAAATGATAAACTAGGAATCGAATCCCCGGTTTTCTGTACATCACATACGCGAGCTATCACATTCAACTATATACTGTCAGCAACACACGAGCTGCAAACACGATCTTGGGTGTCCCGGACGCCTACACATACGTATGTTGATGCTTATTTACAATCGTATTCGCATACGTTTTCAGTCGATCGAATCTACCGAGATACTGTTAAAGACCGAAACAGGAAAAAAAAGAACAGGAACAGGAAAAAAAAGAAATTAAAGAGCCAGAACTTCTTATAATCAATCTAAATGTGCGCTAATCACGCGGATCCAATCATTTCTGCTATTCAAATTATCTAGAGCAAATATTCTGTAGCAAGTATGAAGTTTGTTAATATTATGTATACCTACGGTGTATCAGCAGATATTTTCTAATACTTAGACATAAAGATAACGGTTAAGTGTATTATTGTGTATTAAATATGCATGTATGTTACGTTGAGCAATATTCAGCTGATTATGATAGTTTCTTGTATTGGAAACCATATATGCGAGTGAGAATATATCATTATTACGCAATAATAAAAACTAATCGACTATACCTAGACGTTATTATATTGTGCGTGGGACGGAATACGTATGAGTAGAAATTTGTCCCGCCAAATAGTCGAATGGTACTCGCTAATTTGCTAATTGTAACTGTATACCAGCGACCGCAGTCACAGCTAACAAGGGCGATGACACCGGACGTAATTGTTGCAATGAGATATGTAGAATATACAATCTGTTATTTATCATACTGCATAGATAGACCAAGTACGTAATATGGATTCTGAAATCTTAGTGCGACACTTTTTCAGTCTTATTATCAACTGCCTTTGTGTTCTGTAAATAAAGAAATCGTGAAGAGCCTATTATAATATTATCGTTAATTGCTTTAGTGTCTTAGCATTATGCAGATAGATATACTCAAGTATTTATTAGTCGCTCTTAACAACTCATTGAATTATAAAACGAATCGTATTCAATTGATTATGTTCCGAGGATTCAGGATTGATAAACGAAATGGAAAGTATTCGATTGGGGAATCATTCTAAAAATAATTTTCAAATACCGTAGTGTTTTACAAATTTGTCAACACGTATGCGGACCAGGATTTATCATTTTTCAGCGAGAATAAGAAGTGTACCGACATCGAGAATTCATATTGATTGCCGCGCGCTGTTTGCGGCAAAAGTAGTTCGTAGATTTGCCTGCGAGATGGCGATACCATTCAGCGGCCCGTTGCCTCCCGGCGGGCGGGGGGAGTAAGAGTACTGATCTAGGGTAAGAAGCACCTGTCATGGCGCCAGTGGCCCTCGTGGCGTCAAAGGGTACGGGTGGAGGCTGCGTTAACGCGATATGACTTTGACAGGCAATTCGTAAAAAATACTCCGGACTTGTTAACCTGTTAGCCAGGAAACAAACAAGGATACTCGACAGTTGCGATTGGTAGACATTTATTTTCAAGGAACAATTACAATTATAATAGGAAATTGAAATCACTGCATTTTCAGCAACTCAAAATTTTGTGAGTACCTCCTGGAGTCGAATGTTCTCCTGATGCTAGGCTCCTGATTTTAAGACTAAAAATCTTCCAAATTAGAATAACGCGAGTATACATACTATACATATTATAGCACATTCTTGAATGCACGTATGCATATACACTGTCCCGCTGTCCCGCCAAAGAATTTGGCACATCTCCTCGGCTCAGATTCAATCTTTGTGGGACTAGTTATATCAGGTAGTAGGATATTGTATCACTAATGGGAATCGAATGAAGGAATTCGTTCAATTACGACGACTACATAAAGGGCCGTAGCACATACGTGCTCAATTAAATATGGTAAGTTGGTGACTGTATTATAAGAAGATTACATTGCCAAAAAAAAGATATATCTGTTTGCAGTCACTATCTATGATTCTCTGTCTTCTTCTTTTGCTCCTTCCGATTGAATCGTTGGATAATTCTGCTTTAACTTGTTCTTTTAATTGTTCGTTCGTTTTTATACATCGCTAGTTTCGATGCCCCGCCCCTCGCAGCAACTACTCCGTCGATACATATAGAGCGCTGCTCGCGCATGAATGAACGAAAGGGAAAACAGCAGTGCTGCACAAATATGCGGATAAAAAACTTACTACGTTTTTTGAGAAGCGCTCGGTTTAAATGAAAGGGAAAGTGGTGCTGCACAAATATGCGGATAAAAAACTTAATACCTTCTTTAAGAAGCGCTCGGCTTTAAACGAAAGGGAGAGTAGTGCTGCACAAATATGCGGATAAAAAACTTAATACCTTTTCTAAGAAGCGCTCGGCTTTAAATGAAAGGGAAAGTGGTGCTGCACAAATATGCGGACAAAAAATACTACGACCACTTTCGTTTTCACTTAGGGGCGTGGCTATTGGCGCGTAGTAAGAATTCTGAGAAGCAGTATAAAAAACTTTCATTCATAAAATAAACGATTATAGTGGCGCGTGGATATAATGCGGGGAAGCTAAGAAGAATTACTGCTCTCGTATTGCATGCATTATAACCGAACGAATGGAGAGAAAGTCATTGAAAGAAATTTCGTTGACACCAGTTGGATGAAAATACAAATTTACTGAAATTAGAGCAGCTGAAAAACAGCGACATTATGCGTATATTGTTAAATTATTCACGATTTCTACTTCTATTTAGAATACTACAATCACAGTCATGTATTTTTGAGAAACAGTCACAAATTGTTCATGACTTTAACAATGAATATTGTATCGTACTGGAGCAATAAATTTTCTGATACACTAATAATCGACTGCTCCGTTATTTCCACTTTCCTCTTCCTAATTTTAGCTCCAGATCAGGAGAACATCTGACCCGAGGAGGTGTTCCGAAATTTTGGATATGTGTATAGATAGAGGCATGCATACGTGTCTTCATGCACGTCTTGCTATATATTCATTCATACTAGCGTTTTTCGGAGTTAGAATAATTTTAAGTCGAAAATTTTAGCTCCTGGTATCAGGAGAACATCTGACCCGAGGAGGTGTTCCGAAATTTTGGATATGCTTATAGATATAGGCATGCATACGTGTCTTCATGCACGTCTTGCTATATATTCATTCATACTAGCGTTTTTCGGAGTTAGAATAATTTTAAGTCGAAAATTTTAGCTCCTGGTATCAGGAGAACATCTGACCCGAGGAGGTGTTCCGAAATTTTGGATATGCTTATAGATATAGGCATGCATACGTGTCTTCATGCACGTCTTGCTATATATTCATTCATACTAGCGTTTTTCGGAGTTAGAATAATTTTAAGTCGAAAATTTTAGCTCCTGGTATCAGGAGAACATCTGACCCGAGGAGGTGTTCCGAAATTTTGGATATGTGTATAGATAGAGGCATGCATACGTGTCTTCATGCACGTCTTGCTATATATTCATTCATACTAGCGTTTTTCGGAGTTAGAATAATTTTAAGTCGAAAATTTTAGCTCCTGGTATCAGGAGAACATCTGGCCCGAGGAGGTGTTCCGAAATTTTGGATATGCTTATAGATATAGGCATGCATACGTGTCTTCATGCACGTCTTGCTATGTATTCATTCATACTAGCGTTTTTCGGATTTCGACAAATTTTAAGTCGAAAATTTTAGCTCCTGGTATCAGGAGAACATCTGACCCGAGGAGGTGTTCCGAAATTTTGGATATGCTTATAGATATAGGCATGCATACGTGTCTTCATGCACGTCTTGCTATGTATTCATTCATACTAGCGTTTTTCGGATTTCGACAAATTTTAAGTCGAAAATTTTAGCTCCTGGTATCAGGAGAACATCTGACCCGAGGAGGTGTTCCGAAATTTTGGATATGCTTATAGATATAGGCATGCATACGTGTCTTCATGCACATCTTGCTATATATTCATTCATACTAGCGTTTTTCGGAGTTAGAATAATTTTAAGTCGAAAATTTTAGCTCCTGGTATCAGGAGAACATCTGGCCCGAGGAGGTGTTCCGAAATTTTGGATATGCTTATAGATATAGGCATGCATACGTGTCTTCATGCACGTCTTGCTATGTATTCATTCATACTAGCGTTTTTCGGATTTCGACAAATTTTAAGTCGAAAATTTTAGCTCCTGGTATCAGGAGAACATCTGACCCGAGGAGGTGTTCCGAAATTTTGGATATGTGTATAGATATAGGCATGCATACGTGTCTTCATGCACGTCTTGCTATATATTCATTCATACTAGCGTTTTTCGGATTTCGACAAATTTTAAGTCGAAAATTTTAGCTCCTGGTATCAGGAGAACATCTGACCCGAGGAGGTGTTCCGAAATTTTGGATATGTGTATAGATATAGGCATGCATACGTGTCCTTATGCACGTCTATATGAATATCTATTTATGCTAGCATTTTGCAGAATTAGAAAAATGTTAAGTCAAAAATTCTCTTGGTATCAGCAGAATATTTAACCCGAAGAGGTGTACTGGAATTTTCAGCGAGAAAAAGCATGAACATACAAACACAGAGGCATGCAATTATACAGGCGTGGCCTAATGCACATTATAGCTGAATCCTGTGGTTCGTAAGCTGCTTCATCTATCGTTCAATCAAAATGAAAAGTGACAGGATGAGGGAAGTGGAAAATAACGAAGCAATTACTAATAATTATATTTGGAAATTTATTACTGCAATTGGTACAATATTACTCATTGTCAAGGTTGTCTACAATTTGTAACTATTTCTGAAAAATAAATATGTGTCCATATTGTAATTTGCAGTGTCTTTATTCGCTTGCGGCAACAAGTTATCCTAATATTATAAACTACATTTGTATTGCAAGAATATGTACTAGCTAATATAACTAATTTTTCAAAGACCAAATTCGATATACACTCGTCCGTTGCAGTTGTCAATCGGAACAGAACCCTTGCTGAACGGAGCTGTTTATACCCTGCTCGAAGCTTATTGAACTGCAACAAAAAGACAAATGTTCTAATATCACTATCATTCAATAAATAACTCAATCGCTAGACGAGAATATATTTTCGATAGTCAGTACATATCAATTTTGCCACCACTTCTCTGTGTTCGAAGTATTTCTATCGAGATGTATTTGCACGTTAGCGCAAACCCCATACGAACGCTTTGACGCCACGAGGGCCACTGACCCCACGACAAGTGCTCCTACCCTGGGTCAGTGCTCCGCCCAACGGGGTGACAAATGGTATCGCCATCTCGCGGTCGAACAGGCGAACTACTTTTGCCACAGCATTGGTGCGCCTCATCATATGCAACTTCGATTAGGATAATGGCGTGTGAATTTCATTCGACAAGGCGCGCCAAAGTTTGCGGCAAAAGTAGTTCGCGAACTCGACCGCGAGATGGCGATACCATTTGGCACCCCGTATGCCAATTTCGTGATTCTGAACGAATCGTCAAGCTTCTCGGTACAAGTGATTTTATATCTTGGAATTTTATTATAACATATCGTGTATAATTGATAATAGAAAATGTATCTAATGTACTATTTGAACGAGAAGAGAGAACGCGTCTATACGCTAAAGGTAATATGAAGAATTTAATCATCATAAACGTTTGCTGAATATACCCACGTGGGTTAAAACAATAGCATTACTTACATACCTTGCTTGTCAATTGTGATTATAATCGATCTTTTCATATTTAAATTATTACTTTAGCCTAATCTCATTAATTATAAATCAAATGAGTGATATTCAAACCCGTCAAACCTCTGCCAAAGACCTTTGGTGACATATTGCCTCTAACATAACCTCGCATAACCTAACCTCTAATGAATACATTGTATTTATTTATTTACAGAAAATCGATCCCAATGGTAGACCAACTTTGTCGGCACATCCTGGTAATGAGCTGATCCATTGAATAACAATCCGAATCGCTGAATTCCAATTCTTAACTGTGTGATCAATATTTATTTCAGCTCGATTTTCACCCGAAGATAAATATTCGAAGGAACGGATAACGATAAAGAGACGTTTTGGACTGCTTCTAACTCAACAACCTATGCCTACCTACTAACTGAAATGCTCTATTCTGTAATAATTTGATAATCTGAATAAACAGAAAAAAACTAATCGTGATCTAATTGTAAATTGAATTCAAATACCTATGTTAACGAACAAGTTTTAAGGATCCATGCTATTTTTATTATTGTTTTTGAGTGGTAAATAATAAACGGGTTATAAATTCATTTATAGAATCTTCTTATTAAATATCAGACCTTAATTTTAATGTCAGCAACAGATTGTATCTCTGTATAAGGATGGCGATAAGATTTACAGAATAAGAATACATACAGCGAGTATATACACAAACCTATATACATATAGAAGAATATATAACATTTGAATGTTACCAACATTTTACATAAGATACATATTATTATAGCTTAACCAGCCAAAGCAATGGCAAGCTTAGCCCAGGCCATGTATTCATAATTATTATTTAACGCATCACTATACATACTACGCAATATTTTTACTTCTATCAATTAATACTGTAGTTCTATTTTATAATTCGAAATTTTCTGCTCGAATTTTACCTACTGTTTGGGAAATTCATTATTCAGTTAAGCGAGAAATTTTCTTTCCCATCTTATCTCTCAGTAACTCGCTAAATAAGATTATGAATTCATACGACATCATCATGGAGTGTAAAATTGACGTAATTCAAGAATTGAATTAGTGATGTTAGGTTTTTCAAATGTTCTGGATCTGATTTCACGATATTATATTCAAGATAAACAGTAGTTAATTTTGAAATTATATTGGTCAATTTCTAACTCCTTTCTCTCAACAGATTTCCAAATATTATAATACTCCATTAAAAGAGAGCGGACATATATAATTAAAAATAATTTTTCTTCTATTATACAAGTATATAGTTTCCCGAGCAACTGTATTAGTAAATATAATTTTTGATAATAGATAATAAAAAATATATAGATACCGATGCAAATGTTGATTTACATATTTTTATACTAATATGTGCACTGAGGATAAAATCAGTGAACAAAACAAAAAAGATAGATTTTGAATCTATTCATATTCTTGGCGAAATATCTCTTTTACTTCTCTTGTTCAACGTTCCATTTATCAGTACGAACTACAATCTAATGTCTTAATCCTTATTTTTTTTTCTCAAAATATTAACAACTTCTTCCGATGAAACGTAACAAAAAAAAATATATATATATTATCAACTTAAGTTTTCATTATCATTTGTAAAGACCTTAGAGAATCTTCTACAAGTTACGTTTGAAGAAGCACGCTATAATAATAAACCTTCGAATGTAGAAATAGAAATATCAGTTGTCGAGTATTGATTTTTATATTATTAGATATATATATATACATATATACATATATTTAATATGTATATATGTGTACATATTATATATACAATGGGAGCTGTATTATATTTGTACCTAGAAAATAATCTTCGTTATAAGCTACATGGCAACACGTCGTTTTCCTTTCTTTTTTTCATTCTAAACATAATTATACTATGACCAACCGATATCCGCAAGTCAGTTCCTCGGTTACTTATTCATGATGATTATATTAGGTATATCTATTCATTATTTGTTCATCGTATTCATTTCCTTGTCATATTATTAATTACATTCTTTAATTTTCTAGTATACACCATCTATCTGCATTCATCATCAATTTTACTAATTCGGGAGATAGTCGTTTAATCAACATTATTTTCATTTCAAAAACTCATTTCAGATAAATTAACGTGTCATAATCTGCATATGATTACCGAAGAATTTCTTTATACTTCACCCCAAAATGTTTGATATTATCACCTATCAGTAATTTGAATACTCAAATTCCGATTTCATGATTGATTATCAATTGAAATTTACTCATATCTTCCCAGTCAATGTTTTAGCAATAAAATGTAAGTACGGTTTAACGTCAGTTCAGTAAATAATTACTACGCATCTAATCTGGGTTCTAAATACTTTGTATCATTGATATAGTTAATGAATTTGTAAATTAAGTACTCAGCACCGGTGCCAAAGGTGTCTGGGTTTTGATGAGCGATTCAAAACGACGAGAAATTTATTCAAAAAATTTGTAAAACACTGGGGCGGCGAATTCCATTACACAGAATATAAAAGACGAGATGAATTTTCACCAATTTATGCGATACAATATACTCAAATGTGTCTGTATCTTATTTTCTCAATGCTAAGAACTGATCTGCAATCATATTTTCAACCAAATTGAAATTAAACGTTAGAGAACCGTCTATCTTCTCTTAAAATAAAAGAGGGATGCGAAATCCAATCGACTAGATGCCGAAAGACAATTTCCGATAAAATAGGACTCGTGAATAGCTCCAGTTCTTCCATTCTTGCCTAAAAAAAATCAAAAAGTTTATTCTTTCAATACATTGTTATTCATACGAATTACATTTTATCAATACGATTCTCCAAGTTCAAAAGCTCACCATTTCTTCTCTCTGTATTAATAAACTCTTCAGATGACCAGGATCGCCTTTGGTCAATTGATTAATTAGTTTCTAACGGTGCGGCTGGTAAAACATGAACTTGCTGGGCTTTGCTAGCATTATATACTTGGCCAGGACTAAAAGGTTCGAGACGTGGACCTCCAGCTACTTCAGTCTTCCGAGACATATCTGAAACATTTCAATGAAACGTAATATAGACAATAAAGACTAGCAAATCGAAAATCCTTGTAATAGAAATGAGAAATCCTCGCACCGCTCTTCAATTCCGCTGCTGGTATGTATCGAGATAATCTAACAACAGGCAGAGGTAGGTAGCCGCTAGTAAGAGGCATAACATCTAGAGTTACGCTCTGCTTTTCAAGAGTTTCTAAAGAAACGACGCCTGCTGTGCGGCCACAAACTGCCCACATAGTTTGGTCTGCTAAGACTTCGTACATTAATTGAGGAGTCGGAGTCTGGGACGGACTGTTCACCATACGAGTAACGGTCAAACAAAGATGGCACATGCTACCAGCTCGGCAAAACTCTCCCCCACCTCCACTGGCCTCGACTTTTGAAGAAACTACAAAAAGCGTCTGAAAAATGATAGTTTTCATATAAAATTGGCGATTTTTGGGTCTAGATTAGGCGGATTGATCCTTCTCAGGGTTTATACTTGCCACATAATCAACAACGTCGAAATTACACCTATAAACTTCTCCTCTATTATCCATTTTCTCTAATTTATGTATGTGCAATGGGTCATCGTTGGCGTTAGGTTCTTCTTGTTCATCCGCAGGATTTATTTGAGCGTATCTAACGTTGAAGTCGGTCTTAATTGGTCCTGTAGACTTTTCGTCTTTGCCAATTTCCAGTTCCCACATAAATGAGACGTTCATTCCGTTGCCGATAACCAATTTCTGTCCAGCGACTGGGTTCAAGCTTTTGAAACCGACATCAGCTGATGTATTGCTGGTCAATTTAGGCTCAGTTAACTCCAGCCGCTGCGAAGTTAGACCGGTTACTATTATCTGGAGAAACTTTCTGCGCTTTGCGGTGTGTAATTTGAAACACGACATCAATGGAGGCCCGAAATTCAGAGGAATTATTTCCTCAGTTCCCCAAGGACAGTGCAAACTTAACTGTAAAGAAGAAACAGCATTTTATTATGTTGTGGTGTGAAAACTATCAATCGCAACTGATGTTAGACCTACCTTATGCTCTATAGTCGAAGAATCTTTTTTTGGTGGAAGTTCGGCAAGCACTTTTAGCACCAAAGTAGTATTTTGAAATGGTTCGCAAGAGGGTAAAGCCATATCCAATTCCCTGGTCATAACTTGTCCGTTTTGTAATCCCTGTAGAGTCAAGCCTCTAGAGGATCGCAGTTTTATTTTAGCATCTTCAGTTATTTTAACGCTTCCACTTGAAATGACTAATTCAATTTCCTGGGGAAGACCGGCAAGCAAATCCCTGGTGCATTGTAAGAATACTATCGGCTGTGTCTTGGCAACTTCGTAGGATAATCGCGGGTTCAAAATCGGAGATAGAAACTCCAGTTTATCCTCAATTACCAGAGAAAGTTGACCGACTTTGTAAACTCCGGGTTGATCCACTCGCCTCGTTACTGTAAACGAGTTTTTACCAGGCTTTAGAGTGAAACTTTCACAAGACAAACCCTTGCTGAAATCCCCTTTCGCATTGATGGACGGTTTTCTGTGCTTTGCACTGTCTGATCTCTTGATCAAAGGCTTCAGATTTTTGTTTATAACACTAGCTGCAGAGAGGCTTTTGTCCTGTTTGTATTCCATGCATGAATAAGTCGGCAATCGAGCAAGACATGGATCAGGGGGTTTCATATCTTCGATTGTACACCTCGATAATCTGTAAAAAAAAATATCTCCGTGATTAAAATAGTCGAGAATTTAAAGACGGAGCAAATTATTATGGCTTACAACTCTATGCGTGTTTCCAGCAAGATTTTTGGCCCCTTTTTTTTGTTCACCGGCACCGGGGGCTTCTTAAACTCTTCAACGGATATCGAAGCTCCGTTGCACCTTACTTCTCTAGGCAAATAACTTTCCAGGGAGACTTCTATGCTGACAACACAGTCCTGTATTACTTTATCAGTTACATTAACTTCCATACTAAGTATTTGGAAGCAGTCTCCAAGGTCTGTTATGAGCGGCTGAGGCGCAGACAGCATTTTAGTATAAGCTAACATTTCCTGAAAATAGCTATTCTGTACTGTGACATGGAGAGACCTCGAACTCGATATAGCTGCACAGATTTTAGTGTATCTTTCGACGTCGTCCATTCTTTTATAGCATTGAGCCAACTCCAACTGAGTTTGTGCGGCTAGCTCAAGCCACCCTTCGTCATTGTAAGTTTTCAATGCATCAGACAAAAAGGCAACAGCTTTTTGGTGCTCTCCAAGCTCGCTGTAAAACCGGGCTAATTCTTTGCCAATTAATCTCGCAGATCTAATCCGACCCACATGTTTGTAAGTTCCCATAGCTAACTCCGCATGCTCCAAGTACTGCTTTTTGAAAGCCTCTTTTGACGATAAAGCTTCTTTCAGTTTGTCCGTTGGTGTTGGTTTTTCCAGTGCTTGCGGCTCCGAGTCTCCCATTCCAGCAATCAGGTAAACAATTGTATGGAGCTGCTCGCTGGTTGGCTCATTACCTGGCATAAGACCGCACAATTTCCCAAGATCTCCGAGCTGCATTAAAAAAAATAAGACAGTTTGCTGAGTTTATTTCACAGGGTTTTCAAACAACCGATCTTTCAGCCTCAAGTATTACCTTGTCTCTCGCTAATGCCCACAGACTGGCGGTATGCAAAGAACAAAGATCGAGCTGCTGTCCGTTATCTATGTTTGCATTCGATGCTTGACAACTTTGTAAAACTTCTAACGCGCAGAGGAAGGCCCAACATTCAACGGCGCCCTCGGGTCGTTGGATTTCTAGAATTCGTAGCTCGCCCAAAGTGTTGTGAACAAAGGATAAACATCTTTGGGCAACCTGAACAGGATTTTGTTGAAATAATAAGTATTTGACATCTGGATGATTCTTTGCAGGAAGTAAAGGTATTAGAAAGTTTGTTACCAACCTCCCAAGGCTTGTTGATTAGTAGTAACATCGCGCATTGTCTACTGAATAAATAGCTCCTAAGATCTAAAAGCGAGGCTTTACATTCGGCCAACAAAAGCCTTAAGTGGTGATCTACTCCATTGTCTAAATTAACCCCAGCCCAATTATTTAACGGAGTTTGAAAGGAGCTCAACCACGCTGGAGTATCTAGAAAAATAGTTGATTTTCAAATAGTAGTTTCGCCTTTTGCAAATTCGTGTTCGATAAAATAGAAGTTAGGGTGGTGATAAGTATCGATAAAAATTGAGTTATTAGTATTATCTCAAAGATTTTTGTTGAAAATCGGTTGTAAATAGGTTGTATATTATATAAATTGATCTATTCCATTTCCTCATTATGGATATTGACCCAAATTCAAAACTATTCAATATTTTGAGCTTTAACTCACCACCAACGTTAGAATTTAGAACAAATTGAGTAAACAGTGCATCTAATTCATCGTATTGGACCAAAGCTTCGTCATAGAGTCCTAACATCTCAAGTACAAAGGCAAGTTCTTCCTGTGAAAGAATCAAAACGATAATTTCTTGCTACTTATTAACTTTGTGTTGAATTTTAGTGAATAGAAATAGTTTTTATTGTCCATTAAATTACCTGCAGCAAAAAATAGTGGCAAAAGTTCCAGCCGACTTGGTTTCTCCTCTCTCTTTGCTCTCTAATAACTTCCTCAAAACGTAATAGCGTTCTATCATACGCTGTGAGAACCAAGTGACGTATCCGAATAACCAAGCCTCGCCAAGATTCGGCAGATCTTGACTCGGATTTTATCGGATTTATTATAGACAGACATCTGGAAAATTAAAAGAGTCCTTCAAGCAAATCGTGAAGTTTAAAATTGTTTTTAAAATATAGATGAGCAGATTTATTCATCTAAATTGAATGGATTAATAATCAAAAATGAAAATGAGTCGAATTTTGATTTGAATACAAATATCTGGAAAATCTAAACCTTTTTCAAGGTGAATCACACTAAAGATAAAATAGACAAGGAAGTCTATTGGTTTAAATTGAATGAATTTGTGCTGTAAAATGAAACTGGGTCAGATTTGTATCAAGGAAAATCTGTTTCTCACCTATCTCCATGTTTGGAAGCGAAATCACTACGAATTTTATCGAGTACAGTAGTCCTAGGTAATAATTTGTTACTTTTTTTAAGGTCGTATGTTTCAACTAATACAATCATCCAATCTTGAACATTATAATGAGCAAGAGTCTTAAGCCAGGTATCAATGTCGTCTTTAACAGAAGTTTTATAGACATCAACATCCTGTAAACAGATTAACACATAAATAATTTGGATCACAACATGTTTATCTTATTCCTAAAGCGTCTATCCAACTCACCGAACATTCGCTCCAGTATATGTGAAATATCGGCTGTTTAATAAGGTGCCAATCTTTTTCACTCGGTAATATGTCTTTAGAAAATTGAACAAACGATCCTTCAAGATTAACCTGTTTAACAGGCCTTCCAAAGGACCTTCTCCACTCTGCTGGATTAACAGGCAATGCCTGAACCAGAGTGCTTTCCAATGTTAAGAACAATCCCTCATCTCCAGCGTCTAGAGATAAATGAAAGCAAAAAACAAATCATGTAGAATTCAATTTTCGAAGTATTGAGATGATAATACACATAAAACAACAATCGGTGATATCGTTATTCTCGTAAACTCGCGGCTATCACAGTCCATAAACCGTGTATACGACGATTTGAAAATTGGTTATAAGAACGAGGAGGAGAGGTTATGACCTTTGAATGAACAAAATTGGTTTAATAAATGCGGCCGAGATTGAGAGATTTGTTAAAGGGGCGTTAACAGTAATGAAAAATGATATAAATGTGACGTTAAAATCTAAAGAGAGGGAGAGAGAGAGAGACAGAGAGAGTCAGGTTAAACGGTACAATAAAGTATCATTAAAGGTTATTGGTATAGTTACATGTAATTATAGGCTTGTTCTCCACGGAGGTTTCCGTTGTATTATCTTGACCAACACGTGGCCCCCCATTGCAATTCATTTCCGTATAAGATTACCCGTATTTTATACAATATTTAGCAGATTTATGAATCATAACAAATTAAAGTACATCACTTTCACAACACGATCAACATCACCAACAGTATTCACGACGACGCAAGAATCGGTAAACGTCATTGCAGAACTGTTTTCAACCTTTTTATTATCAGATGATATACATTTATAGAATTATTTCCCAACTGTTTATTGAAGTTTTATACCATTTTTATCGGCGACACATAATTGCAGAGTTATACACAGGGGTTAGGATGTTTATTAATATCATCTATTTAATACAGACGTTTTACAACCGCAAACGTGTGACAGGCTCCATCTTGGAGGTTGGAATTTGTATCGAATTCTTTTTTTTTTTTTCTTCATATCTCGATTCGAGAGAAAAGACATATCGATAATCATTCCAAGTCAAATCGACTGGCCTCAGTCAGTTTTGGCTGATGCCTGATCTGTCATTCGTATTTAACAAACGAATTTGGGTAGTTCAAATCAGGCTGAAAATTGTATTTTCTGTACTTGAAGATTAAGAACATTTACATAAATATTTGGTATTGAGGTAGATATGTGTGGTTTGCACTTTTTCTCTTCCACTTTGAGGTTAAACTAGTTGAACTAATGTACATCAGCTTGTGTGATTTCATCACAAGATCATAAAATTGCTTTAATTATCAGCCGGAACGATCTCGCATACCTTAATATAATTATGAATGCTTATTTGTCACATTGTTTAAAGCAGTTCGTAGAATAATCTCAACGAGGGTCACAATGTTCGGAATAATCGAAAAAATTTGGACGTTTTTGAGCTACTGGTATTTCCGATATTCTCTGGTGACAGAACTCTACATGGTAGAAAAATGGGAGAGACAAGTTATCCGTATCCTTTACAATAAACTGTAATTTATGTTACTTTTGATTCCATTTATTCGTTTTATTTTCTTATAACCAGTTATTTTCCTTGACGATTTTTTTATTTAGACGTTCTTCTCTTGACGCTATTCGGTTTGTTGTTCTTCTTCAATTACAAAATTCTGGTTCCATCAGCTTCGCAGATGTTGATGTCTTCATCAATACCTGCTAATTAAAAACCGCAGAAAAAACAAATACAGAGCCAGGGACAATATATACATATACATATGAAAGTTGATCATTTTTCAATCTTTATTATTATCATTATTATTAGGTATTAATAATATTATTATATGTAATTTACATTATGTACATAAAATAATATACCAAGTTATTATTCCATCTAATTCGTGTAAATTTTTTCCCATGTAATAATATATGCGGATAGAAATTTACGATTGTTTATAATATCGTACGTATGTCTGTTCTACTTTATTGTAAGAAGTTAATCTGTTTGCTTATTGAAACAGGAATAAAAATCGTTACCAATATCAATCTTTGTTTTTTATGCTTATTATTGCTTATTTTATAATAAGTATGTATGTATTATTCGTATGGATGACCCTTTAATTAATATTGTCGAGGGAATGATGAGGCGAATTTGAAACTCGAGTAACAAACTAAATACTGAAATACTAGAGTAGATTTTTCCAATTATAAACCTAGGTCGAAAATTAATAACAATCATTTTTCTAATCATCCTAATAACAATGGCCTAGATCGCTATTTACTCTACATTTTCTAATCCAGTCAACTAACTAAGTTAAACAAAATAATATTCAACGGTTTAAACTACTCATTTTCATGAAAATTTATAGAAAATAAACAAAAAACTTTGAACTGTAGAATCATTCGTAAGTCTAAGCCTTGAGAGC
Organism: Tenthredo distinguenda; assembly: GCA_947538915.1. Taxonomy (NCBI): domain Eukaryota; kingdom Metazoa; phylum Arthropoda; class Insecta; order Hymenoptera; family Tenthredinidae; genus Tenthredo; species Tenthredo distinguenda. Next base: position 2,118,733 of record OX384535.1, read on the forward strand.
ACAAAGTATCCAGGATTGATCTACTTCATCATTATATTTAATATTAAAATATAATGAGACGTTATTTAGAAGACAGTATACTACAGTTTTTAGAAAAGTGTATAAGTGTCGTTTCAAAAATATTTTATTCAATAAAAGAGATAGCAGATTATCCCTTGTGAGTGATTCTTGTTTGTGTTATAAGAAAGGCTTGATTTTACTTCTATATTAGACGTCAGTTTTTCCCTCTTTTTTACTTTCTAATGTTCAGACGATTGGTGAATCGCTTTTCAGTTATCATGTAGTATACTTACTTTGTTAAACAACATTTTAATATGATCCCACCGTTATCTTGCCCATTCATTATACTAATTTCATTGTTAAACAATGGTAATTAAGAACTATACGTACTTGAACCCTTGTTTGTTAAGTAATCGGTTATTTAATAAACTACCTATATGCCATATATGTTTGTTATTATTCAACAGGGATAATTACTATCGTGTATTACTGGTTCCCCGCGCAACTATCGTATCGCTAAATATTACAATAAATTGATATCAATCTAGTAATAATAATTAATAATAATTAATAAATCGCTATCATACGAATCTAAAGAGAAAACAATAACCAATATGTTTATATATTTGTTGTAAAAATTTGCCTATTCTTTATATCTTCCTCTTTTTTAATATATGTTCGTTAATATACATTATTAACATGAATATCGTTGGTATGATAATATAATTATACATACTATTACCTATATTATAGATATTATTATACATACTATAAAAAAAAAAAATTCCAGAGCGAAATCATTATATTAACATATTATCTTTATATTTTAAGACAATTAACAATTAATCGCGATTAATAAAATCGTTTGAAACTTAAATTAAATAATAATATATAATAGAATAATATTGTGATGCTGTTTAATGGTTCGTAGAATATTCAATATTTTGTCGTTTTATTAATTCAACAACCTATTCCTTTATTTTTCTTTTTCTTTCAGTCGATTGATTTAAATTATTTATTTAATTTGACTATCAGGTATACAGGGTGGTCCATTCAAGTTGGCACAGCAGAATCTCGAGAACAACGTATTTTTGAGAAGGATGTTTGGAATAAAAGTTTCATGGTTTGAAGAGGGAGTAACGCTGTGCTATTGTACAAGGCAACGAGGCAACGAAGCTTGGTGCTTGGAAAATGCAAATCTGTAAAAAAAAAGTATACGTTCACCTTGAAAAAAGCAATGATCACCTCCGAATGACCTTATAAATTTTCACCGAATGAACAGTACGATAGCACAGTGTTTCCCCCCCTCCGATCCATGAAACTTTTATTCCAAACATCTTTCTCCAAAATACGTTGTTCTCAAGATATTCTGCCGTGCCAACTTAGATGGGGAGAAATTATTATATTAACATTGAATATATAGGTATGTATGTTTCTATAGCGTAATCAAATATTTAGAACGCACTTTCGTTGAAATTTAATTTAATAATAAGAATACAATCCACCAAATTAATTTTATTCTATTTCATCATTTTTAATTCCCCAATTCAAAAACTCTAAGCAAAAACCACAACATAATACGACTTTTATCATCTTCAGAAGGCACATCTACGAGACTGATTTATTTTCTTACTTTTGTTTCTTTTTCTCTGGCTTTTACTCAAATTTTATTTTTCAATCTCATAGTCAGGATAAATAATATTAGGGTCTTGCCAAAACTTAATATCTTTTTTAGTATTAATACTCTATTATATGTTTTAAAACTTATATAGATTCGAGATTTTCGTTCCCATTTATCATTCAACACTTTATTAGCGTTATAGTATGTATACAACTTTATGTATATAACTTTTCAATAATAATTTCACGGTAAATCGATCAATTCGAATAAAAATTTATAACTTTTACATCATTACTAATAAATAAAATAAGATACCTTAGAAAGATTTAATAACCACATTGCGACCTGGATACTCAGATCATACAATATCAATTCTATAAAAGAATTAGTTTCAATTTAATCAAAATAGGAGATAAATTATCACCTGTTTGATTTCTAATAATAATACCTATGTGCGCATCTTGGAATATAATAAACGTCCCTTAAAACGTTGCCCGCAGTTTACTAAATAAATTTCAATTTTTTTCTTTTTTTGATTCTGGAAAAAGATATAAACGAGAAGAAAAAATATGTGTACGTATGCATGTATTAGCTGAAAATATTTGAGATATCAACGATATGAATATTCCCTCTGTATTACTGAAGATCGCTTTCAGTATCAAGCCTCCTGACCCGAACCCTTTGCTTATAATGATACTCCTTAAGATAACTTTTCAACGTTTTTGGAAGCTGGAGTTTATTTATACCGTCGTAAGTAGTTCTGGTCGTTATTACTGCCCGGCATAAATGTTGAAGCGGGAAAGCATAAGTGCGATGCAACGGTATCGTTAGCATTGGCTCAAAGAACATACAGCAGGACGGATCCTTGTAGTGTTCTATCAAACCGCACACCTACAAAGAACACAACTGTTCAATAAAAATGGCGAATCAAATCTCTGAAATGAAGCAATGCTGATATAACAAGATATCAAGTCTTCCTCATGAAAGAATTAGTCAAAAAAGTATCAGTTCCACTTGAAATTAAAGTACAATCATTCAAATATAAAAACTTACAGTATCCGAAGTATTCAAATATAAATACTTACAGTATCCGAAGCATAGACTCCAGGGTCATGAGAATCGAAGCTAAACTTGTGATTCCATTGTTCCACTCTGGCGTGTAGAGAACGACCGTATTTCCTGAAGCTTACTGAGAAGAGGAATTCTTCTTGAGCAGAATCGCGTAATAAAAAAGTTCCCTCTTGTTTGCCTTCAAGCAATCGTTCCGCTTCGTAACGGTCCATTTTACCCCAGTAAAATGAACAGGCAGTTATCGAACGCAGATCTGGTACCAGACAGTGTACATAATCAACCTAGATAGAGAACGTGCATGTGATATTAGCTTTTTTGTTATTAAATTCACATATATCGGTTCAAATTCCATGCCTTAGTGCGTTTTAATATACACCTGAGTATGAGCAGGCCGTTCGATGTTAGGGATTAAGGAGAAATCAATCTGTGATAAAGCGGTGAGAGCTGCAGCCTGGATTCCAGCATTTGCTTGAAATAAAGCAGCTAGACTATCGACCGTTATACCAGTTGGATGAACGTGAATACTTGCTGGATGATTAGGCTTGTACCCAGGCGGCGGTTCAACTCCCTCTTCCATCTCACGAGCTCGTTGAAGTCTGGCTCTTTCGTCGCAGTCCTAGAAAGTCGCAGAGAAGTATTAAAAAAGACTAGAAAAGCGTTTGTTCATTACTTTATGCATAAGCGAAAAAGAATCTGGAGTTATACCTCCATGGGAAATTCCTCAGGATTGAAACGAGACAAGTCGATGACTGGACTAGGCGGCAGAGGTCCTAGAATTGGACTTTCTGGTGCCGAAGCACTGTTGAAAACGACACCAGCTCCCATTGGATGTTCTTCCGTTCGTCTGTAGCCTGTACAAACACATTCAGAACTGTTGTTTCCCTGGCCAGGTATGTCAGTGCTTTTAGAACCCTTACTCTTCGCGCAGTTGAACTTCAGCACCCAATTACTACGCTTCTTTTTTGATGAGAGAGCGTGGTTACACGTCGGGTTCTGATCCTTATTACGCTGCTTACCTGAAATAGATTTTCAATTGTTTAGAAATGGATTCTAGCTGGAAACAAGCTTTCTTCTAATCTTGAGTAAAATAATAATGAAAAATTACGAGATGTAGACTTAGAAATATAGTATATTGAATGTGAAAAGCATTTTAGAATAACACGAAGTGATCTTTGTAGATTATTGAATCAGTTGACAGAATTTTTTAGGAAATCATGCAGTTTTAAGTTTAGTTAAGAAGAACAAAGCTCCTCCTCTTCCTCACCCCTTCTTTTCCCAAAAGATAAAGTTTTCGAAGTTCTCCTCAAAGCCAGATTTGTCGGGCTATCTTCTGAGCTACTGCTGTTATTACTGCTCGCAGTACTACTACAGGAAGGTTCTTGCTGTTGTTTCGTAGAAGAATTATCAGACTGTGTTACGAAATTCCCATTATTAGAGGCGGATTTCGATTCTTGGGAGTCGATTTGCTGGCTGTAAATGGACTCGAATCTCGAGTTGTGATTGTCTAGAGCAAAATCGAGCTGTTCATTATTCAGATTTTCATCTGGCTTGTTATCCTCATTCTCCAAGCTCCCTGTTGGCTCGTTACCGTTATCCTCAATAACTGGCAAGGGATCTTGGTCAACATTTAGATTCGGCATATCGATTATCGACAACGGCTGCTGCTGTTGGTGCGTTGTTGCGTCACAAGAATTTTCCAATGACCTTTCGCTATCCATTTTGAAAAAATATCTTAAACTAGCTAAGTGCTGTCCCATTATTAAACGAACCGAACGGCATCTTACTTTTATACACAGTTCTTCGAGGATTATCGATTTTTTTCTGTATTTTCTTTTTTTTTCTTTTTTTTTCTTTTATTTTTTTTACGCAATTATTTGACCATGAGAAATGAGTTAGTGCGTATATTTTCTTCGAATAGATTATAGGTCAGAATGGGACAATCTGAAAGGTGAAAATGGGCTGGTTAATTCAGGGGAAGAATTTTTGTATTTTTAATTTTTTAATTTTTTGAACGAATCAAAAATTGGGGATCTAAATGTGACATGCGAGGTGGTTAGCACATCGAATTTCTAACGTTGGTGGTGTTTGTCTACAATTTCAACGAAAGGCTGGAAAGAAGTTAATCACTTTGTTTATTTCAGCTGAATTTTCGGACTGATTTTCATTCGGGATTTAAAGAGGTTAAGGAAAGGGTTAATCCCAACCTGAGTTTTGAAGGAAGAAAACCTCTAAAGGATTGCTGCTCCATTTTGTAGACGTCGCGGTAAACGAGGTAAGTATGCATACAGAATTTAATATTAGTTTAGATATTGTGTTTACGTAATTACCGATATTTCGTACGCAAACGTATCTCTTGTCGGATATTTACGTCAGATTAGATTTGGCTACTTTCATGAAAACGAGTCGTTAATCAATGATCAAAATAACACCATCTAATCTGATCAAGTATTTTCATTCACTAAATTCGGTACTGACGACAGCCTGTCGTATCCTGCATGACCGTAGACTAACCAGCCTTTCAGATTCACTTTTGATCAAGAATTTTTCTACGAAGAGAATTTCTTTCTTACCGACGAACAGAGAATGTAGGCTTTCATGGAGAGGAAGATGTGTCGTTCGGAATCACGAGCGCAATCGATAAAGCAGTTATGCTGTTTTCAAATTTCATTGTATTCATTTATTGATTAGTTATTATTTTATATAACTGCATTCATAACTGCAATGTGATAACGTCAAAGTATCGCCTGTTAGAATAACGGCGAAGACAATTCAAGTTCGGACATTTCATAACGTTAATTTTATGGCTCAATTCATCATGATTCCGAATATAATTTTTAAGAGCTCAATATTTTCTATTTTTTTCGCAAGTTGTTAGTTCTTTCATGCCGGAATTGGAGTTTTTTTGTTTTGTTCCTAGATCCAAATAGATTGCGAAATCACGAAAATAATATGATTCTTGTTGCAATCTTCGATTTCAATTTAAAATTTGAAAAAGTTATGACCGATCAAAAAAAAACGAAAATTCTAATTATATGACTTGAAGAAATTAAAACTTGCGAAAAAAAAAAGTTAATATTGAGATCCCATTATGAAAACGATATTTTGAATCTTAGAATCAGTATGAATTTCTTAAAATTTGAAAAAGTGGCGTTTTTGGAAGCTCTAGGCCCCGTCCATATATATATGCACAAGCCCCCAGTCCCCGTGCATTATGCACGATCCCCCAGACCCCGTGCATTATGCATTATGCCCCCGTGCATTATGCATTATGCCCCCGTGCATTATGCCCCCGTGCATTATGCCCCCGTGCATTATGCATTATGCATTATGCATTATGCATTATGCCCCCGTGCATTATGCATTATGCCCCCGTGCATTATGCATTATGCCCCCGTGCATTATGCCCCCGTGCATTATGCATTATGCATTATGCATTATGCATTATGCCCCCGTGCATTCTGCATTATGCCCCCGTGCATTATGCATTATGCCCCCGTGCATTATGCATTATGCCCCCGTGCATTATGCATTATGCCCCCGTGCATTATGCCCCCGTGCATTCTGCATTATGCATTATGCATTATGCATTATGCCCCCGTGCATTATGCATTATGCATTATGCATTATGCATTATGCCCCCGTGCATTATGCATTATGCCCCCGTGCATTATGCATTATGCCCCCGTGCATTATGCCCCCGTGCATTATGCCCCCGTGCATTATGCATTATGCATTATGCATTATGCATTATGCCCCCGTGCATTATGCATTATGCCCCCGTGCATTATGCATTATGCCCCCGTGCATTATGCCCCCGTGCATTATGCATTATGCATTATGCATTATGCATTATGCCCCCGTGCATTCTGCATTATGCATTATGCATTATGCATTATGCATTATGCCCCCGTGCATTATGCATTATGCCCCCGTGCATTATGCCCCCGTGCATTATGCCCCCGTGCATTATGCATTATGCATTATGCCCCCGTGCATTCTGCATTATGCCCCCGTGCATTCTGCATTATGCCCCCGTGCATTATGCATTATGCCCCCGTGCATTATGCCCCCGTGCATTATGCATTATGCATTATGCATTATGCATTATGCCCCCGTGCATTCTGCATTATGCATTATGCATTATGCCCCCGTGCATTATGCCCCCGTGCATTATGCATTATGCATTATGTATTATGCATTATGCATTATGGACGACCCCTCACACCACCGTGCATTTTGCACTATGCATTATATATGCACAGGGGTCTGGGGGGTCGTGCATAATGCATATATATGCACGAGACTGCAGGCCCCGTATATATAACATTATTCGTTCTTCGGTGATGCGCCACTATCTAATTTGTATCATTATCATGTTGCATCCCATATGCAACAGAATCCACTAGAATTTTTCAAGTTAAACAAACAAAAATTATGAACTGAAAGTTTTGTTTTATAATACAATGATGACACTTGAGATTTTGGTAATAAAAGTATTGACTGCAAATCCATTGTAAAAACAAAATCTTCATTCAATTTATCCAAATCTTTTTCTTTCCTAGCATCTTGTTCATTTTTTATATGAATTTGATAGTCATTCTCATTAAAATTTCCTACTTTATGATACAAGTCGATATTTTTTTCGTCCATTAGTTGATAAAAAGTAGTTGAAGACAAAGCTTTAATATGATGATATTCATACCAATTCTGGACATAAAATTCATACAAAGTTTTTTTCGACTGCTACTCTGGCCGCAAATATAATTTTGATGACGAAGCTCTACAATACTACGACTCCATTTTCGGTAAGGATTCGAAAAACAATTTTAACTCTTCATATTCTTTCTCTCGCCGATGACTTGGGTTTGTCCTTTCTTTTTGAGCAGTACTATTCACGTTTGAAGTTGATTTAGCTGCACCGACTGATTTTTTCCAATTTTGTATCGTTGTTGGTCCAATACATAGAGTATTTACAGTACATGTCATAGTTTTGCAAACTTTTTTTTTTCATCAAATAGAGGTAAACTGTATTTGAAAGTTAAATTACATCGCGAATTATCACTTTTTTGGTCACGCTCACGCTTAACACAACAACTTGCTACTATTCCATTTACAAAAACTTTTATTTCACTCCAACTCATTTTCCAAAACCTTTGGAAAATATCAGTCCTCTGATCTTCGGTGAACTCTAAACATTTAAGATAATTTTCTTTACTTAGAGCACAATGACAGATTGGTTTCAAATTTTTTGCTTCTCCAGTGACGTCATAATTCCAACCTTGTTCATCTTTCTTTTTTGCTTGAATAGTTACGCCCATGTTGCCTGTTGAATTTATTTTTATTACTTTTCCAATTCATTTTATTTACAGTACGTTTTTTACATCTTTTCCTGGGAATATTTACGGTTGTTTTTTCAAAATCCGAACTTTCTGAAAATGAATACGGTACAAGTCCCGGTGCATGAGAATCATCAATGTGACAAGTTTTTTTTTGGAATTTCAAATTTAGTGTTTAAACTCGAATATCGTCTTTGACCGTTGATGGTGGGGGTTCAAAAAAATGTTTTTTCGAAAATTTCGATCAAAAATGAACATTTTGTATCCGGGTCATTTTCACCCCAGAGCACGTCGTTTTGGAGAAAAAAATGTTAAACTTGGTCAAATGCTAACCAGCCGATATTTTCGTTGATTGATAAATCCAAATACAGGACTGCAATCAAGAAATCCTATGGGGGATGGTTTTCGGTTTTAAGGAGTAACACAAAAAAAAATTCCGATCGAAATCAAAAATCGCAAGGTCAGATCTCTTTTGTTTTCAGGTGGAATACCTCATATATTCTTAAAATACATAATACAAGATTATAGTATACCATACGTTAGACATCTGAATCAGTACATAGAATAAATATATATTTCAAATCTGCGCATTATAATTATATGTGGATATACTCGAAATATATTTTCTATAAACAGTGAATATTGAATATTAGTAACAATTTCGTGTCAGTTTTAATTAATGCGTATACGTATACTCATAGGGTGTATCGAAAGTGAACTTTATTTACTAGTTTTTCGCTGCTGAAAATCCATATGATGGATTTTTCTATAAAATAGCTTCTCCTAAAAGGAGAGACCTATGTAATTCGAATCTTATAAATTTATGTATAATAATATTACTATTTATATAGTTTTTTCAATTTTTACAATAGTTCAGACTTTAATACAGACTTACTTGTATTAATTAAAAAAAAAAAAAATGCGAAAAACTAGTAGTTCGAATTTCCCTAACAATTCGTAGAAAAGAAAAACAAAGGTCCCTCTTTTTTTCCTCATAATCACGAAATCAAAGATGAAAATGAACAAAATAATTTGAAAAATTAACAACTATAAGGCGGCAAGATGAATAAAAAATTACCAATTATGAGGCGGCAAATTAAATTAAGTATATAGGCGAAGTAGTCCTCGAGGGTTGAGAAGGCTCTGCGTTATCTATCGTTTCCTGGAACAAATGAATACGTATGTATGGATAAGTCATTATACATAACTTTGAATATAGGGTATTCTCGCCTATCCGGGATACTTTTCTGCATATGGCTCACTGATTTTGGTGCGACGAGAGATTCTGGTTCTTGCCGAAACCCCAACGACAACAAACCTACAGTCATGCACCCTGATGTCAACTGGCTCACAATCAGAGGTTTGTTTTTTTTTTATTCATTTGTAACGTGAAAAACATTTTTCTTTTTTTTCCAATTTTTTTCCATCTGCGCACTATGCACCATGCACCATTTATCCTATTTTCAACTGGGCACATCGATATTTCTTTCGCACTAGCTTCGCATAATTCACAAAAAAAAAAACCGGTAAGAAACCAAAATAATTTGATTGGAAAAAAAAAGAAAAATGTTTTCGAAATTATTAATAAATGTTCGGAACAAAACCCAAGCGAAACGCACTCCTGAAAATTGTAGGGTCTCTTCAGTCCATGGAGATTTATCTGCGGTTCAATTTTTACCAAAAAATAATATGCCGTTTAGGTGTGGGTCTGGAAATAAAGAATATCTTGCAAAAATCGTGGGCGAAAATATTTTTTCGAAAATATTAATACTGATGGTGCGAAAGGTGGGAGTTTTCCGATTCTGAAGCACTGGTGACGAATATTTTTTGGATTCCCGAATCGGAAGATACGTCGCCTGAAGATCATCCGGTGCGCTTAAACACTGATTTATCCATATTTTGCAAATCGAATAGCTTCTGAGCCACTTTATCGAAAGATATATGAGTCTAGGTTTGTTGTTGGTGGTTGGCCAAAAAGCAAAATCTCCCATGGCATCAACATCGGTGACCCATGCGCAGAAAAGTTTCCCGGATGAGCGAGAATACCCTAAATATATTGAATATGATCTGGTAAGACGACACCATCACATTTCACAAGAGCAGTTGTTATTACACCTACCTGGTATTCCTGCCATTTTTCGGGCACCGCTTTGCCGTGTGCAATTCTCCATTGTATTTATTGGAAAATTTCGCGTCGCACGTTGGGCATACATATTGCAATAAATTCAGATGGACCTGGTTAATATGACGATCTCGTTCGGTCTTCGTTTTGTATGTCTCTTTGTATCTTCGGTGATCTTTACTGTGAAGAAAATCTGGATCCAAAGAATTCATTTTTCTACAGTACCGACACTCATTCGGTGGTCCTGATTTTGCTGAAATTAATTTTCGACAATTTATTGAAAAAATGTGAACATGTGCGAGAAACTGAGAAGAAAGTGAAAAAAAACTATGGAATAAGTATAAGTGCCAGATTTGGAATATAAGTCATATTTTTGTTCTTATGTCCTCATATCATACTTTACTTTGTATGAAATTTCTCTTATTGTTATAGTTTCCGGTCGTTTTTCATACCTTAAATTACTCCATGACCGGAATTGAAAAAACTAATTATACATTAGGGTGTCCGTTATTGACCAAGTTGTTTTTTTTTTCTGCAGCGCCCCCTAAATTTTTAGTTTATGACCTAAAATTGAATATCAGACCAAAATAAGCCCTTAATATTCATATTAAACCTTGCCGAAATCATTATACATTTCCCGTTTGAATAACATGGAATTTTGCCACTTTTTACATTTAATTTTTTTTCCTCTTGAACAAGTAAATATATATCAATAAAAGATATATTTTTCTGTAGGAAATTGAACGCTCTACAAAAAAGATCTCTTGCGATTTCCCAATTAATTCACTTTTTTAACGGTTATTCAAGGTTAAAGTTCAAATCATAGTGAATTTTCAGATTTTTTCACTTTGATGGCAAAATTATAATTTATTTAGACAAAAATGAGATATTTTTTAAGATAAGCAATTAATTGATTAATTGACAAAAATGAGATATTTTTTAAGATAAGCAATTAATTTTTGTCTAAATAAATTATAATTTTGCCATCAAAGTGAAAAAATCTGAAAATTCACTATGATTTGAACTTTAACCTTGAATAACTGTTAAAGAAGTGAATTAATTGGGAAATCGCAAGCGATCTTTTTTGTGGAGCGTTCAATTTCCTACAGAAAAATATGTCTTTCATTGATATATATTTATTTGTTCAAGAGAAAAAAAAATTAAATGTAAGAAGTGGCAAAATCCCATGTTATTTAAACGGTAAATGTATAATGATTTCGGCAAGGTTTAATATGAATATTAAGGGCTTATTTTGGTCTGATATTCATTTTTAGGTCAAAAACTAAAAATTTAGGGGCGTTGCAAAAAAAAAAACAACTTGGTAAATAACGGACACCCTATTATACATACCTATAACGCCTATGTACAAGAAACAAACTACTGGGAAAATATGAATAATATTTCGAATCCAGCATTTCTTACACAATTCTCTGACTCTATACGTCTTTTACCGGGTAAGTAAGGTAAAAATATTGAAAAAAAATGCATACCGTAATCTCGCAGCGCATCTCCTCTGAGAGCGCGAAGTTCGTCGAGCTCTGCCGTCGTGGAGCTCTGGCACGGGGACCCTGGAACACACGAATATCCGATTGATGGAATTAATGAGAATGAAGGGCAAAAAAATGATTCCATTATAAAATAACGAAAATCGATTGGCGATATCGGGCGACCACGGCATTATTGAAAAAAAACTGCACAGGCAGGACATTCCGAGACTGTATCTTATGCTCTGCAGACAAGGGCTATCTGATTCATATCGGCATTGTATTTGCGACTTTCGGATAAAGGCATTATATGGACTGGGCTATTCCATGTCAATTGAGTAAACGATTGGCGATGACAATTTTTAATTTGACCAAGGATTTTCACTGTGACAGCGCGACCCCTAACTAAATCCAAAAAAAAAATCAAGCCGAATCGATTCTGATGATTTAAAAAGGAAATATTCCGCTCTTGATGTGAAAAATTGTCACGCAAACTCTAGTGGTTGATAAGGATTTGAATCTTTTTCTTTTTCAAGGTTTTCACGGGCAGCTTTATCACCGAAAAAATACTTGATAAAAATGACACAATTTCATGACCTATATCCATGACACGAATATCTTATGACCTATATACAATATACATACCGTGAGAGGTGGATTCCGCTGGGGTCAGGGTTGACACTGACGGCTCGAATGATGATGCGGTGTCGCCTTGCATCGACGCGTGTCCTGCGAAAAACATAAGCCATAATGTAATCAACGAAAAAGAATGCAAAGTATCTTTTGATCTATGGGCGAGGGCTATTCTCGATTTTCCGGTATTTTATATGTATATATACCTAGATACGTACCTTGGAATGTGACGCGAGGTGCACGCTTCGGCGTCGATCGCGCCCCCCTACGTCTACGTTCTGCAAAAAATATAAGCAATAATGTAATTAGCACCGCAATAGAACGTGATTCGCATAATAATCATGTGACGTCGTCGAAAAAAAATATTTGATACGTACTTCGGTTAGAATCATCGCGATGTACGCCGCGCAAATTTTCAGAGGGCAGAAATGCTGATCGGGCGTTCCGTGGCTCTGATCTCATTAAGTTCGCCAGAATAGAGCCCATCCTTTGGCGCCCCTGCGCTGCCACGAATCTTCTTATCGAATTTCGGTCCAACGTCTCGATCTAGATCAACCGAAAACAAGCAACGAAAACTATAAGTTACGAATACCCTCTCACAAGTACCCGAAAATCTTAAAGCTTTATACATACTCTGTCCGAATAAAGGGCGTGCAGAACTGTATAGAGCCCGCAATTATTGGTTCCTAGCTCCTGTTGGTCACAGTCAGGAATCTGGAAGTAGAAAAAGAAACAGGATTGATTGATCGAATGAAAAGCAATAGCAACGACAGTCATCATAATCAGTCACATGCGAGGTCATCACGGGGGTTGGGAGCAAAAAACTGAAATCATTTATGAATGTAAGTATAATAACATGCTTACGATTAGGTTTACTGGGCGCCCCAGCGCCTGCACGACGGCGCCATATATAGCTCCGTGCAGCTGGTACTGGACGCTGTGCTGCCAGCAGCTGTCATAAACAATGACGGATCTGGAAACAGTGGATTTCCAACGTTAACGTACTCCCTTAACCACGACGAGCATTATATCTATATAGCGATACTCACGTACCTTGCTGTTATGGCGGTCAGCATCCAATGGTTTCTGTTAAAAAAAAAAAAGGAAAACACATGAATGATAGAGCTTCTGTGATCATTAAAAGCGACTGTGTGAATTGCCGTGGCTTTAAAATCGAAGATTAAGTAACTCTCCTCGCCTCGAACCCTGAATAACTCAGGGATTGCGATTCGTGGGAGCCTTTGAAAGTACAGTTGAGCAGAATTTTTTCGAAAAAGAGTACGGCAATTCACGGGCACCATGGTGTTTATGAAGAAGTCCCAAATTACCTCAAACAGACGGGCACGAAGACCTCGACGCCCCTCTCGATGGCGCCACGAATTTCCTCCCTCATGGTTGACCTATCTGGGGCCAACGGGTCTGCCATGAGGAAGGCAAACCGTGACGCCGAGATGAAATGGTGCCCGGCTCTTCGCGCAACGCCGGACACCATAACGTCGATGGGGCCGTCCGCCATCATGTGCCCGTCTTGGAAGACCTCGCACACTGACCGCCATGTTAGGTTATCGAGACTAGAACAGAAAAAGGGTGAACGATTTATTGAGAGACATTTTCAAAAACAACGACTTTTTCAAGGATATCAGCTGCGAAGGCTACTGCGAATTTTTGCTTTAACAAAGTTATTTGTATGTGATCGGTATCTGACAATCATTAAGGGTCATGGGCATCCTGGGGTCTACTTACTGATCGCACTCCGATGCATGCAGGATAGGTAAGGAAACTGGAACAAAAGACATAACAATATTTATTAGAATTCGAGTTTTCACATCACGAGACATCAGATCGACGGCAATATGAAAAAACGTGCAATCTCGATGAGGGAATAAAATTCCATGGATACGGCACTGGAATTAGAGCCGCTTCGAGTATATGGGCACTGGTGATGAATTGAATTATTCTGTAAATTCAAGCGCTTATTCATCTTTATGTAATGAGGCAGAAAAATTAACACGATACGTTTTATATTCCAATGAATTCCTGAATAAAAATTCGAAAATTTTATCAATCAAACTAAACACAATTTAACGATTAGACTGTGCGTCTCGTTCTCTATGATTAATTGATTGATTGCATGTAGTACTGTCAAGTACGTGTCAGCTACATAACGTCTAGAATTCAAATTCAAAAGGTTTTCCTGCTGTTAGGCTCTACTGCGTGGCGCGCGCAGTCAAGTCTTCATATTATTCTGCTGTGTCAATGACAACAGATGACAACAGAGAGTATTTAAGTTATTCATATGTTTTGGAACTTGTATAATCCACTTGTACAATATAATTTTTTTTTTTTCTCTATCAATGTTTGCATGAGTATGTTCCTTTTGACTTGTTAACATTCTGATTAGGTGTTGGCATTTTGCATAGTCAGTTTAACTTATTCTCAATTAAAAAAAAAAGATTCATAACCTCATTGCTTTCATTATGAATTTTTGTATTAGTTTCCTTTTAATTTTTGACATGTAATTCTAGTCAGTCGGTTTGACTAATTTTCTTTTGTAAATTTGTTGATGAATTGATCCTCTGATGAGAGCAGAATATTACTGCCGAAACGCCAGGCAACGGATATGATTCACTGACTCGATTAGATCGATTGTGACCTCGCCCCATCTGAATTATTGTATCTAAAGACAGTAAAAATGTAATCACAGACTCTAAACGTCTCCGCGTAATCAATTAATTAATCATCGAGAACGAGACGCTGCATATAATTGCGATCGAGCTTGGCTCGCATTCGGCGGGCTCGCTTAATCGTTCAAAAATCTACCTAAATCTAATATCTATTATTCTTTCGTTCTATGTTCAATTATTATTAAAATAGTAATTACATCAATAGAATGAATTGAAATATAAAACATTGTGTTAACTTATCTGCGTCACTCTACATAAAGCTGACTAAATTCTTGAATTCACAGAATAATTCAATTTATAAGAAGAAGCGCTCCATATATATTCGAGGCGCTCCGAATACCAGTGGGAATGTAAAAAAAGATTAGGTTGTGAAAATTATGGGACCTTATTACGGTTTCTAACAAGACCAGAAGGGCCTGTAATTGCGCTTATGAACTTATTGAAATTCAAAGACATACAAATGAATCAATTCGTGGGGAGACTTACCAGATTCGGTTGAATTCCCTGACATATTTTTACACTAACTCCCAAAAAAAATGAATGAAATTTGAAATATGAGGTATGGTAAAAGAAAAATTAATAGAATATATCTATAAATCGAATACGTCTTTTCGGCTGTGGTTATCTCAAAGCACTAATTCAAATGAGCCGATTTTGACTGCTAAGCTCACCTCGGTCTGCTTGAAGGGTACCTTCGTCAGATGTTGTCTGTATTTCTGTTTATCTTCTTGCAAACGATTTGAAATTGAACCGACATGAAAGATGAAGATACACAGAAATAATGAAAATATGGATAAATAAGGAATATTGATATTGTTTTCGCATTAGCTTTAGACTTACGGAAGAACGGTAAGAATAAAAAAACAGAATTCGATTGAAAAAACAAATGGAAAAATGTTTTTCAAATTTCAAATAAATGTTAAAAAAAAAATAAAAAATAAAAAAAATAAGAAGCAATACGCCCTCCTAAAAATTGCAAGGTCTCTTTCGCCCATGGGGATTAACCTGCAGTTCAATTTTTATTTTTAAAAATGATGCCCTATGGTTACCAGCCTGAAAACAAAAATACCTTGCAAAAATCGTGAGCGAAAATATTTTTTCGAAAATTTTGAGTCTCACGGCGTGAAAGGTGGGAGTTTCCCCATTTCGAAGCATATTTTTGTAGAAAAGATTAATCAGTAAAATATATACAGTTCTTACATCAAGCCGTCGATACTTATTGTTAGCCTGGTCGAGTAAGGTTTCAGTAAAATCAAAATATTATCATCTTCTGAAAAACCCCACTCTTACGTGGCCTGATCCGAATTATTTGCGCTCTACTCTACGAAATGTAAACATATCCGTCGTTGAATAGAGCTATAATGTCCACAAAGTATGTGACATGCTGCCTATTTATTTTCCTTTTTATTATTTCTGTTCATTTTCATACTCAATCCCTTCGAGAAAAGACGCAAGTAAAGACTAATTATATATTATATTCATTTTTCATTATTTTATATTTCATATACATATTTCATTATATTTATGCGGGTATTCCGGGTGTATGTGAGTTCTTTCAAGCGCATGTGCAAAATACTGCGACCATTATTTTCAGTTATATCAAATCTGCATCATACGATGTCTGCAACTCGATAATTGAACATCGCGTTAATATAATGCCATAAGTTAATGAGTGCAATTACAGGCTCTTTCTTGTTGGATACCAAAAACTTCATCGTTTTCCACGTTGCCATTTTTATATGTATCATATCCTCGTATTACGAGAAAATCGCCTACGATGAGGTCCAAAAGTGTGTCGACTGTATACAAAAAAAAAAGAGAAAAATAATATTGTTATGTCTTTTGTTCCAGTTTCCATTCCTCTCCTACGAGCAGCGGAGTGCGATCAGTAAAAGGAGACCCCAGGATACCCATGACCCTGACCTAGTCTCGACGACTTGACGTGGCGGTCAGTGTGCGAGGTGTTTGAAGACGGGCACATGATAGCGGACGGCCCGATCGACGTCATGCTGTCCGGCGTTGCACGAAGGGCCGGACACCACTTCATCTCGGCGTCACGGTTTGCCTTTCTCATGGCAGACACGTTGGCCTCAGACAGATCAGCTTTGAGGGAGGAAATTCGTGGCGCCATCGAGAGGGGCGTCGAAGTTTTCGTGCCCGTCTGTTTGAGGTAATTTGGGTCTTCTTCACAACCACCATGGTGCCGGTGAATTTCCCCACTTTTCATCGAGCAGACCTCCGAGTAATTCGGCTCGAGTCTTTGGTAGCGGAGGATAGATATCACTGGGAATCGGTATATGTACGAATCGGGAGTGTGTCCTAACACTAGCGAGAGGTATGGAGCTGGACGTAGCCGCGTAGTGGGTGAATTCGGAACTATGTGAGTTCTCACGCAGGTAATGATTCCGTGCTAACTAAAATCACGATTTGTTTTCGATCCATTTGTTTTGCTCGGACTGGCTGCAGTGGAATAATTATTGATTAACATATATTTCTGATATGGAATTATAGTTCTCAAATTCATTGTATTCATTCATTGATTAGTTATTATTTACTTGTATTGATTCGAAAAAAAAAAATGCGAAAGATAGAATAACTACATCAGACAGAATATATTCTTAAAATACATAATACAAGATTGTAGTATACTATAAGTTAGATATCCGTAAGTATCATTACATAGAAGGAATATATATTTTAAATCTGCGCATTATCATTCATATTAATAATCATGCCTATATTCTTCTATAATAAAGATGCCACTGTTTTTTCGTGTAATTTCTGAACTAAAAGTAGATTTAATTCCTGGGGCTTAACGCTTTGGTATTATTGATTAATATTGTTAAGTTTCGTTACATATTTTAAGTCTTAACGTATTACACAATATATATCATATTTGTTAATGACTAGAATTATACGTAGGTTATATAATTATTTATTATAAATGTTTGCCGATCGTTTGATTGTATAATATATGTATACATGTAGTACGTTGCTTCATCGCTTCGTTATAATTAAAATGGATTCCTAATCTCCAATTTGTTGTCATTCAATGTAATATTTAATCTCTTTCCATTTCGTAAAACTTATAATAATTCCCTGCAGTAATCGAAAATTCAAAATCCATATCATACTTCGATTTACAACGTCATTGACACTTGCTCAGGGCAAGTGATCAGAGTTTTCGATCATATATGCACTCAGTATTTAATATTACCTATTCTACATGATTCTACAATTAATATCATTCTCTTAATTCGTGATACGATTATCTATGTATAAATTTCGACCGGTTATACTTTGATTAGAAAAATATCCTCCACCTCTTTTTTTTTCGCTTCCTTCAAAACTTGAATTAAATTCGTGATTTTTTTTCTCTTTTCTACTATACATCGATCCGTCATTGTTTAAAAATAATTCATACACGTATATCTTTTCCTAAGCGTATTTGTTTTACACATTTATAATCAACGAAATCGGGTAATATGCGTTTCATCCGTTTTATTTATTTATTTTTTTTATTTTCCTGAAAGTTTTCACACAAAAATATCTGAAAGGCACCTGCGTTTTTCAATCTAATCGACGCTGACCGTCAAAATAATAATTCTCCATTCGTTATACGATCGAAAAATAAATATCCATTCATCCATCTTACGTTGAATACGAGTTCACGAAATTCTTCTTTACCCATACGTTTTACAATAATTACGGCGATTAGTAATATTATTATATACCTGCATCGGTGAAATTACCGGTTAGTCCGAATTTTCACATTGTGAAATAATAATAATAATAATAACAATAATATGAGCGAACGATCGAAGCTATAAATGAACCATAGGCGATAAAAATAATTAGAGACAAATAATAACATCAAACTTGTGTCTCGCTGTATTTTTTTCGCCTATATCCGACCGATCGCGAAAGCCATTTTCAAACAGCCGCAGCAGTAAATCGCGGTTCCATCTCTTCGCTTACGGGAGTAGACGGAGCTTCTGTTATCGGAGTCGGAGGATCCCCGCTGCTAAGTTGTTGATCAGTGGTTCCTACGATTTATAAAGAAAAAAAGAAACACTTTTTGGTTCAAAATTTTTTCCTAATTTATTTCTTACGGTATTCTTTCGAAACTGAATCGAAATATCTATTCTCCTTTCCACTCACCTGTGAAAGAACTAGATCGACTTCTACCCGATCTACAGACGCGACAAAGGGGTTTGAAGATCGAAAATCGCGGTCTCATTCGTAGTAGTACGTAAATGTAAGGATCTAAAGTGAAGTGAACGCAGAGCAGGATATCAGCCAGTCCGTAAAAACGATTGATTAATTTCTGTGTCAAAGTTGCCGTCTCGTCAAGAGTCAATGAGTACTGAGCCAAGGGAATCGATATCTGAAACACAAGAATTTTCATTTTTATGCACAAATAATTTCATCAACTTTATATTCTATCATCGGAAAATGAGTTCGAGAAAATCGGGATATCCCATAGTTTTCCATGAAAAATTATACATTTTCGTAGTTATTCGTAGTTTTCCGTCAATCGAACCAGAAAAAGGCTGCGACTCCTTTATGAAAAACTATCAATAGTTAGAATTTCCCTAATAATTCGTAGAAACTCGTCGAATCATTTTCATCAGGGTGAACCAACGATGATTCAAATTACGGAGGGTTTTGGCTCGTCTCTACCTTAGTTTTGATTTCTAGGTATCACAATTCATCGCCAGAGCGATAAAACGTGACTTGGAATCGTGATTTGGCGAGTCTCACAGCCACGAATAACGCGTGTGCGAAATACGTGTTCACGTATAATGATCCTAGGCGGTACGTGATTTGCAAATTTTCTCCAATCATTATTGAGGAAGTGACGATCACGGACGGAAATCTTAATCGATAATTATCACTCTCGTATTTTCCAAGGCCACCTGCAAGACTGCAAACCGTTTTACTAACTTCTTAATGGCAGGCAAAGAATTTACGACTATTCGCGGTTGTCATTGTCATTGCCATTCTCATTCAATTTAATAAATTGTTCACGTGCTCAAAAGATATTATTTATAACTATAGTATTGACGTCAGGTCAATATTTATTACGAGGCACTTTTCATCGTTGCAATTACTCAGAATGAAGATTAGTTTTGTCGAATTTGATTTTATTTTTTAGGAAGCTTAATAAAAATTGACACTATTCATCAACGACGAATACATGATTATTTTAAACGCCGTACTAACCATCTGAGGCATCCAGCAAATGACGAAAGAAATCGAGAGCATAGCCATGAGTCGAGAAAAGGCCCTTTCTTCGGCGGTAGCGACTACCTCAGGCGGAGGACCGGTAGCGATGCTAAGAAGTGGTTTAGCCCTTGAAGATGCTCTAGAAACTCGACGAATTACCCCAGTTCTACGACTCAGTCTACCTAGAGCTCTCGAAACCACTAAATTGCACCAAACGATGCAGAGGCATAGTAGCGTTCCTGAAAGAAGTTTAAGTAAATCAATTAGAATCATAGTGTAATGAAAAATGTTCAATATTTTTTTTTTTTCTCGTTAAAAGGATAAAACAAGCGATGTACTTAAATTTCAATTATTCATTATTACCAAAGAAGAAGAAAACGTAGGCGTAGGCAACGTCTTCGGGACTGGTAGCGTCTCTGTATCGAAGACACTTGTTGTCCTTGTAATAATCCCCAAAACCAGCGAAGGGAAGAAAGCAGAGTACTGCGGCAACGACACCGAGCATGATCATCCGTCGTGCGATGAGAGGATATGTCACCTGCTAAATAACACAGAGTTTTTCCTTTGGTTAATAAAATAATGAAATAATATTTTGGCGGTGTGTACGCAGAAACTTGGCAATCGTTACTAGAATCTAAATATTCGGACTAGAATTGCGAGTCGTCGGTATCGGATCGAGAATACTAATTATTGTTATTTGAATAATTCTGGCTTGATAATCGCCTCGCGTTCATAAAAATTAGAATTAGCAACGTTGAGCGAATAAGATCGTCACACCTTCGATTTTTTCAAATGCCAATTTATTCCGGGCCACCTCTCACGCATCGTACATACCTAACATTTTCAATTACACTGTATACATGCAGATTTCAGATTCGCAAGTTTGGGAATAGGATATCCGTTCGTCTTATCTCATTTCATAAGAAATTATGTAACAATATCAGTAATAAAAGCTCCAGTCAGGTAAGTAGATATTTATTAAATCAATCAATTAATTATTGCGTGGTCATGGGATCACTTTCGAAGATACCAATTTATATAAGCTTATTTACAACTAGATATCTTCATTATGTCCAATTCGAGGTTTATTTCACCCTGAGTGGGCTCACGAGACGTAATAATTGGCTTCTAATTGCTTTCTTCGATTTTCTGTTAAGGTGGTTGAGCCTCTGAGGCACTCAGACACGATTTGATAGAATGAGAAAGCGAATTATTCGAAACAACGCAGTTTAATACTCGGTGAGAAGTAAGTTAATGTTTATAAATAGCAACAGATGTTCAAGATCGGAAGCTGAATTTTTTTTCATGCCATATTTATGTAATCCAGAAAGTTTCGTCGTCAGCCAAAGTACATAACATAATGTAGGCACGAAAAAAGAGCAAACATTAAACTATGTGATATAAGATAGTGATAAATTTTCTACATTTTGTTTATCAAGTAAATTTGACCCTGACTCGGTCTATTTTTGCGAACCCAATCATATTACGAGAACTGGCGACACTTAGTTAATTAGGCAACGGCGAAACCTTAGATACATGACTGCAAATTGATGACTGATAAATTTGTTACAATGACGAAATTAGGTGATCGTCTATTGAGAAACTAATTATAGCTCATCTTCAATTCTGCCCAATTTGCAAATTAGTCTAGTTATAATCAGCCACCCGGAAGTATACAGGGAAGTCTCTAGTCTCAAATTTCGTCCTCAGGGAAGTCTGGAGCTCGAGAATTAACCAAAAGGCAAACTGGGTCAGACTACGTGCTTGATCAATCATGATCATCGTCACAATCTCTCTTATCAATTCTGCAATACATCGTTTTTTCGTTTTATTGTATTTCTTTCCTTTCCTTTCTTCCCTTCTTTCTTTCTTTCTTCCTGACGGGTTTTCAGGGCGTAATTCTAATTGGAACGCGTTTCACGTGAGGATTTACCACGTTGCACACATGAGGCGAATAGTTTTCTGGATATAATGATGAATGGGTGGGCTACGAGCCAATAAACCTGTTGCTAGGTAGCGACTAGACATACCTATATTTCCCTGAAACCGTAGACCCCATTTCATTGATTAAGTTTATTGCTAGCTTTTTCGTACACCGTGAATTCCACAAACTCACATCGAACCCCTCGCTCTTCGTTTACTCGAAATTTAAAAAAAAAACGAGTCACTTTTCTACAAACTTGTGTATCCATTTCATAATTCGCGAATTTCAATTACGCGAATTTCGATTTACTAACGAGCGAATTTTTCCTAGACAGAGTGAATTAGACCTGCCCAAAATATCGTAGAAATCATGGACAAGCCCCTGCAGTCAATTAATTACCCAATTTGTGTAATTGGTTGGCAAATAGATTCGCCAAGAGGAAACTGGTAGCGAATAACAAATAAACGATAATTAGAGCCATGGAGTAGTAAGCCTAACGACGAAGGCTTCTCTGACAGAGAATTTTAGGACACAAGAGCAGCAAGAATCTTTTTTTACAAATTTACTACCTAAGATATTGTAAGGGGGTTGAAGTTTGATGAAAGGATTACGATATTTGGTGAAAATCAACATCATCTGTACCAGCTGAGAGTCGCTCAGAGGAGAAGAAAAGCTCATTTCACTCTGCTGCAGCGTCTGAAAGCTAAGCGAGTGACTGACGGTTTTATATGCAGCTAAAATCCATTAGCCAGCGACTGACTATGAGTCAAGACTCGAGAGCTGCAGTACTTGAATCGCAATTTCGAACGTGTCAGGGACGTTGTTTTATATAATTACACATGTAGTGCATTTTAAATATGAAAGAGAGAATTATAACGAAATAGAAAAATCGAAGACAAATATGAATGGAAATTAATCAAATTTTAATGAATTTTAAATCACTGGTACAAAGAGACTAGAAGAAAAGAAAAAGCTGAAGAAAAATCACGAAACGTGTTTTAACGTCAGACCCCCCGTTGACTCGACTTCACTTTGCCGATTTAATGGACTCTGATATATTTAGTTTGGCTAAATAATTGCATATGCATATTTGTACCGAAGACGTTGATTTTTATAGTTACAGAAATTTTTGGATTATTTTTTTGGAATGAGGGTATTGGCCTACGAAAGTATGATTCGAAAAGACGCAAAATTTTAATGGTACGGAAAAGCCGTTTAATATACGAAAGAACCGTATTAAGGAAACGCATTCGACTGCGGCCTAGTTCTAAAAGTTATACTGCGGTATATAACGTATCAATTTATCATTCGCTCAGAACTGCGTCAGTAATCAATCCCCACTGGGTCAGCGTTCGATGCTTGATAATATGCACATACATACATACATGCATACGTATAAACTGAATAACGTTTCCTTATTAAGGGCGGGTCGTGACTCGAAACTTAAAGAGAAGATACTTTTGTTCAAATTTCACTCCAAAAGCTCGGAGCTTTTAAATCGTCGTTAAATATGTATACCTATG
Organism: Tenthredo distinguenda; assembly: GCA_947538915.1. NCBI lineage: Eukaryota > Metazoa > Arthropoda > Insecta > Hymenoptera > Tenthredinidae > Tenthredo > Tenthredo distinguenda. The sequence goes on from OX384535.1 coordinate 2,142,360, forward strand.
GAAATATCCCGTTTCCGGTGATCATTAAAATTTATTGGTTTAGCGAATTTCAACAATTTTTCACACGCGTCTCGTATATATAACTCGACGCAGCTTCTCCTAGCTCTATATTTAAATAAACACCTGTGTTATTTTATCGGCGTCGTTTCTTTGGACGGAAAATATAATTATACTCATATATTGCACAAGATGACTAGTTTGCGTAGAAATCAATATAATAAATTGTAAAATAACGACGATAAACCAATGGGAAAAATTTGTGTGCATAAGGTTGACGGTATGAATTGCAAGACATACTTAAACAATGTCAGCGAACTGTTGCTTATAAGTAGGAGTGATATAAATGTAGCTGGAAATTTTATCCCGAGATAGTATGTGTAAAACCATGTGTGATATATGGGAAAAATAAATGATACATGCAAGGTTCAAGAATAAAACGTGAAACCTGAATCGCGGATGACAGGAGAGAAGAAAGGCCATCGATCTCTTGGCCCGAGGAAGAACAGAGTTATCGTTAAAAAAAATCGCAGGAGGAATTCCTCATTCGTGTTAAAAAAAAAAAATTCTTCTCGTTGTTGAAATTGTGCGATAAAATTATTTTTACAGCGAAAAATTATCAGTATATCAACGGAAATTGCGGTAGCTGCTGATACGGTGTATGAGAAAATTGAAAGGTGTTGTTCTAGCTTTTGGGAAAGCAAGAGACGACACGATCCTAGCTGGTATATTAAGCATTGAGCTCTATACACATTTTCGAATAGGGTAATGATATGCCCAGAGTTTCTTAGAGCTTGATAGACGTGTTGTTTTGACCAGCCCATAGTGCAGTTCGCGTTTCGTGAGGAAGAAAATGTTGAAGGTTCGATTTATCTACTAGGCGATACAACTTTAACTTTGCTCTAGTTTCAGTCCGAGATGTTTGTTTTGTAAGAATATTATTATAGATTAATACACGATATATCTTTCACCCAGATAATAAAAAGGGGGAACCAGAATTCTATGGCACCTGAACGTTCTCCTCATTTTCGGAGAAGGACTTTGACACAGTCGCTGTTCGGTGGTTTCCTTTCATTGAGAATTTTATTCGATAGAAAAATTTCTGCTCGCATAAAGTTTTACTACATATTTATATCAGTTTATGAAATTGAGTATGTGAGGATTCGACTCAAACGTCTAAAGGCGATTTTATGCCAAAAGTAGTGCAGGGCAGATGCCTTTCTCATTTTCTCTCCTTGCCATTATATTGGTGGATCGATCGAAACAGGTTTTACCATGGACGAAAAACGCGCTGCATAATTCGCAAGAAAATAGCGAAGACAGCGGATTATTCGCAGCATAATGAAACGGAGTAAAAATACTGCAATTTATCGTATAAAACTCTCTCAGCTTCCAATTCAGATCTTTTTAAAGTGGCCACATAACACGTGCGTCCGCAAAATCGAGACGAATTCGCAAAAAACGTGGATCTTCTAAACAGGCCAATCCTGATTCGCCTCTTTCGTGCCTAGGAATAAATTGGCGAACATTCATTACCCTCACAGTCGTGTAATCAGATACTCTTTTATCAGAACCTACAGTAAATGTATAATCGGAGTATAACTAACTCATTCATCTCTCTGCGTATAGGTTTCACAATATCCGCAGAAGAGCTGGAATTTTTTCACCTAATTATTATTGGTCTATCACATATTTTTGACCATGAAAAAAATTATACAACTCATGGTCTTTTACGTGAAGAAAGCAGAACCATTTATATTATATACATGGTCAGGATTAATTCTTGCCAATGAGATTGTGAGCTGGTAGTTATTTCAGTGCCTAATTATGGTTTATGACGATCGTAAGGCTTATCTACAGTTTAAAGGGATGAGACCTTTAACAAGGCCTTTTAAAGCCCAGAGTTCAAGTCGATAATCTAGTCGTGCGTGCAGTTGGGCACGAATTCGTCTTGACCGTCTCACTCGAAGTCAATAAATGTACATATTATGTATATTTATGGGTATATAAATAAATAAATAAACAATGTTATATCTCTCGAATAATTATGTATACCAGAGTGTACATAAACAAGTTCAAGGCTTCATTACTCAATTATTTATATAGAAGCGTGATATTTGGATTGAGATTGGAATGGTCTTCGCTTTGTGGGTTGATTAATCATCGAGACGATCAGAATCGACGCATTGCTAGTTTCGCTTCATTTATTTATTACTTTGATAGCATTTTTTTCACGACGACCACACACGCGACATCCGCTGTTAACAATAAGAATCGCGGAATTTATGGTAAAACGATCCCTGTGTGCAATAATAAAAAATACATCGTAACAGAATAGTTGATTGATTATACTAACGACCGGAAAGTTGTTAGACTTATCTATATTGACTATTGTGTGTATATTGTCTCCGTGAATATTCTCGGTATCGACGAATTTCGAATATCATTCTGACGAGTGAAATGAAAAATGAGAAGAAGATGTAATTCTTGAAATTCGGAACAATTCGACGTATCGAAAACCTCATACGTTTATTATTTTCTACCCTTATGATCGATATTTCATTCTCAATTTTCTCCAATGAGATACGTATAGGCATATGTAGCGGATATATACTTTCATATTCATATACTAATAGATTCTCGACTATTTTTGGAGCCACTTCAATTTATAGAGAGGTTCGATAATATTACGAAACTCATGCGCTACAGCCATAGAATTCACGATTTATTATTACTGTATGTGTTCTTTTTTCAAACATATTTTCTTGCAATAGTCGACATAAGTCTTCGTCTATTTTGTACACCAGCGAATATTGCTCCAGTATTTTTGATCAGAATTATAAAATATGGAATCATGGATCTATATTTTAGCCAATTGTTGCTGATTTTAAGAGAATGAAAAAATAAGAAAAATGAGAAAAAATGTATTCCGATTGTTCATCGTCTCAATTTTTATTCTTGTACGTACTGAAGCTTAATTAGGCGTGTAACTATTCGAATCACGAGATTCTTGCGCGATTTTTGACTCCTGTGACATCATAGTAGACTCCGAGGATATGGGCACTGCTTTGAGCATGAAAATATGAATAAAAATGGTCACGGAAAAAACTGGGGATTCCCCTTTGCCAATGAATGGGCATTGTATAGCGAGGATCTTTATGCATCTTAACACTCTCGGCGTTTGGTGACCCGATCGTCTTGTGGGGTCGAGAATGTGTAGACGAAAAAGGAAAAGAAAAAAGTCTACAGTAGAAGTTCTCCGGCGAATTGGCACATATGTGTTCTGGCCAGTTTCTTATTGACTTTAATCTACCAGTGGAGTAACTTCACCTAGGGCAAGGCTGTTCGTTATAAATTTACTGAGCAACAGATAGATCGGTTCGAAAAATAGATCAAGGTATGAAACTAGGTGATTTTTGATTTCATTAGAAAGAAAATTGTACGACATTTGACCCATGATCCTTTCGAGAATCAAAAGCACAGCTTTGCTCCTGTATTCCGTCTTCTCTCTTACAGTACACTCGATATTAGGGAAACAAAGAATAAACCGCAGATAATTTTTGAACGACAAACAGAGGTGAGGCATATTAGCAAAAATGCTGGAAAACGATAGAAAAGCATCCATCGGACATTCTAGGGTACGAAACGGACGCCCTTCGGAAGATAAAATATTTTTCGCGAGTGAATTTTTGGAAGTTTCAAAGTTGACCGTATTTCCCGTTTTTTCTATCCAATTTCAGAAAGAGAAGAAAGCGTTTTGCGAATGAAACTTATCCTTTTTCGTTTTATTTTTTAGTAACTTCTCGATGTTCATTATCATTCTGCTCAACCTACCTTTTGGTATACGAAAGGCCTGGTTAAGGCCAGCCAGCGCTCGCCTGCCATGACGATGGCGACACAGCCGCTGAAGAGGCCGAAGAATCTCCAGATGACCCGTAGGGCGCAAAAGGTCCTTTTAGTCGCTGCACCCTCGATGTAGATCGTGAGATACATTTGTATCAGCATCCCGAGTAATGGTACAAGATCGTTGATGGCGAGACAACGTAGCATTAACAAATGCTTACGGTTCCTCCTCTGCAGAAAAATATAATTAGGATCTAAAGAGCGATCGAAAAATCTCGTCGAACGATCCAATTTCTTTTTTTCCCTCCTCTTTTCAGAACTAAATTTATCTCTCCATTCATAATCGTCGCGGCTAGTCTGGCTTTCGTTCGGGGATTTGAATTCGGTGTCTATTTTCGAATTCTGAATTATTTTTAACGGGATAATACTCGTGAGAAAATACCTCAACGATCAAAAGATCGTAGGACAGATTAGGGAACCGATTTCGATGGATGGGAGTCGGTTAATTTTTGTCTAATAGACGAGATATGCTAATCACGAATGAACGAGTTGTGTTTATCGAAAAAAAATTGTTTTTCACGATTAGGGATAGTCGAGATTCATTCATTTCAGCCTTGACAAATTGAGTTTACCTCAAAACCGTGTAAATATATTTCCGGGTGATTCTTCTTCCCGTCAATATTACGCGTATACCTATAAAGCGATCGAAAATAAACCGGGAATGGCGTGTATACATATGCTGTCCAAAAAAATCCCGCCAATAAATATATCGTCGCCCACTACAGCGGAACTAAAATTGTCCCTATCACAATTTAAATAGGTCCGAAAATATCGTGACGCGATTTTTAAAAACTATACCAATCTAAATCTGTTTCTAAAAAATAGAACGGGGAAATATAAGGCAGGAAACGACAAACTTCAAATCTTCGACAATCGTTTACAAAGTTCAAACATTTTTTTCAAACAAACCTCAACAATTTATCCCTACCTTGTCACGATGGAAGAGAATAACTAGTGCCGATACATTCCCGACTACACCCGTCACATAAACAAGGGTGAGGATTATTTGGGCCAGGAAACTAACGTGTCTCTTCGTTGTAGTCGTCGCTAAAATCGATCCAATCGTAGTTGACGAGTTAATTTCATCATCAGTCGTTAAAAAAGGGTCTTCGGTTACGTCGATCAGCGTTCGATTCAAATTTGAATCCATTTTCCACCCCTAACTCTCCGATATTACGAATGAATTTCGTTTTCTCAGCTCTTCGAACAATCACTGCTTCGTCTTTATCGTTTTTGGGTAATCAAACGTTTCTTTTTTCTTTCTTTCTCTTAGCAATTAGTCAGATAATTATTATTCCGTTTCGGAGCAATATCTTTCGTTATCGCTCTAATGTGTATCGAGCGCGATTACTGCAGCCCAATATCACACAGAGATAGTTGCTGTGTCTTATTTATTTATTCTTTTTCTTTTTGTTCGTTTCAACGATAGCTGCTCCTCTTATCTCGTTAATTGCGACGTGTGTCCTTCGGTTCCCTTCAAAATTTCGAGTCCTAAATTTATTAAAAATCGTTAACAAATTTTCATTCTCATCTAGCGCTGCACTGTCGTACGCGTTTTTAATACTGCGACTTGTTTAGTTCGTAAACTTGGCAACTGTGTAACCCTAGGCCCTTTTAGGCCCTACCTGCTCCCACTAGACCCAAAACTCTCCAAGTGAAACGAAATAGAAATGCCGTAGAACGTGATTATGTGAGCTGGCGTTCGATCCAAAGATAAATTCAACCGAACAAACGTCAACCCGATTATCGAGCTCCGAAATATCGAGAAAGATCAGATTTTAGACCCTCGTTCTATCCGCGAGAACAATTTTCATCCATTTATTAAACACTGACCTTCTCTCTAAGATATTAAACGATTTATCACAAAATTTGATCAATTTTTATCGCTGGTATTTTAATTTCAATATCGGAGTCTACGAGCGAGGGCCACGATAATTATTCCGGTAATTAAATCGCGGGGATTACCGCATTTGGAATTTTTTTTTTTTTTGAGTTTTAGATCCGTTGCACTTTTCGGAATAAAATTTTTCGGCTCGGTATATAATATTCCTCGTTATATATCGAGTGTGTGTATTGAACTTGGGCTAGTGACTGCGACACACACGTGTCGACCGAGTGATTGTTGGTCCGCTGTTGCCGCCTCACTGATTGAAGCCACGCGGATACCCTCAGTTTTGTTTACTACGAGAGGAGTGAAGAGAGAAAAGAGAACCAAGATTGGGAGGACCATTCCCGCTGTAATGTTACGGCGACGCTGGGAGTCGCGAGTCGCGACGAATCGCGCAATCGGCCGGCGCACCAGACCTCAAACTCCATACTTTCATGATTACGATTAGAGATATTCTGATATCACCAATCAGCCTGAATATTGAATCATATTCCCTTTCCATTTCGAATTTGGGATCAATAGATCCTCGGATTTTCACTATGCGATGAAATTGAAATATTTAGGGGTTGTTATCTCCGAGATTAGGATATCCATCCATCATCTCTGATGCCTCTCCGAACTCTTGGCTGGTTTTCCCCGCTTTCACTATTTTACAAATTCTTCTTTTCCTTCTTCTGAATTTCGGACTCTTATATCGTTGTGTTTTGTACGATTTTGGGGATGAAATTGGGTGCGCGAAGCGAGGAACAGATGCGGTAGGAAAGGTTCAAGGCTACGGATTCTGGAAAACCTCAGGAATCCATTACAGCATCAGAGTTTGAAACTAGATATATACCCTTTACGCGGAATGTTACAAACCGATGAGTTTATACATTAAATAACTTTTGGTATTAGATATCCCGCCGAAGGGTTGTAATATCATTTTCTCATCATTTTCTCATTATCAGCGAAGCAGCTGATGCTGATGAGCTGTTTCTTGATCCCTTGAAGTATATACGAATTCGCCAATACAGATGTGATAGAATATAGATACATTTATCTCATCTCTTGAAATAATTAACCACCGCGACAACGACGTCATTCATTATTATCACGCAATAAATCTCGTTATTTCCTTAATTTATTTATGACCACTATTGAATTTCGCAGTTGCTCGGATGTGTGTATATTCTATTTTGCAATATGAGAAATAAATGAAACAGAAGTAATGAAATCAAGTTGTCACCTTTTCGAGAAAGTGATGCAAAGATTTGGTTCCATTTTTTGAACGTAACGTTCTTTATAAAAAATCGCCAAACTTGGGAATGTATGTATTTTTTTGTGGCACTTAAGTAACAGAATATAAGAATTTAATCTAGGTATGATGTTCCCCATTATTTATAAATCATAAGGCGTCTTCATATAAGAACTCTTATTATATCCAGCGATGATATAAGTTATTGGAATTATTAATTAGAGCGATATACAATATTACTCAGAAATTTTTATATGAGGAGAAAACCCGAAACTCATCTTTGACGTCGATGTATGTTTGTGATATTGGGCAATTACGGAAAAACTATCTTTGTAATAGAATTCTTTATATGCCAGAGCAACATAGAATACTATTCGAAGTCCCCTCCCTTGAGTTCTGTATCCAAAAACTGGAATTTTTGTTATTCCTGACATTGCAATACCAACACATATGATGATTGTTGAATGATTGAATCATGGGCGATTCATGTTGCATAAATTTCTTTCTTATCGCTGGCAGTTATTACGTGATAATATATTCCGTATTAAAATATGTCTCAATACTTCCGCTAGTACAATATTAGCGGAATCGTTAGACGTTTGCCAGCAAAAGTTGCAGACATCTGCTTCGCGGAAACCAAAGAGCAAAATGCTATCTGTGAAATACTAAACGATTGACATTCTTGATAAATTGATCAAGGCTATTATAAACCGTAACCACAGTCTACATTTCCGATAAAGAAACCGTTAGTTCCGTCTCTTGCGTTATGTTGTCCCTTTACATCTCCGCGATATATGTATAATATATCAATTAACAGTTTTTCGTTAAGAATATTTCTCATATTGCATAAAACAGCTTTATTTTTAAGACGTATATGCGATTAGAGATAATCCCAGTCTCGATTTGCGTCAGAAATTTGAGTTTAAAAATACAGCAACTATAACAGCGATAAGGCGCCCGTAAATTACATATCACAACGCTGTATGAGAGAAATTGTGCAATACCCCATTCAGATTATGAAACTGCGCTATTAAAACTAAATTCATGTACAATTGGCTATATAACTTTCGCAGTTATCGCCACCGAGTGATCCCGTTCAATAAATCGACTAATTTCGTATTTCTGACGGTGAAAATGAGGCTGTATAACTCCTGGAGCACGCGTCTGGACTCACATATGCCCTCTCATCAATGACAAATTTTCTACGTCCGTGTCCGCCTGTCTATTTCACGTCCACCGAATAAAAAATGACTTTTTGAATGAGCCATACGTCTAGTATTGGTACAATCGATCAATATCTATCTGTCGGCAGTCGGCACGTAAATCAAACCTTGGGGACACATTATTCACACATTTAATGGGCAGCTCATTTTCGAAGGGCGTCAAGGCGTATAGCGGAAGGTATAGTGCATCTGATGAATAAATATATGGAAGTCACGCGCCCTTAGCAGAGACCCTCTTGAATTTCAAATCCGAAGGTGTTTACCAATCCGCGAATAAGACACTCAGGAATTTTATTATCGGTTCTTTGAGATCGTGCGATCTGTGAAGTCCGATAACTCGCTGCAGCTTCGAGGACTCGGTCATTCTGTACCATAAGTTAAGAAAAATTTAGGGAATTTGTCTATGGGTGTAAGAAATGGAAATTTTCTTTAAAATTAGATCGTGGAAAATCTTGAGATGCTGACTGGACGACTTTCGTCAATATTTACTCCTCGAGTGTGGCACACTTTCGTAGTGCTTGAGAAAAGAATTTTTATACTCGTTTTTCTTCACTCGCAAATTCCTCGTTTCGGATAGGTTTGTAGGCCGTGGATTTTAGGCATATGGAGCCGAAACGATGAGTGCATCCATTATGAAGAGTCGTTGAATGACTGAAATAGAGATGCCTTCCCAGAATCACCCATACGCCAGTTTTAAACTCGCATATGTATGTATGTACGTCCTTGCTCAAGGCCCGGATCACGCAATGTAGGTGAAACGGTGCGAGAAGAAAATCTTCGCTCCATTTTTACGCGAAAATGTAAATCAAGTGAATTCGAGAGGATTTGAAAAATCCGCGTCGATACTAGGTACACACATACGCGAGAGCTTACGCACCCCTTAGGTGATACAATATATGTCAAGGTTTGCGATCAGCCCTTATAAAACCGTTGGAACACGTAACTTCGATCCATTTCTCGTGGGAGGTTTCAGATCCTGGACCATAAAGTTGGCGTGGTTGCAGAGGTCAGGGTTTGGCGACCTGGGGTCGTCCTTATTTCCTTTAAGCCCCATACCTACGTACTGTAGCACCGTAGGAAAGTAGATACGGGGATAAAAAAGAGGGAATGGTTGATGGAGGGTGTTTTTTTAGGCCTTTTTCTTGTTTATGAAGTAAGAAGGTATCGACGTGACACCTATAGGCATTAGATTGGAGAACGGAGAAATAGAGAATAACTGACGATAGTAGCGATTTCAATTAACTTAGGTATTTATTGAAATTTATTTAACGCTGAATAAATTAGATTTTTTCTTATTCTCATTTTCTTCTTCGTCTTTCGTTTGATTCGCAGAAATATTTGTTTTATACAAGACGCGTAGAATACGCACACGTATGGTAATCTACATACGTGCTACGATCGTCGCGACAGCGTCCCGGTGCCTATAGAAATGTATGAGGTGGCGCCTGGGGTAAAATTCTTAACGCGTAAATCCCGCGGTTGACTTTCGACCAGTTTACGATTTATATCTACGGTTTAATCATTCCCGAGGTGTTCATTTCGCCGAGCAATGATCATAATCTTCGAATAGTTATCTCCAGATTTTTTGCACCAAAAATTCGATCAATTTTCATTTTTTAATCCCAAGTATCGCCCGTTGGAAAAAAAGCTCTGTTCTTTCTTTCCGGCACACTAATTTATAGACATCCCACAGTTTTAGGGTTCGAATATTGTGATCATTGGAATTCTGGACGTCGCGTCTATTCACTTCGCCATCCTGCCTGCCAGCAAAATATTTAGTTTCCTTTATGGCATGAATGATCGACCATAACGTTGACAATACCATTCCATTGTATACTTCTGGGACTTTATAACGCGAGTTGTTGACCTCGAAGTTATTATTCACGCATAGGAGGAAGAGAAATTGAGAAAACAAACTAATAATTTAATTTTTAATTAGCTTTATTGATTTTATAGGAACGAATTTCTACCCTAGAAAGTTTCCACAATTAAAAAGCTTCACTGATCACATTTGGCGACGCGAACTTTTAAGAGCTTTTTTAATAATTTTCCAACGTCCAAATGGGGTCAAATGATTATCTAAAAATTGAGTAAAGAATTTGACACGTATCGTCATTGTCTCACTCTTTAAAGAAACTCATTTTTTCATTTTCTTGCGAATACATTAATGCAGTATGACTTCATTTGTGTTAGTAATAATTCTCTTTGCAAGCACAGGTATACGTAAAGCAGCGAAGATATTTATAAATAAGTATTCTTGGTCCGTCCTTTATGGGTTTGTTATAAACATACAATAGCCGACATCGCGCACATTAAATACAATGAGAAAAAATATTTAAATAATTTAAGTCACACTGGGATGAAATTGTTGCATACCAATTAATGCGACTTATTATTATACACACACATAATATGTTAATCAACTATACCGACTGATATAATATTATACTGTATTCGTGCGATAACGATATTTCACAAAATGTGGAGGCTTCAGCATTCCGAAATCTTGATAAAATTATTATACGCAGCTAATCCAAAGAGAGAAAAAAAGAAACATTGAATGTTATATAAGAGTTTGCCTAGAATAAAATATTTTCAAACCGCGGATGGACCTATGGCTCTTTCATGTAGATACTTATTTAATAAAATGTCACGTAATTTGGCTAAAATTATAATTCCACATACGCAATTCTGTGGGCGAAGGCTTTTTATAACTAAAATTATATATTTTCACCGTGTTACTATGTATAACATAGAAACAGGAAGTACGCAGTGAGAACTATCGTTAATCTAGGGGTTGGAGAAGTTTCCTAAAAGAAAGAATATTGTTTCATAATTATTTAAGAATAAGAAAAATCGTTCTGTGAAATTCGCGAGCTGAGACATTGAGTATTGACATTATATGAATACGTATCTGATAGCGGAGCACGCAAGTCTTTAATTTGTAATTAACGAATAATTATAAATCGTCGAGGTTGATGATCGACGGGTTCGATGGTGGCACCTATACTTCGTTCGAGCCTATACTATACCAGTTTAACTACACGATTTGAGCTTCTAAGATTCTAACTTTAGAAATATCCCCGAAATAAACCACTGTCTTTGCCCTCCGCCTCACACTGTGCTCCGTACTACATACTGCAGGCGTGCTTTTCTACTTTCCTCCATTTTGCATATCGTAAACTGCGTATTAAACCAAATTTTATCCAATTTGTGAAGGATTTAAAACCTATCTGGTAATTATACGATCATTATTATGCTCTGTGTGTAATTTTAGCTAATATTATCCTACGCGAATTTGTCTCGATCGGATATCAGCCAATTCTTAATATAAAATCTACACATAGAATGAAACTCGTGCGTTTCTTATACGCCGGTTTAGAACGACGTAAAAATATGCTTCACGGATAAAATCATATTTTAAACATACATGGAACTATGAAGTTTAATCCTTGAACGTAAAATATAATTATGTTGAAAAGAATCGTCTGATTTTATTCAAAAATATTGTAATTCTATACTAGATTCGTTTTTAGATTAAAAAAAGAACCATAAACATTTCGTTAAGTTTGTGTGATATCAGATTGCATACTTAATCAGGGTCTAATATACATTATCAACGTGTTCGTTCGTATACTATATGATTATTATCATCTCCTTACTCAATTATAAATACAAGCTACTATATTGAATTAAACTAATCACATACTAGTATAGATTCCAATTCTGTTTTCGATTCATTTCTCCAATTTCAATCATTCCTGACCAAGAAACTAATAAATTAGAATTGTCAGCGAAGTGGTACAAGAAATACTGCGCATGTTCGGATAGACACAGCAGCTAGAATAAAAGAAAAACCGTCGTACTTAGCTTGAAAATGGTAGTCTCTAATCCAGCTGAGGCATGTTTTTACTTCATTTAAATTAAATTCTGTTTCACAAGCAATTAGTTCTAATTTATATTCATCTTTCTACAAGATTATATGCGGGTCGAGGCATGGTTAGTAGGATTCGAAATTCTCGCGCGATATTCACATCCGTCGATAGTTTGTCAGAATCGCTTCTCGAATATTGCTTCATTCACAGTATGTCGACTAACTTCGATGTTCGATATCACTTTGTGTTTGTTTTCACGGCGGCACACTACATACATTTTTATCCACACTTTACCTTGTAGATGTTTGATCGTTATTTCGGCTTAATTGTTATCTCGCGAATATATTGTATTATACCACTGTACTATTACATTACTAAAGTTAAAACTCAGCCTATTTATTCACAGATGTTTGGATAATGGATAACAAAATATCCGAAAGTGTTAAAATCGAGACCCCAGAGGTGGGAAAGAAAGAAAACGAAGTAAGTTTTATACATAACCCCTCGTTATTCAACTCCCATCCCATAAATAACAACCTCAACCACATTTGAATATATTTTACACATTTCTTGGATTAGATCGAGGTTTTACATCGAATTAAAGGATGAAAAAAAATATCCAAATTCATAAAATTTTATAACAAATAAACTAAATTCGATTTATCAAACAAAAACTTCATTTTGTCTAAAAATTTTGTATTCTCGATTCCTTTTAGTCCAAAATGTGAAGAAAATGAACCACAAAGATCCATTTTTATTCCCGAAATTTAAAATCCAGTGATAATTCAGTCTTTCGGTTTTTTTTCTCACGTTCACAGTGTAAGCCTCTCGATCCACCAAAAGAGAGGAAAAACATGAAGGAGGAAAAGGCGAGAAAAAAGGATGACAAAAGTGTAGAGCAAGTATTGAAGGCATTGAGTAGTTTGGATACGCCTGAAGAAAAGCTGGCCGCAATGTGTAAAAAGTATTCCGACATAGTAGACGAGAATCGTAGATTACAATTGGCGTTAAAACAGGCAGAGAAAAAGTCCGTCGTGATTCAAAGAGAGAAAGAACAGTTTCAAAGCGAGCATAGTAAGGCGATTCTTACCCGAAGTAGACTGGAAAGTCTCTGCCGTGAATTGCAGAGGCAAAATAAGGCAGTTAAGGATGAAAGCTTGTTGAAAATCAGGGAGGAGGAAGAGAAACGTAAGGAAGTATCGGCCAAGTTCCAGAGCACTTTGTCTGAGATAACTGCCTTGATGAGCCAAAATAATGAGAAGAACACTAAACTCCACGAAGACAATCTTGAAATGACTAAGAAGTTTAAATCTGTATGCGAACAGTACGAAATCAGGGAACAACAGGTAGAAAAAATGCAACAACAAATGAAACTAGAGGCACAATTGTCTGAGGCCAAATTGGCTAAAGCTAAGATGGAAATGACCGCTGAGAAGGAAATTCTTCTCAAAGAAAAACAGCAGCTTTTATTGGTAAGGCACTCCGGCGTTGTCGGAGAATTAAAAAAACTGTGTAAAAAGACATGAAAACATAAAACTTTATACCAATATCAATCAACCAAATCAAATAGTTATTTTTTTAATCATTGGGTGGCTTTGATTCACCTTGGTTCAATAATTTGGACAAAAAGACGGTATTTTATGGCCCAGAAATATTTTTTTCTGGATTTGTTTTGCCCAATAGGAGGGCCCTTATCTCTACATTGATTGTGTCTTACTTACGTTTTTTATATTCACAGAACTTGACAGAGTATCAAGTCCGGATACGAGAACATCAGGCAACCGAAGTCGGCCTGAGAGGTCAGATCAGTATGTACACAGATAAATACGATGAGTTCCAAAATGCTCTTACTAAAAGTAACGAAGTCTTCGGAGGGTTTAAAGACGAAATGGAAAAGGTGAGACCTTGGTATCTCAATAATCAGATCTTCAAACTAACAAAAACCGAACTTGCACTATGGAAAAAATAATTTATTACATTTAACATGATATCAATCACCTGAAAACTAATAAAACAGACTATGACATACCTCTAGCATCTCTCAGTTCCCAGAGCAACTTCAAACTCTGCATGAATCTGTGGAAAAATGCTTAATTTAATTTTTTTGATACTCATATGCATTTATTTTGTAACATATTCAACCATTTTGAAGAAAATCTATGAAAGATGGGCCTTTTCGTAGGTCTTTCTATTATTCCTCGCAAAGCTGAGCTGAATACCTTTTCTTTTAATTCTAGATGTCCAAGAAAATACTGAAATTGGAGAAAGAAACAAGTTCGTGGAAACAGCGTTGGGAGAACAGTCACGCAGCGTTGTTGGAAATGGCTGCGGACAAGCAGCAGAGAGATGCTGAGTTGGCATCTACGAGTAGAAAGTTGGCGCAGCTTCAGCAGCTTTGTAGAGCTCTCCAGGGTGAGAGAGCCTCATTATTGGCACAGTTGAGAGGTAAAGAGGGAAGTGTGCCGGCGGAAACTACGGAGCAGACTGTTACAGAGGAGAATATTAAGTCCATTAAACAAGTTGACGATTTATCGAAGGATTGTCAACAGCTTAAAGAAAACTTGGTACAGTTACAAGGGTCGCTGGCTGAGGCAATAAAGAAAGAAGAAGAAGAGAAATTGCAAAAGGAAGAGGAAATTCAGAACCAAAAGTTGCAGCAGGCAGTGAAAGAGGATAAGCCAAAGGAGGAGCAGGGAGAAGAAGTTGTGGCTAATGGAAATATTGAGAAATCAAAAGAGGAAGAAAGCAGAGTTGAACAGGAGGAAAAATTGAAGAATGGTGAAGTTGAGACGTCGAATGATGCCGAAAAGAAACCAGAAACTGAAAATGGAGAGGCAAACGTGGACAAAAAAGAGGAAACTTCTCAGGAAATAAAAACAGATGGATTAGAGTCAGCTGTAATTGTTTCTCCGACAGATCAAAACGTTCCTAATACTGAGAAAGCTGAATCTGAGGATCAAAAGGTCGAAGATTCTCCTGCAGCAATTGAAGTCGAAGATAATTCTAGAGAATCTGTTAGTCCGGAGACTAAGAAAGGAAAGGTATAAAGAGTTGAACGGTTTTTTCCAATTACTTTTGACTGTCTTTTGTATAAAAAAATCTAAAAAGATTGGATAAATTGATAAAATTGTATAATGGGCATCAACGTTTGTTGAAAATTGGTCTGAAAGTGCCTAAAGAGTTCAGAGTTTTTTGAAATATAAATTCTTTCGGCTCCCGGTTCTTAAGGAAAGACAAATCGATGTTTATTTGTGTCAATTTCATGAATTTTGAGTAATTTTCTTAACTTTTTACAGGATGGAAAGAAGAAGAAGAAATAATTCTCGATAACGTGTACGTCGAGGAGGAAGAAACTGCCTAGTTATAGATAGGTATATAGTAATTAGCGAAACATGAATCAAAAGGTGAAAACAAAAAATAAAAAAAATAAAAAACAACAGATTTATACGAATCTTGAATAATATAAAAAAAAAATTCATTTCCTTTATCGACATTTAATACATACTACTACATACATACATCCATGAAATATTTATTTAAATATATTAAAACGTAGTTATTAACTAATGATTTCTGTGCCTTGATCGAATCATGCCATCAGTTAAAAATGTTTTAAACTCTAAATTAGGTACGAAGTAAAAAATAGCGGTCGAAAAATTAAGAAGAAGAAACGAAATTTGAATAACTATTATTGTAACGTTAAATTATTAGCTAAAGTGAGCTTTTTAAAATCATTTCAGGACTTAGATAACGATAAGACACGTCGAACTTCGATAATAATAATAATAATGATAATGATAATGATAATATTTTGTATAGAAATTGTAAAGAATAATATATCGCGTAGTATATGCGATTTTCCAATTTAACTACGTGCATATTATGTGTAACTCTGTGTTCGTATTATTTATTTTACAAAATACGTAATATACAGTAGTGTGTGCTCTTATACATACATTAAGAACAAAAAAAAAAAAAATATATATATACTTAATACATACATATATTTATAAATCTTTATAAATCGTGAATTTCTTTCCTATTTCCATCATTATATTACTGTTGATTACGTTAATGAATTTGGGGCATGTTTTGTACGATCATTCATAAATTTTTGTTAAAAGCAAAATATTGCTTTTCCTCGGCATTTAGTCGTATTTAGCGTAACATCCTTCAATTACAAATACTTCGCGGTGAATTTGTGTGACAGGTCGAAAGTCCGGTGTCGTAGAAGCAAAAAGTAAAATAATAATGTTCAAAACTGCTTAGGGATACAATAGACCTTTGTGCATATTATTTTCTTTTAGGAACGAAATCGCCACCTTGGATGTTAATGTTGAAATTACAGGAGACAAAAACCGCGTTTCATAATAATTTATACAACGTGATATATTCGGGGCTTTTTATTTCTCATCAATGACACATAATTCTTCTCGTCGTGTGTCACATTTACTCATAAGGATTTCTCAACTCGGAATGAGATACCGTCTCGCCAACTACCATGCCGATTTATGATCCAAAGACAATTTTTACCGCCTATTACCTGAAGTGGACAAAAATTGAGACCATCAAACGTAATTTATTACTCTCGAACTTGATCTTTGGACCTTCTCATTTGCGTACTCGCAATTCGATTCGAATTTATTTACTTGCTTCGCGATCTCTCATCAAATTGATCAAATACGTGGATTAACTAATAGCTAAGAAACAATATTTTTGTTTACACGTTTAGAAATCAATGTTCGCTAAATCTTCGATTGGATAAAAAGAAAAAGACTGAAAATAAAAATAAAGCAAGGCAGGATGTGATTCATTCAATTTTATCGCTCTTCATTTTATTTGTCTTCTTTGAATTTTTATAAGACTTCAATTTTTTGGAGTAACTTTTTTTTTCGCAATTTCCCGTAATACCAAAGGTCAAAGAAGAGAAGAAAAATAAAAAATCTGGAAACTTTCTAAATTAGTCAGAACAAATAGCAGAGAATATCAATTAATTAATTGCTAAAATATGTAGAATATAATTTATCCGAGGAATCCTGAAATTTTAAACCTACTAGAAGAACTCCAAAGCCAATATTTGGATCCCCGAATATTTCTATTTTGCAATGTGTAAATTTTCTTGGAGGATAAAAAAAATTCTTGGCTTATCTATCAAAGTTTTCGGTATGGAAATTTCAGAGGGGAATTAATTCACGAATAGACGATACGAAATCTTCAACAGCGTTTATATCATTCCGTATAATATCGGAGTAACTTAACACGCGAATACTAATTCTGACAGATTACTTCTCGCCCGGGGTACTTAATTGCAGAAACGTGCGTGTAACGTAATAAGTTGCCTCCTATTCAGGCACGTGACCATGAATTATAATTTCTACTTCTACAATGATAATTTCGTCGGGTCCAACGATCTTCGAAAATTCCTATTGTGCCTAGAGCCCGCAAATCACCTAAAACTTCAAACCTACGGTCTACACGTAAGAAATCGGTGAATGTAGATGGTTCAGCCTTGATAATTGGCCTCAGGCTTACTCGTAGTTACATATTTAGTCGAGGTTGACCCAAAATATGAAATCATATCTACTGAACAAATTGTTTCACTACTTTTTTTCACCTATTCTTCGCGTATTATATCGTTCTCCTTTTTCTAATGTTCCGCGAAGTATTAACCGCTAATTACACATCGCAATGTATACACATATGTAGGTATGTGCAATGTGTACAAGGTTCAGTGTACATACAGTTATTGTGAATTGTCACCCTCGATTTTACAACTTCTAGTTGGTCGTCGAGAATTGTGACATGTCTTCAAACGCATAATATCTGAACAAGCAAATCTTCAACTAATGCTTGCAAATGAATCGTTTTACATTAGCCTAGTTTTGCGGAAGGTCGTATAGGTACTTCGTACGTATCGCGTCTCAGAGGTAACCAGCATGGATTTATATCGCAATGGTGCAGAAGAAAATTGACTTAATTGAATTGAATCGTAAAAGTACGTATCTTCGTTTCTAAAACCGCAAACGATTTTATGTAACGAAACTTTCAACATGCTCTGACCCATAGGTGAATTTTTGATATTTTTCTAGGCCAAAACTGTAATCCAATCTAAACTTTACAGACGTTATTATATTACGTATTTCGTAATTAATAAAAACGATGATTTATGGACCCTAAAATTATTAGATTCTGCAATAAACGCTAATAAAAAAAAATTTCAAACGATCTAAACCGACTCCGAAGCCTCACGGCTACGTCTTTGCGTTAATACTCGAAAAATCGATCATGCGATCCTCTCTATAAGCTGTGAAAGAACGCGGTCTGGTACCGTTACCACTTGCTCAGACTTACATACTTCGTGTAGTGAGTGGGTCAGTAGCACCTTGCTTCGGCCCAATGGAGACTGACCATCGGTGCCCCGATGGGACCTGGTGGGGCCCCTGTCTCGTGGTGCCCTTCGTTCAGACTCGTGCCAGATTAGTAGCCGTGTGTCCGGTCCTCGAATCGCACGTAGAAATACAATTTAATAAATAATAAAAGGAGAGGATAAATGTTTGCATAAAATTTTGTCATATTTCTCTTATTGTTGTTCAAAGAGTTTTTGGTAGGGATAGAAATCGATTTTCAGTAACTTGTCGTTCGTTTCGAATACATTTTTTAAACTACGACTTGTCAGAATTTTTCATCATTTTTTGAGTGTGACGATTATATTGGATTAAGAGATGAAGATTGCTACCACTTTGTTCCTCTTCGTCGTTGTTGGTACGTAACAAGTTCAATTTTCAATCGGATTCATCTCTGCCTGCCTAACGATGGCAAGGTAGTAACGAGAAGCATGGGAAACTTAAGATTCCGATATAACGCAGAGTTCGATACATTATCGTCTACTGGTTCAGAATTTTATTGTGAAATAATAAAACTCGAGCCAAATTTTAGAATTACAGAATAAAATTTACGTCTCATGAAATTTGGAGTAGAGAAATTTAACGATCTCGATTTGAATTCATCATTAATAATGATAATTTATTGATTCGATAATTAATTCGATTGCACTAGGTATAGGTATATATAGTTCTTTAGTCGAGTTGAGTGAAAAAAATGAAATCAAAAAACGTCTCTTGCGTGAGTATTGCGTATACATAGAGATTTTATATTATTCACGATTGCAAAATTGTTTTTTAGTCAATTCCTATATAATATTATGCGATCCGCTATATGCTTCTACATTATTTTACTCTGGCTAATGTAAGACTACCTACAAATTTATACGAGACTATGTATGATTTAAATAACATCGAGAACGGTATATAGTATACGGTATAAGTAATTAAAGTACATTAGGTCATTTATTATCTTAATTAAATAAAACTGTAAATTTTAAGTATATAATATAATCATTCTTACCATAATATCTTGTATATATAATACGATGGTTATTCTGTGCTATGCTGACTCCAGACTTCTGACTCCTTGTATCTACGTGACTCTTGATTCTATGACTGGATATAATCAGTCAATGACTTTTCACCTTTCACGCAACTAACATTTTTTTTCACGGTTGAAAAAATTGCTCAGTTTTCTGTTTATACCTATTCTTCTGCCTCTGTCATTTTCACTATCTCTCTCATCTTTTTTCTCTTGGTTACTTAGAATCGGGTCTTTCAATTTGTAAATACATATCCTCGAGAGAAATAAAGCGGCGATTTCCGACCAGAGCTCATGAATTAGACACGACGAATTCTACACGAACGAAGATATCGAATCTGCGAAGAGTTAGAACGATCGGGCGGAAATCGCGTCCGCAGATCGCAGGGGAAAATTATTGGCGAGCGATTATAGAAATAAATGAGCGATTATGAACTGCGTGCGTTAGAAAGTGGAATCCGTATTGCTAAGTTTTCACTCATTTTCCACTAAATCGCATGTCAAAAGGCGGATCTGATCTAGTATAGAAAATATGGCAAACGAAAGTCAATATAAAAATGAAAGGTATTACAGAGTCGTACTTATGCAGAGATATCTAATTATTCTAGCCAGGTGAAATTTCACTCGCAGTCTAGTTTTTCCCGGTCTTATTATACCTAATTAAAATTTTCACTTCTCGATCGAGTTTTTTCATCAATTGATATGACAACTTTCAATAATAACTACAGAGGAGATCGGGGTTCCAGTCGTTTACGTTCTAGAATCTACTTTCTGCCGATAATCTGCACCAGTTCGTTATAAAATCGGCATATCGATCTTCATTCTCCACAGGGAAAGAATTGGGCCAGCATTTTTTACTCGCGACGTGTTTTACCAGTCATACTTACCTAGTTACTTTCTAGAGTCTCTTCATAGGTTCGTGACCCTCTTGCCTAACTGAAAATTATTCCATGGTAATTCTTGATCGTGTATAAAATAACGAACGATCCTATCCGTGTATATTTCCCATAAATTCGTTTCGTCATTTTTTTCAATTCCTTTAGAAAAAATTTCAGACACGAGAACGTCGGTCTCTTCGTTCCTTCATTACAAACACACTGATACTTGCACCAAATTTTCGAAAGCAGATTTGGATGGGTATACCCGTCTATTCGGCCTGGAATTTTTTCTCTACGCGTAACTGTATCCGTACGTTTGTGGTTCCAGTGACTAAATATAATTATGTAAATTTATCGTCGTATCATCATCTTCGTATATCGTTTTTTGGGACAATCTAAAAGACAATTTTTCTGTGTCAGTAGGACGTACGTCGCCACAGATGTAGGTACGTCTCGGTCTTCTTTTCGTCTCTTTAGTCTCGACGTATCGATCTTCTATAAAGTCATGATCAACTATCGATAATGATCGAAATCTGAAGAAATCAAAAAAACTCAAGAAACACCGTACTTCGTGCCTCGGTCAATGCCAAGGCCAAGTTCAAAGCGTCTGTAATCCGGTGACTTAAACTCTTGCATAACGCCTGTTCTATTGTTAGAACAGATTAGACTGTGAATTCGAATCTCTCGCAGACAGAAATTCCTTTCTACCCATCAATCACTCTTCCCATTCATCGTCTAGAGATGATCTTTTTTTTTCAACATTCTGCCGGGTTCAGAACCAAAATTTCAAGTCGTTTCTCGAACCGCAGGTCAATCGATCTGTTCACGAATTAAAGAACCATACGTTCACTTCTCTAATTTTTTTTTTTCATTTTTCTTTCACCCCCGAAGGCTGCTGTTATTCTCAAAAAATCTAACTTGTTTGAGTTTCAAATAGTCAACTTAAGTTTGCCTCTCTCGTTTGTACAGGTACGTCTATTTAGTCAGCCACACGTTGGGCTCAGTAAAGTAGGCCAGTAGGGCAGGCCGTATGATCGGTCGGTCCTGTGTGGGCTTAGGCTATGGCATTCCTTAATCCAGTCCTCAAAAATCTTCCAGTACAAAATAATCTGGTTAAAAAAGAAAAAAAAAATGTAGAGAAAATTGATTTTTGATCAAATTTTCACAGATTTTAGATCGAAATTAACGAAGAAGGATTCTTTTTCACATAATTATTGAAATCGTTAGAATTCTCTGACATAATTCCAGATATCAAATGCTGAAATGAAATCCTCACGCTTATAATTCAACGATCGAGGAAATCTCGGCCTAGATTTACTCGATCGTTCAAATTCATCTTGCGTGCGTTTACGTTCTCGCCTCGTTAATTCGGATCGGATTCATTCCCGCCGTATCGTATGGTTTTTTTAATTGCTGATAAAACTCGGGTCCGGACAGGTGAACAGTTGTTTGACATGCAGTTCACCGCGGAGTACTATAACGATGGAACCACGGGTACCCATCGCCGGAGGTTGACTCACCTGTGCCAAATACTCTCCGTGTTAATGAGCGTGTAAAAAGCTACGAAACAGTTCTCTTCGTTTCTTTTTTTTCACATGTACCGTTCGCTAGCTCAAAGATCTCGCTCCTTTTTCCTCGATCGAATGCACCGAGCCGATCGCACGACCTCGCCGATATTTTATGCGTCAATTTAGCTGCGAGGGATTTCCGGGTTTACCCCGAAATTTAGGTCAGACCCGGTCCGCCAAAGATTTCTCCACCTTCTCGCAACGCATCCTTCTCGGAATTTATTCATCCGGAAGATATTCGCCGCGCTACGTGCATCCGGTTTCTCTAATTGCGAGATCGAGGAGTCTTCTCTTAAAATTTGCGCGAAAAATTTTTGTTCTGGTATAATTTTTTGAGAGAGTGAATCCGAGGTAGGACCCTTGACAACGGACAGTAAAATAATTCTGGGAGGCTGAAAAGGCCTCGAAGACGGTTGAAATTCGATTCAAACGACTCCGAAACGAGTGAAATTTCGACGAAAAAATCACAAGACAAAAAAAACGACAGGGGGCGAATTGAGCTTCAGATAGCACAGATTAATGCGATCTAAGAGTGGCTCTTAAAGATGGTATTTCCGGTTTGGTTCTAGGCTGCACGTGGCGGGAGACTGTAGCGACTTGCGTACTGGAGTCCGATTTTGGTTTCACGCTAAACTGTGCCTTCAAAAAATCTGGCCTATTTCGGGTTCGGAATCTTGGAGGTGTCAAGGGTTTCGTAGGTCTTGGTGAGTCCTTTGCCCAGCTGTTGGTTCTCCAGGTTAACGGGCCTTTTCCACGATCATAATCGCGGCGAAAAATTGCAAAAAAAAAAAGAAACGTAAAATTAGGAACCTGGGTAATCTGGAAATAAGTGACCTTGAAAACTGTAGGAATATGACGAAACTTAGGCGCGGTGTAGTAATTAACTATACGACGGACGAAATGCATGAAATGTAATTAGTTGAAGCAACGAAATTTTTTTTCCCGTCCTTGAATTAATCTTCTCGACTATAGATCCACCGCGTTTTCTCTAAAAAAAAAGAAAAAGCATACAGAATAATATATTTGACCAAAATTTCTCCATAGATCAACCGGTCTCAGGTATTATGTCATATTATACGATGAGTTATACCTGGATTATGATTGATCTGCTCTTAGGGACACATGTCTTCTGTTTAAATCGTTAAGAAATCGGGCGAATTAGGTATATTTAATTAGCGTGGAGAAGAGCGTTTCGCAATTCGAATCATGTTAATGATCGAAACTATTTTATTCTATAAGGCTCTAGCATAGGAGATTATATCGTGATATATATTTTACGTAACGCATATAGATGATTATACAATTTTACAATCTCCGTAAATCTGTGTGTCTGCTTCTTATTCGCTGATTCACATATAGAGGCCGTGTATTTTAATAACTTTCTGGTCTATTGGTTTAACACACTTTTATCTAATATTTGGCTATGGGATTTATTGCACCACTTCACTTGACGCCTATTATATTCCTTAATTATAAAAATCCGCATCCATCGAGATTAAATATTTCCGTAGAAAGTTTATCGTGCAGATGTTGAACGAGAAAATATTCACTCACGCACCTAGGCAAGCCGGGATAATTACTGCGTTTAGTTAACTGCTGTTTGTGACATTTAACTCTGAGATATACAATTGCATGGCAAATTAGTTGCCTCTTAGCTTGATAAATAACGGATTTCACAGCCCAACTTTATCACTGTATATCGAAGAGTTGTGAAGTTTATTCAAATCCAGGATTTGACGAAATTGTATTTAGCATAAAAATTATTTTACTGCTAATTATTGGCCACCGGTATGAAACGTTAATTGTTTTATACCGAATGACATTGCCTCATTATATCCACTTCGTTTTTTGTTCATGTTCGGTTTGCACAACTCTGTACGATCTTATTGATCAACCAACTGCAGCGACTAGCATCGATCGCGTCCTTCACATAAATATTTTTTTATACAAATGAAGTTTTTTCAAAGCTCACATGCTCTATCGATTGAGCAAGAAAATCCATCAACTTAGACTCACTCGCCGAGTTGCGTCGTGTGAAATCCTGCTGCATACGCAGATCTGTATCTCAGCATCAGCTCTGATAACGTTTTGTTAAATGAATAAAAATTTGAGGTTTCTATCATCGAAAGCTGTCATCGTTCCATGAAAGCGTTGGCGGGTTGTCATTAAATTGCATTAGTATATCAATTCGAACGATCGAACTTTGCATGCAGTTAAATTATGGTAACGGAAAGCGAAAGTGTCCCAGTTCGTTACCGTAGAAAAAAATGCTGAAGAAATTGTATAAATAATATAAAACGAAAACGGAAATGGAATACGAGACCAATCATGTATCGCATGTGTGCAGCTCTTAGACCTACTGCAAGTGAAAGAGATCGGAGAAATCATGTAATGCAATATCGATGTGCGTGTGATATTCGGGAGGAATTTTGCCTTGACATTTAATCGTTTTTGCAGATATTTTCAAGCGATCATTTATTTTTTTCGCGGTCGAAGACACGACGAGGTCTACAAATTTATTTTTCTTTTTCGTCAACAGCGTTTGCAAAGCCTGATTTCAATTGCAGGATTCTCTGTCGGAGATGAACTTGGATTTCGTGATTCGTTGTCCAATTTGGAAAACAACAAGAGGCGAAGCACCCAGGTGGGACAGGGAAATTCTATTCCCATTGGATCAACAAATACAGTAAGTTATGGTTAAAAAAATAGAAAAAGGAGTCCTTTTCTACGGTTTTACAGTTCGAATTATATTTCGATCTATTAGCCTACCTTTTTCCTGAACGCTATAACTTGGGATCGCATTAAATCAGGCAATTGCATTCATTGCGTTTCGACAAGCCTTCGTATCATCCAATTTTTCAATCTAACGGAGTGCATATTTTCTCCAGGTCATCTGTCGCCACTGATTTCTAAGTACAGGTACACAGTGGGTACAAATCCTTATGATTTGCATATCTTTTGAATTTCTTTACCGTAAATTGACGTCCTTGTGACAACTGGTGCGTGTAGAACCTTTCCACACGACTCACGGCCCCGTTCGTATCTACACATTTATGATTCATATATCACGGTGAAGATTTAATAATTCAAAAATACGCGTACGTGTATCAAAAACTAGGCGTTTCACAAGTCTTTCAGCATTCATTTCCACATCCAACTCACTCACACGTCGATATTCGATTCAGCAATCGATCCGAAAGGGAACCGATGTATTCGTATAAGAATAGAAAAAAAATCAAATATCGTTTTCTGCAGTAATCAACCAAGGAATTAAACGAAGCTTCTGATGAACCTGTGCACTAATTAGATTCCGACTTGTAGCTAATATCGTTGGCAATCAGATACGTGTAGCAAGGTCGGACGACTTTCGTCTCATAATATCGTAAGTACCACAGCGTGGGAAGGAATCGGGCAAAACTTGATGCGAAAATTGAGTAATCGAGTAAACTCAGATCGTAGACAACGAGATCATCCGGTTTCGGCTGAGTGAGACCTGGTCCGAACCTCTCAGCTCCTGACATCCTGACTTATGAACGATTGACCCAAAGTCATGAATTTTTTCGAGAAGAATCGACCGATTCTAAACGAAGTCGCCGCGTATGTGAGTTACACTTTCCATTCCGATGAGCAAATCTAGTCGAGTCATTTGTGAGAGACCGAATATTTTCTCTAGGAAATATATCGCGCCGTTTCCGAGGAAGATTTAATCCAATCGCACGATTTGCACAACTAGGTGATATCGCAATAATTCGCAGATCCTCATTCATCTCGTACGGAAATATATCGCACACAAAAAGCTGGGCAACACGCGTGGGTAACGTGCGTTCGAAAGTCTATGCGATGTTACAATATTGCAACGCCATTGGCGACCCGAATTTTCGCCACTGTAACGTCCTAGGATTTTTATATTGTGATTCTCGGATATTAAACATTTATTTTCTACTCATGGATATCCGCGGAGATGTCTCTGTTATTAGGGTGTCGAAATCCGAAAATATTCCTCCAGGGGGACACAACGATCTTGGAATCATAATCGTGCGGTTTATTTCATTACCCCGAAACATTCGACTCCGTGAATTCAACATTCTCAATAACTTTCAAGCCTTTCACTTGTTCTGCACTCGCTGATTATTTCACCAATCCTATACCTATACGAGCGAATCATTATTCGGCCAGATCGTAGATCAGAATGACATAACATCCAGTCTCCTCGTAGTATATGAAATAATTCACTGTATACACGTACGTCAACGTTATCATAAATAATTCCTACACCAAAACCGGACCCAGAAGTTCGTCAACCTCGACCGTGACGAAAGATCATTGCATTGATTTACAGCTAATCATGTGATAATTATGGAAATATATTAATTCGCGTAGGGAGCAAGACCGAGCAATGCACGTCAGGTTTCGCAAAATCCTCGGGTAGTGCCTCCCTTCAAGCCTCTGCCTCCCGGTGGAGCTCGTCCCATGGGTCAGCAGATGGAACGTCAGAGATTAGTGGTCCAGGAAAATGCAACAGCTCTGAAAACGGTGGCTGCGCCATCGTTGGCCACTATGCAAGAGGAAAATTTGAGCCAGCAGAAACGTGCGCAGCAAGAAACATTCGCTCTTCAAATGCTAAGGCAGCAGCAAATGCAGCAACAACAAGCTCTGAGACAGCAACAACAGTCGATGCAGAACCAGAGGACGCAGGTAAAGTTTGAAACCAAATTTTGATGAATTTATCGCCTTTTTTCATTTTTCATTCGCGGTTTTTTGGTGGGAGGATCGTTCGAACCACCGCAGGGGCCATCGGTTCACTTTTTCTTTTACACCTGTTGCGATATACCGCTGGTTTTACCAGCCACTCTCTCTCTCTCTCTCTTTCTCTCTTTATTTACGTACGTCGAGCTACGACCCCGTTACAAACAATAGAACATATATTCGCCGAGGCATACAGACTAGAATTACTCAAAACGTGAACTGGCTACGTGCTTAACTCCTATGACCTAGCGCAATTTCTGCCTTATGCATTACCTGTGCGTAGGTTTCTACACACACATGGTTTACCGTGCAGCAAAGTTTCTCTCATTTCAATCATAATGCTGCACTTGCGGTTTATTCGCGTGTCTATTTGCTTGTGCAACAACCCAGTCCCGCGTTTTACCGTCTCGTATTAATTCTGGTCAGACAATCTTCAGGTCTCTGAAAATATCAGCAGAATTCAATCTCCCATAATCGAACCACACCATGTGTGTCCGTAGATGACTCAGGGACTGGCAGGTCCTTCTCCGACCGTATCGCCGTATCGACTTCCTGAAATAATCTCAGCTCAATCAGCGAATCCAGAAGCTGTTAAAACGGCCTCGAAACCGATAACAAACTTCGGAAATGGTCTTCCGCCGTTCGTCGCCATGCCCCAATCTTCTTCCCAATTAACTGACAGGATTAGTCACAGTCCCACTCTGCTAGAGGATTCCACGAACGAGGTTGTCAAGGACGATTATTATCAGGTACGAATTTTGGAATATTTTTACTTCAGGGATGAAATCAACGGCCTTTCTCTATTCACAGCTACCCATACCTTCCGACGAAGCTGTTTCTTCGGTCAATCAATTGACTCTTCGCTCGATTTCTCCCGAGGCTGCTAGTCAGGCTTTGCAATCACAGCAGGAGTTTAACAGGTACGATAATTCCCAGGCATCGATGGGTTCCTTGCCTTCATTGTCTTCCGTGCAAAGCATGGAACCCTCTCTCAAAGCTTTGGCTGAGGCGAGTAACGTCACTTTGGAAGCTCTCGAGACTGCTATTTTGTTGAGACAGCAACAACTGATGCAGAAACACCAGCCACCGACGACTACTACTACTACGACGACTACTAGTACGACGTCGAGTCCCGTCAGAAGGTGAGAACAACGATTAGATACGTTCTTGGTGTTTTTTGACGACGATTTTTGGTACCGTACGTCGTTTTATTTCTCATGGGACATTTTTACAGCAAGTACACCTTGGCTACACCGAGCAAAGTGATGAACGCACCGCGAGAGTACTATCCCGTTGGATACGACAAGAATTTCGACGATAATTTTGCCAGTAGGGTTGAATTGCCGGATACCAGTTTTTACTGCGGCGATCAGAAACATTTTCCGGGACTTTACGCCGATGAGGATCTTGGCTGCATGGTAATCGGTTGATTCTATAGCCCGAATTCGTCGCTGGGTATTTCACCTCTCCTTTGATATCTTTGGTTTTTCATTGCTTCCTAATTTCCAAGGTGTTCCACGTCTGCGCCTTGACGGACGACGGATTGATCATGAAGAGTTTCCTCTGCCCGGAATCGACGCTCTTCGACCAGACCGTCCTGAAGTGCAATTGGTGGTTCTACGTCGATTGCAAATCTTCGAAAAAATTATACGACAGCAACATTCCGATCAGCAAGAGCTATCAGCTCATGAAAGCTCTCGCTTTCTTTTCAGCGTATAAAAATCACGAGAATAATGGAACCTCGAGCTCGGCGACTGAGACCATCTGATTAAACTTCAGACTTACCACGCAGGATTCTGTTTTTCAGATGAGATAATTTGAGGAAGCTGATTCATCGTTAGGAAAGCTGGTAGGGATACTGATTACGATTGGCTACTCAATTCTCATCTGAACTTAATTCTTTAGGAATTTCGTACACTTACTTGGTGTAAATCTGCACCTATCAGTAGGTAACGGTATATCTAGGTTCTAGATAAATCCGGTAATTTTATTTGAATAATCAAAATAGTTTGGACAGATAATATTCCACATGAATCATAATTGCGCCCCGATATATTTGGGCGTAAGATACACACACGTATGTGAGTTTTTGTTTCATTTTTTACTAAATTATTTATTTTAAGAAACGCTTAGGCACTTGCCTCTAAATATTAGGGTGTGTAAATAATTTATTTAGGTATAATTAGTCGATGGAATTAAGATTGGAATGTATCAGTAAACTGAAAAAGTAATTCTGATGTAAATAGACTCAAAGCCGATTACTTATATGATTAGACCTTTGATAATAAACAAGATAATTCGCAGCGAGGTAACAAATTCATATCCTTTCTATAACATAACACATAAAAATTGGCATCGCTCTTTCCTGCAAGTGATTTTAAACAACGATTCGTTTCATGCTGCTGCAGAAGAAATTTTTAATCGAATCTGTCAGAGCTTTTATCCTAAGAGGACGATGCCTCGAAATTTGAATCAACCGAATGATTTAGTGTTACTTCATTCTTGATCATAGTGTTAGGACAAGTTCGACACCAACATGTGTCAGGATAATGTAAATGTCATTTATTTAGATTTTACGAGTCATTTCGTGGATGATTCTTCAAGGCTGGTTTAATTGACAGCTATCTTTGCTTTTCCTGCACCCATTGGGATTGGAAGTTCGCATACGTAGTCTCCCTCGAGTTCCTCACAATCTCTATTACAAAGTCCTTCAAAATCGGAAGCTACCATCACGCAGTAGCCAGATACCAGAGGCTCACCGTCATTCCATGGTATGGATTCTACGACCGCACCTGGTTAGAAAAATACAGCGTTAATTATATCGTAGACAATTTATTCAGGGTCATAAAGATTCCAGAAATTTTGATGTACCGTCGCTAACGCTGACCCATTTTCCATCAAAGCGATGAATCCCTACGTGCATCAGTTTTACAGGCGATACCTTGCCTTTTATGTAATTAAACTTCTGACGAGTGTCTATCACTGCCAATTGAGCACCTTCGTCAAAGCAGCGTTTCCTGGCTTCCTTCCAAGACACAAGATCCTTGACGATCTTGTAGGCTGCTCCGATGTCAGGATACGCAACGTACCCGTCCGGAAGGGTTGCAGAATGGTCCTGTGGTGTGGACTGGGTCACAGTCAGACCTGAATCTGAATAAATTTCATTTCATGATGGATACGAATTTGTTATTGGGCAAAATTGGTGTGGTTTCCTTACCTGTATATGTAACATTTAAGCCTGGTGCATCCGGCACGACTAGATTGCACACGAGCTGCATCGCAGGTACCATATAAGTAATCGCTGGAGCCATGTTGCCTCACAAGTATGATTCTCGTCGTACTAATGGCAAAGGAAGAGATTTGCTGAAGTTTTACAACGCCGAGGATAACCCCATTGAACTCTCGTATCTCTTTTTAAATATAAATATGTATCCACATATCAAGAGCGTGCCTATATAATTAAATCCATGATGTACAGCATCCGGAGAATTTGTTGCTCTATCGCTTCTTATATAACAGATAAACATTCGCAATATATCTCCGTTCTTGTACGGTTTCGTATATGATTTATGATTTGGGTCTAATTAATCGAGCAACTACATCGATCTATCGGAAAACTGAAATAAAAATTGTGTACATAGTCAGAACAGTTCGCTCCTTTCTTGGATTAACGTTAAATTTTGCAATTATTACTCCAGTGGCTTTATCATCATGGGGACAGCGAGAGAGACCCCTAATTTCACTCATACACTCGAAATAACATTCCGATAATGAAAATTCGGAAATGACAAAACTTCATCGCGTTTAATAATTTATTCATCATTGTAACGTATATTTGGATTGATATTCCTTTGATATGTGAAATTCGTTGACATTCAATTTTCATGTCATTTCCAAATGTAATTAAAATTTCGCATGTATCCACCTCCTTCTTCTTCAGTCCTGTTATATCGGTATTTCACAGGCGAAATAAAAATGCCCACCTAGGCAGTGGAGGTTCGTAAGCCCCTTTTCGGAGAATGGTATAGCGGTGCACGATCCTGACGAGCTATTGCCAGGAGTCGAAAAATTCACCCATGGTATGGGTGACGTGACGGGTAATCCTGGTTGAAAGATTGAAAATCAGGGAATAACGAAGTATATAAGGGGATCGGAGATCTCTAACAAGGGTAAAGCTCACCGGTATCAACTCTGACCCATTCGCCAGTAGTTTCAGATCTATATATCCCAACGTGCACCCAATTGTCTCTCGTATAGTTTGTCAGGACGTCAGCCACATGCTCAATTTTATCGACGGTATCGGTGATGGCCAAGCGAGCACCTTCCGAGCGGCATGTCATACGTGCTACATCCCACGTTACAGATTCTTTATGAAGCTTGTATGCTGCGTGGTCTTCGGGAAATGGTACGTAGCCCTCGGGGAGATGCAGTCGAGTAGACATATTCGTTGTACTTTCGGCTGTAGGTAGATCTGAATTATTTTCTTTCCTTGATTCTAAAACGCCAATATATCCTCCAATCTCCAGTTCACTTACCTTGAACAGAAGATTTCGTCTCCATATCCTCCGCACCGATCCAGACTTCGCACACGAAGTATTCTCGCTTCCCATTGCATGGATAATCCACTAGTCCATTTTTGAGAATTGATATACCGGCACAAGTTCCGATTCGGTTAGGATTGTCGTATGCCCATGGTACCGATGATAGAGGAAGGCCTGGCTAGAAGAAATAGGATTAGGCATGGGTCTTCGTCTGGACTCATATCGGACCTTTTTCCGAAAATCTTGGATACGTTGCTTCGAAGCTTACCGTCGTCGACTCTGACCCATTGATCAGTGTCAGCGAAATTATAAATGCCAACGTGCAGCCACTGGTCCGAGTGATTCCTCATGCTCTTTATATGCGCGATTTTTTCGAGTGAATCGGGTATCGCCAAGTAAGCACCCTCTGCCATGCATCGTTCTCGTGCCTCGTTCCAGGTCGCAAGTTCTTCATGAATTTTGTAGGCAGTGTGGATGCTAGGAAACTCGACGTAGCCCTGATCACGTAGAGTGAAAGGAAAAGCTTGTCTCGATGTCTTGCGTGCGACTGAAATCAAACATCGATTGTATTCCTCCGGAAACTTTATGCGTGTCTGAAATTCATTTCGTTCGGACTCACCTATAGTGCCACTTCCGGTGATATTAGGATGTCCCGAAACGAGTAATTGGCATACAACTTGCAACGGCAGAGTAGCGAGCAGAGCAGTCATGGTCGTCGGCTGTGACGGTCCTCTTCGTATTGATTGCTGATAATAACGAGTCACTCGCTTTATTTAAAACCATCGGACCAGGGACACTATTTGTTTCGGTAAAAGTGTAACGAGAAATATTATTTACAATTTGATTTCGATGTGTCGAAATCTCGGTGATTATCGCCATGTCACCTTTGCTCTCAAGATAGCAACATTCGGAGAAGAAGACTCGGATTGACTTCTAGATTCCATATACGGCAGCTGATATTCCATACAAGATTATCATCTTGATTAATATTTATCCGAGAAATGGTAAAATCTACATAATACGCTCGATTGAGGGAAGGTCTGAGACCGAACGAATCGCCCTGAAATCCGCTAGATCTTTCATGAGAAAAAAGATACGTCGAAAGTTATCGTTTCTATCACCTCTGCCCTCAAGACAGCGAGAATCGAAGGAGGAGTCGTGGATGAGCTGTGGATCAAATCAGCAAAGTCTCGAAAAAGGTAGTCATGAATATGCCAGTTTTTATTCAATCATAATCAAGATACAAAGAAACGAACGTATTTACGGTAAAACTCAACAACATATTGAATTTGGCATATTTAATTGGCGGCTATCAGGCTCAATTGGTTTTCGGGATCGGGATTGGAATCTCGCATACGTAGCCTCCTCCCATGTTTGCGCAATTCCTATTGCTAAGTCCGGTAAGTCGAGAGTTCACCACAACGCAGTGGGTAAGGCCCCAAGGCTCACCTTTGTCCCATGGTAAGTTTTCTACGACGGGTTCTGCTCGGAAAATGAAGTGTTAGTTACGTTACATCGTCGACTGTTCAGGTGCATGAAGATTTCGAACAAATTTTCATATACCATTGCTAGAGCTGATCCAATGGGTATCAAGTGGATCCCGCCGAATCCCTACGTGAATCACATATTTAGGTGATCTTCCCTGTGTCAAGTAACGAAGTTTCTGAAAAGAGTCGATCAGTGCCAATCGAGCACCTTCAGCGACGCAGCTATTGTTAGCTTCGTCCCAACTCACAATAACATCAACGAACTTATAGGCTACTCCGATGTCAGGATGTGCAACGTAGCCGCTTAGAAGGGTCGCAGATTGATTCTGTAGCATGGACTCGGTCACAGCCAGACCCGAACCTGAACAAATTACATTTCAAAGCCTCGAACGTTTCATTACGATGGACAAAAAAGATACAATTTCATTTTGTATAAATTATTTGTCTAAAATATGGTACAAAGTCATTGGTATAAATTCAAAAATGTAAATGCAATTGATATCTTTGTAGTTTATGATAACTTCAATTTCTTATCATTTTCTTTCTTTGATCAGTTCTGGCTGAAAACTGTTAGAGCCTTCAACTTGGCATTTAATATTTTCCCAGCTATCCCTATACCTTGATTGCTGAGAGTGTTGTTCACAGTAATATTCGCCAAAACTTGCAACCCCAGGGTAGTGAGCAGTGCAGTCATTCTGGTTACGAACGGACCGGAATGGTCTTCTTCGCACTGATAGAAAATTACAACTAACTAAGTCGCACTATCAAAAGCCTGGGGACAGTAGACAGCGTCCGGTTTGATAAAAATTTAGCGGAGGCTTGTATCTGCTTTCGTCACTAATTATCAGAAAATCACCTCTGCCCTCAAGATAGCGAAAGTCGACGGAACAGACGTGGATAGAATCGCTGAAGCAGAGTGCGCAAATAATTTATATTCGACCAGATTTCATTCTCATTGGAATATATATTTGATCATTTTTCTATTTAGAAATTCTCGCAAAAGTCCCGAGTCTCTTTTATATCCTGATCCCAGACTTTCGAGACCGAATGCTTTTCATAGAGAGAGTTTCTGTGGAAATTATAAGCTCCGATAGCAATACGTCTGCTAGT
This sequence comes from Tenthredo distinguenda, assembly GCA_947538915.1. Lineage (NCBI taxonomy): Eukaryota > Metazoa > Arthropoda > Insecta > Hymenoptera > Tenthredinidae > Tenthredo > Tenthredo distinguenda. The sequence goes on from OX384535.1 coordinate 2,176,235, forward strand.
CTGCAGCCCGCAATGCATTCGACGGTATCTAACATCGAAGTTCAGGCGCGGAATCCGGTATCTGATTCTTGAGAATTCCATCAGACTGCATCACTATTTGGTCCAACAAGTGGCGGTATCTTTGATATACTGGCTTGAACTATTTTTGCCGCAAACTGTGGCCAGCATTTGTTATAAATTAAATCCGTGTATTCCCAAAATAGGAGAGAAGAAAGAACGAGTGAATTTCGAGTTAATCTCTCGCTCTTAACTCTAATTTTATTCCAATTGTTTTTATAAAGAAAGTCGAGTCAACGATTTTTAGGACTCGCTTTTACAAATATTTTTTATTCATTTCTCTGCTAAATGGCAAGATACCAGCTTCACTTTCAGTTTTCGCTCGCAAATATGAGGAGAAATATACCGCGTGAAGTTGAATAGCGAGGATGTAGGAAACTGGAAGACGGAGCGTTCTCACATAACTTTTATCCAGTTTCCTAGACCCCCTTTTCCTCCCAACTTAAAAACTAATCGCTTCATCTTCCGCTCCTTCATACAAAAATCGATCTCGGGATGAAACGGATATGAAGGGTGAACAGTATTCTTCGAAATAACTTATTTTTATAACAGCATTACTCGCTGTTCTTTTTAATTCGGAATAAAACACACCACTTCGTGAAAATCGACGAAACCTATGAGAGGAATAAAAGTCGAAGGATGGATATTCACATGCTGGAGGAAAAAGTCGACGTGTGGATACTTACATACCTAAGGTAATCACAGTTACTTTCTTGTTGCACAACGAGCCCGCTACCTTTCATTGTTACAAACTCTGACGTATTCGATCTAGATTACATTATACTTCATCTACCGCATATCTCCAAGGTTCCCAAGTATGAAATCTTCCTCCAACTCGTACCTTCGTACGTATATTTACACCAAAGCTGTTTATAATCTATGGGCTCGATCCCATCGGCGAATCTTTGCTAAATTACAGGATTCTGCGTATTTCACACTTTCTTTTCTCCGAAGGCACATACACACACATGTATACCTACTTACAGTCGTCAAATTGTCCGATTCTCCTTGATTTTTATTTATTTTCTCTTTCCTTCCCCTCTGAAAATTTTACGAGACTATCAGAGCAACAAGATACAATAAATAAGAGAGTATTAGGGGTAATTAAAACGAAGGCCTTAAAGCGCCGGGCGATTAAAAGCTTTGGGAGGATCTTATGGCGAGGACGATTTCCGGCAGGTAGGTAAAAGTAGGAACGAAGGAAGTAATCGCACTCGCGGATACGGAGGAAGGCGTGGGATTGACTGCGTACACAGTTTAATTACCTCGCCTTCTCTGATTCACTACAAACGCGTTTGCCATCTCTATGTATACTAGCTATCATGTTCATTGTCTCATGCCAGCAAAGGCAGAAGCAGTAAGGAATATTAAATTGCCGGAAGACATCCTCTGCTCGGTTATATCTCGAACAGGAGCCGATTCCCGCTATTGTTACGTCGCTGAACCGTAATTCTTCACAGTATCCCAGAATTCGGTACACCCCGGACCTAGGCACCACGGATTTATCTTTTTACCATAAATCATCTATTCGGGATCATAACTCTATCGTGCTCAAGTTCCAGCGCCAACTTTCGTCCAGGCTGCGAAGTCACGTCCTTCTCAAGGCCAGGATTCGTACGACAGAGAGAGTTTGAGGTCAATATACCGCTTCGAGATGACTGCTGGACCTTCTTCTCCAGTTTCATCCGTGAGTCATGAATTAAGATTTTCATCGCTGGTTTAGTCCCTTCAAATTTTATTTCCCCAGTTCGTGAACTTCTCCTAGAATCTAGATCATGACATACTATGTGTGGGACTTTGGTTTCGACCTGTAGATGTTTTTAATGTAATGGGATACAGGGCTGTGTATAAACAAGGTGATTTCAGACGAATACGCGTGTAGTTTTACCCGCTTTTTTATCATTACCCCGACGCTAATTAGCGAGTTTAAAAATTTTAATTAATTGCCATCCGGTCGTTTACCGGTAATAACTTAATTACATTCATGTACCCGAGCGAGTCGCGAATAGGTAGGAAAATTATTTAGCTTGAAGGGAAATTGCGAGAATCATTTTCACTGCATTTTTATTTAGCTGGTTCAATCGGCTTCTAATAAACGCTGAATGATATTTTTTTACGAAACAATGCGGCAGATGAAATGAAAGGAAAAAAAAAGAGCATAAAAATTTTAAAAACTTTCTCCAGCTCTGGAGCTTATCGACGTTTTGACGACGTTATAAATGACGAAAAAATCGTTCATATGGTATTATAGACTTTCGATGAATTTCTATAAAATTCACGAGAGTCGAAAGTGATCGAGAGAGAATGACTTAATAATATTTTGACGTTTTGACTGGCGGAGGGAAAATCTATGAAGATTTTACACAGGTTGATATACCTGTATCTGATATATCTTGCGATAAAAAAGTGCAGATTTCAAATTAGCTCCAAACTCTATGATACTACGCTTCTAATTTTTATACCCGTAAAATAATCCTGCGATTAAAAAGACCTCTGAATTCGAATGAATTATTTAACTAATTGGCTATATCCTTTGATTATTGGTACGATATCCCCCGGCAGAAGCACCAGTTCTTACGATGATTGAATTAATTTAAAAATGGTTGAAGAACCGTGCGAAGCGGAACCTTGGATAATAATCTTCTTAGACAATAACCGCAGGTAACCCGACGTGACCCCCCATGCAAACCCGGTGCTCCAGGAGAGCGTAGTTTTCTCAACTTCCTTTTTAAACTTCTTTCGATCGTAGATCGTCGATCTAATAGATCTTGTAAGTTAGTGTATAATAACGTGTATATGTAAAGTGTTGCATAATCTGAGTAGGTATGTACCGTATTAGCCGAAAAACTGTGTTTAAAATAATTTTGGAAAGTCTTTCTCTTCGTTCGTGCGAACCTTAATTAGCGCGTGAAGTAAAAATAACGTCTTGTCTTGTCGAGTTAGAGGTAATAATGGATCCGGTTTCATACTACCAGCAATAAAAGATAGACTCACCACGCCTACTCCTTGAATTCTTATCTTTGTATTAATAACAGATTGTTCTTTCGCAAAGTAGCGCGTAACAAAAGGTCCGGGGTTGAGAAATATAATTAGGAGTAAATTTTGTTATTTAATAATAAAAAAATTACGAACATAAATAATTCATTCTACGAGTCATAGAACAAGTCGCACGAATTTAATTGCAAAGTTTCGTTTGTTAGTTTTATACGCTTTTAATAAATTACTTATACGATACATGTACCTGCATGTATACGAAACCAAGCTGTTAATTCATCGCGTGCTGTTTGGAGATAAGTGCTTTTGACATTTTGAGTCGTACAATTCTAAGCTGTAATTGCAATTAGAGACTCTTATTGAATTCTGACAATTAACGAAAGCTGCAGCGCAGCTGAAGATATAATACGAGGATTTTAATGACCGCGGAGCCAAGCGCGTGGCAAGTTTATAGGTACATCTGCACAGATGTGTACGCATTTGCATAATTAGAATCTACGATAATGATTCATAGAATTGGGATGGGTGACGAAATCGATGAAAGATGATCTGCATTCGGGTCTATAGAAAGTGCTCAAATCGGATCTCTTGGTTTTAAGGAAAGTCTTGGTGGGTTCAGTGAATGTTAATCTCTACGTATAAAGTAACTCGATGTATTTGATTGAAATCCATATAAATCCGTATATTATGTATATGATCGCGACAGAAAAAGTAATTTCGAAGTTGAATTCCGACTCTCACTCTCGTCGAGAGAGATTTCTAAGCCAGCTGCACGTTTTCGATCAGTATTCTTCGTCTTTTTCTTTTCATCATCTGCTTTCTTCGAGGGCATCGAATCTTCGCGATGATCCATGCGATTAGGAGTTGATCGCTGGTTCTGGAGCAAATTTAAAAGTTTCATTTATTGATCATAGAAAGTCGATCACCCCGAAGAAGAGGATAGGTAATCGTTATGTCACATTTTTATAGCAGGCAAGATCTTCTTTTGAAACAGAAAATAAGCGAAAGGGAAAGCGAGATAAAGGAACCACAATCTTACCTCGAATTTCGCTAATCCGAACGTTCAGCTAATTAGAAAATCTCGTTATCGCAAATTGATGAAATAAATTAAGACGATCACGTGAGCGTAAATACATATCCGTATCATAAAGGGGCTAAATGAAATGACGAGGATTAATCTTGTCAAAGCGAAAATTGGTGGGTTTGAATTAAACCTGCACCCCGCACCCCGTTCGGCATAAATTCCCAAGGGCATGGCGGTTCGCCGGTTCTAATGTAATGTACAACTCGAAATTGATCCGAGAGTGATTTCTTGGGTATAGGAAACCGTCAGGCAACGAACGGCGGTGTTCAATGGTGAAAAGCTGGCTCTCGCCAATATCATTCTGATTTCTGACAGGGGAAGGAATTGCTTCAGGTCACGCAGGGCTGAATTGGCACTAGGCAGTCGGCCCTAATACTAGAATTTCAACCCCGATTCCCCCTTCCTATATAATCTATATAACTTTGTCACTGCCAAAGCGTGGTGTCGATGGAAAGGAACAATGCAGATTCAAGTAGGGCGGTATATGTCGTCGTTCAGCTCTAATAGAGAAAGAGGGCAGCTAATTATGCGCCCTGTAATCACCGTGAAGAGTAGGTAAAGATTTTTTTCGAAATCAAGGAGAGATTTTAAATACGGAAAAATACCTCGTCTTTGGTCGTATGCAACGTTGATTCCATCGAATGACGAAATTATCTGTCTAATTAAAACTAATTGGTAATTAGAAATTACGCAAGTTATTTTTATCGGAGTTTCAATAATTTTCTTGATCCTTTGTTCGCCGAACTCTCGGATAGTAAATATTACGAATTTAGAAACTTTTCATAAAAACAAGAAAAAAAAAAGGGATAATGATCGATGATCGATCGAAGGAGTAAGAGTGATTGAGATTTCTCTGCGTATATATATACCTACGTAAAATTTCGCGAGGGGAAAATTTTTGGAGAATTTTTTTGTCAAATAGCTGATTATTTGTCTTGGAACGTTAAGAGGGAGGCGGAACTTTCTCGAATCAAAGTAAATAGCAGAGAAATAAACGTAATAAGGATTCTTGTATTTATTCTAGCTCGAAGGGATGAGAAATGTGAGAAGGGTTTTAACGACTGTAGGATTTAGAGAATAAACATCCGCGACTTGGTTTCTTCGAAAAGATCAACAGCAGCGACATTATTATCCTAGTCCCAAGGGTGTGTATGTATGAAATTGTTTACACGCCCCTTTCGCCGTTGTTCGAATAACGAGCAATTATTTTCCACCAAAATTAGGGCCTGAGATTAACTGAGAATTGCGTTCCGTCTAAACTCCGAAGATTCGATCAAAAATCGTCATCTCCAATTTGTATTAAGGGTTGAAATTGAAATTCGGAGAGCCCCTGTATCACAGAGGAATCGATCGAGGTACCGGAAGTTATCTTCTATGGGGTAAGCGGAGCGTACATATCGTCAGATCGGAGCAGAGAGAAATAAGAAAAGAAAAAAAAGAAAAACCACACGGAAAAAAATTGGTTCAAAATTATTGGCTAATAATTTTGGGTACGGTTGTAATTAATTTTTAGCTAAATCGCAACCCGCTATCGACGGGTTGCAGATAAATAGCGAAATCGCGTGTTCCGTAAGTGAAAATTGAACGAAAATCCGCACGCAATGCTTATAGAAATTTTGGGAGTGTCGTCTGCCTCTCTAGTCCCGGGCGTAACTCGACCGCGTATTCAATTTGCAAATTTATTATTCGTCGAAACGCTAAGCCAAACTTTGCTCAATCCATTAGCGTCGGGGGACAGCTGAGTTGATTACCTAATCCATCCTTGTCTCGGATTAAGAGCGGTCTAAATTCGGACAGACTGTTTATAGCGTTTAATACATACCTACGCATCTTTCGAGCCGAAATACAGACGATTCTGTATCGGCTGTACCAGAGAAGAATGACCTATACGATTCTGCACACACATACGTATAGGTATGTATGTATTTTGATTATATCTGCAGACGAGGTGGGAACCGAATCGTATCGAATCGAGAAGCGGACAGTGAACCAAAGTGCAGAATTTACTTATAATTAGTGACCCCGTGAACCCTGAGAATAACCCAGAGGGCAAATCCGTAACGCGAACTCGATCTCGTTCGTATAGACGTTAATTGGTGTAATTACAGAATCAAGCCGGAAATGTAAAGCGTTTCTGTCCTCCATATCGACCTGAGTAAACTGGCTGGACTAGATGAGTAAATATACGTTAATTGTTTGCACAAGGCCGCGTTTCACAGTGAGTAGGTATGTTATAGAAACCGGTATGTAGTAGGATGTGGGTTCTACCTAGGCACCATATAAATTAGGACAAAAAATGATCTGTTAGGCCAACGACGAGTATAACGAATGTCTGGAGCTTGCAGACTCCATGGGGAAAAAAAAATAAATAAAAAATTCGATAGGGATGATCTGCCAGACAGACGTTGAAAAAATTTTCGATTTACCTATTCGCTTAACGAACGTGAGTTTATTTCACAAATCTCGCTCGTTAGGCGAATTTGAATGGACACTCGCTGAGCTATGGAATTAAAGAAACTCGCACGAATCGCGAGACGAATAAAGATCTTGGAGATTTCGAGATTTTCGGGGTGTTGTGTAACCGATCAACCTTTTAATATTGGAATATTGGATCGAGCAGATAAGAGAGTCGATTGGTATACCGTGAGATAAAATTAGATTATATTACCGATCATGAGTTGAATTCAAACGGAATTTCAGACCCTGGGATCGAGATAAAGAAACGTGAGGAAATTCTTTAAAATCCATTCGCACAGTTTTTCGCAAATGAACCGACGAAAATGAAATTTTTCTCGAAAAACTTCGAGCGGAAAGTCTCCGATTTTGGTCAGATAAATTTAGGGGATTTTCCGATAACGCGAGTGAATCATTTTTCTCGAGATATTCCTGAGGGGAATTTATAGAAACTGGCTCCAAATTGTCGTGAGATTTTTATCCGCTGGATATATAATATGAATAAACGTTTTCAGATCCCAGATTCTGTATACGTACGTTCATGTATGTATAGAGAGATGCGTCGTGCTTAGGTGAAAGCGTTTAGATTGAGAAGAATCGTCGAGTCACTATGTCCTCCTCTCTGGCTTCGCAAGAGGTCATGCTGTGGATTTCAAATTGATCTTTGTATTAATCTATGTATATGTTATTTCCTGTTAAATACGATCTGGAATCCCCGTCGATTGTTCGCTGTAATACGAAGATGGAACCGGAAATAGTAATGCGTTAAAAACCGAGTACAATATGTCATTCGTGAAGCAAAATGTCTTTCTCTCGCATTTATCTCGTACCGCGAATCTCTTTGTTTAAAGAAATAGTTCCGATCTCGTATACGAATGCAAAGCTCAAGATTTTGCTCAGGAACTAATTGGCTGTAGATATAAATAAAGCTACTTGGATGGAGCGAAAATTGGCGAGAAAAGCTCACTTCTATTTCCTCCTCTTCCTCTACTCCTTATTCTTCTCTCAGATGCTCGGGGGATAATTAATTCTTGGGAAGTGTGATGGCTCGGGTGTATATAGGTAGCTATCAGATATTCTGAGGAAATAATTCAAAGTGATAAATCAACGAGGTAAACCCTGCCGCTCTTTGATATGCATGAAGTGTCTGGCCGCCTTGAATGAAGATGAAGACTGCATCTTTGTTCGAAAGAGTAATGCAATTCGATCAATATCGTTCTTCGGGTGTCTTAGGCTGTCCATGTCTCCGATTCATCTAGCTCTTCTCTTTCCCCTATTCACTGGCTCGAAATCAACGCGTAGTTCTTGACCTCGTATCGAAGAAGAACAGGGTCCGATGATCTAGTTTATGAATGGAATTGGCTCGTTCAAGAAATGCAGAAAACTCGATTTGCTAATGCCGCAGTGCAGGTAATTGCGAGTTTGTTTCCTTTGATGTCTTGTGCTTCTGTAATTTTACAGTTTAGTACTTAAATTGAGAAAGGATGTGGCTTAGCTGGCTAGCTAGGCTGAGCCGAGCCGAGCCAAGGAACGGTTCGAAAAGGTTAACCAAAAGACCGCAAACTTAAAAGTGGCTATTAACACTTTTGTCTATAGTTACTCAAAGGCACGCAAATTACGAAACAATGTAATTTGCGTGACAGAACAAGGAAGTGAATGAAGTAACTCGGCTTTTCACTTCTCTTCTCTTCTTTCTCATTTTCTTCCATTTACCTAAATTTCGAAACTTTCGTTTCCGGGTTTCAATTCCATGGAAATAAATTTTCTTATTTTCTCGAATCAATCTCCGTTCTTCCAATGCCAATTTACCTCCGCATCTCTTCCCCGAGATTCCAATAAAATTCATAAACAACAATATTTAACAACAAATTTGTTCTTGGCCTAGTTGAATCGGAGAACGGTGTAAAACTTGCTGTAATATCGGTGATAACAATCCGTTCACATGGCTCGATGAGTACGACGACGAGTTTGCAACGCAAAACCCCGGTGATCAATTATCTTTTTGTTCAGATCGAGGCCTAATGATCAATGATTATCTATCAGGTTATGATCCTGGAGTTCTCTGAAGATGAGAAGAGGTCAGAGTGGATGGGACAGTGATGAACTTTAACGAGAACTATAGGGACAAATCCAGAGCTAATGATTTGTAACGTAAACAATAAGACTAAGAAGAAGAAGAAGAAAAAGAATAATAGGAAGAAGAATAGAAAGAGTGGTCTGTCGCCAAGAGATCTTCCTTTATCGCCCTGTCCCTCCTTTTCCCTCTGCGAGATAAATGAGCAGAAAATAAAACATCTCTCAGGGAAAGAATTACTCGCGCGTAAATGAGAAATTGAAGTGTTCAATCAGCACTCCGACGAGTTACCCCTTGTTCCTCCAAAGATATTTCTATACTCGTTCTTCATCCCTTTGTCCCTCATAGAAAGTTATCCCGTAATCCTTCCGAAACGATGAAAGGAAACGGAAATCTCTTTCGAGCTTTTCAAGAGAAATTGAAACAGCACATGGTCATGGTTCAAAAATTGAATGTAAATTAGGAAAAACCTCGTTTTATTAGTTTTTATGAATTTCTAAATACAGGGTATCTCTTTTTTGCCGCAGACTGTAGACAGACGTTATATTATAGGTAATTCTCGAGTAGAGATCCATTAGGTGTTTCGTGACTTTGAATAGCTTTAGATACAAGACAGACGAGAGAAGGATAAATAATGTATGTACGCGAGAGAAGGTGAGCTAGAGAAGGCCAATCGATGTAATTGCTAAGCTGTGAAACGGTGCAATTAGCAATGGTTGCAATTTGACCAATTGTGGTTGCAAGATTCGACTCTATGTGTATAACAAAGGTAGCGATTTTGCATTGTATGTGTACGACGATAGGGATTTCCCACGTGAAGATATACGTACAGTTTCTGTCTTCACCCTGTACCCTGAGGTTAAATTTTTAGAGAAATTGAGTAAATTGAGGAAAATCGTCTTCTTTCTTTCTTTTCAATTTTTCGAACGAGCGTCCTAACGACTTCTGGAGAAAGATGACGAGAGCAAAAAAAGAAATCTAATTACGCGTCGTCTATCTTCCGCTACATGTTTGGGAAGGAATAGAAAATTTCATAGACTAAGAAAAGCAAGAAAAAAACACGAGAAAAAAACAGAGATGAGCGAAATCCCGACAAACAGCAACGACGACGACCACTACGAGAAGTAAACGCGACACTTTCATCCTTGCAAGAAACTAAATACCGAGACTTTAAACGGCCGCAATTTCCTTGATCTATACTCTCCTAGATCGCGCAGACTCTCGCGGTCAATTTTACACTGCGCTCATTATTTGAGGAGAATTCAGAACGCGGAGATGGTATACGTGCAGTAGGTCAGATCATGACCATTAGCGAGGCTTTAAATCACCAAAATAGCCATACACGTGTATTACGCAAGCCCAGGGTTTATATTATATCGATAGATTGCGAACGGTCGAAGATGATATGTGCTATTGCGTGAATGTCCATTCCACGATTAGTAGTTAGATAGACGACTAATTGTTATAGGCTTTATAGCCAATACAGCGGAGTTTGAATTGACATGACACAAGAGAAAGTAGTGTGTAGTCATAGGACAGCGGGATATAATATCGTATAGGGAGAGATCGAGCGAGGAACAGTAATTATTCGTCTCGTGAACAAACGGAGTCTAATTTAATCGTGTATTGTAAAATTGAATTGAATACCGCGCGGATATTTTGAAATTTGATAAATTAGCTTCTTCGATTGATGAAGATGTGAAGATGCAGGTTTGCGACGTGTTTTTCTTTTCTCTTCTGTTTCAATGCTTCGCTTTGTTTATCGGTAAACAAAGAAAAAAGGCAGGGGAAAATTGATCAAATACGTTCAGAGACGCGAGGAAATAAAATTTTCGTATCTATATTTCAAACGTATACATGGGTGTGTATGTATACTAGAGCGGAATGGCTTGTAGACGAAAACGAAACGATTGCGGTGTCAGGAAGAGGCGGATAAACGGGTTCATACTTTTTTACTTGAAGATGCTTCGCTGCAAGCCGAATACGAGGGTGACAAAAGTTGCTCAGATGGCTGCCCGTTGTTGGCTTAAACTGTCAAATTGTGAAAAACTGAAGTATATCAGATTAGCGAAGCGAAGGAAGCGAAAATGCTGACAGAATCGTATACCTCTGCCTACCGCCGACAACCCACCCCCGTCACAAATCAGACATCTTACAGAGATTGGATCTGTCAATGCCCCCGTCCGTACGTCTTTATAAAAAATGAAAAAATGTAAAAATGAAAAAAAAACCCACATTTCTCCAGTTTTCATGATGTCTGATCCTCGGATCGTCGATGTACGGTACAAAAAAATGAAAAACCAATAAATAAACTGTCTCAAATTAGAATGTTTTTGAAAATCTATGTCATTCCTCGAGCAAATATCTAGAGGGTCGAATCGATATCGCCGGGGCAAATTCCGCGCTCTGTTTTAAAATGAAAAGCTGAAAAATGCCAAAAGGAAATAAATAAATAAATAAATGGTTCGAACTCGAAAAGAATTTCGTTTTTTTAATACCTACGTGTGTTTCTATAATACCTATCATCTGGCCTGGAATAAATTCGTTGATTTATAACGCGTTTCGTAACAGCAGGAGCAGGCCGGACGAACGAACGAACGATGTAATGGCATACGTGTGTGTTATTACCTCACAAGAGAGCAAATGGGTGCGAAGAGTGGCGAGGGGTATGAAAAAATAGGGGGAATAGGTCCCTGGCGGAACCAATCGCTCATTGTCCGTATGGTAATGAACGCGTTGTTACTAAATGCCACTTTGGCGATCGAACGGGGACCAGAGATACACGCAACGGGCTATCAAAAAGCCCTCGAACTTTGGTTCCAGGATTCATTTCCATAGGACGCGAAAAATCCTGTTTAGTTTATCCGCAGATTTAGCCTCTAGAAAAAAAAAAAAAAATAGAATAAAAAAATAATCTGAAGGGAAATTAGCTTTTACTTACATCAGCGAAAGTACACAAGCACATCTAACCAAATTTCCTACCGACAAATTTTCGATTATAAACTCACGCCCCGAAAAGTAACTTCCTCTTAGGAAATTCAATTCCGGGTACCTTTCTGATCTCGAGGTGTGAGTAGAGAGAAAGAGAGACAGAGGGGAAGCGAAAGGGAGAGAAAGAGGCGAAATTTTAAACGCCTTTTTAAAGGGCAATACATTTTTTCGCTTTTTTATTTCGTTTTTTTCTTTTTAGCAAACGTACTTTAGATAAACGGACGGTAAAATTGTATGATTCCAATCTCTGGAACCGCGAGATCAATGTTGCGATATAATATCGGGGTAAATGGCTGACTAAAAGCACGGGGATCAACCGCAGCTCGGTTCTTTTAAATCTGACCGATTTACGTGCTCGGTAGCACGCTGTCTGAAAGCTTCAAAAATCAAGAAGCAAAACCCCGCCTGGTGGGTTCTGGGTTCAAAAAGCCAAGTTATTAAGGCCACTGGCCAAGCTGCGATTACGAATATTTCACGGAAGCAACGCCCCGGCTAAGCTCGAGTTATATCACTCGCCAAATGGAGCTTGTATACCCGTATATACCCATGCTAGAGCATAACACATCGTAGAATATTCACACACACGTGTGTAAATACCGTATAGATATCACATACTATATATTACAACATATATACGCGGGGAGGTACAGTTTGAGCAGGAATTTCTTTCATCGCATAGTTTACCTAATTCCCGAGCTTTTTTCGCCGCTCGATACCGCGCGGATAGAAGAAGGTTTAATCCTCCGAATCGTCCGAAAATTTCTGTAATTTTTCGCCCAAATTTAACTCCAGGGAGTTTCGAAACGAGTCGAAGAGCGTCTGAAACGGTCTCAGAAGTAAAGAAGATTTATTTATCGAACACACGTTTCGTAAGAAATGTCGCACGCAAACTTGTTAGAAAGTGACGAAGGACTAAAAATTCAGGCGGGTCTGAACTAGTTTTTTCGAACCTCGTTACACGTGTGTACCGAAATTATCAAATTCTTTAACGACGACGACGAGTAGTCCGCTGCATCATCGTGTCTGTGTGATATTCGAATTTGCATTTTAGGCGACGTACATGTAACTTTTATGATGAATAATAGCTCCGTTGTTTGTGTAATGCAAGGTACGTGATACGTACGCAACACAACACCCGTGTGTGTGTACGCGCGTGTAAAAGGTGGCCACATAAGACTATAAGCTGGCAGTGTAACGGAGGAGATATAGAAAAGTGTTGTGTCGGTGTTACGCTTCTCTCTTTCTCTCTTCCCTCTACGCTGAACGAATAACACATATTTCACTAGTGTTGTGAAAACACGCCATTCATAACACCGGGAACTGAGAAAAATATCGCCGGCTGTACCACCCGGCGAATATAGGTATACACCTGTGCCGTATAGACACGTGTGCGTTATACATCCCTTCGGAACACGTACTGGAACCAGAGAAGCGCATATAAGAGCGAAGAGACAAGGGAAAATAAAAGGTAGAAGATGGAAGAAAATGGGGGGACTAGTAAGTACGTGTGCGAATCTTTCCTCTATAAAATAGAGACGTATCTAGGTAGAAATAATTTTTGTATTTCTCAGATAAATATGACAGCGAGAAATTTTTCGGTATATAGGGGTGTAACGTGTAGGATAGGGTACACGTGTTGTTCTACCCTGTGAGTCGAATACGTTGGTATTGTTTTATCGTATAAGCTATACACTATTTGAAAAGAGAAGAAAATTCATCATTTTATTTTTTATTTTTCATTTTTTGTTCCGTTTTCTTCTCCATTATTTTCATCTTCTACGCAGGGTGGAAATATCGAAGAAGCGCGAATTTCGTACCCATACTCGAAATTTCAGCAAAGCTTGTTTCTTGTTCGATTTTTGAATGGAAACTTTTGACTTTTCGCAATATCGGAATATAATTTAGTTTTATCGAGTGAAACGTAGGGTAGAGGCTGATCTGACATGTGTGTATTTCGGATTCGCGTAATAATGCTAATCAGTTTGTCAACGTAACTCTCTCTGACTCTGATTTGAAAATTTGTACAGCAAATTTCGAAATTCCGAATTCTATTCGTTCGAAAAAAATGTTAATCGCTCCGAACGTTTGATGGTCGAATTCCATAACGATGAAAAATTCTGTCTACCGGTGAGCCTGCATCGATTACTGATAAAATTTTATAGGAGACAAATTATTACGATACGATATAATAAAGTTTTGAATCGATAAATCGATCGAGGGAAAAATCGCTGGAGCGTAAGGCGGATATCGTAAAAATTATACGTTCAATCAAAAAGAGTTTCGAACACTCGTTGAACACTTTTACGTTCAATGAAATACTTTTTTCATACCGAGAACGTGTCTGCGAATTTATATCTAGTCGGTATTACCAACCGGATTCCGTAGGCCAGTCAATTTATTTGCCAATCTCTGCCCAGTGCTCGCGCCTGATCAGCGATCTTCGTAATTAAGGGAACGTCCGGGAAGAAAGATTACAGGGGATGAAAAAAACGGAGGTATAAGTAATTGGCCGGATATCGTTGCGGACATGTCGTATTTTAGTTTCATTTCTTTTCTCTTTTTCGATTATATACGATCCCATATCCACCCATAGCACCGGTGTAATTAAATGAGATCTTCCGTCTCTGCGGAGGCGTTGGATGGTCCAAAGTAGTAATTATAACACCGGCTGGCTATGTCGCGTGTAAATTGGGCCGAAGTCAAACTACTGAATTTCTGTAATTGCGTATTTTCGGGGTCTTCCAAATTCACAAAAAAAAAAGAGAAGTAACTCCTAATACGCTAGGCGATGCCGCGTGTCCGCGAAGAATTCGCGAGTTCAAACGAGAACAAAAGAGTGGGCAAAGTGCGAAGTCAGAAATGAGAAATGTCCTATGTATTTCGAGTCGGTGGTCGGTGGAAAAGTTTTAATTAACCCCGCCAGCTTTCCGCTCAATTGCCTGCTGCGTCGTTTTCTTAGCAAAGTGTGAAATTGAGAAGATTCAACTTGCAAAATGATGGAGTCTGCGCCAAAGTTTCTATAAGAAACTTTAAACAGACTACCACGGTATCTATCTAATCACCAGGTTCTTCGGCTCCGCAAAATCTGATCCGTATATTACCTCTCTACTCTAGAGTATAAACTAAGGGTACAGATTACAATCAACCCTTATAGCATGTATAACGATGAAGAAAAAGCTCATTTATTTTTCAACCCTTTCTCATTCCCCGGGGCAAATATCCGCCACGTATTATGACTGAGGTTTGTATTTGGCGATGAAAGCATAAGCAAAGCGAATGGCGCTATGGCGAAGTCTGGCGTTTGGTCTGGACCGCGTATTGTAGGATCAGTGGATCCGAGTCTCGAGTGAGGAGAAGCTGTTGCCTCGACCTTTGTAAACTCATATCAAAGGGATAACTTCGTGCCAGTGGGTAATTGGAACCGAAATATCTGGAAAGGTGAGATGAAAACTGGGCAACTTTTCCTCTCCTCGAAACTCGTATACGGGCTCGAACGCCTAGGAAGAACGAAAAGCGAACCCTTGTCGTATTTCGAAATGTCCGTTCCGCGACTCTTTTCGCCGTCATTTTCGCGGGGGAAAAAAGGGCCTCTATTTGAGTTTTTTTATTACTAAATAAGGAAATAGTCGCGTGGGACCTTTTTTGACCGTCTGACGAATTTTCGTACCCCTAAATAATGATTTTAACGGGGTAATAAATCCTCGGGGGTGTCAGAGCGACGTGTTACATCGGTGTAAACGGCGGGGTAAACGTCTGTGAAATCTTATTTCGGATCTGCGAGATTCAACCTCAAGAGAGCCGCGGAGGTCTTCCCACATTTCGGAAGATCGTAAAGATGTTTCGCTCGATCGTAAAAAACGGGAATAAAAGCCGGAGCGACTCGGTCCGTACGAGATCGATAAATCCGTTAAATAAATGACGAGAAAGTTGGTTCGTATTAAATTGATTAGGCGTATTTTAAACTAGTTTTTTCCGTCCGTATATATTTGAATTTATTAAATTTTTGGTAAGATCGCACGACGTTGCGCAACGAACTGCGCCGTTTCGCGTTTAATTAGTTTCTACTAAATTCTAGGTGTGAAGAAGGTTCGTAAAGATAATAGATCCCTATACATATAAGCGTATATCTGTTACGGTTAATATGCAACATTTAATTAACCCGGTTCCTTATTATTATCCTATTTTAGGTAACAGCTGCCGAAGTCGAAAGAGAAATAAGAATAAAAATGAAAAAATGAGGTAATAACTTTCTTATTCCCAATTATTGTTCTTAAGAATTGTCTGAAATATTCCCCAACAAAGACTGCAGCATTGTTCTTCGCGTATATATATATATATCCTATCCTCGGCGGGAACAATTTCCATACTTTTAAATATTCAATTAAAAATATAAAAAATAAAAGAAAAAAAAGATAGCGATCAAATGGGAATAAAAAAGGAACCTTGACTGTTTCTTTTCTCACAATACATAATACAAGAAAAATTTATTACTTTTCATAAAATTTGAATGTAACTAAGTTACGTATAAAATAAGCTCGGCAATTTTCTTTCTAAATCGCATCATATCGCGGGCGTAAAAGGGAAATGCTAATCTTTGATTTTGTAACCGGAAACGAAATCAGTCGATCGTCCCTCGCCTTTGATTATGTAGAAAAGGTGTTTGTTAATCAAGAAGAGTCTACAGGATCAGTGGATCCATTAAATATGTCCTTCGCGTCTGGTCCGGACGCGTGACACGCGGTAATGAGATCTCGCAGCGATTGATAACTCGAGATAAAGTCGTTTCTAATGGGTGTACGATATACATACATATATATATATATATATTTGTCACTCGTTGAAAATTAAATTCTTTAGTTTATTTGGCTTCATTTTGTTCTTCGGCTGGACGAACGCCAACGCGATTAAGTAACTCGACCGACTGGCGTCAACCTTGACTCGCCTTATTCTGGGGTCCGGTTTGGTTTTTGGTTCACTTGTAATCCGGATGGTGAAATATTTCACGGATTAAAAATTATCGCATATAATTATGTACCACCGGAAATTCCTCGGCAAATATATATACGTATATACGAGATTCAAGAATCTTTTGACTATTCAGGCGAAGAAATTTCGCACGTTTAATTTTCGTACGAGGAATTTTATCCAAGGAATGAGAGGCATTGATGAAATAATTAGGATAATTTTCGTAGCCTTGTATGTTTCAATAAAAAATCGCTTCCTCCTTCTTCTTTTTTTTTTTTCTCCTTGACTTTGAAGCCAAGAATATTTTCGACGAAGGGCTGGTGAATTTTTCGCCGGGGCAAAAAAGTTTCATCCCTTTAACTTAATTATTATACGGTTTAAAGTACGGGGAGATTTTCTTCGCCGTTGTTTAACGATTCTAAGAAACGGGTATTTAAACGTGTATACTAAATCCACCCCTGCAGGTACTTCTATACCTACCGTAAAGCTTTATCGATTCTGAATTGTATCTCTCAGAAGTAAAGCGAGATAATGCGAGTCCTGTAGTACCAAGTAACTTTTACCAGCGCCCTTATTACTTCGTACTTCAGAGACTCGGTGAAGAATCTTTTCCTCCTCCTTCGTCTCGATTCTCATTATCATACGGATCTCAGAAGCAAAGAGTTCCCCCGGAGTACAAGGGTAGTATACCGATTTACAAAGTGATTTTAATTCGTTTAACAAAGTTTGAATTATTATCAAGTTCCCGAAACGAAGGATGAGATAAAAAGTACAAAATTTTTCTTCTCTCTTGTTTTTCCATTTCGTTCCCGTTATTTTTTTCATGTTATTTTTTACCTCGTAAGAAAAAAGTGGAGTTTAAAGTTTCAGACTTTGGAAAATTACGCGCCTCTCCTTTCTCTTCGCTTCGGATAAAAAACAAATTAGAAAAAAAAAAAAAAACACCCCGTCGTTGCGGGGCGAACGTGAGTTAGAAAACTGCGAAGTGCGAGGGAAAAAAAAGAATAATAATTTTTTTACCCACTTTTTTTTATATTTATTTTATTTTTTTTCCACTCCCACAGATCAATACTTTATGGAAGTGACACTGAGCTCGGTTCGGTGCTTGAAAATTCGAGCAATCACTGCGTCGTCGAAATTTCGACAATTAAATCAAACGAGACAATTAAAATCCTCCCCTAATTCCAGCGGCCCGCGACCGCTCGACCAGTTGATAAATTCCAATCCAGAAATCCGGATTATTGACAGCTTCGTATTTAAAGCATTAATTTTCATTTTTCAATTCGGGGTGAAACTCCGGTCTGCAAAAATGGACCGACGAATCCGAAAAAAAAGAGTCTATAAATTTCTAAATCTCTCCTTACTTCAAAAAAAATAAAAAGAATATATGAAATCAAACTACCGAATTTCTTCTCATATCTACTTCCTCTTTTGAAATAAAAAATGAAGAATAAAAAATCCAACTTTATAATTAGACTTATTAAACTTTCGGAACTGGTACAGCTTCGTCGACTTCGTATTATAAGGAAAAAGATAGATAGATGGTCGATTCGCTTATAGCTGTACACTGTACATGTATACCTTTTCATCGTCAATTGGCTTTGGTTAATGGTTGCAAATTTATTGAATAAAATTTAAAACGGATGCTAATTTATACGGCTAAAAAGCTATTCTCAAGGATTTTGGCCATCGGGAATAGAGCCGTTTTATCTTCTCGGACGAGTCGACGAGCTTATATCTATACCGTACTTTGGGCTACTCGACCAAACTTCTTTATACCGAATGTTTTCCGCCGAATTTATTGCCTTCGGGATAGTTTTCGCTGAGGTAAAAGAGTCCGATATACTTGTACAAAGGAGAGAAAGAAAGAAGAATGAAAATTCCGTTCACCGCGCATACCTTTAGCTTTATTAAAAGTTTAGAGAGAAAAGGACAACGGCGCGTTTGAAAATTTTATATCAGCTCGGTACGGGAACCTTATGAATATAAATTATACTCGTTTCTCTGGAAGAAATTTAAAGAAATTGTCCAAAGTTGGACAAACATTACATCTACTTGTTCGTGGAGGAAATTCGCTCGAAATATTCGCAATTATTGAAGAACTACGAAAAATTGAACGGAATAAAGCCAGATAGGTGAGCGTGCGAACTATGAAGAGGATGAGGGTGAAAGTGAAGCGAAGTGGGGTTCAAGAAACGCGATAAAATGGAATCGTGCAAAATATGAGATAAGGTGAAACGGAGTTTCCCAAACTGAGATAAAATCTGTATAGAACGAACGAAGGGTGAGAAAAAGCATCCAGCATCAAGTAGCCAAGGCGAATATCCTGGACAATGGAAGGGGACACTTATCTCCGGACAAATGCATCTGTCTGATTGTCGATACGAAAGCTTTCCGAAGACTTCTCGAACTCGAGTGATTGATCAACACGGAATAACACGTTCCAAAGTGAGAAGAAGTGGGGGAGAAAACGCCGGGTGGAAAACGATGAAATATCTATCAACAGTTTTCATCAAAATCCACAGTCCGGGAATTTGAATATATCCAATATCGACAAGTTTTTGCAATAACTCGACATTTCCGATCTCGACGCCGAACCGATTCGTTGATTACCTATTTTCGCTGAATTTTTCACGCCTTTTTACAATGCGGAGTTGAGACCAAGAGGTCACGGATTTAATACGCGATCCAGGATCTCAGGGTGGCGGCAACAGACCGCGACGTGATGGTTTGGCAAACGAAAAGTCACCCAATTGACCCTGCACGGTTTGCAAATCTTTTTCACTCAAGACGCAGTAGGTAGACCCCCTCGGAAACTTTTAAGCTGTTCAATTTTTCACTCGAACTTTCAGCTCGGTTATACGTATACGTATATGTAGAAACGTACAAGAGACCACAGTGGCAGGAATAGAATTTGTGTTTGCGTGGAGTAAATAATGTTTTCCGAATCCTTGGAAATCCACTATCTTACTGCAGGGTCCCTTAGAGAGTAGGGCAGCGAGAAAGCTCGGTATTTTTAGAATTTTATCTTATTCAAATTTCAGTTTCAAGATTCTCCCTCTACAGAAAGAAGAAAAAAATACTGAAATGAAATAAAGGAAGGGACACCGAATGTTCCACACTATTGCCACACACGGTCCGCAATTTCATACGCTCCCTGTATAGCTCGTTTCTCTCGATTAACAATAAGAAGTATTAAAGAATGACACACTCCGCCAAAAGTCGTTACAATATCGTTGTGAAATAAATTTATGCGCTTTCAGAGAAACGGATTTTGCGAAATTTGACCTCTCGGACGCTGTGGGTATGCCATTCTTTATTCCAGTACCTGTTTGCCATTTTATCCGCCTCAATAATATACCAATAACTAACGAGGAGCTTGACCTGTTTCCCCCATCTCCTCTATCATCGAAAAGTCAATTTCTGGCATTTCTGAGACCACGCGAATCTCGTCTCTATCTTCGATATTAACTAATCTAATTAACAGTCAGACGCAGTCCAACTGCTCGAAGGATCTCGGCGCGAAAAAATAAAAAAAATAGGGTGCAAGCACCCATTAGCGAATATAAGACCCGAATCAGTTCGACGATCGGTACACCTATTCCTCCACGTGTCACTAATCATACATGCGTACATGCATTCGCGAAGATTTGACCCGCAGTTGAATCAAGGATGAAGAGTAAAACCTGTATGAAATCGAAAGTAGATATCTGCCAGGTATTTAGTACCTCTAACCTACAGAGTCCACAACGCGATAGATAGATCTCAAGCTGCTGGTTGCTTCTTATATGTACGTATGTGTATGTATATAGTATGTTCGTAGAATGAACGTGTGTGAGAAATCCGAGAGATGAAAGTGAACCTGGTTTAAGAGCTCGTAGTAAGGAAGATGCGCCTTGTACCTACCTTTTCTATCTTTACGTTCACCTGAAGGAGTACCGCGTGGGAGGTAGAGTAGAGTTGGTGAACCATGTTTGAGGAAAGGGAGGTAACGGGAACGAAGGATCGAGGTATCGGCGTCGCGTAGAGTCTCGTAGCGTTGCGTCGCGACGTTGGTGATACGGCGGTGGCGGGAAAGGGGTAACATCGAGGGAGAGAAATACAGGGGAGAGAATAACCGAAGTGAGGTGAAAGGGGGAACCGACCGGCGGAGCGTCGCGGCATGAGGTTTCCACGCCGCGGCGTTCGCCCGTCAGTTTACTCTCGCGTCTCTACCGCGCAGCTTGCTCGCGGTACACCGCTGCTGCACTTTATCCGGTGCAGGAAAAATCGTACGAAAACGTGACATACCTCTGCGAATAGTTCGCGATATAAATTTGAAAAAATTAACAAACATATGTATAAAATAATAACAACAACGTAACGATCGTTAAAAATACTTTTTCCATTTTTACAAGTGATTACCTTATAGCATATATATGTATATATATACATGTATATATATACGTATATGTATACGTACACAGTCCTTAATTTCGTCGTTAATTAATCGAAGAAATTAAAAGTACCGTGTGTTCTGGTTTTTAGAAAGAAATTAGAAGGACTCCTTTTCGTTTTTGGCTTCGAAAAACAAAAACGAACAACAACAAAAAACAAAAAAACTCAAAAGAATAACAGAACTGGAAAATTGGGTGAGTTTTTCTCGAAATTTTTATTCAATCGATTCGTCCTTCGTTAATTTTTTTTTTTCTTTCATTATTTTTCTTTTGTACTTTTTGCGAAATTTTTTTTTTTTTTTTACATAAATAATATATTATGTATAAGCGTGAGGCAGGTAGGGACATTTTTTTTTTTGGAAATACATATTTTCACCCCGCACCCTCGCGAGATTGGTTCGGCACGTTTTTTCCCTTTTCTTCTCATTCGGGAATAGCCGGGGTACTTGGCACGTCATGTGCCAACGCGAGAGTGAAAAGTTCGAGGTACAACCCTCGCGAGGTGGTATCGGGGCTCGGAGAAACTTATATTCTTGGAGAGGCGAGGTGGTTGAGCGACTAAACGCGCCAAGGCGTGTTTTTGGCTCGCGCTGAAAGACCGCGTCGGTTTTTTTTTTTTTCCTTTTTATCCGCGAAATTTTTCGCACAATTTTTCGAGCCTGTGAAAAAAAAAAGAAATTCGAGAGAGACAAGAATTCAGATCGGAGGGTTCGAAATTTCTTTCGAGGCACAGTTTTCCCTCGAAATCTTTACACCGAGAAATCTTTCGGCTTTACTTCATTTCAATTTAGGCAATTTTCCATCATACGTCGAAGCAACAATTTTCCACCCTTAGGTACACGCGTATTCCCTTTCCTAAATTTTACTTCCCTTATGCCTCCGTTTCCACTCCGCAATTCGCTCGGCTCTTTGTCGAGGGAAAAAAAGCTATCCTTCTTCATCCCCCGAAACCGAATTCAGAGTATCACTCAAGTTCGCGTGTGGAGAACACGCGGAAAGTACCTACCCACCTACCCTACCTACCCACCTATCCACCTAGCTACCTACCGCAAAGAAATATCCGGAAAGAAAAAAAAAAAAAAACTAAGTGAAGCTGAAGGAAAGAGAAAAAATAAAAATAAAAGGCGAAAAATATGATGCGAGACTTGAAATATATAGCATTGCACACATCATCCCCCCCTGAAGAAGTTTTATTGGGGATGAAAAAAAACCTTCCCCATGTAATGAATGAAACACGAAGCATCAACTGCATCGTCCGTTATTTTATATTGCATTTCTTTTTTTTTTTAAGAAATTTGGTATCGAATTCTCCGGCTAATCAATTGATTATTTTGCACCACCTACATAGTATATCCGAGCTTTTAGCGGTCGAGGGGCTATTCACGAGCATTTGCGATTAACCAGCGGCCGCCAGACATAAATAGTTATACTCGTTAACGGTAGAGATCGAGTTGATTCGATTCTATTTAATTCTGACTAATCGATTGTAACGAGTTGCCGAATACCAGGCTTTATTTCCTGCGTTGAAATCGAATGTTCAGGAAAAACCAAAAATAAAAAAAAAAACCTAAATTTAGAAGGGAGGTTCGGAGATCCTCGAATAGCGAATTTGAAAAGGATTTTACAAAGTTCAAACGGCTAGATTTTCCCCTTAAAATTTACTCAGGTCGAATAATCGTACCTGCACAATTTTTTCTTCCACATATATTTTTTCATATTATAAACGCGTTGCGTTTGCGGTAAAATTGGCACTTTTTCGCACGCTTTAAACCCCCTCCAACGCCAACAGTAGCGGGATTATATTCTGAGAACCGTGCAAACTGGCCGTGTGAAAAAGCTGAGTTATAAACGAAAGCTGATTCACCGGACATTTGATAGCGTTAAAGTTTTACCGGGGTTAAACCCACCCCTATGCTTAACGGTGATTCACGAATGTGTGCGACACAAGTTCATGAAATATTCAGATCTGATTGCGAATATTGTTATCATTGTGATTATCGTTATTATTATTGTTATTATTATCATTTCACGTACTTTGGGAGAATTTCGCACGACGAGGTATAATTCAACACGCAATTGCTCACTTTTCAGTATTTTAGTAGGTATATACCTTTTACAGGATCGAAATTTACGAAGTATGTAATCGTATCAAAAATCGAATTGTGAAACTATAGGTTCTCGAGTTATGAATTATTCCATTGAAAACTGGGATGTACATATGAATATAAGGGTGAAAGCGGACACGTAAAGCTTTTTTTGTTCAGTGTATTATCAGCTCGTTATCCGTAAATCACGATATCAACGTTAAAAGCAGTAAAGTAAAGGTCATCAGTTAATAATTCATCCGATCACTTATACATGCATATATAATATATATTATATTTATGGTTGATTTATACACATTTTTCATTCGTGAGTCGATATATAAGGAGATATATGACTTGCCAACATATTACCTCGAGCAAAACCGCGCACCACCCCCGTTTCTGTTATCGACAGTATCGTCATTATCTGAAATAAATTCGGACGATTTTTTTATTTCTCCTTTTTCCAACGTTCAAAAAATATCGTAGCGATTCGTGTTATTTTTTTTTATTTTTTATTTTCTTTCATTCATTCTTTTCATTTTTTTATTTATTTATTTTTTATTCAATATTCCTTTCATTCTTCACGTCTGTTTGAAGTTGGCGATTCTTTTTCTTCTTCCCTTCTCCATACCGTTATACGTAAATACCGTATGTGGGAAGAACGTTGAACGAAATACCGAATGAAGCGAAAAAAATCACTCGGAAAATGGGAGAATCGCTTTTTACAATTTTTTTTCTGTTTTTTTTTTTTAATTACAATCTACTCGCTCGAAAAACGCCGGTCAGAAGCCAATTAACAAATTCAATCGCACGATTTTGTATCGAGCTGGAGGGAGTACTCGAACGCTTTATACCGCTAGATGGATTGCCTTTAAAGAAGAGATCCAGAAATATGCCATTGACGTATTTTTCGTTCATTTTTATCACCCATAAATTTATCAAGAAAAAAAAAAAAAAAATTCAAGACTTCTCGATATTCGCGTACAATTTTTCTAGTGATCGTAACACACAGGGATGATTTTTTTCCCCCCGTTTTTTTCGGAACAAATTTTTTTCTAAAAGATGAAAAATATCCCCGGACTATAAGTTTTCGTAACTAGAGAGATTAGAGGGGGTGGATTGACGCCCGAGCTTATGTACCCACCTAGGATAAAAGCGAGATGATAAATGACCCAGTATTACCTATGAGAATCGATTTGTTACGAAAGGTTAGAGTATAATTTAGTCGTTTACATCGAAGGTGAATGTGAAGTTTCGTCTGCATTTCCTCCTGTAAAATAATTTCTCTTCAGCCTCTAGAGCCTCTCTCCCCCGAGACTCACCCACCCAGTCTTAGTTTTCCTTCTTCTTTTTCAATTTTTTCTGTTTTTTTTTTTTTTTTCTTTTCTCTTTTTTCTCTTCTCGACGAAAAGAAGTCTAGGGGGTGATAAAGTACGGTGTATACGTGTGTACCTTGCCGAGGATTTTTTCCCGCGAATCTATAACAACGTACGTGTATATAAAGACTGATAAAACTGAGTAAGCGACCCTCTCTATAATTTCGAAAGATGTTAAACTAAATCGTCGACTATACGGTTTTCGAAATCGACGGGACGACGGTTCAAATTCACCCGGATAGAGTCAGCCGTATTCTATAGTCTAATTAACTCCGGGAGCAAAACGGAAATAGAATATGGAAGGGGTGTATTTCGGGTACAACCGATTCGTAAAGATGTAGCAAACCAACCTACACGCACCCTCTAATCAAGACTTCGGTTCTAGTTTGTGATATATATCGTAAATAAACGCGTACAACCATTTAGCTGAGAGCCAGGGTAGGTAGGAGGTGGGTGGGTATCCCATTTGGATAGTAATTTCCCGTAGAGAGAAGACCGTTTAAGTATGCGCTATCTATTTCCAACACACCATTGAACTAAAACTATTACGGAAGCATCGGTGGCCTCCGGTGGCTTTTGTGGTTTCCGTTTGTTCCCTACAGCTCGACCAACGTTGCACTTTGCAATGTTATACAACACACGTAACGCATACGAAGGGAGAAGGGTGGCTTTCCGTAAAGTACACCCTGTTAGACCTTGTCGTTTTTTTTCTTTTTCTTTTTTTTCTCCCTCTTTTGTTTTCCCTTCATTTTATTTTTCGGAAAATATTCTCTCCACCCCTAAAGTCCGGGAGAATAAAAATTCTTTGGACATTTTTCTAACGACGTCGTTATATTTCCTGCTTTGTTTAGACGCCCCAGAAAACCGGGGGGAGTTATACTTTAATTATCAAGATTACAGATCGTTTCGATGTGAGTGGGAATGGGGAAAAAAAGAAGAAGAATAAGAATAAGAATAAGAATAAATGGATTTCTTGGAGCATCCTTGAATTTTCGTTTATTTTTTTTTCTTCATCATATCTCTTAGGTATATCCGCTGTACTTTACTACCCCAATTCCAGACTTATCGTTAATTCTATTATGCTTCTTCGGTAGAAGGTAAAAATAAAAAAAAAATAAAAAATAACAAACGAACAAAACGGTACAAAAAATTCTTCTTTTACATGCATATACGTATACGCTGAGCGAACGAAATCTTGTTGTCAGAACACGAAACAAAGCTTTTAGTCGCGGTGATCCCCGGCATAATACAATTGATTAGTAGCTTGTACAGTATAACGACGTTGTCTCGGTCAGTAAGCGAGTGGAGACGAGTCGAGAAAACCCTTTCGAAAGATTATTTATTACATCAACCTTTTTTACACCAAAGAAAAACTAAAAAATTAATATATAATCGCAGTAAGATGCGTCTCTATCCTGGTTATGCAATATCCAATCTGTACACGGATGTATCGATTTTCTGATTTAGTAGCCTGTAGACCTCTAGATCCTCTGACAACCTAATTCACGATCTTCACCAAACGATATACATACCCGTGTATACATACGTTTGTATATATATATATCCATATATGTATGTATATATATATATGGAATTGTAATACTAACCGCAACCCGTCACGTTCGTAGCCTGACTTTACGTTACGCTCGTTCAGAGCAGACCGGGGAAACCTAGAGACACGGATATTGCGCCGGACCATACCACGGACTAACCACTGTCCGACACAATTCGACTCGTACTACTGGCCTCGCCAATTACACCGTTTGGTCGATCCGGTCAGATGTCGCCCACGTTAATACCCGTTCTATTTTCCTCCTATGATATTATAAACGGACGAATAATTTAGTTGTTACATAAAACAACGAGAGAATCGAGTATTGTCATCGTTTATATCTTACTTTCGTTTATTTTGTCGAATCAAATTTTTCCCTCTATTACGAAAAATCGTTGGAAATTTTTTATCTCGTTTCTATCATCTTCGTTGTTATCGCTCACGAATCATCGGATATGGCATAAGTTTATCTTTCTCCTCTGTTTCTTACGGTGTTTATCGATTGATAGAAACAGTCCGTTTTCATGTCCCTCGCATCGAGGGTGCGGGGTAAATAAATGTTACACAGCGGTTTCCGAGTGGGGATCATTACTTTATTTTTTTTTCTCCCCTTCATTCTTTCCTCCCGTTTTTGTTTCTTCTTTTTTTTTGTTCTCCTTTTTTTTCGATTTTTTTTTTGCCCGACTATAGTTGGGCGTGAAACTTTGTTTGCTTCGAAAAACTCGCGGTAATATCACGCGAGCGACTTGATTCATGGGGTAACGTGATAGGGGAAACGAAATCGGCCTTCCACCCTTATCCATTATTATATATCTAGTATTTTTCACCCTGTGAGACTAAGGGCCGGCAAAGTATACAATCTTCATTAATTTTTCCTCCTTTATTTCCTCCTTTTTCTCTCCTCTTCCCTCCTTTCCTTTCCTCGCATTATTAATTGCGATGATATTTCATCAACTTCGTCATTTCCCAATGCGGTTAACGCGTCTCAATGATCCCGACGTTGAATCCATCCGATTTTATCACCCCTATCGAAACTCAACTCATAGAACAAAGCCGATTTACTACCCCTACGCAAAATACGGCGTGTCTTGCGGTCAGGCCCCGATAGTCAATCCATTTCACCGATTTACCAAAAGCCGTCGAATCTACCTGCTACAGGTTTCGCGAAAAGCTATCGCCCGCCAATTCGTCAGCCGGTTAGATTCGTTATCGGAATTAATACGCCTTGGGAAAGAAATCGCGATTCGATATCCGATGAAAAATTCTTTCAGTTTTGTGTTCCAGATCGGTTTTTATCTCTTATTATACACCAGCACGGGTCGAAATCCCGGGTTATTTACGATTCTTTTTTCTTTCTCGATTTTTTTTTTTCCCTCGCAAATAGCGTATTCATTTATTCATACAGCCGATTCGCGGATAAATATATTTCGTCTGGGTGGTTGAATGATGATAAAGATACAGACGTGTGTTTTTTATTTTTATTTTTTTTCATGCTTTTTCTCGTGCAGTAGAACAAAAACATGGCTATAAAGATTATATGTGTTATTTATATTAGATCTCGTTTCGCAGTTGGCTAAGAATTATGCAAAATTGTCCCACGGTGTTGTGAGGGTCTTCTCACGTGCCGGCTCGGGTTCGTTTTTCCTTTTATTTTCTTATTTCTTTAGTTTTAAAATTGTTGCATATTTTACACGCGTATAAACGAATTAACGAACTAATATTATAACGTCTCCTGCGAAATTGCGTTGCGGTAATGTCGCGCAATGCGGTTTAACCGCTGAACAGGTATACCGCTACTGCGTACTACGCCTCGGTTAAATTAAGGTACTACAATATACCGCGGTATAATAATTCTTTATTAATAAGCTAATTAGTACCGTAAACCCATGTTTTACGCTTTTCAAGGACTTACCTACCGACAGACGCTTGTCAAACCGAGAATTGTCCCTTTGTCTCATTTACTCTTGGGAACTTATTACCGTTGTTTTAATAATGGAAATATATTTTGCAACTATATTAGATGTGATATCATTATAAATTATTCTCTCTTAAATTCATGTAACTATATGACGATACGCAATACGATACACCGCGAGATAAGGGAGAGGAACGGGGGAGAAAGAATAGATATAAGTTAAACTTGAAGAAAAAAACGAGTGTTAAAAAAGATGGGGGAAATTTAAAGAAGAAAAAATTAGAATAAGAGAAAAGGAAAAAGAAAAGGAAAAGAAGAGAAGAAAATTTAGAGAAAAACAAAAGAGAGATTATTGTCAGCGTTCGTTCGGTTGTAACTTTTAACGAGATGGATGGCATGGTGTCATTTCCCGTTTATTTCTACCCTCCCGTTTTCTGAAAGTTTATCACTTCTTTTCCCCGCGGGTGTATCGCGGAATACTAGGACTTCGCCTCGTTTCATTTACTCCGAAAAGTTGCGGTGGGTAATATACCTAGAGTTACTTTTCGGCGATTACGACAGTTGATGTTTGAGCCGACATCCTCGGCTCTGAATAAAACTAATTCCCTTTCTTACTTTTCCGGAAATTTAAAAAGCGAATTTATTAACCGCGATAATCGGCTTTGAAGAGAAAAAAGAGAAAGAAAAATGAAAAATCTCTTCGAATAGTCACGGGTGTAATAAATTTTTTTCGATCGTTGTCATCCAGCGTAATAATTAAGAACAATGAGCCAATTTACTACCGCGGTCTAAATAACTGCCCCGAAAATTTCTCAGACAATTTTGAAATTCCTATGAAATATTTGTAATAAATTTCTGTTTAATTAATTTCGTATTCTAAAAGTTTCCCGAGCTTTTTAATTCTTTACGATCTCGAGACTGAAGAAACGATTTCGAAGGTTGTTGAATAATTTCAGAAGCGTATTTCGTACTTCGTATACATTTTTTTTTCTTTTTTCTTCTTTTTGTTATCTCGTCTCTTTCGTTACATCGGAATACAGATGATTATTATCCGGTTCGGAAAAAGAAAAAAGGAAATTCGAGTTCGGTTCAATTTGTGTCGACGCGTGGTCAATTTACGCGTTATGGATCGCCGGGATACCAATTTCTACTATCTACGGATTTCTGGTAATTCGTGGAGCAGTAGTATTGTCATTTCGCTACTCCGATCCATACCGATTGTCGCCAGACAATACTGATTCAGTTTCAAACCAATTCTGATCAGCTGCTTACCCCTTGCAATGATTCCAATCGCCCATTACGATCACCTAGGGGAATCCCACCCCCGTACCGGACGAAAAAGAAACCCAGTCTGATACTAGGGACGTGATAAAAATGATTGAAAAAAATTTCACTTCGGAAGCAGAAGAAGAAGAAGAGGAAGAGAAGAGCAAGAAGATCAAGGAAACTTCGTCCTTTTTATTATATTCATAAATATTCATTAATTTGCGGAATGAAAAATGAGGAAAGCGAAGAAAAAAAAGAAACAAATTCGCGAATCTCCAACTGTTTCTGCCTGTAATCTCGTATCCTACACCTGTACCGGTATAATTAATAGTATTCGCATTTTTCTATCATCGCGCTGAAGAATTGGATGATTCCATATTATCCTGAGTAATTAAAAAGGCGAATTGAAGAGATTCGAAAAAATAACAAAAAAAATAAAAATAAAATAAAAGGAAAGCAAATAATTAGTAAAATTACTTTCAATTGTTCCTTCAAATTACGAGCCACTCTCACGGCTCGATCTGCAGGCAAGAGGTTGGTGCTATCTAAGTGGGTCCACAATTTGGTGAAAATTACCGACCATTTCGTAACAATATTCTGTAGATTGCGTCCCGCACTACCATTTCGTACAAGACGTGCAAGATTTTTTCACTTTTTCTTCTCTTTTTTTTTCTCTCTCTCTTCTGCTCATTCTCTTAACTTTTTTACTCTTTTCATTTAGCTAATACTTTAGCCTTTCAGTTCGTACTTTATATTTTCAACTCGTTATTACCTTTTTCGTTTCGTTTTTCGCCCTCGGTTTTTATACTCACGTGTTTGAAAAAAAAAAAAATTGCGAAAAAAATTTCTTCGGTCCTCTTTCCATTCCCGAAATGAACAGTAATCAATCCGGTTTACTTATACACCTACTCGCTAATTTACTTACCGTAGGTATACGGTACAACGAGACAAACCATCGGACTCGTCAATCTTCTCGTTTGACCTCACTCTTTGTTCTTAATTACTTTTTTTTCACCCTCATCTATGTCACTCCGGCAGGTAATTAGCGAGTGAAGAAAAAGCAAAATAAAAAACCAGAAAAACCAAAAAAAAAAACGCAGTATGATGCGAGACAGCCGATTCGAGTCAATGCCTTCATTTATAATACAAAACGTCGTGTATTCGTATTAAAAAATTATATTATTATTGAAGAATATTTGAATATATAATTTATACATACATATATATGTGAAATATCGATTATTCATTTATTCTAAGAAACTTTGAGAATTATTCAAAGTTTCGAAGTACATGTAGGAAATTTGAGATCGAAACTGTGCCCGGAGTGAACCTCGAAGTATTTAAGTTGTGATAATTTTAGGTGTAAAATGACCTCGTAAAGTTTCTCCCGCAGCTGGTTTACTCGTAATGGCCTTTTTCTCACCTTCCTTTCTTCCTTCTCCCCCACACGTGCTCAGCTCCTTTACCTTTATTTTTCTTCCCCGGGATAAAGGGATTGTCGAGTCTCTCTGCACTTCTCGCAGTAAATTAGCTACTGTGTTTTCAACCCACATGCGACCGATAATTTATACCCTTGCAACCCCTTCGGAAGATTCATTCCCTCCCGTCATCTGTACAAATATAATATATATATCATCCGAAATATGTAAATCTTCGTTGTAGAATTGACGAAGATTTTTATTTTTTTGAAATTATCGCTCGATTTTTGACTAGAACAGAAAGAAATTACAGATTTTGCAAAACTCGAAGAAGACGCATACTCGCGCTGCATGTTACGTGTATATATCAAGATATATATATCAGAGGGCAACCCGGGAACCGTCGTGTAACTTCAGGCCACCGGAGGTCAGGAAAGTTTACGTTTACAGTTGAACTATGCAAAGTGGGTAGAGACGTGTTGTCTACCTCCGTGAAAGTAATTTATTAAATTTACTTTCATGCTTCGCGTTGTTCAAAGCTTTTCCTTCTGCTATCTGCATCTTTGTGATATAATAATCGCTAATTGTTTCTGATAGGATGAAGGGAAAAATTTACCTACGGAAGGTGGAACGGTGATTTTTTGAACGAGATCTTCTCTCTCGTTTCATTTGTTGAGTCATTTTCCAACTTCCACGTCGCTATTCGACAAGGATGGATATTTATCATCCCCTGCAGGTCCGATGTCTTATTCAAGTCTATCTCTGATTTATTTTATCGTTTCAGACAGCCTGCTTCTCGTCTCTTTTCTATTCTTCTATTCTACCTCGTCCGAAAGTAGATTCTTTATTTTATTGGTCACTTGGGTTGCAGCAGTAAAGAAAGATTGATACTGAACGAATAGCTGGGGAAGTTGAGATAGAGGAAGGGATAGGAAATACGCTATACTTCCTATAATAAACTGAAAGTAGTTCTCTTTTTCTTTCTTCTACTCACTATTTTCATTATATCGTTGTTGTTTCTATCGTAAAGCAAGAAATTTGTCAAAAAAACGTGGAAATCTTGAAGAAAAATAAAAAAAATATCAAAACTCAAAGCCTACGAAACTTTTCTCGTCGCCAACGAACCGACTAAGGCTATGTATTACAATGTAAACTTGAAAAATTGCTGAGCAATTTTTTTCTTCGAATCTGTATAAAATTTTTTCTTTTTTTTTTCTTCGTCTCAAACTGCAAAGAGAAACCTCGTCAAGTTTCTTTCTCGTTTACTGAATCATCTCGTGTGTATAATGTTTGTAATAAATAAATATACAATAAAAGATACGTCATCTTCGTGACGAAGTCTGTAATATAATTGATGAGAGGAAAAATTTCATTTCCTTTTCACATAACTCGGTCGGATGCTCGGATATCTGAAGAGACGAATAAGAAGACGGAGAATGAGAAGTAGAAATCCTCGGTGCAATCTCGAATTCGAAAACAAATGGAATCCGACTTCCACGTTCTCTGTTTTCTTTGCTTCCAGTTTCACCGCGTTTTCTCTCTTAGCTTTCCGCACTCGAACTTTCCGCTCAAAACTTATCTCGGTCACAATTTCACCCATACGTCAGAATAACGTAGAATAGGAATCCAGGAACTACACACTCATTTCCTCGTGCGAATCTAGGACGAACGATAAAATTCGGCGGATTAAATTTATTCGCAATTCTCATAAATTTTTTTCTTTCGCACCAAAGAAGAAGAAAACAAAGAAAAAGAGAGCAGAATTTAAATCTCTCATAAATTCATCTCGTTATCGTATAATTCTTTATACTTACAATTCATTAGACGGAATATGAGATCGTTAATTATTTTAGTAAACGTTGAGTCTTCCGATAAAAAGACTAAGAAGGAAAAGAGGGGGAAGAAAAAGGAAGCTAAAAAATTCTCGTGATAAAGATCGTGATGAATGTAGTCGGTTTAATATTCTGAATTTCAAAGCCTACGAAATTAGTCTTTCTATACACAGTATACGTGTCTCTACCTAGTACATAGAGACTATGACCGTATGTAAATTCAACCCTCTTCTTCCGTGAAAGTGTCGAGTTTAAACTGAAATTAATTCAAGAGGTTGAGCTAGCAAATTCTCGGCGGAGAACTAAGGGAGCCCCAAAGCCGGAGTCGTAGGAAAGAAAGCGAATTCATCATCCCGCAGGACTCGCCTATTTTCGCAATCTTGATCCCCCGAGTGAAAGAGACGGCTCTCCTCTCCTTCCCAAAATAATTGCTATACGTATGAATATTTTCTCCCGCGCGTACGTCTGATAAAAGTGAATTTTTCAAATTGTTATACGAATCTTCTTCTTATTCGTATGCCGGGTTTAAGAGGGTGAGAAATTGGGGAGGTTTGTTCGACAATAAGCCCTTAGGAAATTTAAGCGAGGGGAAATCTTCGCTCGAAGAATTTTGTTGGATGTAACATTTACGCGGTGATAAGCATTATTTTGATTACGGAAGAAGTCGGGAGTCGGGAGACCCGGAGGAAGTGGGCACCTTCACCTATACGTATAAGTTCAGCTTTTAAAGGAATTCGAACGATCTCAACGGGACTTTACTTTATACTGGTATTCGGTAAAAGACGCGGAGGTATCCGGTCTAGAAAAGCCATTTTAAAAGCGGTTCTCCGGAGTCGATTTCGATCTTTCCGACACCATGCGAACGGATTGAAGAGTCGGTGGGTAATCGCTGAGTAATCGTGCCAGAGTACCGTTTTCGGAAATTAGATTCTCAGACATTGAAACCGAGCGATTCTACTGCAGTGCGACGAGGCTTGAATTTTATTCGCGTGCCTATCGCCTGTTTTGCAAATCGCTGTTCGATACGTCGGGAAGAAATTGGGTTGATCAATCGATCAATTAATTCCACGTATTGAAAGCTGAAGATAAATATGCGAAAGTTTATCCGTCGTGGCTTCTGTTTAATTTAAACTCGCAGTTCGCGGTCTGTCCACAAAACTAACCCAACGTTTCACCCAGCGACTATCCGCGAAGCGTAATTCCAGCTCGGTTTAACCTCATGGAAACCGATTATTACATCAAAGTTAATGACGATCGTAATAGTTATGATCAGCGCCACGCGCGAACGCGGAAACTGGTAACTCATCGGCATGTAATATCTGACGAAATAATTCATCGCGGAAATCTTCAATTTTCGCAAACCTGGGATACCTGATCTTTCCGCGAATTTGCCAGGGAATAATTCCCCGATATTTCAGGTGCGAAAATCCACGGAAACCCGATTTATTTTTAACATTTACATGCTGAGAGGTCTGCGCTAGATTAGCTGTCTCTGATGGGCTGGGATATGGGGGATTTAGCTCTATGGCCGCTGGATACAACTTCCAATTTCTTTTCGCTACCTGGAAACTTATTTTCCTCGTAATTCTGGCTGACGAACGGCCAATGAGAACTTTAAGGGTCTTGTTCTTAACGTTCTCGCAATTTCCCATAGCACTGGGAGTAAAATATCTCCTCTCCTTCCCCATGGGCTACAGGCATAGCCTAGGAGTCGTTCGCTAGGTGATGAAAGTAAAAAAGTTAATTGGAACAAAGGATCGCGCAGTCTTACAGGCTCTGAAAATTTTCAATTAAGATCTTTCGATCCTCGGACCTAAATTTTTTACGGCGAAATAAATCCAGCGCAAATCGAGCCCCGTGCGATTCTCCTTTGACGCTCCACATGCGAAATGTCTTTGAGGGAATTCCTCTGCTCGCACGGTATTCCATGGATTTATATCCATGCCTGGATTAAATCCGCATATTTTCATCGAAGTTTTCGCGGAAATTCCATCCTCCGATTTTTCACACTCGAAAACAAAATACCTGCGCCTACCTACTTCGCTTTTCGTTCAATTATACTTTTCCCTCGATTCTCTCTAATTGCGACACTTTTGAGTGGGGTGCTCGGAATTTATGGAGTGAATTTCGAAGAGAGGATTACATCGCTGTACTGTATTTTCCGGAAAACTAATTAACGAGTCAATCACTCCCAGTATCAGCAGAATTAATTTGTTGCTAACGATATTCGGGATATTCAATAACAGCGGTCCGTGTATTTTATATCAGATTGATTTTCACCCACCTGAACACGTCGGAGTCGATGTTTCGACAATCCGAGTTGCTAATAAGCTGATACTAATTACTGATTGCATATTATATCGCGAATCATCGACGAATTGGTTCGAAGCTCACGCTATATCATTTGTCCGGAGCGAGGGATGTAGCATCGACGAATTAGGGTCAGGAGCGAACGAATATCGAAATATTTTCGAACCGAAAAAATGAAGAAAAAGAAAAAAAAATGAGTAGATATTTAATTTTTTCTGGATTAGGTAAAGTAGCGTTTATGAAAAGGAATCAGGGTGGTAAATGAGCCTTTGTTCGACTCTTAATAACGTGCGGAAGGTGAACCGAACAGACCTTCCAACTACGACCCGAAGTTATTGTTAGCCTGACGTCTGCAGGGTGTATAAACGAAGGTGAGAATAAAGGGTAGAAACTGAGGAGAGGAGGAATCGGTATAGCGATAGATGGTAGCATCGCAGGGGGAGGAAGCCACCCTATAAGCTATTCTTCGGAAAACAAAAGGTGAGGTTTTCTTCTCCTCGATATTATGCTAATGGGAAAAGGGAATATTTTCCACCTGAGTGGAGCGAGCTTCATCCAAGATTTGATATTCGATATGTTACAGGGGGGTGATGGGTTCATATAGAAAATGTTTACTCCGCATATAATTGACGAGAATTTTATACAATCAATTTTCCGTTCCGCGGATGTATCGATTGATTCATTCTTTCCGTGATACGAAGGGAGGAAAATTTCTTGTTTAATTGGAAATAAACAAAGTGCTGGAAATGTCAACTCGAATTATGATACTACACGTCTATACAATTATCGGAGGTTTCTTTAGATATTATACGAACCTTTGGAAAAGGGGGATTGATTTAATCATACTAACGAGATGGATTATATAATTCAGACATCTCGCGATATTGATATGAGAATTTAGCTATAACGACGCGGTGCAGCCGCAGCAGTTCGCTTTCCGACAGTCAAGTACTGAATAAATATTGAAATTACATTGACTGATAATAATGGAAATTGATAGCCACCTACCTATACGACTATATGTACAGTACGAAATTGCATAGTTTAATCGGAAATGGTTTCCCGTCAATATTATACGCGGGGGTTGAAATTCAGTTATAAAATTCAATCCGTAAAAGATAAAAGAAAAAAGTAAAGAAGAAAAAACAAAAATAAAAAAAAAGGGTAGCAAAAATTTGAATAAAAGTACCTAAAAATTGTCTGGCTACCGGGCGAAGAGTAGGAGGTATCCTAAAATTTGTATACATGAAAATTTGAGGGATGAGGACGAAATTAATCACTCGAGGGATGATAGAAGCTGTAGGCGATATGGATCGTCGATACTGACAAAATTCGGTGATTACTCGATCGCGCACAGATGCGGAGAAAATCGGTATACACATGCATTAGGTATCGATATGAATAGAATTTGATTGAATGGGGATGTAATTTAGAGTCGAGCACACCGATCCGATTGATTATCCATATTGATACGTCGGATTCCGGTAGAATTCGAGTTTAAAATTTTTCTGTTCTATCCGAACAAAAATTCGCGGATTAATTTCCCGCGGCGAAAAAAAAAAACCAAAAAAAAAAAACGCACCAGATTCACGTTCGGAAGTTTCGTCTGAAAATTTTTGCCAAAAAAAAAAAATTGAAACTAGTCGGATGGTGCAGATGGAAAAAAAATCAGGGCACGTATTCGCTCGGTATTCTTTATCGCCTCTGCACCTTCGGGTTTAACTCTCAGATCAATTTTCATCTCGTTACGTCGGCATTGTCTGTCCTCGAGATTGAAAACCTGTTTCTGATATGACACAACGTATATACGTATACATATATATACCGCACGAAAGTATAATCTGGAACAGTCTCTTTTTCCCCGAGGGATTCCGCCAGCACACATCTTCCCGACTGATGAACGGATTGCGCAGCTGTATACGTATATGTATGTATATTCGCTTCCAAATTCATTTGGAAATTAATAAGAAGCAATAGAGAAAAAAAAAACAGAAAAAAAAATAAAAATAGAAAACGAATTGCGACAGTATATAAGCGAGTCTCCGCAGCGTTACGTAATTCTATACGAATTAGTTCTGTCAATTGGTATTTCAGATGTCCGCAGCTGATATTTATCTGAGGAGTTATTAGACCTTGTGAAATATTTAATTAAGGTGACGTTTTCATTTTTTTTATTTTTGGTATTCAATTTTTGCAAAAGATGTCGAAAAGTGTCGGAGGTAATTCGTTTTCGGGGTGTGTCTACTCGGGGACGAGATTCAGGGATCTAATCTGTTCTGTCACGAGTCTCTATCGCCCCCACCTAAACGTCGTTATTATCCACGAAGCGAGAACTTTAAGATCTATGGACCTGTTACCGCACAATTATTTCAATCTTCCTAAACTCAGTAATCATACCGAAATCGTTTCTAACAACAATAAATAAGACGCTATTCTCCTCGGATTTGCAACTTCTGTTTTACGGATACCTGTAATGTACATTTCTAGCGGTATTCCCGATTTTTTCATATCATATGCATATTGCAACGAGGTAGCTAACGAAATTCGATAAATTTTTTCTTCATTTCATGAAATTTTCAACCTTAAGTTAAACCGGTAGAATTTATAGAAATTTAAACGCCTTTTGCAGACTTCAGAGTCCCTGGCTTCGAGCTTCGAATGCTTTTTTATGTTCCCTGTTGTGTTGTTTTATAAATTCAAGTATTTCCGCTATTTCGATAATCTGAAGTATTTGGAATAAGATTGTTAACGTGTCTTTGAATAATTTGAATCGTTTTATATCGTGGAACCTATGTCGTTGATCTTTTATTCGTATTTTTCTTGGGGATTTAATATTCTGGAGATCGCTGCACCGGTTCATCGGTAATAGATCAATTTCGAATCCGCAATACTCATGAATATAAACGAACCTGATTGATATTTACGGCTGATACGATTGTTAGAAATTCAATCGATATTCCTGAAGGATTGCATCTGCTTCCTCTGAGTGGGTAAATAATCGAGATCGAAGATATATACGAACTGAGAACAGGCGTATGGGCTCCCCGAAGAGAATTAACGCGATTACCTAAGGTGTCCACTATTCGTAGAACCGTATCTAACCCCCAGAGGGAAATCTATTATCATTTTTCACAATTTTATCGATTTTTTCCATTTTTCATCCGCGTGAATCCGGTGAACGACTTTTGCCGCATCGGCTGCAGCGTCGTCATTTTTGAATATTTTTGAGCAATTTTTGGAGCACGCGTAGAGGAAACTGCGAACCAAAATTTGGCCAAAAACGAAAAGCTTTCGTTGCATACTTTCGAGTTTATGAATTTTTTTGAAACGAGCGCATTTCTCGTGCGGCAAGGGTGCAATCTACTCCCTCATCGGACTCAGGGAACGAACAATTTCACGGATTATAAATTTAAACAAGTACGAAAATAAGGAAGGGAGAATTGACCGTCGATGCGAAATAGCGGATCGCCGAGTGAAAATTCTATGTGAAATTAGCCTCTTCGGTAAAATGAACTCGCCGCTGGTCCAGCGTTGATTGCATATTGGACCGCGGTAGAAGTGCGTTTTATTTAGTCCAGGAAGTAGATTATCCGTGCTTTGGAACGAGTCGGGTTTTTCCTTTTTTTTTTTTGGTTTTTCCTTTATTTTCATTTGTATTCTTTTTTTTCCCATTCAACTTTCGAGCTTGTTCGTTGTCGAGCAAATATTACTTACACATTCGATTCTGATTGCGGTGTTACAAAACTTCTGTCGAAAAAGCTCTCCGCTGTACCCACCGCGCAGCATCCGTATGGGGGTGGTTTGTTCACCCGGAAGTGTACATCCGGAGATGGAAAAATTGCTCGCGTTGGAGTATAACCATCCTTTTTAAAAGTCGCTTCGTTTTCGGTCTACTTTTTTTCATTTCTCTTCTTTTCACGGTTCCTTTGCCCCGTAGATGGGGTGGGAAATAAAAAGCTAATTTCTACCCTGCAACGAATTTTCGCACACACCGTTAGACGGGAAATAACGTTACCTCACCGCAGTTCTACCTACGAGCAACCAAATACCGTATACTGTACTTAGTTCCGAGCTCAGACTAGGTAAACAGATTCTGAATCAACAAAAGTTTTACAATTTTCATAAAAGTGAATAGAAAATGAAAAAATCGGATGAAATAAAATTCGTATCTCGTAGTTTTTACGCTGTTTTTTTTTTTCGTAATCCCTGAAAAGAGAAAAATGGTTATCGGTGAAAATTTTTTATTTCATCCCTTACGGCGAAGCGCCACCAAGCAGCGTGTTGGTTTAGCATTTAGTTATAGCTGGCGAGGCACCGGGCGCCGATTTTACTTCGGGAAAACGAGCGTTACTTAACGACTTATTTTTCCCACGTTTTTCCCAACGTTTCCAATAACTTTGGTTCACGGTTCCGCGTCCTGCGATCGATACGAATTAAACCTCTACTCCGGTGCCCACTGTTCACTCCTCGGGGTTCTTCACGGAACAGAAGGGAAATTATATTATCCCACAACCCCTAGCTACCGGGAAATTTTATATGAAAACGAATTACTTTCGTGTTTGATGAGAATTCTTCGGATATCATATACCGAGTATGAATATAATCCAACGCATCTCGCTACCCAGTAAATAATTACACCGAAAACGCAATCAGTTTTCGATTCGAAAAACGATCGGTTTCCTTTCTTCTCTGTTTTTTGTTCCTCTGAAAAAGCCCTCGAGGATTAACTTTCATCCCTGAATTTCTAATTTTTATTATTCCAGAAGAAAACCGCCGAAGGAAAAAGAAAATCGCGAACTTTATTTGTTTTTCCTCTTTTTCTTACATATAAAGAGCAAATGGCAACAGCAAATAGCGATTGGACCTTCCCATAGAGTAGAACGTATAACCTGGTCCAGGGTTGACCATAATCTTTAATGTCGCGTCTACAGGGATTGACTTTACGGTCTTGGCGGATATAGGGAAGATAAAGAATAAACTGTCCGGCAACGAGGGCATTCGATTCGCGAGAAAATCGACGTTTAAAGTTTCATCCTTCGCGTTACTTCACCTTACCTTATGGTCATATTTTTATATCGCATTATCAAGCAGCGATGTGTTATTGCTCGAGTTTACTTTCGTACGGTCGATACTCTTCCATTTTTATTCTCTCTTCTTTTCACTCCTTTTTTTCTCAGTTACTTTTCTCTATTTTTTTTCTTTTTTATTATATTCTCGCCACTTCGCAATGGATGCACAATGGACACTATAACTTTTACGACATTACCTCTACAGTGTTGAAATTCTACACTTTACGATCTAGCCATGTATATATATTTTAACCGAGAATAATCAGTGTGAGACACGATTAATAAAGCAATCTGAAAAAATTATAAATTTGAAAAAAGTATGAATTCGTATTAGAGATCGTCGAAATTTCGAAGCAGCTCGCTAGGTACTACGTATAGGCTTTGGATAGGAAATAATTCATCATCTCGTCGGAGTTTGAAAATTGTAATTAATTAGTGGCCGAGGATTAATCGGAGTGGCTAATCTTCTCGAAATATTATAAACGAGAAATCATGAATCTCCGTTGATTTTTTTTTTTTCGAACGGTAAAATCTCGGTGCAGATCGGGATACGGCTTTCTCTTCGAGCCGGAAGATTCCGACTTTTGGTTTGATATCTTGCGAATTCAAGACTGAAAAATGACATTTGGCTACAGGATATTAGTCCGTAAATAAATAAAGAGGATTTTCAGTGGTAACGCGAAATCCGAGAGAGGAAAGCTGCACGCGAACATCCTGTTTATTCCTGACGTTATACTTTTCATGGAAGGTTTTTCCACGGGAGCTCTGTACGCATAAGATATTGTTCAGAGATTTTTACTGCCCTCGTTGAATACCGATCTGAGAATCGAAATTATGACCGATAAAACCGGGGGACTTTCGCCTAATTTTTAACGCGGTCAAATAAAAGATGGAAAAGATTCGCGACTAGGGAACCGTTCGTCCGTGGGTCTGAAAAATTGTAAAATTTTTGTCTTTTTACAGATTCCAATATGATTTTTGATTTCGGGTAGTCATTTTTTTAGGATTTGTTTAGGCAACGTCGATGAGACAGGCGTCGAAAGGCTTTGCGAAGGTGCCGAGGGGGAATATAGAACAGAGGCTCACGCACGCTCGGCAAGGATTTGCATAATATGGGAATCGGTTCTTGCGCGAGGGCATTGTTCCACCGTTCCTATCTGTTTGCAGTAGACCGCGTAAATTAGTATGTGGGAAGATTTCAGTCGCGGAAGTACATCCGAACGCGTAATCCTTTAATAATAATTACACTTGTCAGTGAAGGTATATAACGGGGTCTGCGCCCGCGGTACGCTTAAGCAACGCGTATGTGAGCTGAAAAGTATAAAACGAGCAAAAACTGAAAAAAAACGTTTCCACCATCCCAAAATTTTTAGAGAAAAAATTTTCGGACAAAATGTGTCTCAAAAAATCTTGAGACCTGAATCGGATTTTTTCGTTTTCTACGTTTTATGAAATTCTATCGGAGGCAGACTTCGATCGGATATTAGTCGGAGGCAGGGGGCTGACAATGGTCCATTCACGAAGACCGAACTCTTTTATGCTCTTTGTTTGGATAAAAAAGACCACGCAGCATCGCGCAGAGGTTCATACCGCGTAGTTGCAGAAGGGCTAATTATACCCTGGCGGAGTAATGAGGCTGGAAAATGCCAGTACGCTCTCAAGTAGGTGGAATACCAACGGTGATAATTTCCTGCCGAAGATCGATCGGCGATCGAAGAAATCGAGGGAGTGAAAACGATCGAGTGTAGACGCGAAATTCGCACATACTCGATGCATTCGTTCCACGATCGACGCAATAATGTTTGCAGAGATGAATCCCACGAATTATGAAAGTCTAGCGATTTTTATAGAACTTAGAAGACTCTCGAATCGTGGAATCGGACTGTTAGGTACCTCGATCAATTTCTTCGCCGTTCAAAATAGAATGAAAAGCGATCTGTCTCCGCAATTAGTATAATGAAACGTTCGAAAGTCCTTGAACGAAATTTTGGGAAGCGAAAGTGTTAATGTCCCGACAAATTATACCACCTATTTTATATATATATAGATTTGATCGTAAATTTGTCAGCAGAAAATGAAACCGGTATTTTATAAGTGTGTCTGTGAATGACGATTTTTTATTTGATAACTTGTTCATTTATCATTTATCATTTATCATTTGTTTAATCGTATACGTACATCTCGCACTTTTACGAGAAGATAAGCGACGTGATCTTCTCCCATGATCGACGAGGTCCAAGCGTAGATATATATGTACGTGTGTGTATTTACAGCTAGTTAAACGAGTTACGGGTCAAGCCAGACTAGGTCTGAGTCAGTCTCTACTCGTTGATACGTCTCTGTGCCTCAGGTAATACACGCAAACGTATCTAGTAGACATATGGAAAGAGAGACCGCGAGGAACGCGGGAACTCAGATGAAAGTTGACCCTAGGAAGATGTGCTGACATTTCGCAGCCCGTGTATATATCTTCCTGATGGGTTACAAGTACCGTCGATTCGTATTATATACGGGCAATGCAAAACCTTTCGAAAATTTCCATCTTTTCATAAAAAAAAAATAAATAAATAAAAAAAGACATAATTTTTGATAAGTCTCTGACTGACTTCCCTCTTCGATACGAAATCAATTATCGTATCTGTAGTTACGAAGGAGGGAAGGAAGAGGAGAAAACGAAAAGAGAGAAAGAAAGAAAGAAAGAAATGAAATTGAAAATGCTTCGAAACTTTCTACGTAAAAGTAATCATCCGGCGATAGAAAAATTACCGCATTATTCGATCCAGCGAATATTGTATATATTATAATATTTGATTGCATACTATCCGGTAATTTGAGCCATCCATCCGAGCGGGTCAATGGCTGAGATTAGGTATAGGTGTCATTAATGTAGCGGCGGTTTATTGCCGGATTGTAATAGACATAAATTTCGTAAAGCGATGGTTCGGTATTGAATATTGCCGCCAAGAATCGGCCGAGCTTTCTCTCGATTTTAATTTTCAAAAGTTCTGACGAATATAGGTATACATGTATATACCTGCCTACGCGGATAGGTGTGAAACTTGGATTAGAAAAATTAGGAACGCTAAGGATGGACACATAGCTTGTGTCAGATCTAGGCTTCTATGCTAGACGAGTGATTTTTTGGGTCAGAAATTTGAATTTGAATAAATAATTAGGCGTACGTGAATCGCGGATTGCATTATTTTATAAAAATTTTTGCATGTAGGTAAAAGGCGCGAGTGAGTCTGTAGAAATAAATAGGCTTGATTAATCGATTTCAATAAATCGCGTATAGCTGTAGTAATATATCGTTGAAAAAAGGCGTCGAAGTTTTCTCGTTAATTTTAACCCCTTTTTTTTTCAATTATTATTACTCGCTCTCCTTCGTTTTGAGGATTT
This sequence comes from Tenthredo distinguenda, assembly GCA_947538915.1. Lineage (NCBI taxonomy): Eukaryota > Metazoa > Arthropoda > Insecta > Hymenoptera > Tenthredinidae > Tenthredo > Tenthredo distinguenda. The sequence goes on from OX384535.1 coordinate 2,219,514, forward strand.
TAATCATTTCAGAGATCGGCTTAAATTACATCCAATTAATTAAAACCCACGCGGAAAACACGTTTCCGGCGTAACGCCAGTTTTTAAATTATTTTAATCACATTTTATTATACTACTTCGGAAAACTTTTCACTATTTTTCTATACCAGCTGCGATAGAATGAAAAATTCGCGATCCATATATTTTTTTTTTTTCTCAGACTCGTGGGAAGGAGAAAAAAAAGTTTTTGCCTTCTAATTACAGAAGCTATAGTAACTAATTTTCTCAACGGATACCCTCAAAAGTTTATTGCGCACATTTTCACCTACACGAGTTAAAATAAAGATGAGACTTCGGTTGCGTCCAAATTTACGAGCGCAAAAAGTTGGCTCAATCGGAATTAACGCTCTGTGTAATATCCGTTAGCATATCGTTAATCACGGCTCGGTAATTTCAGCGATTGACCTAACGAGGGAAGAAGAGGAAAAAAAACGAAACAAAAAAACAAGAAACCTAAGTAAATAAATGAAGAGAAAAATTGTCGGAAAAACATATATGCTTGGATAGAGCTAAGCTACATAGATATTCGCAGATTTGGGCTAGCTGATAGCAGCTCCTGTCTTTCGTGAATAATATAACGAGTCCATTCGCATACTTCAATTGAAAATTAATGATATGCACCGAGCAAATAGAACCGAAATGAAATGTAAACTGAGTTATAGGATTAGGTGGATATATAGAGGCCACATGGCATTACTTCGTACGATTAATCATGCATGGGTCTCAGACCTCCGGTAGCGCATCTGAAAATCTCTGTATTATTCATTTCTGGCAAATCTATTCCGTTCCAGAGTCGAATATTATCAGAAATTATTATCGTCCGTTCTTCCCTCGAGGTATACGACTCGAGGATATTTTACCCGAACCTTTTAGCGGACGTGTCATAGTCGATTTTAATATCGCGATGTATTTCTAACCACGTAGAGTCTGCGTAGGTACCTACTTATTCTCATCTTAAATTACGATAAAGTAGAAGATTTGATACGACCGGAGGCGAGACCGCGGTACAAAGGTAAAGTGAAATAGTATATTGCCTCGGGTTCGGAATAAGAATAACACCGAGAAGAACTACGAGGGAAATCGTTGTTGCCAACATCTGTGAAAATACGAGAAAATAGAAGTAGCTTTCAGAGTACCCGGTTGAACGAAAGCTCGCATCAGATTTCACGATTTTTGTTTTTATTATTCTCAACACAATAAGGTGCAGATTGTGTATCCAGGAGGTGAAGCGAATGTTAATTAAATCGGAACGTTTTCCCTGCTAATTCTCGCGATTCAGAGACGAAATAAAGCTCCTTTTTATTTCTATTCATTTTTTAAATCGTAGGAGAAACGGGAATCAGCTTTTTCGGTAGGTGACGGAATCAGGCTTATTCAGTCGACTATTCATCGCGGTATTTATTTCAGTTCATATTATCGTATAGGAATTCAACCCACGTTACGGTTTACTCTTGAGACGCATAAATTTACCGGGGGTCTCTATTCAGCGCGGGCTGTCGAACCAGCGGTTTCAAATTGATGTCGAGACTTGAATTCAGTACTGCAGCTTAATAAACATTACGATACAGGCATGAAGTGAGGAACAAGTAAAATCTGAGGCGAAGAAACCGACGGAATATAAGCCAATGGAATAAATTTCAACCAAATATTTGTTTCTATAGATTTTGATGAGAATAATTCAATAGCTACGAACCCGATTGCAGCTTATTGAATTTCGATTCTGTGTACAGAGCGAATTTAGAGTTCTTTTAACTCCAGGGGTGATAAAGTGAGAAAAGTATGAGTAGCTGTGCAGAGCAAACAGATGATTATTCGACTAGTAACTGTTTCATGGTAATTCAGAACGGAATTCGTTCGAGTTAGAGGAGCGTGAAAAATTAATTATGAACCCAAAAACTCGTCGTATCTAGGTGGGTGGGTCGGTATTCGTGAAATTTAAATATAGAAATATTCAGGAAGGCTTTTAACAAACAATTAACAATATGAATTAATTTTATTCTCAACATTAGAATGAATTATGAAACATTAAAGGCGGGAGAGAGAAAAATTAAAAAAAAAAAAAAAATTGGATCTTCAAATCTGATTTCATTCCGCATATGCGATACATATGCAAACGCTTGTTCATCGTGCATTTGGAAACTGATTATTCTGAAAAGAAATTGAAAGTGGTTTTATAAAAAAAAGATAGAGAGAGAAAGAAGGAAAAAAAATGAAAACGAAGAGGTATATATCGCTTAAATTTTCAATGTATTAGTAATATGTAAATTTTTGTTATTCAAATAAAACCTGTAGATAATTGAGACGAAAAGTTAAGTCTGCTGAATATTTATTGAACTTGAATGTTATTTCCGCTTTGATAAATTCGTGCTGAAAACGCGGCCGGTATTTGAACCGAAAAGCTTGCTTTCCACGGTTTGAGAAGCACCCATCGTTACACCTATTAAACCATCCCACTTTTCATTCGTTCAAAGATCAGATGAGAGGAAAAATGAGCCGAAGAAAGAAAAGAAGAAAAAATGTAGAGTAAAATTCTGAAAAATTTCGTATTTCGTATCGAAATATGTGTATAAAAAATTGAAACAAAATAAAGAGTTCAACGTTCTTCGTGCACCATTTGATTCATCAATCTGGAAATTCAATCGTATTGAAAACGAAAAAAAAAAGTAATAAATTCATCGCCGATACAAAACAGATGATGAATCCAAGAAGAAGAGAAAGAGAAATAAATATGTGTATATATATGTATATATATATTTATCGCTATAGTTATTGAATATCGTGCTAGCTGTCGAGTGACTTTATGTGTGACGTACGTGTATTCACTTTCTCTCGATGCCATCATCATCTGCGGCACTTTCTTTCAGTGTAACACGCGATCAACTCGCTTTTAGTAGATGTGACTTTACGGGACGCGTCAATTAGACGTGAGATTCGACGAAGCAAGATTCGATAGGATAAAAATTCAATCGATAACTTGATAACATACCTAGTATCAAAAAAATGAAAAGTAAAAGGTTCTCTCCGATCGACGAGCACGTTTCGTTTTACAGGAATACCGAAATCGCGTATGAAACGAGAGAAAAAAACCAAAAACAAAGAAAAAAAGAGAAGGAACATTTTTTTTAGAGCAAAAGGATATTTGTAACAGGCTTTTCAAGGACCAAGTTCTGGAGAACACGTTTCCTAGATTGTTAGACTATGAATTTGTGTCAGTTGGTTTAGACGCGATGAAATTTACATAGAAACGTTCACAATTGAGACAGAAGTTTACCCCTAGCTTTGTGCGGAACGGCGTACAGGGTGTATTCTCCTCACCCCGCAGGTTACAAAGAGGACTCGACAAGCCCCAGAGTGAACCCAAAACCGATTTTGTCGAACACAAAATTTGACACGTAGAGACAAGTTAACGGGCCTCGTATGTACATACGTTTATATATGCGATGACAGAAATGCACGCCAATAAATTATTTCGGTACCGCAATTAGTCATTTTAGTTATGAAAGATTCCTAAACTTCTGAAAATATTTTCCACCGATTTGAGGATTTTTTCATCTATTTTTTTTCCCTCAACAACCGAAAGAAAATTTCGTACAGTTTCGTCTCTTATCCAGTATATCTGCTCTGAGATTCGAATTGATTGATCAATCGATTAGAAACGATTCGGTACTAATGAAAGAAAGAAATATATAATCTAGGTATAATCGGATCGTAGATATACGAGGGTAGTTAAAATCGTTGATTAACAATTTGTTTGTAATTAGCGAAGAGTCGCAGAAAAGTCGCGCGAGGCAGCTAATGATTAATTAGCAGAAAATTTACAGGACTTCTCACTGCAGGATGGAAATCCGACTCATTGTTATTCAGAAGCTTATACTGTGAACGATATATAACGTTTTTAAAATTCATTGCTATGCGATATTGTTAATCGTTCGATCAGCGGGCGAAAGACAGCATCCCGGAGGATCACTTCTGAGATCTTTTTTTTTCCTTTTCCTTTTCCTTTTCCTCTCCTTTTTCTTCTTCTTCTTCTTAGCCGTATAAGGCCCGATGTATCCCGTCGTTTAGTTGTCTTATTTTCTCATCGTCAAGGGAACCGGGGCTGTCGTCTTGCGTCAATTTCGAGGCGTCAATAAGGTTACGAAAGTTTATCCCCTAACCGGGTAACAACCCTGCCTAATTCCCCGCGGCTTAAAGATTCATTTTTTTTTTTTTTTTCTTCTCTTTCCTTTCTTCCGCGGTATTTTAACAAGATTTGTTCGACAAGGAACCCTACGTTTAGGGAAACATCTTTCAACATCCCAAGAATAAATAACTCAATTTCTGAAATTAATTAGTTGATTAATTAATCGCGGTAATTCTTAATTCAGTTTTTAGTCTTTTTCCCCTTTTTCCCTCTTTTAGGAGAATGTGGTACCTTCCACTTCGGCTGTTGTGACAATTAGCGGCTTGTTGCCAATTAGATACATAACTATGACAAGTGGGTACCGGCTAGGCAGAAGAAAAAGGTTAGACAATTATAATAGCTGTGTAATTAAAGTGACGTCGACTAACAAGACGTAGACTAACCAACATACGGACATGAAGACATATAGAGATGGCCAGATTCGCGAGTCTGGAATTAGACATGTATGGGGTATAGATACACGTACATACATACATATATACATATATATGCCTATATATAATATTATATTACGTCAGGATTGCTTTAACTTGTGCATAACTTGATGTATAGCTATAATACACGAGATGGAGTAAAGAAGAGATTCATTTGCAGTTAGGAATGATAATGTTTCTCCTCACCCATGTGTGTGTATGCATATTTGTATATATATATATATACATACGTATGTAATATGTTTTATAAGAGAAAACTGGAAGACTCTGAAAAGGTGGTATCTATATAGAGTATAATTTCAACGAATCACGTTTTCTACCCATGAGCTTCGAGATTCCTCGGAACGAATCTAGACACGTGTATATACTGTAATACAGAGACTGATACAATATACGGAACCGAATATAGTTGAAAGAAGTAACAATTCTTATTCTCCCATATAGACATTTACGCAGATACTTTCTCCTAATTACCTTTGTTATATGTTAACCGCTGGTAGAACGTACGTACGTTACTTACATCCCTGATGCACGAGTGACACGCCATTGGTTTTAACGTAATATTCGTAAAACGAGGTAAAATCAAATTTGAACATGTTTCTATGTTATATTTAATTGCGAAAAATTTATCGTCTATAAAGTACCTACCCCTACGAAGCTGGCACACCAATTACTGGTATTTCATGCTGGTTGAATCCAATCATTCAAGTTCTGAATTTCGCTCTCGGTATAGCAGGTATGTACAGAGTATTACCTAACACTCTGAAAAAGCTCATCGAGAATTGTCAGCCGGTTATTTCCACGTCAAAAATCACGTCGAATATAAATTCCGGAGGTTCGTTATTCAGAATAGTGAATTTAGCTGTACAAAAACCCACTCGATGCGGTAGATTTTTACAACTATTTTCTTCTAATAAATTTCTGACTGATCACGAGGCGAAAAAAATTATCCAGACTACTTCGAAGCGATATTTTTCGGACATATTTTTCCTCGGTACTCATTTTTGCAACGTAAAGTTCTGCAAAAAAGTTCTTCTCTCGTTTCAAAGCTGCTCTTTAATACGAAGAACTTGAATTTGCGTTCGACCCAAAACTCTGAATGGTATAATAAGATTTTGGCAAAAAAATAAAGTAAAAAATTTCCCCCGGCTTTCTTGAAAGCGAAGCTTAATTGCGGTACCTAGCGACGTACCTATCTACCAGCTATACCCACCCCAAGTCTCGGTAAACTTTACGATTGGGTTTTGTTGAAGATGTTCTCTCGCACCCCCGCGACGCTTCATCCGCCTAACTTGTACCAATAAAATTACAATTACAATTACTGTTATAATTACAATTTCATTGTGGACTAGGAATCTCTGCTTAGGTAGGCGCAGTATATCTGATCCACTATATAATTACTTATGACGCCTAGAGCCTGGAGCAGCGCCGGTATTCCTGTATCTAGGAAACTTGTAATATTGTTTCATGCTTCGAGAGCTGAAACTTCCGAAGAGCTTCTCGCGGTCTTCGGAATACCGCAAACTGATATGATTTTCGACAAGGTACACATTCCCTCTATCGATCGTCGAATTTTTCAAAACTGCCTTCGTTCTCCTTTCTTCGTCTCAAATTATGCAATTTTTTGCATATTGAGAACCTGAGTCGTAGAGTTTTACCCCTCTCAGCGATTTTCCCTGCGTTTGATTTTTCAGCGACGAAAAGCGCCGCTTAAAAACGTTCTTATTCGTTCAATCAATTTTTTCGCACAGTATTCCGCTTGATTAGGTATTCTATATATGTATGCGCCAATATGCGAGTTCACGTCTGGAATTTGACCGGTATTTGAAATGGGTTTATGTTAGTTAAATTTATTCGACTGTATATAAATGCAGTGATTACGTGGGAATTATTAATGGTAGACTTCACCGAAACACTTTAATAGATTTCCCTCGTGGATTTAAGCCACTGCATTTAACGATTAAAGGACTAGAACACGTCGGAACTACGAACTAGACCGCATATAAGTACCTACATGGAAATATACCTTAGAACTACACGAAAAATATCAATCAATCTTTCTAATAACGACAAACAAATTTTCCGAATCAAATCGTAGCAACAAATTTAGAAAAAAAAAACAGTTACAACCACAAAAAAATTCCTACTGCCGAAACCCGGGATTGAACCGGGGACATTTAGATCTTCAGTCTAACGCTCTCCCAACTGAGCTATTTCGGCTGATACGTTGTGCTCTATATTTTGTTGATTTGAGTTGAGATTGAACTACGTTAGAGAAATTGTTGTGAATGAATAGAAAAATGGATAATATAGCGGACAGTTTTTTTGATAATTTCGTGCTAAGGAGGCTAATAATGCAGATTATAGATTACAATAAATTATAATAATTGGAAATAGACGGATGTGCGGTAGCAGCGGATAGAGGGAAGGCATTTCATAATACTTGTATATAGATATATAGCACAAAGCGAGAACTATAATGGGTATATAATATGTATTAGTTGAATATTCAATGAGCGACCGTCGACAAAGCTCGTGCTATATCCTATATAGTTATATAGGTATATAGGATACATTTAGCAAAGCTGAAAGCAATATCCCAGTTTGTTTAATCAGGGAACAGGCTCGCTGCCTCTAGGCACTCGACTCTACTTGACTCGCGTCATTCCTCCCGCTCATCCACCCCTTCCTCCTCATTTGAACTAATCAAATTATATCCATTGCACACAATATGCGATGCATAATCATTGTGGACATATTTGTAAATAAATAGAACGTTTTAACGGACGTTGATTAATATCCCAGTAGAAATTTACACGAATTGGAACAAAATTCAGGTTTTTTCATAACGAATCGTTGATTTTGGTTTTTTTTTTTTTTTCTTTACGCCAAAACTAAAAATTTTCAATTTTCACCCGAGAAAATCGTATAAATTTCTTATAGAATGAATTTTCACTGGGGTATATATCCTTTGATATATTATATCCTCTCTTTTGAAGTTTTTTTTTTGTTTTTTTTTGAACACGACTAATTACTTTCTAATTTTGTTGTTTGTTCAACGAGAGAAACTTAGTCGCTAATCATCCGGTTAAATCGGTAATTAAATTCGCATATTTTTTCATTCTTACGAGACTTTCTCTTTCCGACAATTTTCTTCTCTTTTTTCATTTTTTTTTTCTCCTTTTTTTTTTCTCTTTCTTTCGAATTTCCGATTCCGTTATACACCATGAGAGGATCGACCAGTTCGTGTAACGAGAACGTTATTGTTTAGCCCGATGATCAATTAAAGAAATACGTGTGATTCGGTTCGTAATAATTGTTTGGCAGTGGCTCTACGATATTCAAGCCGGTATATAACAACTCGAAGACGTTAATCAGATATACGACCCCTTTCACGCAGTTTCACGTGAGGTTTTTTCTTCCTTTTTTCAATTTCCCACGCTTTTACCAACGGCCATTCATTTTCTGTACTAAAAAAAAAAAAGAAAAAGAAATTTACTAAAATACACCGCGGAGAGAAATAAGGATGAGACGGTTTTCCTCTCCCGTCAATAATTCTTCGGACGAGTAATTATTTGATAAAAAAAATTATCATTTTTGAGTAAAACGACGAATTTTGACGGTGAAAATTCTCCGCAAATGCTTTTAGGATCATCGGAAATTGAACCGTAATAAATTGTTCAGAAAAATGAACGCGGGCTAAGAGGTCTTGCCATTGCGAGAGAGGAGGTGAACGATCTTATAATCGCTCGGTTATGCCAAAACTAGATCTCGATTTCATAACGAGAGAATTAGCATCCGTGTATATTCGAGTGGTATGTGGTATGTGGCATGTATAGGAGGTATATATGTACTCGTATCACAGATTGAAGACATATTCGCGGTACCTTCCGCAAGAGACCGTATAACGAAATCGATTTGAGAGAAGAAGATACGGTTTTCTCCTATTTAGGTGTGGGAGGTAGATTTCTATAGTATATGTATGTGTTTAGATAGTAAATATATATATGTATGTATATAAATTCCGTGATATGTATACCCGTATAGAAGCAGAGAGTCTGACATCGAGCTTCTGTTTGGGCGTCACTCGAACAAAGCCAGGTTTCAGTCTTAATTGCAATCCTCTTATGCTAATTCTGGCCCAAACACGAAGCGATCCTTTCCTAAGTAATAATATAGGGTTTCGACCGTTCCAATTGTTCTAATTGTCTCAAGCATTTCAACGAGGCTATTGTTAACCATACCTACATCTAATGATATACCGTGTTATATACCGTTTAATAAATATTTATGAACAGAGGTATATACTATTATTAATATTACATAATTCATAACTATACTCGATGCATATGTAATTTACTCTCAATAATCAAGACCCCTCTGTATATATTCATCGCTTTCGAAATGCGACGCATATATATATGTATACAATATATTGCAATATCAATTAAAATTAAGATCAAGGAGTGAATTTTGTTCCTCGAGAAAAATTTTCGGTCTCGATTTATTCATGAGTGTTTTTATATTCTATTTTTCAGGTGGTCCGAGCTGCGGAAATTCAACCGGGACAATGAGTCCCAAATTATTGATACTTTTCTGTGAGTATACTTACCTGAAAATTACCTTTTTATTAATATAATAAAAACGTATACATATTTATACTCGATTTCGCGGAATCGGTGATCAATTAAATATCGGCTACCCGTATAATAAGTTTTCGAATAAGGTGATGGGTTAGACGAGGTCAGGTGAGAGCCAGAACCCACAAAGGCGCATCTCCATCTTAAAATCTCGATGTGGTAACTCTCGTGTAGGTATATAAGTACACACTAACCCAGATTCGAACGGTAATACGTCCACGGAGTAACTCATCGTCCTGGCTTCTGATATAACAACCATTGTCTTATCCCCACGCATTAATTGGCATATCCAAGGCCAGGATATCACTTATTCTTACAGACAAGGTTTGGAGGATCAACGAGGCTGCGGAGAACGTAATTTGACATTTAAACGGTCCTCACAGGAACTTCTTCGGTGTAAAAATTTCCGGATAAAATAAATTATTGAAAATCTTAGAGCTTACATTTTTTTTGTTTTTTTTTTGGATCCAAATTATGTCAGGCCAATCGACGACTTCTATCTGATAATTCAATGAAACGAATCAGAGAATCGTATGGGTGAACACAATGCGGAGGATTCGGTATTAGGGTTTTGGAGTTTGAATATTGAGTTCAAGGTGTTCTTTAATCAGCAATTCACCTCTATACGTATTACCAAACGCGAATTCCTCTCGAACGCGTTTCTCTCCGAAGTGAGCGTAATAATTCCCTGGGATTACCGAAATTTTCTTTCATCCGGTTTATTCCCACCGAGTATAAGTATATACCGACGATGAGTTGAATATAATTACCCGTACCTGATAATGATTATCAGTTATTTATTCACACCGTGTGATCTGGTTTAGTATAAAGTATCGAAGTTGAGGAGTAGGTGAAGTAACTTTCCTTTTCTTTTCTTTCTTCTTCTTTTTCGTCTTCTTCTTCTTCTTCTTTTTTCTTCTCCACTTTTTTAAGCTCTCGTACATCAGCTCCGGAAAACTAAGTTTACTCTTTGGATGAAAATCGGGACTCCGTTCGTCCGTAAATTTGTTAAAAAAAAAGGAAGTTTTCCCTCCACTCTTCGACGAATTATACCTACACCCGGGTGAATAAAATTTCCTGATAAATTTCATTTTGCATGTATTATCTCATACGGAAATCCAAAACCGATTTTGGTTAACTCTGATCCCGTATAACAACCTGGTGATGCACACACACGATTATAACAGCTACACACGTATATGAATATATATATACACATAGCCACTTGTGATTTCCAAATTGTTGCTGCAGAGATTTGGCTAACGCAATTAACACGTGGGGACCGAGCGTTTGAGCCGATTAAATTCTCACCCCTGGGAAATTCACCGACTGTTCTAAATCCACGGTCCGAAAACCGTTCATTTTTTAATACCACAAAACTTCTTCCACCTACGTTGAAATTCGACGGAATATTTTACTGCTTTTACATAAAGTATAAGAATTTTCTTTCTTCTTTCGGTTAAAAATGATTTTTTTTTGGTTCTTCTTTTTCGTCCCCTTAATGATTCATATGCGAGTTTGATGAAAGAAAAAACTTCAGCTGAGGTATGTACTGAGATTAGAGAAAAAAATGAAGAGAAAAAATTTCTCTGAAACATGAATATCTCAGGATGGAATTCGCGTCCTCGTTGCATGCAGACTCGTAAGTTTTGCAGTCGAATCATTAAAGTGTTACGTCTGAATGGCAGATGCAAATGGCAAATGGCTAGGGATTGGATCTTGAATAAAAAGAGCCTTGTTACAATGCAGAACCTGGGATACAGATGGGTGATTCTGGTACAAGGCCTAGGCACAGGTCTTTTGTTAAAGTTTGTTATCCATATCAGTGACGGATCTTCGCAGGTTTCGGGTCATTCCTCGGTTTCACGGTTCCCGCCGTAAGTTTGGCATTCAATGAAAGATAGATGGCTCGGTCTGGCACCTCTTCTTACATTATATACATGTAATATGTATATACAAGCGTGGGAAACGATCGGAAGATTCTCTTCGACTCTTATCTCCGGGACGGGAGCGTGAAAAGTTCAAGGATGATCGTGAGGTTAATAAAAAAGAATCTTGGCACCGGTACCGCTCAGATTCGAACATACTATCTTGACACGGATCCTCTCCACCGAAAAGTACGAAGGACGTATACGGAAGAAGAACCAGCCTCAACGAAGATAGAAGAAAAAAAAAAGAAAAAATTTCGTTAAGAAATTTACAAAGAAAGAAAAAAAGAGGAAAAAAAACCTCCAAGGATGCTTTGGATAGAAGAGAGCCCGAAAATTTCCAGAATATTTTCCCGGGGGGCTGAAATTTCATCGTATATTGAATTTCATCGAATATTTCGAATGAAAAGGGGAAAAAAATGAAAGAAAAAATAATAAACTACAACAAGAATCCGATAGATCTGGGCACAGATTTTTCCGAGGTGAAACAATCTGCTATTCCAGTTACAGCCTTGATATTAGAAGTCCTTTTATTAAAGGTTAAGAGAAGATCGCGGTGATTCATTATTCGGATTCCGCTTCATCGTCGATTCTCGGGTTATTCTCGAACGACCTTTTACACATATTATATGTAAAAGATGACCGCATCTGCGGAAAGAATTCACAGCTATCTATGGACCTTATCAGCTATTTTATTTATTATTTATTTGCTTCGGAGGGCGAATGAAACGTCACCGTTATTATTCTGATCTGACAGATGCAGATTATTCCGGGGCAATTTATTTTTTACTTTATTTATCCATGGCATAAATATTTGCCTGCAGCATCACGAGTGTCTCTGCCTAGCTTTGCGAAGCTCTTTTTAATAAATAAACCGTAAAAGTCATAGAATATTTTTTTTCACGATTATTTATACGGAAAATAATGAATTATGGAAATACAGGCTCTATACAGCACAAATCGCACGATACGCAATTTATTGTATAATAATCCGTTCAATTTTTCTTTTTTTTTTACCTCTCTTCCTCTCTCTCTCTCTCTATCTTTCACGCCTATGAAACACGACGATTCTAGATTAAAAAACACCTATTCATTGTTACAAAACTGACAATGAAAGAAGATTTCATAACGCCTTTATACGTACAGCGCCTAAACTGTGAAATTGGTAATAAGTACATCTAACGTGTACAAGAGGAATCCTTGTTAGTATCAAATTATTTCCGTATCCATAAACAATCTCTTCCCATAATTAGCCCACGCTTACTTTCCGTTTTCTTCTAGTCTTCTGTTCTTCATTTCAATTTTTTTATAACAGTATATCTACCGCTAATGAATTCATTTTTCATATTCGATCGGGTGATAATCTGATTTTAAACACAGATTACACTCCGTAATCTTTAAAATTAATTTCTCGCCCCAGGGACGAACGCTCGGGAACACTTATGCTGGACCAGTTTTCTGTCTAGACTAGATCTGGCCAGGACTCGAAGCTGTATGTTTGAACACCCAAACCTACGCAACTAGTTATGTAAAATGATTAATTGCACCTCATTACCCACATCGTAGCATATATATGGATCGTCGATAACGATTCGCGTTGCTTTCGAATTTTTGGTAAATGTTATTCCACCGTGAACTAAGTTTAGCGTTGAATAAGCTAGGGGTGTAATAAGCTCGGTAATATTGTTGTTGTTGGGTTAATACCTTGCGGAGTAAAAATTTTCTTCAACCCTTGCGGAAATAACTTTGAAAATTTACTCGTGTGTATAAATTCGGAGTAATTGCGTCGTCGTTGTCAAGTTAATAAGAGGAAGAGAAGAGAAAGAGAATACCGGGATGAGTCGTGTAATTCTCCGGTAGGAATTTATCAACCCTCGTATGTGGACGGTAATTAAATTTCATGGAAAAACCATCGTTAGATAAAAAAATATCTCCCCCGTTTTGACCTGAGAAAATGGGGCGAAACCTAATCAAGGATAAGAATATAAGCTTCTTTTTCGTGAATTTTTTACCCGTTCTCCCGGGTAGTTTTTTCCCCGAGAGTACGGAGGAAGCAGTGCTTAAAGTACTCGCGGATACCTACCTCCGAGGGAGGAATAAAGGCGGAAAGGGATATCCTCCTCTTTGCCCAGGCGGTTGGTAAAAGATGCTGGCGGCTGTCCAACCACTCCGAATTTATTCGGGGTTGTAAACGTATCGTGTTTCTGGATTCGCGAGATTCTTTGCCTCGCCAAAGAGCCTCGGACACCCTCGAGTGACACTTGTTAAACACCAAAGAAAACGGAAGGGGGATGAAAAACAGATTTACCAAGAAATTGAACGGGGCTAACCCTCGGCTCACGATTTTTTCTCTCGACCCAATGCCAAAAGAGACCAGAGAATTTTCAATTTCGCGTATACGAAAAATAGAAGGGAAAAATGACAAAATTTGAAGAAATTATTTATAAATGTACGAGCGAAGGTATGATCGTGAGAAAAAGATATTCGATCACCTGTATAACAGATGGGATTTTTCTCACTCGATAAAATCTTGTCGTCAAATTCTAGTTGGGGGATGGTTTAAGGATATGAGATTGTTTCAGAAAGGGGATAGACGGGAGGTTCACCGGGTGGAAATAAACCGATTTGAAATGTCGAAAATCAATTTTGCGAGACGCGATACGGCCGATGTCGTAGCAATTTGTCGGCGACTTTGTTGCCCGGAAATAATTACTCTCAATTAATCGATCCCACGTCAGCGTACGTGCTTTGCTAAATCCTAATTTCTCACCTCCCAGGGACGCCCTTGATTAGGAGCAGTGCTGATAAATTATTTCGCGAAACCCAAGGCTGAATTTTAATCGCGTGTATGTAAATAAATGAAATCTAGATCCCGAAATCGAGTTATCCGGGAAAATTGAGTGATTGGATTCTCGGCGGAGGGAACGTGTGCATGAATCAGCGTATAGAGAAGAAGATGGAATTATTAAATTAAGGATCTTGGCAAAGACAAATGAGAAGAATAGATTTGGGTCAATCGTGTCTGAAATTGAAGCTCGGTAGAAGAGAGCTGTACACAGGTCTGGATGTGTATATCGGAAAATGGGTTGTTCGTTGGAAACTGGTATAGAAAATAAATATGAATTGAAAGGCGGGTTTCTTTCACCGCGGAGTAAAGGCATTCTAGTTCGATTCCTGAAAACGTGATACGAGATTCAATGGACAACCGTTCTGTGTAGCCGGAGGGTATTTCGTTCTCCATTATATATTACCCCCCTTTCATAAACACACCCCCGTTTCGCGACTCTGAAAGCAGCGGGGTACGAAGACAAATGTCCGAGATTTCGAGGCGAGCCGAAGATCGAAGAAAGAAGAAGAGGAAGAATGAAAGGCCGAACTTGATAAGCAAATAAAGATTATACCTACACTGAAAGCTATTCTTCGTAAGATTCGAATCTCGTGTCGTACTACAGGTCTGCTATGCTTTCTTGGCCATCGATTTTTCTCGTGTCTCTTCACCGGAACGGCCGTCGCGTCCTTCTTTTAGAGGGTAGATAGAAGAGAGAAAAAAATCAAGAAAAAGGTGAACGAGGATAAAGTACGGAAGGAAAAGAAATAGAGAAAGAAAAAAGTAAAATAAAAAATAAAAAAAATAAAAATAGGAAAGGAAAGGAAAAGAGATAGGACTCAAGAATTTTTCGCGGCTTGATCGAGCACCCTTCTGGTCTCGGTTAACGCCCAATACACGAACCACTAGGTCAGCTTCCCATAAAACATGTATATGTATTTATCTTTTACGCTATATCTCTGGTACACATAGTAATTTGTCCTGGTATCGAGACGAGGGAGAATAACAAGAAAGAAAGAAGAAAAAATGAAAAATATCACCCAAGCTCTTTCCAGCTTTCGTATAAATAATTGGCCGAAGGATTACCCGAGGGATCGATAAGCTTTGTCGAAAGATAAGACGATTAGTTTGTCTCCAGATACTCTATAGACGATTTCGTATCATTATATTTGGTATCGATGAGCCAATCGTCACAGTTTATAATAATTTATGGAAAAGAGCAAGAATCATCTTTCCCTGTCCATATGTGAGGTAGATGTTTGATATTCTTTCTCGAAATCGTGCTGCAGCCGAAGTTTATATTCTTAGATTCTTTCGTTTCTTTTATACCAACGTTTCTTCCCCGTTTTACGCGAATCTTATATGTATACCCAGCTATGAACGGATTACGCTCTCCGATTCGTGCAATATCCGTTCACTCGAGATTAAATTAGGTTCTTTGTGAAATTGCCAAAGGTTTGTGAAAATCGCTTTTACCCTTTCATTTTTTCAATTTTTATTTTTCCTTATTCCTCTTCTTCGTCTTCGTCATTCCCATTCTTTTCAGTTTACCCTCACTCTATAAAATCCAAATTTTAGAACGCGAGACGGTCAATGCACCGACTCGCGTAATTTCTAGGATAGAAACTTGCCTCCTGTACTAGTTGGAAATTTCTTAAAGCCACGAGAGGCAGCTTGGGGCATAAGGTATTGCCCCTTAAATTAGATCTAGCTAGATTCTTGTCTGCTATAATAATATCCGCAGAATAGAGTAAGGCAAATATGTATTACGTTAGACAGTTCCTGTATAAATTCGCCGGGATCTCCACTAAACTTTACGTTTGATATACATACTTGGGGTTTGTTTTCAAAATCTGAATAAAACGAAAAAGAAAAAAATTACGAATCACACGGGTTTGTAATATATCAATGATTGATTCTTGTAATCGTAATGACTAAAAATTTTTTCCATTTTTTATCGTTTCAGGCATAGCAGCGATTTCGGCGTTGGTCCGGTGCGACGTAAAGGTGAGATTTTCATCCCCCAGTAATACCCGGTTATATCGAATGATATTTCAACCGTCGATATCGCGTGCGTGATTTTTTATTTTTCACGGGGATTAACCTCGTTCGATAGAATCTGTTGGAAAGTTCTGCTCTTTTAAGCGGAAATTGAATCCTCGAACAATTCGATACGGAAGTGCAGCAGCGCCGGAGCTGCAGGTCCAATTCTGAATAAAGCGTTGGGAATATTTGAGTCTGACTTTTCTGAAAAGATAAAAAGAAACAAAGAACGAAAAAGAGAGAAAAAGAAACACGAATTCGATTACGTCGTTGTCAGCGAATTAGAAAAAAGATAAAAGAAAAAAGATAAAACTACCCACATAGAAAATTGTGCCAACGATCGAACCGCTCTCTCCAATTTCATTATACCGACTGCTAATTGCGAAAAGAATTCGCCATAGTCGATAGTATATCCTTTTTCAGCCGAGATAGCATCGCTTTGGTATCGCAAACCAACCGAATTTCCACTCAAGAGAAAATATTATAAAAACGAAAAGGGAACAGAACCTGGTCTTGAATCCGAGCTGGGCTTGAATTCCGTGCAAATTTCGGGGGTTTTGGAAAAAAAAATAATATAAAAGCCACCCCTGATCGAGGAGAAGTAATAATAGAGATATGCGTAGGTTTACTTGGGTTCTCGAATAAACGTTGCAGGGTGAAAATTCTCTGGAAAAACATCATTAAAGTAACGACGAGGGATCAGGTTTGCGTGTGTTCTTTTTTTGGTTTTTTCTTTCATTTTTTTGTTTCTTTGACATTTTTCGATTACGAGTTTCGATTTCGTTTAAACTTCATATGAACTGTATAGAACAAAAAGTAAGCTATCGCATACCTATATGAGAAGTGAAGTAACTAAGCTTAGGGGCAAAGGTATGTGCCAGAGATCGTGTAAGAGCCGGAAGTTTCCAAGTTCGGAAACGTGACCTGCACAACTGTTTTCCCCAGATCACAGAAGACGAACTTTATACTCTTCCTCGGAGCCTGGAAGAGTCCTAAAGGAGCTTACCGATAAATTCCGAGCCCACCGGCTCCTGTAGAAGTACAGATAATGTCTAATCCTTTCCCTGCTTCGAACCATAAAGTGCTAAACAGGCTGAATTATCTTTCTCCGAGTTGTTCGGAGTTCGATTTTGGCTCGAAAATTTATTCCATAAACGTGTCACGGTTTAAAAATTCCCGATCTTGAATCGCACCTCAGAAACGGATATGGGGTTTCGTATAAATTGTTGGGAAATGATCGGCGGGGGTTGTTACGCAACTACCTAACACGGGAGAAAGATATATACGTTATGGAACAATAGGCGAACATGGGAACGATCGTGGTGGCGAAAAAGGCGAAAAAGAAATGAAAAGAAAATAGAAAACGAAAAAAAAAAGAAAAAAGAGAGGATGGATATATAAGGATGCCGGAACATGTCAACTCGAGAGATTCTCTCTCTCTCACCCTAGTCTAACACGGACGGATTGTTGTCTCGCCCCGTTGAATCTTTACGAGTCTACTTATACTTCAGACCTTACTTACGACTTACGAATTACTAACTTGAGTCAATTGTGTTCTTACGGTGTTGCAGTTGCATAAACACGCACAAAACTGTTCTCGTTTCCATTGATATACCGGCTAGGCTGTGATCGGAGCATTTATACCCGTTTCCGGTTCCGGTGTGAATCTCTTTTCACTTTTATTCTTCGCAAATTTCCGATTCTTTAGTCTCGCGAATCTTATCGTCGCTGAAATAGTGGAAACACGGACTCCGTCGAGTCTCGATTAAAGAAATTCAGAATGGGGATAGCCTGCGGTTATTTTACCCTCACTTTATACCCGTCGTTTAATTATACGAGTTATGACCGAAAACGACCCATTGTCTTCGCGATCTTCCGGCATTGGTAATTACTGACTCGCTGTGCGTTAGACCCAAGCTGAGATAATAGAAAACTGATGTTTGAAGGATTGATGAGAAATTGATGAGAAACTTCGAGACGTGCAATTTCGCGTTTCGTTCTATTGACTCATCGCCACTATTTTCGCAATATACAGCTCGCACCGTTGATGGAAATTTTTGAAATTTGAATTATGTTATGTCTAGAAGTCCTAGCGGAGACTGAGTCTGTGAAATATTCCTTGACAGGGTCCCGAGGCGGTGATTTAAAGAATTAATTTCCAAGGTGCAGGTGAAGAAATCCCAGTACTCGGATAATGCGATTCCTAAATTCCTAAACGGAGTCGTAAGAGTGAAATGATCACATCAGTCATTGGAGATCAGCTCCTTAAACGAGCTAATAAAACCGGCCAATTAGAAATAAGTAAATCTGCATGCGGTATAGAAATTGCTGCAGTTTCGACGAATTTACGATAGGCAATAATGCCTACTGTAATATGTACTAACTATGTACCCAGGCTACTCTTTTTAGGTCGACGTTAACTCGCGGGGTTTTTAACATCAATTAAATTAATGGGCTAATTTTGTGCTTGAAAAATATCGCGAACGGCGACGCTATGTATTCAGAGACGTCGTCCCGTCGTGGGTTTCTTCTCATCCCGGATCACAGCATCCGTACAGCAGAAATAAGAAAAAAAAACAAAGAACAATGAAAATATAAAAAACGCTGATTCATATAACGTCATGGAATCGGTGAGGTAAATCCGTCGATTGAAGACGGACCCGTTTTGCCTTGGCATATTTTATCAGCCGCTTTGAAATATCGCTTATGGACTGTATTAGCTAGTCGCGTTCGTAAAACTTCAGATATCCGACCTTTCGCTAGTCCGCGACTCGAGCTATCCTAGTTTCTAGTAAGTTGAACGCATTTGTATCCGTGCATCGGCTCACGAATATATCCGCATTTCCGATTCACGGGCTTTGCATAATACCGAAAATAAAAATTTCGTAGGATCTCGAGCTATTCGGTCAGAGTTAACGAACGAAAACGAGAACGAAAAAAAAAAGGCAAACTACGTTTTTTCGGGGATTTCTATTTCCTTTTTGAATGTGAATTGGAGTGTGTCCAGAAGCTCTGTTTAAGGACCGGACACGGAGAGACCGGAAATTAATTGCGTGGCACGCATTGAGCGCGCTAACGTCTACGGGGCCTCGCTTCAGTCGAGGCTAAGAACCTTACATCAAAGAGGCTTTCAGCCTTTCCTTTTCTGGGCCTTGAGTTTCTGCGCTGCTCGTTTCGAGAAACTAGAGCATACCGTAGCTCTTCTGCCTTGGTTCGTGTGAACGTCTTCGCTCAGGCTCAAAGTCTGACTGGCCAATTCCATATATCTATTCAACTGATCCTTACGCCATAGACGCGACGCAGTCATGCGGCAATTATTGGCATTCCGAAAGACGCTACGATTCATTCCTATGCTACGACGTTTCAGAAAAATTCCCGCTACCCGGGTAACGCGAGTATCCAGAAATCAGTCGCGAAGATATCTTGTTCGTTCCATAGAGATCCGAAAAATGAT
Source organism: Tenthredo distinguenda (assembly GCA_947538915.1). Taxonomy (NCBI): domain Eukaryota; kingdom Metazoa; phylum Arthropoda; class Insecta; order Hymenoptera; family Tenthredinidae; genus Tenthredo; species Tenthredo distinguenda. Next base: position 2,239,062 of record OX384535.1, read on the forward strand.
AAAAACTACTCGAAAGTTTGACCCGAATTTTATTCCGCTCTCGATTCTATCGAATATATGTCAAAAGTCAAATTGCATGGGATAAACTCATCGATCGTTATATAATCTAATTGCTTTGTGAGTAATCATTGACCGCGGATCACGTCACAGTTGGATTACGTAACTCAATCTACCCTCGAAATTGTGTAGCCTTGATGAAGCGACGAGGGAGAGATAATTTTGTGGAAATTGCGGTCAATTGGTTCGTCTGTAATTGAAATTGGGTGAAAAAAAAAAATTTGCTGAAAATATTTTCGCATTCCTAAAAAACAAAAAAAAAAAAAAAAAAAGACGTGTTTACGAGACAACTGTAATGGCTAATAAAGTTGATGAATGAGACGGTAGCGCAGTTCTTCCCTCGGGTTAATATACTTTGGGTGAATTGTAGCCGCTGTCAGTTGACATGGCTGTTGCCTCATGGCTCGTTAAAATGCAAGAAGCCCCTCACAATATTCGCCAATCTACAAAGGTTAGAACCATTCCCGGTCCCAGTCCCAGTCCCAGTCCCAGTCCCAGTCCCGGGCTCAAACTCCTAGTTCCAGTCAGAGTCCTAGTATTCCTCTCTAAGCACAGCTGCCTGCACCAAAGTAGTATTACGGCTTGTAAGTGTCATTGTGTTCTCTAGAGCTCAGCGAGACTTTACCCCCCAGGAAACAACCGTCTCGTTTCTCTATATGTATATCTTTACACAAATGTGTAGGTATAGCTGTACAAATGTACGAATGTATATACGTGTCTACATCGAAAGAGTCATTCTGTGGGGATTCCCCTTTCGTGACTTACTTAGTTTTTACGTAACGCTGTGGTAGAGGCGGGGAAAGAAGGTTCCCGACTTCCTTTTCCCTGGGAAAGAAAATAAAAATGAAATAAAAACCTCGGGACTAATTAGACGATGTGTATATAATTATTTTTTATTTTATTTATATGTATATATACGAGTATTTTATTCAGGTTTCCGACGATTCCCAACGTGCCAGACTACCGGAGTTCCTTACGGAATTGGACCTGGCGAATCTCGAAGCTTCCGAGGAGGACATTGAGTCGTTGAAAAAAGTTGTGAAGCGTTTGGCACCGGCGAAGAATGGCGAGTACCTAATGTATCAAGGTTTGATGCCACAATCACGATCACGAATCTAATACAATGAATTATAAAACGATATTCGAGTCACATCTTAATTGAGATCGTCTCTTAGTTTTCTTTGGCAACGAGGAATTGCTCAAGGAATGGCTGAAGGGCGCGGGTTTGTCGTTCATCAATTACTCATAATAAATATTCAGCATGCGCATGAGAATCAATCAAATCCATCGATTTAATTATCCAAGAGTCTCTTTGAATCAAGTTTCAGTTTTTTGTATTTTTTCCTTTTTCTTTTTCTGTGCCCAAATTCGCACGCAATCGATATCAACCGATGTTTCAAACTCTTTCAACGAATGGGGGTTTAATTAAGGGCGGGCGTTCATTATCCCTTAATCTTTGTTGTGGCACGTTAGCATGCTAAGTGCGTAGGGTAAATTTGTGCTCAATCACTAATGAGATCTTTGTTCGTTGTAATTAATCCCGCACGTGTTTCAAATAACTTGATCTGCCCTCTGGTTAAGTTTATTCAAAAATAGCAAAAACCTGGGGATGGCTGGTATATAGCTGTTCACTTTTCGCTTTACAGAAAATTTATACAACCCTCCCTATTCGCTCGAGCTTTTACATAATTTATTCCCCTCGTATGAGTACTAGAAGATTCGTGAGCATCTTGAGTCGATATCAACCTTTTTCCCCAACTGAAAATCGACGGTTTGTTTTTATTAAACCCGAAATTCTCGTCCTCAGGAGTGATGGGACAACCAGGCGTCGATTTTCCAGTTCTCACCACTATTCCAGCGACGAAATTCAGCTGCCGAGGATTAAAGGGTGGCTACTACGCCGATTTGGAAACGAATTGCCAAGTGAGTTCGAAAACTGACTAAAAACGAGAGACGGAAAAACAAGAACCGATGAGGCGTCGTTTAACTTCCGGCTATAACTTTTCTCCTTTCTTTTTGTCTTGCCTAGGTTTTTCACATCTGCGACAACGGAAGGAAGATATCGTTTCTCTGTCCGAACGGAACAATATTCCAGCAATCGCAGCTAATATGCGATTGGTGGTTCAAAGTTGACTGCGGCAAGTCGGCAGAATTGTACGAACAAAGTGCCGAACAGCTTGCCGAAGAGGAGAGGAAACGAGCAGAGACAAAAAAGATGAATTCGGAGTTCCACAGAGCTACAACTGGCAAAAATAATGCCCAGTCTTATTATCAGTCACAGAATCAAAACGTCGATTACGACGGCAGGCAGAATGGACGGACCAATCCATTCGGACAAGTCAATGCCCAAAATCAGGAGCCGAACAACCAGGAAACCGTGAACGATACCGCAGCAACAAATTTGCAACAAAACGGCAGAAATGGGAATCAGTTCGGCCAAGGGCAGGCGATCAATTCTCCTCAAACTACCAGGGGCGGTCAGTATAATCAGAACTTCAATTATAATCAGCAATCGGAGGGCAATCATAACGAGCAACAGTCCAGTAGGCAGAACTTCAATAATTACAATTCGAGGACCGGTGGGACAAAGAACGGTCAGAATTCACAGGACTACTTCGGTTCCACGTCAAATTTGAACGCTCCTCGTGACGAGAAGTCGAATTACAGAAGCCCGAAGGTTTACAGTGAATCTAGAAATAATTTCAACGAATTGACGAGCACCGCGAGTCCCTTCAAGGAGTATCAGCAGCCAGCCGAAAGCGCGGCTTTCGCTACAAGCCGTAATAATCGGTACAACAAATCCTTCCAGTATAACCAATTCGGGAGTTTTTACTCCCCTAATCAAGTGAGCAGCACAGAGAAGTACCAGAACGACGCTCAGAGCTCGTTCGGATCTGGTAATAACGGAATAAGGCACAACCAGAACCCCAAGAAGGACGGGAGTCTCCCGTTCCCAACTTACGCACCGATTTTCAAACCTCGTACAACCAGCACAACGGCACCTCCTTACCTGGGTATTACCACCCAAAAGCCATACGTGAACACTGATGTTTACAGACATAATACTGCCACGCAAACACCGTACTCAAACTCCGCAACTGTAACTGCTAATCCGTACCAGACTAATACCCAAAGATACGAGGATACTTCTGTAACTAATTACCAGCAAAACTCGGAGTCATCTGGGAATAGTTATACGGAAAATACACGTTATCCATCGACGCAGAAACCTTACGTAAACACCGATACCTACAGGCAAAGTGGCACTGCCGGTGGTGGTTTTACTACCGTGACTGAGGCTCCGACAACTTGGACTAGTTATGATCAAACTGGTACAACATCAGCTACTCCTCGAGCTACCGAGTCCTTCGCCAGAGACGGAACTTTGACTACGGAACGATACACTGATAATTATGATGGGAATACCGTGACGGGAGCCAGATGGAACACTGTGACTGAAGTTACTCCGGGAATACTTGATATTCAGAGGTCTAGAAACCAGGGCGTAGTCAATACTCGAGAAGATCTGGGTAGAGGATCCACTCAAAGATCCTTCACCGATAGTTATCAGGAAAATGTTGTCACCGGCAGAAGCCTCAGCCCCTATGACACCAGCTTTACGTATAAACACGGAAAGATCGGCTCCACGCTTGGCCCCTATATACCCTTTACCAGAAACTACGCGTACACTACTACCACGACAACCACGACTAGGAAACCACCGGTTTATACGGCGACCGTACCGACCATACCTGATCACCGAAAGTTAGGAGGTGGTGTTTCGACCACGGAAACACCGGCGTATTATGGAACAGGAACTACTCCTATCAAAGGAATACTCGAGACCGAGAGAGAGCACGTTATCGGTATGCTTCACTCGCTGCAGGAACTTGAAGCGACTGCTCCAACGGCTGGGGCCAAGAATGGAAGTAGAATTGGACTGAACATTCCACCCTCGTCTGGACCCGCAACGTTGCACACTTTGGCCTTGTATTTTGCAACTGCAAGCGATAACTTCGACTCGAATGAAACCGTAACTGACACTGCTATCAGGGTCGAGAATGCCGCTGAAGAAGAGACGCTGACTACGACCGAAAACCCTGCTTCTGCCGAACTACCGACTAGCCTCTTGACGCAGCACACCATCAACTCTTATACCGATCTTTTCAGCACAAATTCTGATCTTCAAAACGTTGATAATGTCACAACGAGCTCCAGACTCGCTGAAGATGACGGGGACTATTCGTCGAAAGAGGATCTCGACAATGATCTTGATCTTCAACAAAGCCAGGGTCCTGTCACTGGCGATAATCAACGGAACAATCCGAAACTTCGAGAACTGGCCCAGGTATTCACCCATGCCCTTTCAGCCTATCTTCAAGATCCCGATACTTTCAGGAAAGTTCTTACCGAAATCAGACCCACCGAACCACCGACGACATCAGCGATCGAGACTACCGAGAGCACTACGCTTTATCCGACAACTCAGGACGATTATCCTTCGGCTACCAAGGAGAAGGACGAAGTCCTGGACTTTTCCGATGTGACTAAAGCCTCCAGAAGGAAGAAGCTCACCACACCGTATCCTACCACTACTCAGACGTTCACTACCCCCTTGGAAACCACCCCTCAAACTTACTACACGACTTCGTCGCCCAATTTTATCGACGAATCTCTCAACGAGGCCCAATCCAGCGATTTTAGATCGTCGGATGAAGCGAAGAGGAACAATTTCGCCCACGAAGTCAATCATGCATTCGGAAACTCGAATTCTAACGAACTGCAAAGCTTCAATCTCGATATCACCGAATCGACCGGACCCAGCGGACCGAGTTCTTCGCAGAATCAATACGACAGTTACGTTCCGATCGGACCACCTTCTTCGGGAAATCGTTTCGGTGGATTTCAGAACAACAGCGCCCACACACCAGAACCTTACGGAAGAGGGGTCAGGCCTGCTGACGCTACGCCGATCGGTAATAACTACGTTCCTGAATCCACCCCCGCGACGTATGCTCAATCTCAAGATCAGGCTGCGGTAGATCTTCCGATACCAATCAACGCCGATCCTTTGGGAGAATTCGACGGATACAGTACTACGAGTAGTTTGACGACCGCCAGAACAGCCCAGGATGCGGATCTCCGCACCTTTAATTCCGAGGCTCCTTCTACCGCGACGACGTCTGTGTATCAAGAAAACGAAGTTATCTCAACTACACGGGAGCCTTTCAGGATAAATTATTACGAAAGCTCGACTGAAGAGCCAAGGTACAATGACGAGGCCTTGGTTACAGCTGGGAGCGTTTATTCGACTTACAGAAATAGCTACAACGATATTTGGACGAACGATAAGTCAACTAGACCCGCGGTAGAGGCTGAAACAACAACTGATTATCCTACTACTGTCAGTGGAAGTACCAAAAGTGGCGATATTTCGGGTGGATACAATCAGCAGTCGACCAATCACTGGACCGCATCTCCAACTGTAACAAGATTATGGGAAACTACCGTGTTTTTGGATCCTAAACACATAAACCAAGGCCTGACGGCCCCGGGGGTTGATTCATTTTCAACCGGGGTTGAAACCTACGGAACGACTCCGGTCTCGAAGCAAGAAATTCTCGTCACCGATGCCTCTGGAGTTGGAAAAACGACTCAGTACGAAAGCACGAGTACACCGACTTGGAAGTGGACCCCAAACGACAACGATTCTCCAACGGCATTTACGCTATTGCCGAATGTTTATACGACGGATAACACAGCCACCCCTGCACCGACTTATACGACACATTCGAGCATCGTGACGACTATCACATCCTCGGTTAGTTCGTCGACGAAACCTACGCGCAAAGGGAAGTCGTATCCTTTGAGGATAAACGTCAGTGCTTTCAACGTGACCGAAAACGAGATCGTCAAAGCTCAGGAAATGTTCGGAAACCTGAACGCAACCAGCACCAATACTCTGATGAAGGTGATGAAGCAGGCGGACAAGAACTCCACGGTTCGTCAGCTCGTTTTGCTATTGATAAGCCACTGCAAAGGGCCGATGAACAAGACCATGGAAGAGGAAAAGGAGCAGCTCTTAGACGCGCTTTTGAGGATGCCGGTCAACGAGTTCAGCTCTGACGAATCACGGGACATTATAGATGGGATAAACAAACTTAGACTACCGATCGGGAAATCTGCGGAAGACTTACCGCCGCCTTCGACGATTCCGACGACGACGGTATCGGTAACGACGTATCGCAGCAGAAGAGGAAGAAAGTTCCGACCGTCGACGAAGAGCTCGACGTCTCATTCCGGATCTGGAGATGGCAATATCGCGGAATCGGCAAATTCATTGTCGATCGAGACCGGCTCATCGTCCGATAACCGAGCCCTTGAATTATTGAGATCGCTTTATACGATAGCCGCGAAATGGGGCTGATGGAATTGTCTTCTCGTCAAGATGTATTCGTCGGTTAGCATGTGTTGACATCTCGTATTCGAATTAAATTGAGGCTTAAATTAGGATCCGGTATACCGATCAACGACAAATCAATATTCGGCTGCAATATATTAATCTGTACAGAAAGTGACGAAGAATGAAGACGCAAAATTGACAAGGAAAAACATAAAAAAACAAAAAAAAAAATGAAAAATTGGAAAGAACGAACCTTTCGAACCGTTTTATACGTTTAATCATTTCAAGGAGCGAAAGTTGCTGTAAAATTTAGGGAAAAGTAGGTACGATTATTACCGATTTAGGTATTTATCGATCCAATGCGACACACACCGAATTGAGAATTTTCATTTATTCTTTGGGTCAGCGCAGCTCGGGACGAAACTAAAAAATTTTGTTATCCGAATGAAAAATCCATCTTTGGCCAGAATATTTTCAGATTAATTAAGCTAAGAATAAGTAACAAAGTTTCACAGCCGATTTTTACATCGGTAGCCAGCAATACGGTCCTTCTAACGTCAGAGATGAATACTTTTAAAAGTGTTACAACAAGAATAAAAACAATAATATAGAAAAAATACAAAAATGAAGATAATATGATCGTAATCACTTTTTTGAGTTGATCTCTAACTGAAATCGGACTGTTGATACATACGTCTTAATAATACCCGGTAGAATTTACAATAGATTATTTATAGCATATATAGAAGAAGTTGAAGAAGAAGCGAATTCGTTGCGTAATATTTATAATTATAAATGTATAGGTTGTCTAATTAATAATAACATCGATAAATAATATTGAAATTATAGATGGTTAAAAAAAAAAAGAAAAAAAGAAAAAAAACACTAAAAAAAAGAAACACTTTTTCAATTCTACAAACTTCAATAAATATTTTCGTAAATTCACGTTTCCTCGTTTATCAAATAATTCGACGATTATAATATATAAATATTATTGATGGTTAATTAATGAAATTAATTAATTCACATTATTGAATGAATAAAATTCGAAGTAAATATACATATATATAATATTATATTAATTATTTTTCTATTGACAAAGATAGATTATTTTCTCACAAGCTATATTATTATATTGTGTTATGATAACGTGAAAATTTGGCAAAAGAAAAAAAAAAAAATTTAAACTGATGCAATGATGTATTGTGTACGTGGTATACGAAGAGAACTAACGTGAGAACGGGAGAGGCAAGGCAAAAGTTGTAGTGGAAAAAGAAAAAAAAAAAAAAAAAAACTTTCGAAATTTTAATTAGAGTTTCGTGTTGTTTTCGCGTTTTAATGAGCCTGGAGCAATTTATACAAATTGAGTTCGTTCCAGCCTCTGTATCACAGTTATACGTTTAATATTATTATATCGAAGGTGCAGAAGATGAAAATTGAAGAAGAAAAAGGAGAAAAAAAAGAAAAAAAGAAAAAGGAAGTATTTATTTATGTTAAAACGTATATATTATTATACACGATTCATCCCGGATCGTAGTATCGTAGAATATCGGTGTGGGTATACTTTTCAGTTTGGATGTTTTGCAATTAAATTACACAAGCACTTGCTAAATAACGTGCATTTAGTATACGATTCGAAAATATCCAAACATAATTTTATAGATTTTTAATTGCGTGCATGAGATGAGCATAGATATATGTATATATACATATATATGGTATATGCATGCATATGGTATAACATAGGTATACTATACATAGCAGAAGGAAAAATATAAAGAATAAACAAAAAATAATAATAATATATATACGTATATATATTGACTTTATGTAAAATATGTTTGTACAGAATGTGAATAAATAAATGAGGGTTTTGTTAATACATTTCTACCTTTCCATTCCCACATTAACCAAATATAATACAGAGAACAATTTACGTCGGAAATAAATTGTAAACTACATTTTAGTCTGCGTACACAGGTATACGTATGTATACGTATAATTCTGAAGCAATGTATGTACTAGATTTTCACTTCGGTTGAAATTATTTTATAATTAGGAAACCACCCCGCAGTGAATACCGCCTTGATTAAATACGACGAAATGGTCAGTCTGCTCGAAAATGCACGTATGCAGAAACTGCCATCGATTTTAAAGCCGCGAAAATGCTGGATAAAATCAGATTTTTCTATTCCATTATTAATTTCTGTATCGTTTAAAGCACTCGCCGTGAATTTTAGTCGAATTTTATGATGGGCAGAAGATCGTAAGTTTATCTAACTTGAAATTCACGAGTTTACTTTGAATATGTATTCATGCAAACGCCTGAATTCAGACAACCCAAATAGCGCCTAAGTCTCGGAGTATAAAGTAAGGAGAGCTATGAGAAATTGGCTCCAGGAATACTTCGCTCCAGACTGACTCGTGCCTTCGAGCTTTTTTTCGCAAACGATAAAGTCGCGCTTGGCGAGATCGTAAATTAGGGTAGCTTTCAACCCGTCGTGGAATTTACGACGAATAGAATTGTCGGGGGCAAGTAAGTGGGGAGGTATGTATGTATATCGGAGCAACCCCCGGTCTGACAGAATTTTTTAAGGGGCCAAGGGATCGGGAATACGAAAGTAACGGTAATAGGAAAATCAAAGGGAGACGAAGAAGTTGAATGAAAAAAATAAATAAGTCCCATAAACGGCGTTACATGAGCGTAAAAAATTCTGAGAGCCGTTTCGAGTGTGAAGGAGATAGGTCAGCGCGGAAAAAAGCTTCAATGGGTTCAGAGCTTGTGACTGCGTGACCGTAGAGACAGAAAAAATAAAACGAAAGCAATGATTACCCACGTTTTAATAGTCGTGGAAACAAACCGTACCAGAGCGCGAAGCTAATTGTTAATTAACACGCTTGACCCACGTCCTGAATTAGTCGAACTCGAGTTTCGCTGGGTCAGATAAGTGCGAGCAAGCGGCTCAGATTTTACTACTATATGTTAGGGATGAGCGCGAATCTCTGCTCCTGCTGCTGATGTAGTTTATGCAGGAGTTGCAATCAATTATGACCTTTAACTGGCTCGTCTGCGAAGATCGAAGATGGATAATTGCAGACTAGACCAGGGCAAAGGCAGGGCAAACCCTAGACCGAAGAAGCTGGGACAAAGAGCCATTCTCGCCTCTGTTGACCTCCGTAAATAAATGGCGATAATTGCAGATTAACGGACGAACGGATCAGGCTTTGGGAAAAAGTGTGAAAAATTTCTTTCGTTGATACTAATTGACTCTAGTTTTTTTATAGGCTGCTCTGAGCCTTGGGAAGTCATTTCCTCCTTTTTTCGAAGAGTCAGTTTTCATTTTTCTCATTTTTTTCTGCGGTTGTGGAGATAAGAATGTCCAGGGAACTCGCGTTACCCGTAATAGTCGGGGAATGTGATTTTGCAAGAACCTTCTTGCCTTGGGGTCTTGTTAAGCTCTGTGCGGTTTTTCACGAGATGTTTGGTCACGGAGAACCGAGGAGGCAGCTCGACTCGGGTTTAAAAGAGAAATCGATTTAGATACGATTAGCTCTGTCCATCCAAGATTCGCGTATATCTTTTACCGGCACTTTCCGCTACCGCGAAGTTCGCCAAGCTCAATTTTCCGAAAAATCGGGTAATCACGTCAAAAGCATGCCGACGCGTAAGTGTCATCGACTATAATTATTCCCATGGCACGGAGGCGTTAATTACCGCTCGTCAAACATCAAACAAACCCGTAATAGTGTCAGCTTGCAGCTCTATACCGCAAAGTGTTACAATATCCCGAAAATTCTGCGAAATGAAAAAACGAAATGCGCGAATTGCGTAAAAGTGTCTTCCGCGATACAAAAATGAGATCTACGCTCAGATCTATCCTATAATTTATTTCCGTAGGTATTTACACCTCCCGGGCTGTAAAATAGGTTCGCGTGGGGTATAAACTGGGAGAAGAGCTGGTTAAACGGAGGAAAACGAGCCGTTCGTGAATTTATCGTAGGATTTCATCGTTCTGGAGAAAGTTCACGATTCTTTGATCGCGAGAAGCGTAAGACCGTACAATTCCTATGTGAATCCGTACTTGGCAGATGCCATGCCTTTGCAGAATCTCGTCTAGTCGGTTCGATCCCATATTTTATGGAAACGAAACTGGACGTCTTCCTCTTCTTTCCTAACTTATTTTCCACCATCATTACCCGAGAGGAAAAGATCATCGATATTCAATCGGTCATCGCATGCTTAGCATTTAAAATTATATTATATTATATTATATAATTAAATTTATAGACGTGTAATTTCGCACGCTTTAAAACAGTAATGATCAGTTAACATTTGATAATCCTGTACTTATATTATACAGTCGCATGCGAGAAATCTCACAGTATAACCTGATGCTTCGATCGATGAAATTCCTAATCGCAATTGACTTTACGTAACGCGAGTTCAGATATTTCTTTACAAAAATTCAAGTCAGAGTCGTGGAACGTTTTCGAAGATCGTTCTTTTTCCTTTCCATTTCTCCGCACATTACCATCCAATTACCAATGACTCTGGATACTGATTCGATACTGAAAAATCCTGCCTTCCTGTCTCAGGAAATTAATTGCGGGGGTAGAGTGGCTTCCGGCTACGAAGAAAGGCCGTAGAACAGTCCGATAATCATTAAATTGCCATTAGACAATCCCGACACCCTCAAAGCTCAATTATACGAGATTAATACATCGTAGCTGTCTGTTTCCTGACGTGACACAAGTATGTCACGTTGTTTCTTGGATTTTATGAATACCAAGATATCGATGTGTTGATTTTGAGGCAGCAAAATATCGAGTATTTTCTTATATTGTAATTTAAAGTCGAATGAAATCGTATGCTCGTCCTTGGTTCAATCAGCGAAGTATGTAATTGGCGAGTCTTGGGACTCTGACTAAAGAAATTTTTGCAGAGATTGAGAAGCCAGAATGTGACCGCAGCTGCGAGTAGGCTGGCGATTGTACTCGGTTAGGTTTATTCTTTCCGTAGAAAATACTATATCTTTAGTACAAACATCGGCAACGGGATAATAAGAAGAAGTATAATATCGTGATTTGATCAATGATTACAGCTCAGACGTGGAAAGTGTTGAAACCTCAGAGGCCATGGGATTTTTCACGGTTTTGCGGTCGACGAATCTCATCCGAACCTAAACTCCTAGATCTAAAACCGAGATTCGCGGATCTCCTTCTTTCGCCAAGACCCCATTCCATACTCTGAATATCGTACGAACTCTGAACTATGAACCGGGTGCTTCCGCATTCAAGATTTCATCTATTCCCTCGCAAAATTATACCCTCGATTCCGAATTCTCCGAGCTCTTCTTCCCCGAAAAAACCCCAGTACCTTCACCAATGAAATCCAAAATTCGCAGGACCAACATTCGAGACAATTAAAACGAGAGTTCAGAATTTCCCTTAGTATATTCAGTTTTTGCTTCCGCTGAACATGGACGGTCTAGGATACCCAGTACACATATTTGCTAGGGTAAATGTTCGAGCAAGCTTCGGGCTCGGCTTGGGTCAGAGGTCGACGTAAATTAATAACAATTATCCCATGGTAGACAGCTGCGATGTTCTTGTCAGAGATCCTGAGTAGATATGCACATATATTATACACGTGTACATCTGCGGAGGAGATATGGATACCTGTGATGCATCGAAAAATCAAGAAATTTGTTTCTCATGGCAAAAGTTGTATCAGAGGGCCTTTTATCCGAGGAATTTTTCGCTGAGTAAATAGAATATGTACTCTGTCCCATCCCACACTCACTTTCATTGCACATCCTTGCCAGGATAAACGTTCAAAACACGCGAACTCAATTATAACGAGAATCGCCTAGCTCTGAAGCAGCTCAGCTCAGGATTTTTCCATCGCGATTTTCTCAGCGTTTAACGCCGTTCTAGTAGCTTAGGATTAGCTGGTCCACTGCACGGTGACACTATCCATTAATTAAGGATAGCTTAGACCGTTCGTCTGTACGGGTAAGGCGAGGATGCCAGTCACTAGCTGCGATGCACCAGAATTCTGAATTGCTAAAACTGTTTATGGTCACATGTCTACATTGACCATCGAATATACTTGCTCCATTTATCTTGACCGCGTTTCGCTGATTAGCACATCCCGGTGTTATTATAATGCAATCCGTGTCAAAGCCAGTGCTCATCGTCGGATACCTAACGAACTTCTTCTCGCTTATACAGTAAAGCGATCGCGTTGTATAGGTATATGTATATGGAGGCGATTACTTAGTTTGATTGAATTTTATAACACGTTGTGATACCCTTTTTTATATTCCCACGACTCGTGCCGATTGCAAATTGACCTTGTAGTAATTGGCGACGATGAAAGAGGGAAAGATAAAGGAAATTATGGAGCCTGTATATGGAAAGGTAGAGAAAAAAGAAATTACAGATTTGTTAATTAGCGTGTGTAATGATCGTTACGCAATGTACAATCTCTCCGAGATTTTTGAATCACTTTTAACCTCATCCAATTATCGCGTAAGGTCAATTGGAAATTTTGCGGTTGACGGTGTTTCGCAATTTTACTTCACGTATCGATTACGATATTTAATTACACGGTAGTGGGTTCGATTCTGCCTTATTAGCAGGTGGAATTGAGGAAAAAACAAAAAGCCTGTAACGTATTTAATTACTCACATCGATTTCGGTTTATGGTGAGAATCGACCGATTAATCGCATATAACATATAGAAATCTTATATTGAGATATTAACTCCCCAAAGTTCATTATTACCTCACCGATTATGAAAGCCTTCTTCACATTCGTTATAGATGAAACAAAGTAGCGTAATAAGTAATCTGGCACAACTTAATAAAAAGATATGTGAGATCCCAGTCTTTGAAATTAAACTCGGTACTACTACTACTACAGTTACGATATGAGAGTTGCTCAAAATCTCCCGACACGCATTGCGTGATTTGTTATAGAGTGAGACTGCTGATTATGGGAGATTCTCACATAGTTATATACACAGAAACGAAGGAATTATTCCCGCAGATATAATTATACAGAGCCAGAAGTTCTCTTCTCTGTTTTAAAAGATTGCAGTAATTATATATATATGTATATATATACATATATGTCCGTGGGTCAAACTCTGAGAGTCGATCAGGGTTTTTACTCTAGTTTCTATACCTCGGTATAGAGGTACGCGATATCGTTCCTGGTGAAATGATCCTGGTTATTTAAATGGGAGAGATATGTCCTTTGAGAAAATGAGACCGTCTGAAGAGAGTCTTGGAGTTGAAGGAATGCAATTTATACTAGGATCAGGTCTCTGTGCAAAAGCCATTACCGGAGTTTACCTCAAATGACAAAATGATGATCGCATTGTGAAATATGATGCGTGAGTCTGAATGATCTTCATCTGTGTGCGGGGAGTCCTGCATACTGTAGAAAGACTGCGTCTAGCGATTTGTTTTAGGATTTGATGTGTGTCGCGTGGATAGAAGCGAGTCCCGAGTTTATGGGGTTATGAATGTCCGTGTCTGTGTGGCCGTACGTGTGTGTGTGGAGATGCGGAGAAATTTATGTAACTGTACGACGAACAATCTAAACTTACTAATTACAGTAATAAGAGGGAAAGGTATAAAGTGAGGACGTGTAGTAATGCGTTACGTTCCTGCATATCCCGCATCCACCTGAGGTTATAAAATAAAATTAAGTAACCACGTATATAATACAATAAGATGATAGTTTGCTGCAAAGGTGTTTCCTTTATTTCACATAATATTAAATATACATATATAATGGCATCTCACGTCGGAGTATCAAAACCATTGTTACAGAAAATATATATATACATACATACATACATACATACATATATATATATATATAATTACAATTATGTCATGCATTGCTTAACTTCAGTTGTATTCAATATCAACGAGAGACACGCATCATTCAGAGATATGTATATCCGGGGTTGGATTTCACACACCTCTATACCAGTTTCAAAAATCAGCTGAATGACCTCGTCTCGTATATTACGCGATCGGTTAAAAACTCGCGAATTAACACATTATACATAATTGAAATCTCGATGTAACCAATTATTGTAGATACTTTTTTTCTTCATAGGAATATCATGATCGTCGCTTTACAGCTGACGGTATCGATGAGCTCTTAGTTCTTCTAACGGAATCTATGATACACACAATCGTAGTTACGGATTCTATTCAAGCTGAATAAATAAATACATTCGACAGTAATACTCGTAGCAGATCAAAAGACACGTTATAATCCGCGCTGGTTTTTCTGGCCACTAATCCGCGATCAATTTCTTGTTCTTCGAGTTATACATCAATCGAACTCAGTTTGATAAAAGGCCCAGATTTCATAGCCTATAACTATATCTTCTCCTTAATGTATAATTAATCTTTATATTTACTTAAACGTATATACGCGTGATACAGCTAGGCAATTGTATCACTTTGCGTTGTAGGTAAGAAGGCTTGTATTTACACTTAAGGTCCAGCACCAACAATGCTGGCTCTGCTGTGGGTCTTGGCTAACGATAAATGCGGAGGATTCAGAATCGCCTATCCAGCTCGTGGTGGTAGATATCCACGGTCGGGTCTCGAGGGTCCGTCAGACGGGAACGGGCTATCCGATTGGGGATTTTTCCCGCCTGGAAATCCTCCCGGAGTTGAAGGACCGGTTGGAAATCCTGGTCCGCTGGGTCTTGCGCTTGGATATCCACCTGGTCCGCCTGGTCCTGATCCTTGAGGAAATCCTTGGCCCGGTGGCGACGCTCCTTGAGGTCTGTTGTTGCTGGGAAAACCGCCGGGACCACTGCCGCCCGGTGAACCCTGGGGATATCCTGGGCCGGAAGGTGTCGTCGGTCCTGATGGTCCTTGGGGTCTGTTGTTACCGGGAAAACCTGAGCCTGGATAACCGCCTGGACTTGTACCGCCTTGAGGTCCTTGAGGATATCCTTGATTCGGAGATCCTGACGGTCCTTGGGGGCTGGTAGCAGTGGGGAATCCCGAGCCGGGATATCCGCTTCCACCTTGTGGCCCTTGAGGGTATCCTTGTCCTCCGGGAGTCGAAGGTCCTGATGGTCCTTGCGGTTTGTTTCCACCTGGGAAACTTGAGGTTGGATATCCGGCGGTTGTACCTCCCTGAGGACCCTGGGGATATCCTTGTCCGGATGGCGTTGACGGTCCTGAAGGTCCTGATGGTGTGTTGTTGTTGGGATATCCACCCGGGCCGCTTCCTCCTTGTGGTCCTTGAGGGTATCCTTGTCCTTGCGGACCCTGCGGTCTGTTGTTATTCTGGTTTCCTCCACCGGGATAACCGCTCGGGCCTCCGCCTTGGGGACTTTGATTTGTAGGATATGTTGAGCCCGGTGAACCTGGCTGATTATTACCTGGTTGATAATTTCCTGCGGGTCCTTGTGGCCCGGGAGAACCCATTATCGAATAGTCGTAGAGATTTTGGTTCAGGTAATACAGACTAGATGCAGAACTACAGTCGAATTGGTTCCACCATACGCAAACGAAGTATTGCTGGTTGAAGATCGTGCCATTTGGACAAAGGAAATCGTAGGTCTGGTTGTTGGAGCAGATGTGAAAGACTTGACATTGGGTTTCGACGTCTGCGTAATAGCCGGGGAACTGCTGTGCGTCACACCTGAATCCGGTCTGTGGAATATCAGAATAAATTGGATAATCACGACCAGGCTCTCCCGGAATTGCTGAATAATCTCCATCGTCGAAATTTCCTTCGTCGTATTGACCCGTTTGGCCACCAGGAAACCCTGGGAATCCTCCTTGCGGTGATTGGCCACTTGGTCCAGATCCTGGAAATCCACCGCTCGGGCCTTGTCCACCACTAGGAAATCCACCACTTGGTCCCTGTCCGCCGCTTGGAAATCCACTACTTGGTCCTTGTCCACCGCTTGGGAATCCACCATTAGGTCCTTGTCCACCGGTCGGTCCTTGCCCACCACTCGGATATCCACCACTTGGTCCTTGTCCACCGCTTGGGTATCCCCCACTTGGTCCTGATCCACCACTCGGTCCTTGACCACCTGGACGACCACCAGGGAAGCCAGTTGACGGTCCTTGCCCACCACTAGGTCCCTGACCACCAGGACGTCCACTAGGGTATCCAGTTGACGGCCCTTGTCCACCGCTCGGGTAATTTCCACTTGGTCCCTGCCCACCACTCGGTCCTTGACCACCAGGACGTCCGCTAGGGTATCCAGTCGACGGTCCTTGTCCACCACTCGGTCCTTGACCACCAGGACGTCCGCCAGGGTATCCAGTTGATGGTCCTTGTCCACCGCTCGGATAATTACCACTTGGTCCCTGTCCACTACTCGGTCCTTGACCACCAGGACGTCCACTAGGGTATCCAGTTGATGGTCCTTGTCCACCGCTCGGATAATTTCCGCTTGGTCCTTGCCCACCACTCGGTCCTTGACTGCCAGGACGTCCGCTGGGATATCCAGTTGACGGCCCTTGTCCACCGCTCGGGTAGTTTCCACTTGGTCCCTGCCCACCACTTGGTCCTTGACCACCAGGACGTCCGCCAGGGTATCCAGTTGATGGTCCTTGCCCACCACTCGGTCCTTGACTGCCAGGACGTCCACTAGGGTATCCAGTTGACGGCCCTTGTCCACCGCTCGGATAATTTCCACTCGGCCCTTGTCCTCCAGTCGGGAATCCACCACTCGGTCCTTGTCCACCAGTTGGAAATCCACCACTCGGTCCCTGGCCGCCAGGTTGACCACTGGGATATCCAGGAGATGGTCCTTGGCTACCCGGACGCCCACTGGGATATCCTCCCGAAGGCCCTTGTCCACCGGTTGGAAATCCTCCGGTTGTTCCCTGGCTGCCAGGACGACCGCTAGGATAACCGGATGAAGGTCCTTGCCCGCCAGTTGTTCCTTGGCCATTCGGTCTTCCGCTAGGATAGCCTCCTGACGGTGTTTGTCCACCGATTGGAGTTTGCGAGGTAGGACGTCCTCCAGGATATCCTCCTTGTTGGTTATTGTTCGGTCCTTGAGGTTGCGGCGTTCCTGATGATCCAGGGGAACCATTATCTTGACCAGGATATCCTCCAGATGGAGTTTGGGCTCCTGGTCCACCGCCGGGATACCCACCTTGAGGACCTTGTGGTTTTCCAGGAATTGGACTAGTCGGGAAACCGCCTGCCGGAGAAGTGGAAGGAAATCCACCAGAACCACCGGGTCTTGAGGTACCGGGTCCTGACTGTCCAGGTGTTAACAAAGGATTCGAAGGAGCAGGATAGTTGTAGCCTTCTTCTGCCTGTATAAACGATAACAAATACAATGAAGTCGTTTAAATTGCACCTGGGAATATCACCAGGTCTGGAGGTCACGTCGCGATATTACAACGACGCAATACCAAAGTTCTAATTGTTTATGCAAAATAACTTACCAAAGATGCGCGAGCGATAGCCAGCAAGGCTGAAACAGAGGAAATGTTACAATTATATCCTTATAGACTCGCGCCTCAGAGGTAATACACTCGGCGTAATTATGATTACGAAATTTTTGATAAACCATCCGATTGTGAGACTCGCCGCAGCTGCGAAGTGCGTTTATGCATGACACGTATATCTGCAACCTAGGATGTGGTTCCATCGTATACATATATGCATATTTAACACGTGTATATATTTACATGCAGATAGCCGTATAATATCTTGGCTGTATATATATACTCGCATATAATATACATATGTATGTATGTAATATGTACGTAGCACGAGTTTTGTTCAGGCTTTGCGAGTATTCGCTCCGTGTCTTTGATGTGAAAACCCGTCTCTTGTGTTCATAGCTGTTCGTACCCTTCTGTGCTAATCCGAGACCGAGAACAATGCTCCTGATTAATTAGCGGGAAGTTATGTCACAGATTTTTCAACTCATTTCTTTCGTGTGACCGTGTGTAATACCGGCTATCTTCTCCCTGGCTCTCTTATTGTCGGTAATTCTTTGCCAGACCCTAACATCACGTTTGAATGTTAACACGACCGTAATTTTCGACCTTTTACCTTCTCCGTGAGTTTTATTATTCCTAATCGTTTATGGTTGGAAACAAAAAGCAAATTTCTTTATTACGTGTCGAGCATAACTCTTCCGGGAGACATTTGAAATAAGGAAGAATTCGATAATTGAATCTTCTTGGGTCTCGCTGCTGTAATCGTTTAAATTTGGTATTTAGTTAATTGTAAGAGAATATGAGAGAGAGAGAGAGAGAGAGGGAGAGTGAGATAAGTAAGCGGAGATGTTTTGTCAGTGTGTTTATGTTTACGGTTTCACGTCAGTTGGGAATTAGGACGAGCAGGAGGAGTTTACGACGCCGGTTAAATTCGCGTTCTGCATTGTTCAAGAGAATCTCCTCGAGTCGTTAATCTCCAAGGGATTGAACTAACAATAGAAACGCAACACCGGTTGTGGGATTTCCAAAACTCACCGCTGCATTACATTATCAACTCGCGTATGTTTTTTTTTTCGTTTTTTTTTTTCAAAATTATTCGTACAATATTCATTTAACAAAACCAAAAAATTATCGACGCCAAATGTCACTCTCACCTATCCACAGCGACCACGACTTCATTATTGTTGGTGCTGCCTCCCTTAAAGTGTAACTCTGCAAGACAGAAAAACCAAAAAAAAAGGTAATCAAAAAAGTTGTCGATTAAATATTCGATATAGCAAACGATATAATGATAAGGAATTTTTTTTCAAATGATCGAAAATCCCCAACAGAAATGACTGAGGATGTCACTTTTCCCAATGCTTCGTCGATATTGGAAGAAAAAGAAAAAAAAAAAGAAACTGGGGTATCGATTGAATATAGATGCGACATCGATCGACTAGACGCGAACTTGTAACGGTCGTATCGTAATTTCTAGACTCACCTAGATGATCCTCTCAAGAAGAGTCGATCAAAGGTAAGTCAGAAGGTGACTGACTACGGAGGTGTTGCGGTGGACATATATACCTTCAGATCTCACCCCGAACGATGATAGTCGGGGCCTGATCCCCACCAGCGTTCAAAATCCCTGGGGTGACTCCGATTCCTGATGACTTTTATTCAGGCCTACGATGATCCCTCCTTCTGTCTAGGAGGCAGGAGGAGGTCGTAGGCGAGCTTGCCCAGATCTTCTCTATACCTAATGGCATTATACCGTGGACTAAGTCAAAGAGGAGCGAAGAAGCTATACCATCACGACCTCACGACGCGCCACTGACCCGCCCCGAGGGTACGAGGGGCAAGAGGAATAAATTGAGGGAATAGAGGGGAGCCCAGGGGATGCCTGAATACGTAGAACAGTACGACCTAGTGGGAGATGTAGCATCTCCGGGAGATGGGCTCGTGGGAGGCCCGGGGTTAGTGAAAGTGAAACATTGCAAGTAGAGTAACATCTTTACTCTGCTATCCCCTCCCCCTCGGTCATAGTCTTGCGACCAGAATCATTCCCCCCGTATAACTTTGACTCTGACTTCTCTACGTCTCCCGTATACCCGAAGCTATCATATCGGAGGATACGAGACGAGAGATACCATTTACAGATATGTGCTTCACATACGTGTGGATTTTTAATCCATTACCGTCGCGGGATCGTAGTATGTACGTATATGTATACCTTTCGGTATATCAAGCAGAGGATTCCTCAGAAATCACTCGACTCTCAAAGACGACGTACAGATTATTCGCCTCGGTTCATTTGGATTGAATTAGAATCGTATACGCGATCGGTGAATACAGATTTCGGTATCGATCTATAGATTTTCAGTTTCTGTTTCGTTTCTCGTCGATTCCTTATTTTTTTTTCTTTCTAGATTTACGTAATACGTTACATCGTTGTTATTCTTTAGTTACGTGTGCTGGCGAAGGTAGGATTCCCTTTTCGTAGTGGAGATACCGATAGAATAACGTTTCGAAAGCTGTATGTACCCACTAGGTGGCATTTGACCTGAACCAATTTCAGGATTAGAATTTCAAGGCGTTAATTAGCCAGTTAAAAATAAAATTAGTACGCTGTGCGTTATTTGTGAAACTATATAGCGACCAATAAAGGAGGTGTCAGCAGCGTGAGAAAAAGGCAGTTTAAAATCTAATTGAAATTCAAAGTGAAATTATTACTTCACCGCATTAATTCTCACGCGATTTTTTTTTTCTTTTTCTTTTTCTTTTTCATTCTTCTTTCCTCGCTGTTTCGTTGCGTCGATATACTCCATATTATGTATATGCAATACGTAGTTATAATTAATAATTAGACAATCACACAATACACTTAAGCTATTCGTTTATTTATTTTTTTTTCTTCAATTCTCACAGAGTTCGAAGGAAAACCCCTTATATTTCTTTACGTATATATAGAAACACGTTCATTGGTTTCCCCGGAAGCTGGAAACCCGTCGACAGCGGCTATCTATTAAATGCGAGAAATGCTCAATTTTCTAATACAGAAAAGTCGAGTTTACATAGAAGCCGCCAGCAGTCTATCGCTCAGTTAGATTATAAAATCGTTTAACGACGCCTCGGTGGTAAAAAATAATTTCCTTACGTAGATCCCTCTGATTTATATTCGTAATTAAATTCACTATCAATTACTGGCTGGTTTGTCACGTTCATTAAATTCCATTTAAACCGTTGCCTTTCCGCAAAGGCGGCATAAAATTTGCTATAAATTTACCACCGCCGCTATTTTCCGACGCTGGTTCTTCTCATAAATGTAACCAATCTCACAACTGCAACAATCTGTCCCGAGATCTTCATCACTCGAATGAAAATGCGTTAGAATAACGATCCCATCTCCTTCCTTTTTCGAAAATTCAAATCCGCGAATTCGTCCCTGATCAATGAATCAGACGTCAAAGATCGTCGGGCTAATTGATCGACACAGTATGTGGCAACGAGCTAATACTTGGTTGAAAGTCGGCTGAAAGGTTGAAATAGATTCTTGGAAGTGCCTGGGTAGTCCCGGTAGTTTCTTTAATCCGTATATTCGTCAAATATTAAAGGTAGAGTTAGCCACTCGCTGTGAATGTGATTAGTACATAAAAGACCAACGTGGGTGTCTGGGCGTGTGGATAAATGCATGTGTGTACGAGGGGCGATCATCCTCGAGCAAAAGTCTCGTGGAAATCAGTGCTAATGATCGCATCAGATGGTCTGAGACAATGCCTCGTCCTTGGATGATCCGGGACCGAAAGCATAATGAACATGGGATTGCTGCAGTTTCTTCTGAGTCGAGTAGCGCTGATTCTTTTTTTTCTGCTCGATGAATTCATTTGTATTCCGTAAAATGGTTGGAAAGTCAGGCAACCCTTCGATAGCATTGCTTGACAAGTTTTGCCTGGATATACCAGCGGAGGTAAACAAGTTCTCGATATCAGGGAAAATGTTGCCGGAAAGTTTCGAGTCTTCTTAAGTTCGAAACGGAGCGATAATATAGACCGTGGAAGTTAAAACTTTCGAGTCTTGTCTAGGAGGGATTTTCCCTTTGCACAAAGCAGACGGTGATCTATTTCACTCTATTTTATCCTTATTTTACTTACGTTTCTGAATCCCGAGTCTCAGATGAATTATTCATGGCTTTTACCTCGCTAAAAGTTCTTATAATTGTTTCACGCGTCAAATATTTTCGATCGCGATTACAATTTAGAACTCGAGTTGCGTGGAGGACAACGGACTTGTAACTTCGGTTCTATGGAAGCCATAATGGGTGTTGAACATGGAAGGTCGGATTATGACCTCAAAAATAATTCATTGTTCAAGTGAACGCGACAATTCTTACTCCAGGTACTCCTAGATGTTTCAGATTTCACGAAAAACTACTCGCTCTTTTGTGTTCTCGTACAAAGTTCATGTTTAAAGAGATTATATCATCGTCCTATTGCGTATTAATTTATTCATTAAAATTATACGCATTTATACCGTAAACTTGATTTACACTAAATTATAATACAAATTTTTATTCGAACGGAATTATTTCCACGATAAATTCTTAGGTGCAAAAAAATAAAAACGAAAACCACACAAAGAACGTAAAATAGCTGAAAACAATTTTTGGAATTTAATTAAGCTGACCCGAGTTCAAGGAAGTCTTATGATACCTGCGCAATGGTGGAATCAGAGAGCTGCAAATCTGTACAATGGCCTTTCGTATCCGGAAGCAGTACCCCGTGCGATCGTTTGTAATTAAAACCGAATAAAGTTGATTATCCAGAGTGTGGTAGAGACTTTTACCTTATACCGAAAGTCTGGAGGAATTTCATTCCCACAAAGTGAAAAAGAAAAGAAAATAAGAGAAAAAAAAGAAATAATCTAAAAGAAAAATTCGGGGTTCTTTAATTTTTGAAAGATTTCATCAGATTTTCATATACACATTTTCTAAGATTTAAACCTCGCCAGGTAAAGTTTAACTCCGTTCCAGGTTTTGCGCCACGATCATATTGTTCTCGAAGCATTTGTGCATGCCAGGATAGGCCGAGAGTGGGCCAAGGTAAAATCCATTAGATATAAAATTTGGAATCGAATATAGTAGTTTCTCGGTAAACGGATGGATAGACGAGACCGAAGACAAAGGGCACGATTCCGAGACCGATTCGTGTTACAAAAATGAATAAAAAGGAACAATCTCGAACACCGGTAACGATCGCGATTCGACGAAACTTTGTTTCCAAACTAATCGTGAATCCTAAACGCTACAAGTGAACTTGAAGAACCTGGGGAAACGAGAGATAGATAGGAAGGTGTTTGTACACCGGAGTTTAGTGCTCAGTGCAGACGCATAATAGGCGATTATTACGCTTGTCTGGGAAAGTTAAGAATGGGCCAAGGTGGAAGTGGCCACAGTGTAGAGATGATGGTTTTATTAAAACCGCTTATTTCCCGTATTCTAATACCCACGTCGCTAATTTAATTGCTAATTGCCAAAAGGCGGAAAAGACGGATCAACCTCACGTCGCGAGGCATTTCAGCTCCTATCCCTAACTCGGTTCCGAATAATCAATTTTTCGTTTCATTGGTCATTACCTGATTCGTTAGGATTCATTATTCGAGACCTTTGTTCACCTTTGTCTAATTGTAAATCCCACGATGTGTATAATACACGTATGTATGTAAATGTGCGCCTGGCTACCCAGTGCCGATGTTGCAGTCCGGGTTCGTCTCTCTTGGAAGAAGCGGATTTTTTATAGCTTTGTCGTTAATTGTCTGCGCGATCCGGGTGAAAGCATTTCCTTGTGCTCGAGATTAGACCGAGCGTAGAATTGTGCAACCCATCTTTGCTAGACGTTTTGAATTATCGCACGATTTAAATCATTTCGGTCAGCCCCCAGAGCGTAGGATTATTAATATCCCTTTTTCCTCATTTTATTTCAGCTTCCTCTGCGGTTTTGCGTACGAATTATTAACGGATGTGAAAAATCGACTCGAATAATCCGCGTTTCATCTGTATCCAATGAAAACATCAGTCCGCTAATTTTACCCGGCATATATTTAATCAAACCCGAGATATAATTTCTTTATGATTCCTCCTGCAGAAATAATTCAAGTTTATATATGAAAAGGAGTAGATTCGTTATTCTCGACGGGTCTATTCTTCTCCGTAGCTTTGCTCCCGAGTTAATCATTATCAGAATATAATTATTGCACGTTATTACCGCTATTACCTACCATCTCCCCTAACTGGAGATCTAAGTGCCTCGGCGAAGTGTTAAGTACTTAAATATATCATTTCGCAAACGTAGCGGTAAATATTCTGTTAATTACTTTAACAGAGTCTATATTACCCCTGGCAGATCATTTCAACAGCTCCTGTATCAATACGCCGTATAGAATCCGGAAAATTGATACGTTTCAATAATTCGCGAACCTTGGCGTCGCTTTATCTGCTCCAGTTTCGAATTAAACGGACTCGAAAGATCCGCCGAACGAGGGTTATAATTTCCACCAGAATCCCGGTCGAGAATGATCCTAATCAGCAGTTTATCGCCACGAATTTATGGCTGCTAAAAATTCAGATTCAAAATTTCCACACAATTTTTTCCTCACCGTCCGAGACGAAGAGTATATCAGATACGGAGTTCTATACAGATCCTTTGTCCATCGTGTAATGAATATCCACCGAATTAGCATTTCTTTCAAATCAGCATAAAATTTTCTATTTTTATTCATTCTTTTTTCATTCTTTCGAGAAAAATTTTACTGCAATTCATTCGAGAGTAAATATCTGCGCTAATGATTTAAAAACGATGGGCAAATGCCGCCTCAAGGCTCCGGGTAGATAGTAGCCTGTAATATTTATATCTATATAGATATACGTATCCTTTGAAGAGAATTTCTGCCCGAGGATATCGGATCTCCAGCTGTGTTACGATCCCATAAATGTCAATGTCTGTATGAGTATAAGTCGTGGAAAAACGATTATTGGGTAGGTAGAACTAGGAAGCCGGTGCAGCGCTGTTCTCATTGTCAGCCGTAGCTCACCTTCCTAACAGTTTGCTTAAACCTATCTACAAGAACGGTTGCAATTGGATCCAATTACCGAGCAACAAACTAACGAATCATAAACGAGTTTTGAACCGATATTTCACAACGGCAGCTGTAACCTTCCCACCAGCTGGTTAAAGTCGGTATTATATTTCTTTTGCGTTATACATATTTAATACATGCCTATTTTACAACCGCAAACTTGTTTCCCTATTTCAGTAGTAAATTCGAGTAGAATATAGAAAAAAAAAAAACAAATCTCGGGATAAAGGAACAACGGATCACTTCGAAAGTGTTTTTCAATTCATTTTTATTAACAGAACTTCGTTCGAACGGCAAGGAGATCGATGGACGTTAGTGTTTCAAGTGTTTCGAGTGTTTCGAGTGTTTAAAGAATTTCCTTGCCGTTGGATCACCCGTCTATCACTTCGTTTGACTAATTTTGAAAAGTGGGGAGAAAAAGGGGAGGAGATATTTCGCAGCCGTATTCAAAATTCATTTTCGACGATTAAAATCCACGGTATGTTAATGATGTCCACTGTGATCCTCGGTCGTAGTTTCGGCATCGTCATCCGCGGCTGGAATTCCAATCGAGAAAAATACCGCGGCCCAAATAACGAAGAGAGCGATTAGAGCCAGGAGAGTATTCCCTTGAAATTTTCCCCATGATGTATAATTCACTTTACCAGGCCGACGACATATCGTCTCTTTGCTCGACGTACCAGCCGACTCGTGATGATCCATGGTCGCGATTACCGGATAACTAATTAGAGGATGAAAAGAGAATTATTAATTGTTTTAGTACCCGGGGAGGACAGACGTGGAAAGGAATTCCCGAGCTGTTCATAAATTTAAAAATACGTTTAGCGATTCTACGAGATAAGTTTAAAGTGGTGCTGGTGCTATTTCTGCACAGTGGCATTTACCCTCGACGAGATATATGGCCCTTATGTCAGCACAGTCTGTCGTTCGACTACTTTAAAGATTATTAAGTTCGTTCAATTCTGAGATAGTTTTATAAAATCTGGATCGACGTTGACACGAGTCACTTACGTGTGTATATATTATTATATATGTATTTATATATTTATTCACAGCTCTGGTGGAATTCTCTGCCGATACACTTTACTTACGATAGACTGGGACTGCCGAGTTTAATTCTAGAACAAAGTGTCGTTATCTGAAGCCTCTCGCACTCCTATACATGGGATTGTACCAATTTCCGATTATCAATATTTCACAATTACGTACACGGGTGTATCTTATCTTATCGTTAATTATCGATTGATACAATCGGTGGTATTGCTATGCAGACAATCGAGGCGCGCGATGAAGCGGAAAAATAAATTCATTCCGCCCTCGAGAAGGTTCGATTAATTTTTTTTTCGATAGGAAAAATCAAAAATATAAAAAAACGACGAGTGAATTCTGAGGCGAAGAAAAAGGAGTCGCAAAGATTCTCCCCGTCAATTTTTTTTTGAGAGATTTTGCGGCTGCTTCTTGAGACAGGAAATCCGCGAAGGGTGGACACGGCCTTTCCCTAACAGAGCTGTATAAAGGGGATGAATTCCGAGGGATAGGACAATCCGTCAGGCTGCAACGACTCGGAAAATAAACAATTGATTGATTGTCGTTCCCGCGGAACAAACAGTGTCTAATAAAGGGTGGTATAGCCGGCGTTAGAGCCCGAAAGAAGGAAGTAGGTATAGGAGAAGGATCGGGTTTTCCCGAAAACGTCTGGCGACGGCGTGGCATTTCGCCTTCCTATTCTTTTTTCTCTCTCCCTGCCTCAGTAGTCTGAACAAATTTCATCCCTCCGTGTACCAAAACGGCGCCAGGAGATGGATTACGTCTGGTACGGATGATGTTTCCCTGTCAGACTTTTCGCGATTTATTTTTACCAATTTTTCAAGGCTTAACGCTACGGCATAAACCGACTCTACCCACACACACACACTCACACATTAAAAATGAAATACTTTTACATTATTATACATATCATTATTTTCCGATTTCCCCCTACTCACGGCTATCCCTTTTCTCATCTTTCATTAATTCTTCGGGAATTTAGAAACAACTCGTCGTTATTCGACGAAGTGTCTTTTTCCATCTGTCTCTGCAAACGTGTTATATATACACATTTGGAATTGGAGTCGAGAAGTATAGCCCCGAGGGATTCGGAGGACCGGAAATTGGGCTTGATACATATTTATTACCGAGTTCAAAGCAGAAGAAGTGAAAGAAAAAAAAAGTGGAGAGAAAAAGAAGGAAAAAGTTGAAGAAAATTTAAAAGAACGCGGTGGAATACCGAAATGGAGTTTTATTTACTGGACAAACATATTTCGTCCGCTCCTTGTTTTATCATTTGTATACATAAACATGCGTCTTACCAAGAATTTCCTCAGCCTCATTTCTGAGACATGCGATTTTCTAACGAAATGACGTGGAAGAAACCAGAAAAGAGGGTAAATTTCCTCGGGGCAATTTCATAAAGAGAGCGAAAAAAATCGGACGAGATTCTACCCAAAGTTTTTCGCGAATTTTACTTCGTTACAATATTAATCGCGCGTCGGATACCTGAGCACGGAGATAATAACAATGATCTCTAACCCATATACAGAGTGTAAAATTTATTTAATAATCTATACGAGATCTAAGCTTTCCCGCGACGGTGTCGCTAACATAGAATGACGCGACCTACGATCCCGCGCGTCCCTTGACATCGTAATCATTTCCTCCACCTCTCGGTTCCATAACTGTAGAATTCCTCAGCATCTTCTGGCTCCGGGATTTTCAAGATGTATATGTATGTAACATGCATGCATATTTCACACTCGTTCCACCGAGATATACCGTCTTATAAGTTCTAAGAACCCTCTGCGCTGTACACTTCCGGGGTTTTGTTGCGCCGAATAGAATATATGGTTCGTGACACGATTAGGTATTACATAGCGGAATAGAATAAGCCGATAAGAAGCTCTTGGAAATTTTTATCCACCGCGATTTTCAGATCTGAAAAACCTATTCTGCCTCTAATTACACAACGCTGACCTCAGGCACTAATACGAGACGTTCTTATCGTACGGATTGAATCCTCATTTGCAGGAACTACTCACGTTTTATGTCTTTAGAAATCAAAGACACGCCACATGCTCGGTTACACCTACGCGAATGTTTTATCGCGTTGGAATGAAGCTGAAAAAAAATAAGTTAGGATTAAAAAGAAGAAAGAAGAGATTCTAGACCGAATTTTTGCCCGTTTTATTACGCTCGCGAATCCTTTTTCTACCCGATAATTTATTCGGCTAGGTATTCGGTTTAAAAAATGACGACTCTTGACCTAAAATCAAAATTTATGTTCGCATCTATACGTACGTAAGTGCTCGGCTCGTTGAGTTAGGCACAAAAGATTATAGCTCATCCGCGAAAGTATTTAGACGAGAGTGTTTCTTTGGTATAAACATTAAGGCATCCGTCGATAGATTATACGCGATCGTTAGTCTCCTTGTATCATAGTTACGACATACCTACTCGATAGATCTAACGTTTTGCTTCTATATCTTCTAACTCTCACTCGTAAACGTTGCCGGTCAATTATCTCAAATTTCGCTCTTTACGAACAAGCTTTTTCGCGAAGACACTTGACAAACTGTTACAAATGTTCCTCAGATACGGAGAACCTTCGCTGGTTTCAATAAAACGAATCCAGGAGCGAATGATCTGTCGATTCCCGCGCCAAAAATAGAGAACCGATCGTTTCACGAACGAGAAATTTTGGGGAAAGGACTATTTCGTTATTTCAACTCACACGTATTTCACAAATTTACGAAATCCTCGATACCTCCTATAAGACACGAAAATATGCCCAGATTCTAACAGCCGAGTAGAATTTAAGGGCTTCTTTCGGAGTCGCGAGAAAAACTGGGAAAATAGCAACCTGAGATAAAGCACGAAATCCCTGCACGTGTTTTCTCCATTCTGAGATGAAGGTTGCAAATTTTATGACGTGGGAAATTTAATTGCCTATAGGGAGAGGAAGAAATCGGTTTCGATATCTTCGGATATTGATCAGATACATTCGTGTTTCTCGATCCACAAAAAGACCTGATGGATTGTTCAAAAGTTCGGAAAGAATTAGATGAGATTTGCTCGCTTTATAATCTCTGGGAATCCTTGCCCCGCGGATTCCATTTATTTCCCCATGCCATTTAGAACCTTGTCTTTGTCTTCGTCTTGTACAGAGCAGCAAGTGCCTACTTAGTACCGATCTTTATTATCTGTGTTTCGTTTGATAAACGGTTCTCATAATTATGTCGTAATAATAATTTCACCTTCGTCATGACCATCGCAATAAATCAGATCAATTCTCGTAAAACGGAGCGATAGACGGATGCGCTGTCTTCGACGGGGTGTAATCAACTATTGCGAATATAAATTGAGACACGAATCAAACGATTATATGTATGTAATCCTCCCATTATATTTTACAAACGTGAAAATATCCGGCGATTTTTCAAAGCAAATTTTAATCCGTTATGGCTCAAGAACTTAGCGAGGTAAATAATTCATCGCAGACTCGTATCAAAAAGTTATATTCAGTTCACCTACTCACTCTCGGTATTTTCTGTTCCAAGACTGTCTCACGCTCGTAATAATAGACGTAATGACATGAGACATGTGGTAATAAAGAACAACTCGAAACGAAATTATGCGTATAAATGCATTATATCATTCGCTTGAGAACCCTAGCGAGCAATTTATACTTTGTACATCCACTTGGCACTCCGCACACTTCTGAATCACTCGTCGTCGTGATTAAACGGGACATTTTTCAAGCTGGAAAAACCGGATCGATACCCCAGGAGTATTTTTTTTTTTTTTTAGGAAATTGCATTTTTTCTCGGAGGCGATATTTTGTTGAAGTTTGGGCAAAAATTCATTTTCAACGGTCTGTTGATCCGGACAGTGAGAAATATTCGTTGAGAATTGCGAACTGGATCACATAATCCCATGTTTGGCGATGATCTTGCGGAATCCTATTTACATTTATACCGATCCGAGCGTTTAGTTTCAGCCTTGAGATTGCAGAAGCCTCACTTACAATTAGTTAGTGATTCACGTAGCTAGTATTATACGATGTGAATTCCTGCGAATCACCTAGTTGGAGGAAGGTATCGGAATCGACGTTGTATAAGAACCGTGTACGTAGGTTTATCATCGGTTTACTCGCGATCTTGAATCGCTGCAACTATAATCGCACGTGCGAGACCCAGTTACATGAAATAATACCTCAACGGATTAGTTCCATATCCGCTTAAGATCTTCTGTTCGCATAAAAAAAAAACAAAAAACGAAAAAAAAAAAGTAAAAAAAATCTGAAACAAAAGTTAGATAGGTCAGATAATGCCGGCTGGTTTCTGTTTCACTCGGCTTTCCCACCTCCCGTGGCAAAAGGTCAGTAAACTGTTTAGTCCAGGACGAGGAGCAGGATGAATGAGAAGAATTCTGTTCACCTCTTGGCAGGTTTTCAATTACAGGAAAGATCACAGCGATTCACGGAATCACGCTTTGAAATTAACGTTCAGTGAATCTTTCCATACGTTTTGAGGTAATGGAATGAAATTAGTCGATAATCCGGTTAGAAATATCAATAGAAAGTTCTAATTGATGTCTGAATCAATCAAAATCAGTCAAAACATTCGAACATTGGCCAATGCCCCGGGATAATCAACTCGTCATTATCCGATCAACACATAAGACCGAGAATTAAGCTGAGCATTAATCACCAGTCGGTTAGTTCCAGGTATGAATTTATTCTCTGATTGATGCGCAGACCGAGATCTGTACACATCACTTAGAATTATGGAGTACCGTGGAACCTCTGACATTCGACATCTGAACTTTTCTAAGACCGCCGACTCGCGTGATACTTGAAATAAGAGAAGGAAAGCGCGTGTCTTGCCTATGACCGGCATTTATCACTGGCTTGAACCCTCGTCATCGTCCCATTCATTAAAATCAAATTTTTTGACGTGAGTGAAGAGCCGAATGACGGGATGGGATTATGGGAAAGAATAATACCAATTTTTATGTGGGGGGAAAAAAAATAATTGGAGAAAACGATTTGGCGAGATGGTGAAAACCCTTAGCGGTATTTTCCGGAAACTCAACGAGTGTAAGTTTGGGTGCAGGTAGATAAATTCTATGGGATAACTTCGGGCTATAAATATTATCAGAGTTGCAGCAACTTCTAGAGTAAACTTCGTGGTCAAGTGGATCTTGGTAAAGTTTAGAATTGTTTTAAGTTGGCTTAGAGTTTTGTCGAAAGTAGAGAGAGGACTTCAGGTCCTGAAATAATTGACAATATAGAAGGAAATGTTTTATTCATTTTCGAAGAAACTTTACATCATGAACTCGTTATTCGTAAAGTATTTGAGTTTCGGACGTTTGGTCATTAATTCATACGAAATTTTCACCAGTCCGCTTCCTGAATTTTCCTGCTACTCCTTTGAACCTAATTTGGCAAATATTATTCCGCGATATCGTCCTCAAAGTAATTTTATACATCCTGTAACGATCAGGTTGGGAAATGCGCTAATTGAGCATGGGGGGAAATCACCTTTACATTATTTTCCGCAGACCTCAGCACCTGCACCGAGTAAACGTATAGGTAGATGATGTGAACGAAGATTAACACTTTTTCAAAAACAGGATGGCGCCGTCAGGCCTCTCTGCTAGTGGCTAAATAAATTATATTGTAACCCTACACCGTTGAGCTATTATAACGCGTAATTACAGGATGATTGAGTAATAGGGAACGGATGCATTTTTCATTAACACTAATTAAAGTGTCTACCCCGTGACTCTCAGAAGAATAAAAACAAAAAGAAAAAGAAAAAGAAAAAAGAAAAAGGAGACGTTTGTGAGTCCGAATAGAATTTTCTTTTTTCTTTTTTCCCAAGGTAAACGTTAATTGAAAATTTTCGAATCAGAATCATAATTTGGAATAAATCGAGCGTAAGATCATTCTTCATCTCAGCACGTAGATATATATATATATATATATATATATATATATCTATACCTAAGACTAAACGACTTTCGCAATTAACTATATACGAATCGATTACACCAGTCTCTTTCTTCACCTGTTGCAGCCCATCATGCCTTTGGCTATTGGCCGGCAGCATTACTGATCTCCACTTTGCCACCGGCATAAGGTATTAGCTTTTACACCGTTTCAGACTAGAGATCAACTAATGACAGCTCTGCACGCCTCCATCACCCTGACCGGTTCACCCACACGTTTTATTGCGTGTACATATGGTAATGTATCACACGAGGTTCACCATCACGTACGAACGTAACGTATGATTGTTATTATCGCTGCTGATATTATCATCATTATTTTTGTTGTTTCTCATTATTTTTTTTTTCAACGAAAAACTGCTTAATATTCTCTCCAAAGAAACGAAGATATACCTCACATCGATGGTGATTGATTCAGCTTCAAATTCATTCATACTTCTCGCAGATGAAAAAAATTCAATGATCGTTTCGTCAAGAAAGACCAACTCGTTCATTTTAAAATTGCTCAATCTTACCTTATACGTTTTTTAAGACTGTTCTGGCTTCACTTCACTTGCGTACGTATGCATATGCATATATATCGTTGAGACATTTAAATAATTGACGTCTGATTAGCCTGAAGAGAGAATAAGCGTTGATAAATTGTCTGACACTGCAGCGATCAGTCGCATAATAGTTGAGTAAATTTCACGACAAATTATCAATTTGTTTCATTCATTTCTTGGCAAATTATTAGCCGAGTAGATAGAAGATCTTCCATAATCTATAATAATTGGGTAACTATGGTTAGATATTTTACTAATGAAGTAATGACTAATTTTAGAATAAATCCGCCCAGTAATTGCCTGCCTAATTTTTTCTGTACGGTTATTTTTTTACTTCTTCTTTTATTAACGTCTAATTACAAGGAAGTGGAAACAAAGATCAAGGCAAAAATTTTTGCCTCTATCGATTTCTCTAATAACATATATTTATCTCTAAATTGTGGTACTCATTAGTACACATTGGGCAAAACTATAAAATTTAGTTAATCGAGTTGGAATTATTTCTCGGTAATAAAATTATTCAATTAATCGAATGGTATAGGGCTATTGGGTACGTTATTTGCCGTTACGTCAGGCATGGTCAAATTATCCACCAATTTCATTATAACGTAAAGATCGCATTCTCACGGATGACATATTCGTCTATGTCCCCAAAGCCTGCCAAAGATGGAGCATTGAATATCGGATATTGGCAGGTGTCAATCAAACCTATCCGTCAAACAGAATCTTCGCGGTTCGAATAATCCGTGAATAAGGACCTGGATTAAGCCCGGACAACCTACCGACTAGACGTGAAAATAGAAATATAGATGTCCGAGTTCAAACTCTTCGGCAGATGTCAAGGCTGACAATTTATTGTCACTCAAATCTAAGAATAACACTCATAGAGCACGCATCCTTTCAATTATTCATCTTGCCCGAGGCGTACAGATGTGTATTCCTCTCGCCGCGAGGCCCTATTTGCGAAACTAACAAAAATAGCTGCCAGCGGTTGGTCTTATTATAATTTTACGATCATCAGACCGAAGAATCGACCTAAAAATCCCATTATTTTCTACTCTAAAGTCCATATGGTTGTACCTGATGAAATAAATCGGAAGAAATTGGACTTCTTCTCTTTCGCAAATTCCGTTGCACATCGAGACCACCTATCGGGTAGTTTTACGCAAATTCGGATTTATGATGAAAAGGACTCGAGCTTTCTGACATTTCTCTGTCGCTATGTGTAGCCGAGGATTCTCACGCGGCGGTTTATCCGCTTTAAAATTCCCTTTAAGGTTTAGTTTCGGCTCCGGTATAAAGACGGCCTTGCGAGGTCACGGTTCGCATTTCTCGATCCGGGGAACGCGTCTTGTCCATAAAGTGGGTCGACCTAAGGAATCGTGCGGATAAGTCGATTCGCATGCTAATTTATAATCCAATAACAATTATTGCAGAATTTTTTGTTCGAAGCGCGGAGAGTGAGAAAGAGCTCGGATGAAAATTGCATCTTCCCTTTCTCTCTCTCGACGAAATCTTTCCTAATCCCGAAATCATCTTCTAATATCTGTAACCGGAGCCGTACGTAGGGTCCTACGTTTATGCAGAATCGCGGGGTAAATTAAGCTCCGCTTAATTGCTTTCCGCCAGATTAACGTGCGGAAGATCCGGACTTGGTACTTGGGAAACTTAATAATTATGAAGCTGGTAACTTCGACGTCCGGTTCGTATAAATATGAGAGATGGTATCCAACCGATGGTAGTACGTCATTTGGAAACATCTGCATCGTGGTATATAGCTGTAGGTACAACTGTATAATAGGATTTAGTGGGCAGCTGCGACTCAGCGAGACTTCAACTACTGAATTATTATATTACCCAACAGAACTAAACTAACAATTCTAAACAGCTCGTGTAGAACGCTTGTTACACTATAAACCTCCGAGAATCGCAGCTATACATCACATAATCAAAACCAGAGAGAATTATGACGAGTACGAATGCAGCCAGACCGAAGAACTCGATTTTTCAGGGCTTAGAAGCTCCGCGATAAATTCAGAATTTTCTTCGCTGAAAGCGAACCTTAGAGACGTGGCAACTTTTGTGACCGTCATCTGATTGTAAAATCCTGTGGATTTTGAATTACTCTTTTTTTTATCTTCGGTTGAATTTATTGGATTTATAATGCGGGACAGGGACGATTCGGACAAGTACCAGAAGGCGTGAAAATTCAGTCTTCGATGAGGACTGGTGTGGTAATTGAATATGAAATTCCACACGTGTCGCGATTCGATCGATTGTTCCGTGACACGGATGCGCCAGATGTTTTAAACTTTTATTGAATTTTTCACACCGCCGAAGATTACATCTTGTTTGAATTCAAACCCCGAATTTCTTACTTTTTTTTTTTTCTAAGTAAACGGAGGGAAAATTTGAATCCAACTTTTGGTCGAACAAAATATAAAAATAAAAATTGACCAAATTTCAATACCATTTCATTATTTCTTCTATTACAACTCGACTGGATGAGATTAATTATCCACGCGTTATATACTTTGGCAATAAATCGTACCTCTCGAGCCGAAGCTGAGATCACATCTCGATGTGATCGAATATGCCGGAGCGAGAATTCCGTGGATTAATTCATTCCGTAACAAAGATGTAGATATAATAGGTAGGATAGATAGGAAGGTATATGTAATCAGGTACAGAACCTACGTTATAGTAACGCTTATTCGCAAACTCTGGAATAATGAGGTAGCAATATGGTGCCAACTTTCTCTACCGTAGCGGAATTCGCGAAATAGCGCTAATGCCTGCCGCGATACAACATCTTATTCTTCTTATTATTCCCCTTCTCATTATTATTGTTATTCTTATTTATTACGCAATTCCTAATAAGTGCATTATTATTTGCACTATGGAGGCGCCGTCTGTGGATATAATTATAACAACTCAGAGCATACGTAAATGTATATATATGTAGAAAGAAGCCTAGCTATTGTCTAGAATCGAGAATAACAGTTGTGACATGATATAATTTTTTTAATTATAGATATTATTGTAATTACGATGCATATGCGATAATCTGTCATTCTCCTTTGATCTATTTTCTCTCCCGTTTTCGCTGCGCTCTTCTATATCGATCCCGGATCACTTCCCTTTTATAAATCGCCTCGGAACGTTTCGCGAACTTTCTTAGTCAGCTGATTTTATTCCGAAGTAGAAAATTAATCGATTCAGTTTAAGATTAAGATGCACTCGAAGCAGCGGAGGGCGAAGTCACGAACAGAATCGAAAGCGTCAATTTAAGTTTGGCGAGCCTCTTGCGCTCTTCGATCGGCGTTATATCAGCTGCTTCCGCTCTTACATAGCTCTTGATTCACTTTCTCCACAGACCGGAGGGTTTAGGTCACCAGTCTATTTTTTTTTTTTCCCCCATTTTTTACTTCTTCAATTTTATTTTATTTCTCTTAGATTACCCGTTGCAGTTGCATCGTGATCGATAAATATCGATTTATCGTCTGCTTTGTACAAAGAGATATATAAGGCTTGATATATATAAACTTTCTTCTTTCCGAAGACAAAATTCCGTTCCAAATTATACGGAGGAAAAGTTTTTCAGCTTTTCGCATCGAAGACGGAGAGAATAAAGAAGATATGAAATTCGCGATCGTTTCGATGAAACCGGGGCGATTGCTGGACGAAAAAATTGATCTCGTGAGGAGAAACGGGCGTCCGTTGATCGTCGAAGAGATGATACGTTTGGGGTTGGAAATTGACGGCGTGACGATGCCCGAGGAGTAGGTATCGTTCCGTGAAGAACGCTGTTTACGATGACCATCCGAGTGGCAAATACCCGCAGGAGATATATAAAAAGTAGCGGAAAGTACGCCGCTAAAAAAGCTCGATTTCGGTCTCAGACGGAAATTGGGAAACGTGGGAGAAAGAAGCCACCGAAACTTTGGAAACAAAATGATCATTCATTTTTACAAAATACAAAATTTGATGGAAATTTTTGTTAAAGCACGTATCAGGTGCTGCCGTCATCCGAAAATCGTAGGAGGCGTTTTTGGATTGGACCCTTTTCAGTGATTTAAAAAAATGGAGAATGATCTCTTTGCAAGTCTCAGTTGCGCCTCTCTTTAAGATTTCACAAAAATTTCATCGCGCTCTTATTCCTATGCATTTTTTATCCACTTATGAATTATTACCGACGAAACCCAGTGGGGCAGTGATATTAATTATTCAGTATATGTCCGTGGATATGAATAGTGAATTGAGTTTCTGAAGATATTTAACCCTGATTAACATTAAATATCGAACTCGGGTCTCAAGACTCGGGCTAGATTTTTATATCGCCGATATTAAAGCCATACGAGAGTTTATTTTTGAAGGTATCGTATGTATTCCGATAGTGCGTTCCTCCGAGAATATTTCCTCGATTGGTTTTCTCAAAAGTTATCAAAATTACGATCAGGAGAAAATTTCGAACTATTTACAGGCGTTTTTCTCGAAAATATACATTTTCAGGTAATTTTAGCGAGATATCTCAAGAACAGTTCAAGATATCCACATGAAATTTGAACGGATAGTCGCAGGAAACTCTGGGGCGTTGAATAGACCTGAAAAATGATTTCAAAAATATTTTATGACCATTTTATGATAAAAAAATACCCGAATTTTTTGTCGTTTAACATTTTTTCTTCGTGATTCTCTCAATTTTAATCCGATATACAATTTTTTAGATCGAATCTATATCTATAGTATTGAAATTTCGAACTTCCACAGTCCCCTGGGGGTATAATAATCGAGTTGATCCAGTAACGCAGATGCATGCCACGGAGATAAGTACCGAGGTACAGATACATAAAACATATCTTAACGCCTAATTTAATATGCATAGATTTTCTCCGACTTGTAATCAGAGTCCAACTCTGTCTTTGACATTATCCGTCAATATCGGTCGAAGAGAGAAGGAGAGATGAATACGTTTGAGAAGTTATATACTTTGTAAAATTTATGCAAAGATATTGGTCGAAATTTAATCCTGAAATTATTCAACAGGTATGAGATAGCCTCAGGTAGTTTAATCCACCTGAAACGTATATTTTATACACAGTGAATTCCTAATGGGTACACAGGGGTAGGCAGGCGAATTTCAACTGTCGAAAACATGAAATTTATACGCGACAGATCGTCGCGATGTATTCAACCCCAAATATTTTGACATTTCTTGTCATTTGCAATTTTTCAAGATATACTACGCTGCATCAGAGACTTTAGGCAAATTCTATTGTACAATATATGTATATATACAGATCCAGTTGTTAGTATATTTTATTTTGATTTTTTTTTATTGAGGCAGTGTAGAATTATGCCGAAATTCGTTTCAACTGATTCATGGGTTTGACGGGTGCCCAGATATTATTAGGATCCATTATATTGACCCCCGAAAAATTCCGTATACGAAATATTATATACGTGTACTGGTCGCGTAAGGCGATTAGGAAAGCTCTTCGAACGTGACTATTCGAACGCGTGCCCAGGTGATACGTGAGAAAATTTTCTTGCAGCTGATCAGGCTCGTAATTTGAAAATACATTATCATTCATACGGCTAATTGGAAAATTAGTATAAAACAGCCTGCGGGTATTAAGACAAAAGGAGAATTAAAAAAAAACGGAAAAACTGTATAATATCATTCAATCATTTTTCATAAATCGAAGTTCCTTTTTTCTATTTAGCAAATCAATTTTCAATCCAATAGAATCAACTTGGCACGTATACTTTCCAGAGTCCATTATAGCCGGTGGCAGGTAAAATTTATCAGGATCCTAGATAGGTACGTGGGTGAGATCCAATCCTTGAGATTTGAAAATCGAATGGGTATACCCGCAGTAGTTCACCTAAGCAGAGTTAAATAAAGTCTGCGTCTTGGATTCGAGGGAATCGGGTAATCAAATACGGAAATAAAGAGTGCAGATTTTTGTATCAAAAATTTCATAATTTATGTACTTAGAAGCTTATTAATATAATCATAAATCGCCTAAATTCAGTTTATAAAAGTAAAAGATTCTCTGTAAAAGTTTAAAATCTTAAAATTAATTGCACCTACATTTCTTCAATTGAATTTTAATAATATCGGCATAATAGCAACGACAAGCTCTCATCGATTGATTACTTACGTAAAACTATCAAAACATCTTCTTTCAGTCAAATTAATTTTAATAATTATTGTCGTATATTTATTTTCGTTTTTTCTTGCTCTCGAAGTAAAAACGAAGAACAGGCACTCGAACGAAGCGGATTGTCAGCATAATGAGACGAAAGATATATAAAAATATCCAGATTCAACCTATTTCAGAAAATATTTGCACTTTTGGTGAATCCTGGTCAACAACGCTGGCGAAAGTCTATCCTCCATGTACTCTGCTGTATATTTCTTTTCGGCAACTAATTCGGCGACTTTGGTTCCATCGATATTATATTCATGTTTGACCGTAGTAGCCGGTGCGACCCAGAGACTCATGAAAAAGCCGTAAAGCTCGTGTATCTTCAACTCATTCTTAAGCCACTCCATGGAAAGATCCTCCAATACTTCTCGCGGTACAGATTTAAGATTTGCGATCAAAACCGAGTGATACGTCTCCAGCATTTCGTCCAAACGTGCTTCTATCACATCGTGAATTACACTCGTGTGCAAAAAGTACAAAATGTCTATAGCGACTGAGGTGAACCTCGCAGATTGAAAATCCAAAAGCCGCACATCTACCACCGATTTAGTAACTTCGTCGTATCTGAAGAGCAGGTTTGATATCCAACAGTCGCCAACACACATCACTGCGTACCTCTTCGGCTGAATCAGTTCCTGAGAAAATGAATAGCCCCGGTTGTAATCCAGTTTTTAATTTTCAATATTCCAAAAAACGAAGAAACGAAAAAAAAAGAATAAAAAATAAGTCGTTTTCTCTCAGCCCTTTACACTTACCTTCAAAAGTTCATATATCTTGCCAGCCTTGCCTTCAAAGTAGGCGATTTCCTTGGCGTGATCGTCTCCCGCAGTTGCACCAGCTTTCAGATAGAATATGGTCCAAGCTGGGACGGAGTCTAGCATCGATTTTATTCCCTCGTGGTCAGCACCTGGTGTAAAAACTACTTCTCTGATTTCCCTTCGTATTTTGGCGTATTTCTTTGGCTCTGCGTACTCGAGCTCGAAAGACGCTGCGTGAAACTTGGCGAGTGTCTGCGAAACGATAATTGAATTTCGATCGTTTTTTCTTTCCTTTTAATATGCATAGGTATAAAGATTCGGTTTAAATCGAACACACAGTTTTACCTCCAAGACCAATTTCGCGTGCCCTAAATCGAGACCCTTCATTTTATCGGGCATTAAAAAACCCGCGGACGTCAGATCCTCCAACAGAATGTACTCTTTGTCCACGTACAGACTTTGAGGAACCAACTTTTGATCATTTCCAAGCAGAACTGGAAGCGCTCTGTAGACTCTGGCCTCGTTCGCGAATATTTTCAAGCTTTGAAATACCTCTTGATGAGCTTTATCCTCGATGATGCTTTTCGATATCAAACTGATTTCATAGGCTGTGACGAAAAAAGAAAGAAGAAAAAAATAAAAATAAATCCATATTTTCATTCCTGAACGAAATAGTCGATTCCTTAACAAATCTATAAGAAATTTACGATTTACTTACGAGCACCGTTCCGTCTCTTTCCACTAACGTGGATTCTCCTCACATTCGACATGAAATTTACACCCTGCGGACAGGCGGGTGTTTCGTTGACGGCATTCACCTCGAAGAAGCAGCCGTTTTCGCGTGTGCGAAATAGTTTTTGAAAAAATTCGGGGTCTGTGTAATAGAGGAAGGTTCCTTTTTAATAGTGAATCGAGAAAGTCTATCCAGTCGATGTTCAAAGCAAAAATAAAAACCGTTCGCACCTGTTTTCTGCGAAGATGTATCGCTCTTCCGACTCAGCGCCTTCTTCTTTGTCATTTTGCTGAACTTGGTCGCCTTTGTCATTTCAAAGGTAGTTTTCGAAGCTAGATTGTTTGATGAGACGTTAGAAATGTCAAATCAACCGAATGTTTTTCGCTCCTGACGCCTGCGAAGCGCAACTTGTCGTGCCTTCGAGTGTAGAATTTACTCAAGTGAAGGAATCGAGCAGCGCGATTGATTATCTCTAATTATAATTCAGGTCTGAATCACAGCAAAAAACTAATTTAGCCCAAAAATGAGAGGCTTACTTGATTCGAAGAAAAATTCGATAGGAGCAGATCGATGCTTTGCTGCTTACTGATTTTTCGACGAATCGTTTCCCCGTATTTATATACCGAATTGAGTTGTCATTAGGCCTGACGTACTTTATTTCGCGATTAGATCCGTATTGAAGGCTGAACAGATAAGTTCGCTCTTCGCGGTTTATCGATTCATATCGATAAAAGATCCATGAATTCGCGATTCAGATCGAAAACGTATATCGGTTCATTCCGACAGGGGTAAACACTAGTTTCGTACTAGTTTATCAATGGATTATATTTATTTCACGATTTCTTAACAAACTGTTCGTAATATTAGAACAAATATACAATCACCTCCACTCGATCTGGGTTCTTATAAATTAGCCGTAAGAACTATTTCACTTGAAAATTGCACTAAAGTTGTGAAAAAAAAGAATTGGCCTACGTATATCTACGTACATAATCTAAGACGATGGATTTCAATCTGTCGGCTACCTTCGGCGTGATTTTCACCTCTTTTTTCTTCATCTCCTCGATTACCTCCATGGTGAGATTGTCGAGATCGACGATTTCGTCTTCTTCGGCGAGGATGGCCGGTGCTATCCAGCAGCCAGTGAATATGCTATACTTCGAACAGTTCTTCAGCTCATTTCTGAACCATTCCATGGTAAATTGTCTCTTCGATTCCTCGGGGAGTCCGGATTTTTCATTTAAAGTTTCGGCGAACTTTGAATAATAGGCTTTCACGAGGTCCTCGTAGTTTTCTTCGATCACCGAAGACTTCGGACTCGAGTAAAGAAAATAGTGAAAATCTATAGCCGGCGATACATGCCTCGGCATTTGGAAATCCAGGAGCTTTACGTCCAGGACTTTTCCGTCCGCGTCATACTTAAACATTACATTATTCTTCCAGCAATCCCCGTGCGTGATAACGTCGTACTTCCCCTTTCCCGGGTCGACCAAATCCTGCATTTCGGCGTAAACCCTTCCCTCGTAACTCTTCAGGAACTGAATGCCCGCCTCAAGTTCTTCACTTCGCGGCTTGATCCATTCTAAATGCTTTATCGCATTTGTTACGCTGTCTTCTATCGAGGCGCCTAAAGTCAAGTGGTCAGTTTGCCTCGAAAAAACGACTTCCTTCAGGGGTTTTGTCAGTTTAGAAAACCCTGAAGGATCCTTGAGCTTCAGGGCCAGACTCGAAGCGTGAAGTCGCGCCAAAATCTGTTCGAAAAAGGGTGACAAATCTCATCAACTATTCCCATCCTCTCCGACTCTTCGTTTTACCTGAACCGCTGCAACGGAGTGATCTAAATCCAGGAGATCTCTACGTTCGCGAACCTTGTAACCCAGGGCCCTAAGGTCCTGCATGACGATTTTATTCTCATCCGCGTGGACGCAGATAGGACCAAAGTTTCCTAAAAGTGGTAGAACCTTGTCGTAAACGTGGCTTTCGTTCCTGTACAAATCCCGAGTACTGAAGATGGTGGTTATCTCGCGATGGAGAGGCAGGTACTTGATCATAAACGATTCGCTGTAACCTTTGACAGGGGAAAAAAGTACATAAATAAATGGAAACAGAAATAATGGGAGTATCGAAGGCGCATTTCGATCGCTATTTATATATCATAGTCGACTTCTAGCCTGGGAAAATTTAAGGCTATAGGAACAGTTCTTTATCTGAGACCATCATCGAGATGAGATAATGTCGATAGCGTTTAATATAACACAGAATAA
This sequence comes from Tenthredo distinguenda, assembly GCA_947538915.1. Classification (NCBI taxonomy): domain Eukaryota; kingdom Metazoa; phylum Arthropoda; class Insecta; order Hymenoptera; family Tenthredinidae; genus Tenthredo; species Tenthredo distinguenda. The sequence continues at coordinate 2,281,665 of OX384535.1, forward strand.
ATCGATCGATTGAGGTACGAGATTAGAGCCAGAGTCATTGACCTATTTGAAAGAAATTCAACGCTCGATCTTATCCAGTTAATGCATCGCTTCCATTACTTACTTGTTCCATTTCCACGCGTCCCTTTCACGGTAGTCTGCATTACAATCGACATGTAGTTATCGCCGGCCTTGCATCCCGCTTCCTCTTGAACGTGAGTGATTTCGAGAGCGTTATCGTCCTCGAATTTTCTCAACAAAGGTACGAGCTGTCTTATCAAATCTGCGAACGAAATATTCGATAATTGGAGTAAATTAGCTTCACCGATCGCTAATGAACCTCTTTGTTAAAAAACTAGCTCCACTGACTTTGCATAAACTCGTTGACTCGGTGCAACGAGTACCAAGGTTAAAACGTGTGCAGTTATTTCCTATATCTATATCGGTTTCATTACGTGGCTGACTAACGGCGTGTAATTAAATACCTTGTGGCTACACTTTGATAAAGTTTATCAAAAATACGCGAATCGCATATATTTATCGCTATTTTATTCCGCACTATTTTTTCCGGCTCTTTTATCGCTCGTTGAATGATAAGTCTTAGCCTTTCTTGAAGTACGTAACTATCGACGTCGAAATATGAAAAATAAAAATCTTCGACAATGTAAAAAATCGTATTCGTCACTGATCTACGTATCCACGATTCTACGACGCACAGACGTCAAGAATTATCATTACATGTAACTCGAACCGTGAAATAATTCGTGCTGTATGAAAAGGCATGAAATAATTCCAAAAAAGTGCGAATCATTTCGCGATTTAGGTCGAATCACCTGTTTAAGTCCCCCATGGGTGTCACTAAAATTTCTGAAAAATTTATCTCGGTCAAAAATCTTTCGTAATAATAGAATTGGCCCATCCGAATCGAGGCTTGGTGCACTCGGCGTACCTGACATAGATCGACGTTCCATTTTTGAACTGCACTAGGCCTAGGCCAACGAGAAACTGTTCGATATCCTGGGGCTTGCAATGTTGAGTGGAATTTGCTAAGGGGTACAGATAAACTTGAACAACGATTACAGTGTAACTGACTGAATGGTGGAATGAGAGGAAAATGTGGGAGTGATCTGTCCCTGTGTTTCTATGTCTTTGTCTATTTCCCTCCTCTCTCATTAGCCTAGCCAAGCCTAGACCATTTTATTGGCACTTGTTGATAGTGTGACGCTGCATATTGCAGCAGAGAGGAAATCGCCTGTTCGAGGAAGATCAGTCAAGGTTGCAATCCGCAATTGCATGCAATTGCTATTGCGCTTGCTTGACAGCTACAAGATGACATAATCGGCACGAGGGAATCTCCACCCGATCTGCAGTGATTACCGATTAACACAATGCCGAGTGATCTAAATTCTAGACCATCCTCGTGCCAAACTATTACGTAAATTTATTTACAACGTACGTTGTATATGAAATAAGGTAAATTTTCCGCTAGATGCGATATGACGCCGAGCATTATGCAACAGGTCGACTATTTCTGCATATGTTACGTTTACGCGAGAATTATCGTATCCACCTATTCTCAAATATCGAGTCTTCGAAAATTTACCAAAAATACATGGGCAGCTGGAACTTCGAAGTCTGCAAAAAAAAAATCATTCCACTATCAGCCTGATGATATTTCATCTGAAAACTTCATTCCGATGCACTTTGGACTCTATGAATCGATTGTGTGCTATCGATGGATTTTTTTTTGCGACGTTATCGAAGTAGTGTGCGAAATTGGCCTCGAATTCAATTTGTTCTAGAATTTCTGCCTACAGAATTTAATTCGCGCGTTTAGAATGCGATCGGATGAAAATTTTCCTGCTTTTTTTGAAAACGAATTGATCCTTGTCGGAAATTCACACCCTGGAGTTTATAAAAATGTAAGAAAATCCTCGGTTTGATGCACTGATTCTAACAGCAACGCATCATAAACTTCAAAGTAAATCCGAGAGTTCTAGTCAGAACGTTTGAGCCCATATCTAGTCGCATAGATAAGGTCAACAGCGAGTGACAAGGCTGTTTGCTGACAAGCTAATACTGCCGCTGGTATTAGAAACTCAAACTGCATTCGAATTGCGCTGCATATAGAGTATGATTGCTCAGATATAATAGCTTCAAGGTTGAGATAAACTGAAGATTTATCAACTGCCTGCATAGAACTAGACTCGGTTGGGTCTGGAGTTCGGCTAGGAGCTGAAGAGTGTCGTTCGACATCCTGTGTACAAAAATCCTTAGGCTGATTTAATATCTAGTCATTTATTGATACTTTTCATCGAATTCTAGGAGCTATTGTATCGACTGAGTACAAGAAAATCGTTATTTAGTGAATAATATTGAATTCGGGATGAATTGGAGTCGTTCATGTCTTCGTCGAGGTATATCTTCCATGTCTGGATCTCTTGGAGACGTGGAGGCCTCATTTTCCCGGGGGTAAATAGCTTCTGTCCACCGTACCGTCCCCTCTGAATAAATTTCTTCTATATCCTGTCGCTCCTGGGAATCCTGGGAATCCCGAGGCTTCCGAAACTCCGGAAAAGGAGGGACTGGCTCCGTTTCTTTGCGCAAATCTTCCGAATCCAAAACCTACACGATTGTATTTTAAACCTCCGGCGTTTCTTTCGAATCCTGGTGCTTCGGGGAAAACGTTTTGGCTGTTTCGAAAGTTTCGAAAAGCCTGCAAATTGAGCTGACCGTTTATTCCGGTCGTTCCGAATCTTCTTAGGCTGTTGTATCTGTAATTTTCCAGGCGTGAATCAGCTTCCTCCGTCGATCCAACGACCTGGAAACAGACGATACGGTCTTGTAAGTCATAATGATCCGATTATTATAGACAGATGAAAAAATGGTAAAAATATTTACCTGCTAGTCGAAATTGTACCACCAGTCGCAGACGAGCCATTCCTGATTGAAAATCGTCCCGTTTGGACGGAGGAATGAATCGCTTCGTCCACCTCGTTGGCAGATGTAAAAAGCCTGCGAAAAACGACCACGAGTACAAAGCGAAAAAGATTTCTGATAAATTTTATGAAAGAAGAGATCAGGATAAAGATTCTCCTCGGAAATTGTGGGAAAGGAAATGTTAGCCACAACCTGACAGCCGGTTCCAGGATCGGCATAGTAGCCAGGATACCTTTGTTGGTCACATCTGAATCCAGTTTCTGGAACTTGTGAAAATACTGGGTAATCCGTACCAGCTTTTCCCGGTTTTTACCTCCGATTCTCTCATCGATGGCAAAATCCTGTCCAAAAATATCGTAGCCCAATTCGTTCGGCTGGGTATCCGGTCTGCAGTAATCTCACTGACACTGATTTCAAAAATTGGATCAAAATTTGCAGAAGAAACTCAGGGATGAAAATTTTTTAGTCCAAAATTATGTTAACGATCGTAGGAGGGTTGAAAATAATTATCTCGTGGAAAAAGAGGATAATTCAGCTCTGAATGAACCGGAGGCACAATGGCTAAAAAATGAATTTTCTTCACAGTGTCAGATGGCTGAAGTACTCGGAGAGTGCACTTGCTCTAAGTGCAAGTACTCGGGTAAAGCTGATGCATCTTTGAGCAAGGAAGATCCTTTAAATACCGACTAGATCTCGATCGTCTACCAGATATGAACTCTTTCATGAAATTCGAGCAAATTGGTCTGCCTCCGTCTTTCCTAACCAGGATGATCTAGAAAGTCGAACACGAAGGGGGTATTTCATCCAAATGTAAGACCCCATAGGTACGTTACGGTAAGGAAACGATAAAAATATTCTCAGCTATTGAAAACGTGAAAAATCTCTTCTCCGATTCCCCGGAGTTAAAATTATTCCATTTTTTCACTCGGGGACTCAAAATCGAGAAGAGAAGAGATGACCCTGCTCCGGATAGCCGTTACTTAAGCAATCAATAACGAGCCGGTGATTAATTGCTTTTATTATTCGTAATTGACGTCTGTCAACACCTTTTCTTCTCTGGATAAGATTTATAATAAAAATTACGTCTAACCGCACAGCCATGAGCGGTATAATAAATTTGTAGACGCAGCAGGTCTTACAATTAGATCTTTGAAAGATTATTTCACAAGCAACTCATCCCGGGCACGTGGTATAACCGACGATAAATCAACTTCGCCAACTCCGATCACTACGTGAGCGTTTTCTTACACTGTGATAATTATTACTCAACGGTAATCCCACGCCATAAATTTTCCAGACCTCCCCTTCAATGAAAATCAAATTTCTATCCAAAATCCGGTGCGGTAAATAATTCACCGAACATCTCTTAGCTGAAATTTCTTTATTGGTAACTTATGGTCTAAATTAAATACAGGATTCGATATACTATAAACGATAATTTACTAAAATCTGAACACTTTCATGCGGATGGTGGTCATTTTCGGTAAACCCCTTCGGAGCGAACCGTTTCCAAATTGTCGACTAATTGATTTCAGCGAACGATTTAATACTCGTTAGCTTGTATTTCTGCGGGTAGATATTCTCGGCCAATTTCCTGCTGTCCCAAATCAGCATCCCGAGTACCGGCGCTGATTTGCTTTCCAAAAGTCGCGTGCGTGATCTGAGAGTGCTCGCGATTATCCTCAGCGTAGGGTCCGGTCGGCTGACGTCTGGCTATTTCTGGTCTGTCGTAAACCTCACGTTGGGGTTGAAATTTTTTGGACGAATCACCACGGGGCACGGTCCTCGCTGCCTCGACAACTACTGTGTCAAAATCTGTCCGAGGACCGTTTAACGGTGAAGAAGGTCCTTGCTGCTGGTTTTTAGGGCCGTTTGGAGCGTAACGATATCCTTCGACGCCTTTCTTCTCGGCTGCGATTCTGAAATAGAAGAAAACAGGGAAGAATTTAGGGGAAATTTGATTAGAACTGGAAAAAAAAAGCGTTTTTTATTTTTTTTTTTATTTTCACCTGTCGGCATCCTCCATGGCTCTGACGACAGCTTCGTTGATGGAATAGAAGCTCTGAGCTTGGGCACAATCGAAATTGAACCACCAATCGCAGACGAGTTTTTCCTGGTTGAAAACTGTGCCGTTGGGACAGAGGAAAGAGTCTCTTCGTCCCCCGATTTGGCAGATATGGAAGACCTGGCATCTCGCCTCAGTCTCGGCATAGTAGCCGGGAAATTGTTGCTGACCGCAGTCGAATCGGGTTTCTGGAATATCGCGGAATGTCGGGTAATCTTTGCCCGGCTCTCCGGGGATCTCGTCACCGGAAGAAGCCTCTTCCTCGCCGTACATCTGGCTTCCTGAATTGTAGGCCAATTGGTCAGCGGGATTTTCCCTCGGGTAGCCTTGCTGCGCCTGTTTGAAATTTTATTTTTTAAATCGGCCAAAACCTTCCCTTCAAGGAAATAATCGCGTGTTACGCCTATCTTCGAACCTTAGCGACAGCTACGAGACCAAAAATCAAGAAACTCCACTTCGGATTCATTTCGGCGATCGAATGCAGCGGCGAAAGAATAGAACAGACTCGGTTTCAGGTGGAAGACGGTGTCTGATGCCGTTCGTAAAAATATCCTGGCTTATATAGGGACCGGAGATGTATCTTCCTCGATACACATGATCCCACCTTTTTCTTCTCCTTTAACACATTTCGTTCATCCCCATATCGTTCTGAGCGAAAGTGATCTGTATTCGGCAATCAGCTGTGGCGTAACGTCCTAGACGACCACGTAGATCATCTTCGTTGAAACTCATACCAAGACGAGGATCGAGACGAGGTGCTCGAAATCCGTGACCCAATTTCAAGGTTTTCATAGCAATTATTCAAGGTACGATGTACGGATATTTCTGTCGATGAGTGCATACATCGCGAAAGAACTATTCCTCCTTTCTCGTTCCGAATTTCTGATCTTTATTCCCGTGAGCTGTTGCTCGGCGATTGGAAATGATATATTTGGTTTTTATTTTTCTTCGTTCCATATTTCCGTCAAAGAGACGAATTTCCGCTTCTATAAACGACGAGAATTTTGTTTTATTTTTTTCCCTCGATTCCCGTTGGAGGAGACATTCTGTGAGGGATTTTTCGATTGATCTTTCTTTTCTGTTCGGCGAACCCACGCTGTACTATACCGTGATTAATTCGTCTCTTTGCTTTCAACCGCCACTTTCCGCGATTACAAACGCATTTTATTGATTTCGGTAAAAACATAGAATACCCATCATTAAAATGTGTCAGATAAACGCCTGGCATAACGATTTGAGGCTTTTAGACCGCGCGGATTTCTCAAGAACATCTTAGCCCAGGATTTCCTATGGTAGGAAGTCGATTCTTCAGAAGTAAAAAGGCTTGTTGAATAATCGTGGTTCCCATTCCGTTTTCTACCGCTCAGTAAACATAATAATATGTACAAATATGAATTGACTTGTATCATCGGGAATAATGGTAGCACACACGACGTGTCAGCCCCGAGGCATGGCGCAACGTTACCATGAAACTTCTTTGAGCGATTACGAAATTCTGGGTCATAAGTGTAACGTCGTTATTTTATCATCGTTGCGAATACTGAATCTGGACACAAAGCGTTACTAAAATCTTCGAATCAGGCCTCCGACGTAGATTTAGGTTTCGAAATCCGGAAAAAGGAGATTTTTCTTACGCCTCCTTCTGTCCCTTAATCTCACAAAATGGTCCAGAGCTAAAAATCCGACTGAGTAAAGACCGAGACAAGTCACAAATCTGTGCGAAGAAGAATCAATCATTCATCTCCGTGTAGGCGGTATCGTGAATAGCGCTCATTAGCATATCAATGAATTATTTGAACGTTGATTAATTAAGAGTTAACTAAAGTTAGAAGCGAAGGAGAAGCTCATAGACGGAGTTAAATACTGTACCAACAAATGCCCGATATTTACGATATTACATTACGAAAGAGAGTCTTACTTTACACACTAATTAACTCAAATAATTGATAGACAAATATCTGATTTATTTTTCCTCTGATTTATAAACGAAACAATTATTCATGCATGTAGGTGGATAGTGAAGTCGATGGATGGTATAATTTAAGCGAGGGGATCAGACGTCGATAGATTTTTATTTTCAACGTCAGTCAAGCAGTTAGAAATATACCTACGTGAGTTCGTACTGAAAAAAGAGTTTGTACACAACCCGGTTTGTAGCCATCGACATCAATCGATCCTGATTGAAAGACGGGTTATTATTACACGATCGTTATTAATGGCTAGCACATCGTTGCGTCATATGAAAAGAATGCTAATGAGTAACGAAGCTAGTTTTATTCTACAAACGATCGGATATCGATTCGAATATTACATGTATGTACTTTGAATCTCGATGTCAGTCGTAATACGAGCGGCGTAATACTTCCTGATAAACAATAACATACGGTATCTAGTACACAGAAGTATAATGAGAGAAAAAAAAAGGAGAAAAAAAGGTACGTGGAAGAACACAATACGGTAATCATAACATGGGGTCAGTCGGCCGGAGGTCTTTGCGCGGAACACTCGAGGAATAAATAGATTGAAATTTTTCCGGTCTTTTCTATCGGTTTTCGTAATTTTTATTTAACGACACAGGTGAAAAGTTTCTGATATTAAAAGTGCGGGGATCGTAGATTCGATGTCTCTAAAAACAGTGGTTAAAATCAAGTCGGTGTAAATCTAATTCACTTTCGTTTCAAGCATTTTTGCACCCAGTTAGCTATTTGCAGAAAATCAATTATCGGGGTGTACGCGCATCTAGCGTGAAATATGGCCGGGTCTAAGTCCGGAGTTTGTGTGGAAGTGGGTCGTTTTTTGCAATGTTCGTCGACCGACCAAGTTTCCAGGTCCAATGGTCTCTTCGTTCGCATGACTCGACCATATTCGTACCTCGGTGTGAAAAGTTTTTTTCGGGGATCGTCCCAATCCACGGATTGCAGCGCAGTTGTGCGAAAGCCTCGGAAACCGGACTCCATCGTCATCGAGCTGCGTACGAGTGAGTAGCAAATATTCAATACAATTTTATTCCTGGATTGTCGAAATATATCCTGCGAATCGTTCGGGTTAAAAAAGGATACCAAATTTCTGCGCGATTCAACGTCGCAATTAAATACCAGGATAGAAATAAACGAAGAGACTTCAAACGCATGCGATTGTTAGTTAATTCGAGTCAGAGTTCAGGCGATCGAACCTTGCGATTTTATTTAGCCGATTTGGGGATTTCCCAAAATACATCTTCTCGTCTTCGGATATTCGACGATATACGATTACAGCTTAAGACACTATCCTAAATCTTTATGATATATTTTACTGAAATTTGTAACTGCAAGCGAGGGAACATATTCGAGGGAAACTATCCGCTAATAATCTCAACTGGGTATCATAATTTATAAAATCGGCAGATATCTTCGCGGCTGATCAGAATCGGAAGTTCCATTTCCGCGATCTTCGGTACCCGGTACAATACCGACGAGATAATCGTTCCCGTGATTTTTTCCTGAGCTTTGAAGACGTTGATCCGTAATCTGGCCGTTCCTTTCGCGATGGTAATTTGAGTCGAAGGGTTTTTCGTTCCTCGGAGGAGAACTCTGGGTCGGGTGTATCTTCCTGTTCTTCGACGATTGCCCGTCGCGAGAATCTGTCCCTGGGGAAAAATTGCCGTCCCTGAAATCTGACCTCTCCATCTGTCGACTCTGGTGATCAAAAACAATTTTTTGACCATCGGTAACGGAGCGGAGATCAGTTAATTCGCCGGGAGTTCTCGTGCCAGAAGATGTCGTCTTCTGGTGGGAATTCGCCGAGCGTTCATCTCCCTCGGCGTAAACCCTCCCTTCGGCTGGAGTAATGCTACTGGCGATAGCATCTGATCCTGGCAATTCCCTCGCGTGTCCTGGACTTGGATAACCATTTCCTAATCCCCCTGGCAGACCTCCGCTTGTCCTTTGTCGCCCTCGTGTGTTATCCGGTCTAGTAGTACCAGACGAGGGATTTCGATATTCATTGTCATTCGACCCTGAAGAAGGCGCAGGACTTTTATCAGAATTAAATTGCCGACCGTTCGGAGATCTTTCGCCGCTGTTTTTCCCCTGTTCTTCTCTCACGGCGTCAGAGTTCGAAAAATCTTTGTAATTATCGAACCCCAAAGAAGAGCCTGAGGAGGATGATCCTCGGTTATAATCCTGCTGCGAATTTCCAGCAGAGACGTACCCGTTCCTTACCGGACTTGCCGAAGATCTCTGACCGAATCCATTCCGGTTTTCGTTCCGATTATCATTTTTGTAATTATTATCGTATTTCTGCGTTTCTCTTCGAGGATAATTATCGTTATTATTTTCGTTACTAGGTCTATGCGAGGAATATTTCATCGGGTTATTCCTATTCTCAACGAATCCGTTCGGTTGTTCGTCGCGATCGTTATTACCCCCGTCTCCGTTACGGGAAATGTCGCTTTTAAATTCACCGTTAAAATTTCCTCGGTGATTATTTCCGGGATTTTCAGCCTCAGTATTTTGCTTATACTCGCGAAAATACTCGCGGTCTCTGTTAGAACCCTGATGAAAATCCCTGGGCGATTCGTTTCGCGGATTTTGATTTTTCCGTTCATTCTTATCGCCAGGAGTCGAGGGATAATCTGCTTTGGACGATTGACCGGCTGTTTTTCGGGGGTTAAAATTTTTCCGTCTCCTTCCCTGCCCTTCATTTTCACCGTTTCGTTTCTCGTCGCGATCCTCATCGTTCACGTTGCTTTGATAGCCCTTGTTATTCCCATTGCGAGCGTAGCCTGGACCTCCTTCGCCAGTCCCGGCCAGCGAAAGGTCGAAACCATCAGCCGAGACAAAGTTACCTTCATTTTGTAGCTCTTCTCCGGGGAAATGCACGTTCTCTGAAGAATATTCACCGCTTTGTTCGACCCGGCCAGGTCCGCTTGGTCCTGATCCTGTCCCGCCTCTATTTACCTTCTCGTTCAGAGAGTAGAGATCCGTGGCATCGTCGCACTCGAAATCGTACCACCAATCGCAGACGAAGTATTTCTGGTTGAATATACTCCCGCTTGGACAGACGAACGAACTTTTTTGACCCCCGGTGTTACAGACATGAAAAACCTGGAGGAGAGGGTAAATTTGAGTTCCAAAAATCGCGGGGGAATTTTTTTACAAAATATTTTCTCACCTGACATCGCGCTTCGATATCCGCGTAGTAGCCTCCGGGTGTTTTATCGTCGCAGGTGAAAGAGGTCTCAGGTATTTTCTGGTAGTTTGGATAATCCTTGCCGGGAGTCCCGGGGATCACGTCCAGCCATCCATTTCCTTCCAATTGATCAGTAACTTCGGGATCCACGGTGCCCCGTCTTGGATTCGGCCGGTCCTCACCCTCGTATACATCCTCTTCTGTCCCAGACCCCAAAAACTTTGAAATTTGATCTCGGGGGTTGGGATTCTCGCCGATTCTTCTACCCTGTGATTCCGCCCCGTAACTACGTTGATCATAGCCTTCAGCTGACGGCTGAAATTCGGAATAAATTCAAACGAAAAAGGAAAACGCTGAATAAATTCGCGGAGATCCTAATCTCCGCTGATCGAAACTAATTATCGGTGGATCGATGGCTATCGAATTATGAGTCAAGGAGGCCGATGAACTTCGATCTATATCCCTGATAAATTTCCGATTCTCACTGACCAGTAAAAGACGCGAAAAATTTGCCGTTTGAGAGACAAGGAGGTCGATGAACCCCGCTGATATATTTCGCCAAACTTTTTTTCCGTACGATTATTCAGAGTCTGCGAATAAATAGACACTTTATCATCGATCTATCGGTACTTATCAGCTCCGACGAGAATTGACGAGGTTTAAAAATCGTATCGATGCGATTTCGAGTGGATAAAACGTTCGTTGAACTTCTTAAAGATTGTGAATCGAGTCGATGAACCTCTGTTAACGAACATCGACTAATTTCCGACAAGTAATTATCCTGTGTCTATCGATAACGCGCGTTATATCTCCGATAGAGAAGTTCGCGATAAGAATTGGATCTAATGGTCATTGAACCGTGATTATGAGGTAAACCGTCGAACTCAGTGAAGTTAATGAACTCGGTGATAAAAAAATGTTCCATACTCGTCCGAAAACATCGAAAATTAAACTTCGCGATGAAACCAGGCGCGATTATCGGCACCGATATTTATCCAACCCAGCGTAAATTAAACGAGAGAATCGTGAAGTTAGAAAGTGGATTCTAACCGCGTCTTATAAGCAGTTTCATGTGTTCTACATTACTGCAGATCTTGCATCACTCCGCCGGGATGCATTCCGAACAGACCGACTATTATCGATGAATTTCTATCCCACTTGAAAATTGAAAATATTTACGGATCTCAAAATCATGCTTACCGATTCCCCCCGGATCGCAGAAATCAGAGATAGGCAGAGGAAGGCGCAGAGTATATTCATCGTCGATTTTTTTAACGCGGACCAAAAAAATAAATTCAATTTTTTGACCACAGAAATTAGAATCTACTTTCCTAGTGACGAATGGTCTTCTCTCTCGGTCTAAGCGATTTCATTTACACTCTGCACTCTCGTTGGCCTTTCTTGACCTTTTCCTCGTTCCTCTGACACGATTGCACCGCGGATTCTTGGAGTAGGTATCCTCGTAGGTATTCGAACAGCATCCTTTATCCCCGAACGAGATGAGTCGATGATCTGCAAGACGCGTTCCTCTGGCTCAGCCTTTATATCACATCCCCACGAGAAGAGCACATCTTTATTTTTCGTCGTATGTCTTGTTGCACACAAATGCCATAGGCAGGTATAGGAAACGCGCTCCCATTTGTTCCTATACATTAATTCACAATCGCATAATACATTATCGCTCGATGCATCGATGTATCCACGTTACCCAACCATTAACGACCGGGAACTTCACCCGTTCCAATAAACTATCAGCTCAATTATTTCAGCTTTTCAATAAAACAGAAAAAATCGCTTGCAGTGAATTCCGGACTCATTTAGGCATCGATAATGCTCAAGGATTCCCAAAAATATTCATCCACGTTACAAAATGTGGTTCAAACTCTAGCGATCTAATTATTCATGCCGATACACGATCGGATTCTATTCTCAAATCTTCCCACGGTATGGAAACCGCAGGAGTTATAATTTTTTTCACGCTTTGTAACGCGACTGGGAAATTCATCCTCAGAACAGCTGGTGTTCCTTTTTTGAATATGGAACTAGTAACTCACCCACATGTCTATATATGATCGTAGACCAGGTCGGGATAGATGCATTCGACTAGCTTAACTTATGCCGTTGACTTTCCTTTCCAGACTCAAAGCACTAACAATAAGATAGATGCAAATACGCGAACGAGTTTCCTATACAGCTTTCGAGTAGTCTAGTTACAGAGATCTGCACTCTCCTCCATACAGCTTGCGAATCTAGCATATATCTGTTCAGCCAAAGTGTATACAGAAGTCAAACTGCACGGGATGTGTATCCTCGGAGTTGATTCAGTGCGTTTTACTTTGGGTAAATCTAATATAACTGAAATTTCTCAATTAGATACAGAGCCGCGTTGCACGGCGGAGTTGCTTTACTTCCCTGAATTTCCGGCGCTAATTAATTTCGGCTTTAATACAGCTTCTATTGCTTAGGTGGGATGTGTAGGAAAGACTTTCGCACTAACAACGATTCAGCAGCGTGTGTTCGGTGGCTAGACATCAGGCGTTGGGAAAATAACGAGAGATATGAATTTTTTGATTCTTTATTACAGCGAGATATAAATATTACTACGATTTATACAAACGGAGTCACATTCGTTCGGGGATTATTCTAAGAATGAATCAATCTCACAATTTTGGTTACGGTAATAAATAAATGATAATCGTTTCGCGGGAGCGCATTCACACCAGAGGTAAATAATTCATATTTCATTAGTTTGTTGAATTAACGACTAGTCGTTCATCTTCTTCGGGTAATTAGTCCCGCGTTGTGAAGTACGTTGTAGATCTTTTCCCTGGGTATTTTTTCCGCCTCCCGTTCGATGACCTGATGAACGATCCGAAACGATCGATTAATGAAGGAACAAAATTCGCAAAGTATGAAAAGAACAATGAAGAAAGTGGATTTAGTCAACTTCGAATATTCTACCTGCATTTCCTTGTTTCCAAACCACGATTCCTTGGCGAGACCATTAGCGATCCTCGGGTTCTTGTAAAACGGGTTACGTAGTTCTTCCGGTAACTGTGACTCCATGTGGGAGTTTATCAATACTGCGGGATGAGCATACGGTGTTTCCGGGTTCACCAGGTACTGAGGAGCGGCTGAACTCCTTCCCACCATTGCAAACAGAAATGCGATCGCGAGGATTGAGAGCTTCATGATGTTTACCTGAAAAATAAAATCCCATTTCGTCACTTTTTCAAATTTGGTCAAAATTCTTCGACGAGATTAAAACGTGATTTATTATTTCGCGAATATGGGAAGAGAACATCATGTGCTCGAGTCGATCGCGCGCAATCTTCGCATTCCTTGGGTACATAAAAGGAAAGGTAAATCCTGACCTCGGGCTTCGAATGGCACATCTCAAGATCAACGTGTCTAGTTCTAGGAGCGTTTTGTCTAATTTCAGTATCGCTATAATCATTGACCCAAATTCGATCTCGATTAGTTTCCGCGGTTTATATCGAGGTTACGTATTCAGGAAAAAATCGACGCGTGCTTTCATTCATGAATTTGTCTCCCAACGCGGAATCCTCGAGCTGCATAGTTCCCAATCCGGGAAATGTCAAAGGACGCGATACACGGTCTGAATATCACGGCTCTACAACCAATACCATCGATACATCCGCTAAATACCATTCAATCAAAAGCCGTGATACTATTTCTGTCACTAGGAAGTAAAAGCTTCAATTTCCCGGGTTAATTAACTCTTTATCGCTTATCCATCGGAGCCAAAATCTGTTTGGTCAAATTTTTGACGGGAACTTTCACCGTCGTTAACTGATAAACACATCAGCCCACGATATTGAAATTTGAATACATAGAATTGCTTTCGTTGACCAAAAAGATCATCAATATTTTAATTCCTGATTCCTCCAACCGTGGAAGGTGTCTTACTTATTTTATCTGGGATAGAATCGACGGACTTTTCCGATTTGTTTCTAAGATTCGTTTAGGTTTTGACTATGCTTTTTGGTTTTGATATACGTCTATTCGTAGTAAGACAATAATTACTGACCGATCAAATCGATGACGAGGGTTTCGTGTGCTTGTGAACTGAACGGTGTAGCGTGCAACCGAGTGTCTTATATACCAACCAGGGTCAGGCAATTTGCTTCCAGATCCAGTAGGCAAAAGACCTTCGTAAAACCCCTCCGGGTCTCGGAACTCCAACCTTTGGTGATCCCGAGCCAAGGGCCCTTGAAAATACGTACGCCCAAGAGACACATTCCCTCCTCTCCATCACTTCCTCCTCAAACAAGCCGAAATATTCATCTCTCCTTATTTCTTGAGCCACATAAATCGGCCTCCCCGGTTTCGTCGACCACAAAAGTCGGCCTGATTACATGCGAAAGAAGAAAATTGAATACACGGGTTCTTCCTCGGTTTGTTTTATCCGAATTGTTCACTTCTTTACCTCCATGGTTCACAGGAAATATTATCATCAACAAAAAGCCTTGGTATTGTAAATTTTTCGAAAATCGAATCAAGCAGAACCACGTTCGAGCTGAGACGAAAAAAAGTTCCTGAGGATCATTAGTAAGCCCGTTGCGTCCCGGGTCACTACCTAGTTGCGTAATTATTCGTATTCGTAACTGCGAATTTTTGCGTCACGTTAAAAAATCGGAACGTTCGAAATTTCGTGCGTTGAAATCGTAACTCGACGTCTTCGGTCGATTTTGCGATCAGAAAACTAAACGTGAAACGAAATTCTACGGCTCGATCTGGTTCACGGATTGGTCACACTTTTTACATACAAACTGCGACTGGATTAAAAAAAGGAATCGCAAAATCGAGGAACAATCTTCTCACCTAAAAAAAATAAATTCGATCCACCAATATTTCATCCGCAATTGCAATCGTCTCAAACGAGCCTGCGGCCAGGTCGAACAGAAAAACGAACGTGCTGATATCGTCGATTCCAGCACCTGTCGACGAAGGTGCGTTGTCCTGATATTCAGGTCAATGTTACAACCTCGTCCATAAAAGTAGTCGTCCTTGTTAATATTATTTATGCTCATTTCCGGAAAACAATTATCAAAATTTTGCATGAGGGTACAAACTGCAGGCAACGGGTCAGAAATATTTGATGAAAAATTTTCGAGCTGTGAAAATTGCGAGAAAATTTTTATCCTCGTATCTGTTTTCGCGAATCTTTAATCCTTTGTTAATTAGCTGCGGGATCATCATCACTCCGTATTTCTAATACCGTTCAATTTCACATGAGATAAGAGCACAGTGTGTAATGAAATTCCGGAATTCCTTAAGCGAGTGCGGTGGACGTAATGAATGTATTCCCGCTGACTCGCTCCATCAGAATACGCGAATAAATACCATGCGAATTCCATGGTCTCTGACGCGTTCTGGATTCGCATATTGCAGTGAATAACGCATTTGCAAACGCGATTAAATTTCCCGATATAATCGAATCACTTGGGAAATCTGATCGTTGTTTATGGTCAACTATATGTCATCCTTTACAAATCGTACACCCGGGATTTCAGCGGTCAGTGGCTTACCAGATATCAGTTAACGCGTCATCAAGATGGAAAATAAAAGCAATACAAACTCCAACGAGATAAGAAAACTCGCTCGTGTCTTTCCCGGCGGTTTTCTTTCCACATAAAAGACAGTGCGTCGAGAGCTTGTCTTCAGTCTGGGCGAAATGGTGAATCTGATTCTTTATTGGACTCTGATATTCGGATCGATCCTTGCATTTGCTAATGCGGCACCGAAATGCTCGAGATCGCAGTACGGAATCACGTGTGAAAACGCTGATACAGGTGTCGTTCAAAGATTGGCGATTTACTACAGAAACGATGTCGGATTGACCGTGACAAACTCTTCCATACCGATTTTGGAGACCGGAATGTTCGCGGATTTGAAATTTGTAGAAAAATTGAGTCTCAGTAAATGCGGGATCCGGACAATCGAGGATGGCGTCTTCCGAGGTCTGAATTTGACGCATTTGAATTTGAGCAGAAATTCGATAGGAGATATACCGGAGAATGTATTCGCCGATTTGTACGACTTAAAGTTTTTGGATTTATCGCACAACGTTATTTCACGGTTGAAATTAAACGCCGAAGTTGGTTACTCGCCGGAATTGATCTACGTCGACGTGTCTAATAATCGTTTGGAGGATCTTATCTTGGTTGGGAATTTTACCGAGTTGGAAACTATAAATTTTGAGAATAACACTTTGGGGCAATTCCAGAGCGACGATCTTATACGGTTTCCGAAAATAAAGGAAGTGTTCTTCGAGGGTAATTCTTTCAATAAAAGTTACGAAAGTTTCCTGACGTTCGTCCTTACCTCTTCTAATATAAAAATCAATTTCGAAAATAATCTCATCGACGATGGATGGAACAAAAAAAATATTTCAACAAACGCGTCTACGGTGGCGTCGGAACGCTCGGCGCCGAGTTCGATTAAATATGAGATTGAAAAAGAATTCAAGTTGTCACCCGAGCTGATCAAATCTCTCAATTCTTCTCAACTCGCGAATCTGGCGGAGAGAATTTTAATTCTAAGAAACTTCACCTTAAACGAAAGGAGAATGCTCGAATTGGAGAGAAAACGTATTCAGGACGAATCCAAAACCATCAAAAGGGAATCTTCGAGAATCGAACAAATCCTCAAAAGATTCAAGGAAATTACCGGACTAGCGAACGAAGAAACGGTCGGCGATTACATAGAGAAGGTAAGTTTTTCAAAAAAACGTGTTGGATAAAAAATCGAAATTTTTCACGACTTTTTTCAATTTTTTAATCCGTTTCTCTTCACAGAGATGTGGAAGTATGCCGGAGGACACTTGGTGGCAGAGCTTCAAGAAATGGAAATGCAAGAAGCTCTTCAACTGGGTGAAAAGACTTATTAGTGGTTAATAAAGCAGAATGCGATACAATTGGTATCCGCAAGGCTGAAAATAGTCGACTGGAGGTTGGTCAGAGAAATCTGTAAATTTATCGGCACGATACTGACCTCTCGGTCCTCCAGCATGCAACGTGAGAGTGGGACACGTATTTATCCCAATATCCCGAGGCTTCGCGGGTTCGCGGGCTTTGAGAGACACTCGCAAATGTCGCAATGCCATTCTTATCGTCTGTGCGATTAAAACCATGAATATACGTCATATTATCAACCACTGAGAAGCCTTCGTTACAGTTTCATCCGTTTTTCTCTCTCCGAAGTATTTTCCTCGACAAATAATCGCAAAGTAATTAAGATCAGCTGGAAGTAAGTTCATCAATTGTCTGGTGAAAGCGGCCGTTCGCCTCATCGTACGTAAAATAAATAAATTTAAAAAAAAAAAAGGATTCTCTTTGTAATTCACTAAGCGATTAAACCGCGATCACGTAAGCTTGCGGAACTTCCTTTAGGCGGACTAAATTCTGCCTAACGATACACCGAAATATGTGGCCAAAACTTTCGTTCGAATACTCATCATTATTTCGCACGTTTATTCGTCGCCAAAAATTTCTATCCGAATTATTTAGAACTCGGTACATCCAGTCATTTTTTTTTTTTTTTTCGAAAACGTACGGAGAAAACGTAATTGTAACGACCGGACAAGCAATCGTTGAAAAAAAAAATGACAAGTGCCTAGTTCAATTTTAGAATAATTTATCGCCATAATTAACTATGAACTTAATCCGACTTCGGATTAGGAGGACAATAAAGATTCCGTTTATGGGTAATCCACGTTTTCCTAGGCATAAAAATGAGTAACAGCTTTTGCCGGAGGCATCAGAGCGATTTATTTATGTAATAAAATCGATTGAATAGTGTAAGTGCTGTTTAGTTTGCCTGCTTTTTTTTTTCTTCTTTCCCTCTCTCTGTCTGTTTCTTACTTAACGTTATCCGGAGCTGACAATATTTGCTTTACAAGAATTATAGTGAAAGGTGTATTTTTAATGAGGCTTATGTCTGACGGAGAATTACACAACGAAAACCTTGCTCCAAATTTTATCAAAGTCGGCCTCCTTTGGGCGTGGGCAATAAATGGTACAATTTTAATCACGACACGATCTAAATTAGTTACGAAAAACAATTAATAATCCCAAATAGGATTAGGATCAAAAATTTTCTAAGAGTCTATGACTGAATTAAATTTATATATTAATTAATAACGTGATTTTACGACTAGGGGAAAAAATGAATAGGATAGTGATGAAATAAAAAATGAAAAAACCTCGTATAAAAAATAATTCGTAGTCAAAAATTCTTTTAATTTATTATCATGAAATGGTGACACAGTATAGATACATCGTTCGATTGATCAATTCTCTATGTACATTCTAAGGCCTAATTAAATAAAACTAATGAGTATTTTCCTCGTTCATATATGTACATATATGCAATATACATGTTTAAGTAAAACCGTGTAGATCCAGTAAATAATAGAAAAAGTAAAATTCACAATGGCCTCAGAAATTCTGTTTTAATATAAAAAAAAAAACATTCCGATTCGTCTCTCAATGATAATATCCGTATTCGGCAGCGGGGGAAATCGTTTTTTGGTAAACTGGTACCGCAGCGTGAGCAACCGCTGGTGCTAGAGCCTTTCCGTAAACCGGGACCGACGTTGGTACCTTGACGTGATGCGTGCGGGCAGTTTTAATCAAAGTTGGTTCCTGGTAGGAAACTCTTTCGATTTTTGTCGCTGGTTCGACCACGTCAAATTCTTGAAGAGTCTCGATAGGACGACTGACCACTACTCGTCTGGTAGAAACGCGCTCACCGGTCGGTTCCGCGTAGTCAGGGGTCGGAGTTGCGGAAAGAACGCGTGCCCGGACGTGGCCAGCATCGCCGACGTAACTCGCGTGTCCTTCGCGTCCAAAACCGACCTAAAAATGAACAGGAATTAACACCCGACGATCCTGAGATCGCTCCGTCATTTTTTTACGATGAAAACCTCGTCTTACCTCAGCAACTCCACCGCGAGCGGTCAAAAGCTGTATAAGCTTGTGCTGGTTGGCCTTGCTTTCCTCTGGCCCAGACTTTACGCTGGGTACGACAGCTGGAGTATGTTCGTGCGCGGCCAATCGAGCGATTTGCTCTTGGTGAGGAACTCCGTTGGAATGAGTCACCACTCCGTGTTGCCTGGGGTAACTGGAGTGGACCTTGAAGAAGGGATATCACAGGTTGAAAGGAATCACGAAAGTTTCGAATCTTGGAAACTATAGCCGCACAGCGTTGCTTCGGAGGATATTTCCGGCGATTTTGCATACCTGTGCGTTTCTCTCGGCTTGGAGTTCCGCCTGGAGAACGACCTGCTGATGCTGAAGGTCCTCGAGCCGTTGTTCCTTGTGTCTGAGAGAGGCGGCTGCATTTCTGAACTGGGAATTTTCGATGATCACGGAATCCTCGTCGTTGAAATGCGGCGCGGGGGTCGAAGAGACGATCACCTGTGACGGAGCCGGTGAGGAGACCAGTATCGGTGCAGGAGTTACGTGGACTGACTCGTGGCCGTAAACAGGAGTCTGAGTTACGTGGAGAGACTCGTGAGGGTAACCGGGAGTCGGTGTTACGTGGAGAACCTGATGTTCATGACCCAAAATTTTATGCTCGTGTTGATGATGATGATGTTCATCGGGCACCGGAGTCACAGCCAAAGGAGCTGCGTGAGCCAGAGGCTGGACCACGGTCGGGCCTTTCTGAACCTTAGAGATGGGCTCCTCGAGTTCAACGAGAGCGGATCCAGCTGGACGGACAATCGTGCGCTCTTCAATGTCGTAGAAGTGTTTCTGGATCGCGGGACGTCTTACCTGAGAAAAAAATAGGAGATGAAAAAATGTAGATGGAAGAAACTTTCGTGCTTTTATCTTCCCGGATTCTTCCTCCTCGAAATTCTATACCTGGAATTTCCTGGTCGCCACTGCGGGCTTAGCAACGTCAACTTGTTTCTCTACGAATCCATGCTGAGCCTCGATCTGGGTGACTGGAACTTCGGCAAGTGCTGGTACGTGTTTGACCACCGGTACAGCAGCGACGGCTGGAACTTGGGCGTGTGCGTAACCGACGTGATGAGCTTCGACATGCGCTGGTGCATGATGTGCCGCGTATTGAAGAGGTTGGGGATGTTGAGCGTACTGAAGAGCTTCCTGGTGATGAGCGTACTCGAAAGCTTGAGGATGCTGCGCGTATTGGAGAGCTGATCCAGATTCGTACGCGTTTTCGTGACCGTACTCTAGATTCGGACCTGGGGCACTTACCAGAGGTGCGCCATGGACCGATGGACCACTGACGTAATTTACACCAGCGGGATTCAGGTACGGAAGTCGGACTGCTACGTGGCTCGAAATAGCCACTTGCAGAAGTGCAGCGGCGATCACTGCGAAGGATCTCATCCTGAAAAATATAATATTGGATACGGGGGATGTTGGGATAATTATTCTTTTTCCCTGCTTTGGAATTGCGATAAGTTAATGATAATTGTCGAACAGATGACGCGGCTTTTTACGTCGAATTTTTTTCCGCTTCTTTTCCTTTTCCTTTTTTCTTCTATTTAGAAAGTATAACTAGTTTCGAAGGGGTATAGATAATATACGTATGCACATATATGCGTTAGAACGTGGAATATACCGCACTGTCTGTTATTAGCGTTTTATCAATAATAAAAATAAATCACTTTCAAATTTCATGCACTTTTAATCGGAGGCTTGATCTAGATTCAACTTACGCAATTCGACTCGGTAATGACTGGGCGTTAGATGTTAATACGGAGTGACTAGGTTTACTCAACAGTCTCGCGCCTGATCAGAGTCCAGTTATAATTTTCCTACGTTTCCACAGAAACGATTTGCGTTATGAAATCGATAAAATTTTCGAAAATCAAATACATCGATTAACTAAAACAGAATCCCATAAAATTCGATCATTTTTCTTACATCTGACGCGGGTTATCACTTTCCCAAAAAAATTCTGACGTTCGAACACAGTTATGTTATAAATGAAATCAGAGCACTTTGAAAATTTGGCTAAACGATTCGAATTTCTATCGACACTTCAAAAAGACATGGTATATCACTCGAGCACTGATACTTCGATAGAATTTGTGTCAAAAAAAAAGGGGCAAAAGAAAAAAGAAAAGGAAAATCGAAGATTCGTGTGTGAATCGATATTTCATCTACGCGCGATTATTTTTCGCTATATCTTTTCTTCGCCGATTATAAAATGACCTTTTGCAAAATTGCGTTCGAGTCGCTCACCTGAGAGAATGTTTCGAGCGAGGGTAGTGGAACTGTATCCTGTTGATGGCTGTGCGGTGTTCTTATATGCTCACGTGAGGTCCAACAAACTGGGGCCCCTCCTTGCAGGTCGCGGGGGACGTGGGCCCCTCCCGACAAGGGCCCCCAGGTCCGGAAAGATCTGGGTCGACCTGGACGCCACAAATTTTGCCTTCGTGTCATCCGATCGTTACCCGGTGCTCAATATCGCTTTTTTTCACTCCAAGTTGTACCTAATCATTAATTAATTCATCCATTCCATTTTTTTGGGGGCGATTGAGTGCTTTTCGATATTTCATCGCAGCAATCGCATCGGTCATTATTTCCCGGGGAATTTTTCACTTTCAAAAACCGTTTTAGTCCGAGTAAAAGCAATTTTTTCTATCGATTTTTTTCAGTGGTTCTTTTTTCTCCATGTTTGTTCCGATTGATCGATCGACAGTTGCGATATTCTGTTCGCCGAGCTCGTTTTTTGCTCCATTTCATTTTTTTATACTCGAAATCACGCGTCCCATCGAGTCTGAATATCTGTACACGAAAACGTGTCCACATACGTGTTATACCTACGATGGCGAAATTCTCATCTCTAAATGACCGAGATTCGGTGCGATATGCATATTAATTGAAATAAAGATATGATTTATTAATAAGCCGAGCGATTTCTCTCGAAAAAAATTTAACACCGCGACATTCTGCACGCGTGTTCTTTTTTCTACTTTTACTATTATCCCGAACTTTTTTTTTCTATTTCTTTTTTCAGCTCTATATTCTGACCGCCGATTTTTGTTACATAATTTCATTTCACGCCCAGAATCATTCGCCCGGATTAAAATTTTAATTAGAATACTGTATTTCTCTCTCAGCCACGCAGCTATGATATGTAGGAATTTATCGTTTTTCATAACTCATTGAATCCCCGGAAATAAATGATGAAAGAGAAAACGAACATGGGATATCGATTCATATGCGAAACACGACCGAATCGCATGTTACCTGAGCACAATGCACCCAGTAAAACTCGACGCAGTGTTCGCGTCGGATTCTTAGACCTCCGATTGACAAGACGAAAGCGTTTATTGTTATTTCACAAACGATCTCGAAAGTCGGATTTGTTGATTGCCGGATTAACATGTCGCCTATTTTCCAACGCCCGAAAGCCCTCCGAGAAACAATTTTATTTCTCCGTACGTGCGAGAGCTCGAGAAATCGGGTTTAAGTTGGAAGGTTTCAATTTTGAATTACCCAACAAAAGAGATCCGATTTCTTAGCTCTGATTATCTGATCGGAACATCGGGAATAAATTTTTACGACGATTAGAAAGAAAAAAGAAAAAAAGAGACGAAGCTGTGAGGATGACAACGACGATAAATTCTACACCGTTTTATCAGGAGAAATTTTCGATATGAAAGAACAACAGGTGATTTAATTTTCTAAAGAATTACATAATTAGACCGTCCTTGACCGCTGGCCTTCTTCCTTGAGTGGCGATCATCGATGTTGAAGAACCAAGAGCTCTTTGCAATTGCCCTAATAGCGTAGTACCACGCCTCCGTGTCGTACTGGCAGTGAAAGGATCGCCAATACGTCTATAGCGGACAGTGAAGTCCGGTCGTAAAGTCCGGAGTTACCGATGGTCAGATCTAAGTAACAAAAGACTCGGTAACTCCTTTGGTATAAATATTGCAGTGATATATGAGTATATATGGGATTGACAGCGAGCACTTTGCTCGTAGAGATGTAATTCCTTTTGTCCGTACCTGTGAGAGTCGTGCTCCAGATATAGGTAGATAAAGAATTTCAATTTCAACTTTAACTCTAACTGTATACGCGTTGAGATATACACGACTAGATGGTATTGAGTTTTTGTAGGTTTATACTGGAATATAGCTGTATATACCCTTTCGCAGCGATACACACAGTTTAATGTCACAAATGACGCACGTGGCCTTGATAGGAAATCGCGAAATCCTTGGAATCGCGTTTTGTCGAGAGGGATAGTCCGCTGGGATTTATTCGAATGATAATTGTTCACGCAGATAGAAAATTTTTAACCGGATATACTCGCCGCCTCGTACTCCAAATCATTTTCTTCATTCGCTGTATTCTGTTGCAATGTATGGATAGAAACCAGCGATTCTTCCATCATCGCATACCCCACTTTCCCAAAATTTGCGTAACAGCAACCCAGATTTTTTTCCATCGAGGAATTTCAACAATTTTCAAAATTCGATTTCGTGGAAAGCTTTGTACCGCCTTCTGTCATTTGACTGAAGGATTTTCGCCCTGTTTCCATTTTTCTCTCTACCGTATCGATTAACTTTTTCAACGGCGTATATCCGACTATAATTTTCATCTTTGAATTCGACGGAGCTGAACGCGTTTCGATATAATTAACAGTTTGAAGCCAATTACTTATGCCCGTAAAATTACAGTAATCTAAAGGCTACAGTTCGTTTTCGTGTTCCTCAAATTACGAAAGAGTTCGCTCTCATTGTTAGTCGCAAAGTAGGAAAGTAAATCGCTACTGCTATCCCCGCAAGTTGCACAATCATTTCGTACAACGATCGACAATGTACGTATTTATCCTTTCGGACTGTCAATCTTGTCCGAACGAAGCGAAGGTCCTTTCATTTAATCCTTAATCGATGCAAGTTCGATCCATCATCAATTTTTTTTGTTCTCGTCCTTTCTTCCGCGCCTTTAATTATTCTCAAGGGAAATTACCTCATGCCGTTGTTCTATTTTCCGACTCCGTCATCTCGCGATGAATCGGGGTTAACGAAAGACCAAATTATATCTTCGATATTTAACTATTGGGGAAATTAATCGATTAATGTTATAATCGATGAACAAATATTGGAAGAAATGATGTTCGGATATCAGGCTGCCTGTGCAGATTTATAACCGGTATAAATCGCATCTCTGGTATATGGGAGACGGAGAAGAGTGAAATAAAAAGAGAACTGAAACAGTGGAGCGTACCTAGAAGGATAATTGCCTGTAATTTATTATCATCTTCAGATTTATGCGGCTATCATAATATCGAATTTGTAACACGAGGTTTAGAAACCGAAAGTCCCGTGCACTTTTTTTTTCGAGTTTATAGTCTTGAGTGATTCGTCTCAGCGTGTGGCTGAAATGTTTAATACGGTTTTACCACCGTGCGAATGTAAGCTCCGAGCTGAAATTCGCGTATACGTTTCAGGAGTCGAATTATAATATTTTTCTCCTTTTTTTGCAATTAGTCGGACTCGCGGTAAGTCGCGAATCGCAATCAATGGTAAGGGTATCACAAAGAAATAAATTGGAGGTTGAAAAATGGTCGGAAATCACATTTTACAATCAGCGATCGACACTCCGACTAAAAACGAACATCTAAAGACTTCACTGGCGCCTGGTGATTTTCTATACCTGTAAGTATTCGCGTGATGTGCAATTCGAGCTACGAATACTCCGGAATTGTAACCGCACGTATAATCCACACATACATTCGAACGTTTCGCAATTATTTTGCAACGAAGTCTTGACCACAGGTGATTACTGAAAATTTAAGAACCGCGTAAAAGCTATGGCCCATTTTTTGGAACCTTTTTTCTCTCAGTTCCCTTCGAGGCAATCTTTCGCCGCCCTTGAACGCTCGATCGGATCCCAAATCAGTTCTTATTAACGAACATATTCGCTCGCCTGTAAACCAGGTCGAAATTCCGAACGCCAAGCTTTAATCGCGGAGTAGAATCGTTCGATAGAAATAAATATGATCCTAATCACCGATTAGGTATTTGGAAAATTGTTATTCCCGAAGTTTTCCCTCTCGCTAAAATTTATAGACGTATAAATATCGCAATACGGTTTCTCGATTGGTTTACATTTTCCCCATGGGATTCTCGCCGGATAGAATCTGTATACACGTTATAACGGCAAAGCTGCAGGTTACTCGATATGATTCATTGCCTCGCAATCAACGGCTTGCCTTTCAAAGGAACTTGGTATACGATGTATAAAAGCGATATTCCGACTAGAGAAAGGACTCGAACCAATAACTGTTTTAAATGTTATATTTTCAACGTGGCCTCGATGCTGCGTTTTATACGGTATTAAATTTAATAGCGGATTAAAAACTGGCCTGAGATACGGTTTCCTGATAAAACGGTGCGAAGCCTAATCTGTGATAAATTCGCAGATCACTGGCTGAAACATTTTTCGAGAATTTTTCTTTTTTTTTTCGGAGCTAGGGACATCGCGATAATATTTTTACGTCAAATCGGTTCTCGATCGAATTCAGGGCTCTTCGCCTTCTTTTTTGTAAACTACAATCGATTTTCAACGCCCCTGAAGGTCCGGTGCAACCGGTAAGCTGGCCTTCTCTTGCACTTACGTCATACCAGCCGCTTGACCCGGAATTTATTTCAAGTCTGAGAGCAAAGATGAAAGAAGAATTATGCTTGTCCGGTGGATAAACGGCCTTCAAATTGCTCAAACTAAATCACTGAAATTATTTTATAAGCAGTTGAAAAGTACTCCGGTTAAATAAATGAGCAAATGATCAGCCGAGATTCGTTCTACTCTTAAAAAAATATTGAAAGGCGGATCTGCTGCATCCCTCGCTCTAAGATTAATTAAAATCATATGAGAGCAACGGTTAATTATTGTTTCACATTCGGTTATTGAAGTAACGAGGAGTGGCGGATCAGATATTAAATCGCCGCGATTTCCGCATTTTTTTTTGTTTTTTCTTTTCTGTTTTTGTTTCCTATTTGTTCGACTGTCAACAGGATCATTCGTTTCAAAAGCGTCGAAGCAGGTATATGATATCGGTTGAAAGTAATGAGAAGTGAATATAATGGCTGTTCTCTGGAAGTGGAAAAACATTAAAGCAATTCCAGGGTTAATTGGAAACGTCGAGAACGCGTACCTATACATGTAATGCAGCAATAAAGTGAGTTGAGAAAGTAATCGTGAGTAGGTAGTACAAAGCGTCGTACAAAATTTCAGCTGCATTTGTCTGATAAGGGAAATGTATTTCTGGCAAGTATTGAACGAGCGAAAGACAAAAAAATTGGCAGTTTAAATTGGTAGCGAGTTAAGTAACTTTTCCACTTAAAATATCCCGTTACTTTTTCTTTCTTTTTTTTTTTTGTCTTATTTGCTCCCGAGTTAAAATGAAAAAGACGATCTATTTAAAACCCTCACTTCTTCTCTATGGGACAAAGTTTCGAAAACTTTCAATGAGATTAATATAAGAACTCGGGTTCTATCGATTCTCTCGGGTTTTTAAAATCGTTGAAAAAAACGTCGCTTCCATTACTATATTCGACAAAAAAAAAAACTTCCAGACGTTTATTAAAACCGTGAAGAAAAATCCCCAGTCTCTGAATATTTAAGGTAATACGAGGATGAAAAATAAAAGGCAGCGTAACGAAACGCGGCTGCTTTAAGCCGCTTATTCTTTCATCTTTCAATAATTATAAAATTACTTTTTCAACAAATGGGTCAATGGTATCAAATCACGCATCCATCACACGATATGCATACCGGTTCCAAGACGTTTTTTCTTCTTCTTCATTAACACCGAGCCAAACTGGGTCCCCAAACTCCAAAATCGCACGGGTATCTTAGATCCAATTTTTAATATACCCCGAAGATGTTTATCGAAATCACTTAGGCCCGGTACAAATTTAAGCTGTCAAATTATTTATCAGTTGCGAAATTTTAAACTGCGAAATTGCGTTACCTAATAACCAGATCTAGTTTTTCTTTTTTTTTTCATTTTTTTTTTTCTTCTCATTCTATTTCGAACTTACCAGCGATAAATATATCCGTAGTTAATTTTCTAGCGATTAATTTAATCCAGCTTCTGTAATTATTCGGTAGTTATTACGTTCCAAAAAGCGTCGATTATACGTTCGGACAAAATTTATTAAGGCCAATTAGTCAGGAGATGGTTAGTGTTTAATTACAGGTGTGGAACCTTCGGATTACAACGATGATTCATGGATTAAAATCAGTGTCCGGATATCGAGCAAGGGCGTTTACTGCATCTGAATAATTTTTGGTTCCTTTTCTTTTTTCTTTTTTTTTCGATAATCTACTTTCTATCATTAAGCAGATTGAATCTGTCCCTGTCAGATCAGTTCAAGGATTTCAAGAATTTTATTCAGGCTTTTGGACATTGACAATGAAAAATTGTGTCCTGAAATTAAACAATACTAATTGAAAGGCTAAGGTACTTAATGGTAAAAGGTTTCAGGGTTATTTTTTTTTTGTATAGGAGGTATACGTATATTTATGAGGTATCATTTCCATGGTACGGGATAACGGATGATCGTGGAAAAGATTTTTAACAATTTTATTGGTAAAAATACTAGTATTTACAAACGTGTATAAATATAGTTCAGCTAGCCACATATCAGCGACAATATATATATTTATATATATATTCTTTCCTCTTTTGTGTGCTCGATTTATATATATAATAATAATGAGTTCTTAAAATTTATATTATATACTTAAATATTACGAGTAGAAAAAGAAGAAAACAAAAAGAAAGAAAGAAAGAAAAAAAAACAGAAATGATAACGTAAGTGTAGCGTTTGTTTTTTCATGTGCGAAAATTACTATATTTATGGTGATTATTACCTATATTCACGTTCATCGACGCAAGCTCACAGCTGATCGCATTTTTAACAGTATTTTTGATACTTTATATATTTTTTTTTTCAAGCTCAATTTATTTTTCCTTGATTCAATTATACAAATTCTCAGGCGTGTGATTAGAACAAAAATTAAATTTCATCCGGATACACCCATGCATCTCAAAGTCTGAATGATATATTCTTCGAAAGTCCAGAGGCGTGTTATAGCGTTAAAAAATACGGTAACTAAATTTAAAAAAAAAAAATGAAAAAAACAGAAATTCATCTTCCAGATTTCTAATCTCTTAATTTCTCCGATCTCTAAGAATAAAGACAGTCAATCCGTTACCGATCCGATCTCTACCAAACCCCTCGATTATTATCGTGTTGTCAAATAAAAAATTTCTTCGCAGTATTTTGTCGTAATCGTTGATTCTACTGAGAACTTTAGTCCGCTCCCGTAGCTCGCTGTTCTCCAGCATGAAAAATTTGCAAAACTTTTTAGCTAGCATTACCATCGGCGTCCACCTGACTCTGATGATCTCGCTGTTTCCTGAAAGGTCTTCTTTGCAGACCGGCAGCTTGAGCTTCCTCGTAATTAACGTACTCCGATCTGGCTGGTGCAGGGCTGCGTTGTTTCTTCGGATAATAACCAGCCGAGGTATTTTCCTCGGCGTAAGTCCTTTGCGGAGGTTTTGCACCGGGAACAGGAGTCACCGAGTACCCGGCGTTTATCAGAGCCGCGACGTCTTCCTGTGTCAGAGACTGGGGTCCGGTCAAATTCGGCAAACGAACAACCTGAGGGCTGTTCTCTTGATCCTGTTCGATGATTTCTTCTATCGTCAAAGACTTGGTAGGTGCTTTTTTAACCAGACCAGACTGAGAGACGTATATCGACGACTGAGGCTGATTTTTATACTTATAAGCCTGTCGTGGTTGGTTTATACCCCCCTGAGCGTAACTCGGCTCTTCGTCCTTTGGGGCAGACCTAGGGACGTAGGAAGATGCCGAAGTCGCGTATTTCTGGGCTTGTTCCTGAGTCCAGTAACTACTCGGCGGTGGAAGTGGAACCGAAGTAGGAAGAAGGTACTGAACTACCGGAGTATTAGGGTCGACTTTCCTGGCCTCGGTTTGGGCCTTAGCAGCAGCTTGAGCCTCGTCATTAGCCTTAGCTCTGGTCTGTTGGAAATGTCTGTAAAGAGCTTCGGCCTGTGCATTGGCCAAGGCTTGAGCATTGGCCTGAGCTTTGATCTGGTTTCTTTCCAAAGCGAGCGCGTTTCTGTGCGCATCTTCCTGAGCTTTGACATGGGCTTGTTGCTGCGCTTGTAAATTCAATATAGCATCAGCATGGGCCTTGTATTCCGCAGCTTCCTGAGCTCGTCTGGCTTGCGCGGCTTCGGCATGAGCTTGAGCCTTGAGTTGTGCCTTCAATTGGGCTTCGTGATCCACGGGTCTAGGATGAGCCTGTTCTTCGGCCTGAGCTATCAAATGGGCTTGACCAGCCTCGCTGACTTGTGAACCGTGTCGTATTTGATCGAGAGCAGTCGTTTGTCGCTGCTGTTCATTCCTGACCCGGATTTCTTCCAGGGCACTCGCCTGTCGATGATGTTCGTTGTTGGCGCGAATTTGGTCCAATGCGGACTGTTGGTGTTTGTTGTGAGCGGCTTGGGATATCCTCTGGAAGGCCAAAGCTTGGGCTTCGGCTTGAGCCTGAGCTTGAGCAATGGCTTGAGCTTCGGCATGTTGTATGCCCTGGGCTTCCGGGTAACGAGGAGATGGTCTGAACGGTTTAGTCTGTTTCTGTTGATACCTCGGAGCCTGGGTTGGTGTTTGGTACTGAACCTGACTTACATCTTCGGTTTGATAAGCCGGCTGACCAATCGGCTGTTGGTATCTTCCCGCGGATGTCTCGACGTGGTATTGTTCAGGCAATTGAAGAGCTTCGGGTGCAGATTTTGGCACATAAGTAGCCTGGACCGGGTAAGATGCAGCGAGTGCTTGTTGCTGGTCACCATACCGCGGTCTACCTTGTTTAAATTCTTGAGCCTGGTTGGCTGATACCAGCTGCAGAAGCTCCTGTTCAAAAGTACCCAGTTTTGGATCTATGTAGGATCCTGCCGATGGACTAGCCCCCAGTCTGGCTGTGTGCAGAGCTTCAGCCCTTGACTGAGCATCAATTTGAGCTTGAATTTGAGCTGCAGCGTCGGCCTGAGCTAAAGCCTGAGAATGAAGTTGAACTCTAGGTCTTGGCGGGGCAACGGCAGGTACTCGAGAATTTTGGTAAGCTTGTTGAAGCTGTTGCTGTTGTCTGGCATAGGCTGGAAGAGGACGTCGTTGCGGTTGCTGTTGAGGTTGTGGCTGCTGTTGATGCTGCGTTTGAGTGTATTGCTGGAGGAGTGTCAGGTACTCGGGTGTCAGCTGAAAGGTCGGAATGAAACAATTAGAAAATTGAATAGAAAAACGAAGACGATTGTTCTCTGACTGGAAGCACGCGGTTGCAAGGTGTCAAGAACAGCTGGGAACAAGTGTCCCGAGTAATGGAGGTAATAACAATAACTGTAATGGCAACGGTGAGATTAATGATAAACTCCTGCGAAGTGAATGTCTCTCGAGCAATTCAGTGCATGGAAATAAATGAAACAAAATGAAATAAGGAAAAATACTAGGTGATAGGCGGCCAACGGTTCTGGTCTGATGACTCTCGGGCGGTAATGGTGACTGTCCGTTAAGGAAGTCCAAGGAAACGCTGTTTGACCGGAAGCTAATCTTTCCGAGCGGATACGAGGCTCCTATAGTAATCTAAAATCGCTAATCTAAGTCTTTCTCTTTTCGCATTATTCCAATCAACGAACCTCTTGCGCGTCATCGCCATGGCGGATTACATATTGACTAGGCGAAGCCCCGTATACGGCGGTTGCAGAAACTGGAGACCGTTTAGCCGGACCTTTCAGGTCAATCTCGAGGAGGACCAGGTCGTCGGCATTGGCTGGACTTTTTTCAGCCGCAACATCAGCTGCCGAGGTGCTTTCTTTTCCTGCGGAAACCGCTAACAGACCTGAAACTCAATGCACATTGCCAATTGTAATCAATTCGTTTTCCAATCGATCACCGTCTCGTTGTAAACTCTAACATCATTTTTACCGTATGGTTTATTCCGCGTCACGATGACGGTCGAAAGAGAAACGATCGAGTCATTCGATTTGGTATGATTAATCGGATCCTATCCGCTATGACCAGACCACAGATTTGGTCCGCGACGATTGCGAAACCGGACTAGTCCTCGACCTTGCCCGAAGCAGTTGTCTGACCAGCAACTTACCTCTTAATTCTAAAGTGCTCGAATTTTTTACGGGTAAATACGGTTTTTAACCGACGTGGACACGGCCGAAAATTCACGACGATTACGTCGATTGAGAAATCGAATTTATAATCGTCGCACGAGATCCATGAATCGTTTTATCATCGTTTGACGTCAGTTCCGAAGCTAGAATGACTTGTTGCGTATACATGAGATTAATCCCACCGTGAGAACCAGAATATAATTTCACTTGACTTTTTTTTTTCTCTAACTATGAGACGTGAACCCCGTCGTGACTTGGGAAAGGTTAGCTGTCTGTTAGATACCTCATTGTTACTGTTAGAATTATATACCTATGGCTTTCTTACTCAATCGTTGACGGGTTGTAGTCATTTTTGAGCGACAGTCGGAGGACGTGATCGTCGGATAATAATTTATGGAGCTTCGTAAAGGCATAGGAATAATTTGAAATTTTTCCAGGATGTTTATTAGTGAATAAAAATCACGATCTTCTGTCGAAACGATCCATGGTTCGATATACCGCGTGTAGCCTTGAGCCAAGATCCGCTTGAAATCGAAAGTTTCTTGCTAATTATAATCGGTATTTGATTAGCTGATAAAATTCTTTGATACTATTCCCTCAACCGTGAATAATTTATTGCAACGGTAGCTTAAGGCCTTAAAAATATGCAAATTGTATACCGCCTGCATAATTCTGAAACGGAGTTCAGTATTCCATGCAAAACGACAAAGGCGCCGGTTATATAGCTCCAGAACACTTTCTCTAGCAGTATGAAACAAGGCTGGGTGGGTCATTTACGCCCCGTACTCTACATATGCATTTGCTATACTGACACACATAAATATGTATGTAACCTGCCTATTTTCTTGGGTTATTACCAGCGTCAGAAGGATTCGAAAAACTAGTTCACATCCACGTCCGGGTCTCGTTACGAAACGTATGATCATAATCGATTTAATAATTTTTGGGTAAAAACCGAGAAACGAAAAAATCGCGACGAATGCGGAAATTTAATTGGCTCAATCCTGTATCATTGGCCGAAAAAGAAAGTCGATGTAGGATACGAGTGGACTTTTACTCGAAGTTTTTTAGCAGAGAAATCTGCCACTGCGTCAGTGATCAATCTTCAGGAAGAGCATGTAGCAATTAAAACTGATCTCGCTCTACGATATTAATTGCAGAATGTTACCCGATCCTCTAGAAATTAATTACAGTATCGGATGGGAGGTGTACCCACTTTCGTTATACGCACGATTTCTAAGTAATACCAGGAAATAATTTCGCGATAGGTAATCTCGAGGATTGATCAAATTGAGAGTATCCCAGGATCTGGATTGCGGCGTAGGACAGTATTGTTTGAAAAACCGGCTCGTTAAAATCCAGGGAAAAAATGTTGAACAATGAAATTACGGGATCTATACCAATTATAATAATTGTAGAATTACGTTTCGAGACTAATTACCACGGCTTCTCCACTTTCGTCATTTATTTTCTGAAGAAGAAAGTGACTCCTAGGGAATTGCGCAAAACGAAGAATGGAATTTTTCGCGATCGACAATCTCGGCCTCGAACGATCGTCAATGATTATCTTTGAGAAATGTAATTGTCCAGCTAATGGACGAAACGTACCTTAATACACGTACTCGACAAAGGTTAGAGTAATTGGATAATGCAGTTGGGTAATAACGTGCAGCACTGCCCTACCGCTGGCTGATAATACACGATAATGGCCAGCGTGTAGGTATAATCGCGGATCAAAGTCTACTTCCACTTGCATAAAATCGCGGGGGTCGTTCTTACTTCGCAATTCTAGCACGCCTAGATTTTTAACTATCAAACCTCTCACTGCATTTTAATAGCCAATGCAACCCTCAAGGCCATTAATTTCCTGCCGAGTAACTTAATTGGTTAATTAAACCGTGCAGATCGTGACATAGAAATTGAGATAAGAAAATAAGTAAGAAATTTAATCGAATGAAACCCCTAACTCCGGGTGCGTAATCGCTCGTCGCGATCCCCGATCAATCAACTTCCCGACTGATTAAATTGATTCGTTAACGTTGAATCAAAAAATTTAGGGAAATTCGGAAATCTGCAACATCTCGGAATCCTAATCAGCGATTCATCCCTCGGTTGGCTGATTACTCGCGTTTTTTATTGCTTAATTAGGTGCATTGCAACGGGGTAAAGAAACGAGTTTTATGGAAGCAGGAAAGAGAATCTTTTCGAGGGATCTCTTTATAGGATAAACGATCGGATTTCATTGCCGATCTTCGAAAGATATGTGTGTTTATAAATAGGTATACGAGAACGTGCGGTTTTAGAATTATAGTTAACGAGTTTCACTTTCTGTCCGGCCTCCGCACCCTTGCAGAACTGTATATACTATCCGTTGGTCGATGGCGTGTCCGCGTCTCTGTAGTAGATCTACTGGTATACGGTCGTTTCTAGTCCACCGAGTTTGTTGGAAGTATAAAGTAAACTAGAAAGGCTCTGGAACCAGCACGTTGTTGAATAGCGGACTGTGAGCTAGCTGTTTACCGATTTACGATCCCGATTCGAATGATACATTTTTACGTAACCCTAAAGAATTCATTTAGGAAGTCGCATTAATATTCGCAAGTCTTTAGAACGAAACCACCTCCTCTATAACACGTCGACCTAAATTCGAAAGCACACTTCCGGTTTATACAAGGAAGAGAAACATGCCGATGCATAACTTAGATTCAAAGCTGAAAGTTTGCGTGGGATTCGTCCGGGTGACCCGTTTCTATTTTTTATCCAATTTTTACTTTTCATTTTTCACTCCCATTCGACGTTTAGTTATTCACATATTTTATCGGAATCATGGAATAAAAAAGGGACTAGAAAATTTCGCAATCCGATGGAATCGATTATCACATTTTTAGCCCGATTAAACTGGTGTTAAGGAATGCTGGTCGGTCATAAACCGCAGTATCTACGTCAAACTACATATATCCGCGATATTTTCTTCCCCCGACGATATTCGCGTTACAAAATCGCCAATCCATCGTCCCGGTATCTCGTTACCGACTTGCAATTAAATCGCGGCGACGTTCTCACGCGTGATGAGTTTCTAATTTCAGTTTAGAAGAAAAAAAAAAGATATTCGAGCAAATAACCGAAATAAGATCGACGATTGTCTTGTCGCGCTTTTGGACAAACGAGTTATAAATTGACAAATGGATACGTAATAAAATATCGTTCATTTTCCATTATGAGAATATAATTGAGATAACGTGTAGGTAGAGGCGGTAACACTTTTTATTTGCGAAACTTGAATCTCTGTACAGCGGTTGAAATTGTAAAGTAATTTTATTTTTTTTCTCCGCCATTTTTTGAGGCAATTTTTATGCGGTTTAAACTTTTTAACAAAACGGCAAATAGTAGAGCGCGGAGAGATGCAGAGAGAGCTATGTAATTGCATCCTCCTTGCGACACGTCCGCACGACTCCATTCAGACTAATGATACCGTACTGTGCGTATTATGACGTATCTAATCACTGGGTATATACAAATGGACTAAAACCGTAACGCTGGAAAGAGGCTTCCTTGTAACATCGCGGAGAAATTTCAGCCGTTTTTACTCTACTCTTTTTTTTCCGAGGTAATTAGAGTCTCGCGTTGCATAAGGTAATTTGAAATGCTGCACTCGAGGGGATCTGAAACTCCGAGTCTTTGGTAGAAAGCTCCGCCGATCCTTGGAGCGATTTTCTATGTTTTTATCGGTTTTTTAGATCCGCGAACTAGCCAACGACGGAGAGTATATCGATTCGGTGAAATTACGAGTCTCTTGCATCTGTACGAACTACCGGTTATCAAGAAAGCGTCGGTTACGTATTACTGCAGTAAGTTTCTAATGCGCGTATGTACTTCTCATTTCTCGACATCTTCTAAATCCATGCCGAGAAGTGCCTCCGATCGTTTGAATAATCGTAGAAAGTAACCGCCTTAGAAAAATTCATTGAAAAATGATAGAAAATTGACGAGAAAAGTGAAATTTGCTTATACAGTTGTCTAGAAAAAAAAAAAGAAAAAAAAAGAAAAGAAAAAATCCCGCAAGTTCAATTTTTCATTAAACATTTTGATTTTTAGCTATCGATAGTTCGGATTTTTGCCTCGGACAATAAATGACTGAATAGCGATAATTCTAAGGAGCTGAATCGATCGGTATCGTTTCTTCGCGTCAAACGAATCGGTTCTCCCCGTAATCCCTAAACTTTACCTCTGAGATTTTTCCCCCGAAGAAGACACTTTCGTTGTAGTATTGAAAAATATGAGCTTGCAGAAGGGTTTAGGAAAAGAAAAACTAAATAAATAAAAAATCAACCACTTTTCACACCGTACTTATGTACAAAGTTCGTATATCCGGTCACGTTATTACTCCTGCACACGTATATATGCGGAGTCACATAAAAGCACCCTGGTACGATCCAAGACGAGAAGATACAAGGCAAAAAAGGACGATAACCAGCGTAGAAAATTTGTTAAAAATGTATTGAAAAAAAAAAGAAAAAAAAGAAGTAAATTATCAATCAATTATTGGAATAGAAACAACACTCACCTGCTAAGACGAGTAGCCACATGGTGTGCGAGTAAGTTAGGAACTCGCCGAGTGAATGTTGTCCTCAGACGAGTTCCTCGTCACTTTATAGACCTCAGGGAAAGGCCGCGCCCGTTTTCTGCCTCCAACCTCCAGGTGGGGTGTTCTATTCCATTATTTTATTTTTTATTTTTTTTTTAACCGAAGAATCTGCCCGCTCAAAAACTTAACGTTTAAAATACGGATGTATGGAATATTGTAGGTACAATTCGCCGACAATGGGTTATTGTCTGCTGACCGCGTCTAGGATCTATTCTTTATACTATTTACTTCCATTTTCATTCAATCTTGGTTCTGTATTATCAGGTATCTTTGGTTTATTTCGATTTTTCGATATCTCCGGACCGCCGAGTGTACAGAGAAATTCAATTATTTCCTAGCTTTTTAAGTATTTTACTCGCAGTCTGGCCATTCATACGTTATTCAATTTCAGCGGCTATCGCGATACGAGGAATCTTTGCCGGAATAGATAGCGCGTTATTCTTCCTCTTCTTCTTCTTCGTTTTTCTTCTAAAATGGAGAAAATAAAAAAAAAATTAAAATAAAAGAAAAAGGATACGGTAAGAGGCGCGACGTTATTTAAATATTAATAAAAATCAACTTTCACTATACTTACAACAATTGCGCAATGAAAATACGTGACAATTTTGAAAGTATCGAGGCTCTTCCGTGCGGGAGAAAATGTAGTCCGTATTACCTGGCGACAAAAAAATTTTTTCAACAAAAAAAACTGTAAATCGTTCTCTCGCACAGACTCGCGTTACCCCGCGGAACTTACTTCTGATGTCTTATTACACCCATACATCTATATTGTAAAATTATGAAAGAGAACGTCCCTGAATTCATCGCTGAACTAGCACTTTGACTATGAATTATAATACCTTACACTATAAGTGGTATAAATTCTGTACACAAATTACCTCTACTCCCCGGTTACAGCATAGCTTTTAAAACGAAGAATTTACTCCAAGGATGATTATGACCATTCGTATCTTCGTTTGCGAAAATTAATTACAAAGTTATACGGATTTACGATTTTACCGTAAACCAGTGTAATATTTCAGTTATCTCAATTTTTTCTTTTTTTCGTTTCAAACATTTTTTTACAGTCCGAGTAAAATTCGATACCTGTCTAATAGGATCGGTAGCCGATCGGCTCTGCTGGTTTAGAAACCCCGGTGACGGGTAACATCTCTGGGATAGTTTTCTCAGAGCTAGATCTCCCTCGCGTATGGATCTAAGTTTAGAATTGTACTTAGGTCTTGGATATATATCCGGGCAAACCAATACAAAGTATAGGTCTTGAAAATAGTGACTGTAATATAAGTAGAACTATCCTTATGTCTCTAGCCTCTGTACGTATGCCTACCTACGTTCGGGCGTGGGAAAGTGAATCGGTCTAAGGTACATGTAAAGAAACATACCGATTTATACACACCCTAATACAGAACGTATTCACCTCCCTTCTGCTTCACATACGATTACACATACCGTAAATTTTTTACTTTTTATTTTTTCCTTTTTCTCTCATACCCGAGAAAATCCCCCGATTATTTTACACGCCTACGTGACATTGGGGTAATAAGCGAAATTTTCAACTCTCGCTGTAGGTGCCGGATATTCTTGATTCTCACGTTTCCGCGCGATCGCTGTTCTTCAACTTCTGACTCCAAAATACGTGGGATACTATAATCTGGCGAAATTGTTCCAACGATTTTACATTTTTGAAATAAAAAAAAAACAAAAAAAAATACCAAAAATCGGAACTTTTGGTAGAAAAATTCCAAAATTACGATATAGAACTGAAACCGTGTTTAGCTGTATAAAAATATTTAGTCTTTACTTTCTGTCCGTAACCCGGAACCGCGGTGCAAAATTTCAGCCTTGAATCTGTGGGCGAAATAAAAATTGATACGACGATGATAATAATTTGCACATTACAGTGTCAAGAGTTCCGGATCAGTAAATCAAACGTTTGTAAATTTGAGGCAACTTTATCACGTAACGAATAGAAATTAGATGCATTTCTTGTCTCCGCAGTTTTTACCGATCTGCATACCTATTTCAAGCGTGTGCATTTTATCCGGCTATTGTGCGGTTTGAATAAAAACTAAAAAAATAAAAAATTTATTCCAAACTATAGTCATATACTGCTTTCTAACGATACGAGTATGACTCAAATGCACTTACACATACACAAGCATACCTTTGTCGTACATTCACCAAGGAGCTCGCGTGTAACTTGTAACTACGTATTACATGCCCTCTGACAATTCCGATCCCACAGTTTAAGCAAATAAAATAAAACTCAAACGGTATGGTATGCTACACGCGTGAGAGAAATAAAAGTAAATAGCAATACGATCAAATTCTTCATCCCAAATCATTATCTTTGACAAAATATTCGTTCCTCTTTTCATTTTTTGATACGTAAATAATTCGATTCATTTTTTGGCGAGTAATGATAATTTTTCTCCCAATTAACGTCTGCATGTTTTAGACACTGATCGCTAACGACTGTAATGAATCTTTGATACGATTTGCGAGTAATAATTATTTTTTTACCTAATCGTAAACGAATCTCTCGAGGAAGGTATTGTTCCATTATCTCTCCCATTATGACGATCAGTTTGAGATACGTATGAGTGTATATGAAAAGAGCAGATATCTGGATATATGTATTGAAAAAAAAAGTTGTATGAAATCTGAATAAACGCGATGAAAGTTTCCGCGAGTCGCTATTGTCCTGTCCGTGCCCTATTTATAAGTTTGAAATTTTTGCTAGCCTGCTAAAATGAATGAGACTGAATCCTGGCATGAAATTAGAGTCGATTAAATATTCATAGCTCGCTATACAAAACTCATCGTAACTCACGAGTGGTAATTTTAAACTTGCAACTATCATTATACCTATTCTTATACCGAACACGCTCGTATAAAATATAATACAATACGATAAACCGCAGCTCCGCTGAAAACAGTGATACATCTCTGAATTGCGAAAAATTTTTTTTCGCTCAACTTATGTAATTCGAGAAATGTAATAATATCGCGATTTTTATCTCCCGTCTTATTTATTCTTTCATTATTATATCAATAATCCGACCTCCAAATTGAAAAGCAAAAAAGGAAAAAAAGCAAATCTCCAACCAGCTCGAAATTTGTGTTATTCGATTCCTGCAGCGATGGTCATAAATTGGAAAACCGTTTCGACGTCTATAAAAGGGCAAAGGCTGTATCCTTTGGCCTCTCAAATCGCGAGTGGGTATCAGTTAGAACAGCAGCTTGTAATTACGTGTCGCAAACTGGCCTAGGCAGGGTCTAATGTAACTAACTAAGTAACTAAATAAGTAGATTGGTAACCGCATTAAAGCTTAGGAAACTTTTTTACTATCTAAGAACAAAGGCGTCTGGTTTTCTGGTGAGAGATATTAGCAAATGAGAGGTTGCTAAATGGCGATACACCTACCTGAAGTGAAACTAACGAAGATAAGATAACGGAATATAAGGGATCGCGAATGCGGTAAATGTGGGTAAAAATTAATTCCATATGCCATGAGTTTCTTCTCCATCTAGGCACGAGGTGAAATTTTTTTTTTGTTCCTTCTTCAACAAACTCCCTTTTCAGGCAGATAGGAAATACGAAACGTGAACCTCAATGGAGCCACCTAACATCCGAAGATTTTATATCATGTGAAAGTTATTCGCGGAATGTATGAATCTTTGATTAATTGGATTATAGATGCGCGATCGTAGAACACGTGAATTCGTTCCAGACGAAAGAAGGCTCTAAAGATTTCGCATTATACTTAATTAGATACGATTCCCGTGGTAGACCCTTTCCTCTCTCGTTTTCATTTCCTTCTTTTTATATCCGTAAGCGATGAATTCTAATGTCTGGATCATCAGGATGGGCGAAGATTGAATAAATTATCAATAAATACGCGAATGCGATAATTAGGCTGGTTAGATTCGGTTGATGATACATAAGCCAATGCTGGCGCCACTGTGAAGTGACTTCCTCGTATCCTTATACAGGTACTTTCTTGAGCCATCGAGATCGCGTAACAAAAGTGGGAGCCAGGTGTGAGAAATAGTTCGACATCTCGGTGGCACCGTGCATGGGATCGCGAAAGTATTATGCAAAATCCGGTAGGTATACCTCTGCACAAGGCGACTTTGCGCAAACTTATTGTCAGAGGTTCTTTCCGTGCTTTTCAGTTTGTTTAAAAATACGGAGGTTTTTACCGGGCTTAATTGATCCGAGCAATTAACACCCATTTCTCTTTCTCTATGAAGGAAGATATGTCGTCGCCTCTGTAGTGGGAAGAATTCGCTCTGTTGTCACCTTTGGAAAAAAAAGGAGTCATAGATATCCCCTAGAATTTACCGTTCGATTGAATTTCGTAAACGTGAGAATCTCGCTGAAAAAAAAAAACTGGGTCAATTCCCACAGCCGAAGATTCCTCGGCCACGTTTCTTCAGCATTCATCGGTCTTGGAATATCCTTGACGATTAGAGAGGTCCTTGAATGAATTTCTTTCTTCTCGCACGTATTCTTCTTCTTTTGAGTGAAAACGTTTCTACATTCCATCCGTAAAATTACAGGCTATTATTTAATAGTCTTCTCTTCGGAAATCTATGAGTTTACGATTACGATTATCGCAGTTGCAGCCTGCAGCCAACTAAAGCTTAAACTAATTGGTACGGCTGTTCGGCTCTAGGGATAAAGTGGATACTCCTAAAGGCAGACTAATTTCACAATAAGAACAAGATCTCTGAGAACTGAGATTGAAAGGGGGTAATTAGTAGTGAATATCCTATTCGGTTCGTAAGTGAGTGACTTTTAATTACACCCGACTCTGCCAGGCTTTGTAATCTATCGATTTCCTATTATCGAAGGTATAATTTAAATTATACGGGGTATTTGAATGTGCAGTTTTAACCGAGGAGATCTATTTTTTTTTCTTTTTTCTATACGTAGAATAAACGAAACGATTTCTTCAAAATCATCGGCGAATTCGATTTATTAATTATTATTCCAGATGATTCTAAGATAATAAATAATCGGATTATCATGCAGGATTATTTTTATTGATATTGATTAGTGTCGATAGATATAATTAACATTACGATAATGTGGTAATATTTAAATATAATGTATATCAAAAGTAATGCATAATTAGACGCTTGTCTTTATATCGTGATAATAAATATTGACAAAGATCTGTACAAAGTTGATGAAGATTATTTCAGGAAACTTTGTGAAAACGGTGATTCATGTATGTTGTGTGTTACAATGAATGTTGTATTATTTTGAGAGCAAAGATCATTTTTTTCATCACCGATTTCACACGAGTTTGCTGTAATGAAAATTTTTTACTCACACGTATCTTACATTCAGCCTCACTCTTAATACTTAGTGATAATTATACAATTAAATATATGTGGGATTGCCATAAATAAAATGCGAATAATAAAAATAATTAAACTAGACTTTGAAATACAGTAAATATACATTTCATATATATAGTATATATACATATATATAAATAAATATATTAAAGCCTGTGTCATTTTACCGGCGATATCGTATAACGGCTTTGACACATTTTTTCCTTTGATAAATTATCGCAAATCCGTGCGATTCGAGTGGTGGGAAATAATTGAGAGCAAAGATCGTTCTGTATTTGGGAAAGATTTTAGAAAAGGAAAAAATTAGCGAAGACGTATTTGATAGGCTGGTAAAACGAGGGTTAGTAATAATAAAAAAAAATAAGCGTCGTTAAATTACGTTACCTTTCACCGAATTAAACGACTTGCTATAATAGTAGAATCTTTTTCCTTTAAACTAGCCATTTGTCGATTTAGAGACGTCGAACTCAGCTCGTCTTGAAATTTAGAATCGTTTCACGGCATCGAAACGTTTTGCAATGTCATAAATATGTGTGAATCCTGTACACGAGTACTCGATAAAAAAAAAAAAAAAAATTGGAACGATACTAATTTCCAAAACGATAAAGTTCTCATGCCGTCTTCTTCCAGTACGTCGACCTCAGTAAACAGCGATCTTGAGCTTCTGTCGCGTTTCCACTTCTTCTGGCTTCTGCTTCGGCACGAATGGATTTTTAACGGGATCCAAATTCAGGCTAAAATCAAATTTTCTTTTATCAAATCCGCCAATACATCGACAGAAATTAATCGACACCGATGTATACAAAGGATTGAAAATATCCCTTGCTGAATACAATTCGCAGAATATCGCGCTATCTTTGCACAGTGTGAAACGTGGGCTGTAACACACGACTCCACGGTGTCAAAACCGAATCGATAGAATCAAGACACTTTGTATAATCTCACACGGAAAATAGAAAGTCGTTCGAGCTATGAATATCCCTGAAAAAAAATTGCAAATAAAAATAAAATGAGGGAAAACTTGTTATACCTGTAAAGAGAAGGAGCATCCGCGCAATTTACATTGTACCACCAATCGCAGGCGAATTCGTTCTGATTGAAGAGCGTCCCGTTTGTGCAAAGGAAAGAGGCGCCCTGGTGTCCCTCTCTTCCGTCGTGACATACGTGATATGCCTGTGGAAATGAAACGATCAATTCCGTAATAATTGATAAGTAATACACAGTGTCGGTTATTACACCTGTATTTTCCGTTCTACTATAATTTAGAACGCGTGAAAGGTGTGCGAATATGTAAAACTACGGTTCTTACAATCACCCGGGTGCATATATGATCGACCGTGAAGGATACGCGGAGAGATTGGATTGCGGATTTCAGCTCTAACTATTCGCGAGCTTTATCGTTATTCTATGCGTTCAAAAAACCTCACGGAATAATTCTTTTCAACGAATATGATAACGATTTTTAACTTTTTTGATGTCTAAACTTCTTTTTCGTTTTCTCGATCGCTTACGAATGTGGAGAGAACTTGATATTCCACACTCGTGTATACCTGGACTGTAGTATCTCGAATTTTGTAATCGATATCGGTGGCCTCAATATATAATTGTAATTCGATCGTAATCAAAGAATGACCTAGCAAACTGGGTGGGTGTCTTTCACCACCGTATTTATCGTCTAGCATAGGTGGGTAACGCGTATAACACAAGACTCTCTCATGAGTCTATCTCGGCTCCGGTTGCCTTGAAGCATGATAAACGTTATAAGAGCTAACCAACTTTCTTACATAACGAATAGTGCGGTACACCCATACGTTCCACTTAAAATACCGGTACCGCTTTTGGCGTATTTATCTACGAAACAGGGCTCGAACTGTGAGTATAAATTCAAACACCTCGAAATGTCACATTGTCACTGATCGAAGCCAGCGACAGCAACCGGTTGCCAATAATCCGCCACTTATATATCTCCCTGACGTTTATCCCGGTCTGAGAATATCGGATTTTTTCGATCAATTACGACGCGAACGATTAGATTTTACCGATTGGTATCCAATCGGAAATTTTTTTCTTTTGGAGAAAATAGATCGACCGTGAGAGACTTGAAATTGAAAATGCTAACTCGTGCTTTCGATTAGATGAAGAGAACTTGATCTATAAGTTCCGTTGATTTTATTTTTTTATTTTTTTTTGAAACGTGATTTGCGTTACGTTAAAATTATTTTTTATTACGAAAATTTATCATTCGACTCGGCACGTACCGCGTCTACGATTCTGTATATATGTAAGCGTACGTGAAACTTGATTGCCAGCCGCGTTCTGTTCTTAATTAAGATTGCACAAGATTCGTACTCAATATTCTATTACAGCTCTACAACATCTTGGCAAAGATTACGACGACTGCAGCTGGAAGCATCTTTGCGTATCCTGGCTAAACGAGGTCAGGATGTCACGTCAAAGATATAATTAAGATTTCCTATACCACTTCTCCCGAGTCCCGAAGCCCGCGATAACATTTCAAGATATCATAACTCCGGGCAAAGGCCACCGTGTGCATCCGAGTAATTGCCTTTAACATATCAATTAAAAACGTATAAACTGGCAAAAAATGTGACTAAAAAAAATTTTACAGGAAATACTTAATTCTGAAGTAATCCCAGTCAGCTTTTAATTTATTATATAAATAATTATCTTACGTGTCACATTGCGAATAAGAAAGCCGGCTTGACGGAATTTTTCTAACGATTATTGTTCAACGGCACTTTTTCTATCCACGTGTATAATTCTGCCGGTAGAATTTTTCTCTAATCGCCCTTCCAAAACTTTTTGGAAAAAAATGGCCCTGAAATAGCCCAGAAACTTTTCTTTTATTAAATTCAATATTACCTGACAGCCGGTTTCGACATTCGCGTACATTCCAGGTGCATAGGGTACATGAGCACACGAAAAGCTCGTGGGAGGAACCTTGTGGTAAATGGGATAATCCACTCCTGGAATACCGGGAATTTTGCTGAAATCCTGTCCACTCTTTTTACGTTCTTCTTTGATGATTATCGGGCCATTTCGCGGGACTACGGGCTGGAAATTCTGGTACCCGTTGTAGCCGACGTCGAATCCACGGTGCTGACAAAAATTGAGTTAGTTCAAAATTAATTGTCACGTTTTTTTCTTCCTTTCTCTTCGATGAAAAATTTTACGAATCTTTTTCAAACTC
The DNA here is from genome assembly GCA_947538915.1 of Tenthredo distinguenda. Taxonomy (NCBI): domain Eukaryota; kingdom Metazoa; phylum Arthropoda; class Insecta; order Hymenoptera; family Tenthredinidae; genus Tenthredo; species Tenthredo distinguenda. The sequence goes on from OX384535.1 coordinate 2,326,284, forward strand.
TTCTAGTATAAATTTGGAATCAAAAATGCCGTTCGAAATTTTTCAGAGAACTTTTCGAATCACGTTTGTCTGAGAGTGAGCGAAATAAAAAGGGATCAGAGACAATGCTTACCTCGGCGAATCCACAGGTTACGATTGTCACGAGGGTGGCTAGCGAAACCACCACCGTGGCGGTGGTTCCTGCTTGGTTTATGTAGCACCTCGCCATACCGCGCAGAGTTTGGTACTGACGAAGTTGGAACTGGTCCAGCTTCCGTTGAAACAGCCTCACTTGCCAGCGTGTGAAATTATGTCACAGAGAAAGTCTCCGAGTTTGTAATGCAAACCGTTGCTTGTTCGCCGGCACCCGACTTCTCCCTTCCACTAGGTACCGGCAACCCCCCTAGGCGATGTAATATACGATGTGTAATTACATTGTATAACCCTTTTCATTTCTCGCCTCTCCTCGCTCCTCGCTTCTCGTTCTATTCGACGAAATATCCTGCATACGTACGCGTGTGTAGTTTTTTTTATCGACGTGGCTTTTGCCACGTTTCTCTAATCCAGCCCCAGGCTTTCCTGAGAACTCCAAAGATCTGAATTCGGCGAGGTACTTGACCGTATAAAAAAGAGTGTTCGCTGATATTTAATGCGGAATTAAAGTATAAATAATAATTTAATTAAATCCGTCTGGGGTAATTTTTTGGGGTGAAAATTTACGTGGGTAGGTAGAAAATTAAATTAATTAAATTCTTTTCCGCACCCGCACCTGGGACGGTGAGTTTTTTACGTTTCTTTTTATTTTTTTTTAAATTTTATTCACCGGCTTTAATTCGATAATAAATATACAGAGTCTAGTAATTCCTAAAAATTGTCCATTTCACCCTTTTACTCCCCGGCTCAATTCCACTTTCGAGTGATATAAATTTACCTAAAATTAAAAAGCTCCACGCCCACGGCGAACAACTTTCCGTGATACCTGCAGGGTACAATGCACGACGTCGTGGCAAGGATTACAGACTTTTTGTACTCTCATTTCCAACTTAGAGATTTAATTGCCGGTCTTACACGTCTCGGTGCAATTCTACTACTTTTATACCTTCCCCGTCGTCCTCCTGGAGCAATGAACTCTAAACTCTAAAATATTCTAATATTTCATTCGTCTCTTTAAATTTATCTCCTATTTTGGAGAATAAGTGTTCCTACGTCTCGTCTGACCACATACTGACCCGTCTTCACTGATCTCTACGCGCTTGACGCGACGTCTGATCACCGAAGTCAAGATAGGCCGTAACTACTGGTTCCTACTTCGCGTCTGGCCAATACTTCAGCCAGCGACCACTACTACTGAATTCGAAGTATAGGCATACGTGTAATACGATCGGAGATTTGCTTCGCGTTGATTTCTGCATCAATATGCCTGGTTGTTGGCCGTCGAGATATTTCCACGTCTTATTTTATTATCCTGAGAGAAATTCGCCTCCGCTGAGTCGGTATATTTCTTACAATTGGAACTGCAGATCGCTGTTAGTATAGCGGACGGTCTGACTAAGCTCGCGAAATTTTTATCCTTCGAATTACCTGATCGAAGAATTTTTTGCGAAATTTATTCTTACGGTTTTATTAAAATTCTTGAGAAGTTTCGACAAGATTTCGGAATAGGTTGACGAGATTTTTCGGTATTTTGCATAGCAGGATGAATTCGGGTGCGGAATAGAAAAATCGGTGGGTGATTTAATCAGGCAAAATTTTATTAAAAAATGTTATTTGATGTAGAAAAATATTCACAGATGATACAATTAGGAGTACGTTTATAATATTATGGCTACGGGATGAACGAAACACATGTTTAACTAGCTCAACGAATCGACGATTACAAATTCTCGTTTACATTGCGGAACACAAAATTATGCCGAGTCAAATAATTTCCACATTTATTTATTATAGACGGTACTATTGCAGGCTACACTGTCCCACCATTCACACCTCTTTTTTACCTCGCTAAAAATCGTTCCAGGGGCGCACAAAAACGAGCTTTTTCCACTGGCGCCACTGCACTGATGAAATACCTGCGGAAATCAGTCGATCAATTTCGTGGCCTTTGATAATAATCGTTTCTATTCTTTAGAGCGGTGAAATATTTCGGAAAATTTTCTCTCCGGGATTTGGAAATTTTTGAAGAAAATTTCGACCCTTCCTTGTTTAAGAGAAACCAAAATCTGAATAGTTCTAGATAAATTCTGGGATAATTTCGACGAAACTTACTTGACACTTGGTCTCAACGTCAGCGAACATCCCTCGCCTTTCTCCACAGGTAAATCTGGTTTTCGGGATTTTTTTGAGATCAGGATACCCGGAGGTTCTCGAGTTCCCCGTTTCCCTGAAAGAATAATTTTCTCCAGCTGACGGTGCGACTTTGGGCCAGGAAATTTCTGTCCTTTTAGCAGGACTCTTATGTGCGATATTTCCGGGTATATGCCGACTCGATCGACGGTGAAAATCGGTCAGAAATCCTTCGTAGTCCGTGAGGATCTGTTGTGAGAAATGCATCGACAATATTATATCGTCTGACAACGTCGGTCACACATAATTTATTCCATGAATAAATGATTCTGCCCCAGCATGATACCATCTAAAGCAATAAGTGAGGCAGGTCGAGAGTATCGAGTAATCTTCATTACGCAATGGGTGTGGGAACGGAGACTCCGGTTCTTGAGACAACGAGATGTTATATGCAATATCTAGAGCGCTCACATGCACTCGTCCGCGATGCAACAAAAATGATAATAATAATAACGATATGTAACAAGCGCGATTACATTTCTCTTCTTTACTTTTTACAGGATCACTCATTCTCACCGTTTGCTTAGAAGATTATAAACTTTCTCACAATATCCAGTTACAATCTCGGTTTGATTTGAATTCAGTGATGCAAAGCGAGCCAAGGTAAGCTGGCATAAGCATTCTCACCGAGAAATGAACGAGACGGATAAGTCATCTGATACGAGTAACAAATTTTCGTATACCTTTGGCAGCTTGATACTTTTCAAACCTTGATTTCGGGGGACGAGGTTCATTCTCTTGATTCTACTGTTAAACAAGAATTCATTTCTGTTCTTATTTTTCTCGGTGTATTTTTGAGATAGGAATTGCTTCTGAACTCGTTGAAATAAAATTTTCATTTCAATTTGAAAAATTGACGTGGAATTCGAGCGGTAAAGTAAAACAGTAATTTAGAGCTTCGAGTGCAAACACGTCCAACAATTTTCTAGAGCATAGCTCCTCGCGAACGTGAGGGTTCGCCTCACCTTAGCCTTCTCTTTAAGCCTTGTTTACACCTGAGAGAAATTTTCTCTCCTATAAATTCGCGGCTTTAGACTCAGAGACAATTTTAATTTTTACAACCATGGGAAGCTTCCCTTCTAAGTCCCCAGTTTTTTCAAAAAACATTCCGCAGCTTCTCTACTCGTAATTTTCGTCCCATATTTCTGTCCGCAAAACCACGCGTGGAATCCGAGCTTTAAGAATATTTATATATCTGAACCGGTAGGCAGTGAAATTGGTTGCTTCTGGCTGCACTTTCATTCTTATTAAGACGTATTACCTAGATGCTACCACCGTTCGTAATTACTTCAACGCTACCCGGCCTTTTGTGATAGTTCATAGAGCGCACCAGACCGTGAAAAGCAATCAAATTTGAAAAATCTACGTCAACTCAGGTGAGTTTCGCGAACTGCCGTTTCCTAAGGCTCGAAAATTATTTTCTTCCACTGTACATTAATTTTGACAAAATCAAAAAAAAAAAGGCAGAGAAGGAAAACGCTGCGGCTATGTTTCACCCCTAATTCCTGATGAAAAAATGGGATAATTACCTGATGGGAATTGAACAGCGCTACACTGTTTATAAAGTAATCGTCAAAAGGTTCGTAAATCACGTCCCAGCTGTATTCGGGATTCCAAGTCGGGTAGTAATTCGTCTTCTGGAGCAGATCTTCCCTGCTAGGAATGATCAGTGGTGCAAGTATGGGTTTATAAATGTGTGTTCTGGTCGGATTCGGGATCTGCCTCTGCCCGGGGTACCTCGGTATTTTATTTAGCGAGTTATAGCCGTCCCGAAATTTGCTTTGCGTCTGTCTCCCGATCGGATGTTGTACGAGATAGGTGGTATCGACAGACTTTGGATGTTCGTAATTATACCGACCCTCGGGAGGCACGTATCTTCCTTCGGGAGTCAGGTAAACCTTGAAAAATGATTTACAAATATGATCTCAAACCCACTTCCTCGGAGTCTCTCTCTCGCACTCGATTTACCTTCAGGACTTCTGGCATCGGACTCGCGAGACTTGGGTGTTTGTGAACATCTCGATGGTCCAAGACCACCCCGTCGGGCACAGAGATACCCTCTTTGTTCAAACGATTTAAGGCCAACCGATCCGCATGGAAAGCTTCTTCGGGGATTTTTCCTCCTCTCGATGGCAACACCTGCTCTCTGAAGATTTGACGCTTTTGCTGGAATTTCAACACAGTTTTTTTCCCCTAGAATTATCTACAGTCCTTGAAATAGTGCAATGCGTGTTTTCTCTACTCGAAGCGACAGCAAGGCATCGTTTGCTCGAAATCTGGTTCAAATTTTCCAACGTACGACTTTCTCTCGTCACTCTTTGTCTCCGGTCGTTAAAATTCATTTATGCCCGTACGAAATTTATCCTCGGAGAATAATTACGATAACGATGTGTAGATCTTGGCGTATGAGTCAGTTTTTAACCACATGACGAGGGTGTTGTACCAACATTCTTACATGACTTTCCGCGCCTCATAAATTCCTTCGGGTAATTCAAACGGATAAATTATTCTGGATTATGTGTTTCCACACACACGCATATGCCTATACGTTACTTGACGCGTAATTACTCGCGCGTAAAGATCACGCGGGAAAATTATAAATTACATTATATACTGACACAGAACACGCGAGAAATCTCGAGCTTTCTACGATTTTGAGCTACGATTAGAAGCAGACGAGTCTGCTCGGTATTTCCGGCTTCCGGAATGACGGGAAAACAAATAAACAAATTCTCTCGTTATTTGTGAGTGCAATGACTGTTATTCTATCTGAAGAAATTACTCATACAGCCTCACGAGCCTCTGTGAGTGTTGAAATATCTCTAACCACAGTGCGCGGGATCGTTATCAACTGCAATCGATACTAGAACTGAAAAATTGATTTTCTAGAACGAAATGGATCCGTGTAGATAGTTTCAGACTATCCTCTTTTTCATCTTGTAACAATTGCCCAGCGTTTGGTTCGAGTATTAATTGGTGAGAAAGAAAGTAGCCGGTTGTTTAGAAAAACGAGAACCTATCGATCGATTTCATGGCTAATTTTTTACCTTTTCGGAATGAGCCTGGAAAACGGTAGCAAGGACGAATATCGTCAGGAACCAGGTAGCCGTCGTTGCCATTTCGTCCGTTTTATTTTATATCTTGAGTCCTTTCGGTCCAGGAACGTCCATCATTTTATCATTTCATTATACGACGATATGCCTTCACAGCACTCTGGATAGCTAAGTAAGTAGGTAAGGATAAAATCATGTAATAGAGTTTATAACCGTCTCGTCATAATTTATAGACCGGAACAAAAGTCGGAGAAAATATTTATCGCCTTTACGGGGGCATAACGTAGATTCAGTTTTCCTGGTAGCGAAGAAGCTTAACGCGGCTAAACTCGATTTCATCCACGTTTGAGCGTCTAAATTTTTCACTTCGGATAAATTTTTCCTTTCTTCAGTTTTCTCGCCTGCTATAAATACGAGTATAAAGTGCATTGAACTGGGTTGCATCGTGCAACCTCGTGCCAATTAAATACTCGACGTTATCGTTGCGGCAATAACGTTGAATCATTTCTGTTCACGTTTTTCGATTACTTCTGGGCTTTGGATTAGTCGAGAATATGTTGGATCTGATTGAATTTAAAAGCAGGAAACGTGAGACAAAGGAAACCGTCGAATGCCGTGAAAGGGGGTAAAAAGTTACACGAACGGCTAGGGTTTTTCTCTCATCGTGAAAAATAGCTCAAACGATTCTTCCGAAATATACTCGCACATAATTATCTCGGATCTGATTCAATCTTCGTTATTATTTGTTAAATCTGCGGTAAACTGTTTCACCTTTATCCCCCAAAATCGTCGAAAAACGCGCCTCTGTCCATAGCGAGACTGCGGCAGGCCCTCGACGCGTGAAAGTTCGAATTTAGGCGTCGTTTAGTTACGTCGAAGATCGGAGTAGAGATCATATTGCATCGAATGTGAGATAGAATTTCCACGACTGACACGAGATCGTTTTGTGACAAAAAATTTCGAGCTAGAACCCATCGATCGATCCAGGATTCATTCAGCGATAAAATTACAACGAATTTGTCTTCAATTTATATCGATTACGATTATAGTGCTTCTCCCAGATCCTTTTCGCTGTAATTACTCCTACGATCTAGATAAACGGTAGCTATTATACTTGTACGGTGACACAAAGAGACATTCGCTCTCACCTTCCATTAATAATATCTTCAATCTTTAAATCGACAACAGAATCGGGATGAAAGCGGATCTATTTCGATACGTTTCTTTACCGGATGATATTGCCTCTTCATTATTAACTAGAAATATCATTTCACCGTTCTATATCCGCTCGTAGCAGATAATGGAAGAAAATTTCCTATTCATAAAATATAACGAGATAAACCGTTTCCATCAAATCACTAGCATAGGATGCACCTTTATTTTATATCCAGTCTACTCCCAACTTTCGCGAACTACTCCCACGGGTCAAACGATTTTTAAATTACTCGACTCACGTGCCATGCATTCACTGGTCTTCCTTCTTTTTCTTTCTTTTTTTCTTTATTTATACATGTATATGAATAAATATCTCACTTTGCCAGAATGCCGCTTATACATATATATTATTATTATACTACATGTAGTCTCTGAAACTCCTGAGTATAACTCGTTTGCTTTTCATAAGTTGTTACAGCGCGTGTCATGAATGATAAAATGTTGTTCGCTTTGCTTTTGCTATACACTTCACGGTCTGCAGAAACTCTTCCGGTTTCTTAATCCAGACGTGAGAACTGTTCCGAATTTCTTTGTCTTACGACGATTCGTCTTTCCGAGAAAAAAAAAACGGAAAATAAAAAAAAATGACAAAAAAAATCGATCGATCGATATATTATTAATCAGAGCATCGTAAATGTCCCCATTAAAATTCAGTCACGCTAATTATTCGCGCAACGTTATATCATACGACCTTCGTGCGAACTCATCGATGAATATTAATAAGACCGTCGTAACACGTACGTGAGGCATTAATTAACCTTCCCGTAGCTGTTAATTATACACTAGGGTAACATCACCCAGTCAATTTGCTGAAAATCTGGTCTATATAATAATCCGAACGTATTCTTTTCAAATTTTTCTAATTCCTTGAGGTCAGATTGACAGGAATTACTCCATGCTCGGCGAAGCGGTACCGTATATGCTATTCTATGAATGCAAAAAGTTTTTTTCAATGGCTTAAAAAAATTCGAGTAACAAAATGAAAAAAAAAGGAAGATTTTCAAATCGAGCGAATCGATATCGATCTACAATGATCATTTTTATCGTAACTTCGAAGTTGTATGTAATCCTTTACTCATCGTCAGACATACTTACGATATGAGCTTCTTTCTAGGTCAGTATAAAGCGAGAGGAAAAAAAAATTGATGTAATCAGCAACACTCGCAATTGATCAGGGAATTTTTTTAGCACATTATTTTTCTGAAGTTTATCCAATCTTTGTTGATAATTTATTCAATATTTTTTTCAAAAAACCGTGAATTTCAATTTTTCAATAACAGACTTCGCGATAGTTCGATGCGTTCCAAAAGAGGTGTGCGACGTAAAGTTAAGGATGATACTGCGGTCGAAGACAGTAGTCTCCTCCGTGATATACCTGGCTGTATGTATGTCCAGGTAAACCTGTATACATATAATGTATATAAATATATATACCTATATACATAGCGTACTGTACCTTCTCTGGATCTCGGGGAAGCTGAAGTGGGTACTTTGGGTGGCTTAAGGCACTTTCACTGTAGCTGCTCTCATCGTCAGCCTGCTGCAGCGTCCCATATCGTTGCGTCGAGATGTAACAACCCTCTCGATATTCGAAAATATATCGACGAATACATTTATTGGATGAATTTCATTCATTATTATAAAAATAAACACTCTATTAATTATTATACGATCTGACATACACTTGTGCAGATGATCCGAAGTTGGGACATAAAAATAAGAAATTAAATTTGACGAAGAAACGATCTGTGATAAATATCTCAATGGTTATCGGCGATTAGATGAATCCCAGGTCGTCGACACTTTCAGGAAAGGAAAAAACTTGTCAGTCATTCAAGAACTCTGACTCCGGGATTAGAATAGTTACAAAGATGTTCTATAATTGCGTAATTCCGTTGGGTCAGACTTTCTCGTTATCCCGTATAACCAAATCGCGTATTAGATTAGCTAATACCAAAGTCCTAATCGGTCTGTCCGAAAATCATTTACTTAGATTCCATGAGAGCGATGTAAAGAAAAAGAGCGAAGTGAACGTCGCGATTCAAACTCTCAAATAATAGACAGCCGGGGTCTGAGTCAGAGAAAATTACCCGCTAATGAAAATAAAAACGATAACTAACAGATTCACGCGCTCTCAATTCGCTGTCAAATCCAACTTAGCGTTTTCATTTCCTTAGGGCTATTTCGCAATCGAAAATTGAATCGTGAATTGCTCCAATTAATCGAAACTACGTCACGAATGAATTTTCTATCGTCGTTAAGTAGATTATTGATTTTTTTAACGTCAAATCGAAAATCGCGTGTCTGCGGGTTTGTTCTTTTGCTTTTTCTTCGGTTTCCAGGATCATTGGGTAACAAGTGGAACCTATAATAGCGGATACCGGTTCCGAGACAATAAGTAATTGTTACGAAAAGCACAGCGAAGGTAAAGCCGTACACTATAGGTATACACCTCGATGTATGAGCTGTTCCTCCTGAAGGGGGAAATAAAAAAATAAGACCGCGTAAGGACCTCCGCTTCATCGACCTTTGACCTCATGACGACAACCGTTACAGGCATATCGGAGTTTGCTCACGGGGTTCTGGGTGAAAGGACAATCGAGGACCAGTTCCTGCGGTTGAATGGACAGGGTATTATCCGCCTCTGAAACTCCCACTAAATTGATTCTGAACGAACATATACTCTTCGAAGACAGTGTTGTATCGTAATGACGAATGCAACGATAATTCACGGTTCGTTTGACATATATTCGACGATTTATGACAACCCATAGAGATTTTGGGATTCGGGAATCTCGTTGATTCCAATATACTCTAGAATGCTCAATGAATTTGAAATGAACTCGAATGAGAATAATTACGCAAATTGTTTGTATAAAAAATTTTTATACATTTTTGTACATCGTTTTAATTTTTCTTCCCGATTTTTTTACAAAAAGTATAAATGGTTGAACGTGATCGCTATGATATCACCGAATGAGAAACCTCTCACCAAGCGAAGCCTACAAGCTCGACATACGCGAACCAGATTGAAACGTCGGTCGATAAAGTACGGCGGAATATCTCGGCAGTCAGTACGGCAGAATTTCCGCAGCTTTGAACCTGGCCAAGATAAACTTATGAAGATACCTTACGCGGTGTGTGGTTTTCTTCACCCGCGATTTTCGGAGCTTCGAGGGATTCCGTCTCCACGGGAAACAGATTCTTCCCTTTTTCCATTTTCCATTGAAAAATTATCGCACCCCATTAGCTCGAAATCGACTCGCCCCGTTTACTCCTATTCGCGTTTACTTTCGCCGCATGTGCAGCAGAGCTCGCTTTAAAAGCGGCCTGTTTGGTGTTGGTAAAATCCGCCTTCGCATATCCAAGCTGCTTTCCAAGTTCCGAAACGCGACGTTTAGCCGCTCCAACGAGCTGCTGCTTCTCGGTCAATTCTTGCTGAGCGCCCTGAGCAGCAGCTTCAGCATTCCCTAGATTTGCGTTCGCCGTTTGCACCGCCTGCTTCAATATTTTTAGCTGAAAATAAAATCGCGAAGATTGTTGAAAACGGCGTTTCTATCATTCCCTACATTCCTGCTTTCTACCTCCTGCTGGACTTCCTGTGCAGCTTTGACCGCAGAATTCATATTCGACTGTGTCTGATCCAGCGAAGAGCTTTCCTCCATGACGACAGCCTCCGCTTCTTTAACTTCTTCCTGGAGCTGATCGACGATAGCTTCTTTTCCTGCCAGGGCTGCTTCGGCGGCTTTCGCAGCTTCGTTAGCTTTCTCGGCTAGTTGAGCTTTTACTTGATGCGAAGCTTGAGCACCGGCGATATTTTGAGCTTCGGAAGCTGCCTTGGCTTCTTGGGCAGCTTTTTGAGCGATGCTTGTAGCTCTGTTCGTCTTCCTCGACATGTTTGCTTCGAACTATTATGGGTACGAATTAGGGAAAATTTGTAAAATAAGCGTCGATGATTCGCACCGTCATCAAGTTTTACCTCACGCTTTAATCTCCTGCATTTTCTGGCATCAGAATTTTCGATAATTACTGTAAAAATAAGTGATAATGGGTCAGAAATTTATTCGCAATTAATTCGCGATGGTTCAATGATTAATTCTTCGATCAGTCTATCCGGTTATACTTACGCACACATGTCAGTAGTATCACTAATATCTTCATATTAAAAAACAGTTTCAAACGACCAATTCTGTCCCATGATAATTGCCAAGATATTAGGTACAACTAGGCCAGAGAATATTGAGGTAAAAAATTCTTCCTTAAATCACAGATATCACAACTCGCAAATGCCATCGTCAAACACGCGAAGAGCTCCAATGACAAAATACGTCAGAATTATCTGACCAGAATTTAGCCGCTACTCGACGAATGCTTCACAGTATCAAATCAAACATTTCCATTCATGTAAAGAGGATCGGAATAATCACATTCGTTTTAATTGCACAAAAAAGTATCCCAGCTTTACCCCAAATTAAAAAATTAGACATTCTCATAATATTTGGTGGATTTTTCAGTACTGCTGATCCCTGATTCCACCCCCTTCTGGGTCGTAACGTCTCCTCGAACGCCAGGACCTCCAGTCAGCCATGCGTCTTCGATTCCTGTTTGCATTTACCTTAGCTTCATGGGCAGCCGAGCTTGCCTTATACGTAGCTTGCTTAGTATTGTTGAGATCGAGCTTTGCCGTTTGCAACTGCTTAGACAATTCGTCAACTCTTCTCTTCGCCGCTTCTAAAAGCTGCTGTTTCTCGCTGTAAGCTTGCTGCGCGCCCTGGGCAGCAGCTTCTGCGTTTCCAAGATTCGCATTCGCTGTTCGCACTGCTGAGGTCAACGTCTTCAACTGAAAAGCCAAATTAAACGTGAGAAAATTTGAAAATAGCCTTCTCTGGCCTGGAGCTTTTTCACACCTGAACCTGAGACTCCTGCGCAGCTTCCATGGCAGAGTTGACGTTCGATTGAGCCTGCTGCAGTGACACACCTTCTTCTTGGACGACGGATTCTGCCTCCTTGACTTCCTCGTTTAGCTGTTCGACTATTGCGTCTTTTCCCGAAAGCGCAGCTTCCGCTGCTTTAGCAGCCTGCACAGCTTTTTCGGCAAGCTGTGCTTTGACCTGTCACGTAATTTCGGAAAACATCCTTTTCAATTTTTGTCTCGTATTCTTTTTCAATTTTTATGCGATATAGTTATGCTCCTGTATCTACTTGATGAGCCGCTTGTTGTCCAGCGATATTTTGAGCGTCCGAAGCAGCCTTGGCTTCTTGGGCAGCCTTCTGTGCTATGTTAGAAGCTTTTTCTCCCTGCTTTTTGTGGGAGTTTGCCTGAGGACACGTTTCTGGACTATTCATACAGGATAAATCGCTACGCAGACCCTGGAAAAAAATTGTAAAAATACGGAAAATTGATACAGGGTGTGTTTTCGGCTGTAATTACTCACCGGATCGTTAGAGAACCTGTGTATTCGTCTGCAGTCGAATTGCGCGAGTCCCAATATCGCTAAAAATCGCCAAATTTTTCTCACTAAGTGTCAAGAGATTATATAAACGTACGCAGTTGCATACCTGTGTAAAATACGAACAAAATTCCTCTCATTTTTATTCTTCGACGCATTTTGCAGGGTCTACGAAGCTCAGTTGTGCGGCATCATTTTTTTCTCAACTCGAATAGAATCTTAACGAAAAACATTAAATACGCCAGGTTAACGAATCAAAATTCATTAGGTGTGCATGGGAACAAGGAATGACAACTGTCAAATCGTGACGAGTCGATTCTTCTATCATCGATTAATCAACACGTGTGATTAACTGTCAATTTTTCTTCCATCTTCGGTTCATTTTTTCTTTTTCTTTTCTCTTCGAATCGGAGATAAAATTCATGCTGATCATTAGCTGAGATGCAATTAACCACTTTATACACGTGCTGAGGTAGGAATCTGGGGAATTACGTTACGCGGAAGCAAATAGGTAGCAATAAAAAAAAAATAATGAAAGGTGAACTGCAGCTGCCAAATGCTTATGAACTTACAGATCAGTGAGGAGAAATTTGTCGCGACTTTTTCACCGGCCCGAATCTTGGCCCAGCAAAAACGGACCTCCGTTATTGATTCGGTTTGATATTATAAAATATTGAAAGCTTCACAGTTCAGAGTTGAAGCACAGGGAGTGAAAATCTTTGACGATTTTCGGTAAAATGAGATAAAGACGTTTTCTCGAATCTTTTAATTAAAGGACAAAGTAACAGCGTCGTAGTCTCGTTAGTTACGTTCTATGGAGAGTAAAAACTTGTCGCGGATAAGAGATCGATGCAGTATAACATGTATTAAAAAGGTAGTTTTAAAAAGACGGGATTCGGTCAGACGCTAGATAAAGACGTGCTAGACCACCGCAGAGAAGTCACATTTCCCGTAACAACAAGAAACGGACTGAGAGTTGACGTAACGTGTGCCTAGTTCGATTAAGAGTTACGCGAATCAACTTCTTATGCGTTTTTTTTTTTTTTAGTTTTATTTGAAATTCTTTAATCGTTCCTCGATCACTTTTCCCAGACTTTTTTCACTCCGGTGAATAAAATAATAAAAAATATCGATCAGAAGACGTTCGCAATTTGTCTCAGAAATAAGACTTGATCTATTTCTAAAAATAAGCATAAAATTCTATCAACGATCAACGCGAAGATTAGGTAAACAAATCCTCAGAACAGTTCTACAATAACAGCACTGTCACTTTCCTCGAATAATCAATTCTGACAGATCGATTCGATCCCGTAATTACGTAAACCGATTGTGCGTGAGATACGCATCCGTGGTTTTTGCAAAGCTCAGAAACTCTCTTTATCCATAGGTATATTTCAATTTTTAAAAGGAAGATTAAAAAAGACGAAGAAGTCCCATTCGAGATTTTGAATTCTGTCGTCTATATGTATACACGCCTGCGAAATAATGACTAGACATTTCTTCGTTGAATAACCATCGGCTATTCCTCGATGGGTACGGGGCCTAATTGATCGTTAATTTTTCTTCAAACTCAAACCGCAATACTCAGACAAGTTCCAGACTTGACGATTGAGCAAAAAATGGAAACGGTTAATCGTGTTATTCGGTTGACAATGCTGCATAATACCTAAAATTGACCGGTTGCGCTGCGTGAGGTGAGAAATGGTATCGGTGTGTGTGTGTGATCGTTACTAATTTCATAGAAAAAGTGTGTTTGGCGTAAACAGGGTTCGGGTATAATAATACAGATGACGGAGCCAGAGAGATCAGGAAAATTCAGTGAACCGTATCGGGCCGAAGGCGAAACCTCGCGAGACCTCTTCGACGAGGACTGTCGACGAATGTTTAGCTAATTTGCCCCGCAAAAATCCGCGTGACCTCGTAAAGAAAGTTCTGTAAAATCTGCTTCACGTTAGACTTCGTAATCCCGGATGCAGTCTACTTCTGTGTTTACTTTTGGTATAGTTTGTATCACGATGTACAGCGACCGACAGTTCTTACTTATCCTTCTTTCGCGTATTTTTTGACCATAAAAATTTAATTTCTAATCGTAATTTCTATCGTCTGATACAATTCTATCCGTACCTCGTGGCCAATTTTATGGACGTCTCGATTTGTATTTTAGCCAAGGAAATAACCGCAACAAAAATACACCGTCTTCGGCTGGGTGATCCTCTGCTCTTTAGGTGCGATAAAAATGACGATTTCTCATCGGTTTTTGCGCTTTTGATTTAAAACCATATCCAACGTCTCCTAATGACCGAAGAAATCTTCTAATTACACGAACTAATTTGACTTCCCATTTTATTCGCGAATCGTTCATCTTTCGCGTCACAATTATACATGCTTCTTAAATTACAAACAGATACGTTGTAAATTAAATCCTTATGTTCAGACGGATCAACTCGCTGTGAAAAAATACTAACATTACCTCATGTTCCTGGTTTCATTTTCTTCTATAGTAATCCACATTTATACTCAGTGATTTATGTCTGCCACTCACTGAACCTTGTCCGCTCACTTCTTCCAATAAATTAATTTTCGAATTCTGGAAACGAAAGACTGGGGAATTCTTAGAGCGAATTTCGACTTTATTATTCGCGAAATCGTGAGCTACGATCGAGGTTTTTGATGGCGGGATACGAGATCGTAGATAACCATCCATTAGGCTTAACAAGATATCGATATTGGGAATGGCATTACAATAGAACTTGATCTAACGCATATCCTAAATTCATTATGATGCAAGCATTAATATTCGTGAAAAGTTGCACAATTTTTCGATCTGATTACCTAAGCTAGACATAGACGGTAAATGTTTCATTCAATCGAGGAATTTCTCAAGTTAGAATTTATATTACGATCCGTCGATTTGACAGGGTATAGCTATTTTTTTTTACTTCGAATCCACGCTAAATTTGATTGAAAAAATTATTCTGTAATACCGTCGTTGGATAAACGCAATCGCTAGTTCATTTTGCCAATAAAAGTGTATGCTAGACATTCGCAGAAAATTCATTCCACACATTTTACAGCTTGTTAACTAATGGTCACTGAAATACACGAGAAAAACTACTGAGAATCAGAACCAACTGTCCTCATCAAATCGACGGCTTAGGTGAACGGTAAAAATGTGCAAGTATAAAAATTGAATAGTTGTCTGTGATAGAAAATAGGTATAACATAAGAACTGACAAGTAACTCTGGTCATAGGAAAGTAAATGCCAATTAACGAACGGTAATCTTTCCGACTAAAAAGTTGTGCCTCGGTTTGGTATTAGTTGCCACTTACCACAAAATTTCATACATTACCTGTCAGGTAATAAAAAAGGGTCAGTCTGTTTAACGGGATGGAATGGAAAGGTTCTCCGCTGATTTCATTAATCAACATTTTCTTCATTGCTTCGAATTGATGATACATTCCATCATTTAAATTCAGAGTAAAAATCAGTGGATAAAGATTTCGTCATAAATTAGAACCGCTGATAAAATTAGCTGCAAAAACGTAGATCGGGGATTCTTCAGACGATATGTGATTGGCAGAAATCAGTGCTATCCTCACGAATGACAATGGGTTGTTGTGTAATTCTTTGTAAATAATGACACGCTCGAAATTAGCGAGATGCCGATTAATCTGGGAGCATTGAGTGACCTCCCTTCTTATCCCACCTTTTTTGAAGGGGGAACACACCTCAGCTGAATGGACCAGCCAGCACTGACCAAGCCAGGACTATAAGAGGTCCGATTCTCCAGACAACAAGCATCAGTTCGCAGCCCCCTTTCGGAGCAAAGACAGCTCTAATTCCTAAACAAGAATCCAGTGTGGTCAATCGTGAGTATAGATTCATTATTCTTTAATCTCCGGCAGCCAGTACTCCTTCATCACTTTTCCATCAACATTAGATTCGGGAAGTTCGAGGAAAATGTTGTGCCAAATTTTCGGTTCGATGAATACCATCTGATTTTTCGAAGCTTTGTCAAAAAGTCGTAGATTCGTCATTTTTTTATTAGTAATTTGACTCGGGATAAATCGCCGCGAATTCCACCGCTGATCTATTATTCTCGAGTTCAATAATGGGTCGTCTAAAAATCTAATCTTCACCTTCAAACTTTGTTCTTACTTGATTTTCAAGGGAACTCTAACTTCCGGTTGCAATCGATTCCATGAAAGTCACCGATATTGTCAAAGCTGTAAAGTGAGCGGGTAATTTGCATACGACATTGACGCAGTGCAGGGGGTTCGATCGGAACGTGGATTTGAAAGGAACTTCACAAATGCTTATACGATTAGAGTAAATTTCGCAATTTTGCCACGTGCATATAATACTTATAAGTACTCCTGAGCTCGCACTCGCCTAGACTTCATGAACCAAGGTGCGTGTCGGATGCAGAATTGGCCAATAACCGTTTGTGCAGAATTTATGGAGCGCGACCGAATGGGCTGTTCAATTTCAACAAACGAAGGCGTGTTACCAAATTTTTAACATTTATATAGAGCGCGACATTCTCCGTGATAAAGTCACCCGTTGAAGGTGAAAGTCTATGCAACGGCTAGGATTTGATTCAGATTGGAACTATCGATGATTGCAGTCCTAAGAATCCGTAATCCATTTTTTTTTTTTAACTTTTTTTTCTACTTTACTTCCTTTACTTTACTTACTTTACTTCTACTTACACTACTTAAGCCCCAATTTCGGAGAAATTTCTGTTAACCGGGAGAGAACAGACCAACAAGAAATTGTTGAGTAATCGACTGGCGTAACTGATGCTGATAAATAATTGTGTTTTAGTATTACATCCTCAGCAATTTTCTCACCTTCTTTTGTAATGAAAACTTTTTCCGACTGATGCGGTCTTGGCACAATGCAACTGGAGGAGACACATGCATTTCTCTGTTTTTACTTAACGTGCTTTTTAAGATCTCGGAATACCCTTTTTACCAGAATCGAATATTCCCAGGGATCATGTTATTGCTAAAGTATAAAAGTTGGGTATAAAAAGGCGTGATGCAGTTGGAGCGTTTCTTTTATTTGTCACGCTTATACAACGCCGATTTCCTGCGTCGATCTACCATGACAATTAGTTTGTTAACAGTTCGGGAAAGTTCGTTTTACGAAATGCCTTTCTTCTTCTCAATCCTCCGGACCATTACCTCTATTGTCAATTACATAGCCGCGCTACTCAGACCCTAATTAATATCAATTCCAGTATAAACTTCAATGACCATAATTTCATATTTTTCAGCCCAAGAGTCGAGACACTCCAAGATGAAGGTCTTCGCAATTATCGCATGCATCAGCGTCGCTCTAGCAGCACCAAGCAAACATCAACAGCATCATCAGGAACTCCTAGAGTCAGATGCATACGAATTTGACTACGGAAGTGAACCCTCGGCTTCACACTACACCGATACTTCCGTGGCTGCTAGTCACGGACACGGACATGGCCACGGTCACCACGGTCACGTAGGCTACAGCGCCGGAGGAGGTCTAGTGAGCATTGCCCAGGGTGCAGCTGACCAGGCTCACACCGCAATTGCAAATCAGCATAGTGCAGCTGGCCAAGCAGCTTACGTAGCCAAAAATACTTTGGCCCAAGCAGCGGCTCAATCAGCGGCTACAGCCGCTGCAGCACTTGCAGGAAAGAATATCATCCTTCTTGGCCTCGAGCAGCAATCCCGTGACGCACACGTAGCAGTCGATGGGGAAAAAATGCAGCTTCAACAAGCCCAGCGTGCAGCTACTGCCACTCAAAATACCGCTCAGCAAGCCATGCATCAAGTCCAAGTGATCACCGCTGCTCTTAATGCTGCCCAGGCGACGTCTGACCATGCTGCTCAAGCTGCTGCCGAAGCTGCTGCTGAACTTGCAGCCCAAACTGCTATGGTTGGCCAGGCTAAGGCTCGAGCTGAAACTATCGACGAACAACTGCATTCTGCCAGGATTGACTTTGAGGCTACTCAAGCTGCGGCTAACAAGGCTGCTGCGGCTGCTCAGACTGCACAAAATAATGCGGCAGCTGCAGCTGCACATGCTGCTAGTGCGGCTAGTGCTGCGGCAGGACATCATCCTTCGAGTCTTCATCAGGCTTCGGGTTTGGGGGACAGTTTCGACTACAAGGGTTACCACTACTAGGGAGAAGAAGAGAGCTTAGGATCACTGAAGACCATTTTTATCATCGTACTAACCACGACGAAACAGCTAGGGATACGTCCGTAGTTGTTGAGTTGTTTTTGATTTGTTACCCTGTTTTTATACTAACATAAATCGCATTTGAATCGTTATACCATTTTTGTAAACCAACTTGTTGCGGTGGGTGTATTAAAATTTGTTGCCATGTATTACGAGAGTTTTTCTACATCGTTCATGTTTATTAATGAAAATGTGGAATAGTCTCGAGTCATTTTACAGACAATGTGTATCTCGCGTTGCTCGTGGGGCGTTCCATACCAGACCAGATATTAGTTATCCACAATCCATTTCGACTTTCTTTCAAATTATTGTAGTCGAAGGCTTAAATGAAAGAATGAATACTCTGACTCGTAAAAAATTTCATCTACTAGTCGCATACAGTTTGGGAAATAAATTAAAACCGAATTTTGATGTTTTCCAATTTTCTGATATCCGGAATTCATTATGAACGGTATTATGCCTTCCTATCCTATCCGAAATTCGAAGATTTCATTGAACTTTGGAAAAACTCTCTCTAAAGAACGTCTCTGAGGCATTTTCAAACGTAAAATCAATTCCTGTAGATACTGGATTGATATTACCTAAAATAATAAAGTTATGCCTTTAATACTAGCGACAAATAAATTTATCTACCAGTACGCCTTACTATATGCAACCCAAGTTTCGATGCCCCGCCACTCGCAGCAGCTACTCCATTGATACATAGATCGCGCTGATCGCGCATGAATGAACGAAAGGGAAAGTGGTGCTGCACAAATATGCGGACAAAAAATACTACGATCACTTTCGCTTTCTACCTGGGGGCGTGGCCACTGGCGCGTAGTAAGAATTCTGAGAAGCGGTATAAAAAACTACTACGTTTTCTGAGAAGCGCTCGTTTATGAATGAAAAGATAGTGGTGCTGCACAAATATGCGGACAAAAAATATTACGATCACTTTCGTTTTTATCTGGGGGCGTGGCCAACGGTGCATTGTAAGAATTCTAAGATGCGGTATAAAAAATTACTTGCACTACTTTCGTTCATAAAATGAACGACAGTGGCGCGTGGAGATAATGCTGAGAAGCTAAAAAGAATTACTGCTCTCTTATTGCATTCATGTTTGCATTATAACCGAACGAATATAGAGATAAAGCCGTTGACAGAAATTTCGTTGAAACACAGATGAATAAAAATACAAATTTACTGAACATAGAGCGGCTGAAAAACAGCTGTATTATCCGTATATTGTTCCCCCAAAAGATTAGAATAACAGAAAATCCCAAAATTAGTAAATAATTAAAACACAAAATTCTTTGTAATTCGCTGATAATTTGTGCTATATTCAATATCAAATAGTATTTTTCTCATAAATAATAATAATATATCTATTATCTTGATAAATTTTAATTTATTAATGTATAGTAAATATTAATATCTAGTTATTAGATTGCCATTATGATTATTAAATACTATTCTATTTTTATGTACACGACTTTAACAATGAACATTGTATCGTACTGTAACAATAAATTTTCTGATACACCAATAATCAATTGCTTCGTTATTTCCACTTTCCTCTTCCTACGACTCTTTATTCCAATAAGCGTCTGGTAGCACAACTTATAAATAATAGAATAAGTAGGAAATCGGAATTAATGTATTTTCAGCTAGTCAAAAATTTGCGTCCACGAAAACGCTAGTATAAATTAATGTATAGAGACATGCATGAAGGCACGTATGGAAAGATATCTGAGACTCATATGTTCAGTTAAGATATCTTAGCTGCTGATATCATTGAGACGGATCCCAAATTTCAAGATAAATACGAAAAAGTGTTCATAATATTTAACAAAGCGTTTGGCGTAGTCGGTAGAGCGTGCGATTAGAAATCCGAGCGAGCGAGCGAAACTGGGTTCGATCCCGACCGAAATCCTGAAAAATTTTTCAGACTAAAATAAAATCCTCACTTAGCATGAGTATGCGGTGAGGTGGTAGGGGGCCTCGTCACAGCGGTGACGTCAGAGGTAGGACTCGACTAGAAATAAGAGCGGCGCAAGGTGGGGGAACTCTCCAGAGTTCGAAAATTAAATAAATTAAAAATAAAATAAATTTTCGATAATTAAATAAAATCGAAAATCAAATAAAATAAAAATTAAATAAATTTTGGGCAGAACGAAAAATAAAATAAAATAAAATTCCAGCTCGGAGAATCGAACCCAGGTTTTCCGGGTACGAAGCTAAATTTTTGCCCCTGAGCCATTTACTGCTCGAAATTCAAGCGAAAATTAAAATGGGTTATATATTCAAAGTATTATTTCGGTCAAAATACCCGATTTTTGACAAAAATTTGATTTTCTGAACTTTTGACCACCCAGAGCCTTCCTCCCTGGACCTGGAGTCTTGCTCTTGCTTTTATTTCTAGTCAGCTCTACTTTCTAGCCGCTCGGCCACCTGGAGCTCCTCTTCGGCTTGCTCTTGGCTTTTATTTCTAGCAAGCCTACATACCTAGGTTCAATTTTTCCGAAACCGACGACGCTGTCGTAGGAACATATCTACAGACGTATCGACAGCCAGAGAATTACAGCTGCCGGTACGTCGTCTGTAGAAATGGTTACCGACGACGTTGTCGTACGAACATATATCTACAGACATTTTGACAGCCACAGAATTACAGCTGCCTACGTTGTCTGTAGATATGGTCAGTTACGAAAAAATCGAAATTTTATATATTAGAAAAATTTTTCAACTTTGCGGCCGGGATCGAACCGGCTCCTACGCTAGCTCGGATTTCTAGTCGCACACTCTACCGACTACGCCAATCGAGCTATTGAAAGTGGGGATCATTATTTCGTATTTGTTTTGAATTTGGTATCCGTCGCAAAGGTATCAGCGTTTTAATGCAGCTCAGATATCTTAACTGAACATCCTAGTTTCAAATATCTTTTTAATTCAATTTCTTTCCTAGAGTTCCAAAAGTTCTCACTTACTGTAACGCTTACAATAAATAGGGGAGGTGTGTCGGAGTTTATAGATATAGGCATCCATACGTGTCTTATGCATGGCTATATATTCGCAGGGAAGGGTAGAAAATAACGAAGCAATTAATTATTTGTATATCTAGAAATTTACTTCTACTGAATCGATACAATATTATTTATTGGCAAAGTTGAGTACAATTTGTGATTGTTTCTTAGATATATCGCAATACAAGTATCCCAATAATATGCAATTTAGCTAATAGAACAAATTTTTCAAAGAGCGAGTTCAATATATACACCAGTTCGTCTCAATTGCCAATCGGAACAGAATCCCGTTCGGTGGGAGGTGTTTGCACCGTGATGAAAGCTTATGCAACTGTAACAGAAGGACGAGTGTTATAATATCACTATCACTCAGTACATTACTGAAAAAACTAGACAAGATTCTATTTTTATCAAGGAGTAGGTTGCCAATTATACGATCACTTCTGTGAGGTCGCAGTATTTCTATTAAGACGTTTTACGCGCGTTAACGCTACTCCGACGCGAACTGTTCGACGCCACGAGAGCCACTGACCCTACCGCAGGTATTTCTTCTCGGCATGTGCCGTCAACGGGACGTCAAATAGTATCGCCATCTCGCGACCGAGTTGGTGAACTATTATTGCTGTCAAAATAGGTACGCCTTATGGCCTGCAACCGCACAATCGGTAGCACAATAATGTCACGCAGGTAGCACGTGCTGGCATACCGATGTTTGCGGCAAAAGTAGTCAGGCAAAATCATTTTTCACCCCGTGCACCTTTGCAATTTCTAACTTATTGATGGAGTAACGCTGCCGGTATCTAAATGGTGAATTTATAGACTACTTTTGCCGCAATAAACGAGCGGCAATCAGTATAAATTCTCCGCGTTGTTAAATGTATTATTTATTACTGAAGAATGATTCATACTCATTCGCGGTGAAATTGAACTATTTTAATTGAAGTTGCGTATCTGCATATCATTTTCAGAATGATTGCTCACATGATTGAATGTATTTCAATCTCCAAAACTCAGAAATAATGGACAAAAAACATTGCACGATGCATAGTAGGCGCAGGAGATTATCTGAGGAATATCTGAGGATTCCGAGTCTGTTAGGAAAGAATCTAAAGTCGCGCCAGTAAAGAATGAATTTTGAGAACGAGAGTCACGGGCAAAATAAAGGATTTGGAGTCGAATAATCTATTTCCCGCTTCGAAAGTGTATCATATCGAAATACCTGGCAATATTACAGAAAATAAATTGATGTATCGATCAAAAAATAAAAAGTAAATAAAATATGTACTTGATTGATTCTACGATGAATTTTTCTTTACTTGAAATGAAGTCAAACATTAGCTTTAGCGCGCGTGAAATTCCCATTGTATCATATGGTACATAATGAATGAGTGCATACGTAAATGCGATCCAACACTAACGGACAGAAGCCCAGTGAATCCTCAACACTCAACTTCACCCAAAGAATTGTCGAACAATTAATTATATACTCGTTATCGAATATATTCCACAGCGTTCTTTCGGTTCAACTATTATTAGCAGCTCCTAGCTTAGGTATGATATATTTCGATGCAGGAATATGCACAGACACACGCTTGTTCGGTGTTAGAGGTACCCGTTGAATGAACAGTCTGCTCTAAACCTGGGGCCGTTTTTAATTCAGTACTCTTCGAGGCTTAGCACGGTGAGCTGACATTGAATAAAACACGAATCGTGGCTCACTTTGTAACGAAAGATAATCGGTGACGACTACGAAAAATCATTTATGGTAAAGATCGTTAAACACAGAAGTGCCGCGTGGGTGCAGTTCATCCGTAGTCTAGCGAAGCAAAGGCTCGTCAGTGCCTTTGGCAATTCCAAATTTAGCCGAATTGGAACTTGAAGTGTTTCTGAGCTGCGTAAACTGGTTTAATTCAATCGATCCATACCATACTGATCGTTCGTTTTGCTCACATGGTTCAGTAGCATCTCAGGGTAAGTATTAAGACATTCATAGTATACCTACATATTTTGAAGTAGTATGTAAACGATTACCGTCCTAAAAGTTTATTATCTCACGGTAAATGAATAATAAACTATGTATAACGATAGTTCCGCGAATTTGCGGAATTCGATTCGTCGCGACTTTGAATCTATTCCTGAATTCTCGGTTATTTTAAATAGAATTTTATATCTATTTTTATTCGCCGCCCCATTCATTTGAAATTAACTTAATCACAAAGTCTGAACAGTAAATCCACATACTACGACGTTTGTAATTGAAAAATAATCATAATAATGATGGGCTGCTGGAGATTCTGGCTTACTCCCAACTGCAAGACTTTGATCTTTTCGCTCACAGTGAAAAATCACTTGTCACTACTATCTAATCTTCTTCAGGTGAGTTTACAAATATTATAACTTCTCCGCGCTTATCCAAGATCAAACAATTCTAAGCAAAGCTTCGACTCGCCAGCAGCACTTACGTTAGATGAGGCCTAAAGAATCCTTCGCTTACATATTGTAGATATATTTAAAGATTCCCCATTAGACTATTCATAGATTCGACGTCAGCAATATACAATTTTAAGAATCCTTTTGTTAAACCAATCTGATCTTTCCTCTCCCATAGAGCTTCGGTATACCAAGTATAAACAGTGTGAAGAAGAAATACTAACGATAGGCAAACATGAGCTTGCGATGGATCCAGGAAAATCAGGAGGCTCCAATATGCGACGAGGAATCAAGTGACATTGAAAATAGCAGCTGTGACGATAGCGACGATCCTGATGATCATCTCAGCGTTGACGAAGATGATGCTCCAGATTCTGACAGCACTGAACATCGCAGGCAAAAACGCGAGACGTTTCGCCATCCCACCACAACTGTGTCGCTAAGAAATATAAGGTGATATAATTGGTGTTCAATTTTACACTATTTCGAAAAAAATAGCTTCAGTCTAATGACAAGATTTCTAAACAATGAACATTGAATAGGATCAGCTTTATAATAAGGTATCTATGTGAAAATTCGGAGAAACTTGCATGTATTTTTAGTTATAGGATTCATTATTCAACTGCATCTCAAAATTGATCTCGTAAAAAGTAATTTTTAATTATCGAAGGGTGCAAAGCCGACGTCTGAGATAAAATATTTGAGTTGACGTGAGCTGGAGCTGTTGAGTCAGCGGAAAGTTATGGCTGTGCATTGTTATGGTCAGTAAAAAATGAGAGCGTATACATTATCGCTTGCGATAACAACAGAATTGTTATAAGATAATCAAGAGAGCTAGCCAGACTCAACTATCGCTGGTTAATTGTTTCGGTTGAGCTTAATTATTATTTATATTCTAATTGATTCTCTATCGAATTTTAAATTTCTATTCGTAAATTTTTTGGAATTTCAGGAAATTAGAATATAAACCTTATTTAAAACGTAGCAAATTTCATTTCAAATTATCTGACATCGCTGATCGACCCTCGACACATCACGTCCGTGGGTCAACGCTGACAATAAGTACCTAGTCAGTGTAATAATTAATATATGTCAAGTTATGGGGGCAAGAGGGGATAAATTATGTAATTTATAGTGTAGTCGCGTAAATACGCGACGTACCGCGTTACATGGACCACATTGCATTATAGCTACTACGGAGCAAATTCTACAAAGGCGAAAATGAACAACTTTAAAGTCTGGCTTGTACAGGATATAAGTCTAAATTTAGGTATGACCTGCATCTCGCTCACATATCAGAGAAAAATATAACCGATTCAAATACACATAACGTATACCTTGGTATGTTTTAAAAGCTTCAAGCATTCGCCATATGTGTCCAATAATAATAAATAATAATGGAGATGTATACACGCTATATAAACTTGCGCCGAAAGTCTTCTAATAATCGAAAACCATATTCAAAATTCAAAAGGTGGAAGAAATTTTTACTAGTTTAATATAATTAATAGTAAAAAAGAGTTCAAAAAAGGAGGATTTGTTAATCCAACTGAATTTGGGGTATATAGGAAACTACATAGATACGTAGTGCAATTTATGTATTCAGAATGCGCAGTGGCCTGGAAATACAAACCGACAAATTCAATTCGAGTAGTCTGTTCTGGAAACAGAGTCTGACTTAACAAAGGCATACATCACCACTCCCGTTACTTTCCTATTGCCAGGCTTTTCTATCACTGGACTGAATAGGCTGTTTAAATATGGTTCTATTATGGGATGAGATACGCGCAGGAAAATATTTCAGCCTCATGTCGACGTACAATACTACACGTGCGATGAATATTAAACCATGAATAGACAGATATCTCTTCCGTAGAAAGCCGTCCCTTAAAAATTGTTTCATACGAAATTTCAGCGATATAAAATCGGGAACTCTTCACCGCATGTAAATTTTGCAAGATAATAATTTATGTCTTATGAAATAATTAATTTATCGCCTCTTGTAATAAAAATGAATGCAAGCCGTTTTACAAAGTTTTTGCTAATCATATATTAAACTGTAATTATTGTCAAGTGCAGAAGAGAAGCCTTGAATAAAAACTACAACCCGGATGTCCATCAGATGGGTAATCCGAGTTATGGCACCGTTATGCAGCTTCATTCCATGACAGGATTTCGTCTTGCAATTTTACCGTGTGGAAAAATCTACGGATTTGATTGCGAGAATAACCCGTTTGGTAAGACATAGATTTATATTTATTATAAATTGAATCTCCTCTGCAACTTGGGAAAGATTACCGAAGAGAAAAAAATATAAAAAAAAATTTTTCGCTCACCTTTTAGCCCAGCTAAGAATATCTTCCCCTACGACTGGCTTAGTGCAGATCCAAGGAGTGGAGACCGGACGCTATTTGGCATTCAATAACAGAGGTCAATTATACGGAGAGGTGAAGGAAATTTTTTTTTTCACAGATTTTTAATGGATAGAAAAAATAGTTATGAACCGATAGATAATTCGATGATTGTTATTTTGTTCTGCAGAAAAATAAAGATAAAGACAATACTACGTGGAAGCATTTGTTGATTGGATCTTACGATTGTTATTTATCGCAAAAATATGCTGACCGCGAATGGTACGTTGGTATAAAGAAGAACGGACGTCCTAAAAATGGAAAAAAAACAGCAATTAATCAAAGAGCTACGAAATTTTTACCGATAAGATTCTGATCTGATTCATTGGAATAATCAGAAGCACGTACGCGATTGATGAAGAAAATACTAATAAACACAATACTACAGATTATCGTTGTTACCGTTTTTTGTATCCATACATAAATTCTTCAAAATATTATGAATGTAGCTTTGAAAATTGTGATTCGTCTGCAGTTTTAACTACATATCCATTCTTGTCGTAGTTTTAAGTTAGCATAATATACTATGTATTGTAATGAATTATACCGTCGAATTGAGCTGTTGAAATATTCGAAATCATATAAAAGTATTTTCGATTTCTTTTTAATCTATCGTTATTTTTCACCTCTTCAAACATAGTTATGAACCAAACGTATCGTTAGATATTACCTGGTTATTTTTCATACGATTAGAAAACAGATAGAAGTATAAAAAGTGATAGAAAATAAGGTATGTATGCAGTTATGATAGTAAATGATTTCAATAAATACTCTATTAAACGCCATTGATGTGCTACACAGTAAATATATTACAACACATTTTCGTGGTATATAATATTAATATTTTCAATAAAAATAATAGTAAATGTATATATAGTATGTATGTATAGTACCTATAATGCGCATGATTGAAATTATTTAATTAAATCATAATAATCACCAGCGCAGTATATATATATTTTTTTTTTCCCGGTATCTACTTCGTCAAATTCAAGCAACTTAACAGACTATGGCATTATTCAGTATTTACTTTACTTTTCTTTTTTTTTTCTATTAATTTGATTACAGAACAAAATCCAAACTTCATTTGGTCGTAGCAGTTTACAAACTTTACTTGTACATATTTTATTTATTTATTTTTATTTTTTCCCCTCGATTATTATTTAACTCTACATATATTATTGCCGCGAACAATGAAAGCGGAATGTTGAGAAACCTTCGTGGCTGTATATATATATACATTATTTTCTAACGTTATACACGCTCTTTTTCATCCATATTTTCTCTTTCCAAAATAGTGATATCAAATTAATCGATTAATTAATTAATTCACTCGGTGACATACAATATAATCTACTATAACGAAAAATGATATCGGCAATAATCAAATATAAGTATATAACGTCCATGCGGGGTGATCAAACACGCGTTTCTGTTAGCAATAATCGGCACCTATTCTCATCTCTTCTCTCACCTTATCATACGTGAAATACACATACGCCAATGTATGTCTATGATATAAATATATGAATATTTTTTTACCTATCGGTTAACTGAATTAACGAATTTTAAAGACTAAATATTTTGAAACTGTCGCATTGTGTAAATCAATCAAATAACCGTATATGTATGAAGACGTGTTTACTATATATCATTCAAGATATTCTTATTCATTTTTCATATTATAATTCCATTCGTGTTTATGATATACATTTACAAGCATATACGGTGTATTATATTAAAACTAAATAACAAAGAAGCTTTGTCTAGAGCTTTACAGCGTCAGCTAGTAAAGTATAACAAATTTTTCCCCAACAATTTCTGGACTATATTTATTCATTCGTTATTTTCACAGATAGAATATATGAAAAAAAGCTTTAGGTCCTCAAGTATGTTATTCATCAGTAAATTCAAGTTATGCCTGAAATACGTTTGCAGAAATTCGTATAGGTGATGAATTTGTTAACGCAACTAGCCGAACTCTTAGAACATGAATTCGATTTCCATTTTAGAAGGTTTTCTTTATATTACTAACCTACGGAAAATAGGGATTATTTTGTTTCATATAGATTTCGTAAGGTACGGGCTAAACGCGTAATATTGTCCTGTTATACTTAAATAACCAGTAGATCCTGACAAATATACTTCTACAGGTATTATATCCACGCAGTTCAAGACACCAAATAAATTTCAAAAATTTCATCAGCTCGTTAATTCCAATTTCAAAAATCATGGAGTTCAAATCATAGAGTTTCTCTAATTATTTATTTCCCAATAATATTGATCACATTTTATTTGATGTCTCGGACAATTTGTATAAGCTATGTAATTATATAATATTCAATTTATAGTCCTGCGATTTAATCAAAACTTTCTTCAAATCTATATTTCATTATATTTCAAATTAAATAGTTTTTGGACTGGTATTTGAAAATTCTGATCATATTACATAGCTGCAATGGATAATTATTGAACAGGTATTAGGAATAACGTGTATTCTTTACAGATAATTATGGATATACATCGCTCTTCGCTATCTATAGCTAATCTATGATTTATGATACATGTTTATTAAACTATAATGTACGCAAATGCACCATTCACCAACGCTAATACATACTATCTATTTATTACAATAGCTATTCTGTATCTCTTGTACAATTCATTATTTCCAGCTCTATATTTTTGAAAAGAAATAGTTTATAAAAATTATATGTAATTGCCAAATAAGATGAATTGTTTGATTTAATTTATGAATTAGGAACGTTGATAAATTGAATATAAATTCTATTTAGTAACTACTAATTACTACCAAACATCTAATTCTTTTCAACTTCAATTTCATTAATTTATTTGATATTATTATCATATCGTTACCATACATGCAAATCGTAAGGATTTTTTCAACGAAAAAAATAAACAGAAATAATATAATCTGATGAATTAGCACATTTGACAGTAAACTAGTTTTCATTAGATTGATTGATAGTATCGGCTGTTTAACAAACAAAATAATGGTAAAAACTTTCAACTGATCAGTCGTAAAATTAGAGTAGGAAAGAAATAAAAGAAGTAAAATTGAAGTAAGAAAAAATCTAAACTTAGCGACAAATGGTAGTGGAAGCAGTTGGGTAGAGTAACTATAATAATGTATGTAGTAGTAAAGTTCGAGATCGTGTAAAGTGTATTGTAAATACACCAAGTAACAATAACTGTTTAAAAAGAAAGAAGATAAATATCTACGCAGTACTGAAAATCTAGAAAATTTAAATATAATAACCGCTTCGTAAGTATGTAGTAAATGAATTAAAAAAAAAATCAAAATCTACGTAACATGCTCAATAACTTTTCTTTTTTTTTTTGTTTGTACACAAAATTAATTATGCACCGAATTCAATTCTAATGGACAGATAATAATAATAATAATCTATTTTAAAATATACTTTGTATATTATTTCTACCAACTCATTAAACTGGACCCGATGATTAAGTGCAGTAATAATACAATTAAAGACACAATACATTATATTATCGTTTTTATCATCTATTATCATCATCATCTACCATCGCAGACTATGTATTGCACAATACTATATAGTAATTCGTAGTAATAGCCAGTAATGGTTTAAAAAAACAATTACATTGCCGTTGAATTTGAATTGAATATTTTTTTTTTTCAAATTAAAACGATACTCTTAGATTACACACCCATCCGCCCCACTAGCAATTGACGATTAGAATAATTTGGCCTACTGCGGACTGTGGAATTACGCGGTAGTAACATTTTGATATAGATTTAAACAGACTAGCACTGCACGTCGTTTTTAAATTTCATTCTCTATAGTTTCTATACTTTATATAATATATGTATGGGGCATTCCATGACATCTCGATCAAGATTCTAAGTCGATGTCACTGATTGGCTTTATAATTTTTTGTTTGAAATTACATGACGAAAAACGCAATCGCAATTTTTTTCAGAATTTTTCAACCCAGCGTATCTGACCTATAATTTCAAAACTTGAAAGAAATACCCCCATTTTCTAAAATCTGAAAAAATTCACAAAAATCTTATGAAATATAACAACATTTTTGACGCCTATTAGAAGATGGAGATTTCATCACATTGAAAGATAAATGAGAAAAACTAAAAAAAAAAAAAAAAAAAAACATTATTGGATTGCATTTTTGACATAAGAATAAACATAAAAGCTCATTGTAATATATTATAATATATGTAATATATTATAATGAGCTTTTATGTTCATTATTATGGCAAAAATGCAATCCAATAATGATTTTTTTTAGTTTTTTTTAGTTTTTCTCATTTATCTTTCAATGTGATGAAATCTCCATCTTCTAATAGGCGTCAAAAATGTTGTTATATTTCATAAGATTTTTGTGAATTTTTTCAGATTTTAGAAGATGGGGGTATTTTTTTCAAGTTTTGAAATTATAGGTCAGATACGCTGGGTCGAAAAATTCTGAAAAAAATTGCGATTGCGTTTTTCGTCATGTACTTTCATACAAAAAATTATAAAGCCGATCAGAGACATCGACTTAGAATCTTGATCGAGATGTCATGGAATGCCCCGTATACTTTACCCATTGACGCAATAGATATTATAACACTTTTATTTATTTCTTTATTTATTTCTTTATTTATGTTTAGAGCACGCAATTATTTACCAACCAAACCACATACCACGATATTAAATCATTTAAACCATTCATGATGGTATTTCGAGACTTTTTCTATCAGCCACAGGCAAAAATTGGTTCGTATATACCTGCGTGCTATAAGCCTATGCTAAACTGTATGGGTAGACCTCTTAACGGTATGATATAAACTAATTTTTAATAATATTGTATAGAATCTTAAGATTCTCATTGTATTTATAATAATGTGAGTATCATAATCTTACAATATATATATAATATAAGTATATATATATATTGTTTACATAATTATTAATTTACTAACTAGTTAAGACATATCGGAACAGTACAGTGACAGAACATCATGGTAAACGACCTATTAACTTTTTCGTTCATATGTATATCATAATAGAATAATAATAGTACAATCTTACATAGTTATATATTTATTATAATGATTAATAATATATAATACTTTAACGAAAGATTATTTTCGTTACTGTTTCAATGTCATTGGCCAGGAAAAAAAAAGTAAAAAAAAAAAAACTCCTAACTTATAGAATTATTAAATTGAAAAATAATATACAACAATTATATTCTGCACACCAGATATTAATATGACCTATAAAACATGTGGAGTTCATTCTCAACATTAGATCATTTCATTTCTATACTACGATCATTTCAGACTGGCACAACAATTTAACATGAGTAATACGGAGTGGGATGAGATGGCTAATCAATACATTACACGTTGGGATGATCAGAGCCGTGAACGAAATTTGTAATAAAACTGTTGGTAGAAATATTTATGGAGAAATATTCTGCCAAAATAACATGACAACATAGGCGATAGACAAAGAAAGATTCTATTTTGTAAGATTTATCATTTTTTCCACAGCTCTAAAAAGCTAACGTAATAAATTGATAAAGAATTCCGTATAAGAACTACAGGCCAACTTATACGATTTTATACACAACTTATTGAACTTTGAATCTGCTTACACTTTGGGATCAGTATATAATGATTCCAAAAAAGGAAAAGAAAAAACTCTGGCTGTATTCACAAAGGTATGGGGTGTAGCAAAGTGGGACTGATCGAGTGAATCTAGTGAGTTACGACAGGGACTGGTTATAGGATTGGAAGCAGAATAATGTAGAAGGCATATTACACAGTATGTACAAAGTTGGGACTTCATAATCTTCTTAATTCCAATTGAATTCCTGGAACAAAATATATTCATCGTTACTTCAGATCGATATTCACCGTGTCTGTATTTATTTATAATCAATAAAAATATATCATAATAAATATTGTAGTATATGAACCAGCCACCAATATTTCTTTAAATCTACAAAGAACGTGAATGACAAAAAAAACTGAAAATTATTTACATAGATCGTACGTATTTACAATATGTTTAATTTAAAGGATTCTGTTATCTCTCTCTAGTCGATTGCATTGATAAAGATTATTACTGAAGGAACTAAGTGGTA
The DNA here is from genome assembly GCA_947538915.1 of Tenthredo distinguenda. NCBI lineage: Eukaryota > Metazoa > Arthropoda > Insecta > Hymenoptera > Tenthredinidae > Tenthredo > Tenthredo distinguenda. The sequence goes on from OX384535.1 coordinate 2,358,556, forward strand.
TTAATAATTGTAAGTAATATTATAAACAAATAGACTGGATGTGTTTCTTTTTTTATTCTTCTTTTTTGGATAGAGATGAAAAAGATAGGTACCTAGTCCCTTCACAGAGCACCAAAAGGATCAAGTTGTACAGCGTTTGGTTGCGATTGAGCAGTGCTATGAGAGTGCTGCTGCTGCAGGGGAGCACTCATCATGGGACTTGGAGCACCCATTATTGTGGGCGCAGTTCCCCCTGCAACCATCATGCCACCACTTGCAACGGGAGCACCAGGCATTGCACCCATCATTGGCCGCATGCCCTGCATACCCATCGGCATACCTTGCATACCCTAGACACCAGACCAGGAAAGTGTATATATATACATATATATAAAAAAGTATTTCTATATATACGAGTATACATATATACAGTAGAAGATTTTCAATCATGGCCAATGCTAGGTGTTTCAGAGGTTTATAAACCGATAAATTTCAGTCTTGAGGAACGTAGAATGTGCTCCTAGGTATTTTAAATTGTACATACAAGTGTAGAGTTACTATAACAGGCCGCAAACCATATTAGAGGCAATTATTAGAAAGGTGAGTTATTGATTAGGTGTGTCATAGAATTAATCTATACCTCGTTGGGTCGATTCAGTATTTATATACAACCAGGTCAAATAATTATTATCAACTCTGTACTACAAGAGGAATTTTTCTTTTAGGACTGTGAAAGCGGAGCTCAACGGCATGTGATAATGGAAAACGTAATATGAACAATAGAATCATCTGCCTACACGCTTTTTCGTCATCGAAGAACATATGGTGATGATGCACTGATTACTTCATATTATAATCTATGTATGAAAGGAAAAATGATTGTATAACTACAGAAAACTTTGCCAGAAATCCTTGAAATGGGATAACTCACCATAGGCATAACAGGCTGAGTGGGGAAGCCCATACTGGCTGTTGGAGGAAGTTGTGTCATTCCTTGGCCCTGCAACAGCCGGCAACATGCCATATGCCACGCATGCATCACTGCACTAAATATGCCAATTGATAACTTAAAAATTTTCACCTGATTTTTGACTAGCTCCAAAAATAAACTCTAAGCTCGTATTACGCTTTGGCTATAATTAATATAAGGCTTATCTTAACGCTGCAGAAAACAATATCATCAAAAAGTAAATAAACACAGTTGCAAAATAAATCTATCCATCGAATACGACACATACTATTATCATTAAGGGATTTTCCTCCGTTGTGCATATTGATGTGCTAAAAACAAATTCTACATCCAAAATGAATGGAAACTATCTTTGTGACGATGCATTGAATGATGAAATACCTACAGTTGTTGGAGTTTACTGAGCAAAGCACATGAAAATAACCGACATTATTCGGTGGGTAAAACGAATTAATAGGTATGGAATACGTTTTACTTACAGCATGTTGTAGAACAGTTTATTTAGTCTGTCCTGAACGATGTACTGAATAATATAATAAGCTTGATCCGACTAAGTCTATGAATTAATTCTTATTCCGAAAAACGTATAAAAATACAAAGGTAGTGCTCTACAGAATTGCGCTCAAGCTTGGATAGGAATATCTGGCCTCAAAGCCAGTCATTGCGGCTATATCAAATGTGTGTACAAACAACGATAATAAACGTGCTAGTGATTCATTATTTACAACATATACGTGATAAGGATAATGAAAACCACTCACCATCGGCCTGTAACCGGCGCCTGTCGTAGCTGCCATTGGCTGAGGCGTCCAGCCCGTTTGTCCACCAGTCTTGGCCGCATTCTTTGGAGAATTCCATTGCATTCCCCTAAGATAAACGAATTCGTTTTAATTATTGTGAATGCAGAATAGAAGAAGGCTCTCAATTTTGTCGATAACTTATTCACAATAGGTTTTAGATTGACGAAACTTACTTGACTTGTTGTTGGGCACTCTTATTGATGGATAGATTCTGAGCGAGGCTTGCGAGACTGCTGTCGAGGTCCCCGGTGAGCACTTTACCCCCGCTCCCTGTATTGGCTTGCTGACCGGCTGCTGAAACGTTATTAGCTCCAGACACAGTGGTGGATGGCTTCAGCACCGAGCCCAAACCGTCAAAACCTAAGCAACACCTACGTCAGCCAAAGCTCCCAAAAGCAAATCCCACATACCAGAGTTACTGCTTTTATTTAGAGAGAAATAGCCGCGGCTGCTTTATTCCCTACAGCATTTTCAGTTTATCTAACTTTTGAGAAAATATTATTCACCATATAAGAACATAGAGTACCAAAGTCTGTTCGATATTCTCAGAGAGAGAGAAGGTGACATTTAATAAGCCCCAGTGGTAAATTATAAAAAAACCAAGTGCTCCTAGCGATTGTGAACAGTTTTTCATTTCTCCTTTTGGAGAAAGAAACTAGTTTTAATCATTTGTACAAATAAGAGGCAAAACTGGGATAGATTAATCACTCACAAACATTTAATGAAAGGTGTAAATTAATTTGAACAATTAATTTTCAGCAGAGGTGAAAGAATTAGTTTGATATTGGCTGAAGCAGTTCCATTGAGTTAAAATCAATCCTGAATATGGGATTTCTCCCCAAGTTAAAATAGGCTCTTATTTCGTTCCCGAATAATGAATGTGTAGTAAGACTATGACGTGATTTACCGATCTATCAAAGGAAAGAGAACTGAACTGAAGATAATTGAACTAAAATAAACTAAAATGCATATAATTATAATCATTCAAGCGTTATTCAAGCTACATTATACTAAAAGAATTTCGTTGGGCTCGGAGCATTGAAGACACATGGCATGCATCGAGTGTGGAGACTCTCGTCACCTGACATAGGCTGCTTTGCCGGGGAGCCGTACCCCGTAGGAATTTGAGTTTGGGAAGGAACACCGTAACCAGATGCAGCAGGGGCTCCCCCCATAATAGGTTGACTAGTACCCCCGATGCTACCCCCCATATCAAACATAGCGAACCCTTGTTGAGCAGGTTGTTGTTGTTGGGATTGTTGCGGATTAGGAACTTGCTGAGCAAGAGGTGCCGGTCGTGACGGAGACCCACCCAGAGCCATGCGAATACTATCATTAAGATCATCAAAAGCACTCTTGCTAGGTGCTGCAGCCGTTGGCCTACCAGGCGCTGTCCCTCCTATAGCGGGAGACATGGCGCGCGGTGTACCATTGGATGCACTCGCGGGAGGCGGTGGTCTGGGTGGCGGCGTGGCAGTGGACTTTCCAGAGCTAAGAGCTCCGGAAGACGCCACACCTGGTAATGAGCCAAGAATTGCGTCTCCGTTACCCCCCTCGGATGTATTGATCACTGTACCGTCGCCCCCAAAGAAATCTGCCTGACCGCCAGCACTGAATAGGTCTCCGCCACCGGAGTGGGTTTCGTTAACAGTTAAGTCTCCCTCGCTATCAAATAGCCCTAGATTTGTTGCGTTTGTTGACTGGGGACCAGAGGTTGGGAAATCAGACATAAATGGATTGGGTACGGATCCAGCTAATCCTGCGGCAGCAGCTTGCGCAAAAATTATTCAACGTGCATTGTTAGCTGTGTTAGATATTATTTACAATGTTAAGATTTACAATTAATGCCCAGATTAGATGATATACCAGATTGCCAAATATTGTGAGAACCGGCTTTCGATATGAATCTGATTTTGAATTAATCGCTAGTCTGTCGGCAGCTGAAAGGTCTTCAAGGGGGTATTTTTGAAGGAGTAGAATATATCGAGATTTTATTTTAAACAACCAGTTTTATTACAAAAGTTCGCCAGTCTTTTGAAGTATAATAGTTACAGACCCAAATATCTCAAATCTAAGCAACGGTTGATCTACATCGCTTTTACTTTGATTGCATCTAACTCTGAGACCCGATGACTCACAACTCCTAACTTTTATTTGATCATGCTTAAAGAGATTGATAACTTTTGTAATAAAACCGATTGGATCAAGAACAATTTGGACACACACCAGTCCTTCAAAGATACTTCTGTTCAATGTGTATGTACCCCCTTAATGATTCGAATCAACTGAGCAATAAGTCCACACGTTCAATATTGAAGAATAAAAGTCAGTTAACTAGCGCGGTGATTAGTGGATTTGAATAAGACGAGGTAAAAATGAGATTGGTGGTAAAATGATAAGACGGTGAATATGAAAATATATGTAAATAATAGCCGGTGAAATTGTTATTACGGTGATTATTGTTTTAAGTTAATAATAAATACTCACTCGACTGTTCTTGATTCCCAAATACAGATGAGAAGTTGTTATCTGTAACAAAGGTATTATTTGCTGGTGGGGCGGCTCCGAAACCTAAAAAAGAAAAGAAACACAAAATCGTGCATAAAAATTGTATTTCTATAAACGTGCTGTGAAAATAATAGATAAGAAACATATAATGTTGCATTTACCATTACCGTTCGTCATCCACATATTATTTTGAGCAGGCGCAGCCTGTTGCGTTTGTGCCGGCTGCTGCGGCTGCTGCTGCTGTGAATTACCAAACATATCTGCAAACGGATTACCTGCCAGTTGAAGCAAGTCATCCGATGCTCTCTGCGCCTATAATATTTGAAATACATATTTGACTGAAGAAATACATATGAGAATTCTCTAAACTCACCTGGCTATCCGCTGCTGGTGTTGCGCTGAACAGATCGACGATCGGCTGGCTAGCATTGTTCGTTGGAGAGCTGAGAAAAGGATTAGTGCTTGGGCCGCTCGAAGGTGACTGTACTTTGGCCTGTATAAAAATAATACATTAGGTAACTAGATGTTAAGAGACGTTATTTATTGCAATTTTATCACCTTACCTTGTACTGATTCATAGCTGCTTCTTCCTCGGCGAGAGCCTGTTGTCGTAAAGCCTCGTCGATGTGCCCATTCCCAGTCTGATCAAGCCTAGCGTTGCTGGCTGCCGTTCCAAACGCCGTGCTGGTGGAAGACAGGGCGGACACTCCCGACTTTACATTCGTTCTATTGCTGCTTGGGCAATGATAGGGTAGTGGGTTGTGTGTGAAAGGATGATGGTTTGTTTAGGCATAAGGTAAGAGGCGTAGGGAAATAGATAGATTTTTTTCAATGTTGAGATAAGTGTGGCGCAAGGATAAGTGAATGGGAATGTTGAAAATTGAAAATAAAGGAGAAAAGAAACAAAAAACAAACAAATAAATAGTGTAGTACGTACAGAGGCTACAATGCATCAAAATTAAAGGTACCAAACTGTGTTCATTTATCGGTGTGTAAACCCTAACGTATTACACATGCATTTATTCTACAGCCTTTTATCAGCATGCGATAGTATACCATACTTTTTTCAACAATTATAAATAGCCATAGGTATACGTGACTCGATCGACCATATGTTACTTCCATTTATTAATCGTAGCTTCTCGTGTCTGTTATTTTACTTTTCAACTATTAAACTACGTTCAATTTAATTTTTTTACTTTTATAAAAGAAAATAAATACATGTGCAATAAATATAAAACAACTCAGCGTGTGACAAGAGCATGTTACATTTTTTAAGTGCATTGAAATTTCAAGAACACATTAATTCTTCAGCAGATACAATCTCATTGATTTGTAACTAATAGGTACAAAGAAATTCTAATGTACAGTTAAAGCTCAGAATACAATATACAAACTGGAAGCAAAAGTAATAATGAAATAATGAGACTTCTGTTTCCCAATCAAATTATTTTCAATGCTACACAGTATGTATATTGTATACCATCTATAAATTACAATAAATAATAATCATTTGTGTGTCGCAGTACCATAAGGATATGTGCTTTAATAATCGTATTATTTTGATAAACATACCAATGAAATCTACTTGAAAACAGGCAGTGTGTGAATAAAATAGCTATCATTTGGAATAAAATGAAGCGCTATTGGTCCCATCGGAAGACGAATATAAACGATGAGAATCGAATATGTAAGTGTACATGTTTAAACTTCAATTCTCAACTTTGATATTTCCTTATTTCAACGACCAATTGCATGAAAATAATATAATATGACTGTGCGCATTTATAAGTGGAAAGTATTAGTATCATATTATATCCAGAGGTATAATGTAGTATATATTGGGAGTATTAAGATGATAGACAGAGACATTGAAATGGTAAAAAATTTTATTCAAAATGTACGTAGGCAACAGTTTTTTCACTATTTAAACAAACAATAAAATCTCTGTCTTATCAGCTCAACCTTCTCATTAATCAAAAGACCCAAGGCCCTCGGAGTGAGAAATAAATATTGTTTAGATAATGTTAATAAAATAGCAAATGTTGTAAAATAAAGTAAATAAATTTAAATATTAAAGATATAAATATGTAGTTATTAACAGGGGCGTAATATGATCGGTAGAAAAGATTTAGATAACAACCATGAGCCTGAGATTTCTTTAAATATTATAAAGGGTATCTCTTTTCAAAAATGTCTAATAGAATTTATTATCCCAATATTTTCTCGGCCATAGTTAACGATCAGAAAGAAATGCTAATTAGAAAAAAGGATAACGTTTACATGAGAATTGTATTAAGAATATAACAAAGCTGTGATTTTTGGCATTCTTTCAGTTAGATCAGTGATCTAGTAAGAATTAGGCAAAATCTTTGATTGCGATGTTTTAGTACTTATATTTACAGTAAAAATAGTATTTCAATACGAATCCCAATTCTACGTAAATGTTATCAACTACTACGTTTAATATTATTGAATAACTTTATGTGGGCCTACCTAGCTGTTTGCGTTGGTGTATTTGCTGCAGATCCTTTCTTTCCTTCTAAGGAAGCTAGATGCTGTTCCAGCGCATCGAGCAAACTACTCGGAGCCTACAATAACAATCTGCATTATTTTGTTGCATACAATAGAATGAAACCAGAAATTTACAAGTTTGTAACTTCTTAAATGCTTCAAAATGTGCTGATGTTATCGCTGGATCAGGTATCGGCCAAAAATTCGATAAAAACTATTCAATTTTGAAAATTTTACCCGAGAAGCGATATCAATCAGTTTTCTTGAAAGCCACTAGCTCACTACGCTATTCTACACCATCTATTTCAACTGACAAGGTTTTACCTTTCAGATATATCCGAGAATAGAACATAAAATTGATATTAGTTTGACAAATCTTTAAGCTTTCATTTTAAAGCGAAAATTTGATCCCATGCAGAGCCAGGGGAAAAATAAATTCAATTCATATTATCGTGTGTAATATAATCGGAGCTTTGTTTTCCATTACCTTTGTCAGATCTGGAATATCTCCCTTGTCTATACCCACGTTCTGAAAATAGAATTAGATCCATTAGGTTGATTTGGGTGAAAAATATCCGCAGTTAGGATGGCAAATTGAACTTTATTCACCTCTGCTACTTTCAAGAATTCCCCGACTCTGTCCATTCTTATGAGAAACTTTTTATAGAGGTCTAGGGCGTCTCGGCATTGTTTCTTGTTCATGTCGAAGTACTTTTCTAGAAAAATAAGACACAGAAATGGATTAAAATAGAAGATTTTTGCAAAATTGTTTAAATCAGAGCGTTTTGTCGAATTTTTTAAACTCGTCAAGAACCTACCTAATAGATTAATAATGCCATCATTATAGCAGGCAAATAGACGGATGAGATCTCTGAATAGAAGCATAAAAGCCATATTTATAACACCATTTGTAAGATCGTTGGCCGTGCAGTCAAACTCTAGCAAAGAATCGAGCTGTGCCTGTAGTACGGGCAAAGTTTTGAGTAATTTCTCAGCGTTCATTGTTCGCAGAGTCCCATCTTCCTTGCTGTTGAAATAAAGCAAGAATTAATGAGTAAGAAACTTCTACGGAATGATAATAACAAAAAAAATATATAAAGTAAACAATAAATTATAACGGGAATATTTACCCTCGTTTAACTTTGCAAAAGTCGAATGCAACAGTTCTGTAAGAAAGTGCTTTCTCGTTCAAGTATTTAGCGTACCGCCTGATGAAAGGGGACATGTCGTATCCTAAGAATGCAAAGAGCCAGTATTTCATTTATGATTTAGATAGATAAGTAATTGAACTAAAAAATTTCAGTGTGAGAATAGTAAAGACTAAAAAATAAGACAAAATTTAAAAAAATATCTATATATATCTGTGTCAGTGTGTGATTAACATTCATTATAGATGCTTCAGTTTCAAATATGACATACAATGTAAGAAAAATAATTATAATAAGTACTAATTTAATAGACTGACAATGAGACAAGTGATAGACACCTAGAGAATTAATATATTGTCTTAAAGCATTGAGATGACTGTCATGCTTCGAACATTGCGATGGAATATAAAAAAAATCTGTTTTGTAATTGGAATGAATTTTTTACATTTAGATGAAAGTGTGTAAGTTGAGGAAAGATTTGTTGAATGAATGAATATAAATGATTGAAAGTTAGTTATTCTACTGAACACAACTCACCCACACGTGCTCCGGCTGAACCGAAAAACAGAAAATTAGTCCAGTTAGTTAATCAGAGAGAGATGGCAAACACATGGAAAAAAAAAGAAATGAATAATCTTCATGAAAGTCATCAGAATAATATTTTATTTGAAAATCGTGCCAAGTGAGATTGTTAATGTTCTTTTATTTATTCGTTTCCAATTCAATTTCGAGTTAGGTATATGGCTCAAACACGACTATTGATGATATTGGAGAACATGATAAACATACCGTGTTATCATTGCGTGATAATATTTCATTATTTTAGTATAATTTTTGTTTCTTTTCATCAAGGCATACAAGGCGTAGAAAGAATGTGATAAATTGTACATTTATACAGCCAAATTGATATAGATAATAGCTATATAAATGAAAAATATATTTTTCGGGGAATTCAAACTGCCGAAGGTGAATGAAAAGACATTCTTTTTTAATTACAACTTAAATTATCCGAAAATCACTAATCTTCTAATTATTTATATCATTATATATTCACCTTGTACCCCGCTTTTGTCCAGGAAACTACTGAGCTGAAAGGTACTATTACTCGACGCCAGGTACTGAGTAAACCTCTGCAATTAAAGGAAACATAATTTACTATACCATTATGAAAAATAAAAATCATTTTATTAAATTATCATTTTTGTTATTTCGATAAAATTGATGCGATTTTTTACACTTTTTTGCACTTTTATTTCCTATTTCCAAAAATTTCATTACTGGTTCAAAACAAATATCAAATAGTCGAATATCTGATTTCTGGTAATTCAGAACCCAGAATCTCTCGATTATAATTACCTCGTTTCCATAGCAGAGCATGTGATGCACAGTGATAAGAGCTTTGAATACGACCGTCCAATTTGTGTTCTGGGATCGTTCAATGAGTAGATTGGCAAGTTGTGGTATCGAGACATTTGGCTCGTTAGTGCAATGTATCAAATCTGTAATAAAAATAATTGAATAAATAAATTGGAGATAGTAGAAAAAGATTCTTTATAAAAATATACGAGTATACATGATCATAAAAATACAGGTGGAATACGATGCAGACGGTGGATCGTTAAGTCACCCCTAGATAAAGGGGAACTCATAATAATGTATCTTGTGCGTGTTACGCGATTGGATTGCGGGAGTTTCTCATTGCGATGCAAATTAGAGACGAGAACCTATATACCTATGCAAACCCCACCGTATACTGTATATAATATCTTTACACGTGTGTTGGGTGGGTATGGATATAATCGACGAGTAACGTTTCGAGTTTACCGTCGACCTCAAATGCAATTATTTATACAGGTATACAGGTGTATATAAATATATAGTATACGTCTATACGTATCGCGGTTGTACGTCGTTATTAGAACCGTGATTGACACGCGACAGAAATTAGACAAGGCATACGAGTAAAGACTGTATATATGTGTATGTGTATATATAGACGCATAGTATAGATATAGATTTAGCGAAGGTGTGTCAATTATATTTGATGTGTGCAATACAGAAGCATTATAGATTGCAGGTTGTGGAAATGTCAGTAATCTGAACTGCCAAGATAGAAATAATTATCGACTATTACCTATACGAACGAGCTTTCCATTTTTTCATTCTTTTATTTTTTTCTGTTATACTTCGTGATATAAAAAAGAAATAAAAAAATCAAATCTCCATACTAGAGACAATTTAATCGAGTTCTGAATTTTCGGAACACAAAAAAACTAAATCTACCAATAGAATTGATAAACTTAATCAAAGATTAACTTCATTTTTTTTTCTTTTTTTTATTTCTTACGATCAAACGAAGCTGGGATAGAATTTTTTTTTTCCAAGATCAGATCAGCGAGGCCCTTTATATCGCATCTTTGTCGCGTTAAAACTGAAAATTTCCACTCGAACGAAGATATTTAGTTTCCTAAAAGAACACTACAGGCATCGAGTTACTGCCAACGCCCACAAAACCTAGTCAGCCTGTTTTCTGTCAGATATGATTATGATTTTACGTAAATAAATACATGCATATCGTATACATAGATATATATACATGTATATCGTTCGATATATGATGTCGTGCAAAACTTATACCTTGAAACTCTACCTTATACGATTTTTTTATTCATTTTTATTTAAGCTGTATAATTTGTACAGATTTTTATTCTTTTATTTTTATTCTTTTAAGGGAAACTTTATACACGTATAGGTAATATGAATGATACATATATATATAAAGAGAGAGAGAGAGAGAGAGAGAGATACTGATTATATAAAATGTAGAAATGTCATTTTATTTTTGTCATAATAAAATAAAAAATTGAAAACAGGTCCACCGTTAATTATCACGACGGTGGAATTTATTTTAAGCCTCTTTTTTTCCTTTCCCTGCTTTTCACAAATATTTCCACACCCCCGCAAGGGGTTTCCGGACACGATATAGGTATACAGACGTCAAACCAATTACCGTAATTATAATTTAACGCTGAAAGAAAAAAGAAGGAATTTACAGTATATATCTGCGATATTCGTACATTTTTATTTCTTTCATTTTTCTTTAGATTTCTTCGCGGCGTTGAGTCGCGACGTTGAAAATTCAGTGCCGAGTCAATTATAACGACTAATTATTAATCATTTTTGTTTATTAATTAGCAAGCGTATAAATCAGATTCACGCGAGAAGACGTGAAAAAAAAAACTCTAAAAATAAATAAAAAAAAATTAATTTACACAAATATTTTACGTAAAATCGATTCTCTAATGCCAATTACATTATTATTTACTACCTCGTTCAGAAATCTGCAGTCTAGCTAGCCATTAATGTCATTAATGGTAAGCCGCGCGGGGCCGTTTCCCTAGGGACGAGGAGGTCAAGGACCACGATGAATCCCCACGTGAAAAAAATAAAATAAAATAAGCAGAAGAAAAAGAAAGAAGGAAAGAAGTGAAGAAGGAAAGAAGGAAAGATAGACCGTATAAAAGCATTATTTTAATAGCTCGTATATAAATTTGTATTGATATTGTACCGATCGTTAGGATGAAGAGAGTTGCTGGATCACTCGACGTCTCGTGGTTTTATTTTCAATACAGCTATATATACTATACCAAGTACAGTTCGAGATTTTATTACTTCTTACGATCCAGTAAGATAGTAAAAGTAAAAGTAAAACTTGAAACTGTAAAAACGATAAACATCGTAACTGATCGTAACTCGTGGATCGTGACACCGATCATACAGCCTTGCAGTAAGTAATAGGGTAATTAAACCCCGTGAAAGTTGTTACCGGATGATAAGAATGACGAGGAATCTGCATAAATACTACATATAAAATCATAGAAAAACATTTTTTATTCATGTTTTTCTGTTTCTTTTTTTCGTTTAAAGGAACGAAAACTGATGAAATATGTGAGAAGTAACAATTTTTCTAATATTTCGAGTATAATCTTTCTCTTCAATATTTCGATACATTTTCTACAATAATTTTATATACATTATATGTGACAAAATTGATCCCTCACAATTCGAAAGCCCGTTCTGGACATAATCTTAAATCCAGTTTCATCTAAATTCATGAGTTGATCCTGACTAAATAAATGAATTGAAAAAAGCTAACAAGAAAAAAGGAAACGATCTCGAGACTGATATAATTATTTTTGGAAATATGTCAAATGGAGAAAAAAATAGATAAAAAATTCGAAACACACATACATACATACATATATGCAGCTGCAGCAGGAGATAAGGAAATACACGTTGCAGTCTCGCCGAAGATAAGAATAGATTTCACCAGGGTTTAGATAATTTGAACTCGCGTGTAGGTGTATATGACTCGTAATCACTATATACCGTGACGAAGCGTTTGTTTTGTTCATTATCACCAGAAATCAACGGAGATAAAATTTTCAGATCAATTAGAGCGACGTTGATATAGCCAGAATAATTTTTGCGCGATTTTGACCGCAAAAAAAATTCATAAAGTTATTGATTTTAGATTTTCTTGGATTTTCATACAACCAACCTTATTAGTCAAGGATAATCAAAGTAGTGCTAATATTTACAGCGAATAGTGGTAAAAAAAATTGTTTGTTTCAATTTTTTTCTTTTCTTTTTTTTTTTGTATTTTGAACCGATTAGTGTCTTCCATTATTGCATAGTTGTCGTTGGGTTTTTCGATTCAATCTCTTTGGTACGTACCTATACACACATCACATAATGTATTGTGTCGAAACCTTTGCTGGGAGTAAACATATCTGCAAAGTATATATTATCATAGTTTGACCTCTCGATATGTATTAATATACATAAACAATTATATTATGATTATCCTGTGTGAATTTCCTGGCCTATACCGATCTAAGTGTTTACAATTTTTCTTATGTACCTATAATACGCAAAATTATTTATTCATATACATCCATATATGTATGAGCTATGAGGAAATTATCCAGCCACAGTAAAAATATAAGAAGAATAAGTCGATTGTCCCCTATTTGTTTTTTTTTTTTTGTTTCTCTTTATTGTTAAATATTTATTTTTATATAATCCACACCTGTTTCCCTTCTATACTTGATAACTTCTAACGCTATACACGTGTTACGATATGAAAATTATATACCTATGTATACGCATACAAGTCCCACACGTATGTGGCCTGAATCTGGGTTAGATACTACGAGTTTAATTCCAGTATGGCTCGTGTGTCTCGCTAAAAATGATTGGAACCGTTAATAAAGATCGAGAATAATAATTAGCCGATTAATTTTCTGTCTCCAAATATTCTCCGATTATCATACGACGCGAGTAATTATAAATTTTAGGTATAAAATGTTATATAAGTAAATGAATTTTATAATACACGGTTAATTGTTAATTGGCTTTACAGATGAAACAGGTGCAGCTACGTATATGGGATGAATAAACAGTAATAAAATAATTCGTTAAATTGTGTTGAAGTTCCGAATTCTAAAAGTCCCGAATGGTAAAGATTGCGAATTTGAATATTACCGATTCGCAGTTATTATGAAAGGTACTTGCCCAAAAATCTATATAGCAGATTTGAAAAACTTTCGAATTAAGAACATCGAAAGTTAAAAATTCCGAGAGCTAAAGATCCGAAAGGCCAAACCTCCGAAAGTTGGAATTCGCGCATGTATTCATTCAGTGTTTAATAACTCGGGCTGTATCAATCGTACCGAAACCAATAAGGGGTTAAATTAATCGTCTCGAGACGTACTTTATGGAAATGAAAGTTTCAAAATCGTATCGATTATTTATGACACCTGACTTACCGATTTAAGTGGATAAAATAGTTTTTTCGCAAAGAAAGTGTCTCGATTAGAATGAACTACTTTTTGTCTTCACATTCTGAGGAATAGATCGAAATTTTCGGATTTTTGGACCATCGTTGGTCTAGACTTTGGGGGTTTTGAGCTCTCTGCATCCCAACCTTTCTTAATTTTATTGTTTTAAACCAGAACGTTTCTGAAAATTCGTAATCGTCTCAGAATTTAAAAAATTCGGAACCTCAAACCGGAATTATAAATAATTAAAATGGAATGGAATGGAACAAATATACGGAGTTTCGAATAAAAAAATTTCATATAAAAATAAGAATAAAGGAAATTAAGAACAGTAATGAAGAGAGAAAAAAAAAAGATGTCATCTAAATTAAGAGAAGGTTGGTATTAACCTCTTGCGAACTCTGAATGATTATAACTCGGTCGAATTGGTTCGCCCAATAACTTATATTATAATATGAACGTCAGAGTTCGATGATACGCGAGCTGTATACGTATAGATTTTATAGTCTATATATTAAACTCACTCTCTTTCTCTTCCTCTCTCGCTCTCTCTCTCTCTCCCTCTCTCGGCGAGATTGATGTAGATTTTATATACTTTTATAACTGATCGATGACAGAATTCAAATTATATACTTATCTTCAAACTATGGCTATATACATACAGTATATTACGCGCAGGTTTAAAAGATGTTATTTTCAATCATACGCCGCATATATATACATAGCTTTTATTCAAACCACATTTTAATCAGGATCGAATATATTTTTATACCTGGATTACAATAAAATCAATAAAACAGCTCGGAAAGCGCATAAAATTTAGCATCGTAACTCGCTCTGAGAGCGTATAATAATTTCAAGCGAAAATTCAATAAATTCATATCATTATCTTCATCGATTTATCGTTATGTCGTACCTGGAGATTTCCTCTTTCAGGGAATTTGTTCAATTAACAGTTAATCTAATTAAATGTCAAATTAATCAAACTTCATACATCCTCTGTCAGTACGAATACGAATTTGAAATTCGACACCGTTTAATTTCATAAAAATTTCGCATAAAAAAAAATTTAAAAAAAAAAAATTCCAATACTCGTTTTTCTTATTTTTTTTTATATCACTTTTATTTTCTGAAATAGCTAAATATTCGCCGAGACAAAATATCTCCTCGTTATCGGTAAGACGCATAAATTGAACAGCTGTCCATTGACTGTTAATACCTATATCAACGCCCTTTTACATAGACGACCTCATTTCTTAACGATTCTTTCTCGGCACGGACCGACCCTGCCCGACCCAATCCGATCGACGAACTTTACAGTGTCAAAAAAGAATTTCGCTTTTTTCTGTTTTTTCTTTTTCTTTCGCACCATTGCAGAATTCAATCACGATTCTAGGGAAATAATAAGAAAAAAAAAAAAATGGTCTACATTTCTTCTGTTTTTATATTCTACGTATAAAGTCGTTGCGTATATAGATATATACATATATGTATATAGTAATGAATAAACTGTGAAACGCGTTGTGTGTTACAATTCACCCTCATTGAACGTAAAGTACCTATATACAGGTAGGAACTTCTCCATAAGAGAGAGCATGCGCGACGAACGTTTCGTATAAAACACGACGTCGTCGTCGTCGTAGGTATATAAAAACATCACATCTATATAGATTCATGTAATGGCTAAAAGCTCCGTCTCGGTTTCGCGCCACAGTATATGATCCTCGAGAAATTTTTACTACCAGAAATTTTTGAACGTAACGATATATAGGTAGAGGAGTACCTAAGACTTCTCACTCTTTTCAAGCTATAGGTATTACGCAGGCTTGAATGTATATAGGTATGTATACACGTACACATATGTGTGTGTGTGTGTGTCTGTGTGTATATACCATATACGTAATACATAAATACGCGAGGAGTGTGCGGTGTGACGAGTATATATAAGCAGTCTGTGCGAATCGATACCAAGGCAGCTCTCTTGGCAGACGTTTTTACTTTTTATTTTAATACCTGTGTAAAATTTCAGTTAAAAATTTTCAAAATCTCACGCTACATAGATATGGATACACATGAATCTGTATACCTATATAGATTATACATATAGCATGTACCAGTACCTATTTATCAAGGATAACAATAAATAATGATTGAAAACGAAAAGAAATTTACTCATGATTTTAATTGTCAAATTTCACTCAATTTTTTATCTATTTTTTCATACAACAAAAAAAAAAAACCACGAAATGAAAATAAATACATATATTTCTTCCTTCAATTGTTCAGACACTGGGATATATTTTTCCAAAAAAATTTCTTTCGGTAGATTATTCAAGGGATGACCGCGGTTCAATGGTAGTATAGTAATACGCAATTGGGACAAGGAGGAGGAAGCTGCGTCTATCTTCTTTAAGTATTGATCGCGGGGGTGAAGCCGAGCCCAGCAGCTCACCCTTCGCCGCGATATACTTTGGCAAAGGATATACATATAACATATATATATATACATGTTAATGTAACATTCGTATATAAATATACTATATATTATATATATAATATATAAAATATAATATAACAGTTTGACATACGCAATTGTGCTTGATATATTCGCAAATATCACGGGTATACGTGATTTTAACAAAAAAATTTCAATTTCAATTATACATATACGGTCCCCATCTACTCAATATAATACCCAGGTATATAACACATCGATAATTCAGGGTCATTATCGCATGATACGAATGAAATTCATGTGGAAATCAGTATTCAAGGGTAAAAAGGAATAAAGGAGATATAAAAATAAACGAATTAAGAAAAATTGGCTATAACTTTTAATTATATCCTTAAGCAAATGAGTTCTGTCCTTTTTTTTTCTTTTTCTTGTCTTTTTCATCCATTGATAGTAAAATTTTCATCCCCGATACCAACTACGCATATATTTTCAAAAACAAAAATATATATATATGTATATATATGTTCCCTGTGGCGATAAGAAGACGCGACCGTACGGATGCAGCGATCGGAGTGTCTACGAAGGAGAAATGTACGAAGGAAAATATTCTCGTTTATTATTTGTATAAAATAATGAGAAATATATTATTGTGTTACATACCTTACTCAAAAAGGAAAATTTCAAAATCAATCCCAGAAATTGCAATTCTTAATATTATTATCATTATCGAAGGGTGAGAACCCCTCTTTCTCAAGGTCGGAATCTATCTATAATACGCACTTTCAGTTTCCCTTAGCGACGACAGCCCTGGGGTATGATAAAGAAGAAACAAAAAAGAAAAAGAAAAAGGGTAACAGCATATAAGTATAAGACGTGGCGCCCGTTATGGCGGGAGAGATTATCTAACCCCTGTCTAAAAGAACCATAAGGGTTCTTTCGTAAGAGTATATATACTTGTAGGGAGAGACCGAAGGGTATAATAGAGAAGTGCAGCTCGCGATATACTTTTACGCGACGATAAAACCCGGAAATATGATCAAGATCAATTATAATAAGAATGAAAAGGAATTGTTCATTATTTTTAGAAAATACAAAAAAAAATTTTTTTTTTTTTAAATGCAACAAAATCACCGAAAAAACACTGTACAGATCACTAACCATCTCGTGATACCGAGCGTGTAATACGTTTTAAAACGTGTAGAATTTTTAAACATTTATATAATAAATCTAAGTATATGAGGTATTCATATAGGTATGTAAAAGACGGTCAAATATGCATGTTAAGTTTCCCAAACGTATGTACGACCTTGCCTGAGTTTCCGTTCATCTAATTATAAGTGCACGGTACACAGAAGATTGCGCCAGCATCCGTGCATCACAGGCCAAAATTTATATGGGTATATGTATATCTATCTGCGAAGACCGCGATACGGAACGAAGACGCGTGCCAGTTGCTCTATCGAGTTAATTAACCTATTAAATAATAATTAGTTTTTTTTTCTGTCTTTTTTTTAAATAAAATTTACCGAGTACATATACATGTACACATGTATACAGGGGAGACCGATAAAAAATCTTTTTCCTTCGAGATTTTTCCGAAAATAAAAATAAAAATAAAAAAAACATCGTCACGTTTCGTTGTCAATTTTCTATACAACCAATAATAAAAATACAAATTCGAATGGTGTACAATTTCGACATATATTAAATATTAAAATAAATATCTGAATAAATTACGTACAGGATTTATTTTTATTTATTTCAATTTCATTTCGGATGGTGGACCAATAAAAATTCTCTCAGACCCCAAGCAACGACCACCCTAATATGTATATATCTGTATCTACAGGTATACACGCACCTCTCGAGTACTTAAATATACAAAATTGTATCTCTTTAACACCACGTACGTATATAAGTGTTTCTCTCTTTCTCGTATACACGGTTTTCCTGAACGGTCGGCTGGGCTAGGTTATCCAACGTGTAAACTAGGACCCAGTGGTCATTCACCTGCCTCAGCCTACCTATAGGCCATACCGCCTAGTAGCACCGAACTAACGCGAAGCGGAGGAGGAACAGTGGCAGTTCTCAAGGCACATTTATACCCATTCAATAAACCTTATCGCGGTGTACTGTTCGTACTTATTATTCCGTGTATATTAAGTCTTACGGACTGATGCAACGATGACAAAACCATACGTATAGTTAACGTGACAATTATAAGCGAAGGCGCTGTATATGATTACAATGAAACGTGTGAAATACGTAGTACGTACACGCGCGATACAGGTATAAGTCGCCCCTAAAATCTGCAACCGAGGATACACCTCTTTTTAAGTTGGCAATACCCTAGGCAGTAGCGGGCTTGAATGCCCCGCTACGTTGAGCGGTGGAATAGCAGCGAGGATTCGTCGTGTCGCTGCATTTGTCAAAAGCTCAATTCGCATAACCATGAAATATGCACATGTGCCAACTTAAAAATAGATGTACCCGCGGTTGCAGATTTTAGGTGCGACTGATACCGGTATCGTGTGTGTACATATATGTAGCATACGCATACCCCCCATATGTGTCTATGAATTCCAAATGAATAAATTAGTAGATTAGAAAAAAAAGAATTTTTTTAAATCTAAATTGATTTTATGATATAATAATAATAATGATGATGATAGCGATATTTTATACAAGTATATCTATACCTGTATAGTATAGTATAAAATTATATCGTTATAGAGATTAATGAATGAATATAAATGAATGAATGAATGAAGTAATGATAGAGCTGTGGGAGAAAGAGAGCGAGAGAGGGTGATGTTTGCAATAGCGTGAAATAAAATCTACAGACTTATACATATAGTATCCATACATATATATATATAATTATGGTTATACTGATATATATAGATATGTAAATACAAGAACATAATTCGTATAGAATTATGAGCGATCAGTGATTACAATAAATAAACTGAGATAACGTATTATAAACTACAGCGCAAATAAAATCGTTATACATTCGCACATATTATCTCGTTTGCGCGTTGAGTATAGAAATATATATAGAATAAATATTAATATAAGATAATAGTGCAGAATGTGTATTAATATCGTTGTTTATTTTTATTTTTTTAAATATTTCTCATTCCGCAAAAGAAAGAAATATATACATATGTATCATATCGTTGTAGGATAATGCAATAAATATGCCAGATGCAATTTTTTCATCTCTTATAGGCTTCGCGATCAGCTGCACTCATTCAAAACAAGACAATGCACTCATAGTATAAATCACTGCAGAGTTCAATCGCCACATATGTATAATATTTATTGTAATAAGATAAAAAGAAGAATAAAGAATAAAAGGAAAAGGAAGAAAAATCCCAGACGACGTCCCCACTGTCTTCAACCTCATCGTCAGACTGACTTTAGTATATGCTATACTACAGCTATATACATATGGGAAAAGTTTTGTAAGATATTTTTATTTTTAAAGTAAATCACATATATTCGCTCTGCAGCCAGGGAATAATAAACATCATCGAACTTGAAACTTTTTTTCCCAATACGCGATTTCATATTATTTTATGTGAATTTCTTCAAAATTTTCTCTCTCTGCTTCGTATCTGGATATATGTACAATGTGTGAGACGAATTTCAGGGAATTGAAGAGAATAAAGCTTTACATATATTTTTACTTTTTTTTTTTTTAATTTAAGCTCACGGAAAATGGGAGGCATTTTAACAATCATCAGAAAATATCAGTATACGGTGAGTTATCATCGGACACTCGGATGCCGAGGGGCGTGTCTGATAGCGATATAGTTTTATACAATTTCATATGATTTGGCAACATTTAAAATTGAAATTATAATTATAACTAGAATAATCGATATCGCGGAGAGACGCCCGTTTTTCGCGACTTTGAACACCTTTTTTTTTTCGTTTTCTCGTTTTTTCCATTTTTTTCAACACACCTAACACGATCTTCTTGAAATATCGATTATTTTTCAATGCGATTTTTAATTCGATCTTTCTTTTTCGTTCGTTATTCGTTATAGGTAAAAAAAATGTGAAATAGATAAAAAAAAAGAAAAAACAAGATACCTTCGCAGACGATTTAGTCGTTGAACTCTACGTAACGACTAGCTACTTACTGAACGTTGATAATTGTAGGATGGAAATACCTACTCACGCGGGGCACTCCGTATTTACAAGTTTTATTGGCCGTTATTGGCCCGGCCCTTGACGCCGGAATTGCAGTGTGCCCCGTCTGACGAGTCATTTAATTTGATTACGAATATCTCTTTTCTTTTCTTTTTTTTTCTCGAATTTTTACAATTTTTTCTAAATCAATCATCAAATTTTCTACGTCACCGTTATGTCATTTTAATCCTGACCTCGCATCGAATATTTGATTGAAGAAAAGAAAAAAAAAAAAAAGAAAAAATTTATCAAAAAATTGTGATTATTATTATTATTATTATTTATTAATTTATTTACTTATTCATCTTTTTTTTTCTCTCATATATACATTTCTAGTATAATAATGTAGTCGTCTATACGGAGATAAGTACGAAGATAATATAGCTAACGAACGCCTAGAATCTTGGCAGTAAAAAGCTGCTGTAACCAACATGTACAAGGAATTTGGTCACTATTCAAACGCGTGACACTAGCCAACTATATATCAATACATTTCTAATATATATAAGTCTATGACTGAGGGAATACATCTGTGGAAAAAAAATAAAATAAATAAAAAATTGATAAATCTTCAACAACTTCTTCCTCTTTTTTTATTTTATTTTATTTTATTTTATTTTTTATCCGTGTGGCGTTAACATTTTTGCGGTAGGATAAAATTAAAGAAATAAGGAATTAGGGAAAGAAAAAAAAAACATCATACGTATATAGGACGCACCGTGTTACACTATAATATATAGCTGTATCGTCTCTCGTCTCGTATCGGTTATTCCGCATACACTACCGCAACTTGCTTCCTGCTATAACATCATACGTGTGTGCGGTTTACGATAAAACACTGTGAGATTTTTACCGGGAATATATCCAAGAGAAAATAATTAAAGTTGCGAGAGAGAGACAGAGATGCTGTCATCTGATTTTTTTTTTTTTTTTTGTTCACTACGATAAATTACACGGGGATTTTAGCCGGAAGGAAAATATAGTATATTAAATTTGAGGATAATAAGAAAGCCGAGATTATTAAAAGACGAAGACAAAATTCCGCTGCTTTTATCTCGATCTATATATGACTTCCTCATATATACCTACGTGTATATTAAAATCGTCGTTATTTGGGTTCCCAAAAGAATTTTTATCGCCCCCGCCGCTAAATCATTTTTTTTTTTCTTCACTCAAAAATATTTATTTTTCGAAATTTGAAAGATAGGAAAAAAAAATTACAAAAATTCTATCAATTTTCAACCGAGGGGCACACTTCGTCTCGTACGCGTATCTCTTGTGTTTAATTTATTGCTATTCGACGAGACGAGACGGAAGTCGAGCGGACTTTTGCGGTAATTTATATAAAGTAGGTCTAGGTATATACTGTATATAGTATATATCGTATATATATATTACGAAGGACTTTACGCATTAATTAAAATGATCGTCGGTCAAGGAAGAGCGAGCGTAAATTAACGGCGAAAGTGTGAAAGGTGTAAAAGTAAAAACAACTCTATACGGTGTTGCGATAAAAGAAAGTTCGTTATAGATAGTAGTGCAGTAGGTATCCCCATACAGTGTTACATATTCGATCAAGAAACGCAGTAAACAAGTTTGAAAATAATTTGTAAAACTGTAATTCATAGATCGTAATTAATTTACCATTATTTTAATTTTTAACCGTTTAATTTCGCCTATCGTCAAAAGGCGAGCCTTCAATAATTTCGCCGTTTAAAATTTCAACAATTTATTCCAGGATAAAACGGGCGAGCTCATATAGGTACAGAAAAGTGGATCTTCGCATGTGATCAAAAATTGATAAAGGTGAATTTTTCAGAGACCGAAACATCGGAATTATCTCTCTCTTTTTCTCTCTCTTTCTCTTTTTTCTTTCACAGCTCGCTTCGGGATTCAAATATACGTATAGGTATACCTGCAGTAGCTTCTGCCGGATGAAATCGATGAAGACACGTACACCGGCCTTAACGCGTCTCGAGGCGATTTTATACCGTCGTTTTTGACCCACGGAAATTTATATACGTCTACCACCCTATCCTATGCGATTTTATAGATCGACGAATAAAAGTCACGTTTTTTTTTCTTCTCTTCTTTTTTTTTTTACGGTTTTTGAACACAACAAGGCGAAGAGCTGTTATCCGATGTTGATTGAAATCGCGAAACCGTTGATTTCTTTTCTTTTTTCATCATAAAATATAGCCAAATTATGCAAACGGTGCAAAGTTTCTCGCAATTTTATTATTACAACCATATAAGTATTACGCTGCAATTCTGACGATATATGCGCACCGAAAGATAAACTTCGTTCTACATTTAGCTCAGAATATATTAGAAATATATTATAATATCACTGTTGTTATACAGTCAATTATTGTCTGTATAATTAATTAATTAACCTAACCGCATCGCTCTATTATCTCGAGTCGCGTTTGTTCTGTATAAATTAACGAATATGAAATATAAAACTGATGAATTTAATTATTACATGTGTGTATTCATTTTTTTTTTAATGAATAATTAATCAGAAATGTTCGAATCAATTTCGGAGCACAAAAAGCCAAGGCGTGAAAAATAGGTTCGCGTAAATTTAATAACCGACTGATATAGATATTATAAATTGCCCATGCACGTATTTAACAAATGAAATGTTCTTTGAGAGAATTAAAAAGCATAAATAATAACGAATTCACAAACGGTGAGTCAGAATATGTGCGTATGTGCATAATCATGGGCTTGAGACTCGTTTCCAGCTACAAAGAATGACTAACCGACGAACATCGACGTCGTTCACGTGGCGAAATCAACAATTTTCGAACAATTTTCAACTTGTTTATTTTTTTAGAGATTTTTCCTTTTTTAAGGGGATATATGTATATGTTTTTGTTTGTCTTGATAAAAGAGAAATTCAAATCACGGTAAAAACAAAAAACAAAAAAAAAAAAAAATTCGATTTCCTGAATAAAAATTCTTTACTTTTTCTTTTCACTTGTAAGTTATACCTACACATATATAATTACTTCTTGACTCGATCGCTGCAGCAGCAGTATACCTACTGCAGCAGGGAGGCTCATAACCACTTTCAAACAGCATAGAATGAATTCCATTCAGCGTGGATCCAGAACAGTCGCGATGCTAAGTGCTACGGTAACTGGTTTCACCTCACATCGTAGGTATAACGTATTACGAAAATCAATATAGCAGAGCAAATCGTTATTCGTCGACTAGTACGTACGTACATGTACCTATATCTACGAAAATAGGTACATGCATACATTTATATCAGAGAGACTAGACGATTGTATCGATCTACGTTAATATTCTTCTCTTCATATATTTTTTATATTAAATATATCTATCAGACGATGTAAGAAAATTCCACATATGTATTCCCAGAACAGGAAAGAAAATAGAAAGTTTCTTCCTTTTTTTTTGATTTTTTTTTTTTGTATCATCTTTTTATCCCCCGCCCTGTAATAAACTAGATGTCGTTGTCCGCAGAGTACAGACGACAGTTATAAGTATAAGTCGATTGAGGAATGCAGCGAAAGAGAGGAAAGAGGAATGAATATAAAAAAAAAGAATATATATTGGGGATCAATGAACCGACCCCTCCTCTCTCTCTCTCTCTCTTTCCTTCTCTCTCTTCGAGATTTTCCTCTCTATGTACACGTATACTTAAAACGTAAAATACCTACTTAAGATTGACTAATATCAATATGTGAGGTGGAACAATAAATTTCCTGACTAGATTTGCTGCGAAAAAGTTAGTATAGCTGACGATGCTACTGTACTGGTAGTAGTAGGTATGATCTAGGTAAACATATTGATATAACGTTTCTCGTAACGCCCACAAGACAAAGGGTTGTAATTCTGTGTATAGATATAAGTATATCTATACGCGCGAGGTATTACGTAAAGGAAAAGAACTGCGAGGAGTTCTATATGGGAGAGGTGCGGTATAACCTTTTCACTTTCACACGTATTAAAACCGGAGAGAAGAAAAGAGATGAGAAGAGGAGTAAAACGGAGTAATGATTAAACGATCAGTATATGAGGATATAATTTCATTGTACGTAGTTGACTGCGAGGTTTATGATTCTCACGATTTACTTACGATCTTATATAAAGTGAGAAATTAAACTAGGAATTATTGAATATCAATTCATTCGTATTTTGATAGAATGTGAAGAATACAGACTGTCATAGTCCTTTTTTCCCCCTCTCTCCACGATCGTTGATTGAATAACACAGATACATGATAATAAGCCGGACATTATATAAAGTATATGTTTCGTAGAAATGTAATAAATGTAATAGTAACAACCGCCGAAAGGAAAGAACCGATTATGATTATGACGAACCATAATCGTTGTCGAGTAATATAATAGTCGAAATCGAACTAAAATAAATGAAAAAGAAAAAGGTCTCTGAAACACGCTCGATAAATGTTCCATTATTTCAGACTTAACGGTATTAATTTCGACAAGGTCATTGTCATTTGTACGAAGATAGTAGATTCATGTATATTATACGCGAAGAAAAGTACCGAACCTATATCTTCTATAGGCTATTTTATAATACGTGGATAAATTACTTGTCAAATTCCACGTATAACCTTATCGCCCATATCCACGTGTGTGGTATATTCATAAGACTTTTTCGTAAGTGTCTTTTATACTCTTTTTACGGTACGAAACGCGATCGGATTCGGATCCGTCTGACTATCCTCGTTTGCCTCTTCACCTGCAACGCGGAGTAGAGACGAGGGTCCGGTTCCGAAATACGGACAGACAGACAGACAGATAGACAGAAGAACGAACGAACGAACGAACGGACGGAAACACGCAGGAACTTCATCGATTAGACTCCGCCTCTATATATACAATATAACGATACTGATATGGATCTTCCGCGTTTTTGATAATGATAACGTTTCGATAATTCGGTATCGTAACAATGGGCAGAGAAAAAAATAAAAATAAAATATTTGAAAACACTATGTGTAATGCGTATATACGTACGTATGTACATATATTTCTAAACGACTGTAACAACGGCCGTCTATTTTCATCCGTAATCCTTGGATCGAAATAGCGTGAACGTTTCGGTTATAGCTATTCATAGATTATAAGACGATAACAATCTTTGTAAGTAAACAAGATCTGATGATTGTTCCATCGATTATTTAGATCATTAATTACTATTAATATTGAGAAAATAACGGTGGTTGATACATCTTCGAACTTACAACACGTGATTTAGCGCGAAATAGATGACTGTCATTCTAGGTGTATACCCGCAATCGATGTTCGTTCTATGCCGGCAAGATTAGAACTTGTTTTCTTAACTTATTCCGACTTTCGGAAACGGTTGAATCATGACGGTACAAGAGATATCGATATTCGTGAGCAAGGGAAAAGAAAGATGAAATGAAAAAATAAAATTGTTACTCCCGGGTATGAAAATTTGACCCTTTTTTTGAGTGATAATTTATACAAATATAACTCACAGTCCAAGTGCTTCTTTTTTGGTCCTATTAACTCCTCGGTGGTGGCCTTGCAGACGGACTTTGCGAGTCCCTGACCGGCGATGCTGTGCCTTGCTGCTAGCAGCCTGTCGTTAATAGTCTGCCCGGCCATCCCAGTAGTAGTTGGCTTTTTTATAAAACACTTACGGGGTTTCTTAACGTCACCCGGACGATTTACCCTCGAATATTAGTTACGATACAGCACTAACTAGCGACTAAGACACTTGAGCCGACCGAACTCACCACTAACGTTAATAAAACAATCTATTTCACCACCTCACCACCTCCCTTTCGCACTTGAGGCGAACTCGCGCGCGTTGACAGCTCAGCTGGACGACGACGGAGCCTGGCTCGTTGACTCCGTTCCTACGCGATAAGCCAAAATGGCGACGGCCGAACTACTGCGCCTGACGTAGCTACGGCGTGATTCAAAATAGTTCCTATTTACTTAATTAACACGAACTAGATACGTCGGATGGTTTATTTACCAACAAAAATATGAAACAGATTTATTTTCTTTAATTTTAGGCAAGAAATAATGCTCCGTTTTTTATGACATCAAACCGCGATGTTGTTTATTCAAATACTTCGGTCCGGAAGTAGAAGACTGCTAATCAAAATGACGGCGATAAATCGAAGCTGTCAGTTGACCGGTTGCATGCTAACCTCAAATATGAGATTTATTGTTAATGTAATTAATTGTTAGGTTTGTAATTTCAAAAAGATCGAAAATAAAGCGAATATGAGCAATAGGCTAAGGGCCGAGTTGTATAAAAAGGTGACGAGCTATAACGTGGAGTTTGATTACCCTAACCAAAAAACAACCTAACCCTAAAGTTTGCGACTTATTTTCAGATCGGGACGATACGATCTTTGGACAATGTTAAACACGTATTATCCTATCTGGATTTGAAGCTTGACGATATAAACAGAGACTTTTATTTCGCTCTGCCAATCAAAACGAAAGAATATGACATAAGCAACGATACGAAAAATATATTAGACCTTAAGTCCGACGATCTATTGACAAATGTAACCCTCCGAAAGGAAAAATCTTCCGAAAATATAATATTTCAATTGAACAAAGAACAGTCGATTAAAAAAATAGTTGAAGACGTGCCAGAAAAATTCTCATTATTATCAAACACAAGCGATAATAAACAAAAAAAGATCTTAGTAGAGTATAGCTCGCCGAATATTGCCAAACCTTTCCACGTCGGTCATTTACGTTCTACTATAATAGGGAATTACATTTCTAACATAAACGACTATCTTCTTAATGACGTCAAAAGAATAAATTACTTAGGGGATTGGGGTACGCAGTTTGGTTTTGTCCAGCTAGGAATCGATCTACTAAACGTTTCCGAAGAGGCAATGAAAAACGAGCCTATTAAAGCCTTATACGACGCCTATGTCCATGCTAATAAATTGGCTGAAACGGATCCGTCGATATCGGATAAAGCCAGAAAGATTTTCAATGATTTAGAAGCCGGGGGTTCGGAGATAGACTATGAAAAGTGGGAAACTTTCAGAGAATTTACAGTTCAGGAGCTCAGACAGACTTACAAAAGACTGGGCGTTAATTTCGACGAATATAACTGGGAGTCTACGTACAATGCTAACAAGATATCTCAAGTTATTTCGGTTATGGAAACGCGAGGAATTTTGGTAACGGATAAAGAGGAAAGGAGGGTTGTTCCTGTTAGCGATAAACGTAATATTCCAATAATAAAAAGCGACGGATCTACCCTGTATATAACTAGAGATATAGCCGCAGCTGTGGATAGATTTGAAAGGCATAAATTCGACTTCATGTACTACGTAGTAGACAATGCACAGACCGATCACTTCGTTAATTTAATAAAAATATTGGAAAAGATGGGATTCCCTTGGGCTGATAAGATAGGACATGTTAAATTTGGTAGAATTAGAAATATGAGCACTAGGAAAGGCACCGCAATATTTCTCAAAGATATTTTGGACGAGACTCAATCCGTTATGAGAGAAAACCAGATTCGATCACCTAGTAAGATCTTTGAACAGATTGAAAACTCAGATTAGATTATATCGAGTATTAAACCGATTTAATTATTAATTATTAAACCAAATTTCATCAGGATTCTAATTATTTCAGACACAAAAATTCTGCTAGATTCGTACGACGAATCAACAGACATACTAGGAATTTCAGCAGTTATTGTAAACGATTTGAAACAGAGAAGATTGCGAGACTATGAATTTGATTGGAATAAAGCTTTGGATGTGGGTTCGATTAGTCTATTCATGTTTTCATTAATCAAAGACTGGATAGAATCGGGAAGATTTAAAGCTTTCTTTAACTACCCATAGGTAAAAGGCGACACCGGGGTAAAACTGCAATATGTTCACTGCAGACTGACAAGTTTAGAAGAAAATTGCGGTACTTCATTGCCCCAAGAATGTGACCCATCGGTTTTGAAGGAACAAATAATTGAACAGCTTGTTACAGAAATTGGAAGATTTGATCAAGCCGTTATCAAATCTCACAGAGAATTAGAACCCTGTATCCTGGTCAATTACTTATTCGGTCTTAGGTATAGCTTCGTATAAAATATACATAAATGAAATATGATCACGTGTTTAAAGATGTACAAAGTTTGATAATTACATCATTTTCATACGTTTCTATTATTTTTTTCATCAAGAAA
Organism: Tenthredo distinguenda; assembly: GCA_947538915.1. Classification (NCBI taxonomy): domain Eukaryota; kingdom Metazoa; phylum Arthropoda; class Insecta; order Hymenoptera; family Tenthredinidae; genus Tenthredo; species Tenthredo distinguenda. Next base: position 2,387,190 of record OX384535.1, read on the forward strand.
TATAGCTTATCTTTCTTTCTTTCAACAGCAATGTTGTAAACAGGGGCCTCAAAGTTCTCAGGGTAAAAGGAGAGCCGGAAGACGTTGGTTCTCAAAGATTGCTAGTCTTCCATGCAGCTAAGAACGTTCTTGCTCAAGGAATGAAGCTGCTAGGACTTCGACCGTTGAATAAAATGTAACCATTCATCAATTTTTGTATGAAACAGAAACATTAGCGAGAATTATATAGCATTTGATGAAAGAAATTTACTATTTGGATAATAAAAAAACTAAAAGCATAAGCCTCTTTGTGATTGTTCATCAAATTAATTCCCTTCTCACGTTTTTTTTTTTTTTTTCCGGATTACACCGAAACTGAGAAGCCCAAACTTTGGACAATTTTTAAATTTTATTGCAGACTTAGTTTGTATCTAGAATTTACAGGAAAACATGATGATAAAATTCAACGTTTCTTCCAAGTAAACTTTTTCCTGGCGCCAGCCTGACCTGGCTTCTTTCGTTCACGTATCCTGTGATCTCTTTTCAGCAGACCAGCTAAAATCAGTAAAAATATTCACATTAAATGAAAATTAATTGAAAAATTTCAATTAAAAATAGACTCGAATCATTACGTTTACAATTATTTTTTCTTCTTTTTTATCATTCACGATCTGAATCACGCGATTTATTTTCGAAAGGATAATAACTCATTCAAGTCGCACGATGACATCATTTTTTAATTTATTTTCTCGTCTCGTCATTTTTTTTTTTTTTTCTAACGATAATTAAGTCTAGAAGTTAGAGAATTTTTTCGCTCATACGATTCCGTCATCGTTTAAACATTCGGCGATAAATCCTATCGACTGAAATAAAATGGAATAAAAAAAAAAAAAATCTTTCGCCTGCTTACCTAATCGCATTCGTTCCACTGTATCGGGATCGACAAAACTTCGAAGGCTCCATGCGATTCCCCAACGAATGGCACCGGCTTGTCCGGATTCTCCGCCTCCTGTTACTTTAGCTTCAACATCGACGACGTTACTGAGGCCGGTAAATATCAGTGGAAAAATGATCTGCAAGATTGAAATTCATCGATTTTTATTAGAAATGTTGAGAATAATTGTATAAAAATCATTGGAGTTAATCAAGTGTCTGAAAGCCAATAGACAGAGGCACATAACAACGCTCGATAAATAATCAATAAATGATAAACTAAGATTGAAAAATTCGAATTCGTAATGCACGATGAAAAAAAAAAAAAAAAACAGAAAAGAAAAAAGATAATAACGGTAATCACGAGGATAAATTCGCAGAAAGTAACGCCCTAAGATAGCTGTAAATTATTAAACAAACACCTGGGGCAAGCGATTCTATTCAATTCTGCAGAGACTATGTCTGGATTTTTTGTTTGCTTACGTAGTTATTATTAATTATTACTACATGTATATGCTATGAGGATTTAATACCGGTTTACGCTGGTTGAAAGTAGTTTTGAGGCGATGCCATGGGTACATACATACATAAGCGTTATTGACCGGCCGAAATCACTCAGGTTTCAGGTCGTCGAATAACTGGGTATACTGAACGAGGATTTCGATTCGGTTTTTGTCGCTCGATTCGCTGTATTTCAATCAAGAATAACAATGGGACTCGAAAACATGTAATAATCGGTAAACAATCTGCAAAAAGCAATTTTCATTCCCAGACAATTGCGTATAAATCATTTAACGCGAGAGAAAAAATCGATCCGTTATATGTATGTGCAGAAGGCTGAAATCCCTATTACCACAGCATCGCCTCGCAACCCAAGCATTTTCAGACCTGATTTCCTCATTTTTCTTCCAAATAATGATAAAAAAAAAATGTGTCTCTTTACTCGTAATGAAAAATCGTCGATCATGATTACTCTTCGGAATCGTCTCGAGTCTCTCTAATTCTAAAAGGCGGACATCCGGAAACGGCACGGCTAGCAATCAGTCCCTTTAACAGCGGCTAAAATTTCCTCCAAAGTCCTGTTGGTACATTCGAGTTGTTCCTTAACAATCCTCATGTTTTCTTCATGGTCTTTTAATCGCTCCGATAATTTCTCTATGGTTTTATTAATCGCGTAAATATCCGCGGCTCCCTTACTATCTCCGATCAGAGCGTCTCTTTCATCCTCTCCAAGAACACCGTCGGATTCAACCGGGGCGTTGTTCTTCCCCATTTCGTATGCCGCGCACAAAATATCCTTAGGCAGACGTTTTTCCAGCGGATTTAACGGCTTTAAAATTAAAATCCTCTTCTTCTCTGGAGTTGATAAATGGCAGTCCAATATCCACTCGCGGATGCATTTAGGCACGACGCTCTTCCTCAGTGCCATTTCGACGAAAACTATAAGATTCGTTTGTCTCACGACCTTAGTTATCCCCGCGTCTCTTCTCAGCCCTTTAATATCGTCGACGGCAATACCGACGAGAAGATTCATCATGATAACGGTAACGAAGAACAAAAAAAGCGTGAAAAGAACCTGAGAGCAAACTGATATAGCGTAGCTTGCGGAAGGGCGTTCATCGCCGGGCAGCATAAGCCCTTCGAAATCAACTTCCCCTGCCATCATAGCGAGGACTTTGATGAATCCGATTAAAGGATTAGCGAAGGAAGGTTCGCCGGGAAAACTGATGCAAAAACTGACTGTAAACCCTATGAGAACACCGGAATATGCCATCAGGAGTTTGGCGAACTCCCATTGCACTTGGGTAAACATTGCAACGTATGTACCAAAGGCCGGTAGCTGTCCGACCATAAGCATGAGGTTTGTCCAAGCGCAGAGAACTGCGACAGCACCCACGTAATTTTGCCAAGTATTCGTCAATTCTCTATCGTATGCAAACGCGGCCACGAATAAACCGGCGACTACGAATATATCGAGTATATTATCAGCGTAAGAAAAATACTGTCTTATGGACTGGTATACGAAGATACCGATGAATTTTCTGACCGCTGTTGAACAGGTGAGAAATAAAAGCAGGTAATACTCGGCGGCGATCACGTTTCTCCATAGTAAAAATCCCACTCTATTATCCCGGCATAATTTATGACCGTTTTCCACCGATCCAGATCTGTAAGTCTCGTTGCAGTGATGGCGCATCACTGTGGTCAGTATGTAGGCAGTAAGGCAGACAACGGTAACGAAATACGCGGCTATTCTAGCGAGGTAAAATTTCCTCATTTTTTCCCACTTCAGGTGAAGAAACGCCGTTACGAGTGGATGGAGTAACAGATCCTTGCGATGTTCGCGTAAAAACGTGTTCACCAAGGCTGTGTCGTTGTTGTCTCGGCAGGGATACAAAGCGTCGAAGTCCAGCCTGAGCTCAAACTCCCTACTGCATGAAACCGGCCTTCGCAATTGTATCGACTCGTCTAATCGCTGTTTAAAAGCGTCCAACGAGACGGGTATCTTTCTTATTATAACACCGAAAGCCGTGACTCCGGAACGGGTCTCGGCGCTCAAATCAGCCCCGGCTTTTACCAGGGTGTTCACACAATCGGAAAGTTCGTTAAGCGCGGCGATGTGGACGGGCGTGTAGCCCTCGTTGTCCACCGCGTTGATATCAGCACCGTAAGAAATAAGGGGCGATATTAAATCCGGACAAGAGCTGGTGCTCATTACTGCAAAGTGCAGAGGCGTGCGTCGGTCCTTTTCCAAAGCGTTTACTTCCACTTCATCGCGTCCTAGCAGCAGTTTAACGCAGTATAAAGACTGCACGAAACATGCTACGTGGAGTGGTGTCTCACCCGCGTAATTTCGCAATGTTACACTAGCACCACGAGCTAATAGAAGCGATACAGTCTCGAAAGAACGGGCTCTTATTGCGCAGTGAAGAACTGGCTCGACTGTGGCTGATGCTTGAGTATCAATTTCGGCCCCATGGTCTAAAAGAAGCTCCGCAGTCTCACGGGCGTTACCAAACGCCGCGAAATGCAGCGGGGTGTAATTGCGGGAATCTGTACCGGAGCAGCTCATGCCTTTTTTTATCAGATATTTAACGCAGGATGTTTTGTTGGACACGGAACTGACCAGCATTGCATTAAGGCCGGTTACTGGACCGGTGAAATCGATCTTAGAACCGTATTCTTCGAGCTTTGGTAACAGGTCGACGTATCCTTTGAAACAGGCCCATAAATAAGCGACGTTTTTGAACCAGAGGGTTGAATTATCGGAAAAAATATCGTCCAGAATTCCCTTCTCCATGTTGAGCAGTATTTTCATCTCTGTTAAATCCACGGCTGAACATATGGCCGATTTAACACGCGCCATATCAACACCGACGGGTTTTAAACGCTCGAGATTATCAAAGAATAGAGAATCGTCAACAGGCGGTGATTCTCCGGCGTCTATCTCTTCGGTTTCTTCTACGCAGGGACAGTCCTTCTTTATTAACACGTTGTTATCGTTTAGGGCAGCCGATCGCCAAGTAAAACCACGCAGAAGTGAAGAACTGGTCGATTTATAGGCAGGTGATAATCGCGAGGGTATAAAATCGCTCATTCTATTATCGGTCAGAGAAAAGCTCCGCGATTTTATCCGCAATTTTTTTTGCAATACAGAATCGGCACCATTATCGATTTTAATATCCGGTATATCGTAGTTCTTCATCTTATGTATAGCGCGGATGATATACCTAACGATTTTATTTAGCACAAGCACTTCGGATACGTAGATGCGAAATATCAGGAGCTCAACACTTTCTCGAAAAGGCTTATCACAATGATCGTAACTTTAGAGCGCATATTCGCTAGAAATTTATCAAGCCGAACTGAATCAGTATTACAAAACCGTTCGTTTTTTTGACGATAAACAGATATTAGTGTAGCAGGAACTGCTTAATATCACTTGTCCCATTCTATGCGTGAGCGAAATACTGGCTAGCGGTTTAGTTGCGGAAATGAAGAGTAATTGCGAGTTTGTCGTTATAAGCGCGGAGGTATGAAGGTCAGTCAGTAGCGTCTCAAGGCTCGTAGATCACTTAGGTAGGTATGCAGTACTGACTTTCGTTCGCGTTGATGGTCTCTACGGTACTGCCGAGTCCGCGACCGTCTCAGTCTCCTATAAGCTTGAGATTCGCCACTTCTTCTTATTTCTTTTTTTTTTCTGTTTTAGTCTTTTAACTACAAATTAGCCACTCCGCAGGATTAACAATCTTGCTATCCAACGATCAGAATGACTCGAAGTTCTCGTAAAACATCAATCGTCCATTAGATAATCCATCATTTCCGCGCAAACACAATATTACCATATATTACAGAACAAACAGACTTCTAGAACGGGCAGCAGCCACGTTTAGATAATACCTAATTGCTCCTGAGATAGACGTATGCAAATTGGCGAGGAATTGAATATCCCTCTTTTAAAAGAATAGGTCATCAAAAATATTGATTTTTATTTTATTTTTTTATTGAGATAGAAGATTCCCCCCTTCATATTCGTCCATGAAATTTAAGATTTCGGATCCTAAAGATAGATGAACAAGTTTTTCGAGTTTAGAAAGTACACGGAAGGACTAGCCACCTCTGTGGCTTGAATCGTTTATCCAAATTTTCGAACTTATATTTACACATCGTCGTCTGTTTAATAGCTCAGATGATATTTCGCACCGATGTCGTTATCTCGCTATAGTAATTAAAGTCTGTCCAAAAATCGAAGCCAGGTTTATTGGGCTATAAAAATGCAACGATTTGGGATCCAATAGTCGCGAAATTTATCGTAATTTTTAGTATTTTATCACCGACGAAGTAAATACCGAAAAAACTGTGACGGACTTGTGAACCGAACTTCTATTCCGGTATTGAATAATTAAATTTGTCAATACGGTAGTCTGACGCCGTTTGTTTAGAATTATTTTCTAATTATTGACAACGAAATAAATTCTGTAGATGTTTCAGTTTCTCACCTGTTCCCTGGCTTGAACATCCGAAAAATAAAGAATGTTGTTTCCATTGATGGTGATCTTTCCCGATCCATTTCCCCATACGGTTACTTCTCCTCTGGCTGTTTTCCTCATGCAATCTGTAAAAGGGAACATTGAACACGGTTTCGTATTAATTTAAACCACTTATTCTGACTAATATGGTTCGAAAGAATTTAATATACGAACTTTTCGTTGTAATGAAAGGTCTTCCTTCGGCGGTGTATTCGAGCTGAAAAATGATTGAAGAATTTGTATTTTTAGTTCAAATTTGATGAAGAGATTTCAACAACAGTTTAAGTGCTGCTCGCCCACCTTAGGAACGGCCAATTTTTCTGTCTGATTCATCAGGCGCTTCCGATATTTCATTATCAAGTCTTTAAATTGAATTGAACCGGGATATTGTATCAATCTTTCCATAGCTTGTACGAATTCGCTGTACTGAAATAACAAAGACAACAGAAAATAAGAACGCTGTGTAATAAAATCATTAGAAATCGGTGTTTCCTTAATTTCAGTCAAAATTAGCTGCTAAAATTCTGTAGGAATATAATTACATCTTTGTCAATAGTCTGTTCCATTAATATTTCATCTAGTTCTGCTTTAGACACCCAGGTGGATCCGATTAAATTTCTGTAACAATAAAGCCAATTTCAATTTTAAACCAGACACAAAAACGAGATTTCTTCACTTATAAAATCCGTACAATGTGTTATTCATCAAGATTCGGAACTTTTATTGTTTTTTTTTGTAGCTAAAAACTAGAATGAATGAACATGGATTAGCTTACAGATCATTAGACGATTCGGATCCAGTGTTCAATTTTCTTGACGAAATTTTTTGCTGTTTAAGAATATTCGTAGCGTTGACGATGTCCTGTAAAATAATTCCGATGCTAATTGAGCTAAGAAATTCAAAAAATTCTATTCTGGCTTACAGTTAGGTAAACATTACAAAAACTTACGTATAAAAGCTGATAATAGTTGGGTTTAGATGTGTAGAACATGGAGTGAAAAGGCCGCCCGCTTTTGTCAAATTCTGCTGCTTTTCTTATAGGAAATATTTCCACTGGTGGGCGCATCATAGGTCTTGCTCGGGGATCGTAAAGGCCGGATGGAAACAAGTACTCTATGGATTTCTAATAGAAAAAGAAAGAGATAGCATATGACTGATGGAAGAAAAATGGACAAAAATTAATTTTGAAACATGAGAATAAATGTTTTTCATATTCTCGAAAAGTCCTGCAAGAAACTTACGTTGATGTCATCCTGTGTCATAGTTTCATAATTTTCGCCCATCATGTTAGCCAAATGTCGTTTACCGATGTTAAATTCCGTGGTTTCTTTCTGTATAAATTCGTCTGTAAGATAGAGATAAAATAAGTGTAAAAAAAAGAAAAATCGGCGAGAATTTAGCTAACGTATTTTGAGGTAGCAGAAGATTTTAAACACTGACCATGTTTCCGAGCACGTTCTAGATAGGCCCTCATGGCTTTGCTCACTTTTTCCGTCTTGCCACCTTCTTTATTCTCGCTTTGAGTTTCGTCGGCATTATTAGCGGCGTAAAGACGCTGAGTGACGATAATAAATGTTTGTAAAGTTAACTACATATAATTATTTCTAGGTTAGGTCTTGGTTTGCACGGGTACATAACCCCGAAACCGAATTATAATTTGTTGGAAAAATGCTCACCAAGTTATTGAAACTTCCTGGCAATGCGTTCGCTGCTTTATTCGAACTTTTTAATAAACTTCTCGTGTAACTTAAACGCGATAAAATAGCGGATGAACCGGAGATTACCATTTTGGATATCGCATTAGCAGACGGCTGACGGTCAGACGCCTGCGATACTTTATTCTTTAGCAGACAACACCGAACACGCATTCAGTAGCGTAGTCTGGTGGTGATAGAGGAAACTATAAAGAGCGCAGCGAGGATGATTTGAAACGTTGAAACATACGAACTATTACCGTTGCACGATATTCCAAAAGTAAAGTAATGAAACCAAGGAAAACTGCGTTTTTCATTGAAAAGATGATTAATTAACCGTTGATCAGCATGGGTTTGATATATTTCAGCTGTAAATGATGTATTTCAATAATTAAAAACAAAAACCGTGAAGGCAGCAAAATTTGAATATGCATTATGTGATCCGCAGGATTATTTGTGCCATTAAAAACAGGAGGAGTGTGTCAATAATTTAATTTTAAGATCATGAAAAGAATAAGTGAAACAAATTTCAAGCTTACATGAGTTTGATTATCACGCTGGAACCTCCGTATCCATATACCGTTGCAGTGGGATTCTTTTCCTCCAATTCATGATGAAATGTTCAATTTATTCATAATAATCGAACAACAGTTTTCCACTGTATCTATAGCCTCCGACATACCAGTCTAATATTTCTGTTAGTTGAGCTGCAGCGTTCGATGCCGAAAACGCGGCGTGACCGCGAGGGTTTTTCCGCTGACTTATTCACCGCAATTAACGCGAATTATAAAAAAGCAGTTCGAATCTAAGTTTTTTTCAATGGTCTTTCCTCCCTGATCACGTGATAGATATTTTATCCAATCAGAATGAAGACACCTGGTTCGTTTTAAAAGTGCAAAAATTCTCGCAATTTGATCTAAAATATCCTTCCGTTCCGCAGAATTTACGAATTACAACAGCAAAGAAACCGGACGCGAAAGGTTCGTTTGATTTTCTCACCACGCCACGTCATTCGGTAAGTTTGGATATCATTGAAACCAGTTTGTCATATATAGAGCGCAACTTCATTCCTCGAAGATGATTAACTTTCCCGAGACACGGAAAAGTTTATTCGTTTTATTATTATTATTATAATATAGACAATACGAACAGTCACGTCCAGACGTCTTATTCAATTTACTTGAAATTTGATACGGGTGTAACCTCAAGTGTCCTAATAAGCATCTACCCCAATCCGAAAAGCACCCTTATGCAAAAATTAAGTCACAGGCTTGAACACTAAGCCTGTTTCGAGATAGCGAATCTTCGCCTGAAACAGTCTTGAAACAACCTACACTGGCCACGTCCACAGCTTCTTTTGTGCTGTTTTCTCTGAAAGGGAAGCAGCTGTAGACTTTAGTGAACTGAAAACTTTATTAGACCGAAATTTGCAAACATGTGTTTCGTTATTCGTGAATTTGATATGTTTTATTTCAGATTGGATTTCTCCAAATTCTCTGTTGCCATGACCAGATTCCGTGCGTGGATATTCAACGAAGATCAAAGTCCACGGGTTGAGGTCTTCACACCATCATTTCCACTGAATTATTTCAGAGTCGTGTGTTAATCGCAGTAAGATCGAAAATATGAACAAAAAAAGTGACTTAGGTGACAAATAATTAAAGTTAGAGAGCAATCCTGTTCTAAAGCAGTTCAAAGCAGAATTGTATCTTTCATTGTCGACATAGTATACTGATATAAATTGCGTTATCCTTCGATGTCGAGAGATAGTAGAAACATTCTCACGTAAAAAACTGCATACGTGGTAGACTCGAACACTTAACTACACCGGGATTAACCAATTGTAGTAAATTACCAAACATGGTAATTTCCAAATTTTTTCGGATAATTGTTCTCTCGTCGATTCTATTATCAGCGAGAAGCAGTATCGATAGATCGATAGAGTCTTGTCCAACAAACGCTATCGTCGACCTCACCGCAACGATGCCAAACTCTTCTTGGTCCATAGAAAAGAGAGACATCATTTTTCCACAGAAATCGGTTGAAAGGATCGAATGCCCCTGTCGTCTGAAAATTTGCATATCCCTCTGCTGCCCTTCGGGGATGGCGCGATTGAAGGGTACCTGTGTCGAGGACAACGAGACTTCCAGCATCCTGCCTGAAATAATCGACGACGACTATGTGGAAAAGAACGTTTCAGAGCAGGATTACCACTTGTTCACGTATGACCCTTGTGCGATCGGCTGGATGGCGTCGTCTATAATCAAGCGGTTCGATATCTTCGAAAACGGGTCCATCTACGCACCGGACTTCAGCGGAGGATCGATCTCTAACTTCGAAGAATACTGTCTGATGCGGAAGCCAAAATCACACGAATATTTGGCAAAAGTATGTCGATCATGGGTGCAGAGAACGAACTACGAGATAGCCTGCTTTAGTATAGCCATGCTCGTTATGTTGGTGATCTTAATCGCGTACACCATAGTTCCGGAGCTGAAGAATCTCCATGGATTGATATTTCGATCCTATGTGGCCACTTACGTTGGGGTTTACGCGTGTGCCTTGGGAGTTATGTTTACTACTGAATCGAGATCACATTCCAACTGGTTCACCTTCAGCGGTAACATGAGTTAATGCAATTATTAGCATTTTCCTGTGGCTTTCTGTTTCCTTAGAATTTATGGCTCGGTAGTCGAATTCGCAGGCCTTTAGACTTTGGAACTTGAATATAGTTTTTTTTTTACAGAAATCACCGCACGATATCTCTGTATTTGTTGTACCCTCTGGCTGAACGTTATGAGCTTCAATATTTGGCAATCGTTTAGGTAAGTGACGAAGCGATTTCTCAGATCTATTTTTTTATTTCTATCTAACACGAGACTTTGGCGTAGAATCTATATCATGTGCGTAGAAATATAGGCGTCCTTCCGTTTCAGAGGCCTACGACCAATATTTACTATCTTCAAACAACGAGGAAGAAAAAAATTTATCCGGTATGCCATTTTTGCCTGGGTGAGCCCCATCATCCTGCTTGGGATTGCTGCCGCCCTTACGCTATACGTGCCTTATTTCCACACTGATACAGTTGGTGAGTTGAAGTAGTTGTAAAATTCAATTTTATACGAAAATTCAGATCGTATTGAATTCACTCATTTTTGTAGAAATCATAAGGCATCATAACTAGAACATGTTGGGGTACAGGCTGGATCAGTTCTAATTATTCAGTCGAATACAAATGGAAGTCAATTCATATTAGACAACCCTCGAAGCACATTATCTACTGATCGTCTCGTACATCCAGCTTTTTCAACTTTTCACAGACGAGGCGTTAAAACAGTGGGGTACTGTCGCAATATTTGTCTGTGGTCTAATTTGCAACGCTTTTTTCCACACCTGGACAGCGCTTAACATCAGACGGCATAGAAGGGAAACAGCACATCTGGCCGAGGGTGTGAACAAACATTACGAGGTAGATAGACAGTGGTAGGTATCGACGTTAAACTGATTATTCACGTAACTGACATTTCCTCATTTTCATTCTTTAATTTCAGGTTCAATTTGTACTTGAAACTGTTCGTTATAATGGGAGGACACATAGCGACGTGGCCTATTTGGCTTGTTTGGCCATCACCAACAATGATGCATTTCCTTACAACGCTCGAACTGGTCCAGAGCGTTCTTATAATGGCTATTTTCGTTTGGAAGGACAGCGTCAGACGTTCGTTTTGGGGGCGATTTGGCACAAAGCTACAATCCCTGATTCCTGCCGCGGTATCGAGTGAATTGTCGGCCACAACAATTCAACGTTGACAAATTCAGGAATGCTCTTGTAATGGATTTCCCTATGAATTACAATCGGAGCTAGAAATTTCCGCGAAAATCCTACTTTCTCAGTCCTTGGATGACAATACTTTTCCATGGTCTTCCTCCTGAAGCTCATTTCCACAGTTCCTATTTCCCGGCAGCTGAATGTCTAAGACGTCTAAGCTCCGAAATTTCGACAACGAATTTTATCGTTGGTCGAAAATGAATGTGAAATAAATTGATATGCTGGTAAAAATTTATACACAAAGCTGCTAAATTAGGCTAAGAAATATTTTATGTTATCGAGATCTAGATTGGGCGAATGTATGATAAAGTTGGTTTTTTTTTTTAAACGACACACCGCGGTTTGGTTTCCTCCAGCGATGACATACCCGATTTCGTTATACACTAACGAAGAGTTTCGCACTTTGTCTAGATATTCCTGTCAGTTGAGCAGCGTTCGTTGTTAAAACTAGTTACTCCCCGAGTTTTTTAACAGACTTATCAATTGCAGTTAATGGGAATCATGAACAGTATTTTTCGCATCTGTGTCTAAAAAGGGGTTGCTTTTTTCAAACTTCCGTATCACGTGGTAGAAATTTAATCCAAATGTAATTATATAGTTCTACGAGGCTTCTCGCGGAACATTTTCTATTATTTCATGTAATAGTCGAGGGAATCTCAACCTTCGTGAACCCATTTCCTGCGAACTGTAGAGTCCTCGTCTCCTCGGTGGCACAAAAATGATCACTACTCGCAGTGCATCCATACTGGTTTTCGTGTCGGCTATTCTATCAGTGAAAAGCAGTATTGACGAATTCATAGAGTCGTGTCCGAAAAACGCTATCGTGGACCTTACCGGGTCGATTAAAAACTCTTCGGGGTTCGTAGAAAAGGATGGTATCAGATTTCCGCTAAATTCGATACGGCAAAGAGACGCCGAATTGCTCGGTTGCCCGTGCAGTTTTAGAACATGTTTATCGTTCTGCTGTTCTTCGGGGGTGGCGTACGTAAAGGAGAACTATACTTCCGGCATCTTACATAAACTGATAAAATTCATCAACGGAAACGGTGTCGAAAGAAACTTCTCGGACATAAACTACCATCCGTTCGTGAATGACCCTTGCGAAATCGGTTGGATGGCGTCGTCCGAGATAATAGATTTCAGTGTTTTTGAAAACGGATCCATCTATACGCCGGATTACAAGAAAGGATCGCTCTCTAACTTTGAACAGTACTGTCTGATACCACACCAAACACCTTCTAAATATTTGGCAAAAGTATGTAGGCCGTGGGTAAAAAAAGACTACTTCGAAATATGCTCTTTGGTTGTGGGTATTCTTATTATGCTGGCGAATTTAATGGGTTACCCCATAGTAGCGGAGCTGAAGAATCTCCATGGGTTGATATTCCGGTCTTACATCGCCACTTACATCGCGATTTACATTTCATCGTTGGGAGTGGTGTATACAACTGAATTAAGAATCGACCCTTTCTGGTTCAGCCTCTTCGGTAATAAGAGTGTATTCAATTTTTAACATTTTTCTAGCGCTTACTCCCTCGCGCTCTTTTCTCTCAATATATTTCTCTCTAGAATACACCACACGCTACTTCGCTATGTGCTGCTCTTTGTGGCTGAACATTATGAGCTTCAATATTTGGAGATCGTTTCGGTGAGTAGCAAACCGATTTTTCAAATATCAATTTATGACCTATCTACTCTGTGAGAATATGACGTAATATGTCAATGCTCATTGGAAGATGTACTACCGTGAACATAGGTAAGCGTACGTATCTAAAAAAAGAGTCGTTCTTCCGTTCCAGAGTCCTACGACAAATCGGCTATAATTCCGAAGAAAAAATAAGAAGAAAGTACATGTGGTACGCTATTTACGCTTGGTTCGGACCCGCGGTTTTATTTGCGATTGCTGCTGCCTTTCTGAACTACATGACGTACTTTGGCACTGATATACGCCGTAAGTTTTATTACTGATCCATTGCTAGATAATACATAGAACGAAATCAGTCGTAACATTTTATTCGATTTAAGAGGTTGAATCGTATGAAATTTATTCATTACTTTTTGAGTTGATCCTCTGACATTTTTTCAAATAGTGACGTGTAAGGAACCAGCGATGAGTCGTGATTATTTCATTGAATACAAGCCTGATTTGATTTATGTATTATGACGCTCGAAACACATTTCTCAATGATACCTACAAAAATAAAGCTTTTTTCCACTCACTATAGGTAAAACCTTCGTACTGTGGGGTAGCGTGGGAGTTGTCACCGTTGCACTCATTTGCAACATCTTCCTGCACACCTCGACAGCACTTAACATCAGGCTGCAGAAAAGGGACACGGCAAATCTATTCAGTGAAGTGAATTCACATTACGAGATCGATAAACAACGGTAATTCGCAACATTAAATTAATAAGTAACGTGATCCTCAAGAAAATCAGATCAGAAAATCGTTTGCGAATTATATGGTGTTAACGCGTTGGCCGATATTTATTAATTTTAAACATTTCATTTCAGGTTCAAATTGCACTTCACACTCTTCATGATAACGGGAGGTCACATGGTCGTGTGGGTAATTTGGCTTATCTGGTCGACACCCTTAACGATGTATTTTCTTGGCGGGACGGAAGTGGTGCAGAGTTCTCTTATATTCGCCATTTTCATTTGCAAGGGAGACTTCAAACAGGCCCTTTACGTCCGATTTCCTGGCCTTCGGAGAATAGGGGCTTTTTGTAGGAATAAAAACGACACATTCCAGCTCAACTCAACCACCCTCTAGTCCTGACGTTTCGGATTTGGGCAAAAATTTTGTCTTGCTTCACTTCTGGCGCAAATCTGCACCTGGTTCTTTGGCGAAGTTCTTCGAGCCCCGGACGGGTCAGGAATTCAGAAACTGTCGATCGATGTTGCGTTGGAATTTAAAAGTCGTATCAACGAAATCGAGGTCATTGATAAGTTCGTCTTGAATCCGACTTTGAGAGAGAAAAAAATTGGGATAATTTCAATGAGGATTTGGCTGTCGGATATTGACTTGCAAGAGAATAACTCATATTCCGATAATCTGAGCATTTTTAATTCTCTCCCTCTTTTCCCGAAGAATCTTTGAAGAGAGTAAAAAATTCTGAAAGCTAGTCAAGATGGAGATTCTGATGTCCCAGAATTTGATTTTGTTAGCGCATTGAAACGTCATGATATAATTGAGAATTTCAAGCGATAAATGTCTTAATATCCGCTGTCACAAATGTTTCAATTTATTGGGTAAAGCATTCGGAATGAGGCGTTAGTTCGGTTCGAATTGATCCGTTTGTCCAGAAGTTACATTTCTCCGCAGGAACAATCATGTATTATTATGAATCGTATATTATGTTAGCTTTATGTTGCGATTCTTATTTTCATTATTCTTATCGTTCTTATCGTATTTGTCATCATTATTATTATTTCGGATATTCTTATGATTCTTATTTTTGCTAATTTTTTCTAATCATTCTTATTATGCATATTCTTATTATTCTCAGTAAATATTTCTATTATTAAGACTACAAAAGGGCAGAGGAGGAAACTACCAAGGCAATGAATCATGGGCTTTCTTTTTTGTAAATTACTTACATCAGGTTCCACGCGCTTTCATTCAGAGTGATTTCCTCTGCTTTGGCTTCACTGGTAATATGAGTGAATCAAATTGTTGACTCTTATTAATAATACGTATAACAGTAATCGAATCAATGTAATATAATGTGTTATGGTATACTTAAATATATTTATCTATCACTGCATCCTGTTTTTTCGTTACTATGTTTCCGTCCGCAAAATTCAACCGCAGAAAGTTCAGTGCCTGATTGTGAAATGGATCGAGGTCAGCGAGTCCTACGGTTGAATCACGACCGTCATCTACAATGGTCAATGCTCGCCGTTTTCTGGTAGTGATATCATTGCCGTACGGTTTAGTTGATTCATAAATGAACAATAAATAATTGGAGAATGAGACGTAGACCGGAATCGAGAATGGTGTTTCGAAAGAGGATGAGAAGACGCTGCAAACTTCACCAACGATATGTGACTGGTTTTTTTCCCTGAGAGCCCGTTGCACGCTCGGTTAAGGGAGATCGGCTCCAAAGGATTTGGTATACCGAGTCTAGTAAACGCAGACGTCAAACGGATTGATAAAGAAACGGACTCTTCAGGGGTGGTGATAAAATGACGAATTTAAAAAAAAGCCGCTGTCAATAGTTGCAGTATCCCTGTATGGACCCATAAGGTGTGTGTAAATAACTTATTATTTATGACACCATTGATGTTTCAAACCATAGTTTCACCTGGTACAACAAATGCAAGGCAAATTCCGATTAAATTCCATAATCGTAGTAATGCAGTCTGGAAACATAATAAATTCGAAGATTGCTGTTCTCAGGACGATCAGAAAATATATGGATACAAAAAGTTAGTTATACGATGCATTTTCATGCAAGTTACGCTTGCCGCAGTGCATATAACATAATAAATTATTATGCAGGAAAATGCGCCAATTGTTTCATGAAAAAGCTTTATATGGTGTGAGTGCGAAACCAAGTAACTTGACTCGAGAATTGATAGGATGTACCGCAATTTCCTTTTTCTCGTAAGTCCGGGATGATGAAAAATGTTCAAACCATCAATTTGCATAAAACGCTGTGAAACGCAGTTTTATATTGCTGCCAGTTCAACGGTAACCATTGCTGAAGATGGTCGCACTTCAAAGTTTTTCTGTGCTGATTTTCTTGTCAACTTTTTCATCAGGCAGGGCCGACACGAACAGATCCGGGGTGCTATTTCCGGTGAACGACACTTTTGACGTGAATGAAGGAAAACCATATTATTCGGGGTCTGCGTCCAAGTCAGACTACAATATTTCACGAAAGCTGACGCACCCCATAAGCGATAGCCGTCTCGACAGCCCACACAACACAAGAATACGCTTGTCGCTCTGCTGTCCTTTCGGAAAGGCCCGAAATCAGGGGAGCTGTGTAACAGATAATGCTACAACCGAAATAGTGCCTCGGATCGGTGTTAGGATTAACGATTATGTCGATCAAATAGAGATTTCGAAGCGGAATTTCGATCTACCTTTTGAAGATCCGTGTGATTTCGACTGGATGGTACCATCTGTGTTGAACAATTTTGTGCTAGAAAATGGGTCAATACGTGGTGCAGATTTTGGCGCAGAATCACTCTATGACGTTGAACATTACTGTTTGTATCGGAATCCGGAGTCGAATGAGTATTTGGCCAGAGTATGTCATCCGTTCATAAAAAAATACACCTGGACGGTTTTCTGCGTCACTATTGTCATTTTCATGATGCTCGCAGTCTTCACCGTTTACTCCGTAATACCCGAACATAGAAACCTCCATGGAATGATTTTTCGATCTTACATAGGCACCTATGGTTTAACAGCAGTTGGCGTAATGGCAATGGAATTCACAACCGAATCGAGAACCAATGTCTACTTGTACAGTTTTTCTGGTATGAATACAAATATGCGAGAAAACTCATACGAAACTTTCCTCGTGTATTTGATACACATACACATGTGATCCTCTTGACATTTTTTTTTTTTTTTTGAAGTGAGTGACTTCTCAACTTCTCTAACGACTTTTTTTCAGACATCACCGTACGATATTGCGCTGGCTCTTGTGCTGGCTGGTTAAACGTGATGAGCTTCAATGTATGGCGGTCATTTCGGTAAGTTACAAAACAATTTCTCGGTGATCAATTACCCGTTGTCAATTTTTATGTCCAAATCGAACGCCTTTCTGTTTCAGAAACTTACGATCCATCGATTTTCACACCAAAGAACACAAAAACCGAGAATTTATTTGGTACGCTGTTTTTGCATGGGGAGGCCCTGCCGTTGCGCTGATGATTCTGCTCATTCCTATTTACAACTTGCCTTACCTCTGCAATGAAGAACTTGGTGAGTTCATGAATGATGATCCATATTTTGCTGATGTATGTTTTCAACAGCGGTCATAAGAATCGGTCAAGGCCCAAGTTCATTTTGCAATATTGATCCACGATGTTAGCACAAACTTTGAGGGGATCCCTTGACATTTTTCTAAAACCAGAGCATTGAGATTTTCTCGTGGGACCGAAAATATTTCTCATATTCGGTTTTCTTCGAACAATTTTTCACTCTCATTTCAATGGCAGCCATGTAGCTCTAGCTCCCGCTATGCTTCACAGGGTACAGTATAAGACTTTGGTATTGTGTGGAAGTGATCACCGCCACTTATATTTTCAACACGATTCTTTACATTTGGACGGCACTCGCAATCAGACATCATAAAAGGGATACGGCTCATCTCGCCAATGGCGTGAATAAGCACAACGGGGCCGATGAGCAGTGGTAAGTTCTAGCTCGGTACAGAATTCACATGATTCTGAAGATGACTCACAAGGAAATCACTTATAAATGGATTGGTTCGCGGATTACATGACAAAACGTTTCCCCCCTGAGCTTGAGAATTCAATAATATTTTATATCGATCAATTTCAGGTTCAACTTGTACGTGAAACTTTTTGTGCTATTGGGTGGTCATATAGCGATGTGGGTCATTTTTCTGATCTGGCCGACGACCACGATGATTCATATATTTTCGACGCTAGAATTGATACAGGCTATTGTCATATTTGTAATTTTCATTTGGAAGGACGACGTCAAACAGTCGTTCTGTAAACGCATTACCCAAATTGTGAAGGTAATATTTAGTTACGTTAGTAGATGGTCTGGATCGACATCAAGCGACTAGATCCGAACGAAATTTGTCTGAGAAGACTACCCATCGCCAAGTATTCATTTTTACTCCTTTTCTTGACTCTAAGGTTCCTTCTTGGAAGCGAATGCCACGATCTTCACCAGACCCAAGTGATCCACGAAATCACGTCTGTGTCGACATCAGGGAAAAAATTTCTACGTCTTCCAGTAACGAAAAAGCACAAAGTCGGCTTACACGACTTTGAATCAGAGATAATTCAGAATACAATTCGATATTTTCAGTAATAAAACAATCCTATTCGTTTCATAATTTTGAAATCAATTCAACGACAAAGACTATGCATGCATAAATAATTTCAACCAACAATCATAACGAAAGGACTGAAGCTATGAAGTTATTTGAATAAATATCATGTTTTCGATGTATCTCAATAAACTTACCTAACATTTATTATTCCCATGTTATCAGAGTGAGGTCGAAAGAGACCATACAGATCGAGCCTACAATGTTATTCTTTAAGAAATTAATCCGTCAGTTACCAGAATGTTACGTATATACATAGAACGGAAAAAAGAAATAAAAATCCCGCGGAAAAGTGTATATCACTTGTATCCTCAAGATCGTTGTGTATGAAAAATGTCCTTATTCCCAGAATAGGATGTGCGTACCATAGTATATCTTTTTAGACAAAAAAGGCTATCTGTGACATCATTTGTATACCAGCATGTCCGGAGTGATTGCAATCAATGTCAGTTACTCAAAAGCGAAATGTCCTTCCAGTTGAATGTCAATCACCGTTGGAAATGGCTGCTCATCAAAGTATTTTCGTGAGTGAAATTATTGCGTTGTTTTTTTGGTTCGCGAACGCCGGAATTATTGCGACTGAAGAGCTATGGCCAACGAACGAAACTGATCACCTTTTATCAAGGGAACCAGATCCTTTGGGGTCCACACCCAACTCAAGTGACATTTTTCCATCGGAGACAACGATGTCCACAAACGACTCCTCGTCAAGTATAGAAATTAGCTTGAAGCTGTGTTGTCCTTTCGGAGAAATCCGAGACGATGATAACTGCATAAAGGGCAATGCGACCCTTGGCAAAATTAAAATTGGCATGGGCAACGAGTACGTGGAAACAGAAGTGTCATTAGAAAATTTCCATCCCGTTATTGATGACCCCTGCAAATTCGGATGGATGGTGCCGTCTAAGATAAAAGACTTTCATGTGCTGCGAGACAGGTCGATCCATGCTGCAGATTCTGACGAAGAATCACTCAGCTGGGACTATGAACATTATTGCCTATTCCAAAATTCAGTAACGTTCGATTATGAGGCCAAAGTATGTTACCCGTTCGTACGGAAAGGATGGTGGGAAATAGTTTGTGCGACTATTTTGATTCTCGTTATGCTCCCAACCTGTATCGTGTACGCCGTAGTACCAAAACTGAAAAATCTTCATGGAATGATATTTCGTTCTTATGTAGCAACTTACATTCTCAACGCTGTATGTGTATTGGCATTGGAGTTCACAACTGAAGTGACAGCCAACGCCGACTGGTACACCTTCTCTGGTAATAATAAAATTAGTATGGATACGAAAAAAATTTAATGTAAAAGAATTCTAATGTAGGTTACTGTGCTATAAGTTAACACAAATTCTGCAACCTTAACGATCGAATTGTATTTAAATACAAATTGAGAAACAGTGACCGTACTCTACACGCATTTCCGGATTTTAGAGCCTATCGAATCGGTTTCGTTTTCAGAAACTGGTGTACGCTTATGCTGCTGTTCTTGTCTTCTTTGGCTGAACGTGATGAGTTTCAATATATGGCGATCGTTGCGGTGAGTTGTAGAATGAATTTATTCAAATTATTAACAGTATTGTGGCTCGCGAGATTGTAGAGCATAGAACGATGTGTATCGTCCGGAAAGAAATATCTCAGAGAAACATCGTGAAGTTCTCAACTGAGATGCATTTTATAGAAATTTTATGTCCCAGATTTTTACCTCTGGAAGTTACGTTTTTAGGAAAATATCCTGTGGAGATTCGACGGCTTTTGGACGTCAAAAACTGGGACATAAGACGTTTGATAGACAACTTTCAGTTTCGAGCTGTCTTGGTTGGATTATTTACGATCATGTAAAGATTTTTTTTTCTTCCAGCGATGTACGAGCCATCAATTGTAACACGAGAGAATATGAAAGAGAAAAGTACACCTGGTACGCTATTTACGCTTGGGTCATTCCAGTCGTTGTTGGTGCGACTATAGTAATTACTCCACTCTACATACCCGTCCTTCGCAACGAAGCAAATGGTAAATTTGTATTTTCATCGGCTGGTTCGATCTCCTCTTGATAGCCTTGATTTTCTATTGAATAAATATAGCTCATTGGTATTTGTTTATAATAATCCATGCACACGGAGATCTTATTCACGCTTTATAGCCCACGTCGTAAAAATATGGAGTAGAGCGTGGCAATAGTTGCCATTCCTTACTCGAGTAACGCCTTTCTGTACATCTTGACGACACGCCTAATCAGACAGCACAAAAAGAACACAGCTCGGCTATCAAGTTCTGCGAAGAAACACCACGATACCGCTGAACAGTGGTATGTTAAAACTTACACACAAACAAAACAAACAACAAACAAAATTTAGACGAATTTAGAAAAATCTGAAAACACCCAAGCAAGAAATCAGAATCAATTCTTGAACGAGTTCTTCTTTCTATGACATGATTGTGTTTCACAAAAGACTTTCTCTCCTCAGCTCAGAATAAACTGAAGGTATCTATGGATTCATTTCAGGTTCAACTTGTACCTGAAACTATTTTTGATAATGGGAGGTCACATGATAGCGTGGGTCATTTGGCTGTCCTGGCCGACACCTACAATTACACATCTACTTGGCACCGTAGAAGTTTTACAGGCCCTCCTCGTATTTTTTATTTTCGTTTGGAAGGACGACATCAAACAGTCATTCTACGAACAATTTAAATATTTTATATCGTCAAGAGATACGTCACACGCCTAGATTCGTGGCAGAATGGGACAAATAAAGGGTCCCAAGGAGATTTCTGGGAAAGTGGATAATAACGAAGCAGTCTATTATCGGTATATCTGAGAATTTATTGCTGCAGCATCAATACAATATTACTTATTGTCAATTTTATGTACAATTCGTCATTTTTCCGTAAATCATGTCTTCATTTTCTCTCTGGTATATAAATTGTGATAACACAAACCACATTTGTAATATAATAGTATATCATCTCATATGAATGATTTCACCAAGACTGAGTTCATTCATTCGTCGCAATTGGAACAGAATCCTTGCTGTCCGGAGATGCTTGAGATTCGATGAAAGTTTATCGAACGGTAACATCAGGACGAGTGCTATAGGTTTTAATATTACTATCATTCAGTAAATAACTCAAAAAATTAGACAAGAATAATTCTATTTTGCGACAACGTATTCATGCTCGTTGTATTTCCATTGCGATGCCTGTCATAGATTGTATTTCGTTAACGCATCCTCCATGCGAACCCTTTGACGCCACGGAGGCCACTGACCCCACGACAGGTGCAGCCGCCCAAGGTTAGTGGTTTCACTTTCACTTGCCCGGCGTGTGCCGCTAACGGGGCGACAAATGGTATCGCCATCTCGCGGTCCAACATACGAACTACTCTTGCCGCGACACCGATGCGCCTTGCAAATGTAACTTGCATTCCAGTCGGTAGATAAAGTATATGATGAGGCGCACCGATGTTTCCGGCTAAAGTAGTTCGGCAGCTCGACCGCGAGATGGCGATACCATTTGTCGCCCCGTTGGCGGCACCCGCCGGGCAAGTGAAAGTGAAACCACTGACTTTGGGCAATTGCACCTGTCGTGGGGTCAGTGGCCCCCGTGGCGTCAAAGAGAACGTATGGGGGTTGCGTCAACGCGATCATAACCTCTAAATAGGAATACTTCGAATACAAAGCATTGGTCATGTCTTTCACAGTGCACTCATCGACGAAAATAGATTCTTGACTATTTTCTTGAATAATATACTGAATGATTTGCCTTCTGTTACAGTTTGATAATCTCCGTGCAGAGTAGAAACGTTTTCGTCTAGCAAGGATTCAATTCCAATTGCAACGATCGAGTATACGGTGAACAGTCTTCGTAAAATTAGTTACGTTAGCTAGTATATTATTGTAATATAAATATGGTTTACACTATGATGGGATGCAAATAAATGACAGACTCGATAAATTGAGATAGATACATATTTATTTTTAAGAAACTATTGCAAATTGTACACAATCTTGTAGATAATTAATTTTTTGACACTACCGCAATAAAATCCCAGATATACCAATAATCAATTGCTTCATTATTTTCCACCTTACCGTCCCTACGTCTTTTAATTTATTTTCATGTTTAGTAAATAAATATATAGCCAATACAGCCATGCATGAAGACACATATGCACGTGTACAATTCTTTTTTCCCATCAAAAATTTCAGCACACCTCCTCGAGTCAGATGTTCTCCTGATACCAGGAGCAAAAATTTTAGACCTAAAATTTTTCCAAATCCGAAAAACGCTAGTATAAATGAATATATAGAGAGTCGTGCATGAAGACGAGTATCAATGCCTATACTCTACACTATATATATCTATACACGTGTCCAAAATTTTGGAACACCTCCTCGGGTCAGATGTTCTCCTGATACCAGGAGCAGAAATTTTCGACTTAAAATTTGTCGAAATCCGAAAAATGCTAGTATGAATGAATATATAGAGAGACGTGCATGAAGACACGTATGCATGCCTCTATCTATACACATGTCCAAAATTTCGGAACACCTCCTCGGGTCAGATGTTCTCCTGATACCAGGAGCAGAAATTTTCGACTTAAAATTTTTCCAAATCCGAAAAACGCTAGTATAAATGAATATATAGAGAGACGTGCATGAAGACACGTATGCATGCCTATATCTATACATATTCCAAAATTTCGGAACACCTCCTCGGGTCAGATGTTCTCCTGATACCAGGAGCAGAAATTTTCGACTTAAAATTTTTCCAAATCCGAAAAACGCTAGTATAAATGAATATATAGAGAGAAGTGCATGAAGACACGTATGCATGCCTATATCTATACATATATCCAAAATTTCGGAACACCTCCTCGGGTCAGATGTTCTCCTGATACCAGGAGCAGAAATTTTCGACTTAAAATTTTTCCAAATCCGAAAAACGCTAGTATAAATGAATATATAGAGAGAAGTGCATGAAGACACGTATGCATGCCTATATCTATACATATATCCAAAATTTCGGAACACCTCCTCGGGTCAGATGTTCTCCTGATACCAGGAGCTAAAATTTTCGACTTAAAATTTGTCGAAATCCGAAAAACGCTAGTATGAATGAATATATAGCAAGACGTGCATGAAGACACGTATGCATGCCTCTATCTATACACATGTCCAAAATTTCGGAACACCTCCTCGGGTCAGATGTTCTCCTGATACCAGGAGCAGAAATTTTCGACTTAAAATTTTTCTAACTCCGAAAAATGCTAGTATAAATTAATATATAGAGAGTGGCATGAAGCCACGTACGCATGCCTATATCTATACACATATCCCAAGTCCTGCAAAAATTTTGGAACACCTTCTCGGCTCATATGCTCTCCTGTACCAGGAGCATTTTCGAGTAAAAATTTTGGCGGAAAAAAGGAATAGTATATGTATGCATTCATAGGTTGGTCCGTGCAGGTCGCTATACGTTTAGGAACTATCACTGGCGTAATTTAGAGTTCAAGGTGAGGAAAGTGGAAAATAACGATGCATAGTTCATTGTGGTGTATATCGAAATTTATTGCTGCAGCATCGATACAATGTTACTTATTGTCAAAGTTATGTATAAATTGTAATTGTTTCCTAAAAATAGACATTCCCATCGCAATTGATCGAGTCTCTTCATTTGCCTCATGGCATTCAAGTAATTATATAATATAAACCACATTTGCATTGCAATAATATACTATTTAATGTAACTAATTCTACAAAGACTGAGCTTAATAAACTCTCAATTGCTGCAATTGCCAATGGGAAGAGCATCCTTGCTGGAGGGTGAAAAGTTCGTTCAACTGTAACAGAAGGGCAAGTGTTATAATATCATTATTATCCAATTTTATAATACTCGAAAAACTATCTAAGGAGAATTTTTCTTCGCCAATCAGTGCACTGTCTGTTCTGCAACAACTTTTCCGCGATCAGTGTATTTCTATAGAGCTCTCCGTCACACTCAAGTCCTGTTTACACAATCCACGTCCGTACCCTGCGACGCCACGCGGGTCACTGACTCCACGACAGGTGCTCTTGCGTTAGGTTAGTGCTCGTCCTTGCTCGGCTCGTGTCGCCCACTGGTTTCTAAACGATGTCCTCGTCTACTGCAATAGGGGATTGGCACGCGGGTTGCGTGTAATAGGCGCACCAATATTTGAAAAACCACATACATGTTTGTCAATGGCATGCGGGCTGCATATCGATTATAATAAGATATAACGAGTCATTTATTTAAATGTTTCTAATTCGCGTTTATAATGAGAAAAATTGATTACCGAAGAGCTTATTTATTGACATAATTTATTAGTGAATAATTATGTACTTAAACACAGTGTGCAATTGTTAGACGTTACTTGTAGTATCTCAGTTTCTGGGACAAAAATACATTGCGGATCATCTGTGAGAGCATTCTGAAAATGATTTTCAGGTGCTCACTGGGTTGCATTAGAAATTCTTCAACATTACAGAGAGTATAGTTATCCAATACTGAATTTATTTCAATTCGTGAATGTCGGATGTGTCACCTTGAACCTTGTTTATAAATGTGGTTTTACGCGAGTACCACGGATTGCCCCCTAGATCATTCATTCCGGTTTCCATCGTATCGACGTATCCCCTCTTTTCTGTTTGTCTACCGGCTGGGATTCCCGACTTTCATAACGTTGTAGTCTGTCAGCAAACTCCTCACCATTTTGAACTACATGGTCACATACGACTTCCAGCGCGCAACTGAACGATACTACAGCCATTTAAAATTCAAGCGCTGTATTAAACACGTTGTTCTCCATCGCCATATTGTAAATTCATTGATTAACGGTGCGGGTATACGCGGTTCTTACATTTTTATTGAAAATTGCTTCATACCTCCCGAACAAGTTAGTAATGGTGATTTCAGCAATCTGGATACGAGATTAAAGCGGGTGAGCCAATTTTTCTTTGGACTAGCTATGTAATGTGAAAATGTCCGTTTTTCTAACAAAAGTCACTTACAAATACTTTTGAAAATTCATCATCCTCATATTCTGCTTATTCCAAACGTCAATTTTTGAAGGTGTGGCAATTGGATGCTCATCAAGTTACTAATACTCGTCCACCTATTTTAGAAAATAATGAAAAGATGTCAATTTTGACGCGAGTTTCAAATGAAATAGATGTGCAATAGCATTTTCTTTTCTCTACATACGTCTAATATCATAGTTGACATTCAGAAGCAGCATTGCACCATGTTACCACAAAAGGCGCCAGAGTCTTGACTTGTAATAAACTATTGGATGTACCCGCAACTTGATAATTGCGGTATGCGCTTAACCGGTTCCCACGATAAACAATATTCACACATTATTACACATCAGGCTGGTAATTCAAACGAAGGAATATTCTTCCAGGGAAACAGCGGCAATCTGCACTACCACAACTTGCACTGAAAACAAAACAGTCGAATATTTCGTGCACAACAAGAATAAAAAAAAAATGGTTCCTCTCCGAAAACTTTTCGCGGTGGCTCTTTTCTCGACATTTCTCTTGGCGAAGAGCAGCGGCGACGGGTCAAGGGAACCACGTCCAACGAACGACAGCGCCGATCTTACCGAAGAGATACAAAACTCTTCGATCTCAATTGTAAAGTATACAGAAATTTTTCCGCCAAATGAAACATCCTCCAGAGATGATGGAAGACTCGGGTTTCTATGGGACTCTGAACCGTACTCATCGCTTTGCTGTTCTTCAGGCCGAGCGTACCTAGACGGAAGCTGCGTAGAAGATAACATCACTTCCGGCATCTTGCCGCAATTGGACATACCCAGACAGTATATGCACTTGTTCACTGCCGATCCTTGTGACGTTAATTGGCTGTTGTCTTCGGAGTTGCAAGATTTTGAGGTACTCGGAAACGGGACGATCTATGTTCAAAACTTCGCTGCAGGATCGCTCTTCGACTCTGAACATCACTGTCTGTTCCGAAGACCAAACTCTACAGTGTATTTCGCTAAAGTCTGTTATCCATGGATAAGAATAGAGTATTGGCAAATGAGTTCCTTGGTAGTCGTCATTGTCATAATGCTTGTAATCTTCATGGGATACAGTGTAACCCCAGAACTGAGAAATCTTCATGGAATGGTATTCCGCGCCTATCTCATCACCTACATCGTCACCCACATTTCTGTTTTGGGACAGCTGCTCACTGCTGATTCGAGAACCTACGCCCCCTTATTCACCTTCTTTGGTACGATTTTGACAAATTTTTCACCCCATCCTATAATGTTAATTGTAGGTTTACGAAACGTATCTGTATGTAAAACTTTCTGACTCCTAAATACCTATTTGATGATTTTTTTTCAGTATTCTGCTTACACTATAGTGCTGGCTGCAGTGCCCTTTGGTTTAACGTAATGTGCTTCGATATCTGGCGGACATTTCGGTGAGTTGTTGTTAGTAGAATTGTTTCTAAATTTATCATGTATCCATGTTCTAAGCCTTCGCATTGTCTAATGTAAATGAGTGTCAAGATATGTGAATTTGTTTAAGTGGACATACACCCATGCATAAATTCATTTAACGCCATTTTAGGAATTTCACAAAAATCGTTATTTTGTTCCAGAGGCCTAAGACCCGTCGACGAAAACATCAGGGACCATGAAAGAAAAAAGTTCATCTCTTACGCAATTTATGCCTGGGTATCCCCTGCCATTCTGCACACAATTACGATACTTGTTACGTCCTATGTGCCTTATTTCCGCAATTCCAAACTCAGTGAGTTTCGAATAGTTATATACATGTGTATGAAAAGAAAAAAAAATCCAAACCTCCTCAGTAACTTCTTCTTCTCTCTTTACAGACAATAATCCAATGCTGTGGTGTTGTGTCGCATTACTCACTAGCGTCGTTGTTTGCAACACGATATTCTACTCCTTGACATCGCTCAAAATCAGAAAGCATCAAAAGGACACTGCCGATCTGACTAATGGAGTGAAACACCACGAAACAGAAGTTCAATGGTAAGTTAGAATATCGAATTAGAGAATAACTCGATTGTGAAAATAAGAGGTAATGACCGCACCGCCGTTTTCTTTGTGAACCTTTTCTTCCCCCATGATCAATAATTAAACGAAGCTTTTCACGAATCGTTTCAGGTTCAGTCTACACATGAAACTCTTTTTGATAACGGGATGTCACACGATCATGTGGGTAATTTGGGAACTGTGGCCAACATCCACAAATACCATCCTAATGACCGTACTAGAAATAGTACAGTGTATCCTACTATTCGTTCTTTTCACTTGGAAAGACAACATCAAAAGATCATTTCGCGAACGATTCGACAATACGGTGTGTCGACTGCAGTCTAGTTTCGGCACGAGCCAGACGACATCCTCGAATCCGTGTTGAACCGTTCTGAATATCGTTTAACCATAGTTCGTAGGCAATAGGATAAGAAACTCTGATTACCTATACTGAAGCTATATCTGATAATTGTACAATTACTGCCTCAAATACAGAAAATAAATACCAATTATGTTTTCCTTATCTATATTCATGTGTTTGAATGAATCCTACGTCCCGCTAATAGTCAAGACATGTACAAATCGATGCGTCATTATATGAATAATTATGCAAATGCAGTTCTATTTTAATAGCAGAGGTCGCTCTTTGATTGTTCTGGTGGGTTTTTCCCACATGGAGCGATCCTCTTTTTCCCGCTAAGCTTCTAGCTGGAATTCCCTCCTCGCCTCACGTTGTGTGTAGTTTATTCGCATACGACTCTCAACGAGCCGCTCGTCCGGCAGCTTGAAGTCAATGTAAGTTTCTTCTAGTGTCAAGGATACCGTCTTGCGGACAACTGCATTTACGGAAATTTAAAGCTTCATATTCTCTGGTAGCAAATTGAGATAAAAAATGTAAGGAAGTAGCGTCGCGGTGTTTTTCATCACCGTAATACAAATACTTTCATTGGTGGTGTGGAAGTCCGTGGTTTTTACAAAATACCGAGAATTTCTTCGTATTTCAAGCACGTTGGTCATTGTGGTTTCAACAATCTGGATCTGAGATTCAAATACGGTGAGTTAACTTTTATTCAGACTACGAGATACCCTGCAGACTATTGCCAGGTAAATCATAGCCTCTTCATTTCTAGCAAATAATAAATATAAAGATACTCAGATTCAGTATTGACGACTGTAGACAAGCGGACTCTCATAAAGTTACCAACACATGCCCTGCCTATTCAAAAAATAACCAAACATTTGAATATTTGCTACAGTTTTGCACGAAATGGTTTTCCAAAGGAATTAGTCCCGTTACGGGAAATAACTACGGACACGTCAGTACCTCGTTATTACACAAGAAGCAGTACTTTCACACTAACGACATGAATATATTATTGCATATATTCTCTGTTTAACTCATGTACAAATATCGAAAGTTATTCGAGATGTGAAGATGCCAAGGGATTGCAATTATTCCATTTCATTGAAATCATTATACTCTTCAAGCTCTGTATTATTCTTTTTCTTTCTCAATGATGTTGATGAATAGTTATAGTACATGCCTACTTTGAAGTGGAATTTACTGTTATCGCTATTTTACCATTCCATTCTTTCGGGTTTTTGTGAAATATCTCTTAGTATTGTGAGTAATATAGGTATTGCGTATACTCACGTCATGTTCTGAAGTTCTGAATCGTCATCATCTATTGCATGTAGCTGCAGCTCGATGACTGCGGTACGCGGTTTCCATTTCCCACGACAAATGATATTGGCACACTATTATCGGACTAATAGTTACAACGAAGAAACATTCTTGCAGAGAACAGCGACAACTTGCACTACCACAACTTGCACTAGGAACTAGACGCGAAGATTTCTGTCAGCACAACAAGAACCGTCTAAAAAAAATGGTTCTTCTTCGAAAACTCATCGTGGTGGCTTTTTCCTCGTCATTTCTATTCGCGAAGATGACCGTCAACGGGATAAGAGAACCTTATCCAACGAACGCCAGCGTCGGTCTGACCGAAGAGATACAAGACTCCTCGATGCTGGTTGCAAAGTACGAAGAAATTTTTCCGCCAAATGAAACGACGTCCAGAGACGGTAGAAGTCTCGGCTTTCCATGTGACTCTAAAACGTGCTTATCGATTTGCTGTGCTTCAGGGAAAGCGTACGTAGACGGAAGCTGCGTAAGAGATGAACACACTTCCGGCATCTTGCCGCAAACGAGCGTACCCAGGCAGGATATGCACTTGATCACCGGCGACCCTTGCGATGTTAATTGGTTGTTATCTTCGGAGGTGAAAGATTTTACTTTATTTGCAAACGGGACGTTCTATGCTCGACTTTTTAACGGAGAATGGCCTTTCGGCATTGAGCGTTACTGCCTGTTCCGGAGACCAAATTCTACAATGTATTTAGCGAAAGTGTGTTATCCATGGATGCAAATAACGTATTGGCAAATAATTCCCTTCCTATTCGTCATCCTCGTGATGCTTGCAATCCTCATCGGGTACAGCGTGACGCCAGAATTAAAGAATCTTCATGGAATGGTATTTCGCGCCTATTTGGCCACTTATATTTGCGCCCATATTTCTACCGTGGCTCAGCAGTATACTTCTGATTCGAGAACCTACGCCCACTTATTCACCTTCTTTGGTAAGAATTTCAGTTAATTTTTTACCACAATTTTTTATCCGTATTGATTTTTAATTTTCTATCCCAAAATGTTTAATGTTGATCATGTAGATTTATAGAAAGTATCTGTATGTGAAACCTTCTGACTCCTATATGATGATTTTTGTTCAGTAATCGCCTCACACTATGGCGCTGGCGCTTGTGCCCTTTGGTTTAACGTAATGTGCTTCAATATCTGGCGAACATTTCGGTGAGTTGTGGCACAATTTTTTTCCGAATTTATAGTCTACGTCCACGTCTGTATGAATTCCAAAATATCGTTATTTTGTTTCAGGGGCTTACGGCCTGCCGATGGCAAAGTCAAGGAACATGAAAGGAAGAGGTTCATTGCTTATGCAATTTATGCCTGGCTGACCCCCGCCGTTCTGCATACAATCACGACCCTCGTTATGTTCAATATGCCCTTCTTCCGCAAACGACCACTCAGTGAGTTTTGAATTTTTATGAATTAAAAAAGGATTCAAAAATCACCCTAGTAATTATATTTCCGACGACTGTCCCAAGATTTACAGAAAAATGAGTATAGTAGTTTGCTTCGGCACACGTATTTGGTTACTAGGACAGTTATGGCATTCCAACATTTAATGTAACTAATCAAGAACTTAGTTTCATATTCCGATCGAATGGTTACAACAGTTTTAGCTCTTTCTCTCGCTTTACAGACAGGAATCTCATACTATGGTCCTGTGCTTCGTTACTCGTTATCATCGTCGTTTGCAACGTGATATTCTACTCCTTGACAGCGTTTAAAATCAGAAAACATCAAAAGGACACTGCACATCTGACTAATGGAACGAATAAGCATCACAAGGAGGAAAAACAACGGTAAGTTCAATTCTCGAATTCGAAAAATACGCGATTGTGAAAAATAAGAGATGATGACCGTACTACTGTTCTTCTTGCAAACCTCTTTCTCCTAAGATCACAAGGTAAATGAAGCTTTTCACTAATCGTTTCAGAGTCAATTTACACGTGAAACTGTTTATGATAACGGGGTGTCACACGATCTCGTGGGCCGTTTGGGAAGTGTGGCCAACACTTGAAACCACCATCGTTGTACTTGTAGTGGAAATAGTACAGTGTCTCCTACTATTTTACATTTACATCTGGAAAGACAACGTCAAACGAGCTTTTCGCCAAAGATTCAGCGATGCGGTGTCTCGACTACAGTCAACTTTTGGTAAAAGCAATACGCAAAGCTCTCAGACAAATATTGTTCTGTATTGAATATCGTTTAACAAGAGTTTGCAGGGAATTCGATGAGAAACCCTACTGTTCTGTATCGAAGCTACATTTCTAGTTATCTAATAGCTACCTTGAATACATGAAATAAGTACCAATCATAGTTTGCTTATTCCTATCCATACAGTTCATGAATGAATGTTAAAGTGGACATAAAAGTTACATACATAGCTAATCAGTCTCTCTATGATGCGTATAATGAAGCGTTCTCACTTTGCGGTTTTCTGCTAACAAGAGAAAAAAAAAATCAGGTTTACAATTTAAATTTATTCAATAAACCAGTTTTTGCACAACATCTTTGCGGTTCTGCGAAGCTGACAAACTCCAGCAACGGAGGTGCGTATATACTTTTTTTGCTCTTGGTTCTAAAATTGGAGAACATTACACCGAATGATACTTGTAGCTGGTCCTGGGAATTCCCTCATTCGATTTGATTATCGTTTCTCAGAGCTGGAGTTCAGATTTTAGAAGATGGATATCTGATGGCGAGGTTTAGTTTCACTCCCAACCGCAGGCTAAGAAATTTTCCATGTTGTATTTCGATGTATACCAAGAGATTTTTTTTTTTTTAATTGACCGATGATTTGTCAAGCTCGGATCCGAGGCGCAAATAAATACATGCTATATCATATATTACTATACAATGATTTTATGTGAAGGTACTCTGCAAATAAACAATTACGCAACAATATAAAAATAGGCATTAAATTTATTCATTTATAAAATCCCCTTCATTTTCGTAGGAAAATATCCTCTGGAAAGACACATTTTTATTTACAATTAATGATATCAATAATTTATAATACCTATGTAGGTATGTATAAGAATGTAATTTTTCTAGCTACCATCCGACAATCTCGAAAGTTTGCGCACAATAATCAACAGGACGGAGCATCGTTTGAGCGTAATCATCCCCTAATTCTTTAAATAACTTTAATCGTATTTCAGACGATTTTGACCTAGTTACCTGAAAATCACAAGCTTGGAATCAGACTTCTTTAGGCTAATTGTAAAAATAATTGAAAATATCACGGTTTGGAAAAGAAAACCCCTCAGTTCGGTGAGCACGAGCACATCGATTTTTTCTAAACTCTTTTATAAATACTAAAAAATGCGACTCGAATTGAAAACTCACAGATTCTAGTCTCTGGATCATTTATCGTCCTCCGAAAAGTTAATTTTACTTAAAAATTACCCATTTATTTGGCAAGAGACATATACCTACGTATATTACACGATTCTGATTGAAGAAAAAAAATAAAAATCTGTGGAAGTGATTCACGTATCATGTTTTTCAACCTGCTCCGAATTGTACCTTCCATCCATCGCCAGAGCTACGACTAGATCTTGAATGAGCTTTTGATTTTGACTACATATTTTTCTCAGCTCTGAAATTTCCTCTTTGAACTGATCAACATTGCTTCCTCCAATACCACTTCCACCGCCTCCTGGCCCTGCTCCTGCTCCTTCTCCTTCACAGACATCGTTATCCTCGTCATCGTCGATGGGAATGTTGCGACGCATCGTCGAATAGCCGTCGCTTTTCAGATAAGTATAGGTCGTGCTGCAGCTCTTCTTGCTGCAAAGAGTCCGACGTACCGGAGTCGACCTACGATCCCTAGCGATTTTATGAGCTGCGGCAAGTACGTCTGGTGGGAGCCTCTTCTCTCTAGGATTAAGGGGTCGAACGGTGAGAACCACCCTCAAAGACGAGGGAAGAACCAGAGCAGACCATCTCAACGTCTTTATGAGACGTCGCGGAAGAACTCCGAGAAAGAGTGCCGTCTCAACTTCGCAAATCAGCTTCGTCTGACGCACGAGCTTAGCCAGTCCTGCGGTTTTCTGGAGACCTTTGATATCGTGGACTGCGATACCCACGAGTAGATTCATCAGAACAATCGTGACGAATAATAAGAATAATAGAAAACACAGCTGAGCTGAAACTTGAAGGAAGAACCATGATACTCCTTTAGTAGGAACTGGTTCCTGTCCGTCATCGGCAGGGAAAAATAGGTCTTCGAATTCCACCTCCCCTGTCATCATTACTAGGACTTTGATCAGCCCTGTATGTGGACTACTGAATGACTTTGAGTGAGGAAACATGACGCAAAAACTTGCTGTAAATCCTACCAAGAGACAGGCGTATGCCAATAGGAGCTTGAAGACTTGAGCCTGGATGCTGGTGAACATAGCGACGTAGGCACCGAACATCGGGAGTTGCCCGATCATGAGCATGAGGTTTCCCCACCCGCAGAGAACAGCGTAGGCTCCTACGTGGTTCTGCCAACGATACGTCCTTCCAGTGTAGATGAAAGTGGTTGCGAACACGCTGAAAACTACGCACCATTCCACCAGGTTGTCTACCTGGGAAAAGAACTGCCTTGCTGAACCGTAGGTCGATATTCCAGCGAATTTTCTCAGGGCTTCGAGCACAGTGAGTATCGTAAGGGCGTACCATACGGTGTCCATGATGACGGGGTTTTGATAAAGGATATCGTTCAAGGCCGTTGTATTGTTGCAAAGTGCGAAACCTTCGAATTCAAAGATCCCGTGGCTTTCGTTGTAGCAGTTGTGAGCCAGGGCTGTCATTACCCATGCAGTAAGGACTAAGACGTATAAGAGGTAAAACAAGAGCCTTCCAACATAGTACTTTCGGATCTTTTGCCACTTGAGATGAAGAAAAGACTGGCATAAAGGGTGCTCAAGTATTTCCTTGTATCCCTCCCCAATAAACGTTTCCAAATACCCAATTTCACCCTGTTGCCCGTGCTGAAGTAGCGGGTGGAAGTCAAGCCTCAGTTCGACTTCTCCAGTCGCTGATCCGTGCTGCCTCAGAGCAATCGAGTTGTCCAGACGTTCTTTGAACACGTTTAAAGAGGTCGGTGTCTTCCTGAGAATAATCGAAAGTGCCGTAGTGCCGCCCTTCGTTCTTGCACTAAGATCAGAGCCCCGTTGAATCAGGATATCAACGCACTGAGAAAGTTCGTTCAAGGCAGCAACGTGGAGTGGCGTGTAACCATACTTGTCAGCTTTATTCACATTCGATTTCCACTCGATCAACAACTCCGAAACGTCAAAAGCGAGGGTAGATCTTCCCAGGGCAACGTGGAGTGGCGTTCTTCCGTCATTATCCTCGGCGTTAGGATCACTACCACCTTTTCGTAGCAGGGCTTCGACACTTTCGAAAGAATGCGCACGAGCAGCTAAATGCAGGGCTGTCTGGGCTCTGTGGTTTCTCAGGGTAGGATCTGCCCCATTATCCAAAAGAATTTCCAAATTCTCGGCACAGCCTGCCTCGGCTGCTAGGTGGAGAGCGGTGTCGCCTTTTCTTGTAGTAACGTCAACGCGACACCCGGCTTTCAGGAGCTCAGCGAGGCACCCTGGGTGATCGCGATCCGTGACGTAATGGATCGGAGCAAACCCGGTAGAGTCAAGATTATTGAGAGCCGGATTTTGGGGAGCGACAAGCTTGACGACGTCGAGAGCGTTGCTCCTGGCCGCGGAATGAAGGACCGTGTCATCACTGACGGGATTTTCTTGTGAGACACCTTCCGCCAGGAAGAATCTGGCTACGTCGTACGAGTTGCCAAAAGCCGCGTACTGAAACGGCGTGTAAACTTTTCGCGAATTCACATTGGCTCCGTTTTTTATCAGGTACTGAACGCCTTCGAGGCAGTTACTAAAGGCACAAAGGTGAAGAGGGGTCAGTCCCTGCTCAGGTTCTGTATGATTGACGTCGGCTCCGGCCTCGAGAAATCCAGACAGGAGTTCTGTGCGTCCAAAAAAGCTCGCGTATAAAAGAAGCGCGTTTTTTTCACCCGATTTACAAGTCTCAAGGATCTGCGCGACGTTTTCACCGTTCACACGGCCCACCTCGACATCCTCCAAGAGCTGAAGTCTACCTCCGACACCGCGTACGTGCTCGACGATGATGTTCTTCACCGCTTCTCTGCATAATATTATAGAGCAGTTTCCTTCGTCGATCAACGAGGTCTCGCTGAGGGACATCGAGTAGCATTGTGGCTCTTCGACAGGAGGTGGAGTCCCGTACTCCATGCAGCGGTCTTCCGGCACCCATCCATCCTCGACTTCGTGGTCTGGCGACTCGGGTCTTCCTCCACCGATCCATCGCGTCAGAAGAAGAGACGTGGTTGTTCTATATTTCGGGTTCTTAGGCGTCGGGGAAATCACTGCCTGAAGACTCGACGTCCGCTCTAAGTGGACCCGCTTTTTTGGAGGCGGCAGGATCGGCGACCCTGGCTGTTGTTCTCCAGCTCCCATGGTCCTTGAAATTTTCCTCTACATTCCGTCACGAACAGGGAACCTGAAAACAATAACACCGTGTCACAATTATCCCCAATGCAAGAATAACATCTGACACATTTGGAACTGAAATTGTTATAATTTCGCAGAAACGTTATTTGCGAGAATTCATATCGAACGAATTTTAACACCTTCGTTCTTTACACTGTTGGTTCTCTATTAAACGATTTGATTGTTCCTTCAGAAGTGAGGGGTCTGAAATAGTAACAATATCACAATGACGATGTACTGTACTGGCAAGACGTTACATAAGAAATTTCAACTGATTGTGCAAATTGTTTAAGGCCACTACCACCTACTTTTAAGCAAGAGGCAGTCCAGAGACTGGAGGACCGGTTATAGGACCAGTATGACACGGTGCCCGAAGACGACCAGCCACTACGAGAATTCGTGAGTAGCGGGGAGAATCGTATAACGTGTGTTGAAAAAATAAAATAATAATGAGTTGCCGTCTAAGTGAGATCAGAATTGAAATATGGTAGGTATACAAGAGTTTGACGGAAAGGTGAAATTCGAGGCGACAGAGTAACAGGAATACGAAACCGTCCGGAGATCCGAATCGCGATATTCGGCTAATCCCGTTTCTAGCCAAAACTAGTTGTCAGTTAACTCGCGTAAATTGTTGGGAATAAAGGTGCGGCGATTGCGCATCAACATCGTCCAAGGAGAGACAATCCAATGAAAATACCGAATGCCGTCGAATTTTCGCAAATTATTTAACAATCCTTTACGGTAACAGATGTAAGGATGAAAGTGTCATACAAAATGGGAAAATAATCATCCAACTAATGATAAAAGTGATACGAAGAAATAAAAACTAACTATTGTTTCTCATACAGATACGTTATTGTACAGAAATAATATCTACCTTAGATTTCCGAGCTTCTATTTCCTGTGTATAATCCTATTTTTGTCACCACCGTAATATATCCACGTAGTAAATAGTCTTTGAAACTCTGAATGATCTTGGCAATAGAGGATTGAGCCTAATCATCACTAACCACAGCTAACGATGAGCATTATTACAGTTTGTTACGTGAATGAACGCGTTCGTAGTGGCTCAGGGTTATCCGAGTACTGATTGAACTCATCTGAGCATCAATCCGTCCTGTGTATCGCGCGAAAGATCACTGTATCATATATATTAATACTGTGAATTTAATATTCGCAACTACGGTTCAACGACTCGGAATATCGGAGTAAGACTACGAATAGCGAATGTCCTAGACAGATATAGACACCGTTTGACAGTGAGGTGAAATTCGTTCGCACTCTACTTATCTATCCATCTCCCCGTCTTGAGGTGCTGGTTATAGAATAAATTCCGGTTTATCCACTACTCCATGTTATATCGCTATGTAGCACATCGCAGGCGATGGTTGATTGGATTTCAAAAGCACGCTGGTTGTTACTCATACATGCAGACAAAGCCCGTTGTGCGAACGTTTCGCACTCTGAGGAAAAATAGACTACCTGACGTTTTTTTTTTTCTGAACGAGAGAGATAGATAGAAGAATAAGAGAGAGGAAAATAATAGATGCTATCTTTAATTCGTCATGATCATGCTAAAGGTGATCTAGCCTCAAGCACCGCTGTGTTATTTTCTTTCTCTTTACACATTTTTTTTTTTTTTCACATTTCCGTTTATACTTTCGCTTTCCGCCATTCGCTGCAGAAAGTTGTAATGCTGATCTGCGGTTTTTACCGGTAGATAAAAATTGTTCAGTTCGTTTCTATGTGAGGTTTCTCAACTCTTATTTCCGCGTGTAAAATACTAGGCAAGTACGTCCGACGTCTTCTTGGTTCTGGACAGCGAACTAATTAGCGAAGTAGTATATTGTGCGTATGTAGTATTCTTGCGACATGATATCGGGTCAAAACTGAAGCTCCCAAGTCACTTACAATTTTATTCACGATTCGTTAACAGTACCACAAGGCTGCGGTTCACGCATTCGTTACGTAAGTCCTAGATCAGGTATGTCGACTATTCGATCATTCAAGAGTGCAATTTCATGACTTTCTGACTCGAATGACGTCAGTATTTGCTGAAGGAAGTTCTGCAGGTACTAATCTTCAGAAATTCAAGCAGGAAAGTTAATGTTTCTAATATGATATCAGGTCACGTAATTCTCGCGTGTTTGGATTACCAATTATTGTATAAAAATACCCAGTACTTAGCACATCAACTTGGATCTTTAGCTCCAGGAGCGACAATCCTTGCTGTACAGTTGCTAAACAGTTCACATACTCACATAACACAATAATAACACTCAATTGTCTGACTTCAGGCACCGGGTTTCATGAATCATTTAAAAACTGACAGGATCGTTCTATCTTTCTCTTACTCGGTCTCCATAAGGCAGCGGTGGCATTTCGCGCGAAGAAAAGAAATATAGAAACATATAGGTATATAGTATATTATTACTGTATGTAAAAAATTGTACCGATTATTCCGAGATTCGCCCACACAGATGAGATTATAGTGTTCCATGTTTTGTTTTGAAACGGTATTTCCAAACGGGGCGAAAGAGTTGTTTGGGGAAATTGAAGAAGAAGCGTATATTGTGCGGCGCAGGTCATATAGATAATCATATGATTGTTAGTACAAATTTATTTCGAATTACCTGTAGTTTCGGAGTGTTTGGTAGATTCGCCCTGGTTGTATTATTATATTTACGGGTTTTTACAGAGAGAAACTTTTGAACACGATCGTACAACAGCTCACACAAAAACGAATTGCGGTATGGCAGCTCACGGTTTTCCAGTCACCGGCAAAACCACCACTCCCACGTTCGTACTTATCCACGTATATCATTGCGAGCTACACGGACTATATTATCTTCATGCACTCGACTACAGTACGTAGGCGCCGGAATGAGAAGCTAATAATATATAAATAGGAAAATACCCACCATAAGCATAATTGTCGTATTGAATTTATTTTCGAATCGAGAATAGACCTTTATCCTAATTTACATAACGATTCGTCATATGAAAAACCCGCCATGTTCTAGCACTAGTGGTCATTTTTTAGATCGCATTTGTTGATGCGCTACACGTATGTGTCTGGAATTCAAAGTATAATTTCATACAAGATTCTAACATTTTATATAGTTGCGGAAACAATGCAACGATTATTAGCCAACGTCATTAACGTGTTCGTCATGATTTTGAGTCGAAACAATTAAGACTATAGTGTTAGCGTATTGAAGAGGCAGTGTTAATTATACATTAATGAACGAGCACGAGCTCTTTACAATGCTGAAACAATTGTAATTGATAAACATAATAGATAACAAAAAAAACATTGTTCAAAATTCAAAGGCCTTGTGTAGTTTTTATTACGTAACATAAATTGATAGGAATATAATTATATCGTAATAACAGAGAAAATTCTGTCCACTCTGCAGTAATTTCAAGCCTATAGAATAAACGTATACAAGTAGATGATATTGAAAATAAGACCACAGAATTATTCCTCCACTCATTGTTTCTCAATCCGATTTTTTCCATTATTAAACTGCAATTAATTAGTCAATTGCAGATTAACATCAACTCAAAATAATCTAAACGAATTCGTTCTGATTATTTATAACCCAAAATCTTCGGAAAACTCAGTTTACCAATTCGCTTTATTCTATTGATTTAAAGTGAGGAAGACAATTCTATGTCGTTGATTAAGCAGACTCAAAAGGCGCGCGTATACCTGTCGGCAGTTGACTTGCATTACACTAACGATAGGCGGGTTCCCGTACAGTTTCATAACCTAAAAGTATGTACAGGTTATAGCGTGGTTGACGTTTCGTTAAAAGTCAAAACACAACGTCGCAATAAAAATGTACCATGATAATATAATGAAAAAGATACCGGGCAATATCCTGCCGCCTTCAAAACGAGAAGGTCAAGGATACATCGAGGATTTATCTTCAAAGCAGATATTCGAGCTCGAAGAGCTCTTGGAACGACAAGACAAACTACTGAACAACAAGTAGGGCGTAGAGATCTGTCATTGAAAAACCCTCCCAATCGGTTTATTAGATAAATCTCTATAAACGACGTCGTTTATTTTGCAGAAGATTCGTATCAAAGCTCCCTGACAAAGGTGAAAAAATCACAAACTTTCGCGATAGAATAATACGCGAATTACAGACGAAAAATGATGTCGAAAAAGCGGCTAACCTCTTGTCGAGACTCAACATTGCAGCCGAAGGCAAAGCGGCTATGAACGAGTTGGAATGGACAGGAAAATACACGGAAAAATCAAAAGCAGAAAAGGTAGTCGAGCTAGACAGCGACGACGAGGATGATCCGCTAAAAATACTCGCTCAGGTTAATTGCTTTCGTAATTTTTTGAATTTAACGAATCTCGTTACAATTACTTGAAAAATACGCTAATCTCGTTCGAATTTTAATCACAGCCTACGGGGAGTGGAGTTCACAAGAAAAAGGTGATACATTTGCCACCAGAGGAGAGTTTGATAAGGCCTGAGGACCTGGAAGAGATTGAAACGTTTAATGACTCGGTTGGGCTCGAGCATATCAAGTATATCGTAGACAAAGTTGAAAGACCAAAGACTGAGGGTGAAAAAGAGTCCAGGGAATTTTTCAAGCCTTATAAAACGACCAAAAGCAACGTTCACGATCCTCGGAAAGAATTGGAGAGGAAAAGGGACAAATACTGGGAAGTTACGGCGGCTACTCCACCTCCGTCTATTCATGGAACTGTGAAGCCACTGAATATTGAAGAATCTTTGCTGCTGCAAAGAGAACAGGCGGAAAAACTTCAGGTGGAAAATTAGTTTGATGAAAATATTCGAGATTTTTGAGGATTGGTTTCAACACTTGTTATTTACACTGTTTTCAGGATATTCAAACAAAGAACGCACTTATGAGATTAAAGGGTTTAATCATCACTGGAAATCCACGACCCGTAACAACTGAGGACACGAATTCGTCTAATTCGGAAAATGAAGATGAGGAAATTGAGGTGCGAGATGATGACGACGATGACAAGGCTGGAACTGTGGTTTTTACTGTCCAAGAAATGGAGAGCTAAATAATTTTTGTATTTAGACTGATTTTAGAATGAATTAAACTATTTTTTACAGAACTATTTGAGTCAGGCTCTTTCCCCATATTTTAGTTCCAACAGGATTAACAAATTCAATTCATTTATTGATAGATTCTGAAAAACGATTGAATATCACCTTCTGACCGTTTTTTTTAAATTCAATGTTCAATTTCACCGATTGTATGGAACAAGTATTCAGTTTTTCCCTCTGTTTGCCTAGTTTCGATTCTCTTTTTGACGTAAATCTTATGAAAAGCTACATCGATCTTCGTTGGTCAAAAATTCTTTAAAATGTAAAGTTTTATGGTCATTTCGTAGTCGATTAATTACCTAGTTATTTTAATATACGTAGTTGTGATGGGGCTTGAAAGAGTTTTTTTATGGACAATTCTTTATTATCTCTTTATATAACACAGCGATTAATTGTATCCAAAGCTGTTGATGATCTTAGTGTAGGGTGCTGTATTCTTGACAACAGCTTCTCCAGCCTGTTTTGTAAGTTTCTGTAAAAAAGAATCGAAGAAAACCACAGGATAAACAAAACGATCATAAATTCCATCAAGAAAATGAAAAAGAGAAACTAAAAATCGAATATTCTCAGCTAAAATTATCAGCAATACTGCAGCAAACTGTGTTTACCACTCAGTCGCAAATTACCATTACCATCATTGAATTCCTCCTTCCAATTCCAATTTTATTCTGAAATTATTACCCAAACTTGAAAAAAAAGAATATACAATATTCTCACCTTCAGCTTATCTCTCTTCTGCACCTCGACGATGGACCTAACACGCCTCTTGTTCTCCAGGGTGCGTACAACAGCCTTGTACTTCCATCCAACCTCATGAGACAGACGTCCAACGTGGCAGTACTTTAAAAACAAGAATATTCATTGTTAAAAGTTGCTCAATGGTCGTTATTCGAGTAATTCGATGAAATAGGGAGAATAAACTCAGCAAAAATGTTATCAACAAGTGTGAACTTATCACCTTCAGTCGCAAATTACCAAACCATCATTGTTTTTCCTTGTTTTTTTTCTTCTTCTATAAACTTATTATTAAGAAGCATTAAATTATCGTCACCTTTCTGCCGGGCTTCAGACACATCACTCTCATTGCTCCAGGTACTACGACACGTTTCCTGCGATCGTAGGGAGGTGGGCAACCCTCGTAGACCTTCAATCTCCTAAGAGCATCCTTTCCCCTTTGTGTTTTGTGTGGTACCATTCCTGAGGATGTATAAAACCGCTTCAGATTAGTATGGGAGAAGCTCGTCGTCAGCTT
Organism: Tenthredo distinguenda; assembly: GCA_947538915.1. Lineage (NCBI taxonomy): Eukaryota > Metazoa > Arthropoda > Insecta > Hymenoptera > Tenthredinidae > Tenthredo > Tenthredo distinguenda. The sequence goes on from OX384535.1 coordinate 2,429,351, forward strand.
TCATAAAATATCCAATTCGGTCTCATATTAACATCGTAAGTTTCATAACACTTTCAAATAATGTAGGTAAGTGATTTTTCATAATCATTGATAAACAACAAAGAATATTGTCCACTAAAAAAAGAAGAAAACATACCGCGAACAGTCTTCCACAGGATTTTGCTGGGGGCGCGGAAATGGAACGGACCTCGCGCTGGGTTGACGTTGCATCTCTTGCGAAGGAAGGACATAAACTTCAACTTGTTTCTGAAATTGGTGGAAAGTTTGTGTAGAAATTTATCTTTAAAATAAGAGAAGGGCATCGAGGGTTAGCAAAGCGATCATTGGGTGTCGTATTTTCATATCACATCAAATAATGTAGGTAAGAATATTTTTAATCATTTTCATTACTATTATTATCATTTCTTGCAGTGAAATTCATTGGGAAATGAAAGAATCTATTCTTGGTTTTTATAATTAAAAATCCGTATAAAACTAACCTGAAAAAGTTGCCGGATATATTAAGCTGTTCGCTCCGAACGACGATAACTTTGTTGCCTTGTAGAACTGTTTTGGCAATGATTGCGGCCAAACGGCCGAGAAGATGGCCACGGCCATCTATCAGTATTGGCTGTAGAGAGAAAGGTTTATAAAATATAAATAAATTCGAATCGCGAATAAATTTTCCGCGTAAGACGAGGAATTTTTAGACAAATTTTATGGACACCGAATCGCGCGATAGGGGGAAGAGAACCTATTGATAAACCGATATTTATACGCACGTGTTTGAGCGTCGTTGTCAGTTTTATGGTTAGGGAGAATTTACTCAATCACAGAGGATATTATTTCGCGAATATAACGGACGACAGAAAAAATAAACTTGGATAAATATTGACAGATCGAGTCTCGCGGTTGTGGAATAACGAGTCGGAATTATTTCACGGGGAATCTAGCTCTTCATTATCGCACACGTGTGACCCATAGCCAAACACTAGCGAACCATACGTTTCTTGGTATAAATGTATTCGGTACGGTTGAAGAAATGCGTTTGTTGGGTTGTTTAAGGATCTGTGAATATCAACGGCACACCTATTCAACGATAGAACTATTATTTAGCACTTAGAACTTGCAATTTGTCTCTACAAACCTTTTCACTGAAACCAGTCATTTTGATACCCGACCGGAAAAGGGTCTACAGAAGTGAAAGGAAGTTGGAGATCACGGAAACCGCCATTACGAGATCGGCTTACGCAGATTCGACTATAGCGCTGCGGTCGCGGCTGCGTTCGAAGCGAATTTGAATTCAAATATTGACATGACATCGTAGGATTACGATGCTAGTTTTTCTTAGATGTATTTGAAAGCCTCCGTGGCATGAAACTGATGAAATTACTGAGAATTATTCAATAATATTATTAAATGTAGATCATAGAATTATATTTTGGTATAATTCTGTCGAAAAATTGTACAGAATTATTGCAAGTTATATTTACTTGAAGATCTACTAATCTTACTTATTCATTTTGAATGTACTTATTAGATTTTAACAATCTGAATGATGATTATGAATAGGATTGAATTGATGGTTATAATCCTCGTTTCTTTAAAACGAACTTTTTTATCGTAAATAATCTCGATACTCGAATAAACAAAATACCTATAACTCTATTCCTTCTATAATATAATGACTAAAATATACATGGAAATCTTTGATAGATGAAATAAATTAAAGCCTTCTTCGTCGCATTTTCCGAGTTGAATTGAAATTATTATTCCTTGCTATAATAAAAATAAGACTGATCGTCTAGAAGCGGTCTCGGACTGCTATACAATGTCGACAGATGCTGCCACCAAGTGGCAAGTCCGAATATCTGCTTGTGCCAATTCACAAATCGATGAAATTATTTTTTTTAAATATTAAATTGACGACTTAATATATTGTCAACTATTTGTGAACGATTATCAAATGTAATTGATCGATCGCAAATAAATCCTGTCGACTTTGAGCGTAGAAAAAGTTCAAACGTGGGTATATATAGCGACAGTAGACAGCCAAGAAAAACATAAGTTGTATAAATATTATAATTTATTCAACGGCGCGTTCTGTTTTAATTTCGCGGAGTTGAAATAAGCGCTGTATTAATTCTGTGTAAATAATGCAGAGGAGAGTAAATATAAATTTTATCTTAAACAGCAGACGCGTTATCTTTGCTAGCGTACTGCATAGTTTAGCAGAATTGTATCATCGGAAACCGGAAGTAGCGATAAGTAACCGCAGGTTCACCTCATTCCTGGTTAATTTGTACCGACGAGAATTATAGAGATGATCGTTAATTAATTATACTAGATCTGTAGGCTTCTCTGGAAACGACTGCAGCAATATATTTATAGGTATAGGTACACGATTTAAAAATCAACATTTATTATAAATATCGCGTATTATACGACAATCTAATATATAAACACATTTTCACCGCCCGTATTAATTGTATCACGCTCAATTTAAACTGCACCACATGTACATAAGTATATTGCATGCTACCATGTTGCATAACGATTTAGCAAGAGTTTATAAACCACAGTTATGTTTAAAGAATGCGAAGACTACGCACTCATGTCTGCAGACAATGTCAATGTCACTTTGAATAGCTGTAATAAAATCCATACAAAAAATGACGAAGCCCACGTTATTTGAAATTGCACATCTACATCATCCATACCTTTGGTAGATGATAAATAATTCTGTAGCTTATGAAAACAGTATAAATTTAATTAGCTGCTTTCATTCTACGTATATATGTATGAATGGATTTATCGAATATGGGAGCTATAATCCCCGTGATAACTGTAACCATGATGTAAAAGATATGACAAAGATAATAATCAGCCACAGAATTAATATCAATAACGATTTTATTGCCAGTACAACGCTAGTGTTTGTTCAAATTGACAATATCAAATGCCTTGTGATAACTGTCCGTCAATATAGCGACTGTATCAAACTCTTTATCGAAAATTGACAAATACAAAATATTAATCGTAAGTTTTATAGATCGCAGGAGGCTGCGATAGAGCGAGAAAATTCTACGGTAAAAACGACTTGATTAAAGATCAAACCTTTCGGCTACATCGAAAATGAATCAGAGATTATACTCGTATTCATAAATCATATTTCCTCAGCTCGGTCATTCATGTATATAAAAATGTTTGTTTCTCGTCTCTCAAAGGTTCTATTTGTTACTTATACATCCGCTGTAAACGGATTCCGGTTTCTCCCAGACTGTCGGTGAACTTAAACCTAATATAACTACGTATATATCTAGGTATATAGGTATATAGGCACATGTATATCTGGTCTACTGATCGCCCAAAGAAAACATCTGCTCGTCACCCACCACCCTGCAATGACCTTGGCACGTGGCTAATTCTTTGTGCAAACTACACACCCTCGCATATACCCGACGCATTCTACATACTCATCCTCTTCCGGTTTCTCTTATTTCCTCACCCTGCAGCGCAGCTGAAACCAAACGATTTTAAACGCCGCGGCACGAGACGCGCCAGATGTTCAAAAATTATTAGAACCAGACAGACACCGTATTAGAATAATAATAAGGAAGATTATACTTTCAAATTGATTAATCATCGCCTAATTGCTTTATAATAATAATAATTATTATTGTAACATGTTACAGAATAAATTATTCCGCGTATACATCGCGCAGATTCTAGCTATGCAACTTTTTCCTGTACCGTTACTAAACGTTCTGAAATATTAGTCAGAGACAAACTCGTTAAAGAAATTTGCCACTCATCTCCTACGTGAGGCGAATATTAAACAACGAATCTTTTTCGATTTCTGTATCTTTTCGCCTTTATACAGGTGTGCGAAAGGCAGCTATTATGAACTGATCTTCAGCTATTACACAGAGGATACATTTTTTCGCGATTTTTTATTTTTTCTCTCTCTTTCCCGTCATTGTTTCCATAAGACGGTAACCTCTGATTATTATTTTTGTACACCCTGTATATATGTACAGGATGTGCATCGGCATTAACAATCAGCTCAGCCGGAGTGAGGCACCCACGTGACTTACGTGGTTTCACGGCTTCGAGACTGTGGTCCTTAAGCTCGTATTCTACGGCCAAGATTCAGATTCTACATATGTACACACATATACTTACACTGTTTCAGCTTCGATACCGATTATAAGAATGCAAGAAACTGATTCACACATGGGTGTCTAGATACGCGGTACGCAAGACCGCATCTAATGCGTGGAAGAACGATAATACAGTGTTAATCGCATGGGTTTCGCGGTATTAAAACAGCGAATATAATGAAATATAGGTGATATTTTATACACATCGTAGACGTATCGCGTTATGGTAAATTCAAGTGAACTCTGATTACGAAAAGCGGAATTTAACGAGCTGGACAAAATCTTGGAATTACAGGCGTTTCAATTTCACGCTGACTTCGTAATATCCGAGGAACTCGCTTCGATGGCAGTAATTCTTATTATTCTCGAGACAATTATCTACGTATGCGCGCGTATTCATATAAGTAGAATTATAATCACGGTTCTTCGACTGATGGGTCATTCCCCACAATACACCGATCATACTTTATAATAAAAAAAGGAGAAGAAACCGATCTCTGCGTTTCTTCCTTCTATTTCTTTTATAGCTTTGATTTAGAACAAAAAAAATTCTTCTTTCTTCTTCGTCTGTCAAATGGAGAATAACTATTAATCTATCGCCTCATCGTAAAGCAAGTGAGTAGAGAGCTAGTCTTTCTGGCACCAGGGTGTAGCGTACAATCGCGGCCTTGATACCTTCTTCGCGGACAACCGTGCCGCTCAACTTATCTTCAGTTCTAAATCTTTGAGGAGTTTGAATGCGATTTTTTGAAAGGAGTTTAAGGAAATTGCGAGTCCTTTAACGAGGGCTGTAATTTCAGGACAGAGCCTTTTGCAGTTTGGACCGTTTTCTATCCACCTTATTTTGCAGACCCTTCAATGGTCCTGTTGTAACAATGACACGTGTCACCCTCAGCGAGGTCGTCGGTCGGGTTCGTCCTCGCCACCCAATACTCGTTTGAGAAAACAAGTTTTACGCCTTCTCAAAGAATAAGAATAAGAAGAATAAGACGACGAAGCAGGAGAAGAAGGAGACTCTCGACTCTCGACTCTGGACTCTCGAGGAGGTTTAAGTTGTTACCAAACGGGGGTTCTATGACCCATTTATACACATCTCTCTCTTATTCTCCATATCGCTATCTCGTTTTACTCGTTACGTATACATGTATAGAAATTCTTTTCCGTTATCGAATAACCCAGCCTCGACGAACGCTACGCAACGCACGCTCAGATCTCTACCAACGGTGTAACAACGCGTCCTTGTCCGCTGGTCAAGTGGAATGTCAATCGTCTCAAGATTACAAAAAGAAAAAAACAAAAAACAAAAAAAAACACACCAAAAAAATCTTGAGAATTATTCACAGCGAAAAGGAATTTTTTCATTTACAAAAACATTTTTTTTCGTAACAAAAAACGACGATATTTAAAGCCGAATTTTTTTCTCATCCTAATGATCAATTCGTTATCAAAGTTTCCTCAATTTCGTGAAATAGTTCAAAGTCCTCCTTCCTTTCTCGTTTATAAATCACTTTTTACTACAGATTTTCATATCCGCGCGAAGTATCTAATAATTCAATGAAATGATCCTGCGGTAAGTTTTTGTAAAGAAGAGTATATGAATCATGAAATATATATTTTTTTCTCACGCCAAGACCGTGTATCAATATAAGTAAGACGTTCGTCTATATTAAGACGGTATGTATAGCGAATGAAAACCGCTTCAAGTCCATATATTTCGTTGACCGTGTAGACGCGTAGCCTGCACAGCAGCTTTGAGAGAGAGGGGATCGAGCGATAACGAATAAGTAATCTGCAGCCACGGGTAAGAAATCAGAATTTATTCAATACCTCAAGATTAAAATAACTGCCTTGAAAAAAGCTCTGCATCCCTCATAAAACAGCCTTCGAAAAGCGCGCGTAAGTCACGGAGACTAGCTATCAAAAATGCTATCTGCGTCTTAAGAAATCCCGGAAAGCTCTTCGAAATCCGAAAGAAATTCTTCCTCTTTCCATCCTCAAAAATACATCAACCCGAAATGAAGACAGTCGATTTTCGCAAGAGAAATCAGAGAGGCGAGAGCACAACGTCTGTATAAATTCCGGATTCATATTTTGACAGTTAGATTCGCGGTATCTAGGTGCCGATTTTTGATTGGACGTTAGTTTCGCCGTCACGTCACTAATAGCCAGTTAAAATTCCCGATTCTGTATCACGTGGTTATAAAATCGAACCTTAAATTCCGATTGGTTAGCCGGGCTGAAGCGTCGAAGAGTAGGAAGCGCAGTCGTGGAAGCTCCGAACTGTCACCTCAGCCGCGGCACAGTAGAGTTTCAACCGTTGAACTGCCTAAAGCTTAGTAAGGCAAACTTAAGTGCTTTTTTTCGTTTCGTGTCAAAGTTTTTGATAAGTATATTAATTACCTGACGAAAATGGCCACCAACAGGGCTACCAAGTCTGGATTCGCCGCCGAGGCTCAGCGCAAGGTATAATTTCAGTTGCCTATTCTAATCAGCGTTCCAAAACTACAGGTCAACTATTTTATAGACCCTGACCTGGGACAATGCTGAAACAAAATTGCCATGAAAATACTGAAACGAGGTTTATTCAACCGCTGCAGATACCTGGATAGAAATTTTTTGTCTAATCTGTAATTGTTTCCATCCGCAAGATATAATAAACGTGAAATCATGGGTTCGCGAATTGTTTCGCAGTTTTTATAAGCCTTGATTTGTAAAGGGTTGAAAGCGGAGTGGATTTTGTCTGGTATTTAACTGAGCCTGAATATTAACACGGGGTGGTACAGTGGCTGTGGATAGATGTAGGTCAACCAAGAAATCGTTATTTCCCAGATGCCTGTATAGGCCCGTATTCTGGACCAATTTCTCATCGCTTTTGAACCTCCGAAAGTAACTTGATCAAACGGTTTATCCGACCTTTGACTTCCGGATCAAATTCCTAATCATATACTTAAGCTGAGATTAGCACTTTGTGTATACGCGTATACATAGCATCGGATTAGGGGCTGTTTTCAAAACAGACAACTTAACAGGTTGTCGTTTAGGCCCTATACGATTCAGATACATTTCGAAAAAAATTTAGCTCCGATTCGAAAGAGAGACGACGTAGTAACCAGAAATGGATTAAATATTCTGCACTGTTATATCTGTGTAGTTATGAGACCAGATGGCCATGGAACACTTAATCTTGAACGTTTCCAATGTTCGATGTACTGCTATTATAGCACTACGACAATGATTCGCTATTCGATTCTTTATTATACCTCATTGAACAAGTATAATAGAAATGATCGTACGGAGCAACGCGATACTTCATTCTGTTTAATGTAATCTGATCGAGGTAGAGACTAGAAATATCTAGTTGCGATAAGAAATCCGTATCATAAAGGATGGAAAAAATGATATTTCAATTGAAATCTCCGAGCTGAGTAATACAGTGATTTAATTATATACAGCTACATCGATGTCACGATATTCTGTCGCGTAAGATTCTAATCGTCGATGTAATTACAATTGTAGGCGTATCTTACATAGCGAGAATATAATAATTCTCATAAGCAAATGAGGATGTAAAAGAGAAATAATTTCTTTGAACAGGTTTCTCCGTTCTATTATATAGAGTATAATTAAATATCGCCTTGTTATAATAGTTCGCAGCTGGGTTTTCCATGAGAAATTTTTTTTTCAACTAGTTGTTTGTCTCAACTATACGTGTCTGGATCAAGTAACGGGATCTGCTAATTGAATCACTCGCTAACGAATTGAGAGACGGTTACAATAATCATAATAATGATCATTATTATATCACGTAAACATGAATAATTACTATAAATAGAAATGAGTGTTAGAAGATTGTACTTTATACAAACACATATATGTATATTATATATATTACATATACATCCGACTTATCACAGCGATAAAATCGGTAAATTCTGATCGTCATTGATAAGAATGATAAAAATGAAAAAAGAAAAGACGGTACCAATATCTGGAGCAAAGCTCACATAGATTATAAATCTATCTTCGTATTCCAGTCATGACCGCGGTTATTCCTTATAAGTGATAAGTAATTGCCGCAAGATCTAGACACCTGGAGTTAAGTATAGCCTATAACCGATAGCGAAATTTAATCGGATAAATTCGCATCGGTTAGAAAAAAAAAGAAAAAAAAAAAAAAACGGTGATACATATATGTTAAAAGCGAAGTTATAACGTAACAGAAGGTATCCATTTAGAGCATGACCTTATTTTCTTCTCTCTTGAGCATTCATGCAGGAATGCAGTGCGAGCGGCTATAATCTCTGTAAAAGGTTCTTTTTAAAGAAGATTGCAATAAATCTGATCGCGAGATGTGTGCATCTGTTTTTCGGTTTTCGTTTTTCGTTCCCAGTAGGTATACTGCAACATCTGCTCCGATTTTGATGGAGAAAGAGTAAGCTTTTTATTACCGTGTTTACTTGGCTATTTATTTATTTATTTATTTATTTATTATACAGTTCATCGTGTCATATCGTATCGTAACATATATGCAGGCGGATCAAAGTTTTACACACACATATATACTTATAGGCACGTATACCTATACGCGGTGAAAATAATTGGGCAAAACCCACCTCGAACTTTCATCATTTTAATTAAGCGGTAAAGTGGCATGGTAATTAGTAATTAGCCCGCGTACCCGGAGTGTATGTTATATGTTGGACGCACTTCTGATTAGATAGACTTCCTGTTTTCCGCGTGCGGGCCTTCCTACGTGGCCATTGTTAATCTAGGTATAAAATATACTTGTTTGAAACTATAAAGCTGCATTACAGCCGGTGCTTGTATAAGTATATATAGTTACAACAAAGTTAATTAAATTAAAGTCGAATCCTTGGATTCATTTGATACCATATAACATGATTAATTCAATTTTATACAGACGTTCTACCGATTAACTAATCGATCTAACGAACGAAATAATTTAAAAATTGAACGAAAATATTAAGATCAATTAAGATAACGATTCTCACCTATAATGGAGACAAGATTATAAGGTTTTTTTCAAAAAATTTTCATCCGCAAATTAAACACGGAATGTGAGCGGCTAAAGACCCCTCGTACTTTCGCAGTACCCAATACATAAGTATTCGCGGTTTGGCTGCAGAGTAGACGAGAGTTTACCATATAAGGCATCTCTCCGCGCAAATATGACTCACGCGCGGATTTCTTTCGTATTTGATATTCGTCACGTCAGGAATCTAGCTCATAGTCCACCGTTTTCGCAATGAGCGCCTATCTGACTTATAGGCACTCTTCAACCGCGTAAAAGAAGATCGAGTGATCCGCGATGATTACTCGACTCGATAAGTGTAAATGTAAATTTCAGTTTTCTCAAACCCTTACAGCGTTTACTCTTAACGAAGAATACGTGTACAGCCGATCGATTGCCGAAGTGTTTTTCACTCTTTCGGTTATATCTACGAATCCATGTACTCGTAATATCAAATAACGACCGAGAATGAGTCGGAGCGATTCTTCTTGTCCGAGCAAAAGCCCCGGGACAGGTATACGAACCGGCGTATAATTTATGCTGTGTAACATGCCGAATGCATTCGTGTGAATATTATACCTGCACATACGTGTACACGTGATATATGTATACGTGTATACCCATTTATTCAAAAGTACGAAGAGCGGCTGCGCGAACAACAGGGTCTTGGTAGAGTCTAGATTGTAGACTGTAGAACTCGACCGTTGGCAAACGTCTCTTTTCACCTATTCATATTCATATTTCTATTCTACCGGTTATACCGTGTAGAGGATTCTCTTATTCCTATTCAAGTCCCTAGTTTCACGGTCACGCTCGCGACTATGTTCTTCATTTTTCGACTCTTTTATCATCAAATTCGACCGCGGATGATATGACGTCAGAATTCATTAGCTCCTTAAATAATTATATTTATTTTTAACGAATCGATAGCTGCGAAATTTTCGTAGCCACCTTGATTTCTTTCTCTTTTTTTTTTGTCCGTTGCTGAAAAATTCTGCTAATTTATTTCTCAAACTACCGAATTTTTTCAAGCCCGATTCAAGGCCTTTTGTTTCTTCTACTTTTTTGTTACAACGTTATAATGAAACGATGTTTTTTCCTTATTTCAAGACGATTAAGCCCCTCTTTAGTACTTTTCATTCCGCAATATAACCCGCGGAAACGAAAGAGGGATTCTTAATGGCAATTGCGACGGATGGCATCGCGGCGCCACCGAGCTATACGTCCCGGGGATGACCGACTTTTGGTCGCCTCCTGGCGCAGACGCTATTCAACGTTTTGTCAAGCTGGTATATAGATACGTACATACCGAGTATCCTTGGCTGTCGCCAGGCTGGAATATAGTCTCTAGCTATCCCACGTTTTCCCAAACCACAAACATCCTCGATTGCCATACGTGATACGAAGCCCAGCCGATCCAGTCCACTCTGAAAAAAAGAAAAATTGATGAAAAATTAAGAATGTTTGATGGGAACTAATCAATTGTCTCATAATTTGGAATGACTTTAAATAGATAGAACCGAAGGCCAAGCGTTTGCTTCTTTTTTTCCCTCTATTCGATACGGGTAACACAAATTTCAGAGCCTGGACCTTCCTGACCGCAAGATCAGTGTATAGGTACAGGATACGATATCTTTCGAACGCCGAATACAGACGCGAAGTAAGAGGGAGTCTCGTTTTCTCCGAAGTGCAGTACGTTGTCCCATGTATCTATTTATTTTTCTCGTTTTTGAGAACGAGACTCAGGCCTAGTCCCAGGTTTAGTCCGAGAGTCCAAAGCCTGACCGTATAAGGAATCGAGCTCCATATCGAACAATATATCTTCAGAGTTGTTCGGGGGAGCAGTTTAAGCGATAATCTGGTATCTTGCCCGTATATTTTTAAAAGTACGGTGGTATCATACAACCATCTAGGCAAAACTTAGTTCCTTATATAGAATGTATGTACCTAGGCCAAAGATGGTCTCAATCGAACCAATACAGTGTCAATTCTGTAAACCGCACAACAACGATTATGCAACCGAATGACCGCCTTTATAATTTGGGTCAACGATTTTACTCGCGGGATAAATCGGACGTCAACTATACTATCCAATAAATTTATTTCGCAGTGTAGGTAGGTACGACGTCTATGTATGTACCAGTTTACAAGTTGGTTCAATCTCTTCGTCGTTTCCGCACCTTTTAAGGACTTGACTCGCTGCGGGAGTAACTCGATCTACAAGACTCGACGACCTCCACCCAAAAGCCTGCATCCGATTTTTTCCTTTCATCTCAATTTAACGGATTAAGAGATTCATTGATCTCTTCGAACTGCAATCTACAGTCTTGAATAATTCTCAATCTTTCTTTGTCGACTTGTTGAACTTCGGATTAACAGTCCGCACACGTATTGTGTCGTGGGTTATTGTTCTGCAAAAGTTTTCCCACACTTTGCACAGTCTGACGGGTCTTATCTCGGCTTGACCCACTTTTGTATACCGCGGCTTTCTCAACTTGCACGGGTCATTTTAATAGCAGATGTTTTACTCGATAACGGTCAAGGGGTTCCCCGGTTCAAAGGTAGTTTAAATTCAACGACACACCCCTCGGCGAAATAAAACCGGCAATAAATTTTGAGAAAAAGGTGTTTCTTCTTACTCTACGGTATATATCAAAGCTCGGATTTCTCAAAATATCTATAGCATTACAAGGATTGAAGGAATTTTTTTCGAAAATCTGTAAAGGCTCTTAATTCTCCTGATAAAAATTTATTAAATCTGAAAATAATTCAAGTATCGATATAAACGCGTGTGTTTGGAAATATACGTACATATACCTGCGACTATGCACGAAGAGGTGTGCATATATTGTCATAGTTAAACATAGCGCAATTTAAACCACCTGAGCAAATGAGTAAGGAATACGAATGACGCGATAGCGACGTGTTTGGGATTGAAGAGTGTATATGTTTCTTTTGATTTTTTTTTTTTCATTTTGTTTCACGAATGAATAAGTAAACGTTGAAAAAATGACGTCAAGAGAGCCTTTTTTTTATATAAGTTACCAGATCGAGAAGCTCGTTCTGTTTATGTTACGGATATGGAGTTCTCGTGTTTAGATGCATTAGTCAACGTCATGCGATAAATTACTCTGTTTGATGATATATGGTGATTTAGGGGTGAAAAATTTCAATATCAAATATAAATCGCTTCTTTCTCGCTACGGGCGAAAACAACGTTAAACTTTACTCAGGCATAGATTTTACCGTGAATTTTTATTCAAAACTATCTTTCACTCTTCGTTTTTCAAGTATATCTACTGAATTTATTTCACAGGTCAACTTTCTCGCCTGAATATTCCATACAGTCGATTCGAACCTCATTTCTACGGCTCCGATTGATGATACAGAGAATCCGTAGAAATAAAGAAAGAAACGGGGACGTTTCTAACCCGTTCGCAGAGTTATCCAACAAACGCGCTGAGTGAAGAATAAATTCTTTCTCTCTCTCCCGAATGATAGATAAATAATACAAGAACCTAATCTGATATAGATCTTGTAGGCCTTCGTTGCTATTCGAGAAACAACGTTTTATTTCCTTATTTATTGATACTTTTATAGTTTCGTCTTTTTTTCACAAAATTTGTTACATAAGTTCAAGCCGCTGATCTATTAAATGAGAACTGGACAAGCATGCAAGGAAGAGTTATCAGCTCGCGATTACATCGATAATCTCATATCGCGGTATTACAGGGTAACTCAAAAACGTCCGGCTGAGTTCCTTGTCTGTATCTATGTGTGTGTGTGTACAGCGAATTATGTCGTAATTTAATTACGTCAGTGCCAAGAATTACGCTAGTCCGCAGCGAGGCAGCTAATGATAAATTGTTCTTAGCTCGATCGACTTCCTCGATCTACGAGATAACCGATCCTCTTATCGCCAAACTCTCGTAGCTTTTAACAGATAGCTATACTTATTTACGATTGTTTGCGGAAACTATGAGGGAAGAATTCGCAAGGATATACAGTCCGATTGGAAAAACTCCGCGTAGTTATATAACGCGAAGATATAATCAAGTTGGGAAATTATTAAGCCCTGAGATTTGAGGGATAAAACGTGAATGAATTTTTTTTTTAAGACTATGGAATTTAGAAAAGATTTTTCAGACTCTCGGAAAAAATTTGAAATTTCGTCGCCTTTCTGCGGACGTTATTAAAAGCGATTAACCATCTCTGAGAAATGCAATTAATTTTGTTAAAATAATTGGATTAGTCAGTGACGCGGTGTTAACATACTTAGGAGCCGTGCTTTAGTCGTAGTATGAATGTGTACATAGATTCAAAGGAGACGTCGTAGTGTCGCGGAGAATTTCACGCCTCAGTAAAGTGTAATTTCATGCTCCGGTCATAGAGGAATTTCCACTTTCCATGTAGATTTAGTTCTCGCGTAAAGTTTGGTCCTAATTTTAAAGCGTGGATCAGGATTTCCGTAAAAAATTAACAGGGATTCTAAATCCAACGATTATAATATCTGCCATCGATTCCTACGACGGGATAAATTATTTTCATTATATTTATTGCCTGCATTAGGCAGAAGAAAAATTTCTGAACTAATCTCGAGTGATCTTATCGGCTAGATATAGATATAAATAATCCCGTAAGACTCGCTAAAAGTCGAATTCGCTACGGGTATAGATTGCAGTAAAAATTTTGCACTAAATTTTCAGAGTAATCGAAACACACCAAGCTGGGAAATAATCTTTGGCCGATAAATTCGTACAACGAATTAATACCAAATACGATCGATTACTTAAAGGCGTTAACACTATCTCGTATCCGGCTCGATAATCCGTACTGAAATTTTAATCGCGTCTTATGATCTGCAGTCGGAGCTATTTTGCAAACGTATATGTAGGAAAATTACGCGAAACCGTTTTATTCGTCAGCTATGTTACGTTATTTACATAAAGAGATTAGGAATCGTATACACATCTTCGTCACGATTCAAAGCAGGCGTAATTACGTCAGGAAAAAATGTATGAGCCGATTTTTTTTCTTCTTTTTTTTTTCTCTTGCAGATATAAAGAATTGCAAATTAATTATTATTATTTTTTTTTCTTCTTTCTTATGGATTGTAAAAGGTATCGAGTGATTATTTTCTCGTTCTTTTTTCTCACGTCAATATATTCCCAAAAATTTATTCGTCATCGATTCTACCTATATATGCTACGTGATGTCATCGTCTGGGAGTAGTGAGTCATGCTTGAAGGAATGCAGGCCGTATCTTTTGTTGAAGAAAAAGAATTTGTGCGAGAAATACATATACCTCGGTCGCTTATCCATTTTGTTAGAAATATAATACATAGTTCGAAAATCTAAAATCGACGACTCACATATACGATTGTGGGATAAAAAAGATATCTCTCTACTTATTAATCGAACGAATAGAAGAATACAGAAACAGAGTACCTTTTCAAAATTAATGCCGGTTCCAAAAACTGTGGAAACTCTTGAAATAAACAAAAATAAAAAAAAGTTGGAATCGCAATCAGCGAATTTTATTAACCATTAATCAATCTGTTCGCAGATCAATAGCAAATACAGCGAGGAATTGGCGCAGGAAAGTTTGGAATGGATCAAAGCTGTGACTGGCGAAGACATAAACACGAGTGGAGAGATGGACAATTTTTACGAGGTCCTTAGGGACGGTACTCTGCTTTGCAGGTACGAATCACGATTTGTTATATAAAAAAAGTATATATATGTATATATAAGATATCGCGAACTCAATCCCGATTTTAAGATCCCTCGTAATATTTCGAGGCACAGAATTTGATGAAAAAAATTTTTATCTTCCAGGCTGGCAAACTCCCTTAAGGAAGGATCCATCAAGAAGATCAACAACACATCATTGGCATTCAAGTGTATGGAGAATATTAACGCCTTCTTAGAAACCGCCAGAGGACTAGGAGTCCCGGCTCAAGAAACCTTCCAGACCGTCGATCTATGGGAAAGGCAAAACCTCAACTCCGTAGTAATTTGCCTTCAGTCTCTAGGCCGCAAGGTACGTTCCTTAATTTTGGAGTAAAAAAAGAAAAAAAACAATTGTGAACAAATTTCCGAATTGATTAATAATTAACCAATGATATGTATTTTTTATTTTCAGGCTGGAAATTTCGGTAAGCCAAGTATCGGGCCAAAGGAAGCTGACAAGAACGTTCGAAACTTTAGCGATGAACAGCTCAAGGCAGGAGCCGGAGTAATAAGTCTACAATACGGTAGCAACAAGGGAGCAAACCAGAGTGGAATTAATTTTGGAAACACAAGACACATGTAAATTTAATTGAATAGTCTCTCGTGTCATCCCTTGAGAATTTTTTTTTTTTTTTTTTCCAAAATTAAACCACTACTTATATACTATTATAGATACATATACTTCGCCTTAATCGTACTTTAATTAATTATGTATCATTATGTATCAAAGAAAATAACGCTCGCGTTTTACTAAACTGTAAAGATACCTACTCACGTATGTATAATACATGTAACACGAAAATTGTAAGAGAAATAGAAGAAGGAAAAAAAAAAACATGTTCGAAAAAGAAAGTGAATATCGAATTAAGAAAAACCAACGATATAATATAATAAGTGCGAGTATATGAATTTTATTTTCGAAAGGGAGTCTGGTTGTTAATTATAATATATACTCGCGAAAAAGCAACGAATTATTGCTTCATTTTTACTTCGTTTTCAATAATTATATATATTTTTTCTTTTTTCTCTGTCAATATATTATCATATTTTCTTTTCTTTGCTTTACTTTTCTTCGCCTTTCCCCTCCCCTCCAATTATTTTATTTACTGATCAGAACTTAAACTGGTATCGTCATATAATAAATATATATATACCTGTAATAGTAATAATATAAAAGAATAGTCGTGACACCATTATAATATTACACGTATAACGTATATATGAATCTATGTTATAGATATAGAAATTAGTACGTATAGTACAATACGTATACGTGTTTCAGATTTCTCCATCTAATCGTAACTAACTATATATACATATATATATTTACATACGAGAGATCCATTGTGTTCTAAATTGCGAAGAAATTATGTAATAATATAAATATAATAATAATAATAGTATTATCAATTATTTATTACTGTTGTTATTATTATTGTTGTTATTATTATTATTATTATTATTATTGTTATACGATTACGACAAATGATATATAGAAGAGATTATTTACTAAGTATTTTGTACAAACAATTTTTGGTGGTTATACGAATCATACCCAGAGTATATGTAAAACTTTGAATAATGTATTAAGAAAATGATATGATAGATTAATAAATAAATGAAATACTAGAATATTCGCATCAGACGCTTAATCCCATTTCCCATAACAGTTTTTCGGAAAATCATTATTAAAGAGAGAGAAATAATTTCGATATATATATAAACGATCGTTTATATTTAAAATGAATATATTCTACGATAATAATTATTTACATAATGATGTTACAAGTTTTAATGAGTGATAATAATATAGAAATTTATTTTTGGAAGGGGTAGTAGTCCAGCCCTGTGTTGTACTTGAATTTTGGCTTTTGCTGTTTCTTTGCTATTTCCAACATTTTTTGTACTTCAAGCCTAAAAAAAAAAGGGAAATCGTTATAGAGAAAGTATGAATTTTGCTTGAAAAATAAAACCTGAATTTTGAAGATTTTCGAGAACCAATAGAAAATGGTTCAATTTTTCTCAAAGGTATAAGAGAAAATCTTCTCGTTCGAGCTCCGAAATTCCCGAAAATCTGAAAATTTGAAAAAAAAAAGAAAAAACACAAAACCTCACCTATAAACAGGCGGTTTTATCTCATCAGCCAAAGTACAAGGCTCTGGTGGTTCGTTGAATTGTTTGTAAATCCGTTTTCTAACAATGTCAACATCTCTGCCGTATTCCTCTTTCAAATCAGCGATCGACGTCGGCGGTGCGTCAAAGTAGATCAAAAAATAGCTGTTGGAGTTCGTTAAAACAGATCATTAATGTATTTTATATCCGCATTATAAAAACACGATCTAAAATCTATCTACGTGTTCTTATTGTGAGCTTAAATCGTCGAAACGTTCTCACTTTGCCTCGCTGTGTACAGCCCCGTGAGCGCTGGTCCTATACGGCATTTTTTTCAGTCCCAGACTTTCGACCTTTCGGATAACACCGCCTCTGTTGAAAATTGTATCGGCAGTTCTCCTCAATGCGGATACGATATCAGGCTACGAAACGAGACACGTTTTTTATTCGAATAAAATTCCGCGTCTGGTTTTGTAGGTTAAGAGAAGCGGTTAGTGAGGTTAGGATCCACTTACCCTCGGCATCGTTCGAAGTAACATCGCCAGCTCGTAGGTTGGCATTTTAGATTAATTATCAGGTTCGGTATTCGGGTAGAAAAACTCTCGGTGAAACTTTTTCGTTATAAAATATTTCGTACTTTGTTGAAGAGCGAAAAAATTTCTTCTATAAACTGGCAGCAGAAGACACCAGACACCAGAGCGAGAAGCTCTGCACCTATGCTATCGACATCTGTAGGTAGAACACGAAATCTCTCTAAACACTTGTGTACGCATGGTCAGAACGAGATTCGCGATTTCGAAATTATTTATAATCATATACAGCTATTAGTCGGCTGTAATCGGTTTCATAATTAGTTGGAACGATTTTCAGCCATAATTTCGTGTAATTAAGTATCAATATATACGCTCAATCTTCACCCTACAAGCAGATCGTATACGCCTTTAACGAGGCAACTCATTGTACTTTAATTTGTAGCAAGTAGGCTACGTTTTTTATTTTTTATTCTTTTTTTTTATCCAAATATTGTGGACAAATAATTTATTATTGATAGTTTTATTTAATTGTATTTTTATAATGACAAATTATAAAGAAATAGTGAGAGTTTTTATTTATTTTTGCCATTATACGTGTATGAAATAAAATTTTGTCTAATAAACTAGAATTTCGTTTTTTTTTTTTTATGTATAATGTTTCGTCGCTGGTTTTTTGTTTTCTCAAATTACTTCTTGCAGACCTTTTTCGTCGTCGAGAGAATTCCCATTATAAAAAATGCGGGTTTATGCTACACACCTTACACATGTGGTGAAAAAATGGTAATTAACTCCGGCACCCAGCCCCTTGAGTAACGAATTAAATATTTGAATCCCTTGAAATAATATATGAGTCGTGTCGAGTGTTGAAAATTTTGAAACTCAGCCAAAGCATGAAAAAACCGATTTTTAATGGAAGAAAAATGAAAGCTTCTAACTTTTGGTAAATTCCTGATATATTCAACGGTTGACAAAAAATTTACGAATTTGAATTGGAACGAGTAGATAAATCAACAGGTAATTTATCGCCTAATCGATGTTACAGTGTGTTATACACTATAAGTTCCTAAGCGTTGCACGCCAATCCATCTTGTCAGTTACTCATGAATACTCAGGAGCCGTTCTGTTACTATTCACGGTAGTATTATCCTTATCGACAAGCTCAATCTTCCCGAGAGTTTCCAGGGTATAGAGCCGGAGGCTCACTAGTCTACGAGCTTCTTTAACGAAGTAATAGC
This sequence comes from Tenthredo distinguenda, assembly GCA_947538915.1. Taxonomy (NCBI): domain Eukaryota; kingdom Metazoa; phylum Arthropoda; class Insecta; order Hymenoptera; family Tenthredinidae; genus Tenthredo; species Tenthredo distinguenda. Next base: position 2,448,138 of record OX384535.1, read on the forward strand.
TGAATTTTATTCATCCTCTTTCCTCCTTCGATCTCGGCGATTTAACGAGTCTAAGTACACCGAATGAAGAACGACTCTTGATCGTTGGATTTAACTATGGAAGGTATAATGTAAAAACTGCAGCTCCGGGAGGTGAATGAACTGAAAAAGACTGCAGTCGCGGTTCTACGAGAGTAAAGATTCGGATATACCTACTTATATTATACCGTAGCTGTTCTCTACGGGCGATAAGAATCTCTGGTTAACTCGAGTATCTCTACCTGGTTTCCCCGTTTTTGGAACCGGCGTACAACTATACTCGTGAATAAAGGAAATTAAAGGTTCCATAGGGACCGAGTTTAGCACCTCCAACAGAATGAATACTTTAAGCTTGACCCTTGGAAATCGCGTCGAGACCCAACCAAAATGTTTAAACTGCTAGTCGCTTATCCAGGTGTCAGGCTCCGGAATAAAACCAAATAAATGAACTAGGCGCGCGAAGAGAGAATTATGTGGAAAATAGGGAGACTAGAAAACGCATAGAGATTTGAAAACGCATAAATCTGAGAAGGAGAATCGAATTAGGACGGGTGCTAGCGGCTGCAGGAGAGTGGAAACAGTCCTGGAAAATATCTAGCGTACTCGAATGTGCAAAGATGAATGACTCGAGAAATTAGGAAATAAATTTGCCTTCTTAAACTCGTTCTTTGACCCACGCAGAACCCTCGTAACCCTCCTAACGCTAAGGGTCAAGTGCCAGCACTCAGTGTTGACAAGGTTTAAATAGGCGTATATCCGTATACGAAACGGCATCGTTTTGCAACACAGACGGTGACGACGTTAGAGGACTAGGGACTAGCCGAGCATAATTGAAATGCCAGGCGGTGGATAGAGAGACACCATAGAGCAGGACTCGTGTCAGAGGAAGCATGGTTTTGCATCGAACAGTCTACCGTGGCAAAGGCAAGAGAATTCGGAAGGCATATAGTTATAAATATTCTGTGGTTAATCTCCGAATACCAAGGTCTAAATTTTTTCGTCTCTTTTTATTTTGAATCAAAAGACAGGGGGAAGAGAAGCAAAAAATTGGCGAGAAATTTGGTTTTGAAGATTTATCAATCGGTCCTTTACCGGATAGAAGAGGACAGGATTTTTTGTCTCCCGATCAGCCCCGTATGTCGTCCTCCCCCGACGCGGGTTTAAAATTCTTCGGATTTTTATCAACGGTACGATTTTTCTTGTACGCGTCTGATAAAGCGTCGTGAAAAGAAGGCCGCACACTTTCCTGAATACCTTTGCTCAAATAGAATTGCGATTTACGATTCCGACTTGCGCGGTATCACCGTAGGTACATACTGGCTATACCCTGCTATATGTATGCATATATGTAGATACCTATCCGACATACACCGCTATACGCATATATTACATCGCGGACCTCCACACATTGATACATGTAGCATAACATCCCACGTGTTCGCAGGCGTTTCGGTTTTATTCGTTTTCTCAAGAGGGTACATAGGCTATATTCTCCACGTATATATCTATAGCATAGATGTATATATATATGTATATGTATATATATATGTATACACACCTATATATCTATATTATGTATAACTGAGCCGTGCACCCCGCGTGATCAATATTTTCTCTCTTTCATCGATGAAACGAGACTCTCGAGGGCGTGGGAAACACTTGGAGTGATTTTAACGGCTGGTTTTAAAGTCAGCTGGTTCGGGAGTTCCTCGAGTGTCTAAAAGCGCCGTTTAAACCAGCCCTGATTTCGGAAATCGTTCTTGAACCAAACGGAAAGAAAATGTTTTTGTTTCCTGTATCTCTAATGTAAAATCGTTCGGCTAGTACTCCGAACGGCATAAATCCGATGGGAAGGTTCAAAATCAGAAGCTTTACGATTTTATGAAATAATTGACTAATTATTTGAAGATTTAAGCTCCCTTGAAAATTAGGTGAAATTCACGGGGTTAAATTATTAAGCGAATTGAATATTTGACGTAAGTTTAAAGCGCGAAGATCGGGGGCTGTAAGGTGTACGTATACGTATTACGGGGAGGATTCAAAGACGGTTGGATCTCAGACGTCACGACGAAATCTTGCCGGGATTATCCGGTCTTTTAATTGCTTTCGCGCCAAGGGAAAGGCGCGGGTGGATTAGCCAACGAGTAAATGTACCCAGAGGTAGAGTGGGTATATAGATACCAAACGCGTAAGCCGAACTGTACCGCCAAGTATCTCTGACAGGATTACCTCGTTTCTAATAGGTTTATCAAGCATATTTTATAGATCAAACAGAATCCGGTATTCCACGAGCTGATTCTTTTTCACCTTCTCACAGCCTGCACAACGGTATACCAAGGTACACTCCGGCCATTCTAAAAGGCTAACAAAATGAACCCGCCGCTTAAAATTAACCCCGTGCTTTTCCACTGGCAACAAAAAAAATCATTCTCACCGCAGAAAATTTTCGCAATTTTTTTGCAATTTTCAGTTAAATAAACGGAATTAATAACTAAACGATGTGTGGATGCCTAAGACTCTTCGTTAAGGGTAAATCCGTCGGAAATCGGGAGTGAGATATGGAGATGTCGGAGCGAAGTAGTCAAAGCGGCGTTAGGTCAGACCTTGAGTTGGTTTTTGCGTCCGTACATCACGCCGCGCCTAAGGGCCTAAAGCGTTGAGTGACTGTAGGGCATGGAGCCGGTCCTTTGGGAGGATCAGAGCTACGTTTTTGCGTAATTTCTGGAGCAGCTCGCATGAGGTAAACCCGGGAGTAGAGTTGAGTGTATAGGGTATGGCAAGCCAAGAGCTCAGCCTCCGAGTGAAACGGGATTAAGTTATATTTTTAATATAGATTTAGCAGCCGTGTCCTTTGCGGGATCCGGTTTTTCAAGGGATTTGTGGTTGGCCTCGGGTCGCCTCCAACTTCTGGATATTTCGGGGTTACATTTCAAGTCGATATACGCCTCCGCACATACAATTTTTTAACAACCAACCGATGCTATACGTATGCCGTTGATCTTGAGAGAAAATGAATATTCATGTGGGTACCTCTGCCTACGTTCGTCCACCCTTGGGTGCTGCACACCCTCGTTGTCGTTCAAGGCCGTTAGAATAGGGAGCAAACCGAGAAGAAAACGAACAACGCGAGTTTCTCGATCGGGTCAAGGTGCAGCGGGGGTTGAAATCGCCTCAGGTTTTCCCAATTCTCTTATGAAGTTTGAAAAACTTCGACTAGTTTCCCCTATCGCGTATACACACGTATCTACACCCTGTAATATACACTAGCTGGACGTTTTCTTTTCTACCTATCGAATCGGTACGGAAATTATCGGAAGCGATCAAATATTTAATTAAAATTCTCGCGACTGTATGATCAATTGATTAAAAAATTTGTAATATTCCGAATCGTATACGTTGAAGAAAGAAGAAGCAAAAATTCTTCGTTCTTTAAGAATATATATTCGGTAGATTTGACACGCGATTCCTTTTCTCGTTTTTAAATCTGGAGTTCCTCTTACTTCGACCGATAAAAATATGTACATATACTTGTACAGTCGGAATTCCCGTAGGTAAAATTTTCCATTCACAGCGAGTTGGGGGTAGGGAAAGAGCGTCCATTGAAAAATTGTGACGTTTTTGTTTTTACCGGTGATTGAATGAATTTTGAATGCCTCTTCTATTCCCAGCAGCGGTATATATATCTAATTCTCTACTTATTCGCCACGTATAGAAATAAAAGCTTCGGGAAGTAGTAGAGCGAGAAACTCCCTGGTATTTAGACTCGTTTAAAGTCCCTGGTAAAAAGGAGAGTGAAATAAAACCTTAACGCAGACTTATAACGACACCGCAACGAGCTCCCAGACGTCCCCAGTAATTATTCAACTCTCTGGCTTGTTTGGACCCGCGGAATTTCTTTCTTTTCTCGCGGTTTTAAAACCTCGTATATAGGTACCCCTCTCCACCTTACCTCAACTTACACCGCCGAGGACGGAAACCTAAACCTCTTTCATCCTTCCAGACCTATACTACGGAGTACGAACAACCCCTAGCTACCCGAAGTCGTGCGCCAGGTCAGGGCCGCTTGAACAAACCCCCGACTACAAAAGGCGATATTATGACGATGGGAAAAAATATTCAACACTTAACGACGCCAACGTGGGAAACTGGCTCTACTGCGTGACTAAAATTTATCAGAATCTTTCGTGTATGTAGATATACCGTACCGTAGCGAAAGCTAGTTAAAACCTCGTCAAATATCTTTCTCTTATCTATTTACAATATTTTGACACTTTTTCCCCGTTACCGCGTAGTATACATTCGCGACCTTTTTTTTTCTTTTTTTTTTCCTCTTCCTTTATTCACCCTGCACTCTTCGTTACGGGAATATTGTTCTCCGAAGTTTTTGAGTCACTTAATTAATATAAATGATGAATTTCTTTGGCAATAACGAGAGGCTATAAATTTTACGTTTTGAATATTTATACATAGAAAGCGAAGATCGAGTATTCCTTTTGTCCTTTTTTCTATGTATTATATGTACCACGTATATGGATACATGGGAATAAGTAAATAAAAAAAGGAACGTTAAACAAGTCCGAATTTTCATCCGAGAGATTTTTTTTTTCTTCGCTTTTTTCTCTCTCTCTCTCTCTCTCTCTTCGGTTTTAATCAGATTTTTCAAGGTACTCGAGAGATATGAACTATTAATAAGCGTACCTCGTCAAGTATGCGTCGGATCAAAGAATGTTTGAGATAAAAGTTGAGGAGCCCCCGAACGAGACACGCATTTTATAATATTACGAAAAGTTATTTTTTTTTTTTTACTTTCTTTTTTTCTCTCTCTTCTCCTCCTTGCTTTTCCCTTTTCTTTTTTTACTCCTGTCTAATAACCTTATTAAATTCACGGCGCAACCTGACTTGCTCCCCGACTACGTTCTGCACGACGACACCCGCCAATGGCACGTGTTAATTACGTTTTACCTTGACAATGGGTTTTTACTGTTCTTAGCCCAGATTTCATTCTCACCCTCATTTCCGAAAACGACGTAGTTCGGCTCTCTTCGAAGTTCGAAAAAAAAACAACACAGAACAAAAAATTTTCTCCCTTCTCTTCTCTTCGCTCTTTCTCCTCTTTCTCCCTTTTTTCCTTCTTCGTATTTTTTATTTTCACAAGTTCTTATCCATTTGCAAAAAGGTCGTCGGTTCGTTCGAGAGTCTCTAATTGAAAATCAAATTCCTTTTGTTTCGCCCTCGAGTTTTCTTAGCACGGACCATTAGAAACAAACTGCCCCTTTGTTCATAGTGTTTATAATACTTTCCACCTTTCACTCTCGCGTTCTATTATAGGTATACGCGCGGCCTCGATAATATTTTAATAATTCTTATAACCGAAAAACCTCGACCCCCCTACATCTTATCATGCGGCAATAGACTGCGGAGTTTGTATTGTTTCTTTTATAAGCTGAACAAAGAATACACCTTCTTCAAATTTAACGATCTTAAGTATACAGCCTTTATAGATTCACCTAATTATACAGACTTATACAAACAACCGTTCCTTGATCAATATGTACGTGTATACACTCACGTTGTAAAACCCCTTTTGCATTATTCAGCGAATCTTTCACCGATTAATCGTTTATTATTTATAAATTTCGAAAGTAACAAAGAAGAGAGCGAAGAAAAAAAAAAACAAGAAAAGGAAAAAACAAGAAGAAAAATGGTAAATGAGACGATGTAATTTCTTATAGTGGGTATAAGAAAAATGTTTTTTATTTTTTTAAATACTTGCGACGCGGTCCAAATTGGAGGGGGTAGTTTTACGTCAATTACGAAAGTGCAGGCTAGTACCTAGAACGGCGTCGTTCTGCAAGCCCAGCCGCAAGGGACAATGGGCGAGGTACGCATAATTGAAATGCCGGAGAGGGTAGGTGCCCGTGGTAGCACGAAAGGCAAGAGAGGAGGCTATAAGAGAAGGGTAGAGATGAGAGTCTAGCGATCGCTCGTAATTGTCCAACTAGGGCCTGGGCGATTAACGCCGCGTTCTAATTTCACGCCAAGGTGGAAGATCCGAGCCTTCAGGACGTGTTCAGACCGCCCCAAGATCTAACCACGAGTATTTCTTTACCGGGCCGACGCGTCAGGGAACGATGGCGATGCGTCACATGTTCAAGGAGCCAGAAGCAACTCGTTAGTCTTCACCAAAGAGCAAGCAGTAGGGGCCTTCTCTCGCCCGGAGTTGGTAGATAGGAATACATCGACGTCAATGCGATACGAATAAACCACCTTCTCGCGGAACGATCTATGTATACATACATACATATACGCGTGTACCTTTTATAAACCGCAAATCGATTCTCTCTATATACCAGAAAATGAAAATAACAAAAAAAAATCAATAATAAAATCAAAAATAATTAATCAAATTCATTCAAAGGGTACAGAAAAGAGGTAATCGGGTAATAAAATATAGTACAGATCTACCGATAGGTAAATATATATTATATATATATTAAATATATATATGTATAGGCACGTTAACGGAATACGTTTATATAGCTACCACTGACATAGATACAGTTATCGTATCGAGTATATATGGCGAAAATATATGAGGTAATTAACCCGTAACTACCAAATTACGATCCCCATCGGCACAGCACCCTCCTGGATAACAACAATTCTGCGTCAAAGTTACCCGAGCGATCGATTGCGCTCGTAGTTCGACACTAAAGTTCGGTTAAAACTGGACGAATCGGTACCCCGTTATAGTTTTTATTTTTATTTTTATTTTTTTCACCCGAGCGCTTTAATTTTTGTGCCTTTTTTCATTATTGGTTTTTTTTTTTCAAATTTTTTTTTTTCTCTTTGATACCCCATAATTGACCGTTTTTAATTACCTCGTGCGCGGTTATTTGAACCGCTGATTTTTATCCTCAAAGGGACAGTTTATTATTATTTTTCAAATGTAAACCGAAATGAACGGGATTTTTTATTTTTTTTTCTCTTTCTTTCTTTCTTTCTTTCTCGCTCATTTTTTTTTTTTTCTCCTACCTTTGTCAATCATTACATGCTTCACGGTCTTTAGAGAGAACGATTTCATTTTTATTTTAATTTTTTTCACAATTTATTTTCAACTTGAACCCCGCAATGAATATTAGTACCTTACACTATATACCTATGTATATGTAGATTGTTGAGGTGGGCGTTATTCGACTTTTTCAAATTTATTTATTACGTTTTTGTTTTTTTTTTTTTGTTTTTTCCGTTTTTTTTTTCATTCATTTTTATTTCTGCCGACATTTGTGAAACTCATTTACTCAGTCAGCCGAATCGACTGGGTATGGGTATAAAAATCTGTGTATCACAGCTTCGGGCACTATAAAGCTTTCCTGGAATTGGACAGTCTGCGATATTTATCAGGTTTATAAAAATTTCAGAAAAAAAAAAAACAAAAAAAAAAAACACGAATTTCTCCGCACCCGTATACCATATATACGAGTCTCGAAGTGTCTGTATAATATAACTAAAAGTTTATACTATACGTTTACTACACGTTATACCTGTATGTAATATTGGAAGAAATTTCATCCTGAATAAGGTGTTTTAAGGATTATTATACTGAAACCGCGAAAGATGTGACAATCCTTCTATACATATGGTTATAAATTATTATTATTATCTATTTTTTTTTCTCATTATTATACCTATACATAGATATCTAGAAAAAGAAAAAAAAAAGGAGGAATAAAATGTAATTCAATTCCGTAGAGCAATCACGCCCATTTCTCATCCCTCGCTAGAAAATCTAATTGAATTTTCTTCCGTTTATAGATATATGTGTATTATATATATATATATATATATATATATATATATATATATATATATATATATATATATATATACCTATATAGAATAATATATTTAGCTAACGCGCGTTACCACCATGTATAACAGTAGTACGATGCGCAAAACTCCACGCCACGCCTGACTCCGTATATCCACGTACGTGTATAAATACATCCGAATATATACATATAGTATAACGTGTGCCTATATATATATATATATATATGTATACAAATATAAGCTTGGGAAATCTAATTTACTTGTGGAAATACTTTACAGTAATTAAAATTAGGGGCGGGGGGAAGGGGGGACATGGGGTGGTGGTGTCAGTGGCGGGGAGAAAAAATATGGCAAACGTTGAAAATCCTCCACAAAGACGAAAAATAAAAAAAAATTAGAGAAATTAAACATATTAAAATTAAAACCAAAGATCAAAAAAAAAATCACACGATTGAAATTCAAAATAAAAAAACGAATTAACCAACCGATCGCGATCCTTGTCGATATCTAATCAAAATAAATCATACCGCGCGTGTCCTAATAGTCATAAACACACAAACAGGGGTATATGTGTGTATATATATACATATGTGTGTATGTATATAATATAGTATATAGATATGTACAGACATGCAGATCACGTAAGAAGGACATATCGTATCTCCTCATGATTCTGTAAAGGGAGAATTTTCCGGGTGTCAAAGTCCGGGACGGGACAAATAGGACCTGGGGCTTGCCGCTAGCAGCGGCAGCAGCGTACCGTTCTCGATGGAGGCCGGTCTGCGCGGATTTCAGGAATCAATGCGTCGGGGGTGCGCCGGAACGCCTGCGCCACCGCCACCCCCACTACATCTGTACATCGGGACGCCCGCGCCTGTGCGAGAGAGAGGACTAAGTTAGAGCGAAGAAACGAAGCTAAGCCTTCGCGAGGACAGGAACCCGTGTATCTTGGTGAGGGTGCCGGCTAAGGGTTACGTGTGGTTAAACTTTCCTCGTCTATCGCGATTTTTTTTGGGGGGATAAAATATACGATAATCCCTTATAACTGATTCATATAAAATAATCATTGAGAGGGTTCGTTGGAGCTCTTCTGATTCAAAAACCAAAAGAAAAAAACAAGGAAAAACAAAATTTAAAAAATAAAAGAGTAAAGAAAACAAACAATTTTTAAGAGCGGAGCAAATTACAGCAATAATAACAATAACAATAGTAATAAATAATAATAAGAAGAAGAAGATACCGATATACAATGGTAATCCACGAGTATCTAACTACCCCCAAAACTTAATATGAAGTGAACGTTACGTGTTGAGTATAATCTCCGATTCGACAGTTCGGCGGATGCTGTCTACGTGCCTGGGACCTTATCTTCGAGGGGATGAGACGAAAATGATTGAGAATCGTTGAAAGGGGTTGTTTTGAAAACGGAGTGAAACGAGAGTGAGGAGAGATAAAGTGTAGTAGAGAAGAAGAAGAAAAAGTAAAAAAGTAAAAAGAAGTGTCGATAAGAGGAGTGTTATAGGTGCGGGGATGCTTATACTTTTCTTTTAGAATCGTTCGTCGTCGGAATTCTGACGATAAGAGGCTATCGTCGCATATTAGTTTTTGGAATTAGACGAAGGATATAAATATATTATAGCAGGAAAAAAGTGAAGGGTGCTGTGCGTGAAAGTGTGCAGGTACAATTTCATTTCGTTTCGGCCGAAGAGAGAAAAAAAAAAAAGTTAACGTCGTCATAGGTCATTTGATATCAAAATATATATATACATATACATATACAGATTCAATATCGAAGATATAGGACTGGTCCCGGACTGTCAAAGTCCCGGAGGAATGACGCACCCCCGGAAGATCCTACCCGTAGAGGGTTAGCGCCCGCTGAGAGTCTTCCACTACCGAGACTTCAGCCTCCGGACGACCGTGTACCACCTTACCCGCCCCAGATACAGTGAGTTTTATGCTATCCCGTTTCCTACTGCCATACCACCCTGGGAAGTTTCACCCTTCGCTCATTTCCCATTTATAACGACTCGCTGAAGACTAGAGCTCTGTATTGTTGTTCTTATAATAGCCATGCTTTGCACAAGACAAACCTCACAATCACTATTATTTTATCAAGACAATATCTCTCTCTCCGTCTCTCTCTCTCATGCCTATTACAGTATACCCGACACTGTAATAATAATCTGAGATAAAGCAAACAAAAACACCAGAATGATATAACGATCGTAATCTCCGCGTCGAGATAGGAGCTACCTCCAGTGCGGGTGTGCAGGATGACAGATTCGGGGGGTGTTTCCTGATTTTAAACAGATTTATAAACGACTCGTGAAAATCTACAGCGATCATAACTTGGCAAACTTTTCCAATCTTTTTTTTTCTTACTCTCTCTTTTTCTTTCTTTCTTTCTCACCCTCTATCCTTCTCTCTCTCTCCCTTCTCTCTCGACTGTAAAAGCGAAACGAACGACTTTGCGAACGGGGTACACGTACGTGTGTAGGTGTAGCTGTATGTTACATTATAAACGGGCGCGGATGATAATCGGAAACTACCTTACGCTGTACCACCTACCCCGTGCAATACCCATTCCGAGTATTTCGGTATGGGGACAACGTAGAACGCGGATAGCAGTCCCGTTTATTGACCAACACTTTGTGTGGGCTAAGTGCGCGCGAGCAGAGGAGAGAGAATGGAGTTTGTCCGGTTGATAAATCGTCCGCGTTTATAGCTAGCTATGAGCTCAGGCCTTGATTCGATGGGTAAATCGAGTTTATGGACGATGATGGAAAGTCCTCTGCAGTTTATTTTAGATTTATTAAAAAAAACAAAAAAATCTCATTACGTTGTGTATATATATTTTTTTTTACGACTGAATATTTCTGACCCTTTTCTTTTTCTTCTCCTTTTCCTCGCGTGGTTTTCTACCACCCCCTTATAGGTATATATATATATATATATACCATAGTTTGCTCAGGAAGTACACGATTTTCTTAAGGAACGATTCCCGAGGAGGGATAAGTGATCGTTTAGGATCAACGAGAATATTTTTCAACCTGAATACACGGCACCCCACTCGGGTCCCACGTCGGTTTCCGGTTTAGTTTTGATATTACATACGTGACCTATGCCCAGATTTTCCAAACTTTTACCGCAGTTTGCGTTCGGTACTTTTATACAGCGAAAGAGGAATAAAGTTATGCTTTGCGTAGGTATACATTCTATACCTGTGTGCATGTGCATGTGCGCGTGTGTGCGTGTGTGTGGGGGGGAATGAAATTATGAATGCGAAACAGAGTTCATAATTTCAAAGCTCCGGGTAAAATTATGACGGGGGAATTAAAGAAAATTTGAAAAGGATCTGAACCGAGCCCACCCACCGCGGTATTTGCGCTGGCTTGAGTTAACGTCGTTTTAATACGACGCCCCGGGCAGCCCACTTAGGTAAAAAGTTGATGGATCGATCCGTTTGAAACAAAAAAATTCTTTCTTCCCCCGGTTTTCTTTTTTTTTTTTTTTAATTTAATTTTTTTTTTTCATTTTTCTCTTTATTGCTATCGTTATTATTATATACCTATATAAAAAAAAAAAAAGGGGCACAGAGTGTTCAACGTTACAAACGCAGAGTTGGCTCGATGCCTGCACAAACCAGCGACGAACAAAGCTATGTGGGAAAAGAAAGAAAAACGAAAAAAAACGAAAATAAAAAAAAAAAAGCAAAAAACGAAGGATAGAGATACGAAGAGGTGAAACCGAGAGGAGAGATGATCGGGTGACAAACTTTTATTTCAAACTTTCAAAGAGACGAGACGAGACATATTCAGGCCTGATATAAGTTTTTCTATGTTCACCACACGACCCAGAGGGGACACGTTCGTTTTATTACTTTGTTAGAATACCTTCGATGACAAAAAAAAAAAAAAAATTTCTTCTTCCGTTTTTTTGTTTTTCTTTTTTTCACTCGTCAATAACCGATTCGAGAATGTATAACGATACCCTGAAAGATGCGAAAAATAAAACCAGATCATAATTAATGAATTAGCGAATCAACAGCTGGAATATATATTGCAGATAAATTTTCTATAACTTTAGTATAGGTGGATTGAAGTGGAATTATCCTTGAATCCTTATATGTATATGTATAGCAAACATGGGTAGTTATTTTGTTAAATAGAATACCGTCTTGTTAAAAGTATTTGCTCTACAAGCGATGCCTGGGTTCGAGAGAGGGTGGTCTATTCAACGTGCTTGGGTCACGCAAACTTTAGCTTAGGCCAACAAATGCTTTTCAACGAACGGGTAGGTAGTACCTACTTTATACCTTATACCTACCCTACCTACGTTTACCATAAACCATGAGTGGTAAGTTAGAAACGGTCCTGCTAAAAGCAAACCTCGAACCGTCAGATTAATCATTATTATCACCGGCGACAAGAGATATGGGTAGAAATATATGATCGCTTTGCCAAAACTTATCTATATATATTACAACCTCCTGTATACCTTACCTGACGGAAAATTCATAGCCGTTATTATGTATAGCCATGAAAAGGGTGCAACAAAAAAAGTAAAATAAAAAACAAGTTTGAACTTTCGTCCTTTTGTTTATTTATTCTCGATCGTTTTTAGAAGCCCCAAAAACTGCTGCGGGGGTGATAAAAAAAAAAAAGGAAAAAAAGGGGTATAAATAACGGGGAGAATACCGGTCTGGGGGTTGTAACGTATCTGAGTTTCTATTTCGGTCGACGTCACATGGTCGCGACCCTCCTTTCCCTCGATATATTTCGATGAAAGATTGGGCACACCCGCGATCTTGGGCCAGGGTGGGTACCTACTCGATGGTGCAGGGGAAAGAGAAGAAGAGAAGAGAAGAGGAGAGAAGAGAGGCAAGGCAATGAGAGGCGTGAGATGGGAGAGTTGGCCTGAACTTTAAAGGAACACCAATTAGGGGTAGCCAGGATGGTAGGGTACCGTCGTGTAATTCGACTATCGCTGGTTGCCTTTTTAAACCAATTAGCAATTCGTTTAGAAATTATCGAAGAATCTTCTTTAAGAGAGAGAGAGGAAGAGAGGGAGAGACGGAGAGGGAGGGAGAGGGAAAGGCAGGGAGATCGGAGATGGGAAATGTGATCAAAAGATCGCCCTCGACGATTCTATGAAATAATTATACCCGGATGCAGTAAAACCAGTGATTAACACTTAATTCTCTGCCAACAATTAACGTTAATTGCTCTAGAAATTATCTCGCTATGTTACACCCTTGACATACTTTAACTTCGTCGATGTTATATCTGAAATGTTGTTCTTTTCTTGAGTTAGATTATTTTAATTTCGTATAGATTGAAGAAAATGCGTGGATTGGGATACTCGATTGATTTCTGAATTCACGCGTCGATAGTTTCCACTTTTTAAAATCCTTTGATACAACGATACGAATTTCTCTAACGATTTCGAGATGAATAAAACGATTCCAGGAATTATTCAAAGTATGAAACCGTCGGATTCAGATTGGAATGAAACAAATTGAAAGCGTCAAAGCTCTGGAGGTATTTCAACCGCGGAAAAACCAGAGCTAGGGTAATGAAAAAAATCGGAAATTCACGTTAGGAGAAAATAAGGAGCGAAATATCACGAAGGTTTTAAGATTTTTGCTATTTTCATGCCACGTAACTCACCACCCCGTTTCATTTCGACAATGAATAGAGGTCGCGAGCTTTTGAGGAATGGCTGCAGGCAGTATAATTCATTTTACACCGAAGCCTGAGCATTGAGATTCCGCGATAACAAGACCTGGGAAAAACTTGATACGCGTTATAAAAAAAAAGGGGGAGAAGGGTGAGAGTGGAGCTGGATAAGGAAAAAATCCTAAGAAAGTATGTATATTATCATCTTAAAAATCGTCGAGATTAAGTTACGAGAGATCCTTTTTTCCTCTCCTTTCCATCATCCTCGTCCTCCGTTCGCTAGCGCTCGCGCTGGTGCCGTAGAGAGACGTGCCGAAAAAAAAAGCTGTAGCTTGACTGTAAGTATAAAGTACGTGAAATCGATACAGCTTGAATGGCTGCCTCTTCTCTTCAGGTATGTAGGTATGTATGTGGGAATATCCCGTTCAGAAATGACTGTTGGTAAGCACGAAAAGGCACTAGCGAGGCACGAGGCGATACAAAGAGCCTGCGAGTGTAGTAAGAATAAGATGGCTCTGATCCATACATATTCCGCGGAGCGGTGATCCCCCTCTGCACAGAAGCATTATTTTACCAAAGTGGATATTTGTACTAAGGGTAGCTTACCCCCAGATATATGTATAATATATCCGCAGGAGTAATCGTTGGGAACAGAAGTCGTTTCGCGTTTGCAGACATCTTTGTTCTCTCCGGTTCTTTATTTTTTTTTTTGGGGGAAAGATTTTTGACCAGGACGAAGTGAGACTGGCTCCAACGATCCTCGGCTCATGGGATTATCAATTTGAGACAGTGTTTGTACGAATCTCTGCAAATCTTGTATAAATACTCTCTGATTGACGTATGCGATGTTCATTCGACACCAAGTGTACATAAAACCGTCGGGCAAAGCTCGAATTCAACCGAGTCGCCGAAAACAAGATAAACAGTTATCGCGGTAACGGGTCATGTGTCAGGAACAAAAAGATTGATAGCTGAGCAAGAGTGATCGTGTAACTGCAATGGAACGTCGCGATTAGTTGCCGGGGTGAACTGTGCCTGTATAAATTCCCTGACTTCTAATTCCTTACTTCGTTGATTAATAACGAGTGTTTCGAAGCTGACAAATTTCACCAATCATCGGTAGGTATAAGCGATCGGATTTTTTTCGTCGAAAGGTGATCGCAGGTCGTCTTATGAGTCAATTAACAAAGTAGACTGGGTATTGCTGAAAAGTCTCATACCTCTAATCGTGTAAAGCGATGAATTCTACGTGCGATGTTAGAAAAGTGTAACGATACACGCTTCGAATGTCGAACTTGTGAAAAGTTACTAGGTCAGGTAGTTAGTTGAATCGAGTGATAAATCGACGGGTTACTGGAACGTTATTGCAGAGAGAAAATCAAAGTATTATGGAGAATCAGAGTTCTGATGAACTGTAAACCAGACTGGAAAGTTCTGTCTGCGTATACGACTCTACGACTCGTTGCCAAGAAGATCATTCATTCATTCATTCATTTTATCTATAGATATATAGACCCGTGTGTATACTTTGGAATAAGAACTCGCATTACACGTTAATGAAGAAAGTAACGAGGCTGCACAAGCAATTGAACCCCGATATTTCGACGGCGATCAATTTTATGAATCACGTTTTCCCTTCTAGCGTAAACATTTCTATAACTATACGTTATACCTACGTGTATAACGCGTAGTCTTCGGTATAGTTTGAACTTTGGATTGGGTATAAAACATTTCTACTTTATAAACACATACATACACGTATAGGATACGTATCAAACTCACGTGTATGGATACGTATGCATGTGTGCACCTACATGTACCTAGCTTTGGCAAATATTGCTTTACTCTAATACTGTTCACATGTATATCCTTTGTCGAGGGTATAAGGTCTTGGCGAAACCTGGTAAGAATTTTCGCTGAAAGATCCGCGGAGCCGAGAAGGCATCATCTTCGGAAGTCGTCGCACGCTACAATCGCGACATTCTAGCGCAGTATACAAAGCCGAGTAAATAAGAGTTTATGCTGCAGTATATACTCACCCATATACTTATATATATATGTGTGTGTACAATACATTTGTGTTCATGATACACCAACATAAATACGTTGACGAAACATGTGCCCCAGACGTTGTGTGTGTATCAGCTACGTGGTTCGATCGTTTCGCGAGCCACAGACAGGGGTCCGCGTGAAACTTCTTAAATATTGCAAACTTTCGAGAGGGTTAAAGCTCGGCGAGACTTTCGTCGCCTAAAATAAACCCGGTAAGAAAAACTATGCCAAGCCACGCATCGGTATCGCCAAGGGACAGATCACCGCGTAAATATCTACACCGATTTCAGGGTACCCGTTTCTATATACAAGGGTGATCTTTGCCCGCGCTTGCAGGGACGAAATATATTACGATTCACCCACACCTTCCTTACCGCGTCTAACTTTAATTTCACACACCGCGTTTGGAACTAATCTCATAATTTCGTTATCACTTTGCTCTACGTCTATCTATTATACATGTATATAGACATACATACATGAAGATGTAATCCCATTAGTGTTTCTGCTAATTGCAATTCATATTTTATGACTTATGAGCGATCAAATACTCCGCGACCACTCGGCTATTTTATCGCTAGTTTTCCGTCTACCTAAGTATAATCCGAGAGACTACTAGTCTAATTTGTAAGGATGATAATTATTATAAATTACTGAGGAGTGTCTGATCTTTTCTTTGGTTTTTCTTCTCTTTTTTCTTTAGTTGCGCGATGGGTAGATGTCGTATAAAAGTTCAAAGCTTTAATACGATGAAAATTGCATCAATGAACGTGAACATTCTAATTTTCTTTTACAATTTAAACCGCATCCGCGAAGTCTGTTGTAGTCGGTCGTCGTCGTATGTCGCGGTCTGGATAACCCCGAGTGAAATCGTGGTGAAATCAAAGCGGACTGTGGCTGTCTGCAAATGTTTGACCGAGCGGGCTTCCTGGCTTTCTCATACATACAGGCTTTGTGGCTTCGGGGCTTTCAACCTCCGCGGATAGCTTATTAAAACCTTGAGGGTTGTGATCAAGAATACTAAGAATAAACTATCCCGGGTGGAAAATGAATCGCCGATAACTACACCGCTGTAATATTGGAAAGCTTTTTTTCATGACTTAGCATTTTACCATGCGGATTAAAAAATATGCCTTTCATTCGCGAAATCAAATTTTCCAATTATTTATATATACGTAGAAGATATAAATGAGAGAGCGACGTCATCTGTCACTTTAATAGCAGGTATAGATGTATAAAAAATTAATACATCGCGTGCAGAGTCGTAATTGCGTTTTTGACTAATCGTAAAACGCCCCGTTTATCCGTTCGATCGTTAACTCGCCCCTGAATAATCGATACGAATGGGTTAGGGAGGATTGAGGTATACCATAGATTTATTTACCCGAGTCTTAGTCGTTTATCTAATGGTATATTATAACAGGCTTAAAAGCCGCGATGAAGACTGAATTTTTTTATTACTGATTTCTCAAAAACGGCCACCCTGCACTTCATTTGCGATTTTCAGTATAAAGAAGTGAACGAGAAGAGAAGAGTTATGTAAGCGAAATGTGTGTGTTTAAAAAAAAAAGTAAAGACGTGTGGTGCGGGAGAGATGAGAGAAGGGATTGTGGGAATAGAAATGAAAGAGAATACGTTAAGCGATATGCTCGCTCGTTAGTTTCATGAATAACACCGAGCGCGGTAGTCTGTTTGCCGAAACAGTTGTGAAAGTTGAAAAAAAAAGGAAAAGGAAGTAAAAAAAAAGAGAGAAAAAAAAATAGAGACGGAGATAAACAGAACGAAACAAGAATGTGCAAACTCGCGTTTCGCGAGACGCAACTCGCACGCATAACGGCACGGAATTTAAACATCACGTTCAATTGCGTTCCGTACCTGGGTCACGTGACAAAAAGCTTCACCCTAACTAAAGGGTCGAAAAATATGATTGCGGAGAGAAAAAAAAAAAAGGAAAAAAAAGGTCGAGGTAAAAACAATTTATTAATGGTTTCTAATGAGGCACAAAGTCGGGTAATAAATGGGCGACTATAAAGTGAGGTAAGGGTATCACATTGTGGTTTTAGTTGAACATAGAATACGGCAGGTGTAATTTGTGGGTAAAAGATCAAAGGCGCGGTAAACATGGTCTGAAAGCTGTTGTATGTTGGCAATTGACAACTCGAGCGTCGCACAATGGCGTCCTACTCTAGCTACTAGGGTTAAGCTTGTAGGTTTTGTTCCTCACGCTTACCTATAGCTGTAAGGTACACGTACGTGTATTTATATACATATGTACATACATATATATATACATATACACACACACACATGTATATATGTAAAGCTACATACCTAGTTTCGAGCAGAGCAGGTCGCTGTCTGTAGGAATTCAAGAAGGGATTTAGTTCTGCCTTCGACCCTTATTCGACGCCGACGTCGCGACGCCAACCGTCTATCTGATATCGCGAACGACGTTTCTTAAATTGTTATATCTCCTCGACACGACACAGATCGTGGCTTTTCTGGGCAATGCCAATTATTACCGAATATACATATATATATATATGTGTGTATGTATACATACAAATGTAGTTTATATTTTATCTCAGAACCAGCCACGGTATACGTATATTTATTCATCGTCGGACTTCTACACCCAATTCGAAATAATAAAACCGTATACCTACGCCGCGATAGGAAATAAACGATTCCGAATACAAAATTTTCACCAAATTGTTTCTTATTCAGTTTTTTTTTTTTTTTTCTTTTTTCGTTTTCTCATTTTCCCTCGACACATTTCAAACTCCGTGAGAATTTTATTCTCCGTTTCAGAGAATCGACGTGTTTCGACGTTTCATAGAGAAAAAATTCGTCAAACAATTCCCCACTGTCTGGTTTCTTTAGACGAAATTAGGTTTCTGCGGTTGGAGTTTTCGGGTATCGTCGAAGCTAACGAGATATACGAGTAGAGTAAGCCGAGTTAGTGTCTAGCCGCGTGTGTGTACATGTATATGTATGTGGGTCGTATATAATAGGAAACAGTAGGTAAAAGACGAAGTAAAATAAAGTAATGGAGTAATACCGTTTAGGACGGGAATCGAATAATGGAGAAAATCGGGTTTGAAATTGCAATGACATTCTCAGGTGAACTCACCGCATTTCCTCCTTCCGTTATACCAGTCTACCGCATATACTAGAGCCGCAGAATAATCCTGGAAAATTTTCTACCGGCTTTTGCGAGCTAGAGAAAATTTTCCCTGACCCACCAGCGACCTCCCGCGACGTCTCGACGCCAAGCGTCTATCTGATACCGCGCTAATGACGTTTTGCCAATTTATTATTGTACACAGCTATCTAATATTAACAAGACAACGTGACTCCTGTTACAACGTTCTTCCTCTTACTATTTTCTTTCGAAATAAGAGAAGAAATTTAGTCCGATTAGATAATGAGAGAGAAAGAAAAAAAGAACTTTAGAATATTTCGTACCGTAATTTACTTCTTTCAAATTAAACATCGGATCTTCATTTATATGCTTGTTGATTATGAAACGGGTCTTCTGTTTGGGGTGCAAGATCCAAAATAAATTGAAGTCCGTACCTTAATTAAGACTGAGTCCAGGTAACAGGGTTAAAATAAACAAGGCTAATAGAATTATAGGGCCTTCCGGTGGCCGTAATCCTTTGCTAAAGTTACGGGAGATATTATTTCAATAATTTACCCAATTCGTAATTAACGTAACTCTACGAGATCTCACACATGCAGCTACGTGAGTAAAAACGAATTATAACCCGCCTATATACATACGTATGTAAAATAATTTCCATTCGCGTTACTCAAAACGTACAGCGAATATCTAAATCTGTCGAGAATTATCTCTGTATGAAAATATAATACCGCGTGTATTAACGCCTCGGCTAATCTCCGACTAACGTTGAAGAATAAAACTCTACGTTATACTTACCTACTTTGACGATAATCCCGGTCGAGCTGCTACTAGCTACTACCCGCTACTCGCGTGTTACTAACTACTAACTAGCCGTAAACTTTTACCGTCGTTATAGGCCAGAGTCGAGGGATCTATTACGTTCTGTTACATTAGTCCGATAAGTATTGCGTAATAGTATTTCATCAAAATAACGATAAATCTATGATCAGTTCGCTCATATCCGTGAGCAATGAAATATGCCGATGAGTATGTCCAACGATTTTCGAAAATCAGAGAAGCCCGATTTCCAAACGAGTATTTTACCGCCTTACATACTATACCCACGCGTATATCTGAGGCCTATATGTTCGGAGGGTCGGGCTAAGGGTTTAGCGCAATTTCCACCTGTGCAATAAACGTGAAACAAAGAGATTCGCACTCCTCGTATGGGAAAGGACTAGCCTCGTAGTGAGTTTCTGTCTCGACTCAGAGTCAGCTACGGTATCGCCGTAGTATCGCATAGGCAGAGCTATACTTATATATGGCGTTGAGTCTTTATTTCCCTTAGGAGCGTTCAAGGGGTTTATCGTTTAGAGGAAGACTGTGCTCGAATACGACTGTTATTCGACTGTACTACGTATATGTATGTGGAGTTTGGCGTTGGGGTGTAAAGAGGATGGGGGTCGGCGGGGGGGACGGGAGCGTTACGTCACGCAGCACGATTATCGCCCTCGGGAACCCCCGTTGAGAAAACCCGCGATAATACCCGCGCCCATCGAGTGAAAACACACAAGGGAAGAAGGAAAGAATAGACATTCGTTCCTGCGGGACGAGAAACAGTCGGAAAGCAAGAGACGAGAAAAAGAAACCGAAAAACGAAGTAAAAAAATTCAATTGATCATCTTACCCATTCGTCACTCAAGTATCAACAGTCCAACTCCGGCCCAGACACCGTAACACCCTTATCGAAGAATCAAATCACCCTTATCGAAAATGATTTAATTCCAACCTCCCGCGATGATAATCAACCGATTTATTTCCGGATACTGATAGACCCGATCCTATAATTTGATCGAAATTAAAAGTTTACGAGCTGCTGAAACAGCCCGGCAATGTCGTGTGTCCCTCTAAGCTATCCGCACGACCGCTTTTCGTGCTAATAAACTCCACTTTCTGATAACAGTTCAGATACCACTTGGATTAGATTCACGAGTGTCGAGATCCGTGCTTATAGACTAGTGGTGACAGACTTTCTTTTTACTCATTTTTAAGTATGAAAAAAATGAAAATATCTCGTAACGCAGCATCTGGTGGGGTCTAAAAGTTCAGACAGTCTTTTGATCAGGAAGAACAATGAGGAAATGTGAGTCGGGATGTTCCTCCGGTGATATAAAAATTCCGTAAGTATAAGGCGTCCGTTGGTCTATAGGTGTCCTCAAAGCCTTGGATACTCTAGGGCTATACCAGCGCTCTGTACCGTCATTCGATCGGCTAAAGTGCCTCGAGAACGAGAAGTAGTTCTGCGTCTTCGGTATAAGGTACTCGAACGAGCCGAGGCTAGGCGAGGCAAGGCAAGGCAAGGGCTTTAGACTTGGACCCTGTTTCGAAGGATTGGGAACCAGAACTTTGACGACAGATGGATGCTGCAGCTGCAGCTTTCCTGGTCTAAGCTCTAAACTTCGACGTCTAACGGCGTCGTTTTAGTTTCGAAAGCATGTTATAAAAGCGTCGATAATCTGGTCAGATTTTCTTCTTTTTTTTTTCCCCCCTTCTTTCTGTCGTTTCTTTCCCAACAGAATAGAGCAAAGCGGTCCAACTAACTAAGTGGGAAAGAAATGCCCAGGATCTACACGTCTCTTGAGTATTTTCTCTATTTATTATACACCTAAACCTTGAACGAAAAAGTGGTAAAGGGAGAGAACCGACTGACGTCGAACGTCTGGAGGTGGTGGTAGACCGGGGCAAAAAAATCACAGTTTTAGGGTATACACGCGTTAAGCCTCTCCCAAAACCGCACCATTTTCACGGGCCGACGCACCGTCACAGGAATACTGGTCGATCAATCTGGCCAACAAACTGAAACCGATACGCGCCCCCAGATTCGCTCGTTTACCACCCCCGCTAAGCATTCATCGCTCTAGCTGGAAGGTACGGTTCCAAACTTCGGGACGAATGAATTAGGTTTTTCGGGTAAAGGAGAAAAAAAAGGAAATAGTCCGCTAATAGGTTTAACTGTTTTTACTGACTTGTCTGGTGAGAATCATTAATTAAATTTCTTTCTTTAATCAAGAATAACGCCGTTCTGGTAATATTATTTATCGCACCGTACGCTTTTTCTTCCATCCGAATAATTTGCATAATTTATTGTGTATATACGTATACAATAATTGCCGTCCCCCGAAGGGGCTAATATTGTTATTGTTCGAGGCTCGAGTTGTATAGAACCGCGGGAAGCGGATCGTAACTAATTTACCACCCCGATTCTAAGAAGGATTTGTAGATCTTCGTCGTACCATGCGGCACGTCCATAAACGGTGGGGTGTAATCAAGGGAAACGGATTGACAAGAGCTTTCGCTGCCCTAGATGAATATTTAGAGTTTAGGTAAAGGCACGGGGTGTCACCGAAATTTATTCCTAATCAAGAACGACGCGACACTTCGTTTAGTCAAAAGTTACCGATCATCTTTCGCGAATCCATTTACCGAATCACAACGAGCTTTCGACTCGGCACGATCGAGCAGAACGATTGGTTTGATTTATTCTTTCTTCATTGTCAAAAAGATTAACGAACGAGAAATGGGGACGTTGATTTCACTATCTAATGTGATACGTATGGGGGAACGAGGTTTGACGTCGGTTTCTACGTGGCATTGATATTCCTTTGTGTATCTTGAGATAGTTACCACGGTGCTTTTGATTGCGTGAAAGGCAAGGATGTATTATGGTATATAGCCGGAGTGTCTCGGCGCTGAAATAGCTTATTCCCGATGCCAAGTTCTGGGTATATCTATAGATTATGGGGTCTGTAGTCTAAAGCACCATTGTTCGGAAAGCGATCGACCGTACGTTCGTTTGTTTCCAAGTGAAAACGGATTTCCAATACATCCGCTGCCGTAGAGAAATGTTATTGTACCGAATATAGATACTACAAGAACCGAATCATACCAGCTATTTCATTTTCACTCGGTCGTATGATGTTCGGCCAGTTTTATCGCCGCTCGCCGCATTCGGAAAAAGAAAACGAACGAAAAGTTGGGACCTCAAAATGTCAAATAACGTGATGAAATCGTTGGTCAGTCGTTAAAAGTCATATTTTTAACCGAGGGAAGAAAAAAGAGAAAAAAAAAACAGAAAAACAAATTGCAAACAAATTTGTCGAATCGGCAAACAGGCTTTTTAATTGTATATTTGCGAACAAATGTTTCGAATTCGGTCCTCGTCGCAGCTTATTACGGATAAATTTTATTAGCACGTACCGTACACCGAAACGTATATATATCGTCCGATTCGTGACAGAAGCGATATACGTGGCTTCACGTGGTCGAGCAATATTTGAAAGTGTATAATCAATGAATTAGCACCGTATCGTATCGTATCTCTGTCGAGAATCGTAATTAAAACAGGAAACGAGCTGGTGTCAATTTTCGCCACGTTTTCAGGATTAAACTTGGTATTTCTATCCACCCAGTCCGGACACTGCACCACGAGGGTGTTGAAATTTATATATATATATAACTATATACTCTATTAATTATTTTCACAAGCTTAAAAATTATTTCCGTTTCGTTAAACAATATTTCCATCACCTGGGTCGGTCAGCTCATAGATACAGTGAAAATTTTCAGTATGAAACCCAGCGACCCAGCTGACTGAAAACCCTTTACGCGATGAAAATTGACCCCGAATTTTTTCACCGTCGTCTTAATTGGAAAACTTTTTGTCTCGACGATAAAAATATTTTCACATATTTGTTACAAGGGTTCGCAGACCGGTGGTAAAGCTGGTTAAGCTAAGCGGAAGATCGTTTCGGTAAATACCGCGTAAGTAATTATTTTTATTTTCCTTCCTGAACGTCTCACGTATCCTCGTGGTTCGCGAAACGGTTTGCAATTTATAAAGTGACAACTAATTGAATAAGTGAAAGAAACGAAATCGATATATACGAAACAGAAAGATAAATAGACGAGAAATAAGAAACGGAGTAAAGTATACGAGGTAAAGATGCCGCGGCTGACCATACGCCGATCTCTACTACTTCGCCGTCTAGTTCCTCTCTATTCGCCTCGTCGCTCAGCTTTGAAAACTGTGTGTAAAAATTTCCTACCAAAGTACCTTGAATATAAATTACAGTACTTGGGAAAACCCGGGTCTTTTATGTCCTTGAAAACTATTCGGTGAGAAGTAGGTGGGTAGTACCTATGAGGTAGGTACGCGTTTCAAGAAAACTGGGGGATGTGTATTCCGGTGCCCGGAAATGGTACCTCCGTGCAGCTTCGTTCGCGAACGGAGATACAAACTGTCGCTAAAACGTTAACCTTCGAGACTGAAAGTCCCCCTTTTCGCTTCATCCTTTAAATAATATTTATATGTAAATTTGAAAACGAAAAAAGAAGAAAGAAAAAAAAATATATTCAAGGGATTTGGTTTCCCCGAATTTCACCCCGTTTCTTGATGTGTACCTTGACGGTTACAAACGATGGCTAATACCGAAGTGGAGAGTCGATTCTGTCAGCTTTGAATTCCCCGAAAACCAGACTTTCGCCTAATAATAGAGAGGCTTGAAATACCAAGCTTCGTTGTCCGAGCCGAGGAGCAATAGCGAGCGTGTGGAACACTTTTGCGGTCGACCTGACTCGGCTGTCTACCACTGAGAGTCGGCTGACTCATTTACTCGTACTACTATCGCGTTTTGCTGACCGACTAATATACCCCCCAGCCTCGATAAATTATATTCGGCATTGAGGGTGGTAATAGGTGGCGGAAAGATAATCGAATAGATACCCGCTTATTACGGGACGCCTATCTCTAGCTGCAGCGGTATCATCACCCTGGTATTAATAACGAAATGAAAAAGAAAAAGGCGGGTTGTTTAATTAATTTGATGAAAAAATTGTCTTTTTTTTTTTTAATTTAATTTAATTTCATCCTTTTTCTTTTATCATCATTCTAAATGAACCAGTCCGCCGCATCGCTTGAAAAAAATAGAAAAAAAAAATTCAAAAACGTGGGCAAAAATTTTGTTTTCACGACAAAAATGAAAAAAAAAAAAAAAAAAAATCGGAAAAAAAACGAAAAAAAATTTACGAAGAAGAAGAGGGCGAGAGAGAAAACGACTCTCAGCGTAATTGAAGGCAAGCAAACAACCAGGCAGGCGTTGCGAGTGTCGGAATGTACGACGACACTGTGCGCCGTTGCTGGTAGGTTCGTATACATACCTCTACGTATATCACTTCATATTTCATCAGGCGAAGTGCGCTGCACTGCTAACGAGCTTCAAAGCGTCTTCTTCCACTTCCACTTCCACTTCCACTTCCACTTCCACTTCCACTTCCACCTCCACTTCCACTACTACATCTACTTCCACCTTCACCTCAGCCTCTTCTCAATTTTTTATTCCTTCCCTCCCCTTCTCGTTTTTCCTATTGTTATTTTCATCCCCACAACAACGGGGCGCTACTACCACCATCACCGCTAGGAGTAGCAGGAGCAGAAGTGTTAGTACGGGTATAGAGGGTAATCTCGTGAGTATAGCAATGAGCGGTTGGATACAGCGGGTGGGTATAGGTATAGGTATAGGGGTAGGGGTAGGTGTACCGTATACATACGAGAGCTTTCCTTTATTTTTTTTTTATTCTTCTTTTTCCATCGGATCAAATTTCTTGCCACTCGATATTCAGCCACGCCAGACACACACCGAGCATATCCCCTCGTCAAAACTACCCCCCTCAGTCATTATACGACGTAGAATATATGTAGGAGCCGGGTAGCTGTGGTGTTTAATTACGCAGCGTATACTATACGTAATGAAGCGGCAGAGAAATTAATTTCTATAACATATATACGTATACATACACACGTACCGTGTACAGAAATAAACTATGTCTAGCTTTCGCGAGAGCAAGAAAGGGAACAACTGACTAAGAGACAAGAACACGATCCTCTGTGACGAGCTTTTTCTACTGTACCTACTCCTGCAGTAATACTGTGATATCGTAGAGCGGTCTGATTCCGTCGTAGGTATTATCATAGAGGGTAAAATAGTCGTCGGTTTGATTGAGGAGGGGTTGTGGTGTTTCTCTTTCTTCTTTTTCCTTTTTTTTATTTTTTTTTTTCAAAAAGGGAAACCCCGTCTCGTTTCTCGCGTGTTTCCGCAGGTTACCTGGGACGGTTGTGCAAACAACTTGTTTTTGGGGGGGAGGGTAGTACATAAGCGGAGGTCGCGCGAGGTCGTCGAGGTCGCCGAGGTCGCCGAGGTCGAGTAGGAGTAGGAGGAGAATGAGCAGGAGGAAGAAGAGGACGAGGACGTGGAGGAGGTTGGCTGAACCTCAGCTGAGGCAAACGCGTGGGTCGCGGTGCGTGAAATTTGCGAATCAATAAGGCCTCGCACGCAACTATAATAATACCGATATACATATACATATATATATATACTCGCCAACTCGCCAACTCGACGCTATACTCTTTCATCGTCAGCCAATTTTCAAACCCTATATTAGCTATTTTTCCTCGAACCCTGGTGCACCACGATTCTGTTCCCAGATTCGATATCAGTTTTTTTTTTCTTGCCTTTTTTCTACTCCGTTTTTCTTTCTAACTGGAAAGCTGCGGTACCAGCAGCGTGCCAGTAGGTAGGTATCCGTGTCTAAATTTCCTTCAGGAATATCATCTCCTTTCCTTCCAGTTTTTCCAAGCCTCCGCAAGCTCCTGGTTCACAGCCCACAGCTCACATCTCGTTGCAGCACATACGTATATACGCGTATTATAGTGCTTGCATACCGGTGAATTCCGGAGCACTTGAGGTAGTCGGGTAAAAAACTTCCGCACTTCTTCCACCGTGGCTTAATATTAACGAGGCAGGCCTGGTAAACGCGAGATTACTGAGGAGAACCGGTACCGCGTTTGAATTATATACGCGGGTAAAGGAACTAGGCGTAACGTATGTACGCACGTATACGCATACGCTGCTGCTATAATACGCGTACGATATGATACAGGGTGGAGAAGCGAAAAGAAGAGGGTTTGAGGGCGAGACAAGAAATTTCACAGGGTTTAGACAGTTCGAGAAGAAATTTCATCCGTTTCTTAATTATTCGGACAATAACGATCGCATCGCGACGAGTTGCATCCGATTTGCGAGCCGTTCATTTTTCTCTTATTTTTCGTAAATTAGACGAAACTGGTACTTGGGCAACAGGTCTCCGAAACGCGAATAGACAAAACTGTAAAGAATATGGAGGAAAAACTTCAACGATACGTAGATGATGAAATATCTAGTGTAAATAAACACGTGTACACATGCACGGGTATACGTGTGTAAGAATGTAAGGAACGAATCCACGTAGCTGGCCTAATTTCCGGTACAATTTGAAAGTACCGCATGTTACGGACGAGAAAAAAGAAAAAGAAGTAAAAAAAAAAACAAGCACGAAGTAACGAGATCAAAGTAGAAAAAAAAAAAAAAAACAAGAAAAACGGAGAAGGAGAAAAAAAAAAATTGGGTAGTTAATAACGCGGAAACGAGAAGTTTTTTTTTTTTTTTTTTTTTTTATATTTAAATCTGCCGAGGTCATGATATTTTGCCCCGCTACTGAAACATGCAAAAATAGTCTGAACAATTTTCGCGTATCTCTCTGAGCGTATATATACTATATATATACACCTATATATATATATATATGCTAGTGAGCGAAATGGTGTGCGGTGGCAGTGGCGTTGGCGGTGGCGTTTGCGTTGAAAAGATAATTGGTTGAAAAATTTAAATTGTTCACCCTGTACGTATCTACATACCTACATCTACCCTGTGTACCCTATACCCTACACGCAGACATATGTGTATATATATATATATATATATACATGTTGGGGAGGGGAAAGGGGGGGAAAGGGGGGAAGGGGGTTATGCAGGGCACCACCCTACCTCGTGCGGGACATACGTTAAACAGAATAACGAGGGTTGCCCTGGAAACAGGGCTGTTTCGTTTCTCGGAAGTCTGCAGCGCTTCCCGCACCTGTTTTACGTTATCACGCGACATAAACCACACACACACTCGCAGGAGAAGCAAAAGCGAAGGAAGAAAAAAGATGAAAAAAAAAAAATTAGAAAAAAAAAACAAACATATAAAAACAAACAAAACGAGAACCCTATACGTCAGTGACGGACTCCCTCAGGTATACCTTACTCCTGCAAAAGACCAGCACGAGACGACCACCCTTAGTCACCTTCTCTTACGGGTTTTAAACTCCACCGTTTAAAGGATAGACGTCGCGTGATTTTATTTATCCTTTATGAGAAACCCTGAGCCGGTGAATAGATTAACTCGTTTAATCGTAGATTTAATTAGTTTCTCATATTGTTTTTTAAACTTTATTTCGCTCCGTGGTAGTCTTCATCGTCCGATGTTTTATTTTTTTTTTCGAATTTTATCAAGCTATAAGTTCTCCGTTCTCTTTTGCGATCATGAAAAAAAATATATATTCGACGACACTGCGGGAATTGAAAACTCGAATCCCGCCCCGAAGTTTCCGAGTTTTACTTCGTTTTAGAAAGGAGAAGATAAGTACGTAACGTTCCTTATTTTTCTCCTCCGAGTATGAAAGTAAATTGTATTTCCGAAAAACTACGTATGTATATAAAGTATAAGAAACGGTACGGTGTTTTCGAGCGAAATGATGAATCTCGCGAGTTCTGCGATATAGGCATACGTGTATACCGTACCTATCTACCGCGCGAGAAAAGAGGCAGAGAAGAAGAAAATGAAAGAAGAAAAAAAAAAAAAATTGATATCTAGTAGAAAGAGGGAAGCAACCCCCTGCGGCTGTGTAGGCTGTGTAAAGTCGTGGAAAAACGAGCCACCGTGTCGCGCCTGGCTGCAGTACCTCGCCATTAAATTATCGTTAGTACTTTACTACCTACACACATACGTATACCTATACCTACCGGACCAGGCATGCATCGCGTAAATCAGCGGTCGATTCGGGGATGCAGTCAAGGGAGGATTCCCCAATTCTCTGCTCGCTAACTGACTCGGAATTCCCTTGGAATTTCAATACCGTGGGACTAGGCACCTACCATGCAGCACCACGACCACCAGGGAGCGGAAAAGAGGGTTCTGAAAAATTAAAACCTCGCGATTTCCCTCCGGTCGCATTCTCGCATATATATGTATATGTGTATATGTACATATATACGTATGTACGTATTCTCTGGTTTATTATTATAACTTATTATTTACTCAAAAAGAATTTTCAATTCCATCGGCAAGAATAACTTTTGGAGTTTATAAGTCGCCCGAGGCATAAGAGGATGTCGTAGAGAGAAGCAGAGGGAGTCCCTAATTGTTTGTGAAACGGTTGTTCGCGGTTATCTATAGAAAAAATAAGTATCTCTTTCGACTCGTTAGCCCCCTGGCTTTGTTTTCATTGTTTAGAGTTAGCCGGACGGAAAGAATTCCTGTATTATATCAACCCCTTCCTCGGCATCCCTTCGGCTCTCCGAAACCCGGGGGTAAAGTGACGGTCGAGCGAGCGGGTTGAGCGGAATCCGATAACTGGGCGACGCGACGCGACGCGACGCGGAGCGGAGCGGACGTCGGGTACCGAAGACTAGGCGTTGCCTCACAACCTTTTAACCTCCGTTAGTTATTCTACTTAGAAACAATTCCACCCTTAGCTCAGCTTAGCCTAGCTACTGCTACGCCGTAAATGCACCCTCATACCTATAACTGTACTACCCACACATGATCCTTACCGTTATTTGCGTTACCGATATTATCGAAAACCCATAAACGGAAAGCGTTAATCGTTTCTATCCCATACCTGGCCGTACGTACATTCATACTTAGGTGGTACGTATATCCCGATAAAAACTAGACCCGGAGCCGATAACGTAACGTTAAAAGGGGTGTTAAAAATGGGAACAACCTTTTTCGCACGATCGGTTCGTTTTTTCTCCCTTTCCTTTAATAATAATCATATCAATAATAATAATAATATCGATAGATGAAAATTGATTTCACCCTGTGGTCAGGATGTTGTAGGTAAAGGTTTCCTCAATTTTTCTTTGATTTTCTCTTCATTTTTTGTATTTTGTATTTTTTTTCAAATTTATTTCAAACGATACATCTGCCCGTATCGTCCCCGTGGGCGGCGTACATCCGGTATTATAACTTCCGCTAGGATAGCCCCTTTGCAGTCGAGGAGAATAAAGAGGGAACGACGTCCAAGAGCCGCTCTTGCGCCGGTTGCGTAGCCGTTCCGAAGTATTCGAAATTGGCTTCGAAGCTGTCAGTTTCCTCCACGCGGGTGGTTATTTTCTCGACTATTCCCGGCTTTCGCTCTTATATACCTACGTACGTGTATAAATATACGTACGTACATACATACATACACACATTCAAAAACGAGGGACGCGTTGTTACGTCTCGTACCTTATACGTATATATACGTATACATGTATACGTATGCATATGTGTATATCGAAGAGAAGTCTTTTGTGTTATTTCCTTTGCGATTTTCCTTTTCCTTTCCCTTTCCTGTGTCGTTTTTATCTTTTCATTTTTCTTTTTCCTCTCTCTCTCCCTTTTCTCTTTCGTTCCTCTTCCCCCTTATCTGTCGCATTTTTTGTTTGTGTTTTCAGCGAAAATGAAAAGCACCGGTTTTCAAATCCGCTCGCGTACTATACTCAATGCTTCCCTCAAACGTCGCGCGCCCAATTTTTTTTTCTGTTTTCTTCTTCTATAATAAAAAAGTTTTAAAAAAAGAAGGAATATCGGAAAAACCTCACGGTCGCTTAACAAGCTGGCTTTTGCCACGCACGTATTTTCCATACGACTACTACTACTGCATGGTATATTATCATAGCTAATTTATGATTCCTCTTCTCTCTCGCTCTCTGGTTATTTGAAGAACATTTTTTTTTAATTTCAAAGGTAATTTTATTGCGAAATTTAAAGATTGTTCGTGTACCTAAATATGCGCGAGCAGTTCCCTCTCTCCCTTTTTCTCTAGTGGAAATAAGTTTATTGCACGTTTCTTTGATGTTATAATATTCGAGCTTTGATGGAATCATTTTACAACATCAACTAGAGGGTGTAGTTAGGCATGGGTTAGGTATAATAAAAAGTTTTCAACGTAGGAATGAATTGGGGTGTATATTTTATGCTCCGGGTGTTTGTCGAGCCTTGAAATGCAAGCTCATTACTGGTTCGGGTTCTGTACAGAGAAAAGAGGACGAGAATGAGAGGGAAACGGGCGAAGGAAAGGGAAAGGGAAAGGGAGATATAGATATTATCAAAACCGATGAATGGGTAAGTTATTTATAACAAGTTTATCACTCGACGAAATTGAACGCAAATTGAATATTTTCCTTCTTTTTTATTATGCTAAAACACGCTCTGTCGCACGACGAGCTGTAAGGCCTCTTTCGAAGAAGTAAAGTAACCGGCTGCAAGGGACGGAAATAAAAAGGAAAAATTTTTCTCTCCTTACTTCCCCTAAGGAAACGCGACGACTCGCGAGCCTCGTTCCTCTCGCAATACGCTCACTATACAGATTTAAAAGATACGCCGTACTCCCCGCGTCGCGACGCGACTCCGAGTTCCTCATCCCTTACCGAAGTAGCGAGTTCGACGCGAGACGCCTCTCCGTTATTATATTTCTTGATAAATTACATATTTATTGGTTTAGTTCTCACTCGGCCCACCCTTATCTCTCTCCTTCTCTTTTTCTCTCCGTCCCTCTGCCACCTTTGAAACCCCTCGCCTTTTTTCCCGCCTTTCCTTTCCGCCCGTGCCGTTTGCGCCCTCGTCAAATCGTGTTTGACAATCGACGATCAATAAATATGATAATGCCTTCTTAGGGGAGACGATAACTCATGGAAAGTAATATTTTTTACGCTCAAAAGTAATTCTTTTCTTTTTTTTCCCTCTTTCTTTCTTTCTTTCTCTCTTTCTTTTTCTTTTTCTTCCCTCTTTGACGTCTACGTAGCAGCCTGCTCGTTTATTGTTCAGAATTTGACTGTGTGTGAGATATACCGTTGTATACAGGGTGATTCACACCTTGCGGAAAAAAATTCACATGCATATTCCTCATTGAAATCTAAGAATAAAGTTCCTTAGCAAAAACTTCGAGGGACCAGTCGTTCCTGAGATAGAGAAGGTTTCGTCCGCCCAATGAGACGGCCGTATCGTGTCCTGCTCAGTCCCGTATCAAGCCTGTAGAATTAACGATGGGTGCGCATGTGGTGCACATGGGGTGCACATGGGGTGCATGCGGGGTGCACATGGGGTGCACATGGGGTGCACATGGGGTGCATGCGGGGTGCACATGGGGTGCATGCGGGGTGCACATGGGGTGCACATGCGGTGCATGCGGGGTGCACATGGGGTGCACATGGGGTGCATGCGGGGTGCACATGGGGTGCATGCGGGGTGCACATGGGGTGCATGCGGGGTGCATGTGTGGTGCACCACACCCTCCACCGTGCACTGCACTGCACTGGAGAACGACAGTCGCCATTCTGACCACCTGGACAACGTCAACTACGGGGTGAAAGACGTGGGGCACGAGAGTGACTGGACAACTCAAAGACTGAAAATCACTGAGAAACCAAAATTTCGGGCAAAGGTCATACGCCGCGGGCATCGTTAATTCTACAGGCTTGATACGGGACTGAGCAGGACACGATACGACCGTCTCATTGGGCGGACGAAACCATCTCTATCTCAGGAACGACGGGTCCCTCGAAGTTTTTGCTAAGGAATTTTATTCTTAGATTCCAATGAGGAATATGCATGTGAATTTTTTTCCGCAAGGTGTGAATCACCCTGTATACCTGCCTACAATTTCGATATGTATGTAACGTACATACATAGGTACTTACGTATATACATTAATTCCCTTTCGACATGAAAAGGCGTTATTCTTCAATATGTATATACATATATATCTACCTTGTACCTATATAATCAATATTTTTAGGGCGATATCATCCCCCGTCACTCAGGATATTTTTCATCAAATCAATCAACGATGTTTCATAAAAATGATAGAAAATCCGACCGATTATTGGACATAATAATTATTTCTATTTTATGGAATATAACCGCAACGATGGTATCTATTTGTCTATCATACGTGGGGGTAGAAAATATCCAACATCGGCGCTTTTCTTTTATAGTCGACGAAGCCCCTCGTCCAATTTTCTCGAAATTTAATATCGGATCTAAAAATTGTTTCACGAGTGTCTGACGCGAGGAGAATACTTTCGTTTTTCAAATATGTGTGGTAATTTTTTTCCGAACAATTTGACGGATGACTCCCTTGGCATGTACGAAGCTTGTAAGTCTCCTTTCTAACAGAACGATGTCAATTTTCTATTTACTTTTCTTCCCTGGTGCAGAGCCAAAGAAATAAATATCTTCGATCAACTAATATCGCGTGTCTTGTGCGAACAGTAAATATAAGTAGAAACAAATATTTGAACATCGATAGCAGCTGCGGGACTATAAGCGTATATGTCAGGGAAGAATGAAGCTATTTTGATATAAATAATGACGAGTTTTTTTCCTTTCCCTCTTTCTTGTTTTTGTTTTTTGTTTTTCCCAAAAAAAAATAATTTGTTTTCGCAGACGAATGACTTCTCTCTTATTTTTGTGACATCTTCTTCATTTAAACTCGTTTGAAACAAACAGAAACATATGAACACATGGGTATATGAATATGTACCATACATATGTATATAAATATATTTATTCGTGTGAGGAATTTTCGCTAAATTTATTTTCAACAAGGTTTCAAGTTTTCGTTGATATTGGGGCGCCGGGACGCGAGCTTTTTCCACCCCCCCGAGTTTGGAAAACTCTTGGCACGTTCCGGAACGTATATCCTCGACTTTTGAAAGCGTTGACGGTCCCGGCGACGGGCGAGACAAAATAGATCGTAAACAAATGAAAGAGAAATCTAAAGAGACAAGGGTACACGACGGAGACAGCCGACGAAAGCTCGTTCGATTTTTCTACCACTTTCTTGCTACACAATTTCTACGCAATTTAATGGCCCAAAAATAAACATTTCGTTTTTGGCAATAACGCCTCGATGCGATGGCGAGACATTGAGCACCAACTCAACCGACGCGACTACGACGTTCGAAAACAGGTGTCTCTTAAACCTATTTCAAAAAACTACAGAACCCCCGTCCCTCCCTCAAAAAACTGCCTAGAGTTATTGCCAAAAATGAAGAAAGAGAAGAAGAAGAAATAGCGCGAAAGTCGGGAAACAGGGAGAATAAACCTTTTCATGCATTTCATGTAAAATTCAAAATCTGAGCGCTCCTACGTTCTCGGGGCTGAAAACCGTGGATTGATTTTTTCTTTAATATTTTCCCATTTTTTCAAACTTGTTTTTTCTGACGATGAGCGTCGCTCGTTTTTTTTTCTTTTTTTTTTGTCGGGTTATTACAGCGGGACAGGAAAGGGTTTGGACGATAAGTGAGTTTTAAGCGCCGTCGACTCTCGGGTATTCGCGAGTCGTTAGTTCCGGTGGCCAACAGGATACCCCGAAGCTAGGGGAAGTCCCATCGGTGACGGCGTGACGGGAGTGAAAAATGGCTACGTATCAGAGACATTGTGCCCCCTCACACGCCCACGCGATCGATATGGATTTCTCGCTTTTTTGAATTTCCACGCTTCGCGGGAGCTGGGTATATCAATTAATAAAAATTAATCGTTTGACTCTCGTATAAAGGCACAAGCTGCCAATCGCAAAAAAAAAATTGGAAACCAAAAAAAAATCAACCCCCTTAAATTTGGAAGAAGAAATAAATAAATAAATAAATAAATTAAAATTAAAAAAAAAAAACTTAGCTATTTCACAACCGTAACTTAGCCGTTTTGATCACATCCGCGCTGTGGGATCGGTCTCACACCGTTAACGCTTTGTAAAAGGGTCTTCGATCAATTTAGCACCGAAACTTCCCACCCAATAGTAGTAATAGCTGTAGTTGGTCGAACAAGAACAAAGCTACAGTAAAGTTATCGAGTTTATATATATATATAAACTATATATATATATATATTTTCGGGGACTCCTAACCGCGTGGAAAGTTATCCTGTATATATAGTATACTATATACCTACAAGTATACGGGATATCGTTGAAGTGACGAATATGAGCGGAAAAAACGAAAAAAAAAAATGTTTCGAACAATTATGAAAATTACTTGTTTAATTTAATTGAATTTGATTTGATTTAATTTGTTCTTTTTTATTTTTTATGTGTTTTTTTTTATTTTTATTTTTTTTGGTTTCTTTTTTGTTCGTCAGAGAAAGCTTTGGCGCAGAAAATTAATCGTTATATACATATATAGAGGAGAAGTCAATTCCGGCCACTCGCCGCGGCGCGCGGCGCCGCGGTGTTTCGTAACGCTACAAAGGTTGTAATCAGAGAATTTCCATTTGCCCAGACTGCTTTTTCTAATTTGATTCGTTACACAGGTTGAAAGCCTTTCCTTTTCCGTCTCTCTATCTATATACGTATATGTATTTACGTAACGTAACCCCTACCCCCCCATACCTCGACTTCAATTAACCCGAACATCGTGTTTCCAAGGCTAACGGTATATAGTTTGACCTGTTAAGCTCTCGCCGAACTTTTGTAATAATAATTGCATTGTACCTATACGTATACATACTATATCGTTGAGAAAGAAAAAAAAGTTGCGTCTAATTTTGATGGAAGGTAAAAAAAAAAAAAAAAGGCTCCCTTCCCTCTCTTTCTCTCTCTGTATACTTAAAAGTTTCCAAAGCAGGGGGGTTGCGAAAGCTCTACCGTTGTATACACGTATAGTTGTACGTTAGTTAGTAAGTGGAACACGAGAGATTTCGAACCAACCGACAGCTCTCCGATCTTCAAGTAGTAACTCTACGTATGTAACGTATAAGTATCTACGTATGCTCGGATAAGCTTATACCTATACCGCAAACAAATTTATAATAATTATATATCTTCCGTGAGAATATGAAATCCTTCCTTGTGCACGTTCGGCAATTATTTGGTTACCGAGTTACCGAGCCTCCGAGCCTCCAGCTTCCTCTGTACCGAACTCTGTCTGCTAAGAGTAAACGTTGGAGTGTTTCGAGACCCTCGAGGATGGTGAGGCGACTATCCCGCAGGAGCTCGACAACTAGACTATAAATTTGATGGGCGAAATTTATTCATCGAATATCTGGAAAATTAAAAAAAAAAAAAAAGAAAAAGAAGGAAGGAACAATCTTGTGATGCCTAACAAAGTCGAGAGTTCGGTAACGCCAATTTAGTTTTGGTATTTCCTTCTTCTTCTTCTTCTTCTTCTTTTTCTTATTCTTCTTCTCTTATTATTATTTTCATTTTACTTTATCTTCTTTTTTTTTCTATACTAGGGTACTCGAGCAGCCCTCCGATCTTTCGGGGAGATCTTAGAATTTCGTTTTCCCACCCCTAAAACCCCCTACCTCGACCCGGAAATCTTAATTATCGCCGTAATTCCCGACGCGAACGAACGACGTCGACGCCCCATATCATGTACCTACCTGCGGCCCTTTACCTAACGGTCTCTCGAAAGCGAGTTTTTCCTTTTTTATTTTTTGTTTTTTTTTTTCTTCACCATTTTTCCTCCTTTTTTTATATCGTGATTCGCGGGAAGCCAAGCCGAAATATACGCAGGGATGGTTGTAGCCGGTATAGATGTTAGGAAGAGGGGTAGTAAGGCCTTCAGGTGGTAAGAGGATCGTTACTGGCTTCATAGCGGCAAGATCTTCATCGTCAAGCTGCGTGGTGGTACCTATACCAACTATACGGTAGGTACCTACCTCAGGGCTAACGAGATACGCGCGACACCACCGTCGACGTCGACCGTCGACCGTCGACCGTTCATATTTTTTTCTTCTTTTTTTCTTCCTTTTTTATTTTTTATTTTTCTTCATTTTCCTCTGATCTTATGGTCGGTGTTGAATCACTGTTTAAGAGCTTTCGCGGTGACGGGCTTAAAGAGGCCGGCGAGAGCGAGGAGAGCGATGGGAATTACGAGGGAGGAGAGACCGCGAGAAATGAAAATGACGGAAAGAGAGTGAAAATTGAAATATTGACGACGAGTTAACACGAGTGACTTTTTTCTTCCTTTTGCCATTTTCTTTCCTCCTTTTTCTCCACGTGCCGGTGAAAATCTATACCCACGGATCTCGTATACATACTATAGTTTCGCTCGTTATTATCTCGTCTGTACGGTAGCAGCTTTCTACCCTTTCCTTTTCCCTTCTATTTATTATTAATTTTTGTGTTCATTCTTTAATGGGCAAAAATTCTACAAAGTAGAAGTAAAGTCCTTTCGAAAGAAAGACGCATGTTAACAGAGCGCGCGTGTGTGCGTGTGTATACATATAGGTAAATCTATCTGCCTACCCGCGTTTTGAATGTATATTTCATTCTCTGTTTCTTTTTTTTTGTTTTTTTTTCTCACCCCGCAACGACTCTCGTCCGAGGAATGGGGCAACTCGTTGAGATCGTTTATAGAGATTTTCGGGTTCATATCTCAAATTCTCACTCCGAGACTTTATCGTTCTATATACATACCTCTACACCTGTACACATATCTAGTTTTGAGAGTAAAAGGCTAAAATTAACCCCGGAATTTTTTATCTCATTTTTTATTTTTATTTTTTGTCTTTTTTATTACCCTTCTACACATGCACACACATACATACATACCGGATTATATCTGAAAAACGATTTCACAAACGTGCTCTTGATCGTTCGATATACTCGACTGACTCGTGAAAAATTACGTATAAAATATGAGATTTCTTCCTGTTCTTTTTTTTTTTTTTTGTTCTTTCTTTTACTTTTTTTTTTCACCTTTTACGCAATTCTCGCTAACCCTCGGCTGCGATGTACACTTTTTGAATGAATTATACAGATATTAACCGGTGCAATGAAATAACTTGGCTATAAAATGACTGAGGTGTTGACAAGTTAATAAATTAGTGAACTAGTTATAGTTTATAGTTGGTTAGTTAGTTAGCCGAGTTAACGAGTTAGCGACAGTTATATAATAAATACGTGGGCGGTAATTGAATACAGTTGTATAATATGGGTGCAGGTAGATATTATTTTATTAGTTATATTTATACCGTTTATATCCCGAACTGTATAGGCTGCAGATACGTATACGTTCTCGATCTTTTGAATACGTTATACACACCGGCCTATATGTTAAAGATAATTATTTTTATTTACAATTATCAAAATTTTTTTCTACTCCGTTTATTTTTTCCTTTTTTTTTCACACCCTTTTGGTCATTACTTCGATATCGAATCTAATTACGAAATTTTTTTCATTTTCGTTTTTTTTTTTTTTTTTGTTTCAAAGACCAAAATATTCACGCCAAAGCACCAATAATTCAATTCAACCGAAACTGGAATTTCCATAAAATTCAGTAAGCCCCGACCCTAGATATTAGTACATATACACATTCTACATTTACCTGTATTATATACCCATACATAACTAACTGTACACGCGTTTGTCGACTTTCTATATAAACTCAATGTACATATATAATATTATATACATGTTCGTTGATATATGCGACAAACAGCCTGCCCCCTCGCCCGAACGATGACAGCTACACACACACACACACACATATAATATTTATACATATACATATATATAAATTACCAATAGTCAAATTCAGTACATTAATTATTCGCTTATTAAAGGCTATATCGATTGGGAGCGTAAGTAAGGGTTGGTAAATGTTGGGTTTTATATACGTATATGTATATATGTTAATAAATTATAAGTCATGGTCATATACTGACATGAGTTTGACAGTTATCGAATTTTGCCACGTAACGTAGCTAAGTAGTAACGATTCTTATATAATATAATATAATATACTTGAATACTTCCATTCCTATAAACGCAATTGGTAACGATATCGGATCGTTTATTATTCATTTATGCATCGTATTTTAAAATCAAAGTCTACGAGTCAGTTATAGAATTGGATCGTTTAGACGATCCCGTACCATTCAATCGAGACGGTATTGTATACGAAAAGTTTATGTACAACAATAATAATAATAATAATGATAATAATAAGAGGGGATAATTTTATCGAAAAGTTGTAATATCAATAAAATTCATTCGGCAAAGTAGCATTAACCGATGGGTCTCAGGTGGCCACTACAACTTTCCTAAATTAAAACGGCGAAAGCTCACCGTAATTGCTTTATATAGTCATGAAATCGTAATAAGAATATCGAATCGTTTCTCAATAGAGAGAAGTGAGAAAAAAAGTAAGTGAAGAAGGAAGATGAAAAACTGTTCGAATATTGAAATTTTGTCGAATAAAAGAAAAAAAGCTCGTTCTCGTTCTATATTTTCGATTCTTATATATTCTTTATCCTTTTTATTTTTTATTTTTTATTTTTTTGCTCTTTCATTCTCAAATTCTGACCACAGTTTTTAAACTTTTTACTCCATAGACGGCCCAGTTCTTTGTCTGATTGCCAGAAACTCGGTATATAGGTATAAGTACCTACATATGTATCCATATAAAAGTATAAAAGTTAGGCGATTCCGGCGAGCCCCACGTTTCCGGTCGGCCTTTATCGGTTCAGTTCCTTACGCGATAACGAAACAATATTTTTCTGACCAATTTCTATTGGCAATCGGCACAGACCCAACCCTGTCTGCTTCCGGTTTTCTACAGTTTCGATCTGTATACGTATATAGCACGAGTATAACCATATCTACTCATATCTACTCGCGCACGTATTGCTCGCCACCAATCATAAACTAGGTATAGACGACGGGCTAAGGGATTGTGGCAGGTTTCTTCAGGGGTTGCTACGAGTGCAGGAAGGAGGTTGTAAGTGGGGTTCCTTGTTTCCCGTGACGTCACTACCTCAAAAGATATACGAGGAACGAACGCGATCCACTTCTTCTCTCTCGCCGAGGCGCGATCTAATCCGAACTTAAATTCCCTCCTCAACTTTTCCCACTGCACTGTATATACATACATATACCATACATAGGTACATACACCGATATCCCATATATTATGTATACCTATGTACATATACATAAGTATTCAGCGAGAAAATCTACTTTATATATCCAATTTTTGAAAGACTGCACGGGGGTGGATATGTATATTATATATCCTGCAGTTTTCTAGACGATATGACTTTTTATCGTACGTATATATAAGGTATGCCAAAATAATATGCAAATTATTCAAATTTTGTAATAAATTTTCTCGGTAATGAGGGTCAAACTCGCGTAGGGATGTTACATTACGATACCTCAGCGAAGATCAAAGGTTGTGATTGACACCGGCACTCGATTCGATGGACCGGTACTCGCTGGGTTTGGTAGAGTCGTTAGATTTGGCGCAGCTACCACGGTAGCCTTGGAAAGTGTGGATGTGGTTAATTGATTAATTAAAATTAATTGTCTACTTAAAGTGAGTAATTAATATAAATTAATTAATACCACCCCCTCGGCTATAGTCCTCGAGGTTC
Organism: Tenthredo distinguenda; assembly: GCA_947538915.1. NCBI lineage: Eukaryota > Metazoa > Arthropoda > Insecta > Hymenoptera > Tenthredinidae > Tenthredo > Tenthredo distinguenda. Next base: position 2,488,414 of record OX384535.1, read on the forward strand.
CCTATTACGGAGACATCGGGAGGTAATTTAAGAGCAACACCTCGCCCGAAGTACAGAGATTAGATAACGCCTGGTAGTTCTTATCCGAAGAATAGTAGAATAGAATAGTACGCGGATGTAGTACGACGTTTACACGGTAGATTTAAAACGAAGAGCTTGAAGCAAGGGAAAATAGAAGACAGCTAAAAATCCGGGTATACAGACAGTTGAGAAAAAAAATGAAAATGAAAATAAGAGGAGAGTCCCTCGGTAGATTTTTATGCCTTGGTTTTCCAGCCGGTAAAACTCGCGTTTCGTATTCTCGCATATGTGTGTGCTCGCGCAGGTCTATATGTCTACGTAGATACGGAGAGAAAACGTAAAGGAAATGAGGAGAGAAAAGAAAGTAAAAATTGAGGAAAAAGATGAAACGGATTAGTGATTCGTTCGACTTGGTTACCCGCGCTGAACCCCCTGCACCGGGTCGCCCTAAAGATTTTTCCGCGATTTTCTTCAGGCTACTTTTCTGAACTCGAGTGCAGATTCTCACCGTCCGATATTTCACCTTTAACAAATTCTAATTAGTGGCCTCGACGAGTTTCGATTAGCGGCTAAACAGCTTTTCCCTAACTAATAGGGTGAGCGAAAAATATGATCGCAGTTTTGAAGATTATTATAATACTATATAGGTGTGCGATTCAATCAGAAATCTTCTACACTCTACATACCTCTATCCAAAATTCATTTGGTCAGAGCAAACTGGATGGAAATAAAAAATTTCGGACTTTCAACGGATTAGCTTCAGCTCTGGTAGTGCTGTTGCTGCCGCTGCTGCTGCTGTTACTGTTGCAAGTGCAGAATGAGGGAGGAACTAGATTTAGAGACGAGGTGGAAACACGAAGGATACAGATACCTCGAATCCTGAGGATTTCCGCGCGGGAATCGAAAAATCTTTCTTTCAGAGAAGAAGTTTATTTCTCTGGAGGTTTGGAACGCGAGGGGCCATTCGGCTCGCGTTAAACTTTGATCGGGCCACGAATCAACTTGACGATACTATATACTCCCTTTCAGATGTATGTATGTATTTACGTGTAGAGAAGTAGGTGGATACTATTGCTACACGAAGCTTACAGGCAGGGTGTAACGGAGTTTACCACCCTGCAGCGATATTTCCGACGCGTCAGTCTTTCGCGTTTCTATTATTTACAATTTCAACGCTAACGTATGCAGCCAGACGTTGATTGATGAACAACCAGCTTCCACCCTCGCTAGAGGATAATTCTATTTAAAAAAGTCCGGCGCAAAAAGGAAAAGAGAAAAAAAAAAAATTAAAAAAATAAATAAAAAAAAAAAACGAGGAGGAGAGAAGAGAGAACCGATTAGTTAATTAACAATTTTACAGTTAAACTATATATAGGTATATGTAATATATACATAATATACGGTGAGAAAGGTTTATCGTGGTTTTCTCAGTATCATATAAGCTACCTGTGTTCGGTCCCTATCAACTCGCGCATGAGAGAGCAGCAGCACAGTTCAGTGCATGTTGTGATATCCAAAACTCATATAGAGGTACGTGTAAGTAACCTAACCATAAATAGAAGAGCTTTGAAGAGATATAAGGGAGGACCTTTTGGTGGAGGTGAAAAAGAACGCGGGATACGTTCGTATGGGAGAGTAGATGGAAAATTTAAAACGTAGGTACATATACATACATACGTACCTATATAAAATAGGAAATAGAAAAGCTGGGGAAATATATACCGGGACATTCAACAACCCTGGGAATGAAAATCAATATAGGTAAGACGGTTGGATCTCTTTCGCTTTTTCAACAAGAAATTGCGAGCTCGAGAGTTTAGCTGGCTCCGAGTTCGAAGAGAAGAAGAAGGAAGAAGAACGAAGAAGAGGGAATGAAGAGAAAAGAGAAAAAAGGGCGAGGAGCGAGGGGCTGGTAGCATGATAAGTTATCTGAAGAAGATTCTCTAATGCTCCGAGTCATCAGCCGACCAACCAAGGTATTATCTTTCAGCCTAATCCTTTGCTTCGCCTTTCGCCGCGGGATAAGCTATCCGGTACTTTGGGAAAACTTGTTCTTCTCCGATAGAAGATCCTCGCCGTGCGATAAGCAGGAGCACAAACGTTAAGTCACGGCTTAGAAACAACTATTTCTAAGTAACTCCGCACGCACGTTTGTCCGGATGTATAATATATACGTTACATCGGACAACGAATAATTATAATCCGTACAAATGTTGAACCGTGGAATATATCACGGTCTTAATAGTTTCGTCGAGCGACAAAAAAATTATCAAAACTTTTCTCGATCATTATTGGCTCGTAACAGATTGCCCCGAGTCACGAATATAGAGGGTACCTACCCGCGGAAAAGAGACGAAACTCGAACACGCAGGGGTGAGATATAATAGCCACGGGTGTTTTCCAGGGTGTCGAGTACAACAGACGGGTGATTAGGATATTGCAATTCATTATCTGTCTCCGAAAACGTTAATTCTCTCGACAGGTGTGAAGCCTTAAAGACAGTAAATGTTTGCAGAGGAGTTTATATATTGCCACTTCGAAGCCCCGTAAGCCCTGTAAACCCTAGGAGCTTTCATATTAGGAAAATAACATAAAACAACATAGGGTAGCTATACTGTCTAAGTCGAATTTGCGAAAGGGGATTGTTTCTTTTTTTTAAATACAAACTGATTATACCTCGTGGAAATTTTTTTACTTCTTAATTGGTTTTGAAAGGTGTATATGTATGTATATGTGTGTGTGGATATAGAGTTGGCGAGTAATAGCGCGAGGTTATTCATTGCTATTTTAAATCGACTTTCGTTAGTGGTTTAAAAATGTTTTCACTGTTCACAGCCGCGTTAAAATAGAGCTTTGAAACTCTGTGAAAATGAATGGAAAAAGAGAAACGGAGAAAGAAAAAAATAAAATAAAAAAGGAAAAGGTTAAAAACGTTCAAACATCCATTCCGGCATACCTACCTACTCGCGCGATTCCATCGGCCAAACGAATGATAGAATCGAATCGATATTTGCTACGGCCTTCGTTTGCACCTGTCCATATCGCCGCGGGGCATTGATTCGCCATCGGTGACGCAAACTTCCGAATATATGTGATAAAAAATAATTTCGTCAAATGAACGTCTGAAATTTCATACTTTATACATCCCATTCCGAATAATGTCTATCAAACGCACCTATTCTATCTCGCGTTTCGAATTTATCGCTACCAGGGTATTTAAACGCGTTGGGATTTAATAACCGTAACTAGTGAACCGTACAGGATACTTTTTCCACTCATTTTTACCCCCAAGTTACCATTTTGAAATTTTCTGCATCTGGTAACCATGCTACTCTTCGTTTTATAATCGCTTATTTATCCTACCCTTGTAATCCTATGTATCTTTAAAATTTTTCATGCTTCGCGAGCGAGAAAATTCGCTGCTATTTCTTATAGTGGTACACCTATTTGTTGCTCGGTACTAGTAAAGCGGATAGGGAAGCCTTTAATGCCGCTTGAACTTACAATGTCACGCTCGGCATATCTGCACACACAATTCCACACATGCGAGTATGAGTATATATATATATATGTGAGTCTATATACAGTTATATGATCTATGGGTATAAGGGAAGATGCAAGGCTGCACTCTCCGCACTCAGGTTCTACAAGCGTCGTCTCTCTTCGACCTGATTTCGAGGCAACTTTACCCCACTACGGAGTAACTCTGGCATTTCTACCCTGCACCCACACATTCATATACTCTTATGGATATAATAGTCGTCTCTCATCTCCCGTCTCCCAACTCTCGTACCCCTAAACTCCCACGGAGATATTTTACACGAAACTTAAGTATGCGGCTTAGCGAAGAATTAAGTCGAAAGTTTGTTGGTTAGCAAGGAAACTACGGTTAAATTGATATAACAATTGTTTGTATACATGAACACCGAATATATTACGAAAGAATTCTCATGCATGTGTATATACGTGTGATATAGTTCGTTGAACCAGATACACGGTTTTGTAAATTTTCTTTATTTAATCATACTGCTATATACGGTTTCATTCGCCCTAATTTCTTACTAATTGCAATTTACCAACACTCCCTCAATATCTTATACCAGGTTAAATTAGTTATCCGTTGTTAGACGTGTTACCTATACCTACTACAGATCAAGTTTGGAATCGTGGCAAATTTCCAACCGTAACGCGATGGAATCGCTCGGATTATACCCGTCAGTTAGTTTGTCTGTCAGGTGTTCACGATTCGGAAACTTACTGTAACACGGCTGCTTATCCCACGCGTATAAATTTATATATAGGTATGTAGTTTAGTAACTAACATTGGTTTGCGGCCAAATGGAATCGAAGGTGAGGTAGGAAGGAAGCAAGTAAGTAAGGAAGGTACTGTCTAGCGATTTATATGAAAGGTCGAACTTTGATGATAATTATAATCAACGGGACCGATATTCTCTTTCTGCGGTTATGAAAAACGAAAAAATAAGAATGAATAAATACAAAAGTAAAATGAAACGATTTCAATAAACTGCAGTACGATTTCTATCGATCGTTATCCTCCCCCGAGGATTATTGTACTACATATTTTAATATCGAGAGATGCAGCGCGAAGCTGGATGAGTGTCAAACTGCCGAAGCCTTCGATCTGTCATTCTTAACCCCGTTGAGCTCGGATATTCCGGATCGTCGACTACCCGTCAGACCATTTCCCGTTACGAACTACGTCGTTGAATATTTGACATTTTTTTTATTTTTCATTTTTATCATCATTCACTTAGTTTTCTCATTTATTGAACGATATACGTATATCGTCCGTGTGTTTCGTTAAATAAATCGGTGGTTGCAAAGCGCCGATCGACTATTATTATTGAACGATAAAATTCGTCGAAATTAATTCAGATTCGTTTGTTACATAGTCTTATATGTATATTCGCGTTCAAAAATCGTAGCGTAATATAAGGATTTCCTACAAGACATAAACATATACCTATATTGTCGCATATAAAATATTTTTCACTGTCATTTAAAAACCGTTAATATTTTACTACCCAACTTTGCCTAGAAAAAATATATGTTTAACGTGATACTCGCCGTTGATTTCTTTTTTCTTTTTTTCTTCTCCTTCATCTTATATCAAGCCCAAAATTTTGTACCCTGCTCATACCGATTATATTCCCTCGTCTTTTTACGACAATTTTACGATCGTAAAACAAGATGAAAAGAAAGAAGAAAGAAAAGAGAGAGAGAAAAAAAACGGCAACAACGAATTCAAATTCACGAAAAATGTATTTCATCGTTTTCCTTGTCTTTTTTTTTTCTTCTTCAAAAATTGCGTCTTAATGCGAATCTTGCGAAAATAAAAAAAGATAGAAAAAAAAAACAGAAACGAAGAAGGAACGAAAAAAAAAAAAATGAGGACACGGGCGAGTAGATAGATCACGGAAATAGGATGGTACAATAAACACGTAGACCGGTGGGGCGCGAGGAAGCCGAGGGCTAAAGTCGGGAGACGGTGCCGGATGGTTTGGGTTAGCGCCAGGCTTCTACCAAACTTCTGTATTATTAACAGAGATATTAATAATAATGCGATAGCTGCTGTGCCGGTGCTGAGGAGGGTCGAGCAGGTAGGAGCGACAAAAGGGCCTGCAAAGGGGCTCCAAGAGCGTTAAGATCGTACCGTCAGACTCAGAGTTTCGGGTTCCTCGGCGTAAAGTCGATACAGGCGCGCAAGCGCTACCATATTCTCGATTCTCTGCTAGGTATATAAGGTAGAAGGTATATGTAGGCAGATAGGTAGGTAGGTAGGTACCAAAGGACAAAGCTTCGAGCCCTCGTTACTCTTCTTTACTTCTCTCCTCCGCATGCTCTTCTTATTCTTCGCTTCAACTCCAATCCCTAGACGCTTTTTAAACATCGCAATTAAATATGCATATATATATATCTACCCCGCATTATTTTCTACCCTCATAAGACAGCCGACGTCTTACACGCAAAGGACAAGAAGAAGAAGAAGCGGAGTGGAGATATTCTTGGGGTGAAAAAAGGAAGAGGAAAGAAGAAAATCGTCGGGGTCGATATTTCGGAGCTTTTGGAACGTTTTATCGCCTCTTTAGATCAATTTCTTATCTCCTCTCTTAAAGGGTTGGAAATAAGGTATCTTGCGCTGCAGACTGTCACCGTTAATATAACGTCATCAATACCTATCCCCGCTGTATGCTGGTGTGTAGGTAGAGCGTATAGGTATAGCAAAAAATACCGTGATAATCCGCTACACCTGGTGCCAAAAAATTTTGCCGAGCTAAATTCAACCCCCGAGATACAAGACACGTAGAAAAGAAGCGGCTTTGCAGCGAAGCAGCTTGTACCAGCTCTAATAAATACGAGTTTCTTTCACATAACATACGTATATATATATTCTATATATATATAATATATATAGAAGCATATACACGGAGGCAACAATTTACAAGAAAGGTTCGAGCTCCAGGAACCAGAAACGAGAAGCCAGGAAACCGGGAGAGGCAAACTCGAACTGGAAGACGGTATACCCAGATAGTAGCTCGGATATAATTTATACAGCAGAAGCCGCCAGGATCGATGTTACATTTATTTTGATCAGTACCTCGTGTATGTAGTGGCAAACGATTTAGCGAGCTGACGTATGCGGTTAGAGAAGCCGACGACATCCTGTAGTGCCTAAAGCTGGCCACCCTCGGGGGTAGCAATCTTGTCATGATCCCTTGAGGGAAAGATCGTCGGGCCTGTCTTTGACGTTACTTGGTATGGGACAATAGAGACCGGACATGGTTCTGGACGATGGGACGATTCCGATCTCGAATATCAACTTTGTGTTACAGAACCGAGCTGAGAGAGCATATAATCAACTTCGGTAGACGAGAAGTTTTCGAATTTAAAAAATGATTGAAAAAGTGAAATTTCTTTTATAAATTGGAGAGAAAAGTTCGATGTCGTGACATATTTTGAATACGTTTTTGGAAATTCGCAACTGATGGATAAAAGACTGTTCGCTAATAAGTAGAGACGAATTGTATCGGATAGGGGGTGGTTTATCGATCGTTTTATACCGATATTGGAAATGTTGGGAATAGGAGTGATTTGTTGAAATTTTTCTCGGTAATGGGGACGCCGGTGATGCGTGTCTTTAACGACGTGAATCTCGACACGACGAAATTGAAAATATCTATTCAAGCATGAAGACTTTTCCATATGGAACGGTACATCGCGCGATATGAAACTTTGCGGGTCCTTGATCCGGACGACTTTCCGATCTCGAAGGAGTATGATAATAACAAAGATATTAACAGGGCGTAAAATATCTCGCTAAAACTTACCTTATACGCCTTTAAATATCCGGGTATCGCGTGCGAAATACAGTCCCGTATTTTACACTCCGACGAAAAGCGATGCGCTAAAAGCATCTCGAAGATATTGATGAGGATTTTTCTATCCGCTCGGAAGAGCCGCAAGCCTAGTGTGAATAGCTTCTGAAAAAGAAATTTTAAGAATAGAGACCCTTATATATATAAATATTTTTCAACGCGTTTCCGCCGAAGGATTCGTTTCTCCATCGTATATAATTTTCGGTAAAGACTTTTTCTCCTATATACACCATACTGACGGGCTTTTCTACTTCTTTATCTCTCCCCCTATCTCTCCTTCTCTATATAAATTCCGTCCAGCTCGTATCTGGTAATAGTCAACCGATATACGTACATACATCTATACCTATGCTACGTGGAGAAGAAAAATTTGCGTAAGGATATTCGCGATGAAAAATTGATGAAAAATCTTTCAATTCGTAGCTGGGTATAATCCACGATCTTCTTTATCGTTAAACGTAAAGTATATTTTTAAGAGAAGTCTAAAATTTCCCCCAATTTTTGCTAACGAGTATAAGAAAGGAGTATATTCGCCGTTGTGGAAATATTGGCTGACCATGGGTATAATTTTTTTTCCTCTTTACTTTTCTCAAAGAATTCTGCACGGCGTACGGCAGGGATAACTTTTGTGCTAAAGTAACTCCTGAGAGGTGGAAGTTTTCCCGTAAGTTTACTGGAAATATATATATATATATGTATGTATGTATATATGTATCGTATATAAAGTTATCAAAGGGTCTGAAAATGACGTCGAGAACAAGGGCAGCTGACATCTTTTAAAGCATGTAGAACAGCCTTACATACTATAATAGGTATAACCGAGAAGCAATTTTCTTGTAAAATTTATAACCGTAATCTGAGTACAGCTACTCTATGGGATGATGAAAATTTTCACCATTTATTGTTCATATTCAGTTGTAATTATTTCTGAAAACAACCGACCCGCGTTGATGTTTGAACAATTTTACACCAGGCCTTGATGAAAAGCCTGGGGGCTAGTTGATCGGTCAAAATATATATATCTATATATATACACACAATACATATAGGTATAACAACGGGTTGAATTAATTGGTACGTTTGTGAGGTAGGTGGTTGGGATGATTGCGATTCTTTCTGTCCCAAAATTTGAAATGCAAATTTCAAAATAACCGTGGAAAGGAAGAAAAAAATGATTCTGTTCTCATAATTAGATATAATTGGATCAAACACAAGTGGGAGAATAATAATTATCGGAGGTAAGAAAGAGATATGACATCTTTGGATGGCAGGAGGAGCGAAGCACTCGCCTTGCCGCAACCGTCAGCGTGTATAAATTGAAATTAATAATCTCCATTGATAATTAATCGGCCTCCAGAGGCTAATTATCGAAGTTAGGGAACGAGGGGCTGCCTTTCACCGACGCCGATACGTTAATCACGCGAAATTCTTCTCTGTCCAGTAAAATGAATCAGATGCGATTAACCCTCGTCACAGTGCCCTTACTTAAACTGCGATTAATTACATCTTGAGTGTCGTATACAATCGACTGGTGGATAATATAATATAGCTGCTATTAGAATTATTAAGGTTAAAAACGGTGGGGTGTCAAATTCTTTATTACATAAATTTTTTCTATTTTCTTTTTTTTTGGTATATCCTTGGAAAGAAATCTGGGGCAGAAAAATAATTGAATGGGAATGGGAAATTCGAGTTTCTCTACCCCCTCTGAGGAAAGGAAGCCGTTCGACGTACGGGCATTTCTTGCCGTTCGGAATCTTTGAGTGGTAAAGTATTTTTGCCGAAAAAAAAAAAAAAAAAAAAAAAAACTTTTACCGCGAGTCGAAGTTTCGACGAGGAATACTTATACGTACATAGATATATATATTTATGTGTATATAGATATAGATGTATAAGTATATGTATGAACGGAAACCTAAAAGTTTGATTCGTCTATCCCTGCAGGGCGAGGAAACGAAGTATAGAATAAGTATTATACGAATAGTTCTGATAGAGGAAGGGATGTGAAAAGGCAGGGCGAAAAAAAAGAAAAAAAAAAAAAAGGAAAGAAAAGTGAAAGAAAAGTGAAAGAAAAATGGGCCGGGCTGAGGCGAGGCGAGGCGTCTCATTACAGACGGCTTTTATTGGGTTTACCCGAAGCATTGTGAAGCGCCAAGCTCCATTGTACCCCGAGGTAAAGAAGCGAATAGTAATTATAGACTTACTGAATCGCATTCAACTAGCTCTGCTTCGTTTCGTTGCCTAACTTTGCGTACACCTTGCCCCATAGGTCTCTCCCTCTGAGGGAGGTAAAAATCAGCCACTAGAGTTTATGATTTAAATCTGAAATTGAAATTCTGTTAAATCACGCCTATATATGGATCGAATTAAAAACGAGACGAAATTAATTGGGAAAAAATTTTTGCTTCCGTATTACGATGGACAAAAATTTGAATAAAAAAAAAAGGAAAAAAAAACAGAGAAAGAAGAAAAAATCGACAACACTTTTCATTATACCCACTGAATTCATTTAGCCAACGTGGAAGCCAATCTGCAATGTGCACATATACGTATATACAGAGATATACGAGAGCCGAGTTCCCGTATACGAACGAGATACTCGGAAATTAATTAATCTCTCAATAGTAAAAATTCCATTTCACGTATGGCAATTAATTTCAAATTAAAGTCCTGGCCAAGTGGCACGCCAAAATATGCTTTTGCTTTTCATTATTCTTGCTGATTGGGTTTCCGAAAACGATTTCATCGCTACAGGGGAGTCGCGGTACGTACCCCCTTTTTTTTTTCCTTCTTTTCTTTCGTTCACTGACAATTTTTTGCGTGAAAAAAAATAAGTCGAACAAAAGCACTTCGAACTTACGTTTCTATCTAGTAGAAAGCAGTAAACGTCTTATATGGGAGAGAATTCTCTCTGGTATATATGTATACATATATAAGGATATCAATCGATGAAAGTAGCAGGTATCTGATAAATGTGGGTTTAATTCAACCGTCCGTCTTTCATCTCTCATCATTCCTCTTTTTCCCCGATCCAGCGAATCAAGTAGAATTAATTAAATAAATGGGAAGCATCGTGGCAGCGGTATGGCGTGGCGTAGGTTCGGTTTGTTAGACGCGATCATCATGGTTCCCTCGCGTGGGGTTTTGCCTTGATAGAATGTTTTCGGCAAAGGTTGGAATCTTTCCCAACCACTCCCGTTGAATTCTCTCCTCTCACCTTGACTGACTTTCGTTCCAGTCCTTTGCACGACTCATTACCGTTAAACGAGTATAATTTTTCAACCTCCATCTCTCCCTCTCCCTGTCTCTAACTTTTTCCTCCCCATTTCTCTCTCTCTCTTTCTCTTTCTCTTTCTCTTTCTCCCTCTCTCTCTTTCTCTCCGACACACACCACCCCTTTCACCCCATTCCGGAATTCGACGATCAATGAAAGTCCAATCCATGAGGCGGCGAGGAGCCCCAACCGAAGATAGAGCAACGTATTCGATAGAAAGGATCTCGCGGCAAAAGCTGAGAGAGAAGAAAAGCGAGCTCCTCAAGGTTCGAGGGAAAATTGAGGAATAATGATCTTGTCTTACGCTCTCGAGGAATATACCTCTGTTTAGATTTTCACCCAAGAGCCATAAATATCTGGTACCTAACTTAATTATATCAACTCTGACCTTGTATACGCGGTAGATTTAGTTTCTAATCGACTCTAGCGATGATTTCAGATTATAAATCCCATTCGTATGACAAAGATTATCATCCCGTTTTATACGGCTACCACTTTTCTCGCACGATCTAAGTATTCGACTAATGGGTTTCTCGGAGTGAATCCCTATCGCGTCAAAGCAGAATTGAGTATAAGCCTTTCTTTTACAGCCTGCCGTACAACTGGCTTCAAACATATAGTCAGGTAATATATATAATATATATGTATATATTATATACGTATATACGTCGACATTCGCAGGGAAGAGCTTTATAGCTGAAAGCTTCAGCTTCACTGCGCGGCAGCCGCTTAGGTAGGTACTGCTAAACGATTACGATATTCCGCGCTGGCGCTACCGGTGCTGGTGGTGCTGCTGCAGGGCAAAAAGCTTAATTATTACAAGGAAAAGCTTTTACTTCGTTTCAGCCAATCAAATACTAAAGGAAAAATATTAATAAACAAGAGTTTCGCTGAAAGGAAATCCCAAAATTTTATTGCCTCTTTGCTCAACGAACGAATGGCATATTCATAATTTATAACTCTTAAGCTCGGCGAGATTTTCCGTTGGAAATGTACGGCCTCGTTTCCTTTTTTTTTTCCCCCGTCATTTTTCATTTATTCAATTATTCCTTTCGTTATTTGGTGATATATTTTTTTTCCTTAAGAGTACGAGTCACTAGTACTTTGGAAAAATCTGAAAGCGGGTGTAAAATTTTTTTTTCACGAAAATTGCACGCTCAAAAAATTTGCAATTGCGTTAATTTTTGCAGCGGGTTATGCCTTTCACTTCGTCGACAGATGTGGAGAGGAGAAGAGAAGCGGAGAGAAAAAAGAGAGAGAGAGAGAGAAAAAAAAAAGATTTCGTTTAATCAAGTTCTCTTCCGCCTGGGTAAAAATTAACGCAAGAGGAATCAGAATATTTGCAGTAGTTTTTTACACGTGTAAAATAGTATAACGAACGGAACGGCTAACGAAATATTGTTTGATAAAAAAATAAAAAAATAAAATGAAAGAAGAATAGAAGAGAGAAAAAAAAAACTGCAGAAACGAAACGGTGAAACCGTAGGTTCCAAAAAAATAAAAAATAAAAATAAAAATAACGAGTACGAAAAAATCTCTTCTATTTATTTTTTGCTTCCCGGTTCGTTACATCGCGGCGTCGTAAAACATTACCTATAGAATTACTGGTGCACAGAGGAATATAAAATGCAGGAGTTCATTTTAACTTTTTCCCGGGCCGATTTTAATTAGAGGTTCTTCTTTTTTTTTTCTTCTCTTTTTTCTCGTTTCGTATATCTTTTTTTTTTTTTTACGATTGATCAATTTTTGAAACCCTTTGGGTAAATAAAAACCGACCCGAAACCCCCCTGGACGCAACCGTGTCAATGATTAAACGCTGGGTACTTCCGCCCCACCGTTCTTCTTTCATGTACCTATATTTCTACATCCCTCAAATTTATTCTACGATTCTAACGTCAAATCGTTGGAGAATTATGCATCATAATTTAATTAGTGAATTCATTCGGAGTATCGCAGGAAGCTAAGATAATCTGTAATAATGCTAAAGTCTCCAGGTCGTTATCAAATATATATATAAAACGAGCTGGCTATATAATATAATAAATATAAATATATAAATGTATATTACATATAAAGGTTGAAAAAAAAAGTTTAGGGTAAAAGTTGCTTCTATAGAATTTTATTCAAGCATTTTCATCTAAGTTTTGTCGCCGAGTGATACAACCGAGTTTATTTGATCGATGGTGCTCGGGGCGAGACTACTCTATAGGATTTAGTCATGTGGTTTATTTTTATTTTTTTATTTTTTCATTTTTCATTCTTCGTTTTTCGTTTTTCATCTCATTACATCTACACGAAAGAAAGAGTACGATATCGAACTCGCGACGGAGGTATGAAGTGGTGAGTTAGGAAAAAATCGAAAAAAAGAAGAAGAAAAAAAAATCAGGATTCGATTTAAATCATTCAAATCGATGAATTCGTTCCGAAAACGATCCCCGATTGTTCACGGGTTATTTATTGCTTAACGGGATGCTTTATAAAGCAGAACCTGCTGCTCCATAAAAGTATGTACTAATATTTCACCGAAACGACGAGTGCAATTCGATGTTACCATATATATATATATATTATATATATATCTATATAATATTTAATACATAGTACGTGTATGTGTCTATATCTGTAGGTATAGATAATATATATATATATATACGTCTGTACGTGTACATAGGTATAGGTATATAGGAAAACCCACCCCTTCAGACTGACTGGTTGCGAAGCATTTTTCTCTGTAGCGTTGTCAACGTTTTTTAGTCGTACCTGCCTATCCCATCGATCGATTCAACACCCCCATCCGCTATAACCCCCTACTAGCACCCTTTCGCAGGCGCTGCGAATACCAACCAGCCCTGCAACACGGCGCCCTTTTGAACGAGACTAAAGTGCGCCCTCGCTGAGTGAGAGAGTGTCTCGAGAGAATTATCCATTGAATTATTAGACGATAGACGTATAGATGAGAGAAAGGCGATTTTCCAAATTAGAGATAATTGGCATTTGCACGCCCGCTTGCAATAATTATTATTAACGATTCGCCAAAAACTTTGTAAAGAGGTTCGCTCCCCTTTTTTGTTTTTTTGTCAAGTTTTTTTTTTCTCCGTTTTTATTCCAACGCGAAAATTTTATTTTTTGCCGACGTCACCTCGCGGGATTGGGGGGACTTTCGCTATAACAATGGATAGTCACTTGACGTGCCAGAAGTACCGAGGATTATTTTTTCAAGGGTAGAAAGTAACGAAAAAAAAAAGAAGTTCAACAAAAATTGAACAAAAAAAAAAAGACAACAAGAGAACGGATATTAAATAAAAATTATTTTCATGCTATACCGTAGAAGGAGAAACTTTGTTTTCGTTCACCCTTTTCGTCTCGCCCTGTTTTCGGGAGAAAAACCGCGAGGCTGAGCGAGAGCTTTTTTTTTTCGAAAGGATGCAAAAGACTTTTGAAACACGGAGTACCTACGTATCTGGCTGCATAGAATCCGACCCCTTTGTTCTTTTTTTTTCGCCTTCTTTTTTGGATCTTCTTTTCAGTTCTTTTTTTTTCTTCTTCGTTTTTTTCAACTTTATTATTCGGGTGAGTTAAAGCGTAGAAATCTGCTACGGTCTCTCGTTCTCATTTTCGTCCGGTCCTCATTTTAGTCGTCGTTTCAAGAATTAGGATAATTAGACGCAATCCTGACTGGAATTAAAGTTGGGATAAGATTACTCCCGTCCTTCTCTCACTCTTTCACTCTCTCTTTCTCTCTCTTATCCCAGACTCTACTCGACTACCCTACTTCTCAAAAAGCTCGTCTCACCACACAACTTCTTCTTCTTGTTCTTCTTCTTTTTCTTCTTTTATTTTTTCTTCCCTTTTTTTTCTTTCCAGCATCTCGTCGTGGTACGTAGAAAAAAGAAAGTTAACTTTCTATATTATCATCTCTTTCCATTCTTTCGCATAATTGTTTGATCAAGATATACAATATTTTTTCGGAATCCCGTTACAGCTGTATATCATAATTATCTCGAACTCTTGAGAGTATGATTTATCCCTAAATTAAGTTGCGAGAAAAGGGGCAAGAAAAACGAATAAAAAAGGGTTGCGTATAAAATACGTGTACCGTAAAATTAGAATTGATTTAATGACTTATCTCTCACTTTGAGAGTAACGCTCCCCGAAATCCCCGGGGGATACCCACCCGCAGTGGGTACTTCGGGGTGATAGAGGTAAGACGGACACACCAAGTAATTAGTAGATAACGAGACAATTCACGCTAAATATACACTTAGAAAACGGTAATACTAATTACAAGGCGGAAAATAAGAATAAGGTCCCGGTAAGCTCGTTAGTGGTAATTGGGTTGACAGAAAAGAAATGAGAAAGAGAAATTAGCGTGTTGGTTTTTTTCTTTGCTTCAATTTTTTTTTTTTTCCTTTTTCTTTTTATTTTTTCTCGTTCCCTGCTCTGTCCCGTTGGCTCACGGTGCAGGAATGGGAAAAGAAGAAGAGTAGGTATACCACATATATATAATAGAGAAACCGTTTAACATAAAAAAAATGATAAAACCGTGAAGCCCCTTCGCGTTTAATTAAAAATAGCATCAGGTGAAAAGGGAAAATTTGAGAAGCAGAGATCAAAGTAAGATTTAGGAAGGGAAAACGCGGAAGGGCGAAGACGAGGGAAAGGAAGGAAGGAAGCTGAATATACCTATCTCGTAAAATATTGAAAAGTTTCGAAGTTTCGGCAGTTTAAAAATTAAATGCCTACATATACATTCGGAGAGAAAGAGGAAGAGGAAGAGGAAGAGGAAGGAGAAAGAAGTAAGAAGTGAAGAAAAAAAAAGAAAGAAAAATTACTAATTTTACGATCGTTCGGGGAAAAAGCGCTTCGTCTTATTTCAGTTAGTCGGTTTAATGAACCACGTGAAATCCAATTAATAAGAAAGCAGGGTGCCAATTTCCTGACGGCGACTACATCCCTCTTTAACCTGAAAACGATCGGTTTAATTAAATAAAAAAAGAAAAAAACAAAGAAAAAAATTCCAAGAACAAAAAAAGAAACAAAGTTAAAAGTAAAAGACGAAGAAAAGAGTTGAAGAATTTTCACTCGATTATCTTTACCCACTTGCCCCCACCCCCAAAAAAAAAAAAAAAGAACGGTTTTATATATACTTCGTCTTTAGTATATATCGTAGGTATATAGATATATGAAATGGAAGAGCCTGCAGCGAGCTAAAGGATTTCTGCAACCTTTTGTACCCCGAACAAAGGGTAGTATAATATCGAAAAAAGCGTTCCGTAGCTAACGTTTATATTTACCAAATACATGGATAGATAGATACATACACAGGTCTATGGATAACAAGGAGGGTTAATTAATTCAACATACCAAGAAGAGGAGAACAAAAGTTCCTCGTTATTTAGTAGCCCCTAAACGATTTTCTACTTACCGACTCGAAGGAGTAGAATAGGTGGGTAGGTACGCGGACAAGGAAACGGCAAAGTGGTAAACAGCCACGTACGGGGCGTGACTGCAAGCGTCCTTAATTAAGGCAAAATAGGTGAAGGCGAAGGGTAGGTAAATCGTCGAGATCCGAAAGGGATCTTATCTTCAAGTAGGTTGAAACTCGAGGTTGACGATTCGAGGAGAATACCGCATAATCGGGTTTGACGGTCGTTCAGAAGTTAAGCATGTGGCAAAATCCTGTACTGTGCGTGACAATGAGAACGGGCTTCGTTCGAGTCGAAAAAAGGGTCTGAAAGGAATCTTTCTTCTTTTGTTTTACAGGAGGATTCGGAACACCCTGAGGATGCAGGACCGGCTCTCGTGGTACATGGTCTTTCTATTCCTACCGACGATTCTGCTCGCCACGTCGCTCGACAAAGGTAAATAAGAAAAGGGTAGAGGAGGGAGGAGAAGCTAAACAAGGGTTCGCGAATCCAATTTCTGTACTTGCTTTATCGCGCAATCCCTTCCACCCTTGAATTCTTCACCCCGAGCTACAGGCTCGTGCTTCGTCGATTAATTAATCTCAAGTTTATTACTGTAGACACTTGCAGCATCGGTGTGGATCATATTTCACGATCTTAGATTTACCCGTTTAACTGAAAATCTCTTGTCGTGTTTCGTCGCGTATTTATAGAGAGGAGAGATAAAAGAAAATAGAATAAACGAGAGACAACCCTAAATTAACGGCAACCTTTGATTGAATAAGCTCACAGATTTTTGCTTTATTCTCTGAATTCTCTGCCCCGGTGTGTAATCCCAGGTGCGATATATCACTGCGTCAATTTGTGAGCTACGAGAAGGCGAGATATCTCTCTCATCCCTACGCTCATGCCTCTCGCCCTTATCTTTTTCACCGTTTTTAATAATCTCCTCGTAAAAGAAGCCGCCCTTCCCTTGCCACCCTTCTCTCGCGAAGAATGGCTCCGCTGGAATCGCTCGTGCCTCTGCACAGCACATATATATAAAGAAGTGGGTAAAGGGTAGCTGGTATGGTACTCGGCATATGGTATATCCTCCCTCTCCCTGCCTCCCTTGCACGGGACCAAATCTTTCGTCTATAATGTTGGTATAATATAGAGAAGTCGAATATCCCTCTCGAGTGTTTCCTTTTTTCTTATATTTCGCGTGTAATTTAACGGTCGAAAGAATTAGCTCGAAAGATCGAAGGCAAAGAGAGAGAAAGAGGGAGGAAAGATCGGGATGATAAAACGGGGAAGAAAAATTGGAGCTGAGAAATAATAAATCGCTTCCGGCTATCGGGTCCCATCATTTTCTCGAAGTTCGAATATTCATCGACGCAAGTACTTTCAGCTATACCCTATACCCCGACGACCAAGCTACGCGCACAATCCCCAGGATATTACCCTCGAGTGTAGCAGCCCCCGTGTGTGTCCACGAGATAAGTCGCTCGACCGTTTTTCGGATCACTCTTCCCCAGCTTCCGAGATATAACGTTATTGGAAACCATACGCTGGTCCTTCCATCTCCTTTCCCTTACCGTCTGAGATCCCCTATCTCTACGGGGACTTACGACCGTGTGCTTTAACATGTAATACGTATGTAGGCATGTATACCGGGTAGATATACGCGTAGCTGATGGTCGATATTATAGAAAATTGATCATTTTTTTTCCTTTTTTTTCCCTCTTCATTTGATCAGATATTCATTTATATCATGCCATACGTGGATTCGATATTACCGCATTATGGTGTGACGTCCGGTCAGATATATACATACCTATATACATATCATATCAATAAATTGATAAATAAATGAATGAGTGAGAATTCGCGCGGGGTAAACCGGGAGTTAATAAATAAATCATATCAATGTATGCATGTGCACGTATACGTACGTAGAGCTTTCAATGGGAATATTTATGACTATAGGTCGAGCGGGTCAACGGATGGTTAATCAATTCGAAACCGCGTTAGCATCGATTCATTTTTCTAAAAGTATATATATATATATATATATATACGTATATATATTATACATAGGAACACACGGCGTATGTTTCATACGTGCATGTAGTATAGATGCGTGTACCGAGGATCGGTGCTTTTTGCATAAAATATATATAAATAAATCTTGTATAATAATACAAACGTACTGCATGCAGCAGTACACGTACTACGTGCGATAAAAGAGAGATATATTACACACCAAAATTATATTACACCTATATACGTACCTGTACCCGAAATGAACGTGACATAGAAATTCTATTGGTAAATTTTGAATAAATAATAAAAAATAAAAATAAATGGGTCAATACGTTATCGTTGGTGTAATTATTGTACCGATGTAATGTCACCCGGTGAATCAATACCCTGGGATAAGGGCATACATCTGTATAGATATCCTAACAGTTTGAAGTTTGATTGACTGACGGAAATCGGTTATAGAATACGTAGCTGTGGAATTTATACGTTGAAATGTTGAAGAACAGGACGAGCTGATAATTTTGTACCGACAATCGGGTAAACTGAAAACCGCCGTGAATGTATAATATACATATATATATAGGCTTGGATATAAGCAATAGAATGTAGATCGTAACCATTTTAGATAGATGTACAAAAGGGAGGAAAGTTTCGTTCGAAACTGTTGGTCAACACGCTTCGTATATAGTTAACAGCTAATCTATGATAATGTACATGCAAGAGATAAAATTTATCCAAAGTTCTTTAATTTTTGAATTTTATTTCCGGCCCTAAGCATGGCCAGAGACCATTTACACCCGTAGGCATTTTAGCTCTGTTACGTTACTTTACTTTACTTTAATTTACTTTGCTTTATTTTGCTTTACTTTACTTTACTTCATTCTGGCTCGGTTAGCTTTACTTTTTAGCCGCTTCCTGATGCGTATACGTCTAAAGTTTGTTTGCTGGATCGATTTCGCGAATGAATTGGCTCGCATGTCAGAACCTTACCCGGGTTTTTGTATTTTTGTATTATTTTTTTGTTCTTATTTTTCGTTTCGTTTTTCGAGGCTGCAGGCTTGGCTCAACGAATATTGCAGAGATTGAATATTTATTATTTAAGGGAAACACGCTGGTAACTGAGAAAACGCCCCCTCTCTCTCGCCATCTCTCTGGTACGTAACGATCTAGAGGGTAGAAGAATCGATCGAACTTCGTAAGAAGTGCGAAACGAAACGGGGAAACGCGGATAAAAAAATAAAAGAAAAGAAGAAGAAGAAGAGGGAGAAAAATAAAATAAAAAGTATACATGGAAATTGAGGGTTTTGCAAATCTGACAGGTTTATTTAATCCAACCAATGCGGGCCTGGATATGCCTCGAGGTATTTTGCTATTGGGATGTGAAACGTCGTCGAGGATATATTCTTGAACCCGGAAATCATGTGTGATGAACAAAGTTTTCTTCCTTTTTTTTTTTGCGGGGGTTGGATGGAAGCGGTTCGGGTTGGATGATGTTGTTGTTATTTCAAGAGATTCGTTTACGTATTGGTATCGTATTCGAGAAAATTTTGTGACGAAAAGAATAAGGAAAAAAAAAAGGAAAAAGAAGAAGACCCGGTGATATTTTTATCGCGGAAATTGGTAACCGCGGGATTCATACACCGTGACGCAAAAATTCAGATGACATGGGAATTATCTTTGCTTTCCTTGGAACTGGAGTAAAACACACGACTGTACGTATGTATGTACGTATATGTATACGTGTATCGAACGAAAACAAGAATCTTGAAGATGAGAGAAAATGAAAATAAATAAAGCAGGATAAAAAAAAAGATGAATGAAAAAGAGAAGAGAGAGAAAGAAAAAAAAAACATAATAAAAATGCGAAAACGCAGAGAGAGAGTAAAGGAAGAAAGAAAGAAAATGAAGTGGAAAACTCGTTCTGGCAGAAGAAAATTTTCTTCGTTCGATTTCTCTCCCCCGCGTAGACAGTGCTGCACGCTTGAGCTTTACGATTGGATAAAAACAAAGGATCCTCCCCGTATAAATCCTCTGCGAGCTAAGGGAAAAAGAAAGAAAAAAAAAAAAACCCCGGTTCTATTTCGTCCTTCGCTATACTTTTACGATTACACAACATCAGAAGAGCTACCACTACGCGTAGTCCATACTCTATAATAAGTAGGTGTATATATATATATATATATATAAAATATAAATCAGAGATCTCATCTTAAGTGTGTCCCTTCGCAGGAGGCCAACGGTATTACCTTTCCCGCTTATGTCCCGTTTCGCCCGTTCGTAACACCCCTCCGGAAAAAGAGAGAAACAAAAAGGAAAGAAAAAAAAAAGAAAACGAAAAACGAAAGAAAAAAAAACGAAAAAAAGGAAAAACCTCATAAGCCACCCTGATAAACTTGTCAACTATACGCCTGACGCGAGTAGAGGTGGTAGGTACGTCCGTGTAATAAATAGAAAAGTGTTGGTGTTGGATGAGAAAAGCAAAAAAAAAAGGGAGTACCATTTCCTCCGCGTCCAAACCTCGCCCGATGCCGGGCGGAGTGGAGAATATCCGTCCTTTTCATTTTATTTTTTTTATTTCTATTTTCTTTCTTCCCTCTCACGACGACGGTCCTCCTAGTCCTCTGTACTCTTCTATAAGTCGCATTTGAATTAAAAAGTGGATAATTTGAGGGTGAAAAACCGAAAAAAAAGGAGATTCAATGGTACCTACAGCGTATATGTATAGAGGAAAAACCAAAGAAAGGAAGAAGGATTTTTTCGTTTTTTTTTTTTATTTTTATAAATGAAAATCCTGCCGTTTCACGGTTAATCGCCTCGCTTGGTGTGTATTATATATCATGAGGTTTTATTTTCAAAGGCGAATAGCTACAGGACACTTCTGTTTTTGAGCAAAAATTTATTTAACACTTAATACGATAATCTGGGGTAGAATAAAGTATCGGGGTATCCCGTGGGTAGTACCACCCCCGGTAATTATTTAATTAAAAATACGCGGGAGTGTATTGTACACGGTGTGCCTCTCTACTCGGAGACAAAAGCTTGAAGAATCGTATAAAATTCGACCGTTTCCCCCGAGCTACGGGAGCCTCGAATTTCCCGAGGGAATCTCGAAAGATGCCAAAAGATGTTCCGCGCAGACGGGAGCCTCGGGATTCGGTGTCCACCCGGAGGAGATTCGAAGAAGAAGAAAAAAAAAAAACGAGATGAAGAAGAAGAAGTAGAAGAAGAACAAGAAGAAGAACAAGAAGAAGAGAAAGAAGAACGAGAAAATGGTATAGGTATACCTAGAAGCTCCTCCGTCCGACTATACGCGGTATAAAAAGTACTCGAAGGCCACGTGGAAGATGTCTGGATATAAAAAGGACTCGCACATCCTTCCCAGGATAGATGTCATGGAATAGAAAGCGGCCGGATTCAATTCACACAGTTTCTCGGCATCTGCCACGTGGAAGACATCACGGAATATAAAAAGGCGGTAGGATTCTTCTGTGCGAAGAAATTTGGCGCCACGTATAGAAACATAGAGTCGACCATAAAAGAAGGCCTCGGCTTCCTCTCATTCTACCGTTTCTTCGTCTTCTTCTACTCTCTCGGTCTTATAGTTTCTTTTTTTTTTTTCTCTTGCTTTCCTTATTTTCCGGAGAAGGAAGTCTGTGAGACGGCTACCTAGCTACCGAGGAAGTTGTTGAGCTTGTGGACAACGCAAAAGGCAAGAGCCCCTATTGTCCCATGGAAACAAAAGAGGAGGAGATATATTCTACGGGCGAAAACTAGAGAGGTCGGAGTTCAGTCTGAAGTGTTCACCTCACCGCGCCGGTGTGGCCGCGGTCTAGGTCTGTGCGTTTTCCGTTGGGACCGAGAAGACCAACGTTCAAGTTTTGTCACGTACATTTCCCCGGCTTTGCTCCCCGATTTCCCGCTAATCTCTTTGTCTTCGTTCTTGTTTTTGCTTTCGTTTTCCTTTTCGTTTACGTTTCAGTTTCAGTCTCGCGCGCCTCTTCTTTCCCAAACCCAGATTGCGTTTTACAAGACTCCTTCGTCTTCACAGACGGGATCGTATTTCGTCTGGGGCTACGACCTTGATCTCTGTATTATACATGTATACCTGTATATATGTACAGTGATCGAAAAATAAGAAGCGGTACTTTTTTTCGGTACAGAATCTACTGCCTCGATCGTTTCATGATGAAATACTAAACGTGCCATCACTTTTTGGAGAAAGAACATTTTTTGCTCGGTCTATTATTTGAGAAGGCTGATTAGATTTGTTCGGTTTTCTCTTTCATCGGGAATACAGTTACCTTCGATCTCGAATGAAAAGAAAAAGAAAAGAAAAAACCAATTTCCCAGCACCGAGACTTTCCATTATTTCGCGGGATTCTATAATCTCGAAAACGTCTGCAAACGACGCGATGACGGTTTGAGAGGCGATTCGTCCACAGGTGATTTTTATCATTCGAAAAGTGTCCTGAGGATACATAAATCCCGAATTTTTTGCCAGAGTTTTTTCACGCCAATTGTACCCTGTACCCATACGAAGTCTCTATTACCTCGTCTAGTCGTTCGAGAGCGGAGGTAGCGCTTTCTCTGCTTTATATCCACCGGCAAACGTTCGGGTTTTCTATCAGCCAGAATACTGTGGCCACAACGAACGTATAGAACAAGGCAAAGCCACGAGGCAGTGAATGCCAACGGTGGTTTAAACCGCGTCGCCCAACATGTGACAGCGAATTTTCACGTTTATATACATAGGTACGCAAGTAAAATGTGTAATAGAAGATTTGTTTTACTCGCGAGCTTATTAGTGTGTATAATAACTTTTGACTTACTAATTTCGCTAAATTTATTCAAACATCGGGAAGAATAATATGAAAAAGAAAAAAGAGATGTGATATTAAAATAACAGATGATGAACTCATGAAAGGAAGGCATGAGGGAAGAAAAGTTTGAGTAGCTACTACCCCGCAGAGAAAACAGATATTGGTCTGTATATACCTATATACAGCTCCGGGAATATTTTCCCGTACATTTCGAATCTCGAAGGGTAATTTTCCAGGCGAGTAAAGCGAGCTGCTTATCCCGTTGTTTATTATATAGATATATAGATATATATGTGTGTGTGGGGGTGTGTGTGCGCCTATGAAAGGATAACGGAGTTTAGTTGGCGAGGTGGAGAAGGTGTAGAGGTAGAGAGGGTGGTAGAGAATCGTTAGGGCACGATTTTCGTCCGAGATGAACCGTCGAACGATAGGGAAGTTAATTAAGTTGTTCGTACCAAGATACGATTCGCGTTTCGAAAACTTTTAACTTAATCAAAGAGGTCGACTTATCGAATTACTCTAAAATTTATGATCCAATCTAAGTAGGACGACGTCCTACAACATTTATTTTACCCATTCCCTTCCTCACCCCCGTATAGTATACCTGGCTTATACCTATAGAATGGAGACTTAATTAGAGCCGGACCAATAAGGGATTGAAGTTTTTCTTTCCGGTTTGACCCACGCGGCGTTATATAGAGTAGAAAAGGTAAAAGTTAAGTGGGTCAAGTCGCGGGACGGGTGAATTTTATTACACCTAAAGAATAATCCACCCCCTTCTTGTGACCAGTGAGGAAAAAAAAAATGAAAGAAAAAAAAACCCAAAAATAACGAGAAAACGACTCGGTCCTTCTATAACAAACAATAATAACAATCAGTTTATTAAACTAACCGTTGAAACCTCTTCCAACTTATTATTTTAATACAATTGAACAACGGGGTGAAAAAAATTCCATCACATATTTGTTCTACTCTTTCACTTGTATTTCCTTTTTTCTTTCATTTTTTTTTTTTTTATCGTTGATTGTTTCTCTCTTTTTTTTTCGTGAGGTCAAGCCTCGAAACGACCACTTGAGGTTAAGAGGCAAACAAATTTGACAAAAAGCATCGTTTCACCTGGCAACAGCGTCCTCGGTGGTTGAAGAGCTATTACGCCTTTCCCTAATTACTTTTTAATCCAACACGCCGCGGTGCGGTGTGGCGACACAACAAGCTGTTCAACAGCGTGAAGGTAGATCGCGAATATATATAGAATTATGCAAAGCCGGTACCTCCCCTACCCATTCCGCCTTGTTTATTCCACTCCGAACCATTCGTATTCTCAATATCACTCGGTGTCTGACCAAAGCGCCCCTTTTCTACTTACAGTATCTTCGCGCGCTCTCAAGTCTTTCTTCGTTTTCTGCAGCGACGCGCCAGCCTCGCCTCTTTTATCGCTTTCTGCTTTTCCTCCCTTTCCCATATACATATATATGTATATATATCTACACTATTTATAACCGAGAGTTTATCATTGCCAAAAACACCGAAGATAATAATGATAAAAAAGAAGAAAGGAATTTTATTATATTTCCCCGAAAATTGAGGATAAAGAGAAAAATTCGTATCGTTCACAATTTGGAAACAATAATCGAGGTAGGTACGTGGCTTATGGGTATAACTGTGAAATTATATGTAGACGTAATCCGCAGATTTCCAAGAGAAATGGAATAAAGTGATTTAAATATATAACCGGGAAGTTCGCGGCTGAGAATCTGGGGAAGGCTGCGAGAGCGGGGGATTTCGGGTGTGGGGAGTGTCAGGGTGGTATTCTCATAACGAAATATTCACACCGGGTTGTCTCCTCGTTTTACGAGACTTAAGAGAAGCCATTTGTCAAGTGACGAGACTCGGATCGTTAACTGTAGCCAAGTGAGCGCGAGTTTCCACCTGGTGATAGGTGACGTTCCCTATTCACCTGTAAGTGGTTTTATAAGATTCGGTAGTTACCCATCCGAGCCAGATACTGGTTCATCGCACGACACTCTAGTACACGGATTCATTCAGCGCTACAGGCTGAAAGCCAATCTCAATTAAACCCGTACCCTAATCAATCATCCAACAAACGTAATTCCTTATTCCTCTTACTTCTAATACACATTTTTTTTTTTTTTTTTTTGCGCAATATCAAAAAATCAAAGTCTGATCCTTTCTCGGTATCATTTTGTAATATATATCCTTCCCTTATACGTACAACGCGATATTCGTACTCGTTAAAGTATTGTATTTCATTTTTCTTTTCTGCCTCCTTATTTCGTCTTATTCTTATTCTTACTTTTCTTTTTTCAATCACGTTTACCTTTGTGACAAAGTTTTATTCAAATACACGAATGCCTGATAAAATGACATCGCGATAGCGTAGTAGGTATAGGGCGCTGGTTATACGGCCTAAAGAATAATAATGAATTCCATATCCCATTCCCGTTCCCATTTCCATTCCCATCCCCATGCAGCGGCAGCTACTTCAGCCATGCTTCCCCTCTTTTCAAACTCGGGGAGATATGGATTTCGGAATGAAACTTTTCGGCTAAGGTATAGGTATCGTTCGAAGAACCGACCCAACCCCCCCTACGTTCGGGTTGTAATTGTCTAATTATTACGCGACAACGAGCGGCTTCACGGCGGGCCAATTAGTCCCACACAGTTCGCCAAATTGCGATTGAACTGTACCGTGCGAAATGTGCGGGCGAAGAATTTGGCTACCTATGTACAATTCATATACATATATTTATATACATGGATGGTATATATCGAATTTCCAAATAATATTCTCTTCTCTTATTCGGATGTTTTCATTTGACTGAAAAACAATCGCGTTTTCCCCCTTTTATATACTATATATACACATATATTATATTTCATTCCAGAACTTAATTAATCTTCCAATCATTTCACGCAGTGGATTAATTAATTCTCTCATATTTTCCAACGTGTATATATATATACATATGTATATAGGAAGTAGGTAATTTTTTCATTCTCTCTGGTTTTTCATTAGATTTCATTTGATTTTGTTTTTTGTTCGTACAGGTCGGCGAGTTCCTTACAGCATGGCACCAGAATGGAGAGCACTTTGGTACAGCAATTTGGACGAACTGCAAAGGGTCAACGACGCGAACGACAACAACACGATATCAAATGTAACCGTGCAGTTGGGTGGGAACGCTTTTCTTCATTGCAAAGTGCGGAATCTTGCAGAACGCACTGTTTCCGGAGCAGAGGTACGTCAGATATCATAGAAATAATATTTTTTATCAATTAGGCGAGCTTTCGAGAAGGGCGGGCTGGTATAGGTACGCGGTATTATCATAAGGTGGAAACTTTAATAACTAAGGGCAGCTCTTATTCCTTCCTCCTCTGACAATTCTTCAGTCGAGTAAAGTTAGATTTAATAATAATAAAAAAGAAAAAAATGAAAAAGAAAAAATAATAGGTATAAAATAAAAAATTAAGAGGGAAAGAAAAGAATGAATAAAATGATCAAACGAATTTTTCATTTCTTCCTCTTCTTCTTCGCCGTCTTCTTCTCTAACAATTGTAGAAAGAAATATAAAAGCAAGAGGAGAGATGATATTCATATACACGTATATCCTATATATATTATATATTAGGGTGGTCCTTAATTTGATCATTTTCGAATTTTAATGCTCCCGTGGGCCAGGACGTCTCCGAATATACGTACAAAAAAATGTAGCCAGAACCCCAGGTTCCTATCTTAATTCTATGTACCGCCCCAAGGCCTTCGGATTTTCCCATTCGAATAAAACACGATTTGTGAAATTTCGCGGTTAATTTTTTTTCCTTTCCATCGCGGTGTAGCTCCGAAAAATTTCAAACTCGGTACACACTCGTTACCTGTGATAGTAGATATTTCATAAAAATTCGACATATTTTCAACGATATCATTTTTGAAGCTGCAGCACTCGAAAGAAAAAAAAAAATGTCTTATCTCCAAATTGTGATGAATAAAATTTTGTCACAGGTAAGAAGTGTGCGGAGTTTCAGATTATTCGAAGCGGTGATACGACAGGAAGTTAAAAATAACCCCGAAGTACCAAAAATCGTGTGTCATTTAAATGGGAAACTTCGAAGGCTTTAGGGCAGCACTTGGAATTGAAATAGGAACCTGGGGTTTTGACTACAGTTTTTTATTTTCGTATATATTTGGAGACGTTCTGGCTCATGGGAGCATTGAAATTGGAATATGATCGAATATCGAGGATCACCCTAATATAATATATGAAACAAAGCTGGTTTTTGGCAAATTTTTATTCTGAGATAATCTATAGAAAGTATTCATTGTACCTGCCTACCTACTCCTCTACGGCTATACATATATGCTATAATACTTCGCTCGTGCTTCACTCCTGTTCGAATAAAAGCTTTAGCCTTTCGACTCTGATTGACGTACTTCGCTCTTCTGCGCCCCTTTGTATAACACTACATATCAATTCTGGATCACCTGCTATAAGTACCTGACATATATATATATATATATGTATATATATATATATGGATAGATAGATATCCATATATATGGATAGATAGATATCCATATATATGTATATATAGGTATATAAAGACGTGTATTAATACAACGCGACGCACTCGTGACCCTCGACCTTTGACCTCGATCAAATGATCTAACAGCACAAAAGCCCAAAGTCCCGAGAAACCTTTGTCGAAGTACATACGACGTCCCTTCCAATACCGCGATGTGCCTATTCTATACCTATACGCGTATATTATTATGTAATACATACGTATATGTACATACAATATACATATATACATGTATAGATATATACACATATACATACGTTCGTATATGCAATATTGGTACATCAATATTGTATAATATACATATACGCGTATAGTGTACATCTATGTGGAAGATGAACGTTGGGAAAGAGGGTGCAGAACGATAACGGGGAGCTAAACAAGAAAAAAAAAGGAAAGAAAAGAAGTAGAGGATGAAAAGAAAAAGAAAAAAAAAAACGAAGGAAAATAAGAAAAAAAACACGGCCAGCCAATTTTGGAGAAAAGTCGAGCGAAACTCGGGCATCTGCAGGGCGACACACTTTGGTCTCGCGTCGTCGTTTTCGATCGTCCTCTGCATTTCGTATGTGTATATAGATATAGGTATATTATTCTTGGTAAATTGGTCTTGTGGGTTAGGTATATATAGGGACGAGGTGAGATTTGAATTTTGGATAAAGGTAAGGGTGGTTTTTTATTTTCTTTTTCAACTTGGAATTTTTCTATCTACTACTACGTACGACAATTCGAGTAGTTAAAGTATTTGGTTAAGAAATTTATCGAGATTTTTTGAAAATCGAATCGGAACTGTGGGGAAAATTGGCTTGAAAATAAAAGAAAGAAGGTAACCACGATAAATAAATATATGTAACACGCGATGACGAAACGAAACGAAATGAAACGAAACGAAAGGCAACGCAACTCGACCCGCGGCGGACATAGGCTGGCTATAAATTTCAACACAAAAATCCCTATTTCTCTTGCCAAATAGTCCGAGGCAGACTACATATCCAGGACGTGGTACATATACACGTATACATATATATACACACACATACACAGACTGCTCTATATTATCGTATACGAACGCAAGGCGACACAAGACTTGATAAAACATATATATATATATATTTTTAAATAACTCAAAGTTGGAACAGATTTATCGCTATTTTTCTGCCATAGAACCACTGATTTATAAGATAATAAAGGACCAACTTCTTTTCTATTTTTTTCACGAATACATTGTATATTATCCAGGTATCTATAGATCTATACATATACGAATACATATGCGTAGATAATGTTGAAGCAAGAACGATTTTTCTTAAATTATTATCGATGCCTTGGAATCGCAAAAATGTAGAATCTATCTGCCTCGAGCGAATTTTAGTCAAGATTTATCTCGCGTCTAGGAATCGAAACGAACCTTTATCCTCCGAGTGAATATGACGGATATAACGGATATATACGTGTATGATAGGAATTTTTAATGAGGTAATTTAATTTCCAGCTGAAAATCAAGTGAATTAATAAATTGCGATACTGCAGTAATCTATGGCAGCAAACGCGGAATGAAATTATTAGCAATCAGTCTGCAGCCCGGAGTGGATAGTAACGTGATATTTATTGTAATCCATATTTGCAGATATCATGGATTCGACGTCGGGACTGGCACATATTGACCAGCTCAATGTTTACCTACACAAACGACGAGCGTTTTCAAGTACTGCATCCCGAAGGATCGGACGACTGGACTCTACAGATAAAATACGTCCAGAAGCGGGACAACGGGACTTACGAGTGCCAGGTAAACCCAGCCTCACTTTATTTCAATATTTTTTAACCCACCCAGATATATACATATACACCTATACCGATTTCTACATTTCATTTTGATTTATACCCCTCTTTATCCGTCTCTACTACCGATCCGTTGGATTTACTTGTCACTTCAATCGATTGCCTTCGAGCACATTCATTTCTGAAGAGAAAGGATACGGGAGAAAACAAAACAAAAAAACAAGAAAAAAAAAAAACGGTAAAAGGACAGGAAAGAGGGTCTAAGAACTCACTTAAGGAAATCGCTGTTATAAATAGAAGATAATGGCGAACTTTTTTTCGAATTATAGCACACACGGGATACATGATCATTTTTTTATCAGTTTTTATACGAGTATAAAAGTAATTGTATGTTATGACATTTTTGATTATACCTATACGTATCGATTCCTTCTATACCGGAACTAAACTAGATATAAATGTATATCGGTATAATATTTATGCGGGGCTCGAACGGTAGGTAATTTTAGTAGCCAATTTACCTGGTGGAAAGTCCTGCAATAGTATATGGAGTGAGGGGGTAGGTTTTGCACGTATAGATGTGTGTGTATATGTATAAGAGTAAAAGGAAGGAAAAGAGGTAAAAGAATGAAGACAACACACACACGTTGTTTCGCTCGAGGATCGATTTTATCATCGTCGAGGGAGACATCGCGTAGTAGTACGAAAAACCGAAACAAGTTAGAAGTCGAAAAAGCTCGGACCTAGGTAGCCGGTATTCTCCGAGACCGGAGAAGAGAGGGGAGAGATACGCGATAGATAACCGGACGGGGTGAGATCTGAGATAGTCCTCCTCGTTTTTCAAAGAAACCCGAAGAATAAGAAGGGGGGAAAAACAGAAACGAAAAAGGGAGGAAAACAAAAATTTGGGGGAAAAGGATAAACGAATACCGATGTATGCAGTATGCTAAAAGCAAAAGGTTGCGGCCCTTCCGCGGTGATCCTCGTGATCCACGATTACTCCCCTGGATTAATATACACGATTGATACATCTGCGGCAATCCGACTTTCCCGCCACATGGGAGATTAAATTCTGTCATTTCCGCTAATTGAAAAATACAAAAATAAAATTTACCCTCGATTTATGGGGCTGGAAAATTCTCCACCCGTCATTCTCTCTCTTATTTATATATTTGATAACCGTGGGGCTGATGTTTCGACACGTTTTTCATTCTTCTCTTCATTTTCAATCGTACTGTTCCCTCCCTTGCCTTTCTCCCTCTCTCCAGCATCGTTTATACGTAATTCGGTAGAATTTCAAGCGTTCGTGATCGCGCGTCGGAAAAAAGCGACTCCTTTCTTCCAGCGTTTCTTCTTTCTTACGTTAATACAACGACGTGAATTTTGGGTGTAAATAATCTTCTGTAATAAAGCGATGAAAAAATTGACGAAGGAACGTTTGATAAATAAAGATTCGATCGTCTCGATTTATACCCTAATGGAAATAATTTCATCCTCGCGAAAGATATCCACCCTCCGAAAGCACCTCCTACTCGGCCTCAGGCCTAAAGCAAAAACTAGGATCCTCGCGTAAAGGGATAACGCCAACGACAGACTGATCCCTGCCCGATTCTTACTTTATTCTTGTTCCTATACGAAAACGTTGGCAGCTCAATTTCTACGCTATCTATCCACCCCCATCGATCCCACCCCGCTCGAAACTAATATATAAAATCGTGAGATAGGCCTAGGGGTGGGAAATGGGGAGGGAAACATGTGCCTATCTAAAAGTAAAGAGAAAAAGGAAGCGAAAAAAAAAAATGAGAACCAAATTTCTTTAACCATTTTTAAAAGTTCCTTTTGATTTTTTCTCATTCATTGTATATAAGTTTTGAAAATTTTTCTATACACTTTGAGGAAATTCGAACTTAGCTGCAGGTTATTCACGTGTGTTTCTTCTTCTTCCTTTTTTCCCCTGAAAAAGCGAGATTGTGCCTCGCGTATGAAAGTGAGTGGGGAAATATGTCTCCATTATGAGAGTTATTATGCCCGTTTCTTTCGTGTATTTTCGTATTTTCTTTTTTTATTATTATTACTATTTTAGTTATTTTTCTTCTTTTTGAACGTACCCCCGGGAAATTATGAATGTATGACACGCGTATCGCTTCAAGTGTCTCCCTGTAAATTTCCTCAACTATACGAGCGCGAACCCCAACCCCTGAGCATACCTCGGCACTCCAATAGTAAACCGTCTTGCATTTTTAATATTTCCTTCTCATCTGTACATAGTAGGTATTCTACGTACCTTATACTCTTGTAAAGCGTATAACTTAAGTACTATATACATACATACTGTATATACACTATATCTTCTTTGCTTGACTTCAATCTTTTCTATTATTGGTATTGCTATACGACTGCAAGTGCCTCTCGAAGCCTTAAAGATATATTTCTTACTTCAGAATCGACATCGAATCTCAGAAATGAG
The DNA here is from genome assembly GCA_947538915.1 of Tenthredo distinguenda. NCBI lineage: Eukaryota > Metazoa > Arthropoda > Insecta > Hymenoptera > Tenthredinidae > Tenthredo > Tenthredo distinguenda. The sequence goes on from OX384535.1 coordinate 2,520,201, forward strand.
AATAAGCAAGAAAAGAGTGCTGCGTGTCATAGGTATATAAATTCAAATTGAATAGCAAAATTATGTTAACATTGAAATTTTGAAAAATGTACGTAATGATATATTTCCGCGGTCTTGTATATATACGACGATTCTTCGATGTACTGAAATTTGTTCTTTCGAACAAGTAAAGGACGGAGTAGGGTGAAAGGAAACGAAATTTAAAACTTTTACATTCGCAAAAACGTTCGCGTGTAGATTTTGAACTCGGAACATCGTTGGGGTGAAAAAGAGACCCTCCTCTATCGTATATTTTGAATTAAAGAAACGATCCATTCGTGAGACGATTATTACAGAGTAACACATTAACTGGAATTAAAAGCTTCTTGCTCACCTCGTGAAAGGACGGCTTTAGTTCAAAAGCGACACTCTCATTAATTATCTGAGTTAAACGAAACTCCAGCAATTCTTCGATATCAAATGAGTATTGAAAAAAATTTCTCTTAGAGATTTTCTAAGCGAACTAAGGGTCGTGATTATTAATTCGTTGATGATATGTCTGGAAAAAATTTCCGCATTATAAGCTAGTGCAATGTCGCATCGAAGGCACCGCTTCGTGACGAATCAGTAGATCCGGATGATTGAAATTTCCCAAGAGGTATGATATCGGCGAGTGCCAATACCTACGAAGAGAGTTACGGTTCTTCGGACGATCGTCATGGTGGTCAATTACGTATTTATCGTTCCCCGGTCCCGATCGTGATTCGCGGAGGGGTTCCGGTTCGAGAGATTTTAGTCGTGCGGAAATAGGCACCGCGGAAAAGATACTCTGGACCCTTTTCGAGATGCGGGGGGTGTGGTACGAGGTACTCGGGAACTTTTTACAAGCGGGTTTCATGAATTTTGAGAAAACCGTTCGTCGAACCGGGACAGAGAGAGAGAGAGAAAAAAAAAGGAAGAAAATAAAGGAGAAGGAAAAAAAACAAAAAATAAAAAATCGCAACCAAGAGAGGGAAAGGCAGGGAAAATTCCTCTGAGAATAATAATAAGCGTCGCGACGCGGACGTCGCGGCCTTTCCCGCTCTCGCGCTGCGTTCGCCAACCTGCGAACCATAGAGACTTTCTTCTTTGCTGTGTCAGTATATCTATGGATACTAATGCAGGAGACGCCCGCGTCGCTTCGTACGGTAGGTGGGTAGATAGGTAGGTAGGTAGAACGTCGAAGGAAGGAAGGAAGGAAGCGCGAAGGGTGCCTTCTCATTAATATAGATAACACTTTGATGAGCCAACTTGTACGAGTATATTAGATGTCCCGACGTCGAGAAACGTTGCCCCGCTATCTCCTTGGCCCTAGCCTGATTTTGCACACGCGTGTGTACACCCGATCCTCTGCAAAATCTGCCCTAGTCAAGTTTCGAAAGGGTGACTAAGGGCGCTACTCTCATACTCAAAATTACTATATTATCATCAATGCATGGGGCGTATATACGGCTAGAGCTTTAATGACTCCGGAGGGAGTGCGTTAATCCGTGCCTTTCCTTGCGTCAACAATGAAATAACTAGTCGTAAAATGTGAAATGAAGTTAAGGGAGAAACAAACGATGAAGGGTGTAAAAAACGGAAAAAACAAAAACAAAAACGAAAAAAAAAAAAATTACTCTCGGGTACAGAGACGCCCTTATAATTTCACATCACAGGGAAAATTGTGAAGTATATTTCACCGTGTTTGTCCGAAAGTCAGTTTTCGCCCTCCGGGTACTCGAAATTTAATTCCAAATTATTATCATCATTATTATTATTATCGTTTTTGTTTTTATTATGAATAATATAGAGTTGCGGATGTGTGGTATGGATAAAGTTGAATTAGGAATTTTGCTTTCTCCCCTAAAATTTGGTGGCTTTATATATACGTATATATGTATATACCGGTAATGCCGCGTGCAGACGTGATAAAGGAGATGTGGTTGGATGAGTGGAGAGGGATAAGATTGCGATCCTTTTTTTTATTCGAGCAACATTATTTATAAGAAAAATTCTGAAAATGTTATCTCAGACATAAAGTAGAACATAATAATCAAGAAGATGTGGCCATAAGTGAAGAGAGAGAAAGAGATGGAGCTGTTTGTCAAAGGAGAGTAGAGAAACAAAATTGAAGATGAATATTTTGTTTGTTAAAAAAATAAGAGCAAAAAAATATTTCTTTCACATTCGACACAACGTTACGTGTTACCTGGTACTTCAAAGTCTTTCACGCATGCGAACGTTCGCCTTCCAGACTACAAGCAATTTTTTTAATATATTATAAAAATCCTGTATATTACCCGTGGGTATAGATATACCGATGCGCATCTATAGGTAGACCCAGAAGCTTAGTTTTGACGTTGAAAAAATAAAAAATAAAATCAGAATGAAGAAATGAAAAAGGTATAAAGAAATTGAATTTATTCAATCTGAATATTTGCTCATTATTCAAAATATCCTCTCATATTTTTCCATAACGAACCAAATCCGACTCGTCAGAAATGTTAAGCAATCCAATAGATTCGACAAAGTCAGTATATTGTATTTGTAGTACGTACATACACATACATAAACTTTGATCCGAACAAAACGAATACAGGAAGAGCCGTGTGCCATTTGTCAAGCGAAGGCGTAGCAAAGAACCGTCTCGATGTCAGATGAGCTTTTCTTTATTCCCCTTTTGACCGTGGTTAGAATAATGCATAGGTCTGATGCGGCGGTATTGTTAGTCTTAAAATTCGCAAGAAGACGTATAGAGCTCGCGTTCTATAGGTATGTTACGTATATAGGCATATATATATATCTATATACGGTTTTAGCTACGGTTCGCGGTCTACTGCAGTGTATAAAGGGAAGTAGAGTAGATACCGAGAAGGAAGACAATGAATGTGCTGGGCTCAAAAGCCCGACCTCGAGCTCTCTGTTTTCTATTTTCTACCCCTATTTATACTAACGCCTTAACCAGCCAGCACCCTTAACGAGCTCGTCCTGTGCACCAACACTCGGACTTAAGAAGCATTCATAGGCTCGAACGAGGAAGAGGTACGTTGGCCTAGGCATACCTAGACGTGTATATATACGTATATAGGTATATATATCGTAGAAACGAACCCATACCAAAGGTTGTACTATCCAGTTGCCTCCGGAAACCTGAGGGTAGGTAAATATGAGGCTGGACGTAGGTAAGCACCTACTAGCTACTACCCACTACGAGTACTAAGCAAAAGAGAGAGAATTAGGGAAAGGGGTTGAAATATCTACCCAAGATGTTAATTTGTAGGCCCAACCCCTCACCTTTTTCTCTATCCTCTTCTCTCTGCCTCGTGGCTTGCCTGAGGAGTCCTGATGTCTCTCATCATCCTTCTTCCCAACTATGTCCGTGTATATACAAAGGTATTTCGTACCACCTATAACTCATTAGTATGACGGGACGAGACGCGTAGTTACAGTTACCGTTACCGTTACCGTTACCTTATACCCTTTTCACCCTTCCCCTTCATTCTAGGATGATTAAAATATTAATAATCCTTTTGGGCACTGCTCACAGGCTAGCGGGAAAATTACTGCAAGAATATCCTGGGCAAATTTATCTCGTCGAGCCCCTCTACTCTTATTTTTATTCATTATACCAGTTCGTTATCCGTAATCAGTTCTACCGAATATATATATATATACATATTCGCGTTTATAATTATTAATTAATGGATAATTTAATCCTGTGCGAATCATCGGAAACTCCCATTCTTTAATACGGTGCCAATCTCGAAGCACGTTAAAATACAATAGAGGATTAAAATTCGAGACAAAGATCTTGAGGCATTGGGCTGGCAGCGAGTCGGCAACCGTCTCAGAACCCCACTTGCGTGGTTAAGTGGTGTAACAGAAGACATAATAAGCGGATAATTCCCTTAAACGGATTATGTTAAACAGAGCGAAGAAGCTTGTTTGCTGGGTACATGAGGTAGCGTGGATATTATAATAGAGAGGTGGAAAAAAGCGATACGACGAGAATCTTAGGAGCCGATATCAGATCGGTAAGAAATCGAATCTTCGAAGAAATCAAAGATGATCGAAAATTATTGAACTTTGGATCTCTGAAGGGAGAGAGAGACTCTATACGGTCGAGTTCTTCGGACCGTCGATCATAATAACGCCGAGAGAATAAACTGAGATTTGGAAACGTCGAAACGGAAAGACTTTTGAGACGTTAAGATAAATCTATAATGCATGTACCTACACCCAAGGTGGATATGGCATACACCGACGTAGCACGGTAGTCGTGGATGTTTTACGAAGTCGTCAAAAAGCTCCTTTACATCTTTCACGGATTTATAGGTTGTTTTCCGCGCGAAGAGTTATTCGAAGACGCTTTACCGGATTATATTACTAAAGTCTTTTAGTAGCTGGGATAGGTATCGCACAAATGGGTGTATCTATGTACGTATAAGAGATATCGCCGTTTCCCGTAGGAGTAATAGAATATCAATAACTATCCTGCCAGTGAATAAAAACTAGAGAATTCGATGAGCCGGTGCGTAGAGTTTCTGCACCCACAGTGAAACCCACAAAGCAGATGTCGGAGAGATCGGGGATCTTTTTTTTAGGGCTTCAATTTTTACGATTTAGGAATCGGCTCCGACATATTACTGCATAAATCGACTCAGCCATTGCAGCCGACTAAATCCCCCGGTTTCTCTCTCTTTCTTTCCCGTTACTTTATTCATAGCCTTTACAAAGGTCTTCGCGTTGTCACGCAATCAGGGTCGGTCAAGAGGGGTGAAAATCGCGATTACTAATCGGCAGAATTATAAGATCATATCGAGATACGAATTCTTCTGGGTTTGCGCGAGGAGGGATCCTTGTTCGAAAACAAGCGACCTCCACGTTCTGGGTACACCTTGATCCCGAGATTATTTTACTTTCGTATAACTTATGACCACCCGTTCTCTCGGGGGCGAAAGATCCCTTGAAATATGACGAAGTAGAAAGCGAAGATATATAATAATTGGCGAGAGTATAATGAGTCTGGAGGACTGTAGAGCGAGGTATTGGAGTGGATTCTGCCTGAAGTGCTGAGGTTCAAACTGCGGAATGGTAGCTTCATTGTTTTGTTACCATTGTGAAAAGAAATTTGTGCTCCCTTTCGCCTATCCTATTCTCTTGCACAGCTTCTTCTCTTCTCTTCTCTTCTCTGACACTAACTCGCTCTTTCTCTTTCTCTTTCTCACTCTTCTCTCTTTTGGTCTCGCCATCGAGCCACGGCTCTCTTATGATCCTTCTTCAACGACTCGCTAAGTAAGTTTTGTCTTTTGAGCGATCGGTGTACTTGAGGCCAGCTTTTCAACGTTGAGTCGGCTTACCTTTATGCGTGACGCGAATAGACATTCGATCCTCGAGCCAAACCACGACCTTGCAGGTTTTCATGTAACGTAAACCACCGACACCGAAAAAAAACGACACCCCAGACAAAGGTACAAACTCCGCAATTCAAACAATACAGACTAAAACGCGATACCTACCCTGAACCAAACCCAACCCAAAGTCAAGTAACCTAAACTTTCGCTGTATCCAACTTAATCATTATTTATACGTCAGCCAAGTTTCACCCGAACTAAAAACCAATTTACATCGGATCGTTCGATTCATCGGCAAATATTTCAATTTCGGTAAGAAAATCAATCCTGGGAATCAGATTCTGAGTTTTGGGTACAATGAGAAAGAAAGAAAAAAAATAAACAAGTAGAATTGGAACTCGATTTGAGTCTGAGAGATTCGTTTACACCTGTAGAAGTTGAACCGTTTCGGAGAGTTTCCCTGAAGTATATTCGTTAATTAATTAATAAATAAAAAGGAGCCCGAGAGTTTGAATTTCGCGAAGATTAGGAGAGGCTGAGATTTAGCGGAAAGTGTATTTCATAATTTATCGAGTTCTGAGTTCTAGAGTAACCCGTGGGTAATTAGCAGTTACCATTGTCTGCCTCGGTAAAGCAAGGATCATTCCGGGGCTGTAATTAGCGAATTGTCATCGTAGCTTTAAATCTTGACTGCGGGGTGAAAAACGATTCGAATTATAATTGTGAGCTCACCGCGCGAATACTTTGCCGTGGTTTTTCGTTCTGAGCAAAATATTGAAGAAACAAAAGCCTATTATACAGAAGGCCGTAATATGAGTGTGTGAACCCCAGTTAGCACGAGAGTTACTATTCAAATCAGAATAAGGGCTGCTCGATTAAAAACGCTCCTTCCACTTGACATAGTTTCGGCTTTATTTTTTTTTTCTACTTCCTTTTTTTTTTTTGCCCACGGTGCTTTTGCTACTACGCTGCTGCTGCTGCTGGTGGTGCAGTTCTCAACGATTTTACAATTTCACAATTTCCCAACCTTTTTTCCACTGAGATTAATAAACGGGGAACAGATTAAATAATACACAGCCTGTGTGTTCCCCTCTGACTTTTGTATCACCAGCAACCAGCTCCACGATCGGATATTGCTTTCAAACCTCCTATATGACAAGGAAGGTATTGCCACTCGGGCAGGTGAGAGATAAAATGAGCTTTCGGTGAAATCTCCCGGAGTTTGAGTCCCATCGAAAAAAAGCTTATAATACAGAAGTTCCCTTGATTATTTTTTTTCTTCTTTCTTCATCCCTTATTCTCTACATTTTTTCTCTTATAACTTTTCCGACCTCTTTCAAAAACACTCCCCATTGTTTCTCATACATTAAAAACAATAAATGATTTTCTTTAAAAACCTAGGATAGGTATAATTATAAAGTTAATTGGCCTGACAAAACTTTTGAACATCTTCCTGAGAATATTTCATTATACCTATATAAAGATGTTTGAAGGCACGTCCTGAACATCTCTCGCCTAATTTTAAGTCGCGATTAACAACGAGGGTGGTGAATCAGATTTGATTAAAAGGTTTTATAATTGCAACCGTTTATCTCCCTCAGGTGTCAACGAGTACCGGTATCCTGTCGCACTTCGTAAATCTGAAAATCGTCATACCAGAGGCGTTCATATTGGGTAGTGGCGAACATCACGTCGACGTGGGATCTATAATCAATCTCGTTTGCATTATCGAGAAGGTAAGTTCATCAGCTTACATACGTAGTACGTATAACACAACCAGGTGTCGAAGAGTAAATTTGAAAAATCCGTAATCAAAAAAATAAAAAAATTTAAAACAAACACGAAATCCCAATCAATTTTTCTGGTATAAATTTCAGCCCGTTCGTTTTACGGATTAATATGATCTTGAGCACCTATCTATCCTTGCGAAAATGTCCCGGAATATCCCTGCCAAAAAGTATCAGGACCTTATATCTAGCGCTCGGCTATTTCCTCAAGAGGAGCTCTTCAACTTTTTATCCCAGGAAAACGACCCTGTCTTACATTATCCTGTCGGATGTACTCTGCTACTTTATACTATAGGAGATACTCTATACCCCAGGCTCTTTCTTCCAGCTGTCGCGAACTCGACTATACAGATATCCCCTTTTCGTATTTTTTTTTCTTCCCCCATTCTCTAAATCAATTTTTCCGGACTGAATCCGGCAATTAGGAAGAGCGAAGAGCGACCGAACGATTTTATCATTTTTTTTGTTCAATTTTACTTTGTTTTTTTATTTTTCCATTTTTCCGATTACTCGAAATTTCGCGTATACCACGTCAAAGAAACTCTTGACATTCATGCCGGAATACCTAACGACGTTCTTCAATATCTGACCGATATAATTGAAGCGCATATCTCTTATATACCAATAATATAGTCGAAGTCAATTTTCTTATTTATTTAATTTTTCCAAAGATCGGATCAGGTTCGGGGTATCGATATCCCGTCCGAGGATCTTTTTCTGGCAACTCTTTTTCAACCGGGTTATATTCTCTCCCCGTTCTCTCACATTTTTATTTTATTCCTTCTTACGTTGGAGTCGTAGAAAAAGAAGAAAGAAAAAAAAAGAAAAAAATGAAAAAAAAGAAAAAGACAAAAAATCTATGTATCTCGGAAGAAAATTCGAGCGTAAAATTGTCTACCTATATGATAAAAATATCAGGGGTCCGTTTTACGGCAGGAATATTTATGAAGCTGAAAACAGGAATGGCTCGACAACTATACGTATATATACCTATACCCATGTACCTATATACAAATAGGTATATATGTATATACGTATACATATCGTAGAGTTTCCCTGTGTATATACGACAGAGTTTTAGGAGTGATCAGGTTGACAAGTTCAGGGATGAAAAGTGCCTCGCGTTTAGGTGCAAAAGGAGAGGAAGAAAAAAGAGAGAGAGAAAAAGACAAAAAAGACGTAAAAGACGCGAGAAAAAAAATCAAATAAAATAAAGGTACCATGCAGCAGTGCGCAGGTGTTCAAAAAATAAAGTTATTGCCTCAGACGTCACCCCGCTTAGGTCTAATCAGCCAAAAAGCAGCTGGCATCTGCGACGCGACGCGATGCTGAACGCTCGAGATTCGACGTTCGACGTCGCGTCGGTTTCTCACGTTAACAGTCTGCGTTTTGGGTGAAAACTTTCCTATATCTAGAATATAAAATATATGATATTAATAGTAGGCGCGAAATACGTTCTAGACCGAACGCGTAGGTATTAGGTATTCGTATGTGCGTATCTGGATAGATCGGATAACGCCAGCACGTCGAACAGCACAGATTGATAATTAATTATCCCGTCGTATTTGAGATGTTCGTGAGTTCATATACAGCTCTAACGAATAGCATATATATACATACTAACGTCGCTTATTCTAAGACAGGAAATTATCACGCCTCGTGTTTCTCGGTTCACCACCAATTATACAACCGCAATGATTGATATTTCAGGCTCGTCGCGCGTAAGTAGCTCTAATCGCAATTAACAGTACCTAGAGCAGCCCACGTTGTAACTACAGCTGATACTTCCTCCCAGTTGAATCCTCCGTATTGGAAACGGTTCGGATGTAATAATTCACGAATGCGTTTCGACGATCGACGAGCTACGATTTATTCTCACAGAAACTACCATTTTTTTTCACTTCGAATCACGAGAAAGTAACTTTTGGATCAAGTTCATGAACCCTTTTAATTTTCTCGATCCAAAACTCTAGACCCTTCGTTTCTCTCCGTGACAAATATCGCGCTTGTAAATTCCACGATAATCGCGTTTGCTGAACTCCGTTGAGACTAAATGAGGCGAAAGAGGGAAAAAGCTTCGAAGAGATGAAAATGAAGGTAAACAACTCTAGTCCTGTGGTGTTTGCATGCTTATGTTTAACCGGAGACAATGCGAGTTTAACGACCATCGTACCGAAACGCGGTGCGACACGCGCAGCGGTAAACCATGAAGTCTTCGGGTGTGGGGTGTCGGGTTTGGGGTGCCGGGTATGGGTGTGGGTGCGGGTGTGGGTAGGCCAGGCAGTAACACCAATTCGCGCAATTAACCCCGAACTAATTAGCGAGTACCTTATTAACTGAGAAATACTTGGTCTCTAGTTTCGGCCTATGCGATACATAAGCTCGCATAGTTTAACGTTTAAGTATATGGCGTACTAGCCATACCTCGCATCAAGGGCTAAAAGCAGAGGGCGAAGATCGCTTTTTGACGTTCCTAAAATATACGGTATAGGTTTTTATATCTGCACGATTCGGCGTGCGAAATCTTTGAGGATGAGTAGAGAACATCTCTGGGGTTGGGTCAAAGGCCGGCCCTGGGAGTACCCCAATTATAAAAACCAAGGTAAGCCTCCGATCCAGGTAAGCCGAGCGACAAACGAGTGGGAGGAATCGAAAGAAAGCACCGTCCAGAGAGCGGCCAATTACGTCTACGGCGAAACTGAAATTCCAAAGCAACTCACGACTCCAACCCTCCAGCCTTACAGCCCTTCTACACCCTCTCCAAGTCTTTCCATCCTTTGCAGGGAAAGAGGACCGCCCTTCTTCAGCGACTAACCTTGCCTTACCTTACCTAACTCCGACTCTAACCCTAACCCGACCTGACCTGATCTAAAGTAACCCAACCCCAACTCGAGACCCAACTTAAGTTGTGTAAGCCTGACGTGACTCTCTTCTCTGTACCATCCCGTTTTCTACTACGAGGCTCAAACGTAACCGAGCTTCGAGGAACGGTTCACTACCTTTAGGAGTATTCAAAAATTTAGATATTCCGCGCGTGACCCGTGCACCATGATTTTATGACCCAACCATCCTTCCGTGGATCAAACGAATCTACCCCTGTCGTACTATTTTGATAATAATTGAAATTAACATTAATTACGAGCGATATGATAATAATATCATTACAATATTACCAGGGAGAAGGATGCTCGCCAGAGTTTGACCCCTTGCGTAACCACATTTTCATCGATAACCGTATATGCATGTGTGTGCGTTCGTGCGTGTTCGGTATCGTTCAAAGTTCGCGATAGAATTGTATACAGAAGTTTTAGAAAATTTTAGCCAAACTAGAGAAAGGAATACGAAATAATAGTTACACGGCTAGGAAATTTGACAGTTTGATAATTAATATATTCAAGGCTTCGAATAGTTAGTCTCGTTACGTTGGCAGGTGGGCGTAGGACAACGCGATAGCTAAGGGTGAAGTACTCGGAACGTTAGTTAGGCATATAGGTATACGTACGGTACGTATAGATCGGGATCTCGAAGTTTCCGAGTAAATAATAATTACAAATTAATCTTATAGGCTAGAGTTACGTCACGTCACGTCAAGTCACGTTGGGGGTGGCACGTTACATTGCATCGCGTGAAGGGAGGACGGCTATATCTAACTTCAAAGGTCGATACCATACATGATACCGTATACAGAGCTTTAACAACTGTACACTTTCCGTTAATTAAACCGCTAGTGCCGTTAGGTAGGACTTCAGAATTTCTATAGAATCTATAAATTGTATCGATTTTTGTTTTCTGTTTCTTTTTTTTTTCTTTTTTTTTCGTTCATTTCCACATTATTTAATTCACTCAAATTTTGTACCTTCGGCTAAATTGGAGTGAAAAGAAATATAACGAAAGGAAAAGAAAAAAATGAGAGAGAGGGACGAGAGAGATGGCCCACGATCGGGAAGGAACGGCAATTTTCTAAAGCTTAAAGCGATTTACTCGGTGAAATTTGGCGTCTTGTCGTCGCTTCGCGAAATCGAGTCGTTAAAAGTTCCCACGAGACACCCCGGTGCCCTGAGGCCGAGGTGTTCACTGGCCGGATGACTTCCTCGGTAAGTGATTGACTCGGCCCCTTCGGCAGCTCCCTCCGGCGTCAATTTTCTTTTTTGCTTTTCCTCGATTTTTCCTTTATTTTTTATTTTTTTTATGTATTTTCTTCTTTATTTTTTTTCCTATTCACTTCGTTTATCGCGCCTCGTCAGCTTCGCGTAATTCTAAATGACAATTTTTCAAAAATTATATATATATATATTTTATACAGCGTGATAGAGTCTGTCGATATATTTTAGACGCGACACCTTATACCAGCAACGATATTCATCCCCTTATACCGATTCCGCGACGTTAAATATGGGCAGAGCCGAAATAAAGTCGACCCTCGTCGAAAACTGGAAAGTTATACCTTATCTAGGTACTCGATGAAAAATTCTATAATTATACACATTACAGGAACCGGGTAGCCCCTGAAACCCGAAGAAAGATTCAGTCCGATTAGAAACGAAATTTACAGCATTTCGTGAATTCGACAAGTTTTTAGTAGTCGATCTTTGAAGAGAAAAAAAAATAATTTCATTTCAAAATACTATTTTTTTCGTTTTTTCTTTTTTCCGAAAGATCAAACCGAAACGGAGAGATATCGTGTCCTGGTTTTATATTTTTGAGCTAGGAGAGAAGGGAAATAATTTTTCTAAACTAGCATGACGTTCGGGATCTCATAGTTCGCCGACTTTACCCTTGATAATATTATCACGCATATGCATGAGCTTGGGGAAGGGAAAACCAGTAGGGAAAATCCCTTCGAGTGGAGTGGTGCTTCGTAGTTCCGGCTTACCACAGCCTCTCCTTTCCCATCTTTACCTTATTTACGTCGAGTGTCATCTTCGCTTGCAGTTTCCCTGAATGCGGCCTCGAGGGTCCCGCGCACAGGCAAGTGCTACTTTTCGAGTTTTCGCGTTATACCCTTAAATAGCTTAACCGTTCTCGTATATATCTATAACGTCAATCCAGTCGAGTATTTATTCATTTTTTTTTATCTCGCAAAGTGAAGGGGAGAGAAGAGAAACGTCGAGAAGAGAAGAAGAAAATCTTTGTGAACCGATCGGGATTCGGGGCTGTTTTTCTTTTTTCTATTTCTTTGTTTTTGTGCGGGGAAAAATATTCCCCTCGAGAAATCAAGCCGGCGCGAATATAAATTTTTCAATATCTAAAATATACGGGGTGTTTCGCATCTTTCAAAATTAGGCAATGATATACTATATGTCCGTGGCGTATATTTTATTCGCTGAATTATTGTTGGGATAAACGGCGAAAGAGGCGCATCTAGTCTGTAGACTTTGTTGATGATCACGGGGGTACAGAAGACCCCGCGGCAGCTATTGTTGTTTGAGAAATGATAAGAAACTCGAGACGGAGTTTTGGGTACAGAAGGCAGAAGGCAGAAGGCAGAAGGCAGAAGGCAGAAGGTAAAATCGTCAGATCTATCGCGCGGATCCCCTGGCTTGGACGAGCAAACGCCCTGCGTGGTCGCGGTGCGCCGTCCCTGCAGAATCAACGCAACTGGGAGAGTGGAGCGGTCGATACGCTCTTTCTTAAAATTCGCAAGCTTAATGCTAAAAAAAAAGAGAGAAAAAAAAAATAAGAGGGGTTTGGCGTGGGAGTTCTGCATATATATACATATACTCTGCACTTTTGTTCAGAAGTAGAATTACAAGTTTTACACAATTACGCGATGCCTCGCGTGTAGATAGGTATACGTATATGAAAAGCGCGGAACTATAGTAGGAGAAGAGGAAAATATGCACGCAGAAACATATAATGACAAAACGTAAAAAAATGAATAAATAAATAACCTGGTGAAATACTTTTCTGTTCTGGAAATTAGTGAGCTTGCGAATATAGAAACGGTATTGTAGCTTTTATAGCGGATAAGTGGACAACGAGGAGACTCGCTTATTCGAGGAAAAGTCGGTTTTCCCCCTGAAATTACTTTCCTTTTTTACCTCGATCTTTATACCTCTGACCTATGAAGTAAATTGGCTACTAACGTATCGGTATAACATAAATTATTCACGCTGGCTGTTCCGGAATGAAATGAACTCGGAAATCGACTAGATACATCTGTACTATTTCTATAAGTAATCGCGACGTTGTAGGTAGCCTGGCGGGTAGATAGGTCTACGCTTCAGGAATAAGAAACAGTTTCGTACTTTCTTTCCTATTTTTTATTTCACTACTCGTATTGAGATATTTATTATTTTATGCCTATATGGGTGTAAAAACTTGTATAAAGAAAATGAGAAATGACGAAAACGATAAAAAATAAAGAGAATCGTGATTCCCATACGGAATAAGCGTTGGGATTTTTTGGTAGACGGAGTATTCAGGGTTCAAAGGTCAAAGTTTGACTGATCGCGTATCCGGTGTCGAGTTCCTACTTTTAAGCACTTTTTCTTCGGGGATTCTCACACCGCCTGAGCCGTGGCGAGAGTAACTTTATTCGGTGCTTTTAAAATCGCACAAAACTCCATAGGGAATAGCTCTGAGGCCCGTCACCTGGCAGCTGGCATTCCCCCGTAAATAAAAAGAAAACGTCAGAGAAATTTTACGTCGCTAGAATAACGATGGAAATGTAGCATTTCACTCTTCATACCTATATATACGTTCGTACAGGGGTAATTCTTCTTTCTTTTCATTTTTTCTTCAATTCTTCGCCTCTCCCTTTCCTACGCAACTGCACGAAGACTGCGAATCAATCAAAAACTGTACCTATCGGTACTACGTTTCTACGGATTGGTTTTTGAAAAATAAAATTTCACCGCAATTCTATTACAGTGTGCGGATATAACGGCATGATTTCTCTAGACGTATAGGAGGTCGTAACGAGAAGTGAAATGGTCGTTGCGGACACCTCGGCTGGTTTGTCGTCGTGAAATGATCGATACTTCTACCTACCACTTTCCATCTAACGATCAATTGATAAAAGAGTGAAATACGCAATTTGCATAATTCCTTGTTTATAGCTCGAAAAATTAATTGCTATCGCTCCCGTTACATCGCCCTACATTCTCTCTAATTTACCGGCTCTATAGAAGGTGGGAAGAAATTCATCCGTACAATATTCGTGCTCGAAGGTAAAGGTGGCTGAGCCAAATCGAAATCGGAAATTCGGTTTTTTAAAAAAGGGAAAGAGAGAGAAATTTCGCTGTATAGAAATAACCGAAAGAATTGAACGTCGTAGTGAATAATTCACCACGAAAAATAGGGTTTTGGTGATTAATCGGGAACGGATTTTCTCCTCGGCTAAAACGAACCGACCGGTGAAACCCTGATTAATCCTTTCGGCATCTCGCGCCTCTAGGTTTTAAGGGATCCGTGCGAATACCTTAGCCTATACCATCACGGATGAACGGAGCCCACTTCCGGTCCCTCAAAATCTAAATCCTGTGATTGCAAACCGGAGGAAGGGGTCCAGCTTTGGCTCCGGTCCTAGCTCCGCGTGCTTGACCAAATCCATCACTACTGTCAGCCCGAAAATCCCGAGGTATAACATGGCGTGTATACCTACTACTATAGGAATGAGACTCTACAAGCTGACGCAGCTGACCCAAACCTTTGGTATAACCTTTGCCCTCGATAATAGCCGATCCCATTACATTTAACGCAGGGTAGACTTTATCGAGCATAAACTGGGCACGCGAATCCTGCCGAAGAAGCTACAGTTTCATTTTTCACAATTCATCCCCGCTGCAGGGTGTAGGATAGATAGATAGATAGACATCTTTCGCATCCCTGTGAGAATCAGCGGAAGGAGTTAGAGGGTTAAAAGGTTGGAAGGATAGCTGAGACTCGAGTGCCAAGTGCCGGGTGAAAAAATCAATCTTCAAGAGTCGAGTCCTGGCTCTTACAAATAACGCGAAACGTACCGCGGTGCTTCTTTTCCTCTACTTTGACAAATTAAACTCCGTAAAGAAGAGATATCAACGAATAGATGTAGAGAAAGAAAGAGAGGGAGAGCGTGAGAGGCTCTGACCAGATGGGGAGAAAATTTGTTGGCAAATAAAGAAAGACAAAAATTAATGTGACATTTTAAAAATTGAACTATGGTCGTACGAGGAGCCCTTTCAAGCCCGTTTAATGAAAGTTTTCATTTTCTGTAAAGAATAAGTAAACCCAATTTTTAAAACGTCCGATATATTAAATGGCCATTTTAGGTTGACGAGGTAATAACGTATTTAATTACCCATATAACGAGGCATTTCTTTTCGAATGGAAGTAAAAATAAAAAGATAAAAAGAAAAACTAATCCGGTATCGAAGACAGCTCGCGGATTTTCTATACACGCCGTGATTTGATAGATTATCTCAGTTCACGTCTACCCATACATGAGTATATATCAATATATATATATATATATATATATATATATACATAATATACCTGCGAATATACCTGGTTTACGGACTGTTTGGAAGCCATTGAAACTTTCGCTAGCTTATATAGTATCGGAGTACAGTTTCCACCTACGTACATGGCGTTTCATAAGTATATACCACGACACGTACCCTATAGACATACTCGCGACAAAAGTTGGTGAAAATGCTTCGTCCTGCAAGTGGAAAGTCACGAAGGCCGCGAAAGACGATAAGATCTTTCGCTGGGGTGGGTTTTCTTTTTTTTCTTTCTTTTTTTTTCTTCTTCGTGCGGTTTGTTAAATATTTTTAATTTTTTTTTTTTCAAAATCACATCAATATGTGCGCGTGTTGTTAAGTCCGGGGAATCCCTTTTAGGTACTAATCCGTAGAGTCATTAATCGCGCTCGATCAGTCACGTTCGTTTTCACCGAGACAAATTTTTATGGCTTCGGAAAATACTGCGCCCTCGCACCCCTAACACCCCGTGCTGGTGGTGCTGCTCAGCTACCGTCTGCCTCCATGATCAGCGATAAGCTTTGTACTATAACCTATTTACTCCAGCTAGACGTGAAGATTTATAAATTGGAAATACCCCGTCTCGTCTAGAGAATACCTCGGTATAGCTTTATCGTACGTGGGGTTGGGGAGCTTAAAAATTGAAGGAAAATTACAGAGCGTACCGGTTGGGTACAGGGAATTATCGCTGATTGCAATTTGCAGCGAGAGACGGATGGGAAATAACGAAATTCTAGGTATGCTGATCGTGACTTGAGAACGAAATATTAGAGAGAAAGAAATGAAGAAGGAAAACAAATTTCTTTCCTCCTTTTATTTTTTATAACGTGCAATTATCATCCTTATCGTGAAAAAGAGAAAAAAGTTCAATCAACAATCCCACACCTTTGATCCTCGAGCTTGATTTTTTGGCAAGCATTTTAGCAACTCGTTGAATTTTTTTTCCACAGTTCGCATATCGCGACTCCGATCCTCCCTCGTCCCTCGGCTCTTTGACGATTTTTATTCCTTTCTATGACCACTCGGGCGTTTTAACAATAATCGAATATGATAGACCCGATTATTATGGTCGGCGGGGTTTCTTCGGCTCGATAATATTACATGCCGTAAGTATAAATAAAATTGCAACGAATCAATTGACGGACGAAACTACGTGGCTGGAATTAATTCATGCCTTCAACTCGACACTATCGGAATTTAAGGGAGGAATTTATTTACGCGATTTTTTTTTCCCCAAGCAGTATGAAAAAAGAAGATGATAACCTACCCATACGCACGCGTGGGAATACGAGCCATAAATCATAACGGCAAAAACCTCGCGCTGTATAACGTTTCAAGTTTGTCTTTTGTCCCTTACAGTCGAAACGGTGATACGGGGGTGGGCGGGTTGACAGTCACCACAACAATCACGTTTCAGGATTCCCGTATACGTACTGCCTTAGTCTGGCCCCAAAATTAGGAGTGGAATCCTCTCGTCTGGTAGGGAAATCCGATTGCGGGATAAAACGAGACTCTGAATGGCGGTCCGCATGCATGTCTTATGATACTCAGACCGAAATTGGCCGGCAGATATAACACCGTAGGTACATGTACGTGTAGATCCGTGCTATATAATGTTTAAACGCCCGTATATATCAATCCCGTAAATCATTCGACCGCGAATAGGCGTCCCGCAGATTTACACAGCGATTACAGTTTCGTCAAATCGTTAATACCGCCGCAGAGTAGGTCCTGCAAGCTCGTACGGTACGAGACCGCGTACCGTCCTCGCGTCATCTTTCATGTTTCACCTAATTAGGGACCTGGTCAAAGAGACAGCCCTTTGCTCTCAGACCCCATGCCATCGCTAGAAACATCTGCGGGGACGGACTAACATCCAAACATCGTGGGTCCTGAGGCTCGACGGAATTAGGGACGGCTGGACGTTACAGAAAACCGAGTTACGAGATACTAGGACCGAATGATTCGGGTTAGGCAGTTCGCCAGATGGTCAGGACAGCAAAAAACATTTTCTATTTCATCGTTCGACATTAGCCGATAGGTTTTTCTCCGAATTTAATACTCTTCGATCTTCGGAAGAGACGAGACGTCTCGTATATTTATATAAACGACAGATTTTCGCGCGTGTGTTAACGCTAGGAAATTCCGAGTATACGGTGGCGGTGGTGGCGGTCTTTCCTTGCTGGTAAATAAGCTAAGCAAATACCGCAACGACTGGGATCTTATTAAATTTTCAAGACGCTTATCAAGTTGGTTGGTTTGACTGTAGGGTGGAGAGGTAGCTGGGTGGAGGCAGGTAGAGGGAGATATGTATACGAGGCGCAAGGTGCTCCGTGTATAGCAATGGAAATTACGTCCTCGACAATTGCCTACGAAATCGCTGCCGCTGAGTGAAATTATTGCCGTAACTCCGCGGCTAAGGTAGGAGGTACGGCTTGTGAAATATTTCAAAGCCCTTCTGTATACACGTATAATAAACGAGAGCCGTGCGCGACCGCCTATACTCTTTCATACACCGAAACGACGATTACGTTCCCTCACCCTCGTATATAATTTTACTACGAAGTAAGAGTTGATAAATAAATTGATTGACTAATGAATAAATAAATAAATAAACAAGTAATCATCGACGAAACAAACATCCAATTATTTTTGGCTTTTTCAAACACTACGACCCGTTATGCCATATAATATAGACGTGGTTAATTGACCCACCTATACAGGTATGAATAACCCGGTCCGTGAAATAATTGGTACACGTATACCTGGAATACGAATATATATATGTAAATAGTAGGTATAATTAAAAATCGGCTTGTTAATAGCTGTATATCGATTGAATACGCGAACATCGGCGTTATTCGGTTTTAATGATATTTTTGAATGCCTGTTTACCTTTCCCGCAATGTTATCCAGGTCGCAGGTAAAATCTCGGTTAAGTGGACAATATACTGTATTTCGTATTTTTTTTGTTTCGTTTTTTTTTTTGTGATCTAGGTGTAAATAGGTACAACATAGGTTCAGACTTTGACATCGTATACGTATTATACGCCTATGTATACATTGTACACGGAAAAATGTAGCGAGACTGCTCAAAGTGAGCTTGCAGTGGGTTAAAATGATTCATTTAAACCTCGCCGCGCCCTGCTGTGCGAGTGGCACAGTAGTAGCGCCCGGTTTAAGGTCAGACATGGCAGAAAAAATTGTGAAAAAAAATTGTAAAAAAATTCTAAAAAAAAATCTCGTCTACGACGAAGTCGCGTTGAGGTAATTTCATTTTCGTCTCAGCGTCACCCTTGAATAATAGGGGCTTTTAATACACTTGTAAAAATTTAAAAGCATATCTAATATATCAGGTTCGTTACGGCATATCTAATTCTAAGCAGGTAGTGTATACTTAGTATAATAATCAGATTTCTGCATCGGGTTTGAGTTGAGTTAATGATTGAATAAACAAATTCTCTGTATGAGAAACTGAAAACAGACGGCGCGATCGTTTCTACGTTGTAGTACGCTGCAATTTCAATCCCCCATTGTAATAGGTACTTGAACGCAAGTTCGATTCAACGCAAATGTATAGTTTCATGACTGCAGGATAACTAAATAACGAACCTGTCAATCACGGAGCATCAGTTTCCCGCGTGTATCGGAGCTGAAGCGTTGAAATTCAACGATAACCGATAAAATCGGTGAAACCGTATTCAACGCCGAAATATACCTGGATTACCAATTTTCGAAGCGTTCACTTTCAGGAATAGGAATACGCGTCTAACCAAATTATTTTAGAAAGTATACGTATGTATAGATACATATATGCACGCACATACATACACGGGGATAGAAAATCCAGGAAAAAACGAGCTCGAACCAATCGCTTCTATACGTCAAAGACATGGGAGGATTTAAGCTGATTGGCTTTGAATTATTGATGGGGAAGCCTGTATCAGTATGCCTCGTCCTCGCTCCAGACTTCGTCAGGTTCTTCCACGTCGACCAGGAACTAACCCGACGTTGTCACTTTGCTCGTTGGTCGGCTGTGGGTTTTTCCGTTTTTTTTTTTATTTCATTTTTTTTTATTCATTTTTCATTTTATCTTTTTTTTTCCGCGTTTTTCATTCGGTTCGTAGAAATGAAAGCTCTTCGATGCTATACGAATTCATTACGCGACTACTGGCGCACTACCGGAGTACGAATCGGGGTAAAAGTATACTTTTTAAACATTTTTGTTTCGTACCGACTATCTCTACTTTTTTGTTCTTTTCATCCCCGCCATGCAGATACAAAATTCAACCGCGATTTTTATTAGTCGTTCGATTGACTCCTTTTGCCTTTTTCGTACCAATCACGCCGTTTGTATTTCGGTCTATAACAAACACGTGTAGGTATATTACGTAGCTCTACAATTTCTCTATGATTAAAAACGAATTCTGTTATTCGAGGTAATTGACACAGCGATGTTACAGTATACGTATACATACCATATGTGATATATACTACGCTAGACCTGGTATATAATTATTGTTCACCGAGCGAGTGTAATCGGTGCGTAATGACTGTTGAGCAAAGTACGGTGTGTTGCAGAGTCCGTCTCCGCCGCAGTACGTGTTCTGGTACCACAACGATCGTATGATAAACTACGACAACGCCCGCGGGGGTGTCACCGTGGAAACGGACCAGGGACCGCGTACCCAGAGTCGTCTAACCATCCGCCATGCCGTCGAAAAGGACACGGGGAATTATACCTGTAGCGCTTCGAACACGGAGCCTGCTTCAATCTTCGTTTTCGTCACCGAAGGCAAGTATAATATATATACCACATACATATACACCTACCCCCAATTATTTTTCCATCCCTTCATTTTATTTTATTTTGTTTTTTTATTAATTTATGAACCGAACGTTATGCCAGAGTCCATCGAATGGACGAAAAGAAGGAAGCTACGATTCACTCTTTCCCTTATTCTTTCGTACGAATCAATTCTACTTGGGGTATTCCGATGTATAATACGCGTTTGCTAAGCTTCCTGCGGGATATTGACTCACCCGTGATCCGTATAGCTCGTTAAAGAAGATTTTCGGAAGCTAATTTGACAAGCGGAAATATCTATACCCCGGAGGTGAACGTGTATTAAATAATAATGTAATACAAAGTTGATGTTTGGAAGGGTACCGGAGGAGGGTGGAAAGAGTAAAGGACGCGTGTACCGTGTGGTTGTCGAAATTGTTTCCAACCCCCCGAGAGAGATAGAGAGAAAGTCAAAACTTTATATGATGTATAACTTTAGGGGAAATAATTATTAATATACTCGACGTATAAGTTTTTACTTTTCATTTTTTATACGGAATAAATTAACGAAGAGCTGAGAGGGGAGAGAGAGAGAGATATTTCTCTAATTTACGGCTGTTCATATATTCTGTCCTATATATTATACCGTGAGGGAATTCTAAACTTACCTATCTACGTTTGCGGATATATGTATTTTTTTTTTCTTTTTATTCTTCTTTCTCCCTTTTTTTGTTCTCTTTCTATCGAGTAAATGAAACAAACGCGCTAATGAGCGCCGATCGAACCGATCGCTAACGTTGTTCGGGATTAAGTAATTAAAAAAATAACAAGCTCGTTTTCCCGTTTGTTCTTTACTTCTTTTCATGGATTTATCAAAGTGGAATACAGTCGAAGAGTCGGGTGAAAATTAAAAAAAAAAAAAGAAAAAAAAAAAGTAACCCCCCATTATCATCGGCTCGCAGCGAGCTGACGCAGCCCTTTCTTTCTTCTTCGATCTCTCAATTCTCTGCCTCTGTATCTTTTTATCGCGCAAAAGCTCGATTTGTTTGATATAGATATATACGTACATACCTATATACTATCCGTATACATATACATAGATATTTACAAAAATTGATTAATTTAATAAATAACTGATTCAAATACCTAATTTGCGATACATGCAGCTGCAGTTGTATAATTCGTTTAATTATTCCATCCCCTTTTCAGTTCGCGCTTATTGATTTCGGTTTTTGCTGCACAGCGGCAGTATAATTAACGTACTCTACCCACACGCATATACATACATGAACTAATTGAGTGTTTAACGAATGTAGAAGAGTATGAATAGAATAAATGGGAATAAACCGATTATTTGTAATTGCCTATACCTATAAGCTTTCTCGAATTTTAGCAGCGGACCCTTGTGGGGTTGAAAAACAAGTTTGTATGCCTACGCGAATTTAAAAGCGCCGGGCAAAGGGAAAAGAAAAAATTAGCGAGAGAGAGAGAGAAGAATGAACGAGAACAAAAAAAAAAGAGAAGAAATTTTTCAAACGTACGAAATTTTGTAATAGTAAAAATAATGATTTGTTATACCCGTGAAAGGTAAAAAATTTCTAGGTGAACCGCTTCGGGTAAATTTTGTACTTTATACATATTATAGGTGTATATACCAACGCATACTGTATAAAAAATTGACGAATAGGAAAAGTTAATTTGTACGGGCGTCGTTATAGAATAGAATTAAATATTACACAATTAAATTAATTACGCCTTGGACAAACCTACTAATCGCCTTTATTTCGATCGATACAAAATTCATTAAGCTTCGCTCCAGGTTTGTAATTTTTATTTTTATTTCCTTTTGCAACTAAAAAAGCTCCTTTTCAGAATAGAAAGCAGAGCCGAAGAGTCCAATGGAATCAATCTTTTTTTTTTCTTTTCTAGAAAGATGTATAATTTCCTGACTCTAGTAGGTATAGGTGAACCGTAATTTCCATCGTTCCACGATATCTCCGGATTTTGCGGAACGTCCTCGGGGTGCGCATTTCTACGCCATGGTGCGTAAGCGCGTAGTTATATATGTATATATATATATATAACAGTTATATATATACACATACATACACAGGAAGCCCGAAGCTCCTCTTGAGTAACCTTTACCTACGTTGAACGTAAAGCTCGCAGGTTGTATCGCTTCTGACGCAAATGCGAACGGCTCTAGCCCCCCTTCTCTGCTTTTCATGAGCTTTCATTTACATTTTGTTGAAAGGGCGCCTAATAGAAGATACGCATGTATATATATACATGTACATATACAAATACATATATACGTATACCTGTCTAGTTAGTATACCTACCAATGTAGGTATGTACCTTCGAATACCTTTGGATCACGAATAAATAAATTTTCCTCGGATATTTCTTCGGCCCGTTACCTTAATTTTCTTCTTTTATTTTTTTCTTTCATTTTTCGACGTCACCCTTCAGACATCTACCCTAAAAATTGAAGTGTATATAATAGACATTAGGAAAATGGGTGGACGGTAAAACCGCGCGCAGTATGTCTATAAGACAGGTGAATATAAAAAATCGTACATTTGGTTAAAAAAAAAAAAGGAGAAGTTTTGTTGAGAAAAAAAAAAAAAATAATATGTATATATATCCCGTGCCAAAGAAAAGTAGGTATATATATCTACCTGCCTACCTGTGAGCGGGGTGGTTCGCTGCTCGATGAATAATTACAGCAATCTTGAATAAACTCACCACTTTGTATTCCAGACTTTACTTTCCTCGAAACCTTTTATACCGTACAGGTATACCTATATGGGTTATATAGGTAGAATATTGCTATGTATACATGCGGCAACTTATACATATATATACATATATAGATATATATATATAATATATGTATATGCACCCATATATTAGATGCATATATTATTTGTCCCGTTATATAACATTTCTCGACTCTCACGTACAATACATATAATACAATATGTATATAAGTAGGTATATATATATATATATATACAACAGAAGTATAATACCCATGTGTGTAGGTATATAATACCTATTATTTCATCGTCCTTATACACACATTCATAGGTATATATATACATTTATATATATATTTGCATACAACACCAGAAGCTCTTCTCTACTCTTCCCTCGAAATCCCCGAACAGCTATTATACTCATATAATATGTAGATGTGTATAAAGTTAATTAAAACTACTATAAAATTTATCTATGTTCATTTTTTTCTATTTTTTCTAAATGCTATACACATTATCATTATTATTATTATTAATTTTTTCAAATTTATTTTACAGGTGACAAGATGGCAGCCATACAACGGCGCAAGACATCAGGAACGAAAAAGAATATTGGAAATTTAGCCTTCGTTATAATATTCATCGCGGTTATTACCGTACTAGTCCGATAAATAATATAACTTTATTCGCGAATTGTCCATTATCATTATTATTATCATTATTATTATTATTATTATTATTATTATGATTACTGTCATATTATTATTGTTCATTTAATTCATGCGTATACTATAATATATATATACATATATACACAGATGAATATACAGCTACATATATACAATAATATATATATATATACACGTGTATAATTATATAGATGAAAATTATTTACGATCTATTAGAGTCTCGGGTGTTATATTTCGCGTTATAAATTGCATTTCATATAGATATAGATATATATATACATACATATATATGTA
The DNA here is from genome assembly GCA_947538915.1 of Tenthredo distinguenda. Lineage (NCBI taxonomy): Eukaryota > Metazoa > Arthropoda > Insecta > Hymenoptera > Tenthredinidae > Tenthredo > Tenthredo distinguenda. The sequence goes on from OX384535.1 coordinate 2,544,341, forward strand.
TGTTTATATATATATATATATATTTACACCATTCATATTATGGGCTTACGTGTATATGTATATTATATGTCCACCATGCATACAGTATAAATATTATTTATATATGTATAGTGCGAATATATTATACTATGGAATAGTATAATGTATAACTGCATATATTATATACCCTATACTTAAATACGCCCGTGTGTGCACGAGTGATTTTTGTGAAAAAAAAAAAACAGATCGAACGATTATAGATGTATACCTACCTCTAAAATCAATAACTCGTGAAAGGTAAAAAAAGAAATCGGGCAATTGCACGTGGAATAGAAAACGCCGTTTGTGGTTTATATATATATATATTATTATATGTATACGTATAATTATTTCAACAATCGCAACGTATAAATCTGCTATCTGCTATACAGAGACTAATGTACGATATGGAGAGATCAAGCGGAATGTCGGCAATGTTTTTCATTAATTTTATATTCAATTAATCGCATATTTCGTCGATCTAGTTGACCTTTCCTAGTTTTATATTTTCGCAGGAAATAAAATGGTGGAAATTTTTCTCAATATTTTCGCGAATGGATATTTTTTTAAATCGCGAGCTTTTTCGGGTGAGTCATGATTTAAGGTTGAAAGGTACCAGAAAATTGATGAGGGAACGAATATCTATCTATACTCGTGAAATTCTGTTTTTTTTTTTTTTTGTTCGTTTCTTGCCTCTTTTTTTTTGTATTTTTTGAACCGCCCCACTATACATCAAGCTAAAATCGCGTGTCGGGGCGGCCTTCCCTTACCATCGAGTTCTATTCGTAACAATATCGTCTGCTGCAGTCTCAGTACCTACTATTACTCATTTTTCATTAACAATTAGATATCTTCGTCGACCCTTCAGCTTTCGGAAAGTAAAACCTAGCAATTGCTAGATAAGAGTCTAAGTATAGGTATAAGGCTATACCCGGGGTTATACCAAGTGATAAATAGAAGGGAGGATGAAAATAGAGAAAGGAACCTATACTCTTGCGGTTGCATTAATCACTGATGAGGATTTATGTACTACATCTCGATTTTTAATCGCGTGAATCGTTTTTGAATGAAAATTGTCAGAGTCAAATTTTAAAGACGAAAAACTGCGCGAGTCTTTTTTTATTTTTCTTTCTTTCATTCTAATTCATTCGATGAGAGAAAAATAAAAGTTTATGTATATTTTACAGAGTCGAAGAGTCGACGAATTTGATATAGCATTATTTTTCGTTCCGTTTGTGCTTCGCGGTGTGATGCAATGCTACGATAGTGAAAAGAGGAAGAAATTTAGAAAAAAAGGAAAGAGAGGTGGAAAGAAGGAAAGAAACAAGAGAAAAGACAGGAACAAGTACAGCGTCTGACTTACGGGTAGGAAAAAAAAAATTCAATTCTTCTGATTTTTTTTTTTTCAATTTCTTTCGTGCTTATTGCACATTATTATCTTCTAACATAATCGCGATCGACGCGTGCGATCGGCGCGCGGGGCGCGTCGAGTAATAATAATATATATTATATTGGCTGGCATGAATAATTGTGAGTCAAGTATAATTATTCCGTCTATCATGTATTCTATCCGAAATCAAAATGAAAAAAAAACTAAAAATAAAAAAATAATAAATAACCCTCAAAGAAACTCCCATAGGAGATAACTTGCTCCATTCCATTCATTGCCTTTCGACTAATAATTCTTTCACATATACGACATATATATATTATATATATACATAATTATTATTATAAACGATAAATTATTCATTAATAGTTTATATCATCGCATCTATCTCTCTATACATAATACCTATACCTGTTGTATCGTTCGTTGAGTGAAAAACGATTTTCTAAAAAAAAAAAAGAAGAAACAAAAAAGGAACAAAAAAAAAATTTTAATAAAATAAAAAATAATAAGAATCGAAGAAGGAAAATTGAAGAGAACATATAGCTGATCGTGAATCGAGGCAAAGTCTCATCTAATATTCTCAAAGCTTTACCTATGATAGGTATAGTGCTTTCTGTTCGCAGATCTACAGCGTCAAAATAAATAAATAAATAAATAAATAAATAATAAAATAAACGTGAACTTAATTTGTCAAAAGAATTTCAATAGTAATTAATAAAATTATATCGATTCGAAATTAATTGCGAAACGATCTCACGCTGTCGTACCTACGTATGTATGTATACCTATCTACCTACGTCTACGGGTCCGATCAAGAGCCAAAATTTTGTCGCGGGTACCGATTAAGGGTCTCTATTGTTTCTTTTGAAAATAGGGCGGAAACCTTGCGCGATCAATTAAACTTCCTTTGATTCGGTGGGGCGCGGTCACTTGTGAAACGAAGAAAAATTGGAAAAAGTTTGTATCGAGTTAGGTTCGCTATGTATATACCTATATAGAGTAGGTCACGTATAGAAGGGTGGTTTGCGGGAACCGCGGAGCGTGACAAAAAAACAGGTAAATTGTTTACGCCGAGCGATCAGCCGCGGTGTAAATGATAAAATTATATCACCGGTAAATAAAAGCGGTAAATACGGTGTACAAGGTACGGGAAGAGAAGAGATCATTTCGTAACCGACGAGGAATCGATAGATGATGAATAATTTTCGTTGGATAATCCGCGGAGTTAATTTTCGAAATTTATGATCCTGCGATAATTTCATTTTTGTTTTTTTTTCTCGTTAATTCGCGTACGGTTCTGTTTCGACTGGATGAATAATTCAAGTTTACGACAGCGTGAGCTGGTACACGTATACAATAATTTCCTATTTCTGCGAGTCAAAAAGCTGTAACGAATTTGAGAATAAAAAAAAAGGTGTAAACGATTTTTTTTTTTTTTGGTTTTTCGTTTCTTTGTTACGAGTTTGAGAACCCGAATAATTGTTGAAAGATGAAAGAAATTTTAAGACGTAGTGAGAGAGGATACCTTATTATACCCTTAATTAATTATTGAATAATCATTATCGTAGGTATACATATTAATTACTAATTACGTATCTCGTTAGCGTCGTCGGCAGCATCGTGCAGAGATTTATTATTGATGTAAGTAAAGTTATAAAAACGAAAAAAAAAAGATACAAGGGGAAAAAATAAAAAATGAAGTTAATGAAAAAGACGAGGATGAAGAATTTGGAATGAATTAGTGGAATATTATAGATATATACCCTATATGCCCTGAAAAATCTGAAGCCTGATGAGTGAACCTGCGGTATACTGTATATTATTGTATCAATTAGCTAATAATCCAATCAACGTCATTCTTATTGTAATTATTTGTTAATAAATAAAAGGAGATCGTAATAGTGATATTGAAGTTAAAGAAAGGTGAAATACGAGGTAAAAGTGGTAAAAAAAAAAGAAAAAGAAGAAAACGGAACACAAAAATGACCTGAAAAAGGTAGTAAATTATGATAAAGGGTCGTACCTAAGTATGTAGAATAGGATTGCATGATAAGTACAGATAGGTAAAAGGCTAAGACTTGAAATTGAGGTGGAAAAAAATGCGTTATAGGTATATAGTTAAAGTTGAAGCGTTAGGGATCATATGAAATAAAATACGGCGGGAATATTAAGGGTCAGAAAATACTGTTGGACGATCTAGATATATGCGCGATGTAGCTCGCAAATGAGCAGCGTATAAAATAATGATTAAACCGCGTTTAATTATCAAATCTTGCCTACTCAACTGATACAATACGTAACGTAATAAAAAATAATAATAATAATTGACTAAGACGGCGACGACGACGAGGACAAGGAAAAATAAAGGAAATTAATATACAATCGCGATTTCTTCTTATTCTTTCGTATACACACGCGAATCGCGAATTAATAATAACGTTCACGCCGTATGCAAGAATATTATCATGCAGGCCTGCAGCACACAATGTTTCATGATTCAACAATAAAGGCATTGGATTTGTTTTTTTTTTCCATTGTTTATTTTTTTTTCTTTTTTTTCCGATGAAAGAAACGATAAGGGACCACTTCGATGAAACTTGCTGCATTAATTGTAGAAATGATATCGTAGGCCTGCAGTTATAATAATTAACAGATGTTTCAAAATTTACTCTTCAAAAGAAAATAATACGTAATATTGTACAATTCAAATAAATAAATAAATATGTATTATATCGGCTATGGGCAAGACGAAGTATACCGGGTACTTTCGTGAACGCGCAACACAGAGGGAACTGAAGACGCCTTCATGCAGGCAACTCAAACATCAAACGATAAGGTATTGATAAAAAGTGCATAAATACGCATATGTATGTATACTACGTATACATACCGAGATAAAGCAATAATTAGTTTTTGGAAGGCTATATACTATAATTATAATAGTATATTAGGTATATATAGAAAAAAAACAGAAGTTTGTGTTATCGTTGTTTGTTGAAAAAATATATATATATATATTTGACACTGATATATCGTATGCGAGCTACATCGTCGAGAGGAGATTCGAGTGTCTGTTTTAGAAGAGAGAAATAAATGGAAAAAATAAAGAATAATTGAGAAAAAAAGGGAGGAAGCAAAAACAAATAAAATAAATAAATAAATAAATGGATCGCACTCCATCGCACGGATCGACGCGATTAACAATAATTATTGTTAAATTATCGTTAGTTTATAATATTATGTATAAATTATTATAGATTTGGCGACTTTCGCATTTTGAATTTATAATTATCAAATAATTCGCGTTTGTACTATAACTGCGCTGCAGCGATATATGTATAATATATTGCTCTATACTTGAGAAGAACAAAGAGAAAAGAATTTAAAGAAAAAGAAAATGAAAAAAAGACAACAAATAAAGAAATAAAAGAAAATAATAACTTCTATAGTATGTATATTATATGACGTAATAATTATACATATTACATATACCGAGATTATTTTCAATTGCGAATACAAGAACCAGAAATTTTAAAAAATAAACACTTCTATTATTTTATGTAATCATAATAATGACTGTAATTAATTATTGTAAACTAATTATTAATATTATATATATCTATGAGAGATTATTATTATGATTATTATTATTATTACCATTATTATTATTATTATTATTATTATTATTATTATTATTATTATTATTATCATCATTAATAATAATAATATATCTAGGCCCAGTTTATAGTAAATTAAGATATTATATTATGATATATATATACAACATATATATATATATATATATATATATAATTAATAATATAATGTAATTTCGAATTAATTCTAACAAAAAAAAACAAAAAAAAAAAAACTCTAATAATGATACTTGCAACTCGAACATTTCTCAATATATGTCTGCAATCATGTATTATAGAAGGATTGATTCAATTCAATAAAAATATGGAAAATAGTGGAATATATAATTGCACCTCATTATTTTATACTTCGTGCCTCAACCCCTATAAGATTGATAAAATATTTTCTCATACTCCAAGAGATGCGGTGATTTTTAATTTAGGGAAATATGAATAAAACAGGATACAACGCTCTGATTATCTTCGTGTATAATATATAATATATTTATGTATAATAATATACAATATAAAGAGCCTTAATATATAAAACATAACATATATTGATTCAAACTGCGACAGGGTCTAAACGACGAGTTTTATAATATGATAGATTCATCATTTAACATAAAGTGTTGAGAATATTTACCAACACTGTGGTAAAATCGAAGTTATCTTTCAATTTGTTTTTTTAAACTTTCAAATACTCCGCGTTTAAGTTATATAGAATAATAATTAACACCTCGTGCAAGTAAGGAATGAGTTTGCAGCCGATATTAGGTGTATGTAACTTCTATAGATGTGACAAAGTATATGCGAAACCAAAAAATAATACAATTCTCATCTGAAATTCGCGAAGGATAATATGAACACCTAAATTTATAATAACTAGTTTATTTATAATAACAGTCAGACCTCTAGTTAGATTGGCACTGAGAGAGAAACAAACCTACCAGGTTTCTAATCATCGACGAATAACGCGTTGATTATGTATATCTATCACTATATACCTAAAGTTAATATGAGAAGAAGCATATTATATATAGTAAATTTAACGGCGTAATTGTGACAATTTTTTTAGTTTTTTTTTCTTTTTTTTATATTAATTAAAGAAAATTTATACCCCATTATTATTATTATTATTATTATTGTTATTATTATTATGTATGTATGTATGTGTGTAGAAAAACACGCAGAACAAGAATAATCATTCGCTCAAAATTATCAACCGACTAATTAGAGATTAAATTTCATTATAAAGCATGCGTTTCTTTGTTTTTTTTCTCATTCTTATTTTTCTTTCTTCGTTCCGTCTAATAATTAATTAATTGTTCGATTTAGGTATTAAACCCCAATCAATGAATGGTTTTTAGATTAAGACTGAGCAAACTTTGAATCACAGAGGCAAACCTAAATTCTATAAATAAGAAAAGAAATGAAAAGCAAACTCCCCAAGATCAGAGATCTACGTTTTATTACCGCTTGAATCACGATTGATTTTCTTTTTTATGTTTATCTTTAAACGGTATACTTAAGCAAATTCATAGAAAATATAGTGCGCCAAAATCCAAGACCCCTCGCAGCTTTTTGATACAACGTTTGACGTTTATTAGGTAGGTATCCTGCTTAAGCTCTATTAGTGATAACAAAAAATATATTTTACATAACTATTAATCATTATTATATTATAATAATTTTTCTTTATATTGTATTATGTGTAGAATGTAGGTATCTTATCTCTATCCCTAGCTTTCTTTTGAGCGTTTGTTACCACTGCGTCACTCTTCTCGCAGATTTGACAAACACTTCTTAAGCAGTTCCGCGTGAGCCTAGACACAAAGAATTATTCAACGATAAAATAAATCGTTATTCAATTTCCCCATCTGAATAAAAAAACATCGATTAGATTCTACCCACTTTTGCGTGTTTTATTTCCAGCTCTGTTAGCTCGATAAGATTCTTTCTAAAGGCAGCGACTCGTCTGGTCTTGAAATCCGTTAATTCTGAAACGGTAATATTAGTTCATTTTCATACCTAAACTCCTGAAATTTTATACAGTCAATCTGGCTCATACCTTCTTTTCCCTTCTCAGACATCTGTTCAAACTTTTCGCAAGCCTCTGTCTGAGACTGCTCCGCCTTTGTGAAAACAAACATCTTGTTAGAAACAATTCCGAAAACACGGCGGGCTATTACACAGAAATTTCCAAAGAGAGTAAAGTTCAATTCTTTATACCTTTTCCTTTCAGTTTCAATTCTCTCATGAAATCAATTTCTCTATTCGGAATAAGGGTGCTCGTATTCTGTATACACATTCGCACTTAAATCTTGACTAAATTTTTCTATCGGCATGCAGCTACGCTCGCATATTAACATGCGTTGGGATATTGGTCACAAACCGCTGGTCGGGCATGGGATTAATAATAGACTGTGTCATTCTTTTGATAGAAATAAATATCGGGCTATGATATAATGTCTGGATCGTCGTTAGTCTGAATTTATTTACTTTGATGGATGATACGATTCAATTAGCCAAGCTAAGTAGCCAAAAGAATAGAGGATTGTGGCTCATAGTCGACCGATTAACAAGACAGAAGATGATTGACTTGCAGGATCATAGTTTAAGTTAGAAACCGAATCGACTTCATTCAGTACTTTGATTCAAAAGACCGGAAAAATGGCAGTAACCAGTTTTAAGGTATGCGTATAAGTAGGTATATTAAATGTATATAGAAAGGGACACACCTCTGCAACTTCCAGTGCCTTTTCGGAGCAGGAACAAATCAAATTCAACATATATAAAGTTTAATTTTAAATAATTTTCACACTACTGTTTGTGAAAATGCGAATGCTATAATTTTCATCAGATGAATTAGAATTCAAGTTCGATCGCTAAAATGCTGTAATACCATAGGAGAAAAATAGTTTCACGCATACAGAAGGATTTTATCAGGTCTCATCAACTTTACTGTTCATTATTATATTATATTATGGATGAAATTTGATATATTCGAAGTCTGGCATAGCTGCAAATTTATAAAACAAGCATAGTTCGCAAACGGAATCGAGCCTGCGAAACTTACGAGCAAATAAATTAGGGAATATTTATAAAAGGCTTTTCTACTCACCGCGTGAACATCTTTATTTTTAGCACGAGCTTTCTCCAGCGTTCTATTAGCTGTTTCGTAAGCGTGAAGAGCCTTCAATCTCCTGAAAAGCAGCCGTTTAGCAGCCGCTGTATCTCTCATGTAGTATCTGAGCGTATCGGACAACTTTAAATCCTCATCGGACGCAACTCTCCCTTCAACTTTCTGTAAAAATTGCAAAAAATAGACGAGAGAACTTCACGGAATAAAATTGCTTCAAATCATTAAAAAGATGAACTTTTTGTACCCTGAGCTTTTCAAGAGTTTCTGCAATCTTTGTCAGGAACCTTTCAAGCTTTCCGTTATCAGTGGTAGCCAGCTGGAGAAGATTGGTTGATATTTTTATGTACGAATCCGCAACGTCCTTGTGCTTTGACGTCTGGCGATCGGACCTGCCGGTAGATTCTTTCAAATTTTGATGATACTGTTGCAGGAAAGTCATTTCCTGATCAAAGAAATCGTTCACATCTTTAACAGTGGCAGATAGGTAGTATTCATCGGTTGTTTTAGAGAAAGATTTAACCAGACCACCGAACATCTCCATTTTATTTTTACCTGTAAAAAATTAGCCCCAAAGTTTTCATCTATAGATAAGAAATTTCCCTTGCTTAGTAGAAGATGAATTAATCCCTCTCAGAGAAATATTTACCTCTCACACACAGGTCTTGGTCATATTCAAGGAATACTCTTAGATTATGGTCGTTTCGGAATACAGGATGATGAGCCAGACGAGTGAGGAACATTTCGTGCATCGCAACGGTCTTTTTAAACGTAGCCAAGTACTCTCTGTGGAATAATATCGAGTTATTAGGTGAGATAAATTCATAAAAGAATGAAATGCTCTTGTTTAGGTGAGATGAACGAAATATTGTAAAGAATTTGAACAGAAAAACTTGTTTTTGCTGTTTTAGAAAGCTCTCTGTTTATCCTATCAGTTTTTAAGAGTACTCGAAGATCTTTTAGTGATTTAAATTCGCTCTAGACATTTTTTTATCTGTTCAGCAACAGATAACTTACGCCTCTAGCTCCTGCTTCATTTTAGTGAACTCTTCCCTGGTCATGGTTCCCTCTCCCTCTCCAAGTTTCTGTAATTTTTCTCTCGAAGCATCAAAATCTGGCCTTGGTGGTACGGGTGGAATCTACCGATACAAAAACAATAAATCGAGTGAATAATGAGCGAGGAATTTGATAAAACAGATTAATCATCATCTGATAAGTAGGATTTTGATAAAGAAGCAGCCAGAAATGTTTCGAGAATTAACGATGGAGTGTAACTCGTGTATTTACCTAAAAAGAGAACAGAATTGAATAAATAAACTCACGATGTAACCAGCATACTCCTCCTTTTCCTCGAACCGATCGTGCAGCCAGACAAACTCCTCGTGTTGTCTAACTACCATAAAATCAGGCTTCTGAAACTCCGGGAGTGTAGTTTTAGTGTGAACTGTAAATTTGACTTTATCCTTTTCGCTCAGGGCGTCGGATATATCGACTTGCAGAGACTTGTCGGACAGGTCGATAGTGTCCGCGTGGACCGTCTAAGAAAGGACATTTATGGTTACGATTAGAAGCAGAAATTTTGTGAAATTTGAAGAAAAGGAAAGGGGAAAAAATGAGTAGGTATAGATGTCTGATATTTAATCAGTTTCGAATTTTCTTTTACCTTTTTTGGAGGTGCACTGTTCAGTATATCGTTGGCGTCGCATATTCCGTCCTGTAAAATGTTGTAATCGTCAAAATGAGCGGGTTGTGAAAATTGTGTGAAATAAATTGTGGATTGTAGTTTCATTATTTATTATTTTACGAGCTCTGGGTTGAATTGCTCAGTTCTATTTGCGGCGATAGATAAATGCCGGGAATAAAGGGAAATAATACGAGTGATAACAGGTACCACCTACCATCATGGCTGCAGCGTCGTCTTTCCTTGACACGACACACACAACTGTCAATATTAATAGTTGGACTGAAACAGCGCGATAATGTGATATTACCGGCGATAAGATCTCTCGCGCTTCACTTACGCCGAACTAAGAACGCGGTGATATTTATGTACGAGATTTTAGTACGGCAGAGAGTACGTTTAACGGTATTTTTTTTAATTTTGATTTCGTCGGTTTTCTAGCGTCAAAACATTCCGCAAATTTTAACCCTTGCGATCAGCTGTATCTTCTAATACCAAGGCACAAAGCACGGACACTAAACCGCCGCTACGCAACTCTACAAGTCTACAACACTTTTGTTCCGTCGTGGGCAGAATACACTACTATTTAGTAATTTCTACGTAATGTTTTATGGTTTGTGGCTAATGACCTAGAAATTTACGAAGGATTGAAGAACTAACGGAGTGAGATTCATCTCATGTCAGAATCCAAGGGTATCAAGTCCGCGCGCATAACATGTGGTCATACTTGAAATACGAGTAAACGATATTGAAGAAAAAGCGGTTCGGTTGAGAATCATGTGCGCTGGTTTCTTCATGTATACAATGGATTGAAACGGTTCAGCGAGAAGAAATTCGCGAAAAATAATTCGAATAACCATTAGAATGCCCGATTCGAACTCGCATGCAAGATGGCCGCCGCCTATTCCAGCGCTGTTTTGGCAAGGCTCGGAAATACTCTCGAATTTGCCTACCGCTGTGTTCATTGGAGAATAATTAAGGCTGTGGAGAGGGTCCCATGGTGGGGCTAACGGCACTTACTCATGTACACACCTACGAGTGAATTTCGAACGCTAAATTATCCAGAATAAAGAATTACTCCGAGAATCTGATGTGTACGAAATTTTCCTTGATTAAAATTGTTTTGGGTGAAATAGCAGAGGTTAGCCACAAATAAGCCTGAAGTTCTAATAAAATCTTCATTTAATATCCTTGTGACAGCTGGCACATAGATAGACGCGCTGACACAGTCAACATGATTGCCGCGTGAGACGAGTGATATCTAATTAGAGCGATATAATGATTTCTTGCACTCGACTAGTACTGAGCACTATTTCACCCACAACAATATTACAGCAGAAATAGTTCAATCACCATCCCAAGTTGCAAAGCTGTCTACAATCGGAGAATTTAGCGTTCGAAAATTTATCGCCAATAGATGGCGCCACTATTGGCTTGTTGATTAAAGCTGTCGAACGCGTAGCGGCGCTGCGAACTCTCGAAAAAGTGGTCGGACCCCCTTGAACGGCCTTAATCCGAAGTATTGAGAAAATTGATTTGCTACGAATTCGATTTACTTTAATACGATTTTTGGGTAATTTATGATTTTTCTAATTTAATTCAAGCTGTAAAACATGCAGAAAACATACAAATCACATAATAATGCACAGAATCACATATCGAAATTCGGGGCATCGACTCATCCGCTATTATCTCTTCAAACCTACAGATCTCTGTGTAGTCTCAATTAACTGTAATAAATACGATGGAGATTTTTTTTTATAATTATCTTCAGCTTATCCTAAATATTTATCGAATCAATAAAAAATGATAAAATTAGGAAGGATAATATTAGACAAGGAATATTGTTATTTAAAACGAACTATGAATTTTCTTTGAACTATACATTTTTTTATTATTATTATTAGCAATCACGAAGCATTACTATCGTTATGATAGAAAAAAATTGTGCCAGTTAACATAAAATATAATGAAAAACATGTTTTTATGCGAATCGCTGATAATGAGTCACAGTAAGTCAACACACAAATGGTCTTGCATAGTGCCGTCGTTTTGCAGTAGTTGAAACCGAACCAATCAGACCCGAATGTCTCAATTCGCTTCCTCACCATTCTTCATCGATTCGTCCTGCACTTCTTTCTCCTCTGTATCCTTTTCCGCAATTTTGTCGGTTTCCAGTATTCCTTTATCGTCCATAGGTGTTTTTTCGGCAACAATCATAGCTGGTTTTCCAGTATGCTCGATATTTATTATTCTCTCCCTTTCGGCGCCCGCGAGCTGTTGCTTACGCGGAGCATTCAAAGTCAGAACACCATCCGAGGATAGACTGGAAGTGACATTATTGATGTCACATTGTTCCGGGACCAGATATTTCCTGATAAATTGTCTCGTTATCGAACCGTGCTCGTCCCGTTTCTCGTCGTGTTTTCCCTCGACGAGAACGTAATTGTCGATTACTTTCACCTTGATTTCGTCGGGCGTGAACTGCTGGACATCCAGAGCTACGTGGAACTTGTTTTTATCTGGTTTTACAATCGATAATCCGGACTCTCCCTGAATCGCTGAACTTCGTGGACGACAATAACTGCGGAATGTCTGCAGGGGATGATAGTAGAAGTGGGGTCGAGAAGTCGCCGGGGCTCCCATTCGATCGGGACTCACTTCCATAGCGAAATGTTGTGCCGGTATATGATGTGGATATTCTAGATCCTCCCACCAGTTAGAGAACATCAATGGCAATAGAGACATGTTTCTATATCACGTTTGTATAGAATTCGTAGTTTCGTATACGTCTAGCGATTTACACTTTGCAAATTATACTGAAGCGAGTTTGGAATAGCTTTCGTATATGTGGATATAGGCGATTATAATTGCGCGCAATAATATTTTCTGCAACTACTTCACGGGTCTGTTTTGATTTCGACTTTCGGAATACGAATGCCGCTTCAAACGCAGCAAGAAGCCTTTATATGAAATAGCAAATGCGCATATCGGCTCGCGAGTGCAACGCACGTTATTTTTCCCTGTAGGGATATAGGGGGGTCAGGGGTATTCCGTCGCAGACTTCGATGTTGGAAATGCACAACGGGTGGACAGAAAGTTTTGCCAAATATTATTCACCGAGTATCGAGTCATCGTGAAAATTTTTCAATTCTCATCTAAATTAATGCAGCATTCGTAAACAACGCGTGGATCAGGTCTTCGCGGATTTTATATCGTGCCTGACACTTCTCAAGTCTTGTCTCGAGAGTTATGCTCGGAAGTGAATTTTAGCAAACTTTCGAGACTCTAAAGCTGAAATCCTTATCTTATATGGTATTGGCTTCACCAGACACCATAATCTTATTGTAAGTTAAGCTGCCATCGCTGCGCGCTATTAATACTCGCAGCAGCGTATCGCTAATTCTTGAATCGCAATGTTTTTCTCTCGAAATATATACAATACATATTACACGCATATACATTCGCACTCAGACTCTGAGGGCATGTCTTTTTGGGAATAGATGCGAACACTTTCGTCAGTTGAAAAGACGTCTCGATGTCGTCGAACAAATCGGCATCCCGAAATATTTCGGAGGTAAAAATTCCACCCAATATCTATATTGGTCGAGTATCAATGTCGTCAAGTTGTATTATGCTTACCGCGGACCGCATCTGCGTTGACCATAGCGTATAGCTGGCCGAGCATCAACAAAGTCAAGATAATTAATATAATTTTTCTTAGAAATAAAGAGTGATTCCAGTTCTAAGATCCGATGATCCTTGGGAATAGGAATGGAATTATTTTGGGAATGATTCCGACCAGGTGCCCACCGAAGCACCAGATTGTGGTCAAGTCATAGTTCGATATATATAGGATTCAAAATATGTTTTATTTTCAAAAATATGTTGTATCAATTGTAGGCAAAGGCCGGTGATCTTCAATGTCAGATGTGAATGCCAGATATCCAGTTGGAGCCACGGTTGTACTAGTGGTTCTCGGCAGAGTTGTATCGGTGGTTGTAGATACGGTTGCACATCAGTGATCGTAGACGCGGCTGCATCAGAGATTGTAGGCCCAGTTACAGAAACAGGGATTCACCAAAAGATTCAAGCACCAAGGGTCGCATCAGTAGAACCCGCAGTAGAGCTAGAAGCAGCAGTATCTGCGCTAGCAGCGGGACAGGTAGTACATAATGTAGGATCATTGGGCAATAGACGCATCGGGTGATAGACTCAGCGTTCCGGAAACGGATCCTGCAGGATTATCGATCGTTGGACTCATCGTTAGGGAAACGGGTGCTGTAGGATTCTCGGGTGATACACTCATCGATCCGGAACCGGATCCTGTGAATTAAAATATGCAAATGTCAAAAATTATCACGACTTCTTGTCATCGCGTAGATGCGCAGACTCTAAACGCCTATAAGCGTATCTTTTGAAAAAGATTGACGAACAGCTTCGTCAGTCGAAGTGACACCTCGATGGCATCGAGCGAATTAACATACGAAAATACTTCGAAGGAAAAAATTCCAGCTAATATCTATGTTAGACAAGAGTCGATGTCGACGACTACTGTATGGATGCTTACCTTCTGTGTCAGAAAGTGCCTGAGCGTTGACTATAGCGTAGAGTTGGCCGAACACCACTAAGGCGAAAATAAGACAAGTGGCTTGTTTCATGATGAATGCGTAGTACTTTGCAAGAAATACCTCTGTAATGAACGTGGGCCAGAGTTCGGTATTTATACCGGAAAGCTGGCCGCGTTATAGTTTCGAACGGCTGACACGAGTGTCAATCTAACAAAGCGTGCTTTAGAAAATTGCAATCAATTAGCCGGCCATTCTTTCACACTTGTGTACACGATCCATTTCCGCCTTCCCTTTCCTCTGCCCAGGAATGCCTCGGAATTTTGCCGACTGTTTAATCGACTAACAAGTGTGAAGAAAAGATGATTATACGTTCACGGACCTGTAACTATGTGCATTCGCAAGACGGGTAGTTCGCAACTTTGCACTTTTAAGAATCGATCGGAAAAAATCAGAGCACTGAAATGGTGAAGTATAGAGATTTTTTCACATTAAGAATCCAAAAAAAAAAGATGAACTCTTCAGAAAAAAGATAATAGTATGTTCGCAGCATGCGCATATCTGCGACAAGTTACCCTTCAAAAGTTCCGTAAAAAAAAATTTGATACATCTATATAAGAGAAAACAATAAAGATAAATTTGAGTAATTTATCAATGCGGGGTGTTGTATCATGGATTGTCCTGTTAGCGAAGCTCATAATTTTCATAATTTTACCTGCAGTCATTCATTGACAAACAACTCGAGTCGACCACCTGTTGTTATTTCATCGGTCGTATTCAGCTCATAGTATGCGGCACTGTTGATCGTCGATCAGTGAATAATAATTGCGGTGAAAAAATAAGAACGGTTTTAGTATAAATATTGTTCTGAACGGCGGCAATCGAAATACATCAGACGATATTGAATATAGCCCCTGATAATTGGAAATTATATTTATACGTGTCGATCAAGTGTTTAATCGTTGACGTTGAAAACAATATCGAATAGGATCGGAATATAGACATCGTTTTTTTTTAAATAACGATCACATCGATATTCAATGGAACAAAATTAAAGAAACTAATGTCCAGTCCCTCAACTCTGTCTAGACATTAAGGGACGCAACATACTCGAAACAAATTTATTCAACTAAATTGACAAACGAATGAACAATAAACATTAATTATCAAAATAATCAACGTCTTCCGCTAAAACATAGGTTCGATTTTCAAATTATCAACACTCGCAATGTATTATATTTTTAATAAAAACGTACTACCGGATAAAAGCCCTTTTATTTTCAGTAACTATATTGATAATGATTCAGGCTTGTCATATTATGGAAATCGTTCAAATCTACTCGATAGTACTTACCTACATTAAGGTGACATCCGTGGTTGACGATAATGACTGAGGGAGAGCATTAGGGCTGTATAAAAAATGCCATCAATTTTTCCAAACCTTTTATCATCCATTCTGTTTCCGAACTTCGATCGAGAATGGAGGGACGAATTTTCAGCGGATTTGAGCCCGAGGTTTACTCAGTCTCAGGCATTGCATTGCTTTCGTTGTTGCTTCGGCTGCCTGTGACTTCAGCCTCTCGTGTTTTATTCGCACCATCAGATTCCAGCTTTGAGAATCGTACATCTTTAGAAAATACTACAAACTTCATTGTACGTATGAAAGAATTCATCTCGATTCAAGATCCAATTTTCAATATACCCTGATCAATTTTAAATCCTATACTTCACCAGCTACAGTTACTTAACGAGTGCTACGTCGCCGAAGGTCCGCTAATCATTGCCGGTAATTTGAGTGAGAAAATAACGAGCAGAATCTACCGTTCAACTAAGACGACACTAATACTGTTCACCAAGTCAGAAACGAGCCTGGATCAAGCCTACGCGAGGTCTAAGTGGACGAAAGGCTTTTACGAAAAAGGCTTTTCCCGCCTTCAGCATAAAGCGAAGATTTTTCTGGTAGCCGCAAGCTCGAAGCCGATACTCAGGCATCTTATAAAACAGCTGAGAACATCAAGGTGGTGGAATTCCTCCGGCCTTTATCTCATTCTTGACGAAGATCTAGAAAAATCTAGATGCAGAAATGCTTATTCCTATTTGTCTACAGTTTGGGTGAACGGTCTGGTTTCGGTAGTGTATTTATGCCTGAAAAATAATGCTCAGACTTTAGTATTGTACTCTTACAACCCCTTCGAAGATCAAGCTCCGAGACCTTACTGGAAAACAATGGCGAGTTATGGTACGGGGCGGAATGGACACCCTTGGACCTTGTTTCGGCGTGAACTGGACTTGGGGAATTTGAAAAGTTCCAAAGTTGATAAATTTTCAGGAAAATCTCACTGCGATAAAATCTTCTTCGACAAGACAAGAAACCTGAACGGTTATCCGGTGCGAATAAACGCTGCAGATTTTAACCCGAGGCTGGTCTACCGTACGGACACTAATATTTCTGGTTTGGAAAAATACTCCGGCGAAGACGGGTGGCTGGCCCAAGCTCTGTGGGGATGGTTAAACGCGACTATCATCGAAATGCCCGAGACGAGTAGATCCTTCATGGGATTCACCGATGAGGACGACATCGAACACGGGCTGGAAGTGGATTTAAAAACTGGAAGAGTCGATATAACCCTGAATCAGCGCTACATATCGCTGTCTAGAAACCTAGACGGCACCTACCCTCACACCTGCAGTAGTTACTGTTTCCTTACGAAGTCCCGAGGCGTTCTTCCGCTCTGGAAAAATATGATAAATACTGCCAACCCGTTAGTGACATTTTTGGTTATTTTCATTATTCTAGCGATAATTCCGTTGCTGGTGAGTCTTGAAGACAAAAAATACACCAGTACGTTATTCAGCGTTCTGAGGATGCTGGTTTCCGCTCCTATGGTACAACTCCCGCGGCGATTTTCTTCCAGATTTTTGGTGGCCGGTACTTTGTTCCTCATGGAAATTTCTAATGGTATTTTTCAAGGTCAAATAGCAGCCATAGTCACCAAGCCAAGTAAGTACAATGATATAGACACTCAGGGTGATCTGGAGAAATCGGGCTATCGGATCCACGGTTTTGTTACTTTCGAGAAAATTATTCCAAGGCTCCAACTTAGACAGCGATATGTTTCTTCTGGGATAGAGGAAGAGTGCTTTGAAATGGCAATGGGTGATTTGCCCGTTGCATGTGCTAGTGACTGCACGAAGCTTTTGCTATTATCTGCAAATAAAAGTGAACTACACATTGCGCAAGAGCCTTTAATCAGCGGCTATGTCCATTACATCACCCGAATCGATTGGCCGATTCTAGGCAGGGTCAATCAGCTTGTAACAAGGATGGTGTCTGCTGGTTTGCCGCGCTTTTGGAGAGGTCAGATGTATCGTATCTCAATTAGAAACGTGGCGTTGAAGAAGAAGCTATCGTCGTTTGGACCTCGTCCCATACGATTTGACGACATCGACATGCTCCTCTACTCTCTGCTAGGAGGACTGCTGATTGCTACTGCGATCTTCGGTGTTGAAGTAGCGCTCTACCGTTGGAAAAATAAATTCGTCAAGACCTAAGAGTCATTGATTTTCTCTTGACGTTGATCGATGCAGAGTATAAGTAGCTGAAAGTCTAGTAGAATTGAAAAGGCGTTTGATTTCGTTGAAAATATTGAATAGATTTACCATTAATCATGGGTTCTATGCGAACTGTGTGCGTGTCATGTTTCAATAATTAAATACAGTAATGATCTCTTCGTGAATACTTTACTCCAAGTCTAGGGCATTCGATTTCTACGGTGGCCCACGGACGTATACTCAAACTGCACCGAGCAAAAAGATGCTCAAGAAATGTATCCGGCTTTTCATTACCACGGTATTCTTTTTACCGCTGGTCCTGACTTCGTACATCAACATACCAGAGTTTGATGATCCTTCTTCAAGTGGGTCAGAATCTGTGCATGAACTGGTGAGTACTTTCATTATTATTTGAGTGGCTGGCACCAATTGTGCGGGCTCATATCTAATTATCTGAACTCGTTAAGTCTGATAGTAAAATTTCTGATTCCAAGGCTTTTCGCCTGGTTAGAATGTGCTTCGCCAACACCAATAGACTGATTACTCTGAGTGGCAGCGTCAGCCAGAAACTAGCCGAGGAAATAAACAGATCAGAGTTTACAGCATTAACGATAATGTCGAGTAACGTACCAATGATTGACAAAGATTATACCATCGCTAAACAATCGCTGAGAACGTATAGCGATGGATTTTACTTTAGGTTCGACCATAAAGCACAAGGCTTTATACTGGCTGCAGCCTCGCAGCCGATTCTCCGTCACCAGATAAAAGAACTGAAGAATTCTAGATGGTGGAAGGCTGCAGGTTTATTAGTGATCATTGACGACGGTACCACGATCATTAACAGCTGCAAAAATGCCCAGACGTTTATGTGGCAGGCATGGCGCTCCAATATGCTATCTTCGGTGTTTCTCTGTCACGATGCGAATAAAGAACTGATGATTTACTCCTACAATCCGTACAACAGTATGGCTCCAAAAAATTGGCTGAAAGTCGGCGAGTACCTGGGTCGATACGAACATCCGTGGGTTTTGTTTAAACGAAATGCAACCGCCAGTGAGTCCCGATTTAGCGAATGTGTTGGAATGAAAATGCAAATTTCCATCATTTTATTCTCGTTGTTTTTATTCAAGGTCCTGAGAACTGCAGCGATATATTTTTCGACAAGACTAAAACCCTCGACGATTATAAGATACGATCCAACTCGATACCTTTGAGGCCGCGATTATCAATCGACTACAAGAAGACAGGTCTCGAACGATACAGTGGAGAAGAGGGTAAAATGATCCAAAGCATCTTCCGTTTCCTCAATGCATCAGTAGATGACATTCCCTACACTGGAAAAGATCCTATAGGCTACTTCGACGAGAATGGCACCTACTTCGGAATGCTAGGTGACGTTTTTTCCGGGAGAGTTGACATCGGCCTGAACGGAAGATACATGATAAACATGTGGAAGCTGCGAATGACTTATCCTCATGCAACAGCTGATATTTGTTTCTTGGTAAAGTCGAAAGGCAATGTACCGCAGTGGATGAATCTATTGTTCGTCTTCGATGTATGGATGACCGCGGGTCTAATTACGGTCGCTTTACTCACCACCTTAATCCTCTGTTATTACAGTAGCGTTTCTGACGGTTGTATGAACAGCTTAAGGCTTCTAACTTCCACCTCTCTCGTACGGTTGCCACCGAAATTTCCGGCTAGATTTTTCCTTATCATCGTATTCTTCCTCTACTTAATAGCCAATAGCATCTTTCAAGGTCGGTGGACGTCACTCTTAACAAAACCACGAGCTTTTGGCAATCCAGAGACTCAAACTGACCTCGGTAATGCGGGTTATAAAGTTCATGGTTATCCACCTTATTCGAGATTTATTGACGATCCGGTCCTACGCTCTCATTTCGTACCTTCTTACTCCCTAAGATGTGATCATAGAATAGAAGGTGGTGAGGATATCGCTTGTATAATGGATTGTGACGGAATTTATGTCTATCTGGATGATCTGACCCAGTTTCACATAGTTTCGCAGAAGTTACAGAAATTTAAAATAGTCTTTGTCACTACACAGGACTGGCCATTGTACGATAGGTTCGACCGACTCGTTAGAAGATTGTCGGAGTCTGGACTACCAAATTATTGGAAAGCTCAAGATATACGGATCTCTATCACTAGTCATAACAGCGCTAAGTTGCGTGGAACAAATCATTCGCCTTTCTTGTCGTTGTCTGATCTGGCGTTCATATTTCATGGGTTATTAATCGCTCTGCATGTTGCCACATTGGTATTCATTTACGAAGTCCTCAGCACTTGGTACAGAATTAGAATTCAATAGAATTCGTTCAACATCTCAAATGGTCAGCGAAAAATGATTCTTTGTGGTTTTACGTGGCACAGAAATAGAAAAGTTTGTCAATACGGTTGTTCATAGATTTCGCAGTGCGCCTCTTATCTCTGATCTATTCATTCGCAAAATAAATACTCCACTTCTAAGAGCGGAGAGAATCGCGTGTTCATTTTCACTTGCACTCAACCGATGCAGCACTCTGACATATTGCCAGACTGTAAGCTGAGGCTTTAAAATTTCGATGAGTGTTTCGATACGGCGTCCGCCATCTAATGTATTGGAAAGGGTTAGAAAATCAGGTCAGTTCTTAGCTGAAGTTCAAGTAGACTTGCAGGCAGAGTATAAAAGCTCCAACAAAAATCGTAGACTAAGATGGTTGGGAAATTCGGTTACTGTGCAGTAATTGCTCTGATTCTAAGTTCGATAACTGAACTTCAAGCTGCCAGAAAAGATATTTACAATTTCGACGATGATCAGCTCACAGTTGACAACAAAACTCGAGTGGTGGTAAGAACTTTTTTGAAGATATGGTAGGACGTCTTCTTCGACGATGTATAAATCCTGAAAAACATTACTTTCCAGGCAGCGCTCACGAGGAAGTGCATATTCGATAGGAAAATGTCTTTGGTGGTGAGCGAGAAGTTGGATGATAAGTTGATAAGGTACTTGCATCGGTCGGAGATAGCGAGCATAACGTCTCTCGCAAGTTCGAAATTATTTGTTGAAGAATGGTACCTCGCTGCGTCGAAAAACAAGGAGTGGTACGACAGCCATAACATATACCGTTATTTGTCAAAATCGCGCGGTTTTTTGATAACAGCGTCTTCGCCACCCAATCTGAAAACGGAACTGGATATTATGAAAAGTTCCCGATGGTGGAACCCGGCTGGATTTTTCATCTTCATCGATGAGGGGAATCCGGATGCCGAGAGATGCTCGAACGCCTACGAATTTCTTTCCCTTGCCTGGAAGTACGGCTTATTATCTTCCGTTTACTTCTGCCAAGAACAAGATGAAAATGTGTCGATCTACACTTACGACCCTTACGGTGATTCGGCTCCTCAGCCTTGGCTGAAGAACCGTGAAATCAAAGGCCAGCAGGGACACCCGTGGAGTTTGTTCAAGTGGGAAAGATACGACGGTAAGTTTCATTCGAACTTGATTAATCATTTCGCCACGAGCTTGGCACATTTCTTTATTTAAAATTTGCCAAAATATTCTTCAAGGTCGCCATTGCAGCTGTGAAAACGTATTCTTCGATAAAACAAGATCGCTGAACGGATACCCGATACCATCGAACGCGTTAACGATGTCTCCGTTATTATACTTCAACAACAGCAAAACTGGCTTTGAAAAATACAAGGGCGAAGATGGCTGGACAATGAGGGACATTTGGAAATTTCTGAACGCTTCAACAGTAAACATCCCGCAATCAGATGAAGACACTGGGATAGGCTGGGTCGACGACAATGGGACTTTCCATGGAAATCTAATCGACATTAATTCGGGAAAAGCCGAGATCGGCTTCAACAGCATGTTACTTCAACCCTTGTGGAAGGTGACGACGACGTATCCTCACACGTCGGCCAATCTTTGCTTCGTAACCCTGTCTCGTGGCACGATTCCATGGCTTATTAGTTTCGCTTCGATATTCGACAAGTGGACGTCGATGTGTGCACTCACGGTATTCTTCGTGGCCATAATGATATTCGGTTACATCGATAAGCGTAGATATTTTTCAGGGTTTTTGAATATTCTTCGAGTATTCCTTTCCTCCTCGTTCATACGTCCCCCAAAGTCAACTAGACTCAGAATAATACTCTGCTTTGTATTTATCTTGCCTATCATATCGTATTCAACTTTTCAAGGCAAGATACTTTCGCTTATACAAAACCCCCAACATCACGCTGAAATAGATTGGATAGAAGACTCAATCGTAATGGGATACCACGTGGAAGGACGTGAAGCATTGAGGAAATTTCTACCCGATGGAGAAATCCGCGATAATTTTGTAGCTGTGAATGATTTGGATGATTGTATTCTCAAATTGTACCGCCACGAACCTGTCGCTTGCTTGAGTTATTGTTTCAGCATTGAAGTCAAAGCTTCGCATTACAAAAGTCTCCATATAGGTTCGAATCGATCTGTGTATCACCTAAATCAATTCATCGCGAAGCCGGACTGGCCTTTGATAGACAGATTCAACGTCGTCCTACGAAGAATCGTCGAAGCTGGACTGTTGCAATATTATCGAGTTCTGAGCATTATTGAGAAATCAGGTACTTTTGAAAAGGACTCTGAAGATACCACCGCAGCTGTTATACGCCTTCGCGATTTTCGTTACGTTTTTATAGGTCTTGGAATCGGTTGGGTGTGTGGAATACTGGTTTTTATCGGAGAGCTCATTATAGGCCGTTCAAAAAGACAAAAAAACTCGAAAACGCGAGTAAGACATCCGAATATAAGTAACCGCAGACAAGCATTCAGAATGTCTCGTCTGGTAAATCGTATGAAGCTTTGAACCGTGAGCTTAAACGCATTCAAATTTAATAGTCGACTTTCGAATTCTCCCAAAAGTCTAGAGATTGTCTAACGCAAATACTTTATTCAAGCACAAATCTGTTTGTTTTAATTGAAACACAATAATGATTGTAATGCTTTCCTCATTGTAATGGGTTTTTATCTTCTGTGTGACGATCGATGGAATTTTCTTGCTAAAGATTGAAATAAATTGTGTGTGTGTGTGTGATATTTGCATTCCTAATTTCATTCAGCAACCGATTACCTTTAGCATTGTAATTTCTCTGGGAAATTATGCGAAAACACGCGTGGTTGAGTTCAAGCATCGCTCTCGCTGTGAAGATAACAAAGATAATTAGAGACCGCGAATTTAGCATATGTGTTTAGCACATGTGTTATTTAACGAAGTTATTTTTATTCGAATTCCATGCAGATACTATAAAATTAAAGCGCGTACATATTGCAAAAATGAGAGCAAGCCTGTACGCATTTGCCAGCTTTATGTCATATTCGAAATGCAATAACAACCTGAGCTCTAAATATATGGCGTCAAAACTGGGGCGATTAATTACGACTGCTGTGTCACAGTACTGATTGGAAGTACGTAGTCACTATGCTTTTCATCAGAAATATTTCTGCAAATGTATGACGCAATTTTATCGCTAAATGTTAATTTCATTTCATGCCTGGTCCAAATACTTAGACTAAAAATATGACATTTCCAGATCATCGTGGACCGTATCTCAAAAAGATAATAATTTGGCAAGGACGGCAAAGCAAATGCTTCATGTTTCATGTCACATTCAAATGAAAAAAATTCCTAATTTCAATTATTGTTTTCGTGAAATATCTGATCCTGATGTTCCCAGCTTCCTATATTATGGATCTCGTCGGTCTGCAATGGACTTGCCTCATCGGTGCTTGGGGAAAATTTTTTCCACTGTCTCTGGATTGTTTTGTATCCGTATTTGTTGGTCAACCTATAGTCGCTCCGTTGCAAATTTTTCTCCTGAATGGTCCACCGGGTTTTATCAGCCATTTGGTTTGGTTCTGAAGAAGTAGCGACTGCAAGAGCCATCGGCTGCTTCGGTGGTCTGCCGGGTGTTGATTTAATCTTTCTGATCACACCGATCATCGTCGTTGAGTTTTCTCTTGGTTTGGAACACGTATGGGATAAATGTAGCATTCTTGAACGCGACCTGCACACTGCTGAATCCAGCGTTTCCTGCTCATTTTCAGGTAACTTGCGAATATAGTCTACATAACTTGATTTACCCCCAATCTTGTAAAAATGAACTTAGCTCGCCATTTCTCGTTCCGTTTATACCCATATTGCAATTTATTTATACTTTTTATACCACATCGGCCCATGTGTGTTTCATTGCGATTCTTATGTTGGGCTTGATATTGACAATTCTTACCACAAACGAGGTCAGGCGAGAAAATGATAGAAAAGATGCCCACTATAATCACGATGGGCTGTTAGAAGGCGCAGAGTCGGATGAAATTAACAAAATAAAAGACAAATATATACCTGATTAGAGATAAGAATTTATAAGTGCGCTGGCTGTTTTTCCCTACAATCTTTCCTTCATAGATTACAGAAAAACGAGATTATTAGATAGTTAAGACTCCTAGTTGCTACGTAGCGCGTTACTTAGCAATTAAGATAACCGATTATGGGAAATCCTAGAGCAAATACTGAACGTTGACTGGTTATTAAGTGGAAATGGCGTTTCCGTATAATTATTTGCACTCAAGTTGCAATTCTACACATTTCAAGTACAGAAATAGAATGTTTGTGCGCAATGTACACAATGCAATGATAAACCTGTGAGAGGAAACCTAGGTTTAAAATGTTTTCCAAGGATTCTACTGTCTCGTAATTATAGTATAATCCAATTTTATTATCTCGCCAAGTTCTATGATAATGCAAGGAGTTTGACTACGATTTTAGTGCAATAAATACGTAATGTCAATGATATTATATAACGCGGCTGCAATTATGCACCTATTTTATTATCAATCAGTTCGCCTATAGTTCTCGTCACCGTGAAATTAATTGAGGCCAGGTATCTAGTATGATGAGAATTATTGAGAAATTTCGCCTTCTGAATCACGGATCTTTCAGCAGTCATTGATAATTAATAGAGAAAATTTCACTGCCAGTAAAAAAATTGCCTTGGTTTGAGATAGGAAAGAATCTTTTCCAATCTGAACCGCATAGTACAGAGTTTTGCAAAAATGGTGGTCCTGGACGATAAGAGTGTAAGCAAATTATTGACAGTGCAAAATGACATTCGTAAATCGTCGATTGTGGACAGTGAAAAGATGAATTTTGAAAAAATGGAAGAGGCTGAAAAATTAGATGACACGTTCGAGAAAACAATTCAGACAAAGATTTACAAGAGACGTTGGCTCCAGCTTGGACTCTTATCCATTTTTGGTGCAGTCAACAGCATGCAATGGATACAGTTCACAATTATTGGCAACATAATATCTCGGTGAGGCAAGAAAATGATTGAAGTATTCAGAAGTCAGGCTCGAAACATAATAAATTATACAGAATACAGTGAAGAGAAGACAGATTCTTCAATACTAGCGGCGAGGTTTTCAACAATTTTCTGGATCATGATCACGTCTTTTTCCTTCAAATGTAAACATTCCTAATCTCATGTCCAGGTACTACGGTGTCTCCTCCATGGCAGTTGATTGGACCTCGATTCTCTTTCACGTGGCATACATGGCCCTGATTTTCCCAGCATCCTGGATAATGGACCGCGTCGGCTTGCGATGGACCTGCCTCATCGGTGCCATCGGAACCGCGATCGGTGCCTGGATAAAATACTTCTCAGTGTCTCCAGATCGTTTCTTCTCGGTACTTTTTGGTCAAGCTATAGTCGCCGCGTCGCAAATCTTCGTCCTGAATGGACCCCCACGGTTATCGGCTAATTGGTTTGGCCCTAAAGAAGTGGCCACTGCGACAGCCATCGGTTGCTCCGGTAGTCTGGTGGGTGTCAGTCTATTCTTTCTGATCACACCGATCATCGTAAAGAACCACGAGAGAATCGAGGACATCGAAGGGGAATTATTAATCTTCTTCTTGGCAGTGGCTGTAGCTAGTACCGCTGTGGCTGTAGCTCTATTCCTGTGTAAGTATCTTTTTATACAATTAATTAAAAACGTAGTAACTGATTGGAAGTTGAACAGCGTCGTATAAGATATTATTTGTTTGATTAAATTTGTCTGAACGATATCTCTGTTCTCAGTTTTCCAGGACGATCCACGTCTACCGCCGAGCGTGGCCAGAGCTCTTCAATTAAGAAATCGAAAATCTGAGAGCGAAGGATTCTGGTCAACATTCAGAAGAATTTTATCAAACAGAACTTTTCTCATGCACTGGAATTCGTATGGCATGAGTATAGGATATTTGAATGCGACATCTACACTGTTGAATCCATTGTTCCTCACTCACTTTCAGGTATAACGTGAAATTGGTACTTTTTTGTAGTAATGTTTCGTTCATGAAGACAGAAATTGATTCGCGAGATTTATCACCTTTATAGAACGGTGAAAGAGACGCAGGGAAGCTCGGTCTCCTGATGAACTTGCCAGGAACCTTGGGTTCGATAATCTTCGGTATAATTCTTGACAAAACGAAGAAGTTCAAGTAAGCGTATGAATAGTTGTCGATGAAACCACCCGATTCATTAAAGTGTAACGAAATTATCTTAATTACAGAGCGCTCAACATCTTCATCTACGTTTTTTGTCTCGTTGGAGAAATTTTGTTTGCTGTAGGTCTGATCATGGAATTCAAGTGGCTGGTATTCGTGTCTGTTATAGTAATCGGGTAATTAATTTATTCGGTCATTGCTGCAGCTTGATAATCAAACTACTGTACCCCGAGCCGGATTGAAATCAAAGATACTTTTGGTTCCAGTATATTCACAATCAGCCATGCATCGATAGGCTACGAACTATCCGCTGAAGCCACTTATCCAGAACCGGAAGAATTAACTTCAGGGCTTTTGAACATGGGACCACACGTTTATGGAAGTACATTAGTGCTGATTGTCGGCAGCTTGCTTCGTACTTATGGAGACACAGTAGCACATGTGTGTCTTATTGCTGTTCTCGCGTTGGGCTTGACCCTGACTATGTTCACTAAAAATGAACTCAGGCGACAAAATGCCAGAGGAGATGGGCAGTACAATCCCGTCACTTCGTTAGAGACTGTGGAGGCTGATGAAATTGGTAAAAATAAGAGACAAACTTTGGGACCTGATTAGAAATTAGAATTCTCTTGCTTTTTCATCGTCAATATATGCATACGATAATGAATTCGAAGAGACTCCGTTACCTGCAGTGGTGCTGCGCCCTACCTGACATAGAATTACTTTGTTCTTAGGCCAGACAAGAAATAGCTTCGAAATACGTCTTATGGACGTCTTGGAAAGGCCTTTTCCTATTCTTATCCCCAGTATTCTTCCCCCCAGTATCATTGATTGATAATTGTACAATATACTACGTATATTCGACGTAGTCAAAGACACGAGTGTATGTTTATCCCCAAATGTCGAAAACTGTTAGGCTTCGACTAGACCGATGAATGGACAACAGTATTCGGATTAGAAGTAGTACAGGGTGAAAAAGGCAAGATCTTCGATCTATGAATCACGTTTTATTTCCAATATAGATTTTACAACGTCTCATATGCTATTGAGAGTGCACGCGATGAGTAACCGGTCGGAATTATTCTGCCGGTATATATTCCATGTGTTTTGACGCCAAGTTCTGTAAATAATTATTAAAAAGCTCGTGGAAGAAGACCGAATATGAAATAGTTATTTGCACGGCAAGGGCGCGGAAAGAGGGACTTCATGATGAGTGTGATAGTGCCGAACGAACCGAAGGCCTTCGGAGCTCGTGTCCTACATCCTATTTTATGCAGAAATATTTTTATGACTATGAAGATACTGTTTAGGCGATGGTGATAAAAAAACTATGTACTGGTAATTTATGGAATA
The DNA here is from genome assembly GCA_947538915.1 of Tenthredo distinguenda. Lineage (NCBI taxonomy): Eukaryota > Metazoa > Arthropoda > Insecta > Hymenoptera > Tenthredinidae > Tenthredo > Tenthredo distinguenda. Next base: position 2,572,226 of record OX384535.1, read on the forward strand.
AAAACGGCACATTTGAATAACAACAGCACTATTGAATACTAGTTTGCATCGTATGTATATGTATAATAGGAATGCAATTTTCAACATTCGACCTGTTGGACGCTATTCACAAGGCATGATTGCTTATTCGTATCGAAGTCTGCAGGCGAATATAACGCAGCTGGAATAACGTATTATTCAGGTACGAAATTTAAGATATTTACACAAGTGCAGGGGCTTGTACAGACGATATCAACAAAATTGGTAGAAAATCGATTTCTGATTTTTCGAGTATTTCAATCATGCAGACGGGAGGAGACTGTCTATAAGTTTCAGGAAGATTACTAATTATAATAAATATACCGTTTTACCCGATAAGCGTCTCCTATGCTCTAGAAATCAGCCTCTCTGTGAACTGAATCATAAAAAGCTCAGACGAATATATAAATTAAGAAACGGTTGATAGAACGATAATGGTTGCGACACTGTCGGATGGTACGAGGGAATCCGGCGATGAGATTCTCAAGACCAAAAAGGAATTTGGAGACACCGAAGGAACCGAGGAATCTTCGAAAGTCATTCCTAAAATCTTGGAGATCAAGGTTTTCAAAAGACGGTGGCTTGTGCTCGGGCTGTTCGTTCTTTACAGTGCACCAACTAACGTGCACCATTTACAGTACGCCATCATCTCCAATATAATACGCCGGTATGATCTCCTTCAAAAATCTTTCACGACTTGATTCACAAGCGTTTTTGAGAAGAAGAAGGCCCCAAAATATTGCAGTGTATTTTTCTCATTCTTCGCATTTAGGTACTACAACGTTTCCGCTCTCGCTGTTGAATGCACAATAATGATATACATGGTGATGTACATAGTCCTGGTGATCCCGGTCTCTTATCTGATGAACCGATTCGGTTTGAGATGGGCTGTTCTGATCGGTGCAGCAGGATCGTGTCTCGGTTCTTGGATAAAGTTCTTATCAACGTCCCCAGATCGTTTTGCAGTTGCATTAATCGGGCAGTCTATAATCGCTGCTTCACAAGTTATCATCCATACTGTTCCTGGACGATTAGCTGCCCATTGGTTTGGCCCTAACGAAGTAGCGACTGCAACTGCGATCGCCATCGCCGGTGACCAACTAGGCATTTCAACGTGCTACGAGATCACTGTAATCCTAGTTAAAAATCACGAAAAAATCGAAGACATAGGGACAGATCTATCCGCCTATTTATTCCCTCTGGCGATTGTCACCACCGTAGTTGCCGTGGCTATATTCTTCTGTGAGTCGAAGAAAATATTCTATACATACGTAAACCAGCATCTTTTACTCCTGGTTTCTTCTTGCACAGTTTTTCAGGACGAACCTCCTCTGCCTCCGAGTAATAACAGGGCGCTTCAAAAAGCTAATCGAAAAACTGAAACCGAAGCATTTTTCCCGGCGATCAAAAGGTTATTGGATAACAGGAGTTTTCTTTTGCTATGGCATTCGTACGGTTTGATGTTCAGCATTTTGGGGGCATTCGGTACAGTTCTGAATCCCTTCTATCTGGCTCACTTTGAGGTAAAGCTCGAGGGATTCGTTAATTCCTTACAGAGATTGAAAAACATTTATCATTAGGGTTAAATTCAGGTCTAAAAAAATTCTCTTGTGTATAATTCGACTGTATTCTAGAACGGCGAGGAGGATGTTGGAAGTCTGGGTCTTTCTGGGGTCGTAATGGGCGCTGTCGGCTCCGGAATCTTCGCCTTTATCCTGGACAAGACAAAAAAATTTCGGTAATTAGGTGGAGCTACTATTTAATTGAACAATTTTTTGATCATCATGTGGACAAACGATGAACGTTAAATGAGTTGAAATAATTTCAGAGTGATAGCTATTTCCCTCTGCTTTCTCTGTCTATTTGGGGAAATCTTATTCGCTGTTAGTTTCTTCATGGAAATCAAATGGATGGTATACGCTAGCTGTATGCTGTTTGGGTAATTTGATAACTCACTTCAATATGCGAATAGAACGAAAAAGTCCTTCGCGAATATGTCCGTATTTAATTATTTCCTAATATTTAGGGCCTTTCTCGTCGGCCACTCGACTGTGGGTATAGAATCGTGCGTTGAAATGACTTATCCGGAATCTGAGGGGACTTCAACGGGGATTTTAATGATCTCAAATCAAATTTACGGAACTTCATTGGTACTAATATCTGGTAGGATGATTGAAGCCTACGGAGACATGGCTGGACACGCGTGCCTCTGTGTCGCTATTATCTTATCCACACTAATAACTCTAATAAATAATGGAGAGCTGCGCCGCCAAAAAGCTGTTCAAATATCGGAGTACGAGACTGTTTCTCTGCAAGTATTAAAGCCCATGAAAATGTCAGGGTCGAGTGAAGAATCGTCCGCTTTAAAAATTGAGGAGCAATACTTACAATAAAAAAATACAGACAATAAAAAAAAAAAACATATTCAAGGCGTATAAATTCCTATCGGCTATAATTAAACAGAGTATTGACGGATCGCGTTCGCACTGCGGACGTAATCGAATAAATAAATAGCCAACAATTCTTCCTGCCCAATTATTTACTGTGTACATATAGTGTCATTAGTCATTGAGATACCGAAAGTATTTATAAAAGTACAACCCTCGCGTGAGCAATTCGCTTATGTGATTCTATTCGATATTAATATCTCTTATTGTATAACTGAGATACCGAAGATAATTAAATAGGTGCCAACACATCCGGGCTACGCAATAATTATGCCTCGAATTTATTCGGTAGTACTGAATATATAAAAGGCGGAGGTCCGATTAGTCTGGCATCAGTCAATCAAACTCCGAGAAGCCTCATTAATCAATAAGGAACATACTGAGCAAGTGTGCCTTATTCCATTCGCATAATAAATCAAGGAGGGAGAGAAGCCCAGGCGATTAAAATTCAACCGATTTGAAAGAAAAGAGGACTATAAACTTCAACGATGGCTTCCAAAAACTTGTGCGATTGGTGTGCTGACATCGAGAACATCTCCATCACTCCTACTTGTGTTCACGTACATTTCAAGCCCCAAAAAGTTGAGGAAAAACCAGCACCACCGCCTAAACCAAAATGTGTCTGCAGCCAGTATACCTTCGAGCTCTCCATCGACATGCAACAATACCAAGCGCAGGAAATTCGCGTTTCTACAGTCAACAACGTTATCGTTGTCGAGGCTAAACACGAGGAGAAACACGGAGAGCATGGACATATTACTAAGGAATTTCTTCGCCGATGCACACTGCCTCCACAAAATGATGTGACCAAAGTTAAAGCCGTCCTTACATCCGATGGAATTTTGAAAATTACTGCCCCAAAAAAGAACGCTTGTAAGCCTGGCGAAAGAATTATTCCTGTTGAACAAACTGGATGTTGCTCGGCTCTGAAGTAAAAAAAAAAAATCGCTCCTCATCTGCAATGTAATTTTATTCAAATGAACCGATAATTATACATAATATGTAAAAAAAAAAGGAAACTAACAATTTTATCATATTATAATATAATTTCTTGATTATTCTCTGTATTAAAATTAATTAATTCATCGATTCATTCTTGTTATCTGCATCATACAATGTATCATTCTTGAATAATGAATTGCATTAAAGATTATAAATAAAAACGACCTATACTATAAATAAATAAAATCAAGTTGTACGATGTCACTGTCAGTTTATTATTATACATCTCTTATTGTATAAGTGCCAACGCATTTTCCTTGAACGGTTCCTCTCATGTGTGAATAATACATAAACAAGTAATATGATTCATCAGTGATAAAAGCGTGGATAATAATACATTCTCATCTTTCTATAGTGGAGTATAATAAAAACTAAAAAGATTGAGTGTATGCGGAGATGTTTTGGCGCGAAATACTCGCGCGCCTCATGGTGTAGCATGGATTATAATCTGACAGTAGTACGGCGCCGACATCTCTGATGTAACAGATGAACCAAGTTGATTTATATACTCCGTCAACAGAAGTTATATTCAGGGGAATTGAAAATGGCATCGTATCGCTTGGTTATGTGATTAATCTACGGGAAGTAACAGCATTGATTCATATGCGATTATTAAGTGCACAATAAAATCGAGTTTGTAACAAACTAGAGCGGATTAATATGCCAGCGGGCACATGTGAGATAAGTTAAATACAAAAAACGATATATCCGTTTAAAATGGCGGATGACAAACCTGCGCCCAATTCTCACCACTACAGCGAAGAAGAAGAAGACGAGGAATCGGATGGTGTAGTTGTACCAGAATTACAAGGCAGTTTATCTAAATGGACTAACTACATTCACGGATGGCAATCAAGGTTCATTGTTCTCAAAGACGGGACTCTTTCTTATTATAAATCCGAACAAGACAGCGGATTCGGGTGTCGAGGGTCCATTAGTCTCTACAAAGCAGTTATCAAAGTGGGTACTTGTCTATTCATATACCGTGTTGTTTTCATCATAGGATTAGAGCGCAGATTTGATTAGTTTCTAGTTCTCTGTTCGTTTCTTGATCTCACGAGCCTTTTATGTAATTTTTGGTTTCTGTTCTTTAGCCGATTATTTTTACGCGATATTCAGTGAGCATCCTTCCATTTTCAATCAGTATTTGTTTTACAATATTCGTATTTATTATTATAGGCACATGAATTTGACGAGTGCAGATTCGACGTATCCGTTAATGACTGTCTCGTTTGGTATTTGAGAGCCAATAGTCCTGAAGAAAAACAGCGTTGGGTCGATGTTTTAAAATCTTACAAGGTAATATCGCTCCCTCTTTTCGCATACCTCCGTTATATCATTCTTTATCTAATTTTAGGAAGTTTTGTAAAAAAAAAATAGCTTCCCAAGTTAGAGAAAATCAAATTTTGCCTTCACAATTCTACAGAATCTCACTATAGATTCAAAACTATCGTTCATCGTCACATGATTCAGCATTCGCCATGGAAGAGTTTCATTTTTCGTTTGGAAAACAATGTTTATATGCATTTTATTCAGTTTTATATAAAACGCTGTTTCTTAAGTTAGCGAAAATCACATTTCTCGTTTATACTACCCCCAAATCTCATCGTAGACCTAAAACTATCTTTTATTTTCACTTGATTTATCAATCGCTATTACATAAATTTAGACTCTCTGTTTGAGACAACATTTTCATGCTCTAAGTTAACAAGAGCCAAATTTCTCCGTCATACTTCCCAGGAATCTCACCTCAGACTTGAAATCATAATTTATTTATACTAGACTAAATAATCGCTACTACAAAGGCTATTTTTCAGTTTCAAAAACACCACATTTTTACTTATTCCGTAAATTCCAGGCTGAATCTGGCTATGGAAGTGAAAACAGTCTCAAACGACATGGCAGTGCAGTTTCCCTCACCTCCAATACTCAGTCAACGGCGAGTGGTGGGAGTTTCAGTAAACGGGGGCTCAGAGGGCTGAAGGAAAAACTTGCGGAGATGGAAACTTTCAAGAATATATTAATACAACAAATTGATACCCTGCAAAAATACTTCGACAACTGTGCGGACGGGGCGAAAATTTCACCTGTCAAAGGTCTGCGAGAGAAATGAATTCTAAACTGATTCAAACCGAAATGAAGTTTTTTTTTTTTTCCAGTCAAATTCATCCGACGCATCATTTTCTGTAATCAATACGACTAGTTATTTCTTCTCTAGAAAGTACGCTTCCAGTAGATGTGACTTTCGATCCAGCAGAACAATCCGTTGACTTCAAAGGTGAAGCTATTACCTTCAAGGCTACCAGCGAGGGAGTTTTAGTCACTCTTCAACATTGTCTGGAACTAATGACTCAGAGAGAAGACGCTTGGCGTCGTAGATGGGAAAGAGAAGTTGAAAAGCGAAGAAAAGTCGAAGAGCTATACTACAAAGCTGTTAAAGAGCAGTTTGTAGCTTCCAGAGAAGATTTTCCTAGGCCTAGAGTCCTGATCCACGGGGGACCAGACTACGAGGTGTGATTTGTGCAAGAATTACTAGAAATTATCATGAAACACGTTTTTCAGCAAAATTTCTTCATGTTATTGAGATTTTATTGCCTGTTTAGCAATTTGCAGCTCTTCCAGCTCTGTTTGTTGTGTATTTCCATTTTTTTCGTTACTCTTGACCTAGAATAAGCAACATTGCTACATTAAGACAAGAGAAATTACGCACTCCCCACCCAAGTGTGTCAAATTAATGTCCCAATGTATTGCTCCACTCATTTGTATGTAGAGAAAACCTCCGCGGCTATACCATACGACTACTAATTGTCTTATGTAATAAATTTGGATGACAATGTCTCGGAATAATTGCGAGTGTTGATAAAACTTTTGTCTGTGATTTTTCGCGGTCGTCAAAAATTAGTGCGCCGATTTATTTGATAGTTAAAAATCCTTCACTGTATAGATCGTTTGAACTGATAGCATTTTGTTTCATTTGGATTTCTCATTTTATTCATTATATTTTCGCTAATATGTTAGTAATGAACTCGAAACGTAATAACATTAACGGTTTAATTAGTCAAGTGAGTAAGGGGTTTCCTAATTTTCATAATTTCAATAAATTTTCAGAATTTATTGTGAATATGGTTATGAAAGAAAGTCTTATTAGTAGATTACGAAACTAGGATATAGAATTTTCGTTCTATGCTTTAAATAGTCTAGATCCTGTTTATATTCCAGCTGATATAATTCTAATAGGATGTAGTCGTCCACATTCTAGCGAAAGTTGATTGGCCATATGGTTGATCGTCATATAAAATGGGAAAATCACTAATGTTAATTCGTATTTAATGATGCGGATCATAATATTTTGATAATATACAGGTGTGGGATATATATGTCATAATCTATGTCTGTAATACCATTAAGGATTACATCACCGATTGATGTTCTATTCAATACATACGCAATGAGAAGTTTTAGCTTGACACTGGTTAGTAACTTGGTTCTGACTCAGTAACAGAATATTATTTCAAGTTAGTAGATCCGCGGAGCTCAGGAGAAAAGGTTCTCTCTGAATCCTGGCTTTTTGTTCTCAACGAGTAAAATCTTAACAATTTTAACTTCTCAGTATTAACTATTAGATAATACAAGACTATGGGCAAAATGAAAATCAAGACTAAATTCTTTAGGGTAAGTAAAAAGGAGATAAGAAAGAGTGATAAAAAACTGATCAGCTTCATATCTCGTACATTATTTCTTTTTATTATCATGTTTCATTATTTATATTATATCTCTAAAAAAGTAGCGTTTCGTGTCAAATGTTAATCTATAACTGAACTTTGTTCTGATAATATGAAAGCACCAATAATGATGATAATACCAAATGAAAAGTACAGTATGCAATATGCAAAAGTAAGAATCACTAATATAGTAATATACGTTGTGTTGGAGATTCAGTACTTTGAAGACCTTTTTACTCATGTTATTTCAGTTTACTCACTAAGTCTGTTTGATATTCTAATTCAAAGTAAACCGTTCTTGGTTCATAGTTCATTCCTGTTATACGAGACAAGCGTACGTTTAGCATTGAGTTAAGTTTCAAGTCCAATTATAAACAGCTTGATTTAGCGTAGCAAATCGAAGGTCAAAGATAGTAGCATTATTGAACGCTATACAATGGTTCGTAATTAAGAAGAAACGCAGAAATATAAGTTTCTCTCGCATCAATTAATATCTTTTAAAATATTTACAACAGGAAGGTCCTCACAGCACGCTTTGTGACGAGGAATTTTACGACGCTGTTGAAACAGGCTTGGACAAAATTGACGAAGAAAATCAGCTCAGGGATAGATTGAAGCAGAAAGTTGTCTCCATTCCAACAAGCCCAACAACTCCTGCAGCAAAGCACAGGCTTTGGCCCGAAGTAAATATGAAATAAATTCTCTTTGCATGTTTGATATTACTCTGATCATTATCTGACGCAATAATTAATTTCCTATCCATTATTTAGATCGACAAAGTATCAACGGAACAGCTGCATTACGCAAGACTTGGTGTCGGAGGAGCTGGAGGGTGGCAGTTGTTTGCAGAGGATGGAGACATGCGCATGTACAGACGAGAGGAAGAGGCTGACGGTCTTGTAGTAGACCCGCTAAAGGCTTGCCACGTTGTTAAAGGAGTAACCGGCCACGAAATTTGTAACATATTTTTTAGCCCAGAGTATAGAAGCGGGTGGGAAGCAACTCTGGAAGATATGACTGTAGTGGAAAAAATATCCGACGATACTTTAGTCTTTTTACAAACGCACAAACGGATATGGCCAGCCAGCCAAAGAGACGCTCTATTCTGGTCGCATTTGCGGAGGGTTCCAGACGACCAAGATGCAGACGCACACCCTTTGTGGATAGTCTGTAATCATAGTACAGAGTATACAGAACACCCTGTAAGTCTTTATGGCCTAATGATAGAAGAAAGAGGGAGAGACTCACATTAGTTTTCGACACTAATTATTTGCTGATATTCTTTTATCTTGTTATAGCCAAACGCTGGAAAGTGTGTTCGAGTTTACTTGACCGTTTGCCTCGTTTGCCAAACGTTTGTAGACCCTCCCAAGGAAGGAAGTGCGATCAAGAGAGAAGATATTACCTGTAAAATCACATACTGTTCTGTGGGTGTGTAAAAATCACTTTTATTCTTTCGATTCGAAGCTTTATGATTTACTTTTTAATATATCTCATTATTGATATGTGATTAATTTTATTTCAGTTAATCCAGGCGGTTGGGCTCCGGCTTCAGTACTTAGAGCAGTCTACAAACGAGAGTACCCGAAATTTTTAAAGCGTTTCACTAACTATTGTGTCGACCAATGCAAAAACAAGCCAATTCTTTTCTGAGGAATTCTTAGCCCGGTGATGTATATTGAAGTATTCAAATTTTCTATCAGCTCGGATGTGATAGGAATAAACTGAGATATGAATATAGTTGAGATCGCTCCGAATACCGAATATATTTAAAAACAAATAAAATAAAAAATAAAAGGGTGTGGTTAAATGTTTATTCAAAAAAATTCTTGCTAAAAGCCTAAAGCAAAGGGCTTCTGCAACTTTGCTATATTATGCAAATGATATTAATTATTACAGCTCGATAAGTAGCTACTTAACGAATAAATCGAATTCAATGTTCGTTTGGATAGATTTTTGAAATGTAAAGAAACCTTTATTTTTTGAATTTTATTTCTGATCTTAGAAAAGTCTTTCTTATATTTAATTCAATTCAATTCAATTCGATTCAATTTGATTTAATTTAACTTCACGGGATATACGAGCATTTCGTTTTGTCGCAAACATTCGTTTATTTAGTTTTCTTATTTATACTACATATACATAGAGTTAACGCGAAGAATAATAAGTCTATGAATTCGATTCAGTCTCCCAACTCCGCACAAAGTATTCAAGAGTTATTTAACATTTATTTTTCGCCTTATTCATTTATCTCTTCAAATGATTATTCGTGTTTATAAATTAATCTCGTTTGTCAATGTCCAAATGCTAACGATGCTTTTTTATGTCTTATTGTATTTAAAAAAAAAAATCTATTCAAGATTTTCAATCATTTCTGAGCGAATTTCTTCCTAAAAGGATACCAAGTCGATTATTAAGCCTGAAAATAATCCAGGAGATGACAAGTTGTCTTGAAAATGCAAACGAAAGCTGAAGAAAAATCAGAGTTTATTTACGTAATTTTCTGTCGTCTTCTGTGTAAATTTCTATACATACATATGTAGATGCAAAGAAATACTAAGCAATTCGAATAGGTAATTTTTAAATGTGTGTATAACTCCAGCTGATCAAATGGTAAATAATAGGTAATTAGAGAGGAGGGAGATAAAGAGGGGAAAAAAATATTGTCCAGTTGTACAAATTATCGAAATTCATAAACATAATTAATAATTAATAACTAATAATTAATAATAATAATGATATAAATATAAATATAGCGAAAAAAATGTATGATAATAAAAGTTATATTCATATTTTTATTTATACAACTACTATACATATTATACTATTATAATAAATTAATGTGTCTGTTGATGCGTACAAGAGAATATGAAAATGAATTATAAAGAAAAAAGAAAACGAGAAAAATAATAACGATATGTTGTAATAAAGACTGTTATAGTTTACATATAAATATTAAAATGATACAAAAAATAAAAAGAATATTAAATTAAATTATAATTATTATCTTATACATATTAAGACTTTTTTCTATTTTATTTAAAAAAAAAAATCGAAAACGATGTAAACGTTTCTTGAATACCAAATTACGTACACATAGTATTAATATTATCGAGTATGTGCTAATTTGCCTTAATTTCGGCTTCTATATACATAATTATTTTTGAATAAATAATTTCGTGGTATCTTCGGCCGATATTCGCTATCTAAGAGTCGAGATCGCGAGGCGGAGAAACACACACACGTAGACTCATCGTAAGCTGTGTACAGTGTAATGTGTATGTCAAGTAGGGTGTTTTGTGATCGTGCATAAAATCTCTCCGAGTGTAAATACGAATGAATAAGGCTAAAGTTTCGAGAAATAATTGTAGAAGAAGAAAAAAGAAGCAGCATATTATCATAAGGCGTAGATAGAAGCGTTAATAAAAGATGAACACAATTGTTGCACTTAATAACCAAACCGCTGGGAGAGATAAGATTATAAGGTTATGTTCGACCCGTTTCATACATACTAGGATAAGCAAACACAAAAACGATTCGTAAAAACAAACATGATTTTGTACAGATTTAACAGGTATTTATATTTTCTCTATCGTTTTTCAGACTGCTTCAATACGGCAGCCGAGCTAGTTGGTATTTCTTTCAAAATGGTGAAAAAACACGACAAAAAATCGACGTTCTTAAATCCCTCGAATACACATTCAGCTCTTTCCGAAAACGTACGTATATCCGTAAAATTATGAATTTTGATTTTTTGGAAAATCCAAAATTCACTAAACAATAAAAAACAATAATCGTTTTTACTTTTCCTAACAGTATTGAGGCTTGGAAGATTCTTGGACTCTCTTCACTCGGCCTTATCTTCGATGAGATATCCTGACCTAGTAATAAGAATAACAATGACATTGTCTAAAATATCAAACGCTTTATTCCTCTTAGCGGATCATATCATCTGGTTTGGTAGAGCGGGTATTTGTCACGTAAATGTAGACAAATGGAATCAAGTATCGAACAAATATTGGCTGATGGCTATAGTCATGAATTTAGTTAGAGACGTTTATGAAATATCGCAAATAATGGAGCGAGAGAGTGTCGGCTTGAGACTCAGAGCTATCAGGCAGTGTAAATTTAATCTGCCTGTACAAATACGGGCCTTTTTATGCGTCAAGAATCACACGGATGTATTATTGGACACTGTTAAAAACAGCTGCGATCTTTTCATTCCACTCACGTCCCTTGGCTATACTAAATTGAATCCTGGAGTTGTCGGCTTACTAGGATTCATTTCTTCAGCTGCTGGTATCTACAGCCTTATTTATCCGCTGGCTAAACTCAGTCCTGCGTAATGGAATCGATTTCAGAAGAAAAGATTCTTACGTATTCTTTTCTTTTCGCGTTGTTTTTATGCTTTAAAAAATCGTTTTGGCGTTAGTTCAACTCAGTTATGGTTTTGGGGAAATTTGGACTGCCTAAACGTGAGATTTCCGCGTATAAAAACTATTCTTTCAAGTATTTTTTATCTCGAACATTCCGAACGAATGTTCACCTATGTATATTGTATTCGTGTATAGGTATTTTCTATGGTAAAGTGTATTGGGGAGAACGGATTTAAGATTAAGGAAGTTACGTACTTATAGAGTATTACGTATTAGGTAATGATTAACTATTATCGAAACCGAACGTGTATCATGTAAAATTTGTTCAATTTTGTACATTTATATTTCTTTTTTAAATTTTTCTAAATAATACTTGAATGTTTGTTATTAATATTGTCAAATTCTTCATCTCACTTAAAACTGAAACGAATTTGCCAATTAAAAATTGCTCAAACTTTCATAAATTCTCTAAAGTCTTCCTTGAAGAATTTTCTTTTCGTTTCTCTTTTTTCTTTGCTAGTTTTATAACTTTTGGATCTCTCCTGAAAAAAATACAACTATTTCAACAGATGATTCCAGTTTCGAAGTTACTTTGATCCGGATTTTTCGAAGAAATGGATTGACTAATTCGTTTCAGTTTATGGGACGCATTCCTCTTACCCAGAATTGGAACCTAAATCACCACGATTATATAGAACGCAATAATAATTCTAAACTTTTTTTTTGGTCCATCCCAGTCACGATATTAATGAGTTACACAGAGATGACAAGGAAATCTGAATTATCTCATAGTCAGTTGTGATTCCATTGCAGTAGCTTGACAATAATTCGACGAAAATATCAAATCGTATAATCTGAGTATATGTTAGAGTAAAAAAACTACTCAGAAACTATTTTATTATTACTTTTTAAACCAGAAATGGCTCTGCGAATAAAAAATTTGTTCAATTATCTAACTCTCACATATTCGTAAGTATGTTGTATATATTTATCAGCAATTTCTTATCGGAATAAAAATTTTTCATTCAAAAATCTAAATTCATTATATCGAACTATAGATGCTACAGCGTCCTGGCGGTCAGCCCCTGTGATTTGAGGACAGTACCCTTGAAATTACAATTTCCTGATATATTTTCCGCAGAAGAAAAATCTGCTGTTAATCGGCCATCACTCCAAGAAAGTGGTAAAAATTTGAAAACACAGTTCTGTTCTAATATTTATAGATATACACCTGAATGAAACAACGAATTAAGAAATGGTAAGTAAATTCAATTAAGGAAATATATTGAATTTTTATAGTTTCCACGACGGTGAACTTTTCGCTATCTATAAACGAGCTGAATGTTCTTGATATAAAGAATTTGGTGAGTATATATTTGTGAGAAACTCTCCTATTCATATACATATGTATTATTTTTTATTTCTCCTGCGGAAAAAAACATGATACGTGTATTAATAATATTCTACGCGGTCACAGGACGTCGAAATAGATTTAGGAATGACACAAAAATGGTACGATCATAGGCTGGCCCCAGATTATAAAACTAGAAAATTAGCCGTACTTGGTGCAATTTGGCAACCAAAAATCACATTCGTTGTTGGAAATAAGTGCTCTACAGATGTAATTACAACTGGAAACGATCAGACTCAATTTTGGAGAGGAACTTCTAATGGAAGCGTATTTTACAGCGAACGGTTTGTGCAAGTTTTCGTATATCGATATAGTAACGTAAAAAATAGATACCCAAAAAATAAATACAAAGAAGAAGTGCTTTTCTTTGCGAATGAATTATTTTTTTCCAAAATTAATCGTACATTATTTCTTACTCAGGGTTTTTGTCAGACCCAAATGTACGAAGGATCTGATGAAATACCCATTCGACTCGCAGACCTGTTTTCTGAAAATTGGATCTTGTAAGTTATATCTGTGTGTGTAGTACATTCTTTTTCCATATGAATATTTTTTAATAATAATGGACTAATTTTGCGAGTCTAATTATTTTAATTGAATAGTTTTTCTTAGACAGATTTACAGCCGACGAAGTGAGCCTGGAGTGGAGTTCCGAAAAGCCTGTTGAATTACGAGTGGAAAAAGAATTGGGAGAATTTCGTATCGATAAATTCAAGACTTATAATGAAATAGACATAAGAAGTGCTGGAAATTTCAGTGTTTTAGTCCTCGAGATTCACCTGAGTAGATACAGTCGTAGAGAAGTTATACAAAGCTTTATTCCAAGCGTTATTTTAGTGAAAATGTCCTACGGTGTTTTTTGGATGAAATTATCAGGTAGATGAAATCGACGTCTGTAATAGAAACGATATTTAACGTATTGTAATGAACTCTTTTTCTCCCCTTCTACAGCTATTCGAATGCGAATTTTCACTTGCCAATTTTCTCTCGTTGGGATGCTCTTTCTCTTCACAAATTCAAACTGTGGAGTTTCGAATTTAACTTATTTAAAGGTAACGATTAGATTACCCAATTCAGCCATTATTTTCACCCTCAAAAATGAACGACAAAAATAATTATTATTATTTCGCCAAATCTCAGGCTCTTGATATTTGGTTCCTGGTCTGCTTAGCCTTCGTACTTTTTCCGCTAACGGAAAGTGTTCTTATTCATCATTTCGATACATTGGAAGAGAATTTCGACTGCATTGAGGTAATAGCATTGATTTTCGATACAGATTTTTTGAAAGTTGATTAACGACAGTTTTTAATATTTTTCAAGACCGAATTCGAGACAGAGTATGAAAGAAAATCTGCAAAGAAGATAGCGGTTTGGATCGACAAGATTTTATCTCTTCTTCATCCCATCGGACTTCTTTCTTGCACAATATTATTTTTCACCTTATTTAACGTCAGGGAAGATATGAATGATTAAAGTCGGTCAAAAGTATGATTTATTAATCTTACAGAGTATACAAACAATATTTTATTGGACGGAGACGGATTTATCTTATAATATAAGTAAAAATGAATGGAATGTTATTATTGCTAACATAAAATATAGAATTTTATAATTTTATACTTGTACAACTTGTTTTGATATAAATTCTTGGTCTCTATCCCACAGAGCTGAACAAATCCAGTTCAATTGGTAGCAGCAATCGAATATTTCCGGTCTTGTTACCGATTTGTTTGTATCAATTCTTATCACTTTTACTTTCCATTTATCCTCGAATTCTTTCACCTGGGAATCGGAGACCGCCAAAGTCGACCAGACTTTGTATCTAATGAATGATAATAGATAAATATTATTACCACGTCTATGAAGTACGATATTAATATCAACAATAGCTGAAATTTTTACCTTGTCCCTATCACGATACTAGCTGGTTTTTCTTTTATCGCTGCCATCGAGTTCATCAGTTGAGGTATATCGTTGAAAGTCGGCGCATCGTCGAAAGAAAATACGGAACAAATAGCGTCGACTTTATCTTTGCAAGCCTTTACAGCGTATTAGATAAATGTAAAAAAAAATAATAATAATGATAATAATAAAAAGGAATGAAATTTGAAAAATTTTAAATTATTAAACGTACAGGTAAAATGTGGCTGTATTTTTTGATCCCATTTTCGGAAGCGTCCCAAAATTGTAGTTTGAACAAAACGACCTTGTCCCAGATTTTGACCGGCCAAAAAATGTTCGTTCTTTTAATACCATTTGTTTCCATATAAATTGTACTCGACGAATTTCCTTTAGTACCAGATAGACGCGATACCACAGAGCTTTTTCCTACTCCGGATTTTCCTACCATAAATATTTTGTAAGATACTTCTTCGATCGACGATGGTATCGGAGGTCTTTCTAATAATCCTAAGAGATAAGAAACAATAGGGAAGCTTATCTTTTCATCATTTTGGTAAATTTGAAAATAAATAGAGAACAGAAATTTTGCGGTGATAATTGGCGTACCGTAAAATCTTCTCTTGTTGGTTGAACGAGCGTAGAAATGATGCAGTAATGATTCGCCCTCTGCAGAACTCAACCAATCCATTTTTATCGCATTATTCATATCGTAATAGATTATAGATAAACGCTATACTCGATCGGCTAGAAACAATATGATATACGTAGTTATATTTTATATGAAATGTGAAAGAAGAAAGGCTCGAAGCATGCTGTACTGCAGTCCAGCATCGATATACATATATTCTCAATCTCATTGACTCTTCGATCTTGAATAAATCTAGAAAATTGAAATTCGTTTGAACGATCGCATCGATCGATAACCGATAACAACTAGGAATGTTTAATGTATATGAATTCGTCACGAAAATGATATCTGTGACACGCATCATTATAAATTGTCAGTTTTATCTAATATACGCTCAATTGCCAGTCTGTATCACAGTGCGCAAGCGCTCTTTTACATTTCTGAATAGGAACTGTATGGTTTGTTAGTGATAAGTGTTACATCGTGTTTAATTCGTCAGATGTGGTAGTAGATGCGTTTGTGTTACATCAGCTTCGCATGTACACGAAGCTATTTGAACACTAGTGTTGTTAAAGCTTTCGGAAGTGCCGCGCGGTCGTGCATTAGTGTCAGATATATCGTCATGGACGTCCGCGTCGCTCCGGAGCTGGTTTCAGGAGCTGAAAATGGTGATCGAATAGATGATGAAGTACGGAAATATAATTCCGTGCCAAAATACGGTTTCAAAGTTAAACTAGACCACAAATTTCCCGAAAAATGGAAGCAGTTATCATCCGCTCGGATAAGACAAATCCCACAATTATTTCCCCTTACAATAAGGTAAGAATTAAATAAACCTGCGAGTCTCTGGAATATTTATTATCTTCTATTCACGGAGCAGCTGGCTTTGCGCATCCGCAATGGAAAGCGGGAAACGTAGTTGAAAATAGAGAGCGGGAAAATTTAAACGCCCGTGAAATGTTGTTTCTGACTTCCGGTATCGAAATTTTACCTCAGTTATTCGATTCAATCAATCAAAGTCGCTTGGTTTCACACTATGCTTCAACATATCAATGAAATTGTTGTCGATCATTATATTATCGCAGATATCTGGAATCAAGACATGTATTAGAAATTATCGTGAGTGAATCAGCTACGAAAGGAAAGTTATCTACACAGATCGAACGTATCCTTACGACAATTTATCTATAACGTATACGCACGTGCAAAATGAAATATCGCGGCTATACTTATATGGACTTCTATGAATTTCGCACCGATTTTTAAGATGAACAATTAAAACTTGCCTATTTTCATTTGCCTAGAAGAAACAGCAGCGATTTTCACAGTTCGCTGTATTAAATGTATGGATTTTTAGGTATCTTGCATATTGGGTCAAAGTTACCAGACAAGGGCGAGAGCCGATCATGGACTACGTATATCTAAAAAACGGAAAACAAATTTATGGTAATACACGAAGGGCTTTTTACTCCACGATGTAAATCCATCTAGATTTATATTGTCCATTCAAAATCTCGTAAACTCGATTTAGGTGCCCCGATCGGTGGCCTCGGCGGTGGAACAATAAATCGCGGTTTCAAAGGAGAATTTTGCAGATATGCTTTAAGGCCCGGTATATATGAGTATGAAACTATTCTCGCAAATCAATTTATCGTCACAATTCAAGACGCCAGTGGAAGCACAATATATCAACGAGTATTGTCGACTGAACGGTAATTATAAATAATGATAATAATATCGAATGAACTTGCATAAAACTTTTTTCAAATAAACTATCCAACTCTTTGATCCTTTTTCAAAGTAAACCGAAACATCTCAAGTCTTGGAAATGGGGATTCGACGGTTCTAAAGCCTCTTACACCGCGTTGTATCCTCGTGCTTGGACAACGTACGAAATAGAAGAGCATAAAGTGAAGTTAACGTGTCGTCAAGTGTCTCCGGTAATTCCTGAGAATTACAAAGACAGTTCTTTACCATGTGCAGTATTTGTGTGGGAAATTGAAAACAACTCCGAACAAGATCTCAACATCAGTATTACATTCACATTCAGAAATGGTATCGGAAATGAGAAAAGTGACAAAAAAGGTGAGCTCCACACGCGATACATTTTTTATTGACTTATCACGACTCATATCGTAAGAATCATAAATCTTCTAGACTCAGTCTAGACGATTCGGAGACTTCCTCTTCTGGCTATATAGATATATTTTTCAATAATTATGACTCAATCTTCAGAATAAATATTATATAATTTTACTTAATTAGCATCTGACAGAACTGGTTACAACGTATTTTAATGAGCTGCTCGATTCCATAAGAACGGATTTATGTTTGCTCAGAGTTTGTAGAGATTATAACTAAGAATTGAGGAGTCATCGTGGCACCTGCTACCGCGGTTACATATATGGATTATTTATCTATAACACGATCTTTGAAATTTGTACATTTCTTATCTAGACTTGATTATATGAAGTACGTGCGCCTAGCCATGAATCAGAAAAGAAATAGGGCAGAGAAAATGATAATAAATACTCTACGAAAAACGTCTGCAACCGTTTCTCTCATTCCTAAATCGCAGCACAAATTATTTTTCCTAATCATCAGGAGAGAAATGGAACGAACATTTCGAAGGCGAAGGTGGAGTTTCGGGAGTTATGATCCACCAGGAAATCGACGATATGCCTTGCACTTATGCGATAAGCTCGAGGTCAAGGGATGGCGTCCAAGTCACACGGACGTTAAGCTTCGATCCGATTGGAAAGGGCGAATCGATTTGGCAAGATCTTGAGACTGATGGTAAACTCGACGAAAAATTGATAAAAACTTCACCTAGAACAGGTAAATGGATTTTTCTAATCCATAATTTGATCGTTTGTAGAAGTAAGAAAGATTATTTAGAGATGCGGGAAAAATCTGCACAACGTTGCTCTCTCGCAGAAGAAAAATTCTTCGGATGTTGAGAACCCAAAGTTTTCAATTCTTTATACTGATCTAATAGCCTAGTCTGATTTATGCAACTTTTCAAGCATTCGTTTTGTATTTTTCGATTCTTTAGTAGGTCCCATCGCCGCGGCAGTGTCATCAAGAGTTTTGGTCAAAGCCAAAGGGTCGAGTGATCTCGAATTCGCACTGATCTGGGACATGCCAAAAATCCATTTCCACTGCCGAATGAAAGAATATCTTAGGTAGCTATGCAAGTACATTGAAATGTTCTAAAAAATGGGTATTGTCGTTCTCAAATTCGTTTATGAGATCATTTATAAAGTATTTTGAAAAAAGTTTAAAGAAATGATTCCGGGAAGAAAATTTTTCAGCCTATGCCGCCAACTATTATTTCTTTTCCCAAAGATATTACACCAAGTATTTTTACGACTCGGAACGATCCTCTGCCCCTGAGATATCGAGGTACGCTTTAACGAGTTTCAACTCATGGGAAAAGGAAATAGTCGAATGGCAACGGGAAGTACTCGATGATCCTGATCTACCAGATTGGTATAAAAGCGCTCTCTTTAACGAGTTATATTTTATTGCCGATGGAGGTACTATCTGGATACGCAGCGACGAAGCCGATACTTATCCCGATACAGATCCGAGGTAGGATTCGATAAGTGAATTAAAAAAACTTTAATGTTCTTCCTTCAATCGTAAATTTTTTTCTTCTTCGTATAAATCATTTGCTCGAAAAGTGGAACACATCCAAAAATTGTAATTTTCCTTGAAGATCGTCGTTTATAAATTTTAGGGAATTAATGGGGTCGTTCTAAGCTTCAGTTTGGATTTTTCTTCCCCCTTATTTTTTTTTTTTGCATTTTAAATTACCCCAGGAAGGAGTATGGCCGTTTCGCAGTTCTCGAGGGCCACGAATACCGGATGTACAACACCTACGACGTTCATTTTTACGCTGCCTTTGCCTTAGCCCTGCTTTGGCCAAAATTGCAAGCTAGTTTACAGTACGAATTTCGGGACACTGTTAGTCTTGAGAATACAACGATATGGACGACTCTTTATGACGGTGCTAAACAACATAGGAAAGTCAAGGGATCGATTCCCCACGACATCGGTGACCCGTGTAGGTATAGCTATACCTATATATGTGTTATATAAGCATCTGTATGAATAAAATGTGAATAGGAACAACTTTTGGCTTTTTTTTTACAGATGAGGAGCCCTTCAAACTTATCAACGCCTATTGCATCCATGACGTCTCAGATTGGAAAGATCTGAATCCAAAATTCGTAGTAAGCTGTTACAGAGACTATAATTTAACTAGAAACGTGCAGGATCTGACGAATTTGTGGCCAACTATCAAAGAGGTGATAAGATTGATTAATCTCATTAAACTTTCGTGTAACTGTGGGTCTAATCTTAATCGTTACGGTTCAATCAGCATACAAGCTCACAATTTGTACACGAGAGGTAAAAGATTGAAGAGTATCGAGAAGGATTGATATTTGCAAATTTACTCATTCGCATTCTGACGAATTTTTAATCGTATTTTTTTGGAAAATTAATTTACCTTTCAAAGAATTGTATTTTGTATAATGGAGAAAAAATGTATATCTTTTTTTCTTTCTTCGGCTGAATAGGTGATGGACCTAAGTCTAACTTGGGACAAGGACGGAGATGGGCTAATAGAAAACAGCGGATTTCCTGACCAGACCTACGATACATGGGTGATGGAAGGAAACAGGTAAAATATATTTTTTCACTCTAGCAATAAACGAACTATACAGTTCTTGTAAAATACAATTTGTAGTTATTCGGTTTTCAATATCTTCACGTAAATATCGGATCGCAGAGAAACAAAGCTATCAAGCTATTTGTGACCCGGATGTTTTTCGACCGCATTTTAACGACCGCCAATTTATGTCGTCGGCGTTTAAATTGATACCCCCAGCCATGTGATACAGATACAATGATATATAATTTTTGTCTGTATAGATACAAATTTACCTATACATACACATAAGGCCATGTTGTGGAAAAGCCTTAGTGAGAAATCTATATATCGACTTCTTTATCGCCTCTCGTATCCGTAGCTATCTTTATTATTCCCCGTTTCTTTACTGCCCCTTTTTACTGTCGTTTTTGCATTGCGATACTCACGCAAACGCTTCTTTATTTATATTATCGTCGTAGAAAAATTCATTACTTTAAATTTCGAAGCGGGAAATTAGGTACTTTACTCTAAACGTAGGCGTTTCAGTACTGGACAAAAGAGATACAGTTCGGCTTTGATTTTGGTTTTCGTTTCGATAAATAATTATGAATAATTAGGGGCTTTTTCGCTTTTCGTGTTTCAATTACTTTTCTCTTTTTAACAAGTCTCTTGGGTAATAAATTAGTATAAAAATTTGTTCCATGTTTACATTTTTAGTGCATACTGCGGTAGTTTATGGCTAGCATCGTTGAGATGCGCTTCAAAGATCGCAGAGATACTTGGAAATGTTGAAGATTCTGCGAGGTATAATGAAGTATTGGAAAGAGGAAAAGTTGCTTTCGAGACGAACTTGTGGAACGGTAAATAACATACTAAATATAAACAAATTAAAACAAAAATTTTTGCAACGAGTTTAGGAGTGGGTAATAAAATTTGATAAAAAAAGCGGTAATAAAATTACAAAAGAAGTAACCTGCGCTGCAGTTCCGAATTATATAGCGCAGGAACTTCTAAAGGTGATAAAAATTTTATTGCTATGTAGCCGCTCGTATTTGTATTTACCAATTTTTTTCTCTTTTCTTAATTTATTTCACCTTTTCTATCATCGTATAAAATTCACGATATGGCAGCGGAGAATCTACCATAAATAGCCACTGCTATACAGACACGTTGTAAAAATTTGTAATTCCTCTCTTGCAGCTCTTTTTAATTTCTGCACGCATTCACGATTTTTTTATACAGCTTTACATAAAATTGTTACTTTCTTTCTGTTCGTACTATTCAGGGAAATATTACAACTTCGATAATAGCAAGAAACGACACAGTACCTCCATCATGAGCGACCAGCTTTGTGGTCAGTGGTTTTTACAAGCA
Organism: Tenthredo distinguenda; assembly: GCA_947538915.1. Classification (NCBI taxonomy): domain Eukaryota; kingdom Metazoa; phylum Arthropoda; class Insecta; order Hymenoptera; family Tenthredinidae; genus Tenthredo; species Tenthredo distinguenda. The sequence goes on from OX384535.1 coordinate 2,593,766, forward strand.
ACTGGTTTCGGACACGACGTAAGTAGATAATTAATAATTATATCATTTATACATTGATTTTATTTGTTCTTTTTAAGTAGAAGATAAATATTTAGTAATACCGTTAATTGATTTTCAAATTTGTTAATTATAAAGGCTCTTGTAGCGTTCTCACTGTTTTGGTTGGTGATAATCTGCAGAACCAACGGCTAGATATATTTACAGTATGCAAATACTGCCTTGGTAAAAATTTATCTCTCAAAGTCTCAAAATTATTTTCCGAAGATTGTCTCGATATCTGAAGAATTACGTCCTTTCATGTTCGATAAAATAATTTGTTTCTCTAGGTCTTTCAGTCGGACAGGGTAAAGTCTGCTCTCAAAACAATTTATGAGAATAACGTGTTGAAATATAATAATGGAAAGCAGGGTGCTGTTAACGGTTTTTTGCCTACTGGGGGTATTGACATCATGACAATACAGAGTGAAGAGATGTGGATAGGCGTTACTTACGGTCTCGCAGCTCTGATGATTCACGAAGTAAGTCGATCCGAAATTTTATTACCATTCAAAAAATACTTGTAATTTCGGTTTGTCTAATTAAATCGATTTATCTGATTACAGGGAATGACAGAAATTGGTTTCAAAACTGCTGAAGGCGTCTACAGGACTATATACGAAAGGATAGGGATGGGCTTCCAAACGCCCGAAGCTCTTTCTTCGAATAAAATTTATAGATCCATCGGTTATATGAGGCCCCTTTCAATCTGGGCCATGCAGCATGCTTGGCGTATGTCGAAGGCGAAATTATCGTAAGAATTGCTTTGACATGTATTCTTGTTATTTTTTTGAACTTGGTTCTATTTCATTTTTTATTATATACATGATACATCTGAACATTGCGCATATGCTTGCATTGTAATTGAAAGTACACGTTATACTCACACATATTATATGCCTATACCAGCAGGTTTAGTTCCATTATTACTAATGTTTTTGGAAATAAATGTAATCTTCACTCAAATATTTCGAAAGTATATTTACAGATATTTTTGATCATCGTAATTATTTCCTATTTATATATTATCTGGGCGTTTGTGCTGTTGTTTAATTATTTTTAATATTATAATATTCAATATACTAAGAAAAGACTTTTAATTACTTTCATGTACAGTGTTTTCAATGCAATAAATTGCATGTTTTCTAAAATTGGGTACATTTATAATTTTAATTAGTTATATTTTGAATAAAAAAGAAAGTTAAATTTACTAATGAAAGCCGACTAATAATTATCCGTAATGTCTAATAAATTGAAGACTCTGCAGTATAAATTGAATTTTCTTGTGATTGGAGGCAAGATTAGATCAATACTGACATTAAGGCTGTAGACGAGCTGAGAATCCTCGTTAGACAACTGACTGGATTAACGAAATATTTTAGAGGATCGAAAATTCGCAGCTTAGCTTAGGCTAACGAAGGTAGTCTGCACACGGTGGCTGGTATAATTACCACTAGTTCTGTGAATAATAATCAATTCAACTCTAATGCTATAATAAGAAAATGGAAAACATCACTGAAAATTGGTAAATTTGTCGCCTCTTAGATGTTGGGCATCAGGAGTAGCACACGGGGTGCAAAATGGTATTGCCATTGTACTGATGAATCGGCAAATTACTTTTGCCGCACACATCAATGCGCCTTATTGGATGCTACCCGCATGCTAGTCTTGTAGGTAAGGCTGCATATCATTATGCGCGCTAATGTTTGTGCTGAAAGTAGTTCGACCATTCGACCGCAAGATGGCGATATCATTTGGCACATCGTTCGCCCTACTTGTTTTGCAATATGGAGCACTGATCTAGATCAATAGCACCTGTCGTGGGGTCAGTGGCCCGCGTGGCGTCGAACAGTGCAGAGGGGGGTTATGTTAACGAGATTCGACTGACAGGTATCGTAATAAATATACATACTGTGAAAGTGAATAAGTGGTCGCAAGTTATACATTGCACTCAGTGAGGGAAAAAGATTAGTGTCTAATATTTACCGGTATTCTACAGAGACATAAAGGCTTTATCCAAAATGCAGATCACCTCTACACACGAGAGTATCGTCGCAGTTTCGTACATGTGACGAGATAGTAAACCAGCTAATGTGATTCAATGAATAGGAGAAGGAAATCGAACTCCACGTAAGTAATAAAACTTTGTGGCCGATGTTGATACAGTTGAATTCTGCGGATTACTTGTTTTTTTATCAGTATTCCTTTGGAATAATGTGTGCAAATTAATTTTAGAGTGAATTACTGGCTGAAGTGGTCTACAACCGCTTTTGATACACAGCACCGGGCTCGTATTAGACCAATATTCGTATAATAATACATAGATGTCAGGAGCCCTTGACAGCGATGGCCTGGAAGCTCTACGATATATCGATGGTTATACGCCTGGAGGTAAATTCCATAAATTCTACGGGTTGTGATAGTAATACTAATAGTAAACTGCATTCAATAAATTTATTGATGGCTTTTGTTATATTTCAGATGTGTAGCACGGTGATTCCTACCCTGAAATGATCAGAAATGTTGATTCAAAGGAATAACAATCTTTCTCTGTGATAAAAGTAGTGTATTTAATCTCCTGTTCATAATACATCAAATATACATAATACAGTAAATATAAGCTGTTGAATAGTATCTACGATTATCTATTTTTCACTGAGTCACGATCTTCTGTTTTCTCTCGGTCTTGGTGGGTGCCAAGATACTCCCGTGCTGTCCGTGATTGACACAATATCCATTCTTTCCGTTGGCAGACCTTCCATGGCTAACTGAAACCACAATAATAAAAGTTGAATCGATTTATAGTTACAAAAAACTTGTTTTGATCAGAAATGAATACTTTTACCTACCATTCTACCCCAAGAAAGATCTCAAATCTGTTGTCTGATGGTTTTATGTCCATTTTTGAGAGCTCGCTGTAACAAGAAAGACAATTAGGGCCTTGGATCAATATGAATCTTCATTAACTTTTAGTTGAAAGACTTTGAAGTGCCAGAAATATATTTAAAGAATCGTCAAGTCTTAATTTGAGATGCTTACTGGATAGGAGAGGTAGCGGCGGCCAGAGCTACGATGTTGGTTCCTTTGATAGCATTTTTTAAGTCTTGTATAATGTAGGTACGGGCCAGTCTGATTTCGCCTGATTAGTAAAAATGAATTATAAGCAACCTGGGTATTTAAGAGTTTAAGAATAGTTATTGATCTTTTAAAAAGGGGCTTCTTACCTTTGCAATTGGAAATAGCGACGGCAATGTTATTTTGTGAAACCCGGATGTTATAAATGAGGGAATGTTCAAACTGGGATCTATGGAACTGTTTGAAAGAGCTACTTTTATCGGAAAGTACATCGACGCTGTAACAAAGTTAAAAAAATAGATGAATATGATAATCTGAGTACGGTGCTTCGAAGATATAACCTCAAATAACATGCTTTGATTTGAATATTTGAGCGGAAGCTTGGCAATCTAAGTACGAATTTCGACATTATGTTATATTCAATTCACGAATAATTGTAAGTCACCTTGAAATAATACAAGAAAATTGATTCGAATTAGAAAGTAGAGAGCTGAGCACTTTTCACTATTCAAAATTGGTTAACGGGGTAGGAAATAGTATTGCCATCTCGCGGTCAGAACGATAAACTACTTCTGCCGCAAACATCAGTGCGCCTTGTTATGTGCAAGCTGTCGGCAAGTAAGCGCATCCATGTTTGCGGCAAAAGTAGTTCGGCAGTTCGACCGCGAGATGGCGATACCATTTGGGACCCCGTCAGCGGAGCATTGACCTAGAATGAGAGCACCTGTCGCGGGATCAGTGGCCCACGTGGCGTCAAACAGTTCATATGGGAGTAGCGTTAACGCGCATGAAACATCTCGATAGAAATACTTCGACCACTCAGAAGTGATCGTATAATTAACAATGTACTCATCGATAAAAACCGATTCTTGTATAGTTCTTTCAGGCATGTATTGATTGATAGTGATATAATAACACTCGTCCTTGTGTTACAGTTGGATAAATTTCCATCACAGTCCAAACACCTCCCCCCGAACGGGATTCTCTTCCGATTGGCAATTGAGACGAACGGGGAGATATATTGAATTCGTTCTTTGAATAATTTGTTGTATTAGCTAATACGCATATTATTGTAATACTTGTATTGCGATATTTTAAGAAACAATCACAAATTGTACTCTACTTTGCCAATAAATAATATTGTATTGATCTGAAACAATAAATTCTCAGACATACCAATAATTAATTGCTTCTTTATTTTCCACTTACCCTTCCTTGCGCCACTTTTTTTTGATAATGAATATATATGGAGCGATGTGCATGAAGAAACGTATGAATATATCCATTCCATTTTTCCGCCAAAAATTTTAGCACAGCTCCTCGGGGCAGATGTTTGCCTGATACCAGAAGCAAAAATTTTGACGTAAAAATTTTCCAATTCCGAAAATCGGTAGTCTAATTATTATATAGAAACGTGTATGAAGCTATGTATGCATGCCTATATCTATACACATATCCAAAATTTCGGAACACCTCTTCGGGACAGATGTTCTCCTGATACCAGGAGCAAAAATTTTCGACTTAAAATTTTCCTAACTCCGAAAAACGCTAGTATAAATGAATATATAGAGAGACGTGCATGAAGACACGTATGAATGCCTATATCTATACACATATCCGAAATTTCGGAACACCTCCTCGGGTCAGATGTTCTCCTGATACCAGGAGCAAAAATTTTCGACTTAAAATTTTCCTAACTCCGAAAAACGCTAGTATAAATGAATATATAGAGAGACGTGCATGAAGACACGTATGAATGCCTATATCTATACACATATCCGAAATTTCGGAACACCTCCTCGGGTCAGATGTTCTCCTGATACCAGGAGCAAAAATTTTCGACTTAAAATTTTCCTAACTCCGAAAAACGCTAGTATAAATGAATATATAGAGAGACGTGCATGAAGACACGTATGAATGCCTATATCTATACACATATCCGAAATTTCGGAACACCTCCTCGGGTCAGATGTTCTCCTGATACCAGGAGCAAAAATTTTCGACTTAAAATTTTCCTAACTCCGAAAAACGCTAGTATAAATGAATATATAGAGAGACGTGCATGAAGACACGTATGAATGCCTATATCTATACACATATCCGAAATTTCGGAACACCTCCTCGGGTCAGATGTTCTCCTGATACCAGGAGCAAAAATTTTCGACTTAAAATTTTCCTAACTCCGAAAAACGCTAGTATAAATGAATATATAGAGAGACGTGCATGAAGACACGTATGAATGCCTATATCTATACACATATCCGAAATTTCGGAACACCTCCTCGGGTCAGATGTTCTCCTGATACCAGGAGCAAAAATTTTCGACTTAAAATTTTCCTAACTCCGAAAAACGCTAGTATAAATGAATATATAGAGAGACGTGCATGAAGACACGTATGAATGCCTATATCTATACACATATCCGAAATTTCGGAACACCTCCTCGGGTCAGATGTTCTCCTGATACCAGGAGCAAAAATTTTCGACTTAAAATTTTCCTAACTCCGAAAAACGCTAGTATAAATGAATATATAGAGAGACGTGCATGAAGACACGTATGAATGCCTATATCTATACACATATCCGAAATTTCGGAACACCTCCTCGGGTCAGATGTTCTCCTGATACCAGGAGCAAAAATTTTCGACTTAAAATTTTCCCAACTCCGAAAAACGCTAGTATAAATGAATATATAGAGAGACGTGCATGAAGACACGTATGAATGCCTATATCTATACACATATCCGAAATTTCGGAACACCTCCTCGGGTCAGATGTTCTCCTGATACCAGGAGCAAAAATTTTCGACTTAAAATTTGTCTAACTCCGAAAAATGCTAGTATGAATGAATATATAGAGAGACGTGCATGAAGACACGTATGAATGCCTATATCTATACACATATCCGAAATTTCGGAACACCTCCTCGGGTCAGATGTTCTCCTGATACCAGGAGCAAAAATTTTCGACTTAAAATTTTCCTAACTCCGAAAAACGCTAGTATAAATGAATATATAGAGAGACGTGCATGAAGACACGTATGAATGCCTATATCTATACACATATCCGAAATTTCGGAACACCTCCTCGGGTCAGATGTTCTCCTGATACCAGGAGCAAAAATTTTCGACTTAAAATTTTCCTAACTCCGAAAAACGCTAGTATAAATGAATATATAGAGAGACGTGCATGAAGACACGTATGAATGCCTATATCTATACACATATCCGAAATTTCGGAACACCTCCTCGGGTCAGATGTTCTCCTGATACCAGGAGCAAAAATTTTCGACTTAAAATTTTCCTAACTCCGAAAAACGCTAGTATAAATGAATATATAGAGAGACGTGCATGAAGACACGTATGAATGCCTATATCTATACACATATCCGAAATTTCGGAACACCTCCTCGGGTCAGATGTTCTCCTGATACCAGGAGCAAAAATTTTCGACTTAAAATTTTCCCAACTCCGAAAAACGCTAGTATAAATGAATATATAGAGAGACGTGCATGAAGACACGTATGAATGCCTATATCTATACACATATCCGAAATTTCGGAACACCTCCTCGGGTCAGATGTTCTCCTGATACCAGGAGCAAAAATTTTCGACTTAAAATTTTCCCAACTCCGAAAAACGCTAGTATAAATGAATATATAGAGAGACGTGCATGAAGACACGTATGAATGCCTATATCTATACACATATCCGAAATTTCGGAACACCTCCTCGGGTCAGATGTTCTCCTGATACCAGGAGCAAAAATTTTCGACTTAAAATTTTCCCAACTCCGAAAAACGCTAGTATAAATGAATATATAGAGAGACGTGCATGAAGACACGTATGAATGCCTATATCTATACACATATCCGAAATTTCGGAACACCTCCTCGGGTCAGATGTTCTCCTGATACCAGGAGCAAAAATTTTCGACTTAAAATTTGTCTAACTCCGAAAAATGCTAGTATGAATGAATATATAGAGAGACGTGCATGAAGACACGTATGAATGCCTATATCTATACACATATCCGAAATTTCGGAACACCTCCTCGGGTCAGATGTTCTCCTGATACCAGGAGCAAAAATTTTCGACTTAAAATTTTCCTAACTCCGAAAAACGCTAGTATAAATGAATATATAGAGAGACGTGCATGAAGACACGTATGAATGCCTATATCTATACACATATCCGAAATTTCGGAACACCTCCTCGGGTCAGATGTTCTCCTGATACCAGGAGCAAAAATTTTCGACTTAAAATTTTCCTAACTCCGAAAAACGCTAGTATAAATGAATATATAGAGAGACGTGCATGAAGACACGTATGAATGCCTATATCTATACACATATCCGAAATTTCGGAACACCTCCTCGGGTCAGATGTTCTCCTGATACCAGGAGCAAAAATTTTCGACTTAAAATTTTCCTAACTCCGAAAAACGCTAGTATAAATGAATATATAGAGAGACGTGCATGAAGACACGTATGAATGCCTATATCTATACACATATCCGAAATTTCGGAACACCTCCTCGGGTCAGATGTTCTCCTGATACCAGGAGCAAAAATTTTCGACTTAAAATTTTCCCAACTCCGAAAAACGCTAGTATAAATGAATATATAGAGAGACGTGCATGAAGACACGTATGAATGCCTATATCTATACACATATCCGAAATTTCGGAACACCTCCTCGGGTCAGATGTTCTCCTGATACCAGGAGCAAAAATTTTCGACTTAAAATTTTCCTAACTCCGAAAAACGCTAGTATAAATGAATATATAGAGAGACGTGCATGAAGACACGTATGAATGCCTATATCTATACACATATCCGAAATTTCGGAACACCTCCTCGGGTCAGATGTTCTCCTGATACCAGGAGCAAAAATTTTCGACTTAAAATTTTCCCAACTCCGAAAAACGCTAGTATAAATGAATATATAGAGAGACGTGCATGAAGACACGTATGAATGCCTATATCTATACACATATCCGAAATTTCGGAACACCTCCTCGGGTCAGATGTTCTCCTGATACCAGGAGCAAAAATTTTCGACTTAAAATTTTCCTAACTCCGAAAAACGCTAGTATAAATGAATATATAGAGAGACGTGCATGAAGACACGTATGAATGCCTATATCTATACACATATCCGAAATTTCGGAACACCTCCTCGGGTCAGATGTTCTCCTGATACCAGGAGCAAAAATTTTCGACTTAAAATTTTCCCAACTCCGAAAAACGCTAGTATAAATGAATATATAGAGAGACGTGCATGAAGACACGTATGAATGCCTATATCTATACACATATCCGAAATTTCGGAACACCTCCTCGGGTCAGATGTTCTCCTGATACCAGGAGCAAAAATTTTCGACTTAAAATTTTCCCAACTCCGAAAAACGCTAGTATAAATGAATATATAGAGAGACGTGCATGAAGACACGTATGAATGCCTATATCTATACACATATCCGAAATTTCGGAACACCTCCTCGGGTCAGATGTTCTCCTGATACCAGGAGCAAAAATTTTCGACTTAAAATTTGTCTAACTCCGAAAAATGCTAGTATGAATGAATATATAGAGAGACGTGCATGAAGACACGTATGAATGCCTATATCTATACACATATCCGAAATTTCGGAACACCTCCTCGGGTCAGATGTTCTCCTGATACCAGGAGCAAAAATTTTTCTAACAGCATTGTACGATGCTTCATACACGTCGCTATATGCTTACTTAATCAAGAGTTTCTGCAATGGCAAATCTATAAATCAGCCTAGTTTCAGAAGAACATCCAGTTTGAGGAGGTGAACGTAGCTTTTTAAATAGCTGTAAATGCATTAATTCTAATTTCTTACTGCACTCGTGCGTCGTGCGATGTTTCACCTTTCGCTTATTCAAAATCAAGGAAGAGACGGAGGGGAAAGTGAAGAATAAAAAAAACAATTGGTATATCTAGGAATTTATTGCCACTCCATCGATAATATTACATGATAATCTTACTTAATCTATAATTGTTTCTCAAAAATAGATATCTATATGCATACTATGCTAACCAGCTGTAGTCATGTAAGATGCCTATTGCTGTATCTATGGGAATACGTAGCAAGACATGAACCATCGAGTAGTGGGTTAATTATTCTATTTTATATTTTACTGTGTATAGATATTATTTCTTACGATCGAATATCATTCCATATAAAGTTCGCCAGATTCAATATTTCACATCAAAAACAAGTATAACTATTTTATTATCTGTTTTATATACATATATATTATACAGATAGATTTTTCTACATGAAAGTCATCAGCCGTTACCGATATATTCTTTGTATACTTCACAATATCGATCTTCATTACCGAATGCTGGGATAATATTTATTCATTCACTCGTAGAATTGTTTTCAGTAATGCGAAGTAAGAGTACGACGTGCTCAGCAGCTGAAAGAATTGTGTAATACACATATTTTTTTTTGAATCGGGTTTGTTTGTAACGAGAGTTCAGTCTTACTTAGTTTTTAAGTTCAACAATCAGTCGATGATATTTACTTACGGAAAGGAAAGTTGGCAGAACTACTCTACGAAATTTTCCAACGCTTAGTGAAATTCCATTCTGCGAACGAGATATCATAAGAATGATCATTTTAATGTTGCATTTTCCGAAATCGTACCAATTGCTTTTCCATACAGAATCTGCCACTTCTATACTCTGGTTCAAAGTTTTTTCATAAAAATCTTATTACATTCAATAATTGAAGAAACAATACAACAAATATATTTTACCACGGTCATCAACTCGTCCCCGAGCCAAAAGTAGATGGATACCTGCGAGAACAAAACTACGAGGAGTTCTCCAATCTTCAACACATTCGAATTCGGTCCGATCTGGAAGTAAGCGTGAAAAAAAGAAAAAACGCATTTCATCGTAGAACGCAAGCAAGGTTTTGCGAAAAGAAGCGAAGTCAAAGAATTTAAAAAACGTCCTTTTGGATGTGTTAACTACTTACAAGAATCGCGTAAATTCCGGTCACGCAGATAATTATAGAGTAGGAAAGACATAGTACCAATAGAATTGGGCTGAGCAGAGGATCAATCATTTTACAGAATCTGAAAGTATACACATATCATAATTCCAGTTCAATAGATACCTGTATTGATTACCTTACGTTTCAATCCTTTGGTGTTCTTCGACGCATTTTTTCATCTCTATACCGGAATGGATCTGAAATTTTTCGTTCCAATTTCGAGCCGAAATAGATTCGTTTTTACGAATCGTCTCACATTTTTGTCGCGCAACGATGTTGACTTGTCCGATTGAATATTGCAAAATCTTGACTCGAGCAATGGCAACTAGAATGCAGGAGAAAAAAAACATCTCAAATGTAATCGAGTGCATTGCTGCTATGAATCCAAGCACCATCTCGATCAGATAAGCTACAACGTAGTTACCTGCGTAAAATAATATATAATTAATTTTTCATTTAAGGAATGATGTTTTCTTTTTCAAAAAATAAGTTAAGGTACTTGAAAAATCTCAATTTTAATAAATCTTCGCAATACGTGAAGGTTGGGAACAAATTGGCAATAAAATAAAAAATTAAATATTTTTGATTCACGTAATTATTTAATAACAGTTAATTTTGGAGCTATGGTCTTGATTCGCCGTTGCTATTATAGTATGATTGTTATAATTGAGTTAAGTTATTACGTGTAAATATACCTATAGTGTTCAAACTGAATGGAAAGTAGGCCTGTATTATCAACGGTCTTGGAGAATAATCTTCAGTCAAAAGTATAATCGAGATGGGCCAAGAACATATGCATACGTAAGTCAATAGGCTGCTGCTCCAAATAAAATTATTGATATTTTTCACCCTCTGCTGATAGTCTAAAAGTATGGCAATCTTCTCGTCATTGTTCTCGAGAAATATTTCGTTCACGTATGAATCAATGTCATTCGAAAGTAAGACCATTTTATCACGTCCACTGCAAACTACGTGACTCTGTCAAGAGAAATGGTAGAAAGAAAAAAAAAAAAGAGAAATGAATAACATATGTTTAGTTGATCAGTGAAATACTCTCATTCATCAAATCACGCAGCTATTAATTTGCTAGACAGAATTATAGTCAGTATAAATGAAATTTGATAACTTACTTTGACAAGAATGATCGTAAATAGGAACGAAAATGAAGCACTTTCGACAAAATTTCCCGAATCTTCCCACTGTGTGAAACTTCCAATGTATGTAAACGTGTCAAGAACCGCGATGCCAATTACGAAGAACAATCCTAAACCGTATCGCAATTTTTCCAAAAACTTTGATGATCCGACAAGTGGCCAAATTCCCAGGTACGCATATATCTGGACAGGTTTTTGTAAAAATTTAGTCATTTCTTGCAAGTGCCTCGCTCGATTCTTCCTCAACGTACAGAGAAGACCGGAGTACTGAGGTCTGTTTGAATAGTTCTACGTGTACCTAGTTTTTAAAATTCCTAAACTTTTTCTTCAACTCTTGATACTATGTCAGGGGAATGTTTGTACCAACGAACAATTATCCTATTATTCCATTAGCTCATCCCGAATACATTAGTTAGTAGACTGCAGGAAGAAACTGAACAGCTCGTAGTCACTAAATAATTGAAGAACTTTAGCCGTGTCCTTTGCAACGACGACGTTCATCGCCACTTGGACGTATTCAAATTGTTGGTAATTTCATTCTCTGACTTCAGTCGTATACCTGTACAAACAACGTTGGGAAACTGCATCGAGTATCAGCTTTACAATTATTTATTTACGCGGACAGGTCGATTTTTATTCTTATACAACGGTGTAAAAAGGGAGCGCGGATCAGACGAGTTGAAAGAGAAGAAAAAATAAATAAATTTATTCGTTCTCTTAATTTATATAAGTTGACTTTCAGTCCTATCGTGAATTATTGATGGACTTTTGGGCCTGGAAAAATTTGGTACTTCACCAAAATCCGGATTTAATTTACCTCCGGTCTGATAATACAGTTTTGTTTAATGTGTTTGAAATCAATATTAGGTATATATAATTCGTGTTTGATAAAGTTTGACAATTTTCACGGCAAATAGAGATTCCGTGATTGGGGTTGCAGTGACGAGATAATTAGTGGTTAAAATCGTGCCGTGGTTAATACTGAAATTAATATTTTCCAAAATTTCAGGTATTTAGCAGAGCTTGCAATAGACAGTTATGTCAATATATAATTGCCGCGATATCAGAGCAGTCAGAAGATAGAAGATCGCAGATGTGCTCATTTTATAGGTATATATGGTATACGTATACCTGTATGCACAAACGTGCAGCTGCTCTCTCGGACCCAGTTTAATTAAGACAAACTTTGCCTTCGACTGCAGGAGCCCAACGATGGCAAAAATAGGTACGTGGCAAACAGCGAATTCAGCACTTTATCGCCGGCTATGCTTGGTTAAATTTTAAAGAGTTCCTTACGAACTTCCAATTTCAAATTAACGTCAGATTCTTCGGCTTGAAAACATGTTTTCGCACTGTAGGGAAATTCACCGACACTGTAGTTCTATAACGAAAACACTCATCTAGTTGAACGTCTCAGAATTTATCAATGCATGAAATTCATTGAATTTCTCCCGTAAAACGTATTCAGGTACATTTCTCCCCGATCGTATATAAAACGGATGCGCCTTTTATCGTCAACAGAATCTGCAACAATTTTCTCATTCACTTATCCGTCAAAATATGTTTGCTTTCGTCGATTCAATTTAAACAAGGGTCGTTTGAAGAGGTTTCCAATTTGATTAGCCTCATAAAGTTCTTTCATTTCTTCAACACGACGATCCTCAAATTTATTATACTTCATGCCTCTGATTTTATTTCATTAGATTCACTGATCACTCCTTCCTCCTCCATACCATTCAATTCTTTTTAAATCATTATTGAATTCGTATTTCCATGGATTAAGTGATCTTTTGAGACCGTCGATGTTAATTGTCAAAAGGACGTTGGATCTCTATCGAGTGGAGCTAATCTCCCCAACATTGATTTGCTGTTTGATCTCTAGAGCCAATAACAGCTACATCTTCACTTTGAAGAGTCTTATTATATCCGTTATTGAATTCCTGAAAGGGTTGACTTAACGCTTTCATCGCACTACGCTTTCTCCGATTGAATGGGAGTCGATTTCGTATCACAAAATTAGTTTTTTCATTCCTTATAATGGATACGTTAATTGATTTCTATCCAAAGATTATTATTTTCAATTTTCATCATTCTAATTCTAACGATTCTAATTTCCTAATTTCATAATCTAGTCTCTAGAAGATTTCTTTCATCTTGTGCTAATCGAGATAATAAAAGTCTTACCCTGGAATTCATCCCGAAGAATGAAATTTCAATTTATAGCTATACGGTGATTTAACGGAATACCAAAAATCCTTTATACTTATCTTCAGTCACGTAACGTTTGGTCGATGTGCACATCGTGACTCTTGTAGTACGACATTTCCTTTCCTTTCCCTCGAAGTACACGCCGATTCCCAATTGAGCTATATTATTAAATATCTAACATCTGTGGCATCGACTGCAAAAGGATTTCTCGGACATCGTGAAATAATTTAAGCTATGCTACTGGTGGATATTTCCAGCTCTTCGAATGTTATATTTTATAGGTGACTCGTCTGGTTTGATGGTGATACAAATTTATGGGACAATATTTATGATCGCACGGTCTACATTTCAATAAATATAATTATTTCAATACCTGTACTCAGAACTTACAAGCTAGCTATGAATTTTATTTACCTGTTTATTCATCAGACTTCTCGTTCCTAATAATGTTCCAAATCCAATTTCTGCAGCAATTAATTCCGGCCATATTATATCGTAGAATGGGTCGCTGTCTCAAGTTGATTTATAGACTCGGTCTCAATGAAAGTTTCTAGATTTATATCGTGCATAATTTTCTCTAGGGTGAAATGGATGCTGACAGCAGGTGACTGAGAGTTTATGATCTCAGAAGGATGGGATTATTTTTCAAGAAATTCAACCGGCTCTGATTCCTTTTTAAATCCGTCTCATTTATTTGAACGTCACTTGGTAAAGATTGTTAGGCTGTTATAGTTGCGAAAGCTATTTTGATGATCAGAAAATCTCTAAGTGAAATAGTCACTATACTTTGAATAATATTTCAGTCAACTCAAATAGTAGGTAACTCGACTGGTATTTCAGTACTGTTGCTGTAGCGATGATCAGAATATGGATTGAACTATACCCGTATCTCACTTCACCTTCGATAAAACATTGAAGAATAAAGTGTCTTAGATTATAGTTAAAATAGGATTTCGAATATTTAAACAATTCCAATATGTAAGATAGTAACTACAGCTCAACTGCCTCCGAGATGTACAGAGTTCATCACACAGGACACACATTCCCGGATCCCACGGCTTGTTTGGATCTCTTGCCTGAATGGTACGGGGGCTGCTTGTTCCCTAAATGAAGAGGAAAATAATGAATCAATAAATAATTGGATTTATTTTCGTCGCCGGTGTACACAGATGAAAAAAGAATGTAACTCTGTATAGATGTTGAATAAAAACGTCGATAGTTCGATCATGATCCTTGTACTCTTCTTTATCAAACGAAATCCAATCTAATGAATGTTATTTCGAAAGTTCTCAATCAGATTGAAAAGCATCTCGTTTGGGCAGTGATCAAATTAATCCAAATCATTGCAGTTGCTAATGTGGTCTAAACCGAAGTCGTTTTACTTACCACGAGTGGAATTAAACACCGCTGTACATTTGTCCTGGCAGATGATGTTTGTTGGATCCTTTCTGAACCAAATGTGGACAGAGGTCAGCCCATATTTCGCTATACCCTCGGCGAGACAAGCGGGTGCATCGGGAATCGCAACCTGAAAACGAGGAAAATGATCTAAACACGAGACCAATTGAACTTCGGAGGTATGGCGATCGAAATGAAAATACAATATACACCATTCAGCTAGAAAGTTTAGCACTCACTACTACGCTGGATGATGATATATTCTCGAACCACATTCGCTTAGGTGCGGTGGTTGGACTAGCTATGATCTGGAACGTGATGCCAATGATATCATTTTGGACCCTCAGAGGAACCCATGGAAACATGACAGTGCAATCCGTAGTAGAGTCGATCTTGTAGTAGTGAAGACCTACCAAGAAGATTTATTTTTATACGGAAAAAGTTTTTAAGAATTATTGCGTGATCGGGCTTACCCATCCATAAACTGCATGTCTTTAAGTAGAATGACGTTTCTCGAGTTACCAGATCAGGTTTCGTAGGAATTTCCACAAACTTGCCGTCCACTTGAACCCAGATTTGTCGGGTATTTTTCTGTTCTGTGAAACACAATTTCACCGGTCATTAGTGCGATGAAAATGGCTCATACCCAGGTGCCACTTCTGGCAGAGGAAATCGAAATAGTGCAATAAAAAAGAAGAACTCTTCCCGAGGGGGTGAAATAACTGCGTTCATCTCTTTCGCGTTAAACAGTCTCTGAAAATATCGTAGACGCCTGTTCTCAAGTTTTTTTTTTTTGATAGAAAATGGATCTAAGAGACCCTCGGGTATCGGATGAGCCCTACGAATCACCCATAAGCCTAAAACTTCTGCAATATTGACCTTCCCTGCGATGTTACCTTTCACCCAATTGCCGATTCCATTTTAACGATCTTTTCGCGTGTCTCTTTTACTCGGAAATGAAAAAACCGTTCATGAATCTCCAGGTCTCAAATAAATTTAACTGAATAATCGATAGTATCAATTTCTGTCATTAATGCATGATCCATGATCAGATAGTTGCGAAACTGCAGAAGGATAGCTGATCCTTGTAAATTACAACTACCTACCGTCTTCGTGGTAAAGAGCTGTTGCTGTGTAGTACTCTTCGCCGTTTAGCGTCTTTTTCGTCATGGCAGGATTGGCAGAGTAGTTTATTGGAAATTCTGCATTCTTGACGGCCGCCACAGGGATCTGTACAATAATTACCGTGAATTATATAATTCATATTGCAGCTGATTTGAGCTCAAGTAATATTCGGTATAATATATATACTAGGTGATCTTTCTGTTGTTTGTTCTCATCGTTTTTGTACTCACGCCAACTTGATGCCCGAGAACTTTTCCGGTGAATTTTGCGAAGAGTAGGACGAGTCTAGGGTCGCCGTAGTAACCCATCGCCTTCATACTGTGTGACGCTTCAACGCCGGAGATTTCGGTCCATCCCTGACTCTCAGCATCTTTCAAGCTTTGCGGAAGGCTATAGAAACCCTCCGTGTGATTCATGGCCCATTTGGCTAGACAATTTTATGGAATAGTGAAATATTGCTAAATCATCAAACAAAGATCTACTAGAAACGTCGTTTAAGACACTTCGAAAGTGGCTCTGTATAAAAATTAAAGGCTGATTAGTACATACCCGATAAACCATCCCACACCTTTTCACCTGTGAAGTAATAACTTCCCGTTAAATTTCATTCCGCCAAATTCTGTCGATGTTAATTCGATTTATTATTCAGTCTTGCTTACCTTTGGATGTGGTGATAATCGCCATCAGTGCTATCGTTGTTACTTTCACGAACATATTTCCGTAATTACTGTTCAGGTTCACTGTTCGTGTCACACTTTGTGAAAAATTATGAGGCCTCGTATATTTATAAGCTTCACGTCCGTTAGAGCAGGAGAAGTAATGTAGAGGGGATGATTTTTGACAAATGTAGTTCAGGTCTAGCGGATCTTGGACCAAATTCACGCATCAACAATATTATCATTGATATAACCATTCGAACTAGGACACAGACGTCCATCGATTTTCTCGGCTGTTTTTGTAGGTCATGTGGATACAGGTGATAGATGATAAATTCATGGCTGTTATAATTTCTGATCCTGATATTTTAATTGTTTATCATACATGTAATTATTTGTTCAGACAATCAATGTTCGAGAACGATGAACGCTAGAGGAAACGTAGTTGAGCTGTAACATTGTGAAGGATGCCTGTATGGTCATAAATCGTGTGTTCCCCTATCAAACGAAATCCAATCCATTAAACGTGTTTTTTAGAACGTTTCTCGTCGATTCAAAATAGCTCTGAAGAATCTGTTGTGCAGTTATACAGTCGAGGAAGTTGTTTTTACGATTGGTATTCCACCGAGTGAAATACAACATTTTCCTCCAATCGTATTTCGTGATTATTACAGTTTTGCACAAAACAGAAGCTGAGCTATCAATATATATCTGCGAGGGCTTTTCGTAGAACAAATCGAACCACGCCAGTAGAGTTTCTTCATGCATTGTGAAACCAGCATCGTTTTACTCGCCGTGAGTTTACCGAATCCCTGGTGTATAGTTGCAGCTGCATGTGATCACCAATGGTTCCTTTTTGAATCAAATCGAAAGGCTCATCTACGCCGAAGAGGAATTAAACTTCTAAGAGATGGCCAGAGGTTATAGGGAAAATAAAATCAATTTTTTTTGCATCAGTCTCTTAATTTTATTAGTTCAATGAAAATATTCGATCCCCTTCACCTGAAACTGTTGTCGCCAAGAGCAATGGATATTTGGCGATTGTGAGTCAATAAACGTCAGAGAACGATGAATATTGGGTCACCAACTATTTCGACATTTGACCGTAATTTAGCTCAAAGTCTTTTAAACAAGTACCTATCATCGATCTAGTGGTTAACAAATTTACGAGATATAGTATAGGATACATTTTCACATAATTCCAGACATTTAATAATAAGCGAAATAAAATTTTGATAGTTTGAGTGGAAAGCAACATCATAGTTCGGAAGATAGACACTGAAGCACCTCGAATTGGGGTAATAATGAGATGTTGAAAAAATTAACAACTTCCATACGCAAGATAGTAACTACGGTTTATCTGCTTCCGGATTTCACAGAGCTGATTCATATAGGACAAACATTGGCTGATCCCAGGGCTCGTTTGTATCTCTTGCCTGATTGTGAGTGGTATTCGGGTCGTTCTCTCCCTGAATCTGAAGAGGAAGATGATAAATCAGTTGCACTTTTGTATCAGCCACAGATAAGCTTTCTCTATATATTGATGACGGCTTTTGATGAATGCAGTTCGAAACAAAATCGTTTCACTCACCACTAGTTGAATTATACACTGCTGTACATTCGTCCTTGCATGCGATGGCTAGTGGGTTCTTTCTGAGCCAAACGTGTAATGAAATTGCACCGTATTTCGCTAGACCATCGGCAAGACAAGCGGGACCATCAGGAATCGTATACTAAAAAAGAAAAGAGTTATCTAAATTCTGAGACAATTACAAACTAAAGATATGGAAAAGTGTTCTGTCATTAGAAATGAAAATACAGTATACACTATTTAGTTAGGAAGTTTTTCACTCACTGCTAGTTGGGTAGGTGGTACATCCTCAAACCACGTTCGCTCGGGTGCAGCACTTGCATTTCCTAAAGCCTGAAATGCGACGCCAACGAGTTCACCTTCCAGCAGCAAAAGTGCCCACGGAAATATGTTAGAGCAGTCCATCGTAGGCGTGATCTTGTAGTAGTGATGACCTGCAACGAACAGATATTTCATGTTATAACACTTTTCTTTCGCGTGGAACATCTGTTTTTTGCTCAATAGAGCTCACCCATCCACGTTACGCATCTTTTCGAATAGTACGACGTTTGGCGAATGATCGATTCAGCCTTCGTGGGAATCTCCACAAACGTGCCGTTCACTTCGAACCAGAGTTGTCGGATATTTCTCCGTTCTGTGCAACATAATTTGAGAAATTTTTTAAACTAATTTGAAAACCTTGTTAAGTCGAAAGTCACAACTACCTACCGTCCTTATAATAAAGAGCTGTTCCTGTGTAGTACTCCTCGCCATTTAGCGTCTTGATTGTCATAGCTGAATTGGAACCATAGTCTATTGGAATTCCTGAATTCTCGATATCCGCCACGGGAATCTGTATAACAACGATCGGGAATTATCATTGCAGATGATTCCAGCCCAGGTAATATCCGGCTAAATGAACTACGCATTTTTTTATACTGACGCCAACTTGATGCCCGATAACTTCCCCGGTGCATTTCGCATAGAAAATGGTCAATCTAGGGTCGCCGTAGTAACCTAGCGGCCTCGCATTATGGGGCGCCCCGACCCCGAAGATTTCGGTCCATCCTTCAGCCTCGGCATCTCTCATAGTTTGCGGAAGCTGGTAGAAACCGTCTGCAGGGTTTTCGGCCCATCTGGCTGAATGAATTGATGGAATAATGAAGGATCAGTAAATTATGAAGGGAAGATCTCGTCAACATTTCGTTTAAGCCACTTCGAAAGTGGCTGTGTATAAAAATTAAAGAGTGATTAGTACATACCCGAATAACCATCCCACACCCGTTCTCCTGGAAAGTAATAACTTGCTGTTAAATTTCGATGATAATTCGATTCATTCTTTAGTCTTGCTTACCTTTGGAAGTGGCGATAACCGCCATTAGTGCTATCGCTGTTATTTTCACGAGCATGTTTCGGTAATTACGATTCAGGTCCACTGTTCATGGCACACTTTGTAAAAATGATGAGTCGTCGTATATTTATAAACTTCATGTCTATTTGCGGTATACGTATTTTATTGGTGCCAGGAGCGAAAGAAGCGATGTAGAGGGGATGATTTGTGTTACATGTAGTTTCAGTTCAAGCGCATCTTAGGCAAAATTGATACATCAATAATATCGTCATTGACATAATTATTCCAACTAGGACACAGACATCCATTGATTTTCACGGCTGTTTTTGTAGGTCGTGTGGGCACAGGTGATATAGGTACGATACATTTAGAGCTGTTATAATTATCTTGATCCTGATATTTTAATTATTCGTTATCTGGTTAAGAGATATGTGATATGTAATGCTTTCATAAAATTACACATATTTTACAAAAAGTGAAATACAATTCCGATTATTCGAGAGAAAAACGTGACGTGGGTCTTGTGAACATTTATTTCAACATGTTCAACAAGTTTCGCAGAGCTGATTCACACAGGACAAACATTGGCTGATCCCTCGGCTCGTTTGCGTCTCTTCCCTGAATCGTCGTTAGGTTGTTCACTTCCTAAATGAGAAGAGAAAAATGATCATTCGATAAATTAATAGACCTATTTCCGTGGTAGGTTTACGTAGATATTTTCACAAGAAAAAGGGAATGTATCTCTAGGTAAATGTAGACGAGTATAATAAGGCACAGAACTTTTTGATCAGGTTTAAAAAGAATTGCCACGCGGTTACAGTCATTATATGTTGAGCTGGTTTCATGATTGGAAATTCGCCAAGTGGTATACAACATTTTGCTCAACTGCCTTCAATCGTGTTTCGTAATCATTGCACTTTTGTGTGAACCACAGACAAGCTTCCTCTACATCGATTACGGTTTTTGATTGAATCGAATTGAACCAAGCGATTGGAGTTACTCGTGCAGTCTAAAAAGACATCGTTCCACTCACCACGAGTCGAATTATACACCGCTGTACATTCGTCCTTGCATGTGATGTCCAGTGGATCCTTTTTGAACCAAAGGTGGAAGGAAATCACACCGTATTTCATTATATCCTCGCCGAGACAAGAGGGTGCATCGGGAATCGTATACTAGAAACGTAAAAAAAGAACATTTACAAAATGGAAATGGGGTGCAGCTAGGTAAATACTTTTTCACTTACTCCTTGTTGGGTAGGTGGTATATTTTCAAACCACGTTCGCATCGGTGCTGCACTTGAACTTCCTATGGCCTGAAACCCGATGCCAATGATATCCTCTTCAACGTTCAAAAGAAACCACGGAAATATTTCAGAGCAGTTCGTCTTAGGCGTGATCTTGTAGTAATGATGACCTGCGACGAATAGATCTTTCATAATGTCGTATTACTTTTTCTCCAAGGGCTACATTTGTTTATTGTTTGTGCGAGCTCACCCATCCATGGAACGCATCTTTTCGAATAGTATGACGTTTCACGAGTGACCAATTCAGCCTTCGTGGGAATTTCCACAAACTTGTTATTCATTCTGACCCGGATTTGTCGGGATTTTTTTCGTTCTGCAAAGCCCAATTTCACCGGTCATTAGTACCATGAGAATGGCACATTCCCAGGTGCCACTGGTATATCACAGTAAATCGGAATGGTGCAATAAAAAAGAAGAACTCTTTTTCGAGGAAGTGAAGTAACTATTTCGCGTAAAACAGTTTCTGCAAAAATCGCGGACGCCTCTTCTCAAGTTCTTTTTGATCCAGAATGGAACTACGAGACTCTCGGGTATCGAATGGGGACTACGAATTAGCCGTAAACTTGAAACTTCTGTAATATTGACCTTTGATGTTACGCTACCTTTGACTCAATTGCCAGTTCTATTCCAAAGTAGATACTCAGATGTGAACATACCGTTCATAAATCTCTGATTCGTGAATAAATTCACCCAAACACTAGACATTATTAATTTTTCGTATTCATACAGCAGTATCAGCTCCTTCAATGCCATTTCGCAAAAACTGTACATTCGGAAATCGTTCAGACGCAGCCTTGGTAAATTATTATGGAAATCATTCGTTTCTGACAAATAATGATAGCCAAGTATTCCCCACGCGGCTCAGAGCTGATAATAAAGCACACTCACGTGTTCCCATAAATGTATAATATATGATTAAAATACAATAGCAATAATGTATGACAGTCGCAATTCTTCGATAAGGTAGGACAACTCGTCGTAAGTCATAAAACTACATACCGTCTTCGTGGTAAATAGCTGTTGCTGTGAAGTACTCCTTGCCATTTAGTATCTTTTTTGTAATCGCAGAATTGGATGTATAGTTTATCGGAACTCCTGCATTCTCGATATCCTCCACGAGAATCTGAATAATAATGATCGGGGCTTATCATTGCAGATGATTCTAGCCCTGGCAATACCTGGCCAAATATACAATTTTGTTATGCTTACGCCGATTTGGTGCCCAAAAATCGTTCCGGTGGCGTTTCTGAAGAGAAGGGCGATTCTAGGGTCGCCAAAATAGCCCATCGCCTTCAAATAGGGTGACACCCCAGCACCGGAAATTTCGGTCCATCCTTGACCCTCTGCATCCTTTAAATTTTGTGGAAGATGGTAAAAGCCGTCTGCAGGATTGCTGGCCCATTTGGCTAAAAAATCCGATGGAATATTGCGAGATTAGTGAATTAGGAACCGGAATATCTCGTGGAAATGTCGTTTTATACTCTTTGAAATTGGCTCTGTGTAAAAGTTGAAAATTGATCAGCACATACCCGAATAACCATCCCAGACCTGGTTTCCTGCAAGGTAATAATTTAGGCTGTTAAATTCTGTTCTAGTTCCGCGGACGTTGATTCAAATTATTTTTCACTCTATGATTACCTTCAGAAGTTGCGATGATCGCCATCAGCCCTATCGTTGCTATTTTCACAAACATTGCAGCACTCAGTTCCACTCTTCGTAGCACAAACTGTTCAAAATATGAGGCATCGCTTATTTATATCCGCTATGTCCGTTGCAATATGTATTTTTTCAGAAGGAGATATGGAAAGGAAGCCGACAAATTTTCCACTCGTCTTCCAACTAGTTTTAACCAATCGATGCATCGACTATGTCGTCATCCATGTGATTATTCTAATCTAATCGTTCAGGAATTTTCGGTAGCCGGTTCTCATCCATATTTTGCAACTGTACCTGTTGCAATTTCGGATGCCTATTTAGCGTTTCTCAGTGCTGGTAAAAGAAGACCTGAGCTGGAGACCTGAGCTAATTTTTTAATAAGGTCGTAGAACTCTTTAGCCGTGATTTTGTCAGTCGTTCAGTTAGAAACCATCGGAGAACAATTAACATCCGAGAAATCATGATCGAGATGCAACGGTTCTATGCTTGGTATAAATCCACACCAAGCTTTCTTTTTTCCATATGTAGATCGTGGAGTGGGCTTTTGGTAATAAATCGTACGTTTCAGCTCCTATCAAGCGAAATCCAATCCATTAAATGTGTTTTTCAGAATGTTTCTCGTCTGTTTACAATCGCTTTGAAAAATTTGCTACACAGTTACACAGTCGAGGGATTTCCTTTTATGATTGTCAATTCGCCAAATGAAATACAACATCCTATCTAACTAGCTTCAATCATATTTCTTCATTTTTACAGTCTTGCGTCACGAAAATTTTTCCTTCTTAACTGCTACTGGTAACACCGAGACCATAATGTCGCGATAAAAAACGAATATCTCTCTTTCATAGAGTGGAAAAACCGTGCGTAGTGATTATTGGTAATTATCGGTAAATGCACGGGAGCAGTTTTTCACGAGTCACAGGTACGTGCCGCATCTTGATAAAAGTAAGCTGTTATCGGAAAGCAATCATCGCCGTTTAGTGTCTTCTTAGTAATTTTTTTTTTCCTTTCTTTTCGTTTTATTCGACCGACAGAGACTCGTATTCCGATAACTCTATCGGTCCACTTTGAGAAGAGCACCACGACTCTAGGGTCGCTGCAGCCACCGGTCCATCTCTGACAACTCGGAATCTTTCAGGCTTTGAGACAGATGGCGGAAACCGTCCGTCTGATTCATGGCCCATTTGGCTAGAAAATTTCACGGAATAATGAAAGATTAGTAAATTGCGAACGGAAGTTCTCGCAGAAACGTTGTTTCAGATACTCAGAAAGCAGTCGCATGAAGAAATCGAAAAGTCATTACACCGCGCTTTTACTTCGATAACATAATAACTTGCTGGTAGATTCAGTCCCACATGTCTATCGGTTTTACTTCCATCCATTTTTCACTCTTGCCCGCTTATCGCTATTTTCACGAACATGCTGCAGTAATTACTGTTCAGCTCAAGGATAGGATCACGTCAGACTTCATAGAAGAATGGGAAGTCTGATATTCATATGTCCGTTCTCTACAGTGAAATATGAATACCGTTGCTGTGGAGAGCAAAAAGAACCTCTGGGAGGGTAGTCCAAAATTTTCCCCACTAATTGTTGTTCCATTTGATTCAGGTCACGCGCACAATGTGCTAAATTTATGGTTCTATTATTCAAGCATGCAGCAAACTACTGGTAATGCTGATAATGTCGTAATTAACATTTATTTAAACGAGTGTCCACTTTTGTCCGACATGCTTTTCTCTCTGCCTTTGACGTGAAGCCTAGTAATTTGATGGATTCTGATCCGTTTTTCACCTCGCGTCAATGCAGCTGATGAGTTATAATTTCACTATCGTAGCTTAGATCCAGAGGACTGAATTTTGTTCAGTTATTTCGGTAGCAGGTGGATATTTTTGAAATTTTATTGATCAATTCTACAGGCAGATTTTGAATAGAACGATTAATGTTTTGGTGATAAATCGTACTACGTTTACCTATCGAACAAAATCCAATTGAACAAATGTGTTTTTCCCGGAGGTTTTTCGTCGATTTTTTAATCACGTTAAAAAGCTTGTTATGCAGTTACAGCAGTGGTTGAGCTGTGTTTACGATTGGGAATTCGCCAAGTGGAATAGAATTCGTCCATCAATATTTCGTGTAACGTTTCACTCGTATTTCCTACCTCCGAACTCTCCACTTCTGCATCAAACATTTCGGCTATGAATTTCGATGAGGGTATTATATTCAATAAAACAAATTAAACTCTGTCGCTGCTTGGTCAGTCTGGACCCAGCATCTCCCTTACTGCAAGTTAACCCGTCTCCTCGTTCCATAATATTTAATTAATCATTAATCAATGTCAAAGATTGAATAAATCTGATTGAATAGGATTGTGTAATAATTTAGTGATTCTCTCATGGCTTCCTGACGCATAATGAACCATCGAGATCCCCAATGTTGATCTTTGTCGCAACGCCAGCTCTGGCTCTATTATTTGTGTTATTTCAAAGTGTTCTTAGTGTAAACTGACAACGACCCTTCTATCTGGCCAAGCGGACACCTGCCATAAATCTGGTCCCGAATAAATTTGCTCAAATAATTGAAATAATTAGTTTTCTCGTATGGATGGAATGGCCGCAGTCCCTTTTGTTACATTCTCTACGCTCCACTAATTCCGGAAAGTTTCGAGCTCCTAAACACATTTATTTGATCCTACTAATCGTCGAGGTAGAAACTATTTCACAGGGTTGAAAATTTCACCAACATATATCTTCGTAGGGTTGGTATATCCACTCGTACTCAAAATCTGATTTGGTATCTGGAGCTGAAATCGCTCGAATAATATTCAGGATTTGGTCATCAATTTTTTGATCATTTTTACACCATGCGATACGATGGATGTAGGTGATTCATATTCTTCGTCTTGTGTAATGCTTTCAATTAGATATATCTGCGGGAATGAAAAGTGGGAATAAGTGAAGCTAATATAATGTAAGAAACGAGAATGATATTCAATCCACAGTTAAAGGATTCGCTTCGCTAGGAAGGAACTTCAGAACACTCTACCTAATCAGTCCTAATCAATTCTAAACCAGACACAGCATGGTTTAAGTAATTTAGTAAAGAGCAACGTTGTATCTACTTATACATACACGTGTACAACTATAGTTTTTATTTTACTGAATTTTCAAACATTGATATAATTAGAGGTACATACATATAAAGATTCATAATAACATTTTATAAATCGAGTTATCAATTATTCGATTAACTGCATGTGATATTCTGAGGTTCGTCCACGAACCAAACGTGCAAAGAAATTATCCCAACCTCTTCTGCTGCGTCGGCAGCACACGTCGGCGGGTCAGAAACGGCAATCTATAAATAATGAATGGAAAAACGAAGATTCAATCTAACGTAAAAATTTTTGTTCCAATCTGTCTTCAACTCAACAGACTTGCTGAAAATTTAGAAACTCGAGAAAATTTAGAAAAATGAAACAATTTAAGGATCAAAATCCGCGATTCGTGCATGAATGCTTCATACTCACATATAATCCATTTGGCGGAATCGTTTCCCACCACTCTCGACTTCCTATGGTAGTTAGCTGCCCGAAGCTCTGGAAACCAACGCCGATAACATAATCATCGCGCGTGAGAATGAACCACGGATTCAGGGTGGCGCAGTCCGTGGTGGAATTCAATGAGTAATAATGAGTTCCTGAAGAAAGGATTACCAAAATTTGGGAAATTGTAAAGCTGTTGATTATTTCCGTGTATAATAGACGGTATTTTGACCTCACCCATGGTTGGGACACAGTTCTTCAACAAAAAATCGGTCTCTGAAGAAATCAGAGACACGTTCGTTGGTATTTCGTGCAAATCTGTCTTTCCCTGGAACCAGATTCTGCGGATATTCTCGATTTCTGAAACCCAGATTAAGCGGTATTCAAAAAAAGGGCGTTTTAATATCCATCGCTGATGCCTCGTCGGAATTATTACCTACCATTCTGGTAGAAGTAAACCGTTGCAGTATAGAACGACTCGTCATTGAGCGTCTTCGTAATTATGGTATCAAGCTCATCCCATTGCACAGGTTGCGCTAAATTCTGAATATCCTTCACCAGAACCTACGATATGTCATCATCTCAGTCATCGTTGATTAAAATCTAGGTACAAATTATACTCGATTATTTTTTCACTAACGGCGATTTGGCACCCGACGACTTTTTCATGATAGAATAGCAGCACGAATGTGGGATCACCCTCGAAACCCAGCGGGGTAATCGATTCCGATGCATTGACACCTGTGATGTTGGTCCATCCTTCGTTTTTGGCCTCTTCAAGCGTTTGTGGAAGATGATAAAAGTGGGTGGAAGTATTCAGGTCCCAGGATGCTATAGCGTTGAATTAGTGTATAAGTCAATTGAAGGTATTACGAAGCTGGCGAAATTCTCTTTACTTCGAATGTGTCCTCGATCTTTTTAATGCCATGACAAAATACGTTTTTGAAGTTTTGAAAAAGATACATTTGGATCGAAAATGACTAGTACTTACCTACCAAACCGTTCCACACGTCGGTTGCTATAAAGTAAAAAAAATTGGCTTTGAATCGTGTCAGGGATTACAAAAATGATTTCTCACTCACAAGCTGTAACTGTTGCTAGGAACGCAGCTGTAAATGCGATCGTAACTATTTTCACGAACATGTTCAAGCCGAAAATGTTTAAGTTTAAAATGGCCAGTACTTACCTGCGAAATCGTTCCACACCACGTCTGCTATAAAGTAAAAAAATTGGCTTTGAATCGTCTCAGGGATAACAAAAGTGATTTTTTACTCACTAGCTGTGGCTCCTGCTATAAACGCTGCAGTAAATGCGACCGTAGCTATTTTCACGAACATGTTCAAGCCAAGACTGTTCCAGGTCTGGAGAATCAAGACGCAGCTTTTCACATATCAATGCATTTTTTCACGTCGCGTGTATCTTATATGCAATCATTGTTTTAGCCGATGCAATTTATGTGCTCACGTTTATGACCAGTTATTCAGAGAAATATAGATTACTTATCGTGGCGTACTCACCGTCCGAAGTCGTGATGAACGTCATATTAGGCACGATCAGTGATATCTTCAAGAAAATTTCTTTCTGAGCATCTTAAACCCAGGTTCTCACAGGTTGTCGTGTGTTCTAATGGATGAAAATCAATTTGAAGTTCAGAAACTTGGTTCGATGGAATGAAAAAACTTCGGAACACATTGCCTAATCATTTCTAATAATATAGTAAAGGGCTAAGTTGTATACAGGGATATTTTATTTCTTTATTGAATTTTCAAACTTTGATAAAATTAGATATTTTATAGATCAGATATATTATTTTTTATTTATTGATTTCCAAATTATCTCATGACCTGCAAACCGGCTTATCAATTATTCAATTAACTGCAGGTGATATTCTGAGGTCCGTCCACGAACCAAATGTGCAAAGAACTTAGCCCAAGCTCTTCTACTGCGTCGGCAGCACACGTCGGCGGGTCAGAAATGCTAATCTATAAATTATGAATGGAAAAACGAAGATGTAACGTAAAAATTTTTGTTCCAACCTGTCTTCAACTCAACAGACTTTTTGAAAATTGAGAAACTCGAGAAAATTTAGAAAAATGAAACAACTTGGGTATCAAAATCCGCGATTTTGCTTCGTGCATAAATGCTTCATACTCACATATGATCCATTTGACGGAATCCTTTCCCACCACTCTCGACTTCCTATGGTAGTTAGTTGCCCGAAGCTTTGGAAACCAATACCGATAACATACTCATCGCGCGTGAGAAGGAACCAGGGATTCATGGTGGCGCAGTCCGTGGTGGAATTCAATTGATAATAATGAGTTCCTGAAGAAAGGATTACCAGAATTTTGTAAATTGTAAAGCTGTTGATTATTTCCGTGTATAATAAACGGTATTTCGACCTTACCCATAGTTGGAACACAGTTCTTCAACGAATAATCGGTCTCTGAAGAAAGCAGAGACACGTTCGTTGGTATTTCGTGCAAATCTGTCTTTCCGCCGGTCCAGATTTGGTTTCTTTTCCCAATGTCTGGAACCCAGATTAAGCATTATTCAAAAAAGATTCTGAAACTCAGATCAAACCATAACAATACCAACACCCTACGTAAGGGAAGGGGCATCCGTAAACGATGTAAATTAAAAACTGGAGTGTTTGATCATTCAATAGTATCCTATTGTCGCTGATACGTCTCTAGTTTACAGTCAGAATTACGTACCATTATGCTGGAAGTGAAACGTTGCAGTGTAATACGACTCGTCATTGAGCGTCTTCTGAATCACAGAATCGAGTTCATCCCACTGCACTGGTTGATCTGGATCCACGTCCTCTACGAGAAACTAAAATACGTCGTCGTCATTTTCGTTGGTTAAGATTTGCCTATGTGTAATTTACCAATGAGATGATAATGTTTTTTTTTTTTTACTAACGGCGACTTGGAGTCCGATAACTTCGGAATCTTCGAATAGCAGAACGACCGTAGGGTCATCCTCGAAACCCAGTGCCGTGATCCCATCCGCTGGGTTCACACCTGAGATGTTAGCCCATCCTTCGTTTAGAGCCGCTTCCAACGTTTTTGGAAGGTTATAGAAGCGGGTCGAAGTGTCCAGGTCCCAGGAGGCTACGGCATTGAAATAGTATGAGTCATGTGGTAATTGTATCACACTTTATTTCATGACGTACAAAAGGCGTTGAAAGTCCCTTTGGAAAAGATATTTGAATTGAAAGCGAATAGTACATACCTACGAGACCGTCCCACACGTCGTCTGCTATAAAGTAAAAAATTGACTTGAAATGATATCGGATATGTGAGAAACAATACTTTGATTATTCATTATCGTACAGATTTGCTTACTTGCGACCGCTGTTGCGATAAACGCCACTAGCACAATTCCAGCGATTCTAAAAGACATCTTCTCGATTTTACTGTCCAGTTCTACGGTATCCCTGAAATCACATTAGATTCTGGTTGTCGCAACTATTTGGTACACATGATATCTACATATTACACGAACTACTCGTAACACCGTTCAATCAATCGGTTACTGGATTATCCTTGCAATTTCAAGGGATGGCTCAAATGTCTACTTAATGCCATGAATGTATTGATATATGACCACTGACCGCAGGTACCTTTTGGAACCGACAGTTTAACGGTATTTTCTCGGCTTCGTGGAAAGCCCTGCGGTCGTCACGCATTGGCAAATACCAAGAAAGGCAATTTTCAAAGTATTTTAAGCAATTAGACGCCTACTCGTAGCTTTGACCAATTAAAAATTTGAATTCTCAAAATTTCACCCCCGAATAGGGGCTGGCCAAAAGAGGCTCAGTGTCCTCAGCAAGTCTGACGTCGTTTGCGAAAAACGACGAGGGTCAGTCTAGTAGCAAAACTAAGTCGAATAACACTTCTGCAAAAATGTTAACTGCGAGAGCGAACGCGTTGATATCCATCATCCTGTTATTTCGTCGTTATTTAATATTTTACTTCTTGAACTCGTTGACTGCTCTAATATCGAATATAAATCACTTCCGTTGACTCAAAGTATCCGTATTTAATTATATGAAACAAGGAAATTCGGAGTGAAATGAGTGACCATCGTAACGTTAATTGAGCCTTAATACCTCGAAAGATTTGATCAAAAATTGCGGTGCGAGGGCGAGTGCTGAAATAATATTTGTGAATAAATCGTGGCGTACGTGTATCTCAACATACCTTCTGGGCCAGCTAATGACGAAATTTCACAAGCCTCTGGAAGTCGGGACGAAAAGCTGCAGGAAGACGAGAGTTATTGCTTGCACGAGTATCTGTATTAGCTAAGCTAAGCTGTATTAGTAAGTGTGAAGCATTTTATACCCTCTACGAGATTGAGACCTGTGACGCGAAATAAAACCAAATAGCGAACGAAAATAACTTTTCGCTTCAAATTAGGATTAAATATTGTTTCAGGTGTCTGGATAACGCCATTTGCGTCAATTTGGATGATGCAACAGATAGTCTCTGTTCCGAAATTGATTTTAGGCACCGCGATGTTAACATTACTTCGAAATATTGAAAATACTCGAAATTTTAAAAGATTTTGAATAATTTCTGAAAAATCAAAGAGGCAAAGAAATCTTCGATTTCGATATACGAATCAGAGGGAATTAGATGAAGTATAAGCCTCGAAATTGAGCGTCCAAGAGTTTCGATGCAGATTTGTTTATGATCATTCGAGAAGGAAGAATAGCAATTTTTTAATTCAAAAGACTTAAAAATTTGCGAGGTTTCCTGTATCTACCTCTGCTTGAGGTGTCTCTGAAAGCAACCCCATTGAACCAATTAACGTGCGACAATATTTAGACTCGCAGTTCCTGTTTGTTGTAACTTATGGAGTGAGTAGAGTAGAGAAGGGAGAATAAGGGTGAGGACAAAGCAGGCTCAGTGCTGTCAATTTCCTCCCTTATACAGCACGGAACTACGATCCTTGGCAGAGGAACGCGTGACTGACGAGCTGCGGTTGTTACTTATGTTTCACCACAAAATGTACCCTCCACGTGTTTCTACGGTGACCCTTCCGCTTGGATATGCAGATACATTAGGGACATAAATTTGGTCCCGAATAAATTTACCTAAATAATTTAAATTATTATTCACGTATAGATACAGCTGTGTGCTCAGTTATACCTTCGGGAGTATCATGGACCGGTTCACTGTTTAATTCAATCATGCATGCTAATCCCTAAGATTT
This sequence comes from Tenthredo distinguenda, assembly GCA_947538915.1. Classification (NCBI taxonomy): domain Eukaryota; kingdom Metazoa; phylum Arthropoda; class Insecta; order Hymenoptera; family Tenthredinidae; genus Tenthredo; species Tenthredo distinguenda. The sequence goes on from OX384535.1 coordinate 2,625,106, forward strand.
GAAGTTTGATACCTTCAGTTGAAAGAAGCCTGTACGACGATTATTATTTCAGAAGCTATTATCGCAGTATTTTGTTGACTTGAAAAATTCATACAGATCGTTGGAATTCTCGTCAGCAAAACCTGGTGGAAATGATCAATATTTGAATTTGTAGCACTTACGTCATAGCCGAAAAATTCGATGTTGATTCAAATGGTACACGTGCCGGTTAACGAGTAAAGTCATGAGAAACGGTTCGAATACAAATTGTTTTAACCAATATGAAATTTGTATGATTGCCTCTCGAAAGAAATTTGGAGATTGGGAATATGTGAAGAGAATTTACTCGAGCATAATTGTAAAGATGAAATCTCCTTTCTGGATAAATTTATTTCGGACTTATTCGCCGATCCGCCAAATAGGATTTACAATTCGCGAACATCGCGACAATATACAAAATATCATGAATACATTCAGACGGAGGCACATATACATATGTAAAATAATCAAAGTTAAAACTTTCGTAATCGGTATAAAAAACAAAATTAAGTTATCACACGACTAACACTACGTTAGTATGTTAAAAAATTTAGCTAGATAGGGTAATCTATAAAATTAATTACTGTCGATCATCTTGACCCTCAGTGGTGTTTCGACGGTGTTTATAAATCCGCTTCTAATCTTCAAGGGTCCATGGTGCCATTCAAGGCGAAAGTTTCGCAGTAACTGTAACGAAAAAGTTGGGGTTAATTTCTCCGAGTAATTGATCAATATTTTCATCGGAAATAGTCCACGATGATTGACCTTTATCAAAAGCGTCTCCATCTCAAGATATGCAAAACGTTTTCCAATGCAGCTACGAGGGCCAAAACCGAACGGCATGTAAGCGAAGGGATGAGCTTTCTTTGCCGAATGATTCATGGCCGAACATTCTTTCAGCCATCTCTCGGGAATGAATTTCGTTTCATCCGGAAAATATTTTGGCTCTTGACTCATCACCGAGTGACACATTATCACGTCATTCTAGAACAAGAGATTCGATCAATTCTTAACAAGGTGCGAAAGAAGGCCTTAAATATCGAAATTAAAATCCAACTTACGTCCTTCGGAATCCTGTAGCCACCGACTACGATATTCGCGGTTGTAGTCCTGAGATTACCCAAACCAATTGGCATCAATCTCATACTTTCCTTGATGACAGCCTTCAGATATGGAATTTTATTCAGGGTCTCCAGTGTGACGGGAGACGTTTTATTCGGCAAAACTTCAGCCGCTTCTTTCACCAGTTTTTTCTGAGCTTCAGGATTCGATGCTATGTAGTACATAGTCGCGCAAACAGTGTTGCTCGTCTAATTTCAAGGGAAAGAGTTCGTCAATTGGTTCATGATCTTATTCGCGAAATTACTTACAGTGTCAACTCCGGCTGTGAGCATGTCCATTATCATGATAGTGGCTGTATGCTCGTCAACGCTGATCAGTCTTTCCAGCATACTGCTATCTCCTAGGTCCGTGCTTGATTTATTAGCAAGACGTTCTTTCGCTTGATGAACATATTTGGTCGTGATTCTGAGGTAAAAAAATAGTTCGATTAAATTCCGAGCAATTTTCTCCATCAGAAAAGAGCCGAAGGCTAAAATAAGAATATGAGTACCCGTTAAGACGGTCGAAAAGTTTGAACAGTTTCTTCAGGTTTCGAGTGTCGTAAAGCTTCCACAAGGAAGGTAAAAACTCCAGCTTATACGTGAGCTCGAACAAGTCTCGTACGCTGTCGATGAAGATTTGAGCTTCTGAGTCTGATGGCAGATTAGGCTCGAGGCATCCCATTCGATGATCGAAAGCAATTACGCACATTGCTGTGAACAAGCATTAATTTATTACTTAGAGAATGGAACTATACAAAAGTACCGAATTCTTTTACTCACACTCCAACGACCACTTGTTCGTCTCGTTATTAAAATACGCTGGCATTTCCAGAGTCTCGGGATCTCGTAGAGTACGAATCTTTTCTATGAAATCACTTGCTACTTGATTGAGTGGAGCTATGTGAGGCCGAATAGTTCTGGGTTGCATCAAGTGTTGGTTGACTTTCGACCGGAACCGATGCCATTCTTTACCCTGACTGTAAGTCACGGAATCGATTAACTAGCGAATAATTTTCTGAACTCCGATTCTTCGCCGTATTAATAAATCGTAGAAGAATGGGAAGATTCTTTCCTTCCAGTTTTAAGAAGCTGGAAATTCCAGCGCACATACGAACCTCGGAACGAGGCCGTATTCTCCTTTGTAAAAATCGTTTCTTCGCTCACGATACACCCTCAAAGTCTCCATCGATACCCTGCCAGGCCAAGGCCCTTCGGTTCGGTATACCTTCTCGGAATGATTTGGATCGAATAGAAACACGCATCGTCGTCGTCCTGGGATTCCTTCCAGTCTCACGATGTCACCATATTTCTGACGCAGCTCAGCGACCAGCTCTGTTGGAGTTAGCTTGTAATATTCACCTGAAATTCGAAGCATTCTTTGAAATTCCACACGTCATATTACCACAGGGGCCAGTATCGAGCTGGCTCCGAATCTATTTGAATATTATTCCCAAGATCTGGCTCACCAATCACAGGAAGAAATCGCGTAATATTTCCGATAAGTGGAAGTGGCTTCGGCCCAGGGATCAGCTCGTAAGGTTTCGCATCTTTCCATTCTGATCCAAGGGCTTCTTCTAATTTCACATCGGACACTGATAAGGTACCTTTTTCTCGGCTCCTAGCTTCGAGGCACGAGAATCTCAATGAGGATCTAACGATCGATGAACTGCTCCGAATCATTTCGTTGGATTTGGCTGAAAAATTGTTAAAATCATCGCAGCTCGTATTAAAAAGGATGAAATCGGGTGCTAAGCCAGAAATTTCTACTACTCGGGTTCTTGCAGTATTCTCTCGTTATTGTGAAGTACCAATATCTGCGCTTTATCGATTAGAGATTAGATTAGCTACGATTGAACAAGGATTAATTTCGATAAAGACTGATTAACGCAGACACGAAAACGATACATCGAAAAATTGCACTGCAATATCGTGCTGTGAAATAGTAACGATCATTCTACTCACTTATTTCGATTTTATTATTATCGACAACGAACTATCGGTCCTGAAAATTTTCAGCGAGTGAAATCGGCGAACAAATATCCACACACAATTAACATATAACACAAATCACCGCTGTACTGTTTAAAATGAGGTTGTTCGAGGCTTGGATCAATGCGACTAGTTGAAATTCAACGGAGTACCCTTAACGTTATCAACTAGCTGTGCGGATCAGGCTACGTGTTTACAAATTTTCCTCAAATCAGCTTAAGAGGCGTGGATTCGGCGAGCTGTTTTGATTTCTTATATCGGATTATCCCGTTTATCGAATAGGTATATTCGTATAAGTGTCTCAGCTAATGACGGAAGTTTGTAAACGCAATCAAGGAGAGTGCTCACATGACCGTGTCAACGATTTTCGTCGAGATTCAAATGATATACGTGCCGGTTATCGAAAATTTTGATTAATTTCCAGAGGGACTAGTTATGCTCAGCAGTTCGAATATAAACGCCTAAATCATATTCACGCGATTCGATTGATGAAATACTTTTCAAAGGAATTGCGAGATCCTGGGAGTATAAACAGAGGGATTAATCGAACACTATTATAGTTTTATTTAGGACCTGTTCGTCTATTGGCTCAACGGTATTCACGAAATTCGAAAATCACATCAGCGCAACGATACACAAAATATTATCGATATTCTTCTATAGAAAATTACACAAGACTACATCCAGTCGTGGACATATATGAGTAAAATAATGATAGTTGAAACTGTCGTAATCAGTATAAAAATTGACGTCGAGTCAGCACACAACCGACGATAAGCTAGTAAGTTAAAAATTAGAACTAGATAGACTGAGCTATCGGTTTAGATGTCGATCATCTTGACCCTCAGTGGTGATCCTACAGTGTTTATGAATCCGCTTTTAAACTGCAACGTTCCATGATGCCATTCAAGGCGAAAGTTTCGCAGTAACTGTAAGAAAAACTGGAGGTCACTTATCCGAGTGGTTGGGTAATATCTTCATCAAAAGTAATCCACGAGAATTAACCTTGATCAGAAGCGTTTCCATCTCAAGTTGTGCAAATCGTCTTCCAATGCATGTGCGAGGGCCAAAACCGAACGGCATATAAGCGAAGGGATGAGCATTCTTTGCCGAATGACTCGTGGCCGAAGATTCTTTCAGCCATCTCTCCGGAAGGAATTTCATATTGTCCGGGAAATATTTCGGATCTTGACTCATCACTGAGTGACACATTATCACGTCATCCTGGAGCAAGGGATTTAATCAAATCTGAATAGACACGAAAAAAGGCCTGAACTTTTGAGCTGAAACCGCGACTTACGTCCTTGGGAATCCTGTAGCCGCCGATGACAATGTCCGTAGTTGTGGTCCTGAGATTGCCCACAGCAATTGGCATCATTCTCATACTTTCCTTGATGACAGCCTTCAGATATGGAATATTATTGAGGGTGTCCAGCGTGACGGGAGACGTTTCAGTAGCCAAAACTCTAAACGCTTCCTTTCGTAGTTTTTCTTGTACCTCAGGATTCGTTGCTATGTAGTACATCACTCCGGAAGCGGCATTGCTCGTCTAATTTCAAGGGAGAATATCCATCAAGTGGTTCATGATCTTATTCGCGAAATCACTTACAGTATCAACTCCGGCTGTGAGCATGTCCATTATCATAACAGTAGTTGTGTGCTCGTCAACACCGATCAGTTTTTCCAACACACTGCTTTCTCCAATATCTTTGGCTGATTTGTTCGCCAGACGCTGTTTCGCTTGGTGAACATATTTTCCCGTGATCCTAAGAAAAAAAAAAAAAAAAAAACGGTAAAATGATTGAGAGAATGGGTCTGATGAAATTTTCTGAGTCAGGAATCTGGTATGAAGAAATAAGGTACCTGGTTAGGCTGTCGAAGACTTGAAATAACTTCTTTAGGTCTCGAGTCTCGTAGAGTTTCCATAGGGATGGTAAGATCTCGAGCTTGTAAAGGAGATCGAACATGTCGTGTACGTTATCGATAAGAAGTTGAGACTCCGAGTCAGAGCTGAGATTGGGCTCGAGGCATCCCATCCGATGATCAAACGTAATTACGCACATTGCTGCGAACAGAGACTAACTTCTGACCTGGAGGATGGAAAAGTACTGAATTTTCTTACTCACATTCCAACGCCCACTTGCTCATCTCGTTGTTAAAAGAGGCTGGCATTTCTAGGGACTCGGTATCTCTGAGAGTGCGAATCTTCTTAATGAAATCCCCTGCTACTTGGTCGATCGGATCTATATGAGGCCGAATCGTTCTGGGTTGCATCAAGTGTTGATTGACTTTCGACCGGAATTGATGCCATTCTTTACCCTGACTGTAAGTCACGAAATTGATTAATTCCGAAATAATTTTCTGAACTTCGATTCGTCTACAGACTATTGGATCGTTGAAGAATAGGGAGATCTCTTTCTTTCGGGAAAGCAACAGTAATCGTATCGGCTTATAATTAAATACCGTTCCAAGGGATGAGGAATTCAGCTACACATACGAACCTTGAGACGAGCCCATATTCTCCTTTGTAAACATCGTCCCTTTGCTTACGATACAACTCGATAGTCTCCATCGAAATTCTGCTAGGCCAAGGCCCTTCGGTTCGGTATACCTTCTCACAGTGATTCGGATCAAAGAGAAACACGCAACGTCGCCGTCCTGGGATTCCTTCCAGTTTCACAACCTCCCCATATTTCTGACGTAACCGGGTAACCATCTCTGCGAGAGGAAGCTTCCAATATTCACCTAAAATTCAAAGCATCTCTGAATTTGACACGTTGCATTATAACAGGAAGAGTCGAGCTGGCTTTAAACGTATTGCAAATTATCTTACCTTCCTCATAAACAATAGCACGCATTCATTTTTCCAACAAAATCTGACTCACCAATCACAGGAAGAAATCGCGCAACATTTCCAATAAGTGGAAGTGGTTTCGGTCCAGGGATCAGCTCGTACGGTTTCGCACTCTTCCATTCTGCATCAACGGTTTCCTCCAACTTTGCATCAGACAGTGCTAAAGTACTTTTCTCTCGGCTTGTAGCTTCGAGACGTGAGAACGTCAGCGGCAATCTCGCTAATGACGAACTCCTTCGGATCATTTCGTTTGATCAGGCTAAGAAATTGATAAAACCATTATACGTCATCGTCATGGCACTGTTTCGTATCTGATTTCCCACATGTGTATAGGTTTAATAATAACGCACGTACATGTAAACTATCGAGCAAAATCTGCACCCAACATTGACCGCGTAACTCCATTTGCTCCACTAATCATATATAATCTCCCATCACATAATTTCCTGTCCAACTATAAATATCAGATAGAGGCTGAACCAGGCTGCCCTGTATGTGCTAACCACCGAGTTTAAACGGCAAACCAAGAACATTATATCACTTCGGTTTTTGCACCGTCTTGGTGCAATGAATCACCTCTATTCCACGATTCTTTATAGAAATGATTGTTCGGTGCGAATGATCGAATGACACATAGAAATTGCATTTCGATGTTCGGATGTGAAATAATGATCGTTTCACTCACCTGCTCCAAACTTTTAATTACGAACACCGAAGGAAAGGGCGAAATCTCGGTCCTGGAATTTTTTTAACGAGTCAAATTCACTGTCGCAAATTTATACACGAGCAAAATACTGCACAGATCACTTTGCTGTGTAATGAGTTTCTCGGTGCACGGAATCAATGAGACTAGTAACGAGTCTCGGCATAGAAAATTACCTCGATGTCATTATCCAGTAGTGCGAGTAGGAGTCATGAATTTGTCATTGGTTTATCTCGTATCCCATATACGTACGGATGGAGAAACTAGCGAGTTTTTCATTCGACTTTTGTCACCAAATGAATCACAAGTAAATCGTTGAATTTTTTCCACTGCGAAATAGAGTCGTTACAGGCACTCAGCAACTATTAACAGACTTAAGTGTCAGTTAAATATGACCCTTGTTCGTTGCGTGACAAAGGTGACCGTAATTATACGTAATTTCAATATTTCAATTAAGGTCAAAAGAGGTAAAAGCCGGGAGTAAATTACTCCGAACCCTTCGGGGTAGATATTGTCTGACAGTTATTCTAAAACGAGGAGGTCTCGATGTTCGAATGGGAAAGAATTACACCCGGAGACACACAGAAGGAATATCTGATGAGTATACTAGGTATCCGTACGAATTATTAACTAAAAAATGCGAAAAGGGAATCTTTGAAAAATAACACCGGAAGAAGTCTCATTGAAAGCGAAGCCTTTGTCGTTGGGTATTAGAGGCTGGTCGACCGCGAAATCCGATTAGTTGGGTGAACGCAAATGCCATTCGAGGTGCCTACCCGTTGAATGCAATTACGGCACCCGTTACCCGTGAGGCGTGAGGGTCAAGGGTCAGAAGGTCGGCAATTAAGTCCCGGGGAAACGTGCGAAAATTGCAGGTAGTCAATTTTCCTTTTTAATGTAATAATTTCATCGCTTTATGTAGTTCCTCGATTGTTCGCAATAACCCGAACCCTCGTCGCGTCGATATACCGTTCTTGAAACAGCGACTCAATTTCGTGGTTCGATAGCTAAAATTTACCATTGTGCGAAATTTCGCATAGATCCTTTCTAACGTTTCTCCTTTCGAGTTACTCCGATTCTTTCATTATCAAGCTTTCAGTGTCAAAGTTCCTCCGGAAATTCCAGAATATCCTTGACAGCCTGGCAGCTGCGTGCCTACAATATTCTAGAGGAAGAAAATTCCTCCGCAGAGGCCGACCAGTTGCTCTGAGGTAACCTTGTAGCAAACAAATAGCATCCTGCGTAGCTAGTCGCGAATAGCTTGGCAGGTGTTTTATTCACTTCGGTATATCCTTGGCTCTATTCGTCACTCTATTAAGAATTCTATTCGGAATTCCAACGACACGTTTTCGCCCAGATTGGATGACTTGTACTTGAGCAAAACGCACGTGAACCAATTTATTCATTGTTTATTATCCAAAGAGCGAACAGTAATCTCGATCCTCGATTCCTTAACTATTTTAAATTTCAGTTAAACGGAGTGTCAGCGGTGTGGCAATGCCGTAGAGTAGTTTACTCTGGAATTCGTAATCCCTGTCGAAAGTGACGTTCCATCTTCTGAATATCTGAAGAAAAATGATAAATGGTTAAGCTCATAGTTCCGAATAAAAGTCCGATATAATTTCAACCCCTTCCTACCTTAGCGAGTAGAATTTCCATTTCCAAATTCGCGAATCGTTGTCCAACGCAGGCTCTCGGTCCGAATCCAAAAGGTAGAAATGAAAACGGATTCGCGTTCCTCGCCGAAGGAACACCCTCTCTGACATACGAAACACCTTCGTTTGAATCTCTGAGCCAACGCTCGGGCAGGTATTTCTGAAAATCCGGGAATTCATCCGGTGAATTCGAAGCCTCCACGTGGTACATGGCGACGACTGTCTGTTAGGAATTAGAAACAAATTTCTCGTCTCAGATAATTAGTAAAAAAATATTTCAATCCTCTGAAGCCACGTGCAATTAGGATAAGGAAGAAAAAGTGATATTCCTTCGAGAAAATTGATCGCATTACACACATATTACGCCCATATTTAATTACAGTAATAATTCTTCTAATTCGTCTTGCGGATGAGTGAGAGCTCCTATTTTCTCATCTAGGTAGCTGGAATTAGAGCCTGGCAAGAATATTATATCATCAGGCTAGTAATGGTTAAAACTTAGCCACACAGTGGTAAAAGTGATCTAAGTAGAACTGAAAGTAAAGGTGTATATCCATGTATACATACATCTGGGCCAAGCCGGGCCCCTAGGTAATCATAACCGTATCGTAACTTACAATTAGTTAACCTACAGCTTCGTAACGCTCAATTACAATTAAACTCGTTGCTTCGCCTTATTACGCAAACGTCAAGGCTCATCTGGATCGACTCACGGTAGCGAGGTACCCGTCGAACTGTACTTAGGACCAGTAAATTTTCAGTGATATAATTACACAGCTAGTATGTACCCCAGTAATGGTATATTAATCATGAATATATGTTGGATAGATATACGTATATGTATTCTGACGTGCAGATCTATGTAATTATGCATATATTCGTTTTGCTATTAGAGATATTTATAGCATATGTACGATGATAAGTAACTTGCATCGAATTTGTGCGATTTATCAAGCTAAGAATAACGTTACACGAGGTGAACGTGTCGAGGAAATATTCTACACGTACGAAGCGATTGACATTCTCGATTGACGTTAGGCGTTAGTTAACGCGATGAATGAAATACCGTTATATACAATTCACCGAATAGGTAGGAGATGAAACTTCCCCGTTGGGAAATTTAATACCTGATAAATATCTTGAACGGAATTGTTTGATTAATTAATTATTCAGGGAAAATAAAGGGGGGCTGGTATATAGTCATCAGCCAAAGTTTATATGATTAATTATATATTCAGTCGTATAAATTAAGTCGCTATTATTTACTCACTCCCTTTGGAATCCGATAACCCGATAGCACGATATCTTTTCCCACCTCTCGCAGAGATCCGATAGCTGTCGGCGTGATTCTAGGTAAAATTAATGGGAAAATTTTATTAACTATTATCGATTTATCGATTCGTTTACTTTATAAATGTTAAAAATAAGGTAGAAGCGTGGGTATCTTAAAGAGTCGTTAACTCGATTAGTGTCGATAATAAACTAATAAATTCAACCAATAAAAATTCATGAGAATATAGTAATTATCGGTATACGTGTTTACGGAATTCTCTATGAATATCGATCGGATACGGATACACTAGTGAATAATAGATCAGCGTATAGGTAGCGCGGGATGCTGTTCAAATATAGAAAGCACAGTCACCTCATACTCTCCTTGATGCAGGCTTTCAGATACGGAAGTCGAAGGATGTCTTCTTGTCTTACCGGAGAGTCAACATCCGGTAAAACTAACGTGAGTTCCTTTCTAAGACAGCTTTGTGCTTTGCTGTTCTTCGACAGATGTAGCAGCACGTTTTTCATCGTTGTAGCAGTCTGGAAAGAAGAGTATACGGGAAAAACGTGCGGGACGAACTAAAGTACGAACCGATCTCAACTCGGACACAAAAATTTATACTCACCGTGTCGATTCCAGCGTGCAACATGTCAATTGCTACGACACAGGCCATCATAGGATTCCCTTTCATCAATAAGTGCTCCAAAATACTTTGGCTCTCAGAGTAGTTGGAGCCTTTCCGTTTAACCCGTTCGACGCATTGGTTTATGTACTTCATGGAAATACTGTGAACGAAGGAAACCGATTGTGGTTCGATGATCGTATCATTATAACACGTTGAAACGTTTCAAATTCGTTGCTAATAAAACGAGTAGCCTTTTTTTTAAATTAAATATCGTTTGCTAAAAAAATTTCTTGTTTAATTTGCATAATAAATCACGTCGAAATGCGTCAAGTTTTACCGAGGCCTGATTCAATTGGAGAATCAATTAGCGACTCGCGACTAACTTAATCAGATATTGTGGTAGACGGCAATTGTGAAACATCGGGCATAGAAGTCCGCGTGCCTTTCTTAAGCTGATTAAAACTAATTAATTGCATGCTACAAGACGTATCGAAAGACAACGATCCGATAGCTTTAGACTACACGACTGCGAACGCTACAGCACATACATCATCTTATAATTTCGTAAACTTGTCGAGAAAGGCTTGATTGATGGGATACTAAATATCTGCATATTTTTATACACCGGGGCCATTTATGATGGCGTAAGTTACTGCCGGGCAACGAATGAACATTTACGAACGTGTCGGAAGAAGATTTCGTTCAGAGAAAAATTCGCGGCGGTATAGAATTAATTTGTGCTCCTAATTTTAATTTTTTCTTTTTTATTTCTGCAAAATTAGGAATATGATTAAGAACTTTTTTTCTTTCTCTTTCTCCCGTCTTCTTTCTTTCGGCTATTTCGTAATCGGCTTTCTTCATAGAATTCAATTACGTCCGGGACGATGTATAGAGACATTGATGAAGATTGATGACGGACAACGTACTCTATTTGGACGTCAACGGCACGGTTGAATCTTCTCCTTTTAAAAATTGATATCGGGCTTGGACTGACGTCTAGATCATAGGTAAGTTTCATCATGGTAACTACCGCGTCCACCAGACGTTGAGCGTCGCTCGTTTCGGGTGATACCGCGTCGTTCAAGCATCCGAGACGCGTGTCCATCGCGAGCAGGGCGATTGCTGGATATTTAGAAGAAGAAAATATCTCCTAAAATTTTTTTTCACCACATTTCTCATTGATTATCTATGATATCAGACTCACATTCTAGAGCCCATTTATTCAGTTCGTTGTTGAAGCTTTCGGGCAGTAGTTCATCTTCACCGCGTATTTCATCCATTCTAGGAGACCAAAAAAAACAAATTGCAATCCATCCGCATTTATAATTGGTAAAGTTCGATAATTGAGGTTCAAATACCTCTCAACAAAATCTGAAGCCACTTCGTTTATCGGTTGAATATACTTCGCAGCCATTCTAGGATTCAGCATCGGAGTGTTGGCCAGATTCCTTATCGCGTACCAGTCTTTGCCTTGTCTAGAAAAAATCCGATATCGATTAATCACCAATTCCTCGAGTAAATTAAGACGAGAACTCACTCTGTAACCATGCTGCCGATTCCGTTGAAAAAATCTTTCCTAACGTGATCTCTGTAGTACTTGTAACTCGGCATCGCGTCTCGTTTAGGCCAGGGTCCCTCGCTTCGGTAAATCTATGAAAAAAGATTTTTGAAAATGGCCTCTGGCAGGGTATAAATTGTCTTCAGGTCTTTCAGAGCGACGAACCTTTTCAAAGTCTTTGGGATCACAGGTGAATACTATATCGGGTCTTCCGGGTAGACCGGTTAATTTAATAATATCACCGTAACGTTGCCTCAGCTTCTTTATCAATGCAATTTGGTTGTCTCTCGGATAGGAACCTGCGTTTGAATAAGATTAATTAGACCTAGAGTATAAAACGTGAAGCGAAGATAATCTCTTGGCATTGTCTCACTTAAACTCGTCTTTGAATGAGATAAAACTGAAGACAATGCGAGAATAGAATTTTCTTCTTATCCTATGAATAGTCGTATATACATATAAACCCCCAGGATGAGTTAATTATTGACAAAAATTCTCTGTCATTACGAGAGCTGCAGATGTTGGCCTCTTTCTTTCCCTCTCTTCTCATTATCTTCTCCCATTAATTATCCCCCTATTTTTCATAACTCTTAAATCGATATCTTCGAGCAATTCCGTGTACCGATCGAAAGCAATCGACTTATCTTTTCGAACCAACGAACCGTATCGCACTAGACTCAATTAGACCGTACAGGGTTGTGGGTATTTCTGACTTTCTCATATTCATTTAAAGCCGATGATAACCGAGTCGAGATACAAGACTGAACTTAATCTGTACACCGAAACGTGACCCTAAGATTCTGATTTATTTATATTTCTATCCTTCTTTTGGTACACAGTTTTCTCTTGTTTATTCCCCTCTCTCGATTATCTACTCTTCGCTTGAGAATTACGATCAATGGTCAGTGATACTCCAACGCCGAGAACATCGGTCCAAATGCACTTAGATCTTGAACTCCTGACACGGAGGTCATCCTCCGTACAAGCGCACTCGAGTGCTAAGTACACATACATACGCGTCAAGCTTCCCTGGACTCCTATCTCCTATCTCTCACGGCTTCTACTGGTTTTAAAGGAGATGGGAAACAGAGCATTAGAATTTCTCGTTACGGTTTAAAAAGGCGTAGGAATATATCGAACGTGAAATAATCTTCTGAGATGTATTAGAATCCTGTACCGAACACTTAGCAGACTTTTAGCAGCGTATGAAAAGACGGTTCGCTAACATATCATCTTCTGCCTTTTTTGGGTCTCTCCTTCTTCCCGTTCAAAGGATATATTTCTCGCTGCGGGGGTTCCAGACTTTTAGAGCACCACCATCCGCCTTCCAGACCTGTACCTCATACCATTCAAGGCCCTGACTGCTTCCAGTCGTAAAAGTAAAGACCAATTACTCGGCGCAATTACCAGACCGACAGCGTCTAGTCGACTCTATATCCACGCTTCAACGAGGATACTTACCGGTTTTTCGACCGATAATAACCACTGATTCCCTCATTTATATCTCAATTAGGAAAAGTTGTTAAAAGGTCATAAACTCGCGCGTTATACGATCCATCGTTCTATCACTTCACTATGGTATTTGCATCGAGGAGATGATCGATATCTTTGATATTTCACTCAAAGGGTGGATCCTCGTCCTAACATTTCATGCTATGCATCTCAATTATCGGAGGATTTGATTTTTATGAAATACGAACCAATCAAAGGCAGGAATCTCCAGAAATTTCCGAAAATCGGTACCGGTTCAGGTCCAGGAATCGCTTCGTACGGTAGCGCGGTTTTCGAATCGTCGGGTTCTCCTGATGGACCAGTTTTCCGGTTTTTTGTAAAGTTGCAGAAGCCTGGACAGCGATTGGCGATCGTTGGCAGACGATTGGTCAGTTTTTTCGCTATATTGGTTCCCATGATACTCTGGTATCGAGGGATTTTTATACCCGACGATTCGTCGGGTGTTATTCGTCGATTTTTCGTCCGTTCGTTCAAAGAGGCGATATATTCTTTTATCACGCGATTTTTACCGCCAGGTATCGAACGTACCCTCGTGTAAAATAGTTTCACCTAGATTTGGACGATGTCCAGCGGCGCTGGCACGGCATAGAAAGAAAGGAAAAAAAGGAAAAAACAAAAACTATAGGAAAAAGCGAAAAATAAAGGGAAACACTAAAAATAAATATAAAAATGAATACAGGGAGTCGCGTGTATTGTCGACAGATAAAACAGTGAATGCGATATGAAACGATAGCGGAATTCAGAACGTGCCGAACCATACCACATCCTGAATCTCCTCTGTACTTCACATCCCATTAAATTCTACCACATTTCTCAAAAAAAAAAACCAAAAAAAAAAAAAAAACTGCAGTTCTATCACGTCTTCGTCTATCCCGTCGTTTTTAAATCCGATCGATGCAATGCCTTTTTTCTCTTGCGAAATTTTATCAGAAATCACGATTCACTGTTCACAAGTTCGAATGATGAAATATGCGAAAAAAATCTTGGCAAATCCGCGACCGCGGGTTCGAAGCGGTTCTAAACTGTCCGATCGAGTCGGAGGAAATCATTAAACTGCGCGTTTGATCAGGGCTCAACAATCTTAAAGAATAATAAGCGATTTAAGGTCATAGCTTATCAGTGTCAAATTATTTTACGCCTTTCGAGAATTCCTATTTCAATTCTTTGATTAGTATACGTAGTTATCTTTACGTCTCTCAGAATGGAGATACAGTCGTCTACTCTTCGTTTCATATTTGATCTATGAGTTTCTCGTTCGATTTGGATTGTTCAAAATTAATGAATGGAACCCGAGTGATTGTATCGAGAATAAAAATCGACGCGATCAGCCTTCTGCGCAGCTTGATGTCGCCGATGATCGTCTGTCATTCGCAATTCAGAAGAGATTAAATCATGAGATTCGAGTACAGGCGTAGAGATAAATGGCATAAAAAATAAAACTCGAAAAAAGAAAAAAAAAAAACAACAACTGTTTATTCCATTTCAGTCTACGATGATAAATGCTTCATTTTACTTTATGCCTTAACAGATCGTTCTCTCTGATGCAACGCTATCCAACATACATACATATGTACGCTTAATTGACAAATATAATAGCACCGGTTCGCGGGTGATTTATTCATTAAACTTTACGCTACACATTATTTCAGAGAACTGAGGGAAGATAATTACTCCATGTGTACGGGTATACGACTCGAATCTCGTTGTTAAATTTGTTTTAGTGTATAGATTAATCGTGGCTATGTAGCTATATATGTATGCGCTTCGTTAAAATATTTCGATGTTAAAATAACACGTAATACGCGCGGCGAATAAGCGGCAGGTGAATTAAAAACATTATCCGCGTATTACTCCGAGCTTAATTAATTTCAAAGTTTAATAATTATTCACGGTAAGTTGTTTGCTTGACAAAAATTTGTTACATTTGAATAGATTGATGAGGGGATATTCTTCCCTCTCGATTCTATGCGTTTAACTCGTGCCTCGAATTTCAATGATTCATAATTTTGACTCGGACCGAAACTATAATTTGATATTTGTCCCAAAACATGCCCAGGGTTTCTATATGGTCGAGTAAAATTCCCTCACCGTAACTTCGACGGCTTTGGATATACCAGACTCTGTGAATAGCGCATTGATTGACCGAAGCTGTATTGATTGGCATTCGCCTTGTCCAAGCTAGGCGGACTGTTAATGGAAAAGGAATTCGCTCTCCATTCGGACGAATAGCTCGAGGCACTTCGAGACGATCGACCAAAATCTCACCTCGATATAAACCCGATGGATTCACCCTCCGACTCGAGATTCCAAAAATTTACGAGAACCAAGCTATCCTTTTTTTCTTCAAAACAGAAAATCGATCGAATTTCTACTCTCGTCAAAGGAAATCGAATTTGAGAAAATTCTTCCGAGGTTTCAAAAAATGATTGAAAATTTATAAAACAGATACGTAAGAGAGTTTGTCGTAGCGGGAAACCTGCATAAGTGCAGATGCATAATTGACAGGCATTATACTACCTGATTCTGCGATTCTGTGATCCGTTTCGCTTATCTTCGTCGACGACACAACTCGGGCATTATTTTTCCCTCGATTCTCGATTACCGCGTTATTCGAACTAGTTTAACTTCGCAAGTTCCCTCGTACAGATTTGATGCGATCTACTCTGAGAGCTAGACGCCTAATAGAACTAGAAGCGTGAAAAATAGTATCGACCAAAACTGGGTCAGTACCTGGAGTTTTGGCTATCTTGATTCTCATAATCGCGAGCGAAATCTGCGTACCCATAACTTCGTAGGAAATGTCGAAAAACAAAAGTCACGTACCTTTTTTGAAGATGATGTATCGAAATATCGAGCAAGGTCGCCATCGGTTTTATTTTTCTGACAAATATTTAGGGTCCGGATTTTAGGTGGGTGAGGATTTTTGCCTTCGGTGATAATCTTTATGTAATTATATACGAGCGAGTGCGAGTCGATCGGAGATACATCTTTAATACACATCATCGCATAACTTCGAGTTGCGCAACCAGTGCGAGTTCTATATGTACATTATATATATATATATATGTGTACATGTGTGGGTGTGTGTGTGCGTGTATGATCGCATATGTAGCAAGCCGATAATATAATATAATATCTTCCTCCGGCAAAATGACCTGAGCCAAATCTGAGAACGATAGTGAGAGCAGAGCGCAATATCCTTTTGCTTTCTCAACCGAGAGATCTACTCTCGACAGGGTATGCCAACGCGTTAATTTAACATATACGCAGTTCACGTTCCATCGATATAAATTACGCTTGTCTATGTAGGAATGTGAGAAATCACGTATGTGAGTCTCGTTCTCTTATTATCGATATTATTTTCATTTTTTTTATAATTATTCATGCGAGGGCGACAAATTGGATGTTAAAGGAATCGTTTCAATCAGGAGAACGCGTGCAGGACGGAGTAAAAAGTCATCAAGGCGTTTTTAGCCGGGTGAAAAACTTCCCGAAGTTAAAAAAGAACAAGGTTCCAAATATTTTTGAGCGACTCGCTCGAACTAACTTTTCTAATTTTCACAATTTTTCTGTTTTTTCCTTTTTTTCTCTCATTCTTTTGTTGCCAATTTATTCCAGGCGAAATACTATGCAAATTGCTTGTTGTTAGAACAAAATAAGAAAGATTTCGCCGGCTAAATTTTTTTCCCGCGGAGGGGAAATCTTGTTTAAAAAATGCTCATCCCTAAAGAAATGCAGTTTCGCAGAAAAGTACACATACACACGTTCGCGAATATTGTCTCGCTTACGATTCGAGAAATCTACCAAAGGGTTGAAAAAATTTCTGTTTCCAAAAACTCTGACTTAATTCCCTTGATATATGTATACATACAATATCCTCTGGCTCGAGAAGATGGTAAGAAAGAAAAAGCTCTGTCTGCAATTCCTTAGAAGTTGGCGTAGCTGACTCGTGGATGGGGTGGTTTAACCGTATAGGTAAAACAGACAGGGGTTGGAATCGTGGTATGGTCATCAAGACCGCTGTACATTTTGGTTCATTAGCGAGAGTGGAGAATGCGAAGTTGGATTCCTCTCATCTCATATCTGTAACCACAGTACCCTGTTTCAAGCATAAGACCCTGGAGCAGTCACGCGTACCTATGTTTAACATGCACACCCCTATAAGTATACATATATATGTATATGTATACATTTTCTTCATACGTATATGAATGATGTTAACAGAGACGTGTGCGTAATTCGGGTAAGTATAATGCGGCGCGGTAGGACGCGTACGTGTTTGTTTGTAATGCGGTTAATATCCGCAGGTTGAATGAGACGTAATCCGGTTAACCACCGAGGCAAACATAGACTTAACCCACGAAATCCTTACCTTTTGATCATAAGCTCACAGTCGGCTCTATGAAATTATCTGGCGACAATTTCACCCGTCTAATATCAGACAAATACATATGAATTATACGATACCACTACAGGTATACTATACTACGATCTATACTTTCGACAGGTTTTATACATCAATGTTAAAACGTCAAAACCCCTTTGAGAACCGTGATTTTACATTCATCCCTCAAACAAGTACGACACTCGTTTTGTCTCTTAAAAAAAAAAAAAAATAATTTACGCCTGGTGGTGGACAAGCCATGACGCGCGAAAGTAATGCTTGAGTAAAGTTTGAGACGAGTAGTTGTACATGTGTTCAATCCAAGTCTGTTTGTACGATTTCGAAATTTTCTGATGAAACTAAACTCGGCATTTTGAATACCAAATCTAGGCAGGTGAGAGAACTCATGTCTAAAACGGTGATCTTGTAATCAGAACGAGAGACGCGCATTGTTATATCAGCATATGTAAAAATTTAGACACATAACGCGGTTCGAGGAAACGAAGACGGTATTTCCGGTCCATAGAATAATTAAACTCGAGTCAATTTAAATAATCTAACAATAGTCAACGCAGCTCTCATTTACCCACGATTATATTGTCCAAATTCTGTTCTTACCCCCTACTATCCATATCGCTATCCTCGTGGTATGACTCCATTTGATTTCTGAGGTGCGATTCGAAACGCTAACGTCACAGAGTCGAGGAGGTTGAATCTTTGACGAAGTAGTTGTCAAACGGCGTGAAACGAACTCGACTGAAATCGAGTCGAACCCATTTCTCATTCCTTTATCATAGCTATATATGAGGCATTGATAGAGCCAGTTCCACGCTTCTTTAATACCTCAACTTTCAACATACCCATATGTCACTGTCGATGAACTAGATCATCGCTATTCTGAAAGAAGCCAAAGTTGCTTAAGCGGCAACCGTCCTGATTCCAAATCTCCAAGGGTAGTTCGAACCTTTCTAAAATGGCAAGGGTGCCGAGTGCGTTGCGAAATCGAAAATTTCTTCACAGAGACTAGACGTGTGAATATCTCGGCAATTATTTTCGCGGGGATTCGGCTAGTCTGGAACTTTGAACTGGGTGACGTACCGTGCGATTTGAATCCGAAATTGAAACGGTAATCAACATAAATAATCAATGATTGTATAGAATGATTTAATTTCGAGGATGGTGCAGCACGTATAATTCCGAAATGGTTTGACGGTTAACATGTGATATATAGTGCGTGTATATAACCTGTTGCAAGGTGGTATCGCGAGCGCGATCAATATATCACGCGATTTAAATCGCGTTAACTTGAGCGGATAATTTACGGGTAGCAGTTACATGTAAGATGTAACCGATCGAATCGATCTGACAGCTTACGGTATTATAGGAAGTTGAGTTTAAACTCCGGAGAGCAAGAGGTGCACATGTTAAGACTGACAATGAGCTCAGTTTCCATCAAGTGTCTAGTAGCACTCGTCAATTAAAGTCTCGGGTGAAAGTTCAATCAATGTCTATTTCGTGGCTTACTGGTTCGTTATACATTCACAAATATTGGCGCCAGTCGTGAGGCGAAGTAAAAAAAAAAATAAATAAAAAAATTGCGAAATGGCAAAATGGCAAGATACATCGAAAGGCATGAAAAAACATAACGTGGTATAGGGGTATACTGCGTGGTCGATGAGGTATACCCCGAGTATTTACTGAGATAAATTTTACTCTGCAGTTTTAGGTAAATTGCGAAGTTTCACGCCTCGCTGGTCCCTGTGCTTTTATGTATACAAATAGATTATGTATATATATATATATATATATGTATGAGTATAGTATATATTATGCAGACGTTTCACGAGCCAGTTTTAGAAACTTTGTAAACTTTAGGAAGTTTTCCAGTAGGTATAAGGCACCCGCCCCCACCCTCAGTTTGTCTGTATTCTTTTCTTATCGTTTTGTTTTCGTCCACCATCGACCACTCGGCTTAACTTTGGTGGAACTTTTAATCGCTCATTTCCTACGGATAATGCCGACAAATTGAAAAGCAAACTACTAACTTTGCACTCGACTTTTAGCGAAGGTTGCAGCTATCCTATCCCGCCTTGCTCTAATTCGCCAACATTTACTCAAAAACTAACTCGTTTCAGTCAACCTAACTAGATTATGGAACCCGACTGTATTATTTTCGAGAAACAAACACACTCTGGCACCACGGAATCCCATCGTTTTACCTGGCTTTAAAACTTTTCGCCACATTTCGTTACCCTCGATAATTACGAAAATAAAATCTCAGTAATTACACGGTCTGTCTCGTTTCAGGAAACACTCTGACGAATATGATAAATTTGAAAGAACTTAGAAAGTAATAAAAAATCTCGAAGGCAGTACAAAGAGTGCCGAAATTTATGCAATATATCAATCGTATTCGATTGATATATATTCGACGTATTTCTCAACGGGTTTATGTGTTATTACTTTTATTCACGGTTATCAATTTTTCAAAAGGTTTCGACTAAGATTTACGATCATCTCCCGCGACTTTGTAACGAAAGAGTACCCTCTGATTGGTTAGCAAAAGAAGTAGGTGAAAAAAATAGTACTAGTAGTAGTAAGAGAAAAAAATAAAATAAAAATAGATTTGTGATTCGATTCGTCATACCGATCACGAGTACGTGTATCTTCTCTTCATCTCTAATACTGCAATATAGGAGATATTCAGCATCGATAAAATTACGCTTGATTGGTAACCGCGGTGGATACCTGAATACATACGCAATACCATAATTTGACTGCAGTGCAAGCAGAAATCAAGAGAGAAATATATGTATTTATATATATATATATATATTGGAAGATACAGCGTGGTCACTAATGCAGAGTTGGAAATTTCTGGCAGCTCACACCGACAAATGAACCGTATTAACATACCCCAACATCACAATATTTACGATGTAATACTATCTTATTATACCCGGGGATTATGCATACAACAGATGTCCTAGATATATGATACCTGTGGAGCCCGTATCTCTTCTTCGATGTTAAATTAACGTGTCTGGATTTGAATTTTGAGCAAACAAACCCACGCGTTTGTGTGCTAACTATTGTCACGAATTTTGGCAAAAAAAAAAAAAAACTAAAAAAAAAAACACCCTTAAAAGAAGATAGTTTTTCCAAATTTTATACACATATATATGTATATTGACGGACAGGAATCGATCGGTGTGAATTATTTGGTAATTGTTTGCGGGAATTCATGTCTGAAATTATATATCTCGATGGGTTTGCGGTTAATCGTTATAGTTACGAGCGCCATTCACTGGAGCATGAAACTGAATCTAAATTAACATTATTCCAATATCCATGAGCAGAGTATGTTGAGTCCGGTAGTTTACTAGCTACATGAACGAGCTGGATATTATTTTCGTTTTAATTATTATTCAAATTAATAGAAGAGAGGCGAACGCGGGTTCTAGGTAACGGTGGGCGTCCGCGATCACTCATTTCGTTGACTTTGGAGTCGTCAAATGATTAATTGCACCAATGTTGCGACCACTTTAGATCATTGTTCCTCTCAGACGTGTCAAAACAATTAAAAAAAAGAACTCCGACGGTGTTTAGAGGTTGATGCAACAGCCTCTGGCTTTCGAAACCCGCTCCTCTTCTCACTATTTGCTCGTTAAAATTTTTAAGAACTTGTTCGCGGCCTCGATAACCACCGGGGATAATCGATCGTTCGATTTATCTCGCGGAGAAATAAGAAGACGAAAATTAATGGGGCGGTACACATATTCTTAATTACACCTTCATCCGGGAATCTAGAACTAGGATTCTCTTTGTCACTCCCAAAACTAGAATCAAGGCCGAGGATAGTCTCCGGCGAGGTCAGATCCGGAAGATAGCAATCGGTTTCGTAACTCTCGCGCTGGACCAAGAACTGGTATCCCCCACACACCTACGAGAGTGTGCAGTAGGAATTCATGCAAAAGTAATTACACCGAATTACCGGCTCGGAAATATTTGGGCATCTCTTTTCGGGCACCGCGTCCTCGAAAATTGTGGGCTTGTCAGATTCACCGATTTCGCTTTAATCTTCGTCACGAATTTACCGCCCAACAACATCTTTATGGTATCTCGACCTGTTAGCCTCTGATCGTTGATCTTCTGACCCTGGCACACAAAAAGGAAGAAAAAAAAGAGAGAAAGAAAAAGAGAGAAGAAAGATTCTGCACACCTCGGGGAACAGCTTCTGTATTAAAACTGGAATTTCTCGTGCAGGTGCAGCCACCGTCGAGTTTCATTTCCATTTTACGTACGATTATATAATCCGCGATTTGTGGAATGGCGATAAATAAATCGAAAACTCATCCCTCGTCCGTTTTAACGGGATGGGAAAAATTCCGACTTTAAATACCTACCTGTTCGGTGGTTTGTCTAACAATAAGTGAATTTATTCAGGGTTTACTGTGCGAGGTACATAGTACACGACGCATTCGACCCCAAATGTCAATTATTTGCAACGGCTGTGATTCAATCGAATGAACTGCGGGTGCAGGACCAGTCTTTGCAGCCGTTGTAGTCCGGAGCGGCAATGAACGTTTTCCTGTATGAACCGAGCAAATTGAAACAGACTGGGGTATAAAATATGGTCCAGTCCCGCGCCGCGTCCCGTTTGCATTGTGTTTTACATTTGTGGATGGATTTATATTTGCTCTATTGTTCGGATCGAAATATATTAATTTTAAACCTGTGTCATTCCACAATCAGCAGAGAGATTTCGTTGGATTACAATTGTGGAAACCCATTCAAATTTCGTATTCAAATTATAAAATGCATGAGCTTCGCCAAAGTGCATTTCATACTTTCATTACACGAACCGTTCCTTTTTCCTTTCAAACGGCATTTCGAATTGTAATTAATCATTGATCGATTTATTAATTATTATTTATAAAGCTATTAGTAGCTTTTATCCCACCGATGTGTGGCTAACACGCTTCACCACTTTGAAGAGCTCTGTTCCCCTCTGCTCTGTTCTGCTCTCTGCTCTCTGTTCTCCTCGGTTTACGATCATTGATTTTCCATCGAGAAATGCAGCGACGCGAAATACCCGACGTGTCTAATTCACCGTAAAGGTCGACAGCATCCGCGTGGTCCAAGTGTCAAGATGTCCGGAGACTCGAAATCTCGGTATTTTAGAGCAGAGTCGACGGTTTTCGAGGGTGAAAATTGAACTTGTAAGAATCTGCGGGCTGTCCATTTACAACCAGATGACTTTGTTCCATTTTAAAACGTGATAGGTACGATTTCGCAACTCCCTGGTCTACGGCCAAACCGATCATACACTCACATATATACCCATGACACGCGAAGGTATATTGCAAAACGCCATAAGTCTCGATAGCTAACAACACGAGATCGAATAAATCAGATTAAACTCATCGTGGAATGAACTAGCCGAGCTCTGCACTCTGATCCTTTAATTTGATGATATTCGGGACACAGGAGATGCATACCTTCCTCGCAAATGTCACATCAGAAAATAATCTGATCAATCTTGAAATAAGTTCGGAGAAATTTGCGTTGAAACGGTTGGACGATTTCTGCACGATTTAATCATCGTGAATGTAAGGCCTCGCCACCGAGATAGACGCAGTTCTCCTTCGTCTTATTCTTCTTCTTATTATTACTGGGAATATATCCATAAAGCACTTAGGATCGTACAAACCTCGATAAAAACAATAAATGTAGAGGTAATGATGATCTTGTGCAAATATTGGCCAATTCAATGCGAGAATTACAAAGTATATAGGAGTGGCGAAGTGAAGGATCACAGCTCTTCACCCCGAAGCAATAAACGTCGAAATGAGATCAATTAGGAGCGCCTTGAGCGAGTATGGATATCTCATCTACTTGAAATCGGTTATAAACGCGTGTCACTCAGTTTCTACATCGCGAAGAGCTACGGGCAATAACTTTGTGCCATTTTACGGTTAGCTCAGGGAATAATTCAGCCGACGTAATCCCGTTTCATTGTACTAATTACGAATTATGTTCAACGTAGGTATGTACCTACGCCGCGAGGCAAAGAGCGAGGCGAGCGAGGGAGTAAAATCATGATTCTAAAACCCAACGCGTAAGCGATGTAATCCCAACGATTCGCCGTGTATTTGTTTATTATTAGTAATTAGGAGTTTTGGCTGAAAATTAACGGTCCAGAAATGAATTTCTCTCAGATTTTATAACACGCACGTACACATTTGTTACGTATACGTGATATGCGTGTCTCGCCTACCTGAGCGAAAGGTATACAAGCTAGAGGAGAATTAATAATTTACTATTTATTGTTTAGTTTGAAAGAGCAATTAACACCGAGAGAAGGTGAACCATAATTAAGAAATTTGACGCTCTCAATGGTACCAGGTTTATTTCCATAATACGGACGACAAAAACCGTCCAGTCTTTCGCGGTGCACACGGGCAGATACTTGATAAAAGAATGAATTAAAACTGCCGAGGTAGGGAAAAAGAACCGGAGAGAATCGCACATCATTCTGGACCGGAACGTTGCAACAGAGCTTTGACCATTTATGTGAAAAATAAACAAAGCTTGAGCAGCTTCTATTCAGGCGTCAATCAGTCACTGCGAACTCTGATTTTTATTTGTTACACCACGATTTTCAGCACCATTTAATTCTCCTTTTATAAGTATGAAAAAAGGCTCTCGATATTGAATTAACGTCAATTTTTTGCGGTAACAAAACCTCAGCCATCAAGCCTGATGATGAAAACTACTCATCGCCTTATTATCAGTCAATTGCAATGAGCAGCTTCTTTTTGTAAATCATTTTGTTCGACGTTCTACGCTCGGAGATCTTGTAATGAATGATGCGAATAAGATCAAGGCTGGGTTTGCGATAGAAATATCAAATCATCGTCTGGT